>OY728153.1:1845644709-1847053886 GCA_963277665.1 Viscum album
CATCTATTAGGTGACAGTTATTTTATGAGAAGCCTAGTAGTGGTCACAGTACTCAAGGTGTTCGTACGAGGGGGGGTGGTATGAGAGCTGGACGATCTGGTTGAAGTACCTGATTAGACCCTGCCCCTCCCACTGACATACCATCCATCCCACATGCTGATCCGGGTGTGTCTTTAGGGACACACAGGATATTTAGGCCTCCCATTATTTCACCACCATTTACATCTGAGCCTCCTCACCCGTCCCTACCATATCCGATGATGATTCCCACTCCCCATCCAACATCCGGCCATCCATCCCTATCATCTTCTTTTACTTTTTCTTCCTTCTCTATGGGATTTTATATTACCTCTTCTTCGACTCCTGCTCTACCAGAGTCGGTCCCTATGGAGATTACATTGGGACCCACTCCATCTGTACAGGGTGTTCCTTCAGTTTCTTAGGATCCAGTAGCGCCCATTGATCATACTACAGTAAGTATACTTATACAAACCTAAAAACATTTTACACCATTATTTAAGTTATTTATAACATGTATTTGTAAAATATTTGTTTTCCTTTCATAAAAAATACATATACTGATAGGAGGTGAGGGTGGGGGCATACACGCATGTGTGCGGTGTGGAACCACCACAAGTAGTTGCTTGTGGACAACAATGAATATACTCAGATGATTGAAACACTTATCAATGCTTGTCAAATACTCTGATATCATTCCTCTCAGCCTGCTCTCATGGAGATAGCTACCAAATAAAGTCAAGGATAAAGCTTGGGAAGAGATATGGGTAAAAAAATATGTTGTATTTAATGACAAATATTAATTTTTTTATTTATATGAATTAATATTTTGATTTCAGCTACGGATTAATTTCCCCGATGGTGAGGGTGCACAGCCAGCACATCTAAAGTATTTAGGTGCACTTTTGAGAGTATATAAGCATTATTTTTACATTGGATGGCTTGCTAGAGTGGGCACAGAGTTAGAGGCGGTCCATGTTGGGGATTATTTTCTATTAGATCTGTATCAAAAGATGATTATTCATTCGAATACTAGCCAATTTATTGTATTAGTCACATTAGAGGTATTAAAATAAAAAATTTCATGTTTTTCATTAATAATTATTATTGAATATTATTTAAGATTCATTTGGAAGAAATAAATAAACATTGATGCTAAGAAATAAGTCCACACATTGGGACGTACTATGATGCCAGATCATGAGAAGCAGCAGGTATGACTGTTTATAATCATTCATTATGACTTGCACATTCTATTTCTTCCTCCATAATTTATTCAATTGCTAAAGTTTTTATATAATTTAAGTTATGAAATTAATCTTTGGTATCCTATTTTAAATTTTGGATTCCTACATTCAATGTTATTTTAGAGGTATAAATAGAATATATAAGGATGTGTGCCTTGAGAAAAACGATTTTTCTCGAGTTGAAAGACGAAAGATGGAAGTGTAGTTAATGAACTGACTCAGCAGCCGACTGTAAGTTTTAAATTGTTGATTTAAAATTTTAATAGCTATTTTGTATGTTAATAATCTATTTATATTTGTAAAAGGATACTTTAGAGGCTCTTTATGCCAAGGAACATGAAATTTTTGGGCCAAACGATCAATGACATAAGGTGTTGGGAGAAGAGCACCCCAGTAGAGTACACTGTCGACTTGGGAAGAGTATAGTATCGATGAGGTATTTTCCCTCATAATGTTTGAGTTTTAGTGCCACCGAGTTGTAGTAGGTTAAGGAACAATAAGAAAATGGTGAAAAAAGGTCCACATAGATGGAAGAACAGTCTACTTAGGAAACCCCCGCATTTATGAAACTGTTGGATGTTTTACGTCCAACACGTCCACCAGAGGCCAATACAACTTGTGATGAATATATGTCTTCAATGCATTCTATATATGGTGAACCATGTAGAAATTATAGTGGTGGTCTAGACGATGGCAAGAAAGAGGCCAAGTTGGATGTGGAGGAGGGCGAGGAGGAGGCCGAGGCAGAGGAGGAGGGTGAGGAGGAGGTCGAGGTGGAGGAGGAGAGTGATGAGGAGGCCAAGGCTAAGTCTGAGGTCATGGAGGAGGGTGTTGAGGAGGGTAGGGATGATGATGGGGACAACTATGAGGATGATGTTGAGGGTGATGAAGATGGTAAAGATTGTGATTGTGATGAGGACCAGATTGATCCGTTACATTTTTGACTGATATTACCGACCTTTGATGTTTATTGATTTGTTGTTCCTAAATATGTTTGATTAGATAGGTCACATTATATTTATTTTTTATCTATAAATAATAAAAAATTACTTGATGATTTTTTGTGACTGATTCACCCCTCCCCTAGACATCCCCCACCCCCATAGTTCCCCGTACCCCCTGGACAATCCTTCCACCACCGTGGACCGCCCGCCCACCCACTGGACAGCCCCTCCCCCTGTGGAAAGCCCCCCACCCCCTGGACACCCCGTACCCCCTGGACAGATCGACCACCCCCGTGGACAGCCCACCCACCCCTAGAAACACCTACCCGCCCTGGACAGCTTGGTCACCCCCTAATGGACAGCCCGCCCACCCCCTAGATAGCCCGACCACCCCCGTGACAGCCTTCCAACCCCCCATCGACTCCCCCTCCCCCATGGAAAACCCCCACCCCCTCCCCCCCGTGGAGAGTCCTCCCACCACCCTAGACACCCCTACGCCCCCCTCGTAGACATCCCCACACCCCCCCCTGAACACATCCTACCCCATGGACAGCCGACCCACCCACTGGAACCCCCCCTAGATATCCTCCCACCCATGTGGATAGGCAGCCCACCCCCTGGACACCCCGTACCCCCCTATAAAGCCCTGCCCATTCCCCGTCAACTACCCCTAACCCTAGACCCCCCCCCCCCATGGATTGTGTCATCCACCCCCTAGACATCCCCTACCCCCTGGACAGCCCCACCACCCTCGTGGACCCGCCCCCCACCCCATGGACTGTCCTGCTCGCCTAGGACAGCCCCCGCCCCACTTGGACAGCCCAAGACAGCACCCCACCCCCCATGGACACCCCGCACCCCTGAACACCCCATGGACCCCCCCGGATAGGACCATACCCCCTAGACACCCCCACGGACAACGACCATACCCCCCATGGACACCCCCATGGACAGCCCCCCCCCCCCACCACCACCATAGACACCCCCCATGGACAACCCCATAGACAGCCCCCACCCCACCTGGATAGACCCGCCCACCCCTGGACACCACCCGCCCACCACTGTGGACAGCCCGTCCACCCCCCCTGGACACCTCTACCCCCCGTGGATATCCCGCCCACCCCCAGGACACCTCGTACCCCGTTGGATATCTATTCCCATCCTAGTGGACACCCCCTACTCCCTGGATAGCCCCACCCCTGTGGAAAGCCCTGCCCACCCCCTTGTACACCCCTACCCCATAGACAGCCCTGCCCACCCCCATGGACACCCCATACCCCCCCAAACATCCCCCAACCCCATGGAATAACCCGCCCAACCCTTGGACACCCTCTACCCCATGGACATCCTTGCCATCCCCGTGGACTGCCCCCACCCCCCCTGGACAGCCCCCACCCCCCGTGGACACCACCAACCTCCCTTGGATATCCCCCCAACCCCTGGTCCGCCCTCACCCCCATTGACACCACCGCAACCCCTGGACACCCCCACCACTAGAAAGCCCCTCCAACCCCCTGGACACCACCCCACCCCCCATGAACACCACCCCACTCCATGGAAACCCCAACCCCCACCACCATCCTGGATAGCCCCCCCCCCCCACCCCGAACACCTCCATCCCCGCCAGACACACCCACCATCCTGAACAGCCCCCCAACCACCTGAATTCTAAATTGAATTCTTTATGTATTTAATTAACTTATGAATTTTGTGTTAATGGTGTATGGTAATACTTTTTGTATGTGTATAATTTTTGTAATTACCTTATAAATTTTATGTTAATTCTATTAATGGTGTATGGATCTCTGACTACGATGGGCTCTCTATAATGTGAGTGTCATCACACCATTATGAGATATCTCCACTAAAAAAATTGAAATGGGTTAGTTGGAAGAGTGGTTGTCATGTGATGATGGGGAAAACTTTGTCAGTGGTAATGTCATGGTTGGAAGAGTCTACAGATTTTTATGTGATATTGTAGGGGTTTTTTGTTCTATTTTAGGTGACAATTCTTCTATTTCATGTGTTATTAGAAGTTGTGTTTTAAACTGTTTGCAGTGGAGGGAATGGGTGGCTGCTGTGTCGGTTGCTAGAAAAACACAATACAAACAATTTTAAACCGTTGGTAAAGTGTTTTTTAGAGAATACTTTTACCAACGGTTTATTCAACCCATTGGTAATACACTATACCAACAGTTTTGAACTGTTGGTGTTGTGTATTCCCTTAATATGTTTACCAATGTTTAAAGGAACCGTTTGCAATACTATATACCAACATTTTCAAACCTTTGGTAATGTACATGTAATCTATATATCCCAATGGTTTATCAACCGTTGTTATAAATATATACCAAATGTTTTTATAAAACTGTTGGCGTTGTGAAGGTTACAGTTCCATATACCAACGATTAGAGATAAACCATTGGTATAGGACTTTTACAACAACTTACTAGCCAGCGGTTTTCAAAACCATTGGTATATAGTATACCAATGGTTCTGCTACCTATACCAATGGTTTCAAACTGTTTGTATATACTGTATTTCCAGTAGTGAACACTGAGGTCCCTATCCTGAATGGAGAATTGGAAACATGTAACACTCTCTATATATCCCAACCCAATCTCATAATGGGTCTAACCAAAAAAATGAAACAATGAAAAAAAACCCTCAGATACCACTCGTTAATGAAATAGTCTGATTGGGCTCAAGCCATAACAACCCTAATCCCGCCACTAATAGGCCTGGTGATAGATACCAATTCCCAGTAGTCTTATCATATACGTGGGTTGAATATTCCAAATGGAACTATACAAATAGACATATATCCAAGACCATAAAATGATGAAATTTAAAACAACATATATAAATTCTTGAATAAATCTATAATCTCACAATTGTAGTATGAAAAAAATTACATGATAATATATACAGTGACCATATACATGTACACCAAAAAATTATAAAATAATGTACAACATTCATATATTGACGGAACTTATGTATAATAAAAAATGGAATATAACTTTGTTGACCCATCCCAAAATAAGTTTCTTATACTCTTAGACATCCATGGACTCCATAAAATGATTTGTCATTAGTATAATATTATAAATGTGTAAGAAGATCCCATATATTGTTAAGTATAATAAAATATAGTATGAAACATCAAAATGACTAGGAATAAATCGAAAAGTGTTTTCATCTCATCAAAGATAGATATTTTTAAAAAGATATGATATATAAAAATAATCTAGTATATCCTTTAATACACAAAAAAACTATGAATCACAAAAGGTATCATCCACTTACATCCATATATTCACTGAGAGGATTCATGTGAAATCTTATCTATGAGATATCACTCCAATAAAATTTCTATCCCAAAGGTAAATCAATCATGATATATCACTCATTGTGAAATTAAAAGGTAATGGAACCTCCCTTCAATCATAAAGGGAATGCACTTCTTGGACAAACTGAGACTCAATGTATACAACCACTGAAGACACCCACCCCAACGGCTATGCTCATTATTTCTAGACAAGAAGCCCATTGGAAACTTTTGGGGTTCATCCAAGATACACACTCCATCAAAATAATACCCCATAATAAATATCAATTATCGATACATATCTTGTGGGGTCAATTACCATGTCTCATAGGGGGGACAACAAACCCTATTGGAAACAACCTCTTAGATAATGGATCGTTGGCCATGTTTTTTTGTTCACACTAATTACACAAAGCCAATATAATGTTACATGAATGATTTGAGGATCTCTCTAGTCTTATCAATGTGATGCATGCTCCAATACACTAAATGAATTATAAAGTATACTGACATTTAACATCCTTACCCAGATGCCACATGTTGGAGCCTGGAGCCAGTTCTCTATGGAACCTCATGCATGCCTCCCCATACACTAGAGGATGCTGACCCAAAGAGAGGGTCTAACATCAAACATGGTAAGAATATATGGTATTTATTAGTGCCTCAAAATAGTGTAAATAAATAGAAAAATAAACCAATGTTAATAAAAAACCCATAATAATGCATTTATCACATGGTGACCAAAATAAGAATACGTTATCCCAAAAAATAGTGGATAGGTTATGGAATATAAATGAAAGGTGTCCAAAAAAACAAAAATAAAGACACCCTAAAATCTCCCAAATAGGGTCCTAATTTCAAGAAAAATTCCCATATCCATGTTCCTCCCCAACCTGTCCACATGAAATATGGCTCTTTCCCTTATCCTATCATGCAAACAAGAAGTATATTCTCGTACTGATCAGTAATCCCATGTCAGGTGTTAGTAAAACTCTATTAGACACCACCAACGGTGTCTAAAACAATATCTACTCTATCACAGTGTAATTAGTTGTATAAGTAAAAATTTACAGTAAAGTAAATATTTGTCACATTTCATTTTGCATTAATTATAAATGGAAATCATTCGGGTTCATGATGACACTGAAATTATCTTTAGTTTCTTATACCTTTTCCATATTGTAAACTAATCACATCTAATGGTGTTCATTTATCATTTAAATTCAATATCACAATTGAGAAAAGGGTTCCTAGAACCGACGTCTAGTACACCGTGGGTAATTAGAGCTTCAATCCATATCCCATAACTCAATGATCAGAAATAAATACATAAATATTTTGTGAAACTAGAGTGGAATTCTGACACCCTGTTGGTATTTGGAGTGGTAGTCCCATTCTCACAACTCATTTAATCATATCGGAATACCCCATGCATGGCTAGAACTTTTAGAATTTCTATTTACCAAAAAAGACCAAATTAATATTAAATACATTAAATATATCATCGCACCCCATGGGTAGATAACCATTTCATAATTTCATTAAGCACCCCTTCCACAACTCCCATTACTATTGTTAACGCTCCTTTCCGTCACAGATTCTAAACGACTAAAAAAGGGGAATACCTTAGAATAAAGAGATCCATCCATTGAAGAAACATCAAAAATTGACAAAGTCATGAACAAGGTTATGTTTAAACATGGGTTGTGCAAGTTTAATCATGGTCGTGAAAGTATACTTGTGCGCCCTATTTGATTTTCTCCCAAAGTCTTCAAGGGCTAATAAATACCCCTTGAGGGCCCACCATTTCGGGGACGAAAAAAATCCAAAAATAATATTTAATCTCTCGGCGCTCTAGTCTCTACTTGAAGTCTTCTAAACACTTCTAAGGAAATTTCATTCCTATAATGGAAGATCAAAAGAGAGGGAATAAGGCCAAAGTGTTGAAATTCATCAACACTTGCACGCCTAACTATCCAACCCTTAAGGGAAAATGGTCACACTTGTGCACCACCTTATCCATTCAACATAACCCGTGCACCACCCTTTTGGAATCCCTTAGGGATAATACTAAGGTCTTGATCCAAGCCTCACCTAAGTATTACATTATGGGTTAACCATCGGGCAAGTGCACATGTGCCGCACAAGTATACTTGTGCGACCAAGACTTGCACGCCCAAACAGGACTTGCGCACCTACCTCTTTTTGGGTGCCTCTACTACTTATTTGACTCTTTTCATCAAATCCAACTCTCCTTTTCATGATTTAGCCTTCAAAACCCTCTTCAATGCCACTTTTGGCCTGGTTCCATTGTTGGATACATTACCTGAAATGAATTCTGTGGAACATCTCTCAAAACCTAGTGATTTACATATATTTATGTCATTAAGGTTAGATATTTCCTCCATTCAACCTAATCCTCTAAGATGAGATGATCCCTTACCTGGGTCTCCTTTTCAGGTGTAATACCCAGATCACAAATTCCCTAAACCGGACCTCCTTATCATGAATAAGCCCCAGTCATAATTCCCTAACCTGGGCCTCCTTCTCATGAATATGCCCCAGTCATAATTCTCCTTAACATGGGCCTCCTTATCAGGAATAAGCCGTAGTCATAATTCCCTAACCTGGGCCTCGTTCTTATGAATAATCCCTAGTCATAATTCCCCTTAACCTAGGTCTCCTTCATAATAGTAATTCCTAGTTCTCAAGTCCCTTTAACCTGGGACTCCTTATTCAGGAATAATCCCCATTAATAATTTCTTATAACCATTCTTAATTTCTTTTTGATTTGGGCTTGCATCTCAGGAATAAAACCCAATCACAAGTCCCCTCCTAATTTGGTCATCTTCCTCATGAGTAATCCCCAAGTCAGAGTATCCAAATCTCCATAAAACACATATACCTTTATGAACCTTGTTCCCGATCTTCTTCTCTGAAGTAAGTCCTGATCTTTATCTATTAGGGAAATCATACATACATAATCCACATATCATTCATTGTGACCGCATCTTTCGTGGCACAAATCTTCGGGTTTATTGATACCTCTTGTTTCTCACACTGAGTATGACTCATGTGATCTTAGAGTGTAAAAGTAACCACGACACATCTATTTGGTCCGTTAATCATACATAATACCACACAATTCTTAATTGAACTACATGGAATTTGATCTCTACCATAAAAGTAGAGTACATAGGAAGACTTTCTAAAGGTTTAAGCCTATCACTCATTAATTCTAATCTGTCCCATATGACGTTAAACCATATCTTAATTCCTGAACTATGTGGGTTATGATTCCTTTTCTAAACAAGGATACATAGGTAGCCCATCTATAGGTATGATCCCAACTCTGAAATTATCCATGTCCATCTGAATGACAATAAACATAAAGTTCCCCACATAGTGGCTTTAAACCAAGTATGGTTATCATAATGAGCATGATATTTTTATATAATATGTTGAAGGTTACCATTGACTAATAATCTCTTATAAATACAGATGATTCTATACCAATTAAGAACCTCAAATACATATATATAATATTCCCTATATTTTATACATATCAATCATTGATTGTCAGATCTAAAGGAAAGCCGATTTTCATACTTGGTAATTTAATAATTATTCATGAACATAACTTAAATCTATAAAGAGATTCCCGGTGTAGACAATAATTCCCCCCAAAAAGGTGTGATGTGTCTGACCTACCATCCTCTCAACCACTGAAAATTCTTAAGTCTCATCGGTCCACAACTAATGAGCACCCGCCTTTGGAAAGTAGGTCCAAATAGATATTGAATCATTGGATGTTTCTGGTTCTATGAATAAACCCATTAGAAAACGATTAGAATGTTGGAACCTTAAACAAACAAGGTCTTCCCCATTTCCAAAAGAAAAAAAAATGGTGAACTCGACGTGAATCCTTAACCAAGTTAAATTTTGTTTTACTTATTTGTTTGGACACTATTTAATTCAATATATGGTCCAACAAAGTAATAAATAACATATGTGCTCATCAAAAAGATGTATTGGCCGAAATTTTATTGATTATTTATGTTATATAAAACAGGAACTCGAATCCAAGATCATTCTGTGTTACAAAAATGGATTCTCTAAAGTTCACACTTGTGAATGCATCTACTGCTACTCCTGCTGGATCTTCGTCTGCTCTGAGGACGACATCACCTACTCAGCATCTTCAACGTTGGATCTCAAATGAACTGGTTAAGGAATACCATCGACAAGGTACCATTCCAACTATGGAGGCTTCTCAACAATCCCTCCAAGTCAATAATTCACCGTAATTGTCCAGACAGCGACAACTAGTGATCAAGAAACAGGTGGTACCAACCACCGTATCCAACCGTTTCGGGTCGTTATCCCCAGAATGCAATCACCAGTCCCTCTCATATTATGAGGAGGTGAATGAGAAGGTCACTGAAGGCCTTATTTCAAGGGGGCATAAGTCCTTCCCAAGGGCTCCCATCAACAATCGCCGCCAGACTCGTGCGATAGTGCACCCTCAACATGATGAAGGTATATCTTTTAGGGGTTCGGCTCAAGTTCCTCAGACCATAGCATACAAGACGAACCGCCAGAGGCAAAATCTAGTCAATAGGGAGAAGGTTCTTATTTCTTCCCCCTCCGAAGAAGTCCATTAAACCAACTTGATGGAAAATAACAACCAGGCATATACACCAGTCTGTCCTGATGTTACTACCCAGTAGAATTGTCGGGAAGTAACACACCAATCCCGCCATGAAATTATGGAAGAGTATTAAAGGCAGGAATATACACCTATTTATAACTCATCATCCAGTTAGCAGGCTCATCTGACTACACCCGAAGAAGCTCTCGAGTCTAATATGGTGGAAACTGATAAGCAGGGACATACACCTGTTTATAATCAACAATTTTTTCAGCAGTCTCGTCTGCCAGTATTGAAGGAATATTGTCAACCATACTTGAATAATGAAACACAACAGACACATACACCTGCCAATGGTCATCAATCCTACCAATAGTTTAATTTTTTAGCACCTAGAGAAGTCAGTCGGAAAGCCTCGGCGAAAAATTTGGAGAAAACTAAACTCTATGCTCTCACACATGAGTACTGTAAAAAATCACTGGCATGAAAATGAGGACAAGAGTAGGAACACACACCTACTACAAGCACGAAATGGACGTATATTCCCGTTCTGGCAGCTGAAGTCACCAAGCACATTCTAACGATTATGAAAGAGCAGAAGCAAATCCCTTCTCAGATTCTGAATTCCAGTCAGAATATTATAACAGCTTCAGCAGCATCACATGGAAGGAAATACAAATCTATCCCTACCATTGGAGTGACACATCAACAGGTCACTCTGGAACAGATACACACCTCTGTTCCAGACTAAGAGGGTTGTGGGGCATACTCCCCCATGTCATAAGGACAATCAAGTTAGGCACATACACCTGATTTGAATGGAGATAATTAGCCTAACCTGACTATTTCTCTTGACTAGGCACATACACCTACCCATAATAACCACTTTTGTCAACAAGTGTTTCCCAAAATGAGTAAGAAGGCATCTAAGAAAAAGACCCTTCCAACACAATCAGAAAATCAAGAGCCAATCTGTAATATGACCTTGCTCGATGGTAGAGTTCTTGATGCACTCAGACAATTATCTGTTGCAACTCAAGATTCTACTCTCTCATTTCCCAATAGTAGGAACATTAATTCCGAAGGCCTTCATCATACACTTCCTCATGAAGTCTTGCTTCATGAAAGTTCAATCGATCATGAAGTATCATATTCAAATGAGAGCCACGGTAACCATCTGCAATGCCAGAATATCAAGGAGCAAAAGGTTTCATCTTTTGAGGTAACCCACCTTGGTGGTCCTCCCCATGATGATGAATTTAGCTATGAAATTATTCTCCGCGGTAGTAATTAGCATTTCCTGGAAAATTCTTCAAAGGACAGTGCAGTGACGAGAAAGACCTCTTATCTTGAGGCACATGCAAATGTGAAACCAGTCATGTCTGATGCTTTACCATTAGCAGGTAAAATAATTTCTCAAGTACAAGATAGCCAAGGGTGTAGGTCATTCTCCGAACCACCCCTAGGTTATTCATCTTCTATTTTGATAAATGAATTCTCTACCAATCTTGTTGAATATGATGAAACAACAATGAAGCACCATCTTTGGTCTAATTAGGTAGAAGAATTTTCATCGAATGATAAATAGGAAGTGCTAAATATGAGAAAACAACTGGTGAAAGGTGATGTACTAGTCATGTTTTGGAATTTGGCTGACTCTGAATATGATATTCCAGAGATGTTGATGGGAGATTGTATAAAGGATATTTTTCTCAGCATGCGGAAAAATCTTTTTCAATTTAAAAATAAAATATTATATTATATTGAATATGAAAATCACGTCAAGATAATAGAAGGGTTACAATGCCAAATTGATTTAGAATCGATCTCAGTTTCTTGATATCTGAAGGCTGAAAAGTAGCAGAAATCCCTTTAGCATTCATACCTTGGCACACTAAAAAGGTTGCACCAGTTAATTGCCAATGCCCCATCTGATATTCATATCATGGGATGGGGTGTCCATGGAGCACCACATTTCACTGTACACTCCAGTCAAAAATTCCCACCATAGGTGGTCTCATGCAATGTTATTTCCCATAAGTGGCCACATCTAGCTGATATTGTGCATAATCAACGCCCTGATCAGAAACATGCCTCAACTAGTTCTTCTCAAAGTCAGGCATACAGAGAAGAAGTTGTATAATTACTCTTGGATCAAGCAAGTGAGAATATCAAATAGGCTTCTTGTTTAGATCGTGCACATCATCAAGTGACAGAAGTGTCAGAAATCATCCAACGGTCTTTTGAGCCAGTTAATTTGAGGGGATGTAGGTTGACTCATCTAGCCAATTTCCAGACTAAAGTCCTCAAGATGAAGAGAGATTTTAAGAAATTGTTAGATGTAGCAAATCAAGAACCACCCCAGCTTGCTAGACTGGGGACCCTTTTAGCCCAACCCTCAGAATCAACAAATAGGATTTGAGAAGTTGAGTTAATACAGCAGGAACAAACCCAGTCCATAGGAATGGATACTTTTTTAAATCCTCAATCTCTTCCTCAGAGAAATTCAGTCTTCTATCGATTAGAGAACATTAAAAAAGAGGAACTGAGAGCCGAATTATCAGTAGATTCCCTCCAAATTATGGTTTGTCAAGATGTTCCTGAGGGATTAACTCAACAGAAGGTAGTATCACATCAAGGAAATAGAAAAAGACAGTATCACAAAAATGCCGATAGAAGAGATTCAATGAGTTATGCATCAATAAATGTCATTAATTCCATTATTTTTGATCGTATATAACATGAGGCTCACTTAGAGGGATAATATGATGAAGTTCATGCTCAAGAGGTTGTGCACATAGGGGCAAATGAAGAAGGTGTGCGTACACGAAAACAAAGGCTTACCCAAAATCTTTGTATTCCTTCATGTACCCAACTTCCCCCTCTCTGAAAGGCGTCTAACAAGGGGAAAGAAAAATATTCAAGTTACATTCCACACTTACTCCAGAGAAGGACAATCACTCTCACTAGAGAAAAGATTCACACAACAAGAGGAAGAAATGAAGGACATAAAGAGGTTGAATGTAGAACTACATCAAGGTAGTCTTCCTCCTAAGCATGCTGGAGTCAGTCATCCAAGGGAATTTATCATAGTTATTAAGATGGATAAAAAGTATTCTCCTTTACCAGTACTCCCTTTATGTTCTAATCCTATTGTTCATGTGCAACAACAATCAGTGGTTCTACCAGCAGTTACAGTATAAGTCACCACACCTGTCCAAGATCCATTTATTGCACCTGCTCAGGTCCAAGATCAACCGAATGTTTCTAAAAAGTTTATAACTAGCATTGATTCATTAACATCTTGGTTGGAAGCTACGAAGGGAAAGAGTGCACAAATTAAACCAGAAAAGAGATCTTACCCTGAATGGGTTGATGCAATTCCTCCCCCATCAAATTTTGGAAGTACCACATTACCAATATTTAATGGTTTGGGAGACCCAGAACATCACATAACACATTTTTTTTCACGTTGCAATAATATTATGGTAACTCCTCAGAAACAAGAATCCGTTAAGCTCAGGTGTTTTGTATAGTCAGTACATGAGTCTTCTTTTGTCTGGTATACAAGTTTTCAATCCCGGTTAATTACCATGTCGGAGGATCTTCGTCAACAATTCCTTCTTCAATTCAGGTCAACTTTTCCAAAGACAACAGTTTTTATCTTAAAAATTGTAAGTAATGGGATAATGAAAGAGTTTCAGATTTCATTGCCCACTGAAATGGATTAACATATTCCTTGATCTTAGCACTCCCTCAAGAGTAGTCCTTGCAAATCTGTGTGGAAAATTTGTGTGATGAATTATGCAACCATTGATCCTTGTGAAATACACAGGAGGGTTTCGAGACCTTACATAGATCGCTCAACAGATCGAATACTCTCTTACAAAGACTAAGGATAAAGCTCGTGTAATTCCATCAGCACCAGGATGTAGAATGGGTAAAGTAGAGACTTCTACAATTATGCTTAAACAAGCACATGTACCTGCTTCTACTTCAAATCCTTCATCTTATCAAAGGGCCCCACCTCTTGAGCGTCAAAAACAGAGGTTGTTTCATCAAGATGATCAAAGAGATCAATGACGAAAACAACTTGATGAGTTAAAGAGAATAGTTTATTCTTTCTGAAATTAACAATTTCTTAGTTACTTCATTTCGGCTCTAGAAAATAATTTGGTTCAGTTGCCGAGGCCCAAAAGTCCAAACAAGGATGGAGATTAAGAACTGCCCAACTATTTCCCATTTCATCAGATGTTGGGGAATCCCATTCATGAGTGTTTTGTCTTCAAAAATCTCCTATAAGAAGATAGTGGACTTGGGAAAACTCATACTAAAAGGGTATTCAGCTAAGGTAGCATGTGTTACTGCTACAAATCCAGAGGAAGAAGGCGAGTGGAAATAAGTCAAAAGAAAAAATGCACATAAATATGATGATTGGATGGTTAGAAAAATGATAAAATGAACTCAGGTCATTTTTTTGAACACAATTGAAGAAACCAAATGTGTCTTCTACTATGAATTCCACAGAAAAACCCTCTTCATCAGAAGGAAAATCCTCAAAGAAAAGGCATAATTAAAAGAAAGATGAACAGTTAGAAGAAGATGAGCTCTTGTCAAAGCCCATGTTTTCCATTACTCTGGTTGATTTTATGCCATCTACATCAAAGCCACGAGAACCGCCCCACCAAACGTCACAGCCTAAATTGGCTAATCATGAAGAGTCTTCATCAGATGAAGAGTTGATTTTTGGTTATGTTAACATGATTCACATAACATATCTTTATGTCAGTCACAATTTCGATCTCGATGAGCCTGAGTTCCCTATATCAAATAGAGGAATTAGAGGGAGTTCCAGAGGTATAGGATACAGATGAAGGTGTGGAAATCCCATAAAACACTATTCTAATTCTACCCCTGCTAGAACTGTGTATGCAACAAAAACTCATGGTAGAGCCCTTCAGTGGGCTCAATAGGAACAAGACAGTTCTTCCATTCATGGATGATTTAGTCCTAGAAAAATTATTTGGGAGGATCTATTTGAGGTTAAACCTTCTTCTTCTCAGCAAGTAAATATACCTAGTCAGTCTAATCTTCCAAAGCCATGAGTAATTCCAACTCCTAACCCAATACAAGAAGGATCTATATCCAAAGAATCAAATTCTAAGGTACCTGCGAAACCACATGTTCATGTTGGGAAACCCAGACCTTTGGATAAAAAAAATTATGTCTTAAAACATTTGTTCAATGTACCGGACAACTTATCAATTTTTGATGCCTTGAATTTATCAAATGTTCTTCGGGAGGCACTCATTGAGGCTTTGTCAAGTACTCAGGAATTCACAATTGAAATTGCTGCAGCTGAAGTCTACCATTTAGAGAATGATCCTATAGAATGCCATATAGTGATATCTTTTACAGATGATGATGAAGATGATGTTGTTCATGGACATATTAGACCTTTGTATTTATCTAGAAAGGTCAATGATGTAGACATCTGAAGAGCATTCATTGATAATGGTTCAGGAGTCAACCTCATCCCCATTCGTACACTTTGTCGATTGGGCGTCACAAAATCTGATTTATCTTTTTCTACTTTTATGTTCCAAGGACATGATAAAAATGAACAAGAACCTCTGGGCGAGATCAAACTCATAATTCAGTTCGGAGAGATCTTGTTTCCAATTCAGATTTCATGGTTGTTCGTCATGACACAACTTTCAATATTTTGCTTGGAATACCTTAGCTATATCAACATGTGGCTATCCCTTCATCATACCATCAATGTCTCAAATAATATTTCAATGGTCAAATTGGGACATTGTATGGTGATAAATCCACTTTCAAAACATGTGAATCTAAATACATTGAGGTGTAATTCTATCACATGGAGGGAAAAGAGAAATCCACAACAAGGGGGGTTACAAAAGTTAATGCTCCGTATGGTCTGGAAAAGATTCCAGTAAACCCATTCATACATGTGAGTAAAAATTATGTGTTTCCTATTAGTCAAATTGACAGGATAGACCCACATCCAAATACTCTTATGGAAACTTCCATAATTTCAATTATGGAAATCAAGCCAAACAACATTGGAGAAATTGGTGATTCACCAAGAAATGATGAAAGCTCAAATGGAGATGTCTTTATTTCATCCGATGAAATTCAGCAATTCTATACATCACCAACCAGGCTTGAAGAAGTTATAGTGATATCCGAGGTAAACGATGATGTAGATTCTCAATCCATCATCTCATTTTCATTACCCAAGGAAGACCCTTCATCATCAATAGGTTCAGAAATGGAAGCTTCTTCCTCAAGTTGTTCAAATTTTAACATCTCTACTGATCATAGAAAGTCTGCTTCATCATATACTATGCCAGTAGAAACAAAAGAGATAACATGTGTTGAAGAAGAAGAGGAATATCTCAGGTATGCTCCTCTAGCATTTGAAGAGGGTATCTCTACCACTATGTATGAACTCAGAGAAAAAAATTTGGGTACAAAAGAATTTCCACTCCACACTTTAATTAGTATGGACATGACTCTTGAAGAGCAAGAAATGTATATTTCAATTATAATGAAACATCGAGATATATTTTCTTGGAATTATACAGAAATGCAAGGGCTTGATCCTGATGTTTCTACTCATCATTTGGGTTTGTCAGAGGAACATCGGGGATTCAAGCAAGCCGTAAGAAGAACACACCTAGCTTATGCTTCCAAAATTGAAGATGAATTGGATAAGATTATCAAAGATAACTTCGTCAAATAAGTTCAATATCCAATGTGGCTGGCTAATATTGTCCCTATGAAAAAGAATAATGGACAACTTATAGTTTTCATTGATTTCAGAGAACTTAATCAGCATTGTCCCAAGGATGATTTTCTGGTTCCGATTACTGAACTCTTAATTGATGCAACAGCTGGCTATGAAGCACTTTCCTTCATGGATAGATATTCTGGGTATAATAAAATCCCAATGGCTCCACAACATGACAAATTGATAGCTTTCAGAGCCACTTAGGGTTTGTTTTGCTATCGGGTAATGCCCTTTGGCCTGAAGAATATAGATGCAACATATCAGTGTGCCATGCACCGTATCTTCAAACCCTTTTTTGGAAATTTTGTTGAATGTTATGTGGACAATTTGGTGGTTAAATCTAAACAAAATTCTAGTCACTTGGATAATTTGGAAGTCATATTCCACAAACATCGACAACAAAATTTGATGATGAACCCCCTGAAATGTGCTTTTGGGGTTACCTTAGGAAAATTTATCGGCATTGTTGTACGACATCGTGGTATCGAAGTCGATATTGAGAAGACAAAGTCAATATTTGGTATGTCACGTCCTCGAAATTTGATAGAATTGAGAGGACATCAAGGACACATGGCCAATATTCGGCGTTTCATCGCCAATCTGGCAGGAAAAGGTTTACCCTTTGCCAAATTGATGAAGATGGGAGTCACATCATAGTGGACTGAAGAATGTCAAGAAGCATTCAATATTCTCAAGAAATATCTCTTGAGTCCACTGGTATTAATGACACCTATTGAAGGAAGACCACCTATTCTTTACATTACAACATTATAGCAGTCATTGTGTGCCCTCCTTTCCCAAAATAATGATGTTGGGACTGAAAACATCCTTTACTATCTTAGTTGGTATATGCCTGAAGAAGATACTCAATATTCAAGTATTGAAAAGTGCTGCCTAGCATTAATATTTGTATTTAAGAAGTTGAGACACTACCTGCAACATCATAAGGTCCAATTCGTATCTCACAATAACCCACTCAAATTCATCCTCACTCGTCCAATGCTTACAGGATGTCTAGCAAGGTGGGCAGTTATTTTGAAGCAATTTGATATTCAGTATGTGTCTCAAAAGGCAATAACGGTCCAAGCTCTGGATGATTTCCTTGCTGAACATCCTTCAGTAGAAGATAAATCCTTAGATATTAAACTTTATGAAGAGGAAGTCTTCTCTATTCAAGATAATCTTCAAACATTGGAAATGTACTTTGATGGTGCTTCCAGAAGTCCAATAGGGAAGAAAATGGAAGATCCTAAATTCAAAAAATTTGGGTTAGGATTTGTGATCAATTCTCCAGAAAAGGAAGTTCTACCCTATTCCGTCTTATTGTGGGAAGGCGGTATAAATAATGAAGCAGAATACCAAGATCACATCACAGGATTGGAGTTGGCGCTTCAGGAAAAAGTGAATCACTTAAAGGTGAAAGGTGATTCATACCTGGTAATCAAACATGTCAATGGGGATTATGCTATCATAAAAGAAGAGTTGGTCCCTATATATGATTTTGTCAGAGAGTTAATGGCAAAATTTCCTTCGTAACCGACATTTTTTTATGTCTTGCGATCACAAAACGCCCATGCTGATGCACTGGATAATATAGCAACAACTCTAGCAGATCCAAATCGGGAAGTTACAATCATCAGTAATGCCCACCGTCATATAGTTTCACATTATGATCAAATAAGAACATATGAAATCAATGAAATTAGTCTCATTATTGAACCTTATGGTCATTCTACATAATGGATGACACCTATCAAGGAATTCCTTGAAAATGGAACACTTCCACCTGATAGAGCTAGGAAAGAACAATATAGAGACATGTGTTCAGTTTTACTCTTTATGATAGCCCAGATCACCTAGATAAAATTGTCTATAAGCGAGGTTTTGATGGAATTATCTTCAGATTCATTTATGGTGAAGAGAAAATCGTTGTCATGAAGGATGTACATGTATGATTCGGTGGTGCCACCAGTCTAGACATAGACTGTCCGATCAAATTCGAAGGCTTGGATATTTTTGTCCTTCAATGATACAAGATTGTGTTTATTTTACTATGAAGTGACATTCTTTCCAAGTACATCCCAAATTCATTCATCAACCCCCAGAGTTGCTTCATATATCTAAATACTCATGGACATTTTCCACATGGGGAGTGGATGTAGTAGGACCTTATCCTTCAGCTACATCCAAGAAGTTTAAGTATATTCTTACTACTACTGACGTCTTTTCCAAATGGGCAGAGGCAATACCTCTCAAAGAAGTTAGTTCTAAAAGAATTTTTTGCTTCATCAGGTCTAACATCATAACCAGATTTGGTGTCCCTCATACCATATTGACGGACAATGGTACCAAAATCTGTTCATCCGAGGTAAGGAAGTTGTATCAAGAATACAACATCATATCCAACCATTCATCTTGTATCATGCAGCGAAAAATAGCCAAATAGAATCCTTCAATAAGACTCTTTAAAACATTCTGAAAAAGCTGGGGGATAAAGATAAGAATTCATGGCCTAATAAACACATTCATTCTTTATGGGTTTATCAGACCACAACCCGCACTACTACGCGGTCAACTCAATATCCATTGGTATATGGAGCAGAAGCAATCTTGCCCATGGAGGTTTAATTATCCTTGCTCAGAGTGGTCATTTGCGATCAGTAATCTACATATGAACAATCTCAAAAGTTATTGGATGAATTTGAATGATTATATGAAAAAGGATTATGCACCATGTACCTCTTGGAAGTCTATCATAATCGAATAGCACAAGATTTTAACAAAAAAGTTCCTCTTTGTTCATTCATTCAAGGAGAATTGGTATTGGTTCTCATAAATCCAATGATATCAGGAATGAAACCTCCAAATATTGAGCCAAAATGGGACAGACCGTAATCAATAGATAAGGACAACTCCAATGGAGCTTATTTTTTAATCTCAATGGATGGAGAACCCATCACGACTCCAACCAATTCCTGATTTCTGAAGAATTATTTTGTGTAACACAAATACCTTTACGTCCAACATGATGTTAAACTATGTCATCCAACACGATGTTAAACTATATTATTCCCCTTACTATCAACATGACGTTAAACTGTGTCATCAAACACGATGTTAAACTGTATTGTCCCTCTTACGTCCTAGCTACATGAAGCTAAACTGTACAATACCCTTACATCCAACATGAAGTTAAATAGTGGCATCCTAGCTATACGACGTTAAACTATGCTCCTTTTCATCCCATGTGACGTTAAACTATGAAAATTCCCTAATACCTCAAACATGACGTTAAATTGTGTCCCCATTGTCCTCACTGCAACACATTAAACTGCATAGCCAGACGTCCAAGCTACATGACGCTAATCTGTACAACACCTCTTTTATCATTACTGCATTACATTAAACTACATAGTCCCCCCTAAGTCCTTATTGCATGACATTAAATTGCACAATCCCTTCTTCATCCTACATGACATTAAATTGTGCATCATTAGGGTTGTTGCTACCTCTTGTTTCTCACACCGAGTATGACTCACGTGAACATAGAGTAAACTTCAACCATAACACCCTGTCTGGGCCGCTAACCATGTGTAAGTACCAATACCGTTTTTAGGTCGTTATCCTCAAGAACAACTTGATCACCAATTCATTCATTAATCAAACTATACGGACTTTGATCCTTGCATTCCAGGCTGGTTACGTAGGAAACCTCTTGAGGTTCGAGCCCAAAACAAATATTTTTTACATCGGTTTACCTCCATCTCATACGATGTTGATTCGTGAAGCCACCCCCAAAACCAATATTTTTTACATTGTTTCACCATCATCCTTGTTATATTACGTTAAAATATTCGCACTTTTTTTCTTGTACAACAATAAACTAAAACATTCTTTAACAACCTCACTTGAGAGGGAATCATTGTTTACATTGATCCTCAATCATGTTATACTCCAAAGAATATGTGCATACATGGTAATGCCCGAACCTTTAATCTTCAGTCAAACCATAATTGCACTAAAGACCCCTTTCACCCTTCACTTGTACAATTCAAATCTCTGCAAAGGGTATTTCCAGAACTATGTATGGCTTGATTCCCATCCCTGTGGGATATATATGAACGTTTGAGCATCCCTCGAATCCAGCCCCAAGTCTTTGGGGTTAACCCCAAATTCCACTTTCAGACCCTTTTCTCAAAAGTCCCCCAGTGAAAACATGAATGTGGTATGAAAACCCTAGTCTTCATTCACATCACGTTTATAACAAACACACAACGTGTATTCCTCATTATTGTCCGAGCTCTATGACCCCAAACTAAGATCTCCTATACTCTCGTCCCATATGAAGTTAAATTGTATTTGAAGAACTATGTATGGTGTGATTACAATCCTTATGGGATACGTAGTGAAGTCCAACACCTCAATTCGGGACCCAGCCACAACATAATTATGGTTAGCATTGGTCTGTGTATCTCTTACATGTATTGGTAAATGCCAATTTTGATGTATCATAATCCTAACCTTAAATTCTTCCATATCTCCATACACATTTTCTTGGCTTATGGTAACAAAATGTATAATACATGAGAGTTCTTTTGTCTGACTATGTAGCATGTGCCCTTAGGTGTCCTTGCATAAGTAGTCTACATAACGTACCTGTCAGCCAAAAGATATTATTATTTGAATATGAAGACAATACCCTTAGGTGGCCCTTCAAAATTTAACCCCCTAATGGGTTTGTCAAATAGTGGTAGCTTCATTCTGAGGAGAAAAAACTCTTTTTTCCTTATTTGTCTTAACGACAATATGTAGGGATCTGCAAAAATAGTCATCCTTAACATATTTGTCCCATACTCTTTTTCATGATCTAAAAGTATTCAAGTCTATGGTTTATATTTCCATTCCCTATGTTTTGTTTAGACCTTCGCAGGTGTGACATTCATACAATTATATTATAATCATGATTGGAAATATCCTCTCAATATTCTAGTACCTATCTCCATACATCAGACTCTATGCTTTGGAAAATTTGAATCCCCATAAACTTTCACTGGCTTTTTACCAATTGAAAAGTAAACTTTCTGAGAGTTCTTTTGCCTGACTATGAAGTATGTGCCCTTAGGTGGCCATGGAAAAGTAGTCTACATAATAGACCTGTCAGCAAAAAGATGCTATTATTTGACTATGCAGCCAATGCCCTTAAGTGGCCCTGCATAATTCAACCCCCTAACGGGTTTGTTAAATAGTGGTAACTCCATTCTTGGGAAATACTTCTTCTAATGCCTTTTAGCACTTTTTTCATATCATTCATCAGATTCAAAATTTCTTATGTCATAGTTTACATTTTCCCCCATACATGAATATGGTAGTATGTTTTCAGATAAATTATCAAGGAATTGAGTCAATTTTAATCCAATCTGTCAAAGCTATTTCGACCTTAAACATTATCCTATTTATGTCTGACGTGCATGACTATAAAAATCTCACAAAATACCGGGGAACTCTGAACAAAAGTCACGTACCAGCTCACTAAAAATAAATTTTGTATGATTTAGGTAATATTGAGAAATTAAAATATTCAAAGTTTGTAGGGTTATTTTTATAATCCTAGCTAAAATAAAACTATGCTTACTAATCCCATTGGCTTAAGTGAAAATTTTAAGCAGGTAGCAAAAAATTCAAGCACAGATGATTGAAGATGAAGGTTTCTTTCATTGACACACAAGAGTTAGAAGAAAATCCACAAACTGGAGTCTCTTCTATTTTTCAGGGATTACAAAAGACTTTCAACATAATTATTCATTTGATTTACGGTATCCTGAACTTCATCAGCAGCCACTTGAAGCTCATGCACTCGACCAACTTCACTCTTTTCAGCTTGATGGAGTGTTTTCTTGGCATATGCAATGGCTTTTAAATCATTCGTTTGAACTCCTTCCAGTGAATTGTTAAGCTTGAAAAGTTCCCCAGTAACAGCATCTAACTGTTGCTGGAGGTGCATCTGCTGAACAAATTTCTCCTTGATCTTATGCTTCAACTCCTTCCACTTGGCACAATGATCAGCCTCAGCTCGGTACATAGCAGCCTCATATTCACAGTTATTTTTCAACAGTCTTGGTGTGGTCAAATATTGACGGTAATTTTTCTCCGATCCTTTCTTAAGATGACTTGTTTCACAGCGTCATGGATCTCTTAATATCCAAAACTTCCAAGCCCCAACATGACGAACAGGGATGAAAGTCGCGAGATCTTCTAAGACAACACTTCAATATGCACTTCAGATATGATCTTCCATATGTTCTTCCATGCCTTGTGAAATGAAAATTGGAGGGCCTTTTGTACTTCTGGGCTTGACATAGCATCACTGTCACAGGGGGGAAATAATCCATGATTAATGCACTTAGAAAAGTTCCCTATTCTACTCCTTCCCCCCTGACCCTTATTATTTCACTTTCAATTCCCGTTGGTAGGAGGCTAAAACTTCACCACCAGATTTAGCAACTGAAATGGATGGACCTGCATATTCAATTGAAAGTTTTGTTTAGTTTTAAAAGATTACAAATTTTGATTAAGTTGTCTTTAAGATTAAGTGCATCCATAGGTATTATTATCTCTTACCCAATGGTAGATCAGCAACATCATAAGGCTCCTCCCCAGCTTTCCTAGCATCAACGGGATTTTCAGGATGATTTTCATGAAGCCCTACTGTGTTAAGCTCCACTTGAACTACTGTCTCTATAATAGTAGGGTTGTCTATACCCCCTTCAGGCATTGACAGCTCAGCATATTGCTCAGATGGAACTGCACATTTTAACTAATCATGGTCAGAGATGTAATAAGAAATTATTTTAACAGGACGAAGGATAACACTCGCATCCAAAATCTTCTAAATTAAATGATAATTTAACATGATCTAAAATATCTTTAAAAATGCTCCATGTTTCATCAATTCATCCAAAGATATCTCATATTCTTGGTTAGTCTCACCAGTGGGAGCATTCGATGTATCTTCTTGGTGACACTCATCCTACAACCTCTGACCCCAAACAACTTCTTCAGATAAAATTGCAGAGGCAGTTGCAATAGCCACCCAATGCTCTGGTGTAGGGGTTGAACCTAAAAGTATCACATAATGGAATTCAGTTGATGATTTCATTCAACATTTTATGAATAATTATTAAATTACCAAAAGCAGGCTCTTCTCTCCTTGAAGAAGCAGCAGGAGAAATACTAGGAGCAGACTCTGGCACTTCTTTGGGAGCAACTAAGTCAGCATGAATTTGTGACTGTTCACCAGCACCCTCCATCATCCTCATAGGAGCATCAAAACACTCCCTCAAAGGAAAAAATTGAAGAATCCCATGCAATTCCAAAAAATATGAGTAATCATTTTATGAGATAAGATTCATGACTATCCAAAGGATTTACCACTACTGATGAAGCATTTAGTTGTGGAATTCTTACTTAGATGTATTTGATTCTTTGGATTTTTGGTAGTGTTGACATTATCATATCCAAATACAGAAATTAGATAATGAAAATCTAAGTCAAACTCCTCATCCATGGCTTTTCGGCCTGGAGATACCTCGCCCGGCTGGTGAGGAGATTCATTAGCCCCGATGGCTGTACCACCAGGGCTATACTATGGTGAAGAAACCTCAGTAGTTCCTTTCTTTTCAAGATGCAGGATGAAGAAAGTATTTTCCTTGAGTAAAAAACCTTTAACTGAAGCCAAGTTTCAAAGAAAATAAGGAAATAGACTTACATCTTCTGGATCCATGTATTTGTGCCACTCCTTATCTCCGAAAGCACCAGTCCCCTCATTGGTGCCATGATCTATCATTTATTTCCCCATCTTGGTGACATGAATGGAATCATCAGTGGCATATATGAGAATCTCTAGCTCTCTGATGTAAGCCTGCAGTTCATCGGGGTTATCCATGAAACGAATATCTATAGAAGCCCAAAGATTCCCTACTCTAGGGATGTTTATCCCTTCACATATGTCTAGCCATGTGGTTTCAGCATCGCAATATAAACTCTGCCATGTCTGGACAACCTCTCATCGTAAATATTCAGTATGTATACCAAAAGGCTGCGAGGAGGGTCCTACAATATAAGTCTTTAACTTCTTCCCAGCTCCTGCAATCACAGATTGAGAATAATAAAATAAAACTTGTTGCTCTATAAAAAATGGAAATTGAATTACCTCAATGAAGTAACTCACCAGGAGTAGATGGAGTGGGTCTCTTGATTCTGACGGGAGGATTATATCTGGAATGAGGCCGCTTTGACACATTTCGTGCCTCATCATCCCCATCCTGAGAATCCGGCGAGTCAGCCCTGGTCGAGGAACCCAGTGAATTAGCTCTGGGTGTGGAAGAATCACCTTCCAGATGAAGGGTTTATTTCTCTATAGTAAACTTCTTCTTCCCCACCAAATGAACCAGATTATTCAGTACCCCTTTAGTGTATGATGCTACCCAGTTCTCGACATACCAGGTAGTCAAGTTACTCTCTGATTTAGCATCTGGTAGATCATACACTACTCCGGTCTTCTCCATAGATTTCAGCAACCGTAGTTGTCGAGAAACCATCGGAAAATGCTCTGACCTGACATGCAGAGGAGGGGATACAATATCCTGCTACAAACACATGAATTGGCATGCAAATCTGTATGGAGCATCGGCCTCGCATATAATCTCTCTATCAATCCCGGTGTCCAATACACCATCTCTTCAAGCCAGCATGTATGACCTCAATTCCAGGCCAGATGTTCCATCATCAACAAACCGCTCGGTTGGCAGGTTTCCATTAGGAAATAAATTGAATTCCTTGAACATGTTCAGCCTTGTCTTCATGTAAAAGGGGTTGAGGGCTAATGAAAAAATTCCATAATATGCATGCACTGATGGCCTGAAAGAACTTCCAAGAACATTTACTCCGTTCTGTACGGCATATGTCCTGAAATGAGTGGAGACCCAACCCCACAAAACATGGAATGGTCCCACTATTATCAGAGGATACTTACCCATAAAGACATAGAGTATGCTCTTGTAAATCTTCTCCAAAATGGGGGTGGCCATCCCAAACATCATCCTCTTAGCCAACTTGGCTGAAACAATGAAGGTCTCTGGCCTGACGCCTCCCTTCGATTCCCTGAGTAGTAGAAGATAAACACTGAGCGACATGGCTAAAAATCCTTCTAGATGGGTCTTTTCTGGGATTCTCTAATCCACTTCGTATCCCATCTAATCAAATTCTCCCGCTTCTAGAGTCAGCCAGAATGTGCCAGAAGCACCCCTCTTCTCTGTTCTGGGGTAGGTAGTAGGATTAGTACAGGTGGGCTCCTTCCCCTCCTTCAAGGTAAGAAACATATCCATCCACTCCTCTGGATGAATATCCTTTCTAGAATTATTTTTGGAGGTCTTTGAGTTCTTTAGCTTGTAGAAAATTTTCAATAATTCTTGAAACAAATCCAAAGTCTTATCCGAATCATTCCATGTCTCCTTGGGAGGGATGAATTCATCATACATATCGCCCAAAATTGGAGCTCCCGAGATCTTGTAGTAATCCCACAAACTGATGCTTAATTTTCCATGAGTCAGATGAAAAGAATTGGTTTCTATGATCTAGCGGCTGATTAGCTCCAGTAAAAAGTCATCATTCTTATAGAAATACGTCTACCCAGCCCAGACGACTTCATATATTACAACTCCTTTCAGATCCTCGAAAAACTCAGCACAGGTTTGTCGCACCCAATATGCCCACATCCATGTTGGATTTACACCTCCTCCAGGATGGAAGTAGTAACTCTTCTTCCAGCCTTTGGATTGATCCATCTGAGAATTTCAAAAGATTGACGGATAAATATGTGGTTGCAGCTCAGGCTTGTGAGGTTTTAGATCTGGGCCAGAAGGGCTACGATGCATTATGTAGGCCTTATCCACTGTTCCATCACTAACAAATGATCCTCAAACTGAGACATTTGATGAAGAAAAATTGATTTATGTCTGAGACCCTGAATGTTGGAGATAGTTCCTTGCATCTGGAATGTTGACTTCTTTCAAATTACCATGCCCATACAGAGGCAAGTAGATGCTCTGTGGAAAATTAAGATGATACGTCTTAAAGTACTTGGCCAAATCTGGGAGAGTGCTATCACAGATATTGTAATAATCAAGGCCAAAGATGCTCATCATGTCATCAATCTGCTTGCTATCCAGCTCATTATCCATTCCAATTCTTCTGGGAGACATTTAATTTGCACAAAGGTCGAATAATTAACTCTTAATTAAGTTGATTTTTCAAAAAATTCGGGAAGAAAAGTGAAAAAATGGCTAAGGAATTAAGGCATGCAAGTCCAATGTTGGCGTGAAAATCTAGTATGGTCGTGAAATTTTGGGTGCTCAGGTATCACTATGCAAGTCAAAGTACCTCTGCAGAAGTGTGACACAAAGAAACAATAACCCATGGACAACAGCACCTGTGCGGATAAATGGAAATCCGAGTAAACCTGCGCGATGAGAGCAACCTATGCGGAGATAGAGGGAAGGTTTGAAAGCCTGTTTATTTGTGCGATAATGGTCACATATTTATACGCCAAGGCTCTACCCAGTGCATCGTACCCTACGCGTATCTCACCTACGTGCCTCCACTTGCATGCTAGACACTTGCATGCCGCTGTTCCTTGGGGTTTCTCCTTTACCTCAGATTCAAATCCTCCTTTCTCTTTTCAGATCCAACTCTGAGGGGGGACTTTTGTTGATGCACCTTTCCGTCACAGAGTCTAAACGACTGAAAAAGGGGAATACCTTAGCATAAAGAGATTCATTCTTTGAAGAAACATAAAAAATTGACAAAGGCATGAACAAAGATTTGTGTACACATGGGTCGTGCAAGTTTCATCATGGTCACACAAGTATACTTTTTCACCACATATTGGTCGCGCAGGTGACTTGTGTGCCCTATTTGATTTTCTCCCATGGTCTTCAATGGCCTATAAATACCCCTTCCCCCCCCATTTTGGGGACGAAAAAATACAAAAGTCAGATTTAAGCTCTCGGTGCCCTAGTCTCTAATTGAAGTCTTCCAAACACTTTTAAGGTAATTTCTTACCTATAATGGAAGATCTAAAGAGAACGAATAATGAATAAGTGTTGAAATTCATCAACACTTGTGTGCCTTAGTGTCCAACCCTTAAGGGAAAATGGTCACACTTTTGCGCCACCTTATCCCTTCAACAGAACCCTCATTCCACCCTTTTGAAATCCCTTAGGGATAATACTAAGGGCTTGAGCCATGCCTCACCAAAGTATTACCTTATGGGTTAACCGTCGCACAAGTTCACATGTGTCGCAGAAGTATACATGTACAACCAAGACTTGGTCACCCAAACAAGACTTTCACGGCTACCTCTTTTTGGGTTCCTCTTCTACTTATCCAACTCTTTTCTTCAAATCCACCTATCCTATTCAAGATTTAGCCTTCAGAACCCTCTCCAAAGCCACTTTTGGCATGGTTCTTTTGTTGGATTCCTTATCTGAAAGGAATTATGTGGAACATCTATCAAAACATATTAATTTACATATCCTTATGTCACTAAGGTTTAATATATCCTCCATTAAACCTCATCCTCTATGATGAGAAGATCCCTAACCTGGGCCTCCTTTTCAGGAGTAACCCCTAGATCACAAATTCCCTAACCTGGGCCTCCTTCGAAGGAATAATCCCTAGTAATAATTCTCTATCACAGGACTCCTTATCTATAATAATCCCTTTTTCATAATTCCCCTTAACCTGGGCCTCCTTATCAAGAATAATCCCATGTCATAATTCACTAACCTGGGCCTCCTTCTCAAGAATAATTGGTTCAAGCCCAAATTTACCCAAGAGAAGAAGGGTAGAAGGGTCCTTGTAGTGTAGCTTGGGTTGTCGATTCCACAGAGACCTAAGAAGATACCTGAGATACACAACCTAAGGGATGGATTTTTGGCTATGAAGTGGCCAACATGGATTGATTTTTGATGGGTTTTAACTATATCTAATAGATTTAAGTGGATTCAATTTAAAAGAATGAGTTGATCCTAGGTTATCGCTCGAGGTGGATTGGACGTATTTTCTTTTTAATGATTTCAATTTCTTAAATTTGAGATGGGTTCATTTAAGGAGATAAAACAACATCATCACTTACTGGTTTAATGCCTACACCCTCTAATACTAATCACATATACACTTGAAGGATCAATGTTTTGAGCACTTCAAGGTAAAGGATCGTATTAGTACTTGAAGTGTGTGGCCTTAAATTCAACAAGGACGATGGAGTTTAAAAATCATCAAATAAAAATCCCAATTAAAGAAGTGATTATACATTAATTAGGTGATAAATAACATCCAATCCAGCCCCTTGTTACTCCCTTGGATAAACCCATAAGTGGGTTGGCCCTCCATTGATCCAATGGTTTCAATGGAAACGGAAAGTAGACTCATGAGGGAGGAAATGGAGAAGTAAAGAAAACAACAAAAATAAAATGATCACTCCACCGTTGTGTGAATAATTTCACAAGGGTTGGTGTGAATAAATTCACACCATGATCCAACGGTATCAAAGTGATATTAAGAACAACATAATACGTGTAGAAGAAGAACTTTTATTAAGAAACTAATGTGAATTGAACAACTTACATGTGAAAGACAAAATTGAGGCAACAAAAATGCAGCATAACATTACAATTGAACAAAGCATCCCAGATTCTCAAATCCTTCACCACCACTGCCTTAAATAGGCATTTTGGGAGCCTTGGGTCTAGCCTCAAATAGTACAAAGCATCTCAATTAATTTTGGTAGGCCATAGGTGGTGGAAAGCTTGTGGAATTTGAACTTTTCCACATTTGACCCGAGGTGACATCCGGCTTTCCTTCACCGAACAGGCGCGTCTGGAAGACCTTCTAGACGGCCACATCAGAGTGGGACATAGAAGAATAAAATGTATCTCCGGATGTCTTGTAACTGGATGTAAAAGTTGGGCCCAGTTTGAGTTACAGATTCGGAGATATGATAAAATTAGTGGACTGTTTTTCTGGGCCGCAGAATCTGGCTCAGAATTGTATCTCTAACTTGGGCCGAATCAAATACCACAATGGAGGCCGAATTAGCATTATCTCATTAAGAGTTATTTGTTTCTATACATGTCTTCTAGAATAACACGAAATTTGGGATTAATTGGGCTTGTATGTTGGGCCCCACAGCCTCATCAGTGGGCTGATGTCCAATCTGCCTTATCTAGAATTGCTTCCTTTCATTTCCAAATATCTCCATCATCCTCCATGAATTCTCCACTGATCCCTGAATCAAACATGTTCATATTTAAGAGTATATCAATTTATAAAAATATCAAATTAAAATATGTATAATTATATTCCTTAAAATGAGATGAATCATTGGCTACTTTAAATGATGTTCAAAAAATGTACCAAATAATAGTGCATTTTAAGAAGGTATTACAATCATAATGTGAAATGATGTTCAATGTGTAAAATGAACAAAAATGGTGTTTATGAATAATAAATCACATGAATATTATATATATTAAAAATTAATATTAGCCTCATTTATTGGCTAATCACACCCCCCAACTTGAGTTTTTCTAGTCCCGAGCAAAATATATCTCAACAATATTAAATTTGAATTCCCTTTTCTAAAAACATTTTAATACACAATGATCACCAAAAAACCGTTTACCAAACAATCATGAAACCCATAAAAATATTTTAATACAAGATAGTTTCATAAGAAGATCCCAATCCCAAGCCCATTCCTTTGATCAAATCCATCATCATACTTCATCCAACTCAATTAGGTGTAATGATGTGTTGTGAATCACAATAGATATGAGGGTTCATTTTCATTCAAGGGGGAAATCATGGAAGAGCTAGGTGGAATCACATTTAATCCTAATATGAGTATTCTTCATTTTTTTTTGTTTTTTTTGCAATATTGCTATAGTAATTGAGATTGCAGTTAATCAAATTAACCCATGTAGCAAGACTTTGCCGATGAGTCCCAGACTCAAAGGCCTTAGGGCACCAAGTGAATCCCACATACTCGGGCATCGTCTCGAGTTAACTTAATCAAAAACAAAGTCATATTACCATAAATAGAGATATATTGAAAAACTCAGGGCTAGAAAACTCTGGAGTCACGATCCCCAAGTGCCGAAAGCCTCACATTTTATCAATCCAATTCTCTACACGCAAATTTTTATTTTTATTTTATATTTTTTTATTTTTTAATAATTTTTTAGTTTCTTTTTTGAATTCTCATATTATTCATAAAAATAAAACCATCCTATGATATTTATTATGGGATCCCAAAAATTAAAATTAGTACCCCACATTCTAGAGGACGTGCATTGTGGCATTTTTTTATTTGGATGAAAATATAAACGATGAAATATCACATTGGACAGCCACACTTTCCAAAATCTATGCTCATGAAATTATACAAGGATTAAAATCAGAATTAGGGTATGCTAAATTATTTGATATTCAGTTTCAAAGTGTGAAATGTTTATTACCATGTTCAAAGTTAAAGGAAATTTTCCTTCCATTTAATTATTTTTTCAAATCATTCATTTTTTTGGACACAAAAGCATTTTTTTATTTTATCTCCCCCCCAACTTAAAATAACATTGTCCCCAGTGTTTAAATAAAAGAAAATTTAGAAGTGGGTAGAGGTAGAGAATGAATGTTCAAAAAGGAAATTGAATATGAGGATCATGGAATAAAGTCACTTGGTGGTTGAAGTTGAAGTTCTTGCTGCTCCAAATTAGTCCTTTGATCTCTTGGGGGATGTAGGCACCTCCTTGATTGAACATGTATCACCCAAAATAGTACCTAAACAAAAAGAAGAACAAACCAGACAAAACAAACAACACAACGACTTATTTAATTCCAAGTATCATCATTTTTATGGTTTTTTCTGTTTTTTTATTTGTTTTAAATCAAACTAATGATACATTGTCTTCTTTTAATTTTCTGGGTAAGGTATTACTCAAGGATCACACCGCGTGACAAGGATGAATACGATGCTCCCCTTTCATACCCATCCATACTCGTAATAGAAGAACATGTCAATAGTCTTTTTTTAAATATCAAAATGTCTCATTAACCCTATTTAAAGAATAAAGTTGATTAAAACAATGAAATTATTGGAAACATGAAAACCATGGGTTGCCTCCCATCAGCGCTTTGTTTAACGTCGTTAGCCCGACATGGACCGTAAATCTATTAATTTGTTCCTTGTTCCTAGGTTGGCGCAGTTAACTCAACCTCTATTTCCTGTTTATTGAATGATTCAATGAATGGTTTTAACCTTTGACCATTGACCTTGAAAATGTAACCACTTGTGGGATCTTGAATATCTACTTCCCCATGGGCGAATACATGATGCACTATGAAAGGTCCTGACCATCTAGACCTTAACTTTTCCGGATGTAAATGAAGTTTTGAACTATACAAGAGCACAAGTTTTCCTAGTTCAAAATGTTTGACCTTTATATTCCTAGATTGGTAGGCTTGAACTCTATCTTTATTGAACCTTGAATTTTCAGAAGCCTCCATCCTTAGTTCCTCCAGTTCATTGAGATCTAATTTCCTTTTTGTTCCGACCAATGAGAGATCATAATCCATTTTCTTAATTGCCTAAAAAGGCCTTATGTTCAATCTCCACTGGAAAATGGCATGATTTACCATAAACCAACCTATATGGGGACATTCCTAAAATGGTTTTATATGCGGTTCTATAGGCCCAAAGAGCATCTAAGAGTTTCTCAGACCAATATTTCCTAGAGGGGTTGACAGTTTTTTCAAGAATTTTATTAATTTCAGGATTGGCTAACTCAGCTTGACCATTGGTCTGTGGGTGGTAAGAAGTGGACACTTTTTGAGAAATTCCATATTTTTCCATGAGTGATGAAAATGGATGATTGAAAAAATGAGTTCCACAATCACTTATGATAGCCCTAGGAATTCCAAATCTAGAGAATATGTTTTCTTTTAGTAATCTAATCACAGTTTGATGATCATTGGATTTTGTGTGAATGGCCTCAACCCATTTTTAGACATAATCAACAGCTAAGAGTATGTAGAGGTATCCACGAGAGTTTCGGAAGGGACCCATGAAATCAATTCCCCAACAGTCAAAGATTTCAACCACTAAGATGGGAGTGAGTGGCATTTGATTCCTTTTTGTGATGGACCCTACTTGTTGACACCTAGGACAGCTTTGACAAAATGTGTAGGAGTCCCTTGAGGGGGTGGTCCAGAAAAGACCACATTGAAGAATCTTAGCAACGATGCCAAAAATTTGGTTCACACCCAAATTTACCCAAGAGAAGAAGGATAGAACCGTCCATGTAGTGTAGCTTGGGTTGTCGATTCCATAGAGACCTAAGAAGATACCTAAGATACACAACCTAAGGGATGGATTTTTGGCTATGAAGTGGGCAAATTGGATTGATTTTGGAACACACCTCCTAATGACTTGGTCAGGGCATAACTTATAGAGGTATGGATCATCAAACACATAGTGTCTAACATCAAAAAGAAATTTCCTTCGAGCTTGAGTCCCTAAGAATTTTGGAATGACTCCTGTCAATAAGAAATTTGCTATGTTAGCATACCAAGGGCAGTCAGTAACAGAGTATAAGTGTTCATTAGGAAACTAATCAGACATAGAAAGGTGATTTGAGTTGTCTTTGAATTGCATCCTAGAGAGGTGATCAGCTACAACATTTTCAACTCCCTTTTTATCCTTGATTGTGAGGTCAAATTCTTTTAGTAGAAGGACCCACCTAATCAGTATAGCCTTAGCATCTTGTTTTTGGAAGAGGTATTTTAGTGCAGAATGGTCAGTGAACACAGTGATGGATGATCCTAAGAGGTAGGAACTAAACTTCTCTAAGGAAAACACAATAGCAATAACTCCTTTTCAATGGTGGTGTAGTTGATTTGGGCATCATTTAAGGATTTTCTTGCATAAGCAATGACATAAAGAGTTTTATCACAATGTTGTCCTAACACAGCTCCAACAGCACAGTCACTGGCATCACACATAAGTTCAAAAGGAATGTTCTAATTTGGAGATTTCATAATGGGAGGAGAGGCGAGAGAGGATTTGAGGGTTGAGAATGAACCCTCACAGCTTTCTGTCCAAACAAATGGAGCATCCTTTACTAAGAGAGCACAAAGAGGATGGGATATTGAACTAAATTCCATGATGAATCTTCTATAGAAACCAGCATTTCCTAAGAAAGACCTCACTTCCTTGACAGTTTTGGGTGGTGGAAGGTGACGAATGATGTCAACCTTTGCTTTATCAACTTCAATCCCCCTACTCGAGACCAGATGGCCTAGAACAAGTCCCTCTTTAACCATGAAATGGCATTTTTCCCAGTTTAGGACCAGATTTTTTTCTTCACATCTTGACAAGACTCTCTCCACATTCTGCAAACATCCCTCAGAAGTATCCCCAAACACAGAGAAGTCGTCCATGAAGACCTCAAGAAAATCCCCTACCATGTCTGAGAAGATTCCCATCATGCACCGTTGGAAGGTTCTAGGGGCATTGCATAACCCGAGGGGCATGCGTTTGAAGGCAAAGGTACCGAAAGGACATGTGAATGTAGTCGTCCCTTGATCCTCTAGGGAGACCTCAATTTGATTGTACCCCGAGTACCCATCTAAGAAACAGTAGAAGGCTTGACCTGCCACTCTCTCAAGGACTTGGTCAATGAATGGTAACGGGAAATGGTCCTTCTTGGTGAATGAGTTTAGTTTCCTATAGTCAATGCAGACCCTCCATCCACTACTCACCCTTGTTGGAAGAATCACTCCAACCTTATTGGTTATCACCTTGATTCCATCCTTTTTTGGAACCACTTGGATTGGTCTCACCCATTCACTCTCAGCTATGGGATATATGATACCAGCTTTCAACAATTTCAGAAGTTCTTTCCTTTCTACCTCCATGATATTAGGATTGAGTCGTCGTTGAGGTTGACGACATGGCTTTGAATCAGATTCCAAAACAATCCTATGAATCCCGATAAGTGGGCTAATCCCATGAATATCAGAAAGGGTCCAACCAATGGCTTTCTTATGCTTTCTAAGGACATCTAGAAGCATCCTCTCATGATTGGCTTCAAGAGAAGAAGAAATGAGAATAGGATTTGTTTGATTTTCTCCTAGGAAGGCATACTTTAGTGCAGCAGGAAGTTCCTTCAATTCAAGATCAGGTTGGTTCAGAATTTCAGTAGAAGATTGGGACATTGGATCAAGATCAATTTCTTTTTTTAGAGGTTCAGATAGGATTGATTCCTCACATGTAAAAGTTTCAGCTACTAGATTGTCTTGATCATATTTAGGGAAGGAATTTAGAGGGGTCTCTATGAAATTGGTTTCTTGAAAGGTTTCACTGATTGTTGGACCTAAGACTTCATCATAAGAGCAATTTGAAAATTATTCAAGCAAAGAAGATAAACTTATTTCATATGAACAAAGGAAATCAATCTCATTATGACTTAAACATTCATCAAATATTCCTTGATGTTCCATCGATTCATTATCAATGCTTCCTATCATGTTTACTTCATGAATTTCCTCATCATCCCCTATTTGTGAGATTGCATTATAGATGTTCAAGTCTAGGCTCATGTTCCCAAAGGTGATGGTCATGTTCCCATTTCGAACTCGGATAACAGAGTTGATTGTTTCAAGAAAAGGAAGACCATGGATGATTGGGGTTTGTTCCTTATTTCCTAAATTTGGATGGTTGTCAAGGACAATGAAATCAGTAGGGTAGATGAAGTTTTCAACCTTTACCAGAACGTCCTTTAAAATCCCCTTTGGAACCCTAATGCTATGATCAGCAAGCTGAAGTGTGACAGATGTGGGTTGGAGTTATTCTAGGCCTAACTGGCAGTACACAGCATATGGGATGAGATTGATACTAGCACCTAGGTCACACAAGGCCTTGAAAACTTTTCTCTCTCCTAGTTCAACATTGATGTAAGGGAAACCCAGGTCTTTCAACTTAGGAGGAATGGTCCCTTGAATGGTGGTACTCACATTAGCATCCAAAAGCACTTGGTTTTTATGTGAAACTTTTCTTTTAAAAGTGCACAACTCCTTAAGGTACTTTGAGTAGGAAGGTATGTTTTGGATTGCATCGAGAGGAGGAATGTTCAACTTGACTTTTGAGAAGATTTCCCTCAATGTTTCACTCAGTTCAGGCTTGGGTTTCCCCCTCATGTGTTGAGGAAATGGTGCAGGTTGTGGGGTCGTTTGTTGAGGATTTGTTTCCTTGAAAATGTTATCAGTTTCCTCAGTTTGATCTTGTGGTTCATTTGAATTTTCATCCAAGTTTGAATCTTCAGGTGGGTTCTGAATTAGTTGTTCAGGTTTCTCAATTGATTTCCCACTTCTTAAAACAGTCACAGCCTTTAGTTGTTCATGAGTTGTTTGAGCACAACTTGACTCTCCCCTTGAAGTTGAGGATGGAACCGCCTGAGTAGGAATGGGTGCCTTTCCTGTTTTGATGGTTTGAAGTTCTTGATTTAGGGAAGAGACTTCTGAGTTCATCCTCTCCATTTGTTTGCACAGTTGTTCTAGTAGGCTTTGTGGAACAGTTTGGGTTGGTGCTTGAGTAGGTTGGTTTATCCCAGGGGGATATTTTGGAGGTGGGATGGTTTGTTGAAAATGGACTGGTGGCTGTTGGCATTGGATAGGTTGGGTTTGGAACTGGTTATGGGTTTGGTAGTTCTGTTGAGGGTAAGGATTTTTCCCTTGTGGTTGGCTATGTTGTTGGTTATCCTTCCATCGGAATCCTGGGTGGTCATTGTACCTTGGATTGAAGGTGTTTTGGTATTGGGGATTTTGAAAGTTTAGGGCATTGACTTCCACTAGGGGTCCTCCTAGAAGAACATCCTTGATGGATGGAATTGTTGGGTAGTTGTCTGTTTTATGGTCATGTTTGTCACAAATTGTGCAAACAAGGTCTGCATTTTGGATTTCATGGACATTCCTAAGGTCTATCTCTTCAACCTTCCTAGAGAGTGCTGCGAGTTTATCCCTAAGGATGTCCACTTCCCTATGTTTATGAATTTAAGTGGTTCTTTGTGGCTTCTCAGAATAAGGTGAAGTTCCCCAAGTTTGGTTTTGTTCAGCCAGACTTTCCAGATACTCGTAAGCATCATTTGGGGCCTTGTTTTTAAAAGTTCCATTACACATAATGTCAATGAATTGTTTATTACCCGGACCCAACCCTTCATAGAAAATTCTCACTTGTTCAGGAATAGAAAACCACGATGTGGAACCATGTTTAGAGTGTCTTTGAACCTCTCCCATGTTTCATAAAATGACTCTCCCTCTTTTTCAAAAAAAGTTTTGGATGCTCTTTTTAAGTGCACTTGTTTTGTGATGAGGGAAGTATTTTTTGTAAAATTCTCTTTGTAGTTTGTCCCAAGAGTGGATTGATGCAGTTCTCAAGTGGTTTAGCCAATTTTTAGCTCGATCCTTTAATGAAAAAGGAAATAGCCTCATCTTAGCGGATTCTAGTTGATGTGGGGGACACATGGTTTCAACAATGTCGTTGAACTCTTTGACGTGAAGGTATGGCATTTCTGACTCCATCCCATGAAAGGATGGAAGGTGGTTTAGGACATGGGGTATGAATATGTAGTTGGTGTCTACTATGGAATTGTGTCTAATTCTTGAGGGGGAATTGGTCCAAGCTTGAGTGAGGTAGTCGTTCATGGTTTGATCAACTACATTCCCTAAGTTTGGAGCTTCTTGGGTTTGGTTTCCCATTTGATTCTCCAAAAGGTTTACAATTTGATTTTGTGGATGAAAATCTATTGGACTTGTTTCAAGTTCTGACTTTGGGGTTTGAAGAATATTTGAATCTGATTTAAACAATACCTTAGGTGAACTTGACTCCCCTATCCTAGGACTTTCCACCCTAACTAGTCTGTTTGAGAAATCGCGGGTGTAGGCGGACATGCGCCAAAAAAATGAGAAAGGGACATGATAAGAGATCTTGGGTGAGAGTAGAAGAATGGAGGTGAGTAAAGAAGGTTTTTTTTTCGATCTAAGGTACTTACTTGGTCCCCGGAAATGGCACCAAAATTTGGTTCATTCCCAAATTTACCCAAGAGAAGAAGGGTAGAACGGTCCTTGTAGTGTAGCTTGGGTGGTCGATTCCACAGAGACCTAAGAAGATACCTAAGATACACAACCTAAGGGATGGATTTTTGGCTATGAAGTGGCCAACATGGATTGAGTTTTGATGGGTTTTAACGATATCTAATAGATTTAAGTTGATTCAATTTAAAAGAATGAGTTGATCCCATGTTATCGCTCGGGGTGGATTGGACGTATTTTCTTTTTAATGATTTCAATTTCTTAAATTTGAGATGGGTTCATTTAAGGAGATAAAACAACATCATCACTTACTGGTTTAATACCTACACCCTCTAATACTAATCACCTATACACTTGAAGTATCAATGTTTTGATCACATCAAGGTAAAGGATCGTATTATTACTTGAAGTGTGTGGCCTTAAATTCAACAAGGACGATGGAGTTTAAAAATCATCAAATAAAAATCCCAATTAAAGAAGTGATTATACATTAATTAGGTGATAAATAACATCCAATCCAGCCCCTTTTTACTCCCTTGGATCAACCCATAAGTGGGTTAGCCCTCCATTGATCCCATGGTTTCAATGGAAGCGGAAATTAGACTCATGAGGGAGGAAATGGAGAATTAAAGAAAACAACAAAAATAAAATGATCACTCCACCGTTGTGTGAATAATTTCACAAGGGTTGGTGTGAATAAATTCACACCTTGATCCAACGGTATCAAAGTGATATTAAGAACAATAGAATAAGAGTAGAAGAAGAACTTTTATTAAGAAACTAAAGTGAATTGAACAACTTACATGTGAAAGACAAAATTGAGGCAACAAAAATGCAGCATAACATTATAATTGAACAAAGAATCTCAGATTCTCAACTCCTTCACCACCACTGCCTTAAATTGGAATTTTGGGAGCCTTGGGTCGAGCCTCAAATAGTACAAAGCATCTCAATTAATTTTGGTAGGCCATAGGTGGTGGAAAGCTTGTGGAATTTGAACTTTTCCACATTTGACCCGAGGTGGCAGCCAGCTTTCCTTCACCGAACAGACGCGTCTGGAAGCCCTTCTAGACGGACGAATCAGAGTGGGCCATAGAAGAAGAAAATGTAGCTCCGGATGTCTTAGAACCGCCTGTAATATGTGGGACCAGTTTGAGTTACGGATTCGGAGATATGATAAAATTAGTGGACTGTTTTTCTGGGCCGCAGAATTTTTCCCAGAATTGTATCTCTAACTTGGGCCGCCTCAATGACCACCATGGAGGCCGAATTAGCATTATCTCCTGAATAGTGATTTGTTTCTATACATGGCTTCTATAATCCCACGAAATTTGGGATTCATCGGGTATGTATGTTGGGCCCCACAGCCTCATCAGTGGGCTGATTTCCAATCTTCCTTCTCCAGAATTGCTTCCTTTCATTTCCAAATATCTTTATCATCCTCCATGAATTCCCACTGATCCCTGAATCAAACATGTTCATATTTAAGTGTATATAAATTTACAAAAATATCAAATTAAAATACGCATAATTATATTCCTTAAAATCAGATGAATAATTGGGTACTTTAAATGATGTTAAAAAATGTACCAAATAATAGTGCATTTTAAGAAGGTATTACAATCATAATGTGAAATGATGTTCAATGTGTAAAATGCACTAAAATGGTGTTTATGAATAATAAATCACATGAATATTATATATATTAACAATTAATATTAGCCTCATTTAGTGGCTAATCACACCCCCCAACTTGAGTTTTGCATGTCCCGAGCAAAATATATCTCAACAATATGAAATTCAAATTCCCTTTTCTAAAAACATTTTAATACACAATGATCACCAAAAACCCGTATACCAAACAATCATGAAACCCATAAAAATATTTTAATACAATATAGTTTCATAAGCAGATCCAAATCCCAATCTCATTCCTTTGATCAAATCCATCATCATACTTCATCCAACTCAATTAGGTGTAATGATGTGTTGTGAATCACAATAGATATGGGGGTTCATTTTCATTCAAGGGGGAAATCATGGAAGCGCTAGGTGGAATCACATTTAATCCTAATATGAGTATTCTTCGTCCTTTTTTTTTGTTTTTTTTGCAATATTTCTATAGTAATTGAGATTGCAGTTAATCAAATTAACCCATGTAGCAAGACTTTTCCGATGACTCCCAGACTCAAAGGCCTTATGGCACCAAGTGAAGCCCACATACTAGGGCATCGTCTCGAGTTAAATTAATCAAAAACAATTTCATATTACCATAAATAGAGATATATTGAAAAACTCAGGGCTAGACAACTCTGGAGTCACGATCCCCAAGTGCCGAAAGCCTCGCATTTTGTCAATCCATTGCTCTACATGCAAATTTTTATTTTTATTTTTTTATTTTCTTTTTTTTAATAATTTTTTTAGTTTTTTTTGAATACTCATATTATTCATAAAAATAAAACCAGCCTATGCTATTTATTATGGGACCCCAAAAATTCAAATTAGTACCCCACATTCTAGAGGACGTGCATTGTGGCATTTTTTTATTTGGATGAAAATATAAATGATGAAATATCACATTGGATAGCCACACTTTCTAAAATCTATGCTCATGAAATTATACAAGGATTAAAATCAGAATTATTGTGTGCTAAATTATTTGATATTCAGTTTCAAAGTGTGCAATGCGTATTACCATGTTCAAAGTTAAAGGAATTTTTCCTTCCATTTAATTATTTTTTAAAATCATTCATTTTTTTGACACAAAAGCATTTTTTTTATTTTATCTCCCCCCCAACTTAAAATAACATTGTCCCCAGTGTTTAAATAAAAGAAAATTTAGAAGGGGGTAGAGGTAGAGAATGAATGTTCAAAAAGGAAATTGAAAATGAGGATCACTGAATGAAGTCACCTGGTGGTTGAAGTTGAAGTTCTTGCTGCTCCAAATTAGTCCTTTGATCTCTTGGGGGATGTAGGCACCTCCTTGATTGAACATGTATCACCCAAAAGAGTACCTAAACAAAAAGAAGAACAAACCAGACAAAACAAACAACACAACGACTTATTCAATTCCAAGTATCATCATTTTTATGTTTTTTTCAGTTTTTTATTTGTTTTAAATCAAACTAATGATACATTGTCTTCTTTTAATTTTCTGGGTAAGGTATTACTCAAGGATCACACCGAATGACATGGATGAATACGATGCTCCCCTTTCATACCCATCCATACTCGTAATAGAAGAACATGTCAATAGTATTTTTTTTAAATATCAAAATGTCTCATTAACCCTATTTAAAAAATAAAGTTGATTAAAACAACGAAATTATTGGAAACTTGAAAACCATGGGTTGCCTCCCATCAGCGCTTTGTTTAACGTCGTTAGCCCGACATGGACCGTAAATCTATTAATTTGTTCCTTGTTCATAGGTTGGCTCAGTTAACTCAACCTCTATTTCCTGTTTATTGAATGATTCAATGAATGGTTTTAACCTTTGACCATTGACCTTGAAAATGTAACCACTTGTGGGATCTTGAATATCTACTTCCCCATGGGGGAATACATGATGCACTATGAATGGTCCTGACCATCTAGACCTTAACTTCCCCGGATGTAAATGAAGTTTTGAACTATACAAGAGCCCAAGTTTTCCTGGTTCAAAATGTTTGACCTTTATATTCCTAGATTGGTAGGCTTGAACTCTATCTTTATTTATCCTTGAATTTTCATAATCCTCTATCCTTAGTTCCTCCAGTTCATTGAGATCTAATTTTCTTTTTGTTCCGGCCAATGAGAGATCATAATCCATTTTCTTAATTGCCCAAAAGGCCTTATGTTCAATCTCCACTGGGAAATGGCATGCTTTACTATAATCCAACCTATATGGGGACATTCCTAAAATGGTTTTATATGCTGTTCTATAGGCCCAAAGAGCATCTAAGAGTTTCTCAGACCAATCTTTCCTAGAGGGGTTGACAGTTTTTTCAAGAATTTTCTTAATTTCACGATTGGCTAACTCAGCTTGACCATTGGTTTGTGGGTGGTAAGCAGTGTACACTTTGTGAGAAATTCCATATTTTTTCATGAGTGATGAAAATGGACGATTGCAAAAATGAGTTCCACGATCACTTCTGATAGCCCTAGGAATTCCAAATCTAGATAATATATTTTCTTTTAGGAATCTAATCACAGTTTGATGATCATTGGATTTTGTGGGAATGGCCTCAACCGATTTTGAGACATAATCATCAGCTAAGAGTATGTAGAGGTATCCCCGAGAGTTTGGGAAGGGACCCATGAAATCAATTCCCCAACAGTAAAAGATTTCAACCACTAAGATGGGAGTGAGTGTCATTTGATTCCTTTTTTTGATGGATCCTACTTGTTGACACCTAGGACAGATTTGACAAAATGTGTAGGAGTCCCTTGAGAGGGTGGGCCAGAAAAGACAACATTGAAGAATCTTAGCAACGACGCCAAAAATTTGGTACACGCCCAAATTTACCCAAGAGAAGAAGGGTAGAACGGTCCTTGTAGTGTAGCTTGGGCTGTCGATTCCACAGAGACCTAAGAAGATACCTAAGATACACAACCTAAGGGATGGATTTTTGGCTATGAAGTGGCCAACTTGGATTGATTTTGGAACACACCTCCTAATGACTTGGTCAGGGCAGAACTTATAGAGGTATGGATCATCAAACACATAGTGTCTAACATCAGAAACGAATTTCCTTCGAGCTTGAGTCCCTAAGAATTTTTTAATGACTCCTGTCACTAAGAAATTTTCTATGTCAGCATACCAAGGGTAGTCACTCACAGAGTATAAGTGTTCATCAGGAAACGAATCAGACACAGAAAGGTGATTTGAGTTGTCTTTGAATTCCATGCTAGAGAGGTGATCAGCTACAACATTTTCAACTCCCTTTTTATCCTTGATTGTGAGGTCAAGTTCTTGTAAGAGAAGGACCCACCTAATCAGTCTAGCCTTTGCATCTTGTTTTTGGAAGAGGTATTTTAGTGCAGAATGGTTAGTGAACACAGTGATGGGTGATCCTAAGAGGTAGGACCTAAACTTCTCTAAGGCAAACACAATAGCAAGTAACTCCTTTTCAATGGTGGTGTAGTTGACTTGGGCATCATTTAAGGATTTTCTTGCATAAGAAATGACATAAGGAGTTTTATCACAACGTTGTCCTAACACAGCTCCAACGGCAAAGTCACTGGAATCACACATAAGTTCAAAAGGAAGGTTCCAATTTGGAGATTTCATAATGGGAGGAGAGGTGAGAGTGGATTTGAGGGTTGAGAATGAACCCTCACAAATTTCTGTCCAAACAAATGGAGCATCCTTTACTAAGGGAGCACAAAGGGGATGGGATATTGTACTAAAGTCCTTGATGAATCTTCTATAGAAACCAGCATGTCCTAAGAAAGACCTCACTTCCTTGATAGTTTTGGGTGATGGAAGGTGACGAATGATGTCAACCTTTGCATTATCAACTTCAATCCCCCTACTCGAGACCAGATGGCCTAGAACAAGTCCCTCTTTAACCATGAAATGGCATTTTTCCCAGTTTAGGACCAGATTTTTTTCTTCACATCTTGACAAGACTCTCTCCACATTCTGCAGACATCCCTCAGAAGTATCCCCAAACACAGAGAAGTCGTCCATGAAGTCCTCAAGAAAATCCCCTACGATGTCTGAGAAGATTCCCATCATGCACCACTGGAAGGTTCTAGGGGCATTGCATAACCCTAAGGTAATGCGTTTGAAGGAAAAGTTACCGAAAGGACATTTGAATGTAGTCTTCCCTTGATCCTCTAGGGAGACCTCAATTTGATTGTACCCCGAGTACCCATCTAAGAAATAGTATAAGGCATGACCTGCCACTCTCTCAAGGACTTGGTCAATGAATGGTAAGGGTAAATGGTCCTTCTTGGTGAATGAGTTTAGTTTCCTATAGTCAATGCAGACCCTCCATCCACTACTCACCCTTGTTGGAAGAATCTCTCCATCCTCATTGGTTATCACTGTGATTCCAGCTTTTTTTGGAACCACTTGGATTGCTCTCACCCATTCACTCTCAGCTATGGGATATATGATACCGGCTTTCAACAATTTCGGAAGTTCTTTCCATACTACCTCCATGAGAATAGGATTGAGTCGCCGTTGGGGTTGACGACATGGCTTTGAATCAGATTCCAAAACAATCCTATGAGTCCTGATAAGTGGGCTAATCCCAGGAATATCAGAAAGGGTCCAACCAATGGATTTCTTATGCATCCTAAGGACATCTAGAAGCATCCTCTCATGATTGGATTCAAGGGAAGAAGAAATGACAATAGGATGTGTTTGATTTTCCCCTAGGAAAGCATACTTTAGTGCAGCAGGAAGTTCCTTCAATTCAAGATCAGGTTGGTTCAGAATTTCATCAGAAGATTGGGACATTGGATCAAGATCAATTTCTTTTTTTAGAGGTTCAGATAGGATTGATTCCTCACATGTAAAATTTTCAGCTACTAGATTGTCTTGATCAGATTTAGGGAAGGAATTTAGAGGGGTCTCTATGAAATTGGTTTCTTGAAAGGTTTCACTGATTGTTGGACCTAAGACTTCATCATAAGAGCAATTTGAAAATGATTCAAGCCAAGAAGATAAACTTCCTTCATATGAACAAAGGAAATAAATCTCATTCTGACTTAAACATTCATCAAATATTCCTTGATGTTCCATCAATTCATTATCAATTCTTCCTATCATCTTTACTTCATGAATGTCCTCGTCATCCCCTATTTGTGAGATTGCATTATAGATGTTCAAGTCTAGACTCATGTTCCCAAAGGTGATGGTCATGTTCCCATTTCGAACTCGGATAATAGAGTTGATTGTTGCAAGAAAAGGACGACCAAGGATGATTAGGGTTTGTTCCTTATTTCCTAAATTTGGATGGTTGTCAAGGACAATGAAATCAGCAGGGTAGATGAAGTTTTCAACCTTTACCAGAACGTCCTTTAAAATCCCCTTTGGAACCCTAATGCTACGATCAGCAAGCTGAAGTGGAACAGATGTGGGTTGGAGTTCTTCTAGGCCTAACTGGAAGTACACAGCATATGGGATGAGATTGATACTAGCACTTAGGTCACACAAGGCCTTGACAACTTTGCTCTCTCCTAGTTCAACATTGATGTAAGGGAAACCCGGGTCTTTCAACATAGGAGGAATGGTCCCTTGAATTGTGGTACTCACATTAGTAGCCAAAAGCACTTGGTTTTTCTGTGAAAATTTTCTTTTAAAAGTGCACAAGTCCTTTAGGTACTTTGAGTAGGAAGGTATGGTTTGGATTGCATCGAGAAGAGGAATTTTCACCTTGACTTGTGACAAGATTTCCCTCAATGTTTCACTCAGTTCAGGCTTGGGTTTCCCCCTCATGCGTTGAGGAAATGGTGCAGGTTCTGGGGTCGTTTGTTGAGGAGTTGTTTCCTTGAAAATGTTATTAGCTTCCTCAGTTTGATCTTGTGGTTCATTTGAATTTTCATCCAAGTTTGAATCTTCAGGTGGGTTCTGAATTAGTAGTTCAGGTTTCTCAATTGATTTCCCACTTCTTAAAACAGTCACAGCCTTTAGTTTTTCATGAGTTGTTTGAGTATAACTTGACTCTCCCCTTGAAGTTGAGGATGGCACCGCCTGAGTAGGCATGGGTGCCTTTCCTGTTTTGATGGTTTGAAGTTCTTGTTTTAGGGAAGAGACTTCTTAGTTCATCCTCTCCATTTGTTTGCACAGTTGTTCTAGTAGGCTTTGTGGAACAGTTTGGGTTGGTGCTTGAGTAGGTTGGTTTATCCCAGGGGGATATTTTGGAGGTGGGATGGTTTGTTGAAAATGGACCTGTGGCTGTTGGTATTGGATAGGTTGGGTTTGGAACTGGTTATGGGTTTGGTAGTTCTGTTGAGGGTATGGATTTTGCCCTTGTGGTTGGCTATGTTGTTGGTTATCCTTCCATCGGAATCTTGGGTGGTCATTGTACCTTGGATTGAAGGTGTTTTGGTATTGGGGATTTTGAAAGTTTAGGGCATTGACTTCCGCTGGGGGTCCTCCTAGAAGAACATCTTTGATGGATGGAATGGTTGGGCAGTTGTCTGTTTTATGGTCATGTTTGTCACAAATTGTGCAAACAAGGTCTACATTTTGGATTTCATGGACTTTCCTAAGGTCTATCTCTTCAACCTTCCTAGAGAGTGCTGCGAGTTTAGCCCTAAGGATTTCCTCTTCTCTAAGTGTATGAATTCCAGTGGTTTTTTGTGGCTTTTCAGAATAAGGTGAAGTTCCCCAAGTTTGGTTTTGTTCAGCCAGACTTTCCAGATACTCGTAAGCATCATTTGGGGCCTTGTTTTTAAAAGTTCCATTACACATCATGTCAATGAATTGTTTATTACCCGGACCCAACCCTTCATAGAAAATTCTCACTTATTCATGAATAGAAAAACCATGGTGTGGAACCATGTTTAGAGTGTCTTTGAACCTCTCCCATGTTTCATAAAACGACTCTCCCTCTTTTTCAAAAAAGTTTTGGATGCTCTTTTTAAGTGGAATTGTTTTGTGACGAGGGAAGTATTTTTTGTAAAATTCTCTTTGAAGTTGGTCCCAAGAGTGGATTGATGCAGGTCTCAAGTTGTTTAGCCAATTTTTAGCTCGATCCTTTAATGAAAAAGGAAATAGCCTCATCATAGCAGATTCTAGTTGATGTGGGGGACACATGGTTTCAACAATGTTGTTGAACTCTTTGACATGAAGGTATGGCATTTCTGACTCCATCCCATGAAAGGTTGGAAGGTGGTTTAGGACATGGGGTTTGAATATGTAGTTGGTGTCTCCTATGGAATTGTGTCTAATTCATGAGGGGGCATTGGTCCAAGCTGGAGTGAGGTAGTCTTTCATGGTTTGATCAACTACATTTCCTATGTTTGGAGCTTCGTGGTTTTGGTTTCCCATTTTATTCCCCCCAGGGTTTACAATTTGATTTTGTGGATGACCCTCCATTGGACTTGTTTCAAGTTCTGACTTTGGGGTTTCAAGAATATTTGAATCTGATTTAAACAATACCTTAGGTGAACTTGACTCCCCTATCCTAGGACTTTCCACCCTAACTAGTCTGTTTGAGAAATCGCGGGTGTAGGCGGACATGCGCCAAAAAAAAAGAGAAAGGGACAAGATAAGAGATCATGGGTGAGAGTAGAAGAATGGAGGTGAGGAAAGAAGGTTTTTTTTGATCTAAGGTACTTACTTGGTCCCCGGCAATGGTGCCAAAATTTGGTTCACGCCCAAATTTACCCAAGAGAAGAAGGGTAGAACGGTCCTTGTAGTGTAGCTTGGGTTGTCGATTCCACAGAGACCTAAGAAGATACCTAAGATACACAACCTAAGGGATAGATGTTTGGATATGAAGTGGACAACTTGGATTGATTTTGGATGGGTTTTAAAGATATCTAATAGATTTAAGTTGATTCAATTTAAAAGAATGAGTTGATCCTAGGTTATCGCTCGAGGTGGATTGGACGTATTTTCTTTTTAATGATTTCAATTTCTTAACTTTGAGATGGGTTCATTTAAGGAGATAAAAAAACATCACCACTAATTGTTTTAATGCCTACACCCTCTAATACTAATCACCTATACACTTGAAGGATCAATGTTTTGATCACTTCAAGGTAAAGGATCGTATTAGTACTTGAAGTGTGTGGCCTTAAATTCAACAAGGACGATGGAGTTTAAAAATCATCAAATAAAAATCCCAATTAAAGAAGTGATTATACATTAATTAGGTGATAAATAACATCCAATCCAGCCCCTTGTTAATCCCTTGGATCAAACCATAAGTGGGATAGCCCTCCATTGATCCCATGGTTTCAATGGAAGCGGAAAGTAGACTCATGAGGGAGGAAATGGAGAAGTAAAGAAAACAACAAAAATAAAATGATCACTCCACCGTTGTGTGAATAATTTCACAAGGGTTGGTGTGAATAAATTCACACATTGATCCAACGGTATCAAAGTGATATTAAGAACAATAGATTAAGAGTAGAAGAAGAACTTTTATTATGAAACTAAAGTGAATTGAACAACATACATGTGAAAGACAAAATTGAGGCAACAAAAAAAGCAGCATAACATTACAATTGAACAAAGCATCCCAGATTCTCAACTCCTTCACCACCACTACCTTAAATTGGAATTTTGGGAGCCTTGGGTCGATCCTAAAACAGTAAAAAGCATCTCAATTAATTTTGGTAGGCCATAGGTGTTGGAAAGCTTGTGGAATTTGAACTTTTCCACATTTGACCCGAGGTGGCAGCCAACTTTCCTTCAAAGAACAGACGCGTCTAGAAGGCCTTCAAGACGGCCGAATCAGAGTGGTCCATAGAAGAAGAAAAAGTATCTCCTGATGTATTCTAACCGCCTGTAAAATATGGGCCCATTTGGAGTTACGGATTCGGAGATATGATAAAGGTAGTGGACTGTTTTTCTGGGCCGCAGAATCTGGCTCAGAATTGTATCTCTAACTTGGGACGCCTCAATGGCCACCATGGAGGCCGAATTAGCATTATCCCCTGAAGCGTGATTTGTTTCTATAAATTTTTTCTAGAATCCCACGAAATTGGGGATTAATTGGGCCTGTATGTTGGGCCCCACAGCTTCATCAGTGGGCTGATGTCCAATCTGCCTTCTCCAGAATTGCTTCCTTTCATTTTCAAATATCTCCATCATCCTCCATGAATTCTCCACTGATCCCTGAATCAAACATGTTCATATTTAAGTGTATATCAATTTCCAAAAATATCAAATTAAAATATGTATAATTATATTCCTTAAAATCAGATGAATCATTGGGTACTTTAAATGATGTTCAAAAATGTACCAAATAATAGTGCATTTTAAGAAGGTATTACAATCATAATGTGAAATGTTGTTCAATGTGTAAAATGCACTAAAATGGTGTTTATGAATAATAAATTACATGAATATTATATATATTAACAAATAATATTAGCCTCATTTAGTGGCTAATCAATAATCCCCAGTCATAATTCCCCTTAACCCGGGTCTCCTTATTAGGAGTAAGCCCCAGTTCTCAAGTCACATTAACCTAGGCCTCCTTCTCAGGAATAAGCCCCAGTCATAATTTCTCTTAACCAGTCTAAATTTATTTTTGATTTGGGCTTCCTTCTCAGAAATAAAACCCAATCACATTTTCCCTCATAATTTGTGCATCTTCCTCAGGAGTAAGTCCCAAGTTAGAGTATCCAAATCTCCATAAAACACAGATACCTTTATGGACCTTGTTCCCAAGATTCTTCTCTGAAGTAAGTCCTGATATTTATCTATTTGGGTGATCGTACTTACATAAGCCCCATATAATTCGTTGTGACCGAATATTTTGTAGCACAAATCGCCAGGTTTACCAATTCCTCTTGTTTCTCACACCGAGCATGATTAACATCAAATTAGAGTGTAAAAGTAACCACAACACATCTCTTTGGTCCATTAATCATAGATAATCCCCCACAATTCTTAATCGAACTATTTGGACTTTGATCTCTTCCTTAAAAGTAGAGTACGTAGGAAGCCTTTCTAAAGGTCCGAGCTTATCACTCATTAATTCTCATCTGTCCCGTATGACGTTAAAATATATCTTAATTTCCAAAGTATGTGGGTTTTGATTCCTTTTCTAAATAGGGATACGTAGGTAGACCATTTGTGGGTATGTTCCCAAATTTGAAATAATCTATGTCCTTCTGAACGGCAATAAACTTCAAGTGCCCCACTGAGTGCCTTTAAAACTAGTATGGTTATCATAATGACCAAGAGATTTCTATATAATATGTTGAATGATACCATTGACTAAGAATCTCTAACAAATACAGATGATTCTCTACCAATGAAGCACCTCAAATACATATATATATATAAGATTCACTAAATTTCATACATATAAATCATTGATTGTCAGATCTAAAGGAAAGATCATTTTCGAACTTCTAAATTTAATAAGGATTCATGAACACAACTTAAATCTACAAAGAGAGTCCCAGAGTACACAATAATTCCCCCAAAATGGTGTGATGAGTCCGACCTCCCATCCTCTCGACCAATGAAAATTATTAAGACTCATCGGTCCACAACTAAGGAACACATGCCTTTGGAAAGTAGGTACAAATGGATATAGAATCATTGCATATTTCTGATTCAACGAATAAAACCATTAGAAATCGATTGGACTGTTTGAACCTTAAACAAACATGGTCATTCCCATTTACAAAAGAAACAACTGTTAATTTCATATCCCAATGATTCGTTAATTCCACAATCACAATTTCAACCAATAGTTATTATCGCAAAATTAAGACATTCCAATTTCATTTTCCCCAATTTCAACCCAATTAATCATTAAATGAGAATTAAATTAATCAATTTAAATTATTATTCAATTTACAAATGTGGAGATTTTGATTTAAAATATTGTAATCATTTTATCAATCATGAATTCAATAATTGATAAATAGAGAACCTATATAAATATTGTTACAGAATGATCATCTAAAAACAACACCATTTTATTTATAATGATTGGATTAATAGAATTATATGAGATTAGAACCAAAACATAGGATCAACATCATCTTCCAAATCCACAACTATGAAAAGGTTCCACCACTTTATTGAAATAACAACGAATGGAAGGAAATAATGAAAGGATGTTTTCTGGGAAATACTATGATGACCAAATAAGAAGAAATATATCCAAACCCACTGAGATTCACTCTAGGGTTGAGAGAAGGAAGGTGGTATAGTATAATAAAATCAAAATTGATCCACACGACACCTTTTAATTTGATTCTTATAGAATTAAAATATATATAATTCCATTACATGTCATGTAATTCATTTTATTTGTATACACTGAAAACCCATCAACTCAAGTGATTTATCTTGATTAAAATATTATAGACATGTAATAGCTTTACAGAAGTTAAATGTTATCTACATAATTATCCAGTAAAAAATTATAAATAAAATATCCAACCACATCAAAATAAAAAAACAAAACTCAAATCCACTCCAACCCTAGATGAAATTTTAAAACTCAAAAATTAATGTACCTATAAAAATAAACTAATTTTATAATCATCCATAATTATAACATCTCATCCTTGATAAGTACTACCAGGAATCATTAATATACAAAAGTAAAAATGTTGTCCCATTCGGGCCTCATTTTTTACCTCTCACATGTTTCCTCATAAAGAAAAACATGATTCTATATAACACAAACTATTGGTGTATCCTTTCCACACAACACATTCTCCATGAAATCTGTAACATGTTTTGGATGCAACAAAATAAGGGCATCCTTATAAATATCAACATCACAAACATCGATAACATGTTATGTGTCTAGGTGATACCCTGAAATGGTGACACGTGAAAACAATTGTGCATATAAAAAGTTTCATGTATGGAATCTCCAATATATATGACATGAGCTTGATTATCTTCCCAATATAGAGATGTCTAAAAAAACATTCCTATATCTTACCCTACCTCTGAATCCTATGCTAAACGAATCTTGGAAACACCCAAAGGAACACTTGATCTCCAACTGAAATATCTTGGGGTCAATGATAACCATCAAAATATGAATTCTAAATAATATAAACCATATCCATACATTTTCGGAATTTGTTAAACCTTCTTCGATCTCTCTTACATAAGACTTAGTCCCAACAAACCTAACTCACCTACCTCTATCCAACAAAGAAGTAATCTAAAAGGTCTCTTATAAAGTTCCTCATATGGTGTAATATGAATATTTTTCTGATTAATATTGGCATAGTTGAACTCCATGAGTGATAGATGGTTCTCTAAATACCAACCAAATCATATAACACATGATCATAGTATATCCTCCAAAATATGTATGGTACGTTTTGATTATCTGTCTATCTCTAGTTGGAACACTATACTCAGAAGTACATGCGTACTACGAACCAACAATAATCCATTACAAAATCGCAATGTGAAACACGATATACAATTTTAAACTACGCATCATGGAACCCTCTAAAGATAGACTATATCTTTCTTCTACAAATATCACAAAAGATATATTGATAATGAATCCCATATAGTCATGAACTCTACTACTTTTGTTAGTCGATCAAAAACAACCCAAATAGCTTTATTTCCAAGAGGAGTCATCAGGGGCATGACTTGATTCCCACAGTGACATCATCCGACTTCCATTCCAAAATTCGAAACAGATGTCATAAACCATGTGGTAATTGATGTTTACCCTTCAACAGTTGACATGTTTAGCATCATGTCACAAATCCTGTAATCTCCTTTTTCATACCCAACCACTAATTATGTCACTGTAGGTTACTTTAAATTATTGTAAAAAATATTTGAACCACACACTTTGAGGAATTAAAATCACATATCAACTCCTCCTGCATACTCGTAGGCACAATAACATGACCCCATACATATATAATCTAATCCTAATCTATTGTCTAGTTAGAAGGTGACTCCACACAGTTAAGGCGTTCCCCCATGGAAAAACACTCAAGATCCTCATACGACCTCTCCCTTATCATCATGAAATGTGTGTATTTAAATAATTCTGATAGAAGGGTCATATTTTGTGGTCCCTTATGGACCACAACATATATGTCATATAACTAGGACATCATCTTCCATTTTAGAACTAGACATCAATACTACCTGAGAATAAGTTTTACTTATCAAAGATTCAAAAACACTATTTCCTATCCCTAGATTATATTCTATCTCTATATCAAATTATTTCATGCACATAACCAATAGAGAACCTCTATTTATAGAAATTGACATTTCAAAACATTTGAAGAATACATAAACCATTATACAAAAAGACACCCAAAGACCATACTAGTCTAGTTTCATTAGAATCATGTGAACATAAACAATGGAACATAAATGATCCACTTTATCACCCAAGATATTATTCTTAACTCAAACCCTTTTTAGACACATTGTACATAATAAATATCTTCATAAATTGGGGAAGGAACCATAAAATGTGGGTGCGATAAAATTCTTAGTATGGGAAAAAAAGGAGATATGTATGAATAATCATGATTATATTTGTATTAGAGCATGATCATGGATATAAAAGACCATACCCACATATCAAAGATCATACACATGAATCATTGAATAGATACTGGCAGTTCATAAGGCATGAATCTTAAGGAAATAAAGAACATATTACACTAAAGCATAAAATAGGAATAAAACATGGAATTGAGGTAGACAAAAAAGCATATATAATGATTTCCATTGAAGTAATGGTATTACTACTAAGAACATCTCAGTGGATAATTTCATTTACTATATCGAGTTCACACCATGTTTCTTACCTGTATTACGGATCCAAGTTCACCCCTTATTCCAGCCCTGTATTACTGAACTGGGTTCGTTTCCCATTCCAGTCCTATAATACTGAAAGAAGTTTATTTCTCATTACCTCCATATCTACCTCTAGAGATATAAATATTTATCCAATGAATGGGAGGTAGATATAGGTCCCACACATCTCTTAATTAAATTATGCATACATGTACCTCAATACCATAAATAGTCATATTATAACCCATGAATTGAAATGGGTATTATAAAAATTTAATCATTTAAAAAATTATCGAAATAGATAGGGTTCGTATTCATTTCATCATAAACAAATCCCATGATAAGAAGTAGGTTCTAATATTATATAACCTCTAAAAGAGAAATGGGTATCATAAACACCATTCCATTAAAACATAATCTATTTAGAGAAAGAATATGAATTGAAAAATTACATAATTTCCCATAAAAGTATGTGTAACACCAATGGATGTTATCTTAGATGGGAAAAAATTTCAAATGTTATTTTAAAAATATTCATGAGGAAAATATCTTTTCTTCTATAAGAATTATCCTTAAAATATAAAAATATTTTTAAATCATTTTTCATTGAAAATGTGTTTAATACTAATAATAGAAGAATATAATTTCTAAAAAATTTAAAATTTATTTTCCTTCAAAATGGGATTTTAATATCTGTTGAATAAATTTTTATGAACATTTTTTATAACATTTTTTCACACATGGATTTTGAATATAGTTAATTTCGGAATGAAGAGAGAGACTGTTAGATTTTACATGAAAACATTGTATTAAGTACCAAAGAGTGTAAAAATTTTAATAATAAAATAATATATATTGAATAAAATTAAGATAAAGAATCTAAGAAGTTTTATTGACAGATAGATCATAAGTTATTCTCAATGGAATCAAAAACAAAAACAATCTCTAAAAAATGATGAGTTTGCCTCAATAAACTCTTTTAACTTGGTATCTCAGGTTCATATTATCCGTGTAAGAAAATATAATTACATGAAGTATAAAATATAATTTAAAAAATCCCGTTCATGATATATCATGAAAAATTGGATTATATACACCTTAAAAAATTATTTAGCCTCATTACAAAATATTTGTCTCAAAGAATGAGAATTGAGACCAAACTATTTTATCAATTTTGTAGCTTTTGAAACTTAGTCCTAATGAATGTAATATCACAAAATTTATATGTGAATACCCATAAATTTTAATATAATATAAATAGAATACTATCATGGGTAGTAAATACATCACAAAAAATGGAAGAGTGGAGAATATAACATGTATCTCATATAAATAAAAAGTGAGAGTAAATCCCCTTAGCTTGTGTCTTGACTCTCATCATACCCCTTAAAAACACATGTATAATAAATATAAATTTATTATTCATCATTTAGAGAACAAGATTATGATATCTAATACCATACATGGTTTGATTATAACCTTATATTACACTGTTGTTAAGAAGCCTATGTTATAGTTTCGCTTTGGGTAATTTTCTCTTTATTCTGTGCATTTCTATTAATTTTTTATATAATTGGTATATATACATTAGATAATGATATCCATAATTTAAATCATGATATAATTATAATTACAATACAATAATTTTTTATTATAATAAATTTATTTTATATAAATGTTTGAAACAAAATATACCATTCATGGGGAGGGTAGGGTATACATATACATGAACATTATTACAAAAAGAGGATAATTAAAGAAAAAAATATTTCTTAAACTTATAAGGACTTTACCAAAATCCATATATTTCAATATAATTATGTTTTATCTATATGAAAAATATATTAATAATATTTTAGTATTATTCACAACTATTAATATAATTATGTTTAACGGCAAGGTTATAATTACTTCATTTAAATAATTATAATAAAAAAATGATGTATTGTAAAATCAACTGTGTGGAATGTAACATATTCTATGTTGAAGTTCCATGTATCATACACCGAGTTGGTTCCATGTAACATATTTCAAGTCAACGTTCCATGTATCATATACGGACTTGGTTTCGTGTAACATATGCCAATTTGGTGTTGTGTGAAAGTAAGGTCTCACATCATGTTTTTCAAGAGATAAAATGAAAATATAATTTATAAAAAATGTCCATAAAACCTATTGGTGTTACAATATTCCCCCTTGAAATAAATTACTCCGTTGAAATTATTCACTTTGGTAAAAAGAACTGAGGATACTTATACTTTATCATATCCTCTGGTTCCACATAGCTTCCACTATCCTGTGATTTCTCTAAAAAACATTGACAGGGTGAGTGTTCGTGTTTTATAGAACATTCAATGATCGTTCTAAAATTTCAACTGGTTGTTCATTATATGATAGATCCTGCTCCAGCGATATGTCCTCAGAGTTTAGTACATGTGAAGGTTCTGGTATGTACTTCCACAAGAGAGATACTTGGAACACATCATGGAATTGAGAGAGATTTAGAGGAAATGCCAAGTGGTGGGATACCATCCCGATACGATGAAGAATCTAAAAGGGGCCAATATTCCTAGGTATTAGATTCCCTTTCTTCTTGAATCATATATCATTTTTCCAGGGTGATATTCATAGAAATGCCTTTTAAAAAACATGAAATTCTATATCTTTCCAATGGTTATAATCATAACTTTTCTACAGACTATGAGATTTATGGATATCATGATGAATGGTTATAACATTCTTGACAATATCATTAGTGGTCCTAGGTCCCAATAGTTTTCCTTCTACAACATCATCCCAGCACATTCGAGCTCTATAATTAATCCAATATAGGGCATCATAATGTTCCATCTAAATGCGTGAGTGTAATATATTTTTGTAAGAAAACTCATTTTGAGGAAGGTGTTGATCCCAACCGCCTTCAAAATATAGAGAATAAGATCTCAATATATAATACAGGGATTGAATTATTCTATCAGACTTACCATCTATTTGAGGATGAGAAGTAGTGATGAAAATTAATTCTATAACATTTTCTTACTGAATAACTCATTATACCATATAGGTAGACCTCATAACTTTATCTGATATAATGTATTGTGGTACTCCATGAAGATTTAACTATTTTTTAATGTATTATGGTACTCATGTTCTTTATCTGATCCAAAGAGACGTCTTATTTGATAATGATGATGTTTGTTGAATTATAAAGGTGGTTCACCACCACCCATATAGAATTAAACCCTTCATAGGTTTTTGGTAGTCTAATGCAAAAATCCATAGTGATATTCTCCAATTTCCATTCAATATGTGTAATGGATGGAAAATCCCCATTGACTTTTGTATTTAGGATATAAATTTTTATAATACCATGAACCGTGATATAAAAATTGTGATATATCTCTTCATGATATCCCACAAGATGTATTATTACACATAACTATACATTTTCCTATATTTAAGATGAAAAGAGAATGATGAGCTATGAGATTTATCTAATCGATCCCTTGTCAAATCTGATATGGAAGGAATACATACACAGTTCCTAAACCATTTCATTCCATCACGATCAAAGTAAAATTCATTAAGATTTCTAAATTTATTTTATAGATCTTCATATTCATTATGCTTCTCCTTAATACTCAAATGGATAGAGGGTTAAAAATTGTTTTTTAAGAGATATGATTTTCCCCTTCCTTTAAAATTTCTAGATCTATCCTTTGGAAATCCAAAAAATAATGGATATTCTATGATCCTCATCATGTATTAGAAAGAATGATTCCTCCAACTCAAAGCATCGACCAACTTCTTCACTTTCCTAGGGTGTTAATGTATTAACAATTCAAAATCCTTTATCAACACTAACCATCTTCTTTGGAACATGTTCAACTCCTTCTATGTGAAAATATATTTCAAACATTTATGATCAATATATATACCACACTTTTCACAATAATTATAATTCCTCCATATCTTTAATGAACGATTTACCACTCCTAAATCCAAATAATTAGTTGGATAAGATGGTTTGCGAATTTTAAAATGCTATGTGTAATAAGTGATAACGATGTTATTATGTATAATATCACATCCCAATACCTTTTAAGATACATACTTATAGATTATAAACCCTTCACCACTATAGTTTAATGTAAGAAAATTTGTGTTGACCAACCTTTTTTAGTTCCTTGATATTTTCCTCACATACATATGTGAAGGGGATCCTGACACCCTTTCGAGTTAATTGGGTTAACAAATTTGATTGTAATGAGAAATTCTACACAAACATTCAATAATATCTATCTAAACCAAGAAATCTATAGATCTCAGTCACCATGGTATGTCTAGGCCAATATTTCAATAGCCTCTATCTTTACTCGATATTCTTCTATACTATCTATTTAGATTATGTGACATAGAAATGAATTATATTCTAGATAAAATTCAAACTTTGTAAATTTTTCATATATCTTCTCATACCTTAGTGTATTTATTACAATTCAAAAGTGATTTTCATGATATTTCATTCTCTTTCAATACATAAAAATATGATCTATATATTCTACCACAAACTGATCAATTTAATCTGTAAATATTCTATTCATTAAATCCATGAATACAACTTTGTCATTAGTAAGACCAAATGTAACACCCTGATATTTTACGAGATAAATTCTTTTTTATTTCTTTTATGTCTTGTGTTTTATGCTACACCAAGATTACCTTGCGCTATACACAACACCATATTAACTTGAAGTATACACAACACTATTCATGGCTTGTTTTACACAGAAGTTCAAGTTTTTTTTGTAGAATTAATTTCTTTCATGAACGAGTATAAGTGAATACTAAATATTATAACCTAGTCATTATAATGGAGGGTATGAATAGTAATAACTTCCTTCTTAAAAACTATTTAAATGAAAATAAGTTAGTCTATAAAATTATAAAATAACTCTTTATGGATTTTAATAGTGAAATATATATAGATATATGTAATATATTAAATGTAATGTTTTTAATTCATCTTAAATGTTTTCTAGATATTGTATAATCAGAAATTAAAGTATTCGGAGAAATGAATTATTTTGCAAAATAATACATTATTACTGCATTTTGATGGAGAACCCTTTTTAAATATAGTTTTTAGTAGATCATAAGTTATATTATTCATAATAAAATTATTCTTCATAATTGGTACATTAAAATTTATCTTTTTTGAAATTTTGGTATTTTTTCGATGAAATTCATATTTTAATGAATAGTGCAAAACATAGCATTTTAATTTTAAACATCTTTTTCATCAAAATTATTTATATAGTTGTATTATCATTTTAGTTTGGTTTAAAGTGTAACTGTTTTATGTTTTTATCTTCTAAAACAATATTTATAATTATAAGTAATTTCAAATTTAAATTGGACATAAACACATGTCAATATTTTAATAGTTTTTACTGCTTAAAAACTCGTTTTCTGGTTTTGACAATGGGAATTAATTTTAAATTAACTTATTCCAATTATGTTTTTTTAACTGGAAAAATAGATTACAAATTTAGAATCTGAAGGCCCAAATTGGGTAAATAGGTACCTTTTACTTTTGGACATTATGAATTGTAACGACAGTAATTATTTTTATTTACCATGTTTAATGGGTAAATTAGTTAAGTAAAGGTAAAAAAATAATATTATAAAAAAATAAAACATCCCTAACATGTGGCATAATCCTATTGGTTGATATATGGTTGACCATGAGAATCTTTAGGTCAATTTTAGGACCCCATGCAGACACTTCGGTTTGATAATTACCTTTTATAATATTTAATTTCAAGAAAAGGGAAATATAACATAAATACATATCTTCTAACTAAAAAAAAATAATTAGGTTTTTATAATTGATCTCTTAGCTTATATATATCCATTAAGTAGATAAATATATTTTTTATATCATGGTATTTTATTTATAAATTGTATCCATTAATTAAATAAATTTATCTATGAAACAATGATGATGTAGTGACTACCTTATCGATGAATGATTGAAATAAATGATATTATAATTTTTAAAATAAAAGTAATTTGAGATTTTTGAATCGATAACAAAATTTTTTCGGATACCATTGAAATTTTTTGGATGATTTAATTATTTTTTTCAAATTAATCAAGTTGTTATTAATTAAAATAATCATTTATTAAATTGTGTCAAAATTGACATAAATGAATTTGTAAAAAACAATATTTTATTAAATGATATAATAGTCATAAAAATATAAGATTCGGACAACTGACTTATACAGTGGTAAAAATGTATTTAATTCTACACTTGAGATTCTCTTGTCATTTTATAGTAAATATATTAACCATATTGTATACAAATACAAGAAGAGATTGTAAGATTTAACTTACTTAACTAACTTTTAAGGCCAAAAGACAACGTTAAATTACTGACCTAGCTTGTCAAAAACCTATTAGACAAGAGGAAATAGATCCATCCTTATAGTATCCTATAAATAAATTAGTTTGGATCCATTTTAGGCCAAAAATAAATTTATAATATATTAATATTTCAAAACTTTCCTAAAGACCCCCACACCTCTCCTATAAAAAGGAACTTCTCCTTATCTTTTATTCACACATCCAATGCCGATTGGATGGGCTAGAACCAGCCCAAATATCATCCATACATCCCTCACATAATCCTAGAGGCTAAAATTTGGGATTAAAACAAACTTGAGGTGTTATTTTCCATAATAAAAAAGAGACACCCAAAGGAGAGGAGTTTGAGACACATATGGAGAGTATCAGAATTAAGGTAAGGGTTAATTTCACCATCTCATTATTATCATAGATTATGTAATGTAATTATCTACTAGGAAATTCTTATCATCTATGTATGTGTATATTAATATGAAATTAAATATAATATCGACAATTTTTTAAATTATGTTTTACCCATAAATGACTTCTGAAAAAATATTTTGATTTCAATCTTTTGGTCATTTTCCAAATGAGGTACTTTATAAGAATTTTGAATAATTAAGAAATGAATGATTTTTTAACTTATACGATGCAAGTGGCTATTTTAAAAAGTTATTTTGAAGCTTCCTTTTAATGATTACGAGGTTATTTTAAAATGAAATGTTTATTTTTATAATTGCACGAAATTTAAATGATTTCAATGTAAAAAGAGGCATTTCTCTCAAAGAGTTTTAATATTTTTATTAGAGTATTTTCACTTATGTCAACATCCTTTTTTGGATTTTATTCTTTATTAAGGTTTATTTATTAAGATAAAATTTTCAATATTGTATTGATGTTTTTGTGATATGGTTGACTGTGGATGTGTTATTTTTATATCACTCATGGCTTATGGTTAAATTATTAACATTTCATATGCTAGTTATAATATGATTGTTTTTGTTATGTTTAATATTTTTCTTATGAGGAATGCGTTGGACTTTTTATGAGATGGGACGGGCCCACTATATCCCCTTGATGCATCAGTTGGTCTCATTTGGAAATCTAGTGCATTGGAACATGTCCTTGACAGAATATTTGTGAATGGTCTGGGCATAAGGCCATGACGTAGTGGTTATGATATCTAACATTATGCATTCCCTCATTATTAGATTAGATATTTATTTTACATGTGATTATTCTAATAGGAGAATATCCATGTGAATGTTTTAATGGAATTATTTGATTTATTATTTCTATATTATGATAGAGATAGTGTTTTAAATGGCCTGTTTTTTAGTTTCGTACCCTGCCTTAAACATTTATGCTTATTTGTGATAGATTATGCTATATTTTTTATCTTGATTGAGAATCTGAGCATACCAATTTTTTATTTTTTATTTTCCTATGATTCCATTAACAGTTTTATGATTGATATACAGGGTTAAGGTAGGGGAATAGATTTTTTCTCAAATGATTATCTATGTTTTACTTCATGTTTTAAATTGTAATGTAAGGTTGATGAAGGTTATCTATTTTCCAAGACTGATAAACTAATAGGTCCTTTAATACCTGATTTATCGTATCATTCCAATGTATTAAAATTAATCACTAGCATATGGATTATGGGTTTGGGGTGTTATAGTTGGTTTTAAATGAATTTTAGCAACAAACTCGGAAATATATTTAGAAAACTTATATTATATATCAGAACACTAAGATGTAATTTGAGGATATGTATAGATTTTCCCCTTAGAATTTTGGTGAGAATCATGGATAAACTATGATTAAACCTAAGATGTTGTAGATTAAAATCACCCACCCTTGGCTATGTGGTTTTCATCAATGAGATTTGTTCATCAACATGTTCTTTCTAGTCATACTTAATGGTGTAAACAAGAAATAATTGGTTTAACATTCATTTTGATAGAAAATTAGGTGATTCTGAGAAATAAAATCTGTTAATGTTTGGAGAGAAATATATTGAGATTATGTTGATTTAGTTTTCAGGATATATGGTTAATAATGTGATATTTGATGAATTTACTAACAAATTGCTTATGAAGAAGCTGAACATTTATATATTTTCAAATTTTAGGAAGCATAGAGGATAGAAGATTAAGCTTCCTCTATGTCAAGAGTAAGGGAAAAAGAACAATGAAGAAAACATTAAATAGAGTGGAAGATATTATCTATATGGAAAAAAGGGTCATAGAGTGGCCAATTATTATTAAGTTCAATGTCTCATCAATGGAAATCATAAGAATTACCTAACACAATGTCCTGACATAAGAATATACTATTAATCCAAGGAAGTATGTATTACTTTCCTCCCATTATATTGGAAGGATTAAAGTATTTTTTTTGATACTAGAAATATTAATAGTGAATTATATTAAGAGAATTTAGTTTATATTTTTTACTATGGATTTTCACGAATATGATGAATAGTTATAGTGGACGTGAAAATTGATAGTATGTTATGATTTATTTTGGAGAACATATGGTTATGGTAAAGATAACCCTTAATATGTTCATGATTTTCAGATAGTGATGTTTGGATAAAGATGTGTTGTATTTGAATAAGTAAATTGGATTATTCTAGTTTCTTGAGAACTAATTATGAATTTTTCAACAATAGGGTTATGCTATCATGGATAAAGTATATAAACATTTAGGAATAAATTAATAATCCATTATGTTTTGGAGCAAACAAACATGCATGTTTTCAGTAAGGATGTCTAATAATTAAGGTTGTTTCTATGACTAATGAGAATACAAGACAAAGGTGTTCACATGTTTATGTAATAACCCAGAACTAGCCTATGAGATATGAGAGATAAATGATAAGACTATTTGGTTCACGTCTTTATAAAATTATCTATTTTTAGTGTTTTGAAGGATTGTAAGGTTTTCTAATTATGGATCGTATAAGTTATACTCTGGTTGAAGATTGTTAGATTAATGTATTATCTCTATATAGGTGGAATTATGCATATGTGACAACCTATGCTAAAATTTTTGGTGAGAAATATGGAATGAACTATGATTTTATTTATGCATCACATGGTCTTCCAATACTTTATGAATGAAACATCCAACCTATTTTTTGAATTAGATATGAAGTGGAAATTTTTCAAGGTATGACCAATGGTGATATTGTACTGAAATCAACCAAGTATTTATTCTCTTGTTATTCAAATTTAGGGAAATGATCTTTAAAACCAAAAAATTTATATTACCCCATTTATAGCTGATGAATCTTGTGTCCCTTTAAATCATGGTAGATCAATGGATATTTGGATGTTATTTTTCTCCAAAATCTTATTCTCTATCACTTTCCTTCAGAACATGATTGTTATATTTTTCATCCATATCCTAGTATTCACTTCCCACCTATGTTATTGTTTGTGGAAACCCAATGATGTGTTACTTTGGGCAATCGTTATGTTTCTAACATTCCTTTTTTTAATCAAGTTTTAGTATTCCTTTTTACAATGTTGTATTCTATGAAATAAACATTATTGTAGTAAATATTTTATAAAACTACTAAATTTAAATGTTGAAATTCATTTTAAGGTGGGTAGAATTTAACAACACAATATTTTATGAGATATATTTCTTTTAATTTCTATGATTTTTTGTGTTTTACGCAACACCAAGATTATCTTATGTTATACAGAACAATGTTTTAACGTGCATTAATCAAAACAAAATTCTTGGATTTTGTTAAACACAATTTCAATTTCTTTTGATATAATTAATTTCCTATGAGATCGAGTACAACTGATAAATAAATATTATAACATTGTCATTATAATCTGGCGTATGAATATTATTAACTTCCTTATAAAAAACTATTTCAATGAAAATAAATGAGCCTATAAAATAATAAAATTAATCTCTTAATGTATTTTATTGGTTAAATATATATGTAATATATTCAATTTAATTTATTAAATTAATATTATATATTTTCTAGATATGATATAAGAACAAATTCATTTTTTTGGATAAAAGAAGTAATTTTTTTAAAAAGGTTTTACCGCCTTTTGATGGAGAACCCTATTTAAATATAGTTTTTTAAAATTTTATAAGTTGTATTTGATGTAATAAACCTATTATTTTGATGCGGTACATTAAAACTTACCATGTTTGAAATTTTGGTATTTTCTGATGAAATTCATATTTTAATGAATAGTGAAAACATTCCATTTTAATTCAAATTTGATTTTTGATCTAAATTAATTATATTGTTAAATTAATTTGTTAATTGGTTTTAATGTATAATTGTATTAGTTTTTTATCCTTTTATCCAATATTGTTAATTTTAAGTAATATTAAATTTAAATTGGATTTTTACCAATGTTACTTTTTTGATTGTTTTTGCTTCTTAAAAACTCAGTTTCTGTTTTTGACCGTGATAATTAATTTTAAATAAATTCATTCTATTTCTATGTTTTGAATTTGGAAAAATGGATTCCCTATTTTTGGAATCAGAAGGTCCAAAATATGTAAATATGTACCATTAATATTTGGACATTATGAATAGTATTTTAAGTAATTATTTTTAATTTCCATAGTTAAAGGGTATATTTGGTAAATAAGGGTAAAAAATAATATTATAATAATATAAAACTACCCTAACATGTGTACTAATCCTATTGGATGATTTATTTCTAACCATGATCATTTGTAAGTTTATTTTAGGACCCCATGGAGCAAGTTGGGTGTGTTAATGACCTTTTATAATATTTAATTTAAAGGGAAGGGAAACATAAATAAACATGTATCTCTTAAATAATATTTTTAATTTGGTTTATATTAATGATATATTTGACTATAAATAGTTATTAGAAATAATAATATATTTTCTAAATCATGTTGTTTTATTTATAATTGTAAGACATTAAGTAAATAAATTTATTTATGACATAATGATGATTCAGTGATTACCTTATTAATTAATGATTACAAAATATTATAGTTATTAAAAAAATTTAATTTGATCTTTTTTATTCCATACATGAATTTTTTAGATAACATTGACATTTTGGTTCTTTGTTAATTCTTTTTTTTTTTAAGGAATCATGTTCTTGTGACTAAAAAAACAATTACTAAATAGTGTCCAAATTGACATAAATGAATTTTTAATACAATTACTATTTCATTAAATGATATAATAGTAATAAAAAAATTAATATTATAAGAACAGACTAATATAGTGCTAAAAATGACATTAATGATACACTTGATGTGTTCTTGGAATTTTATAGTAACTATAATAACCATATAGTTTACAAATACAAAAAATGCATAGTATGAGTTATCTAATTTAACAAATGGTTAAAGTCAATATATATGGTTATTTTGGTGATTTAAACTTGTATAAAACTTATAGGATTAAGGTTTTAGATACATCCTAATATTATCCTCGAAATAAATTTCTTTGGAGCCGTTAGACACTAAAAAACAATTTATAATAAATTATTTTCTCAAAATATTCCAAAGGTGAACTCACATCTCCTATAAAATGGAACTTCACATTATCTTTTTTTTTCACAATGCCAATGCCATTTGGCTCAGCCAAACCCTACCCAAATCACCTCCCAACTTCCCTCATATAAATTTAGAGGCCACCCTTTTGTTATAAAAACTAGTTAAGTAGTCCTTTTGTGCAAATTAAAAGGAGAAACCTGAAGAAGAGTATTTCAGACACATATAGAGAGATTATGACATAAGGTAAGGGTTGTTTTCATGATCAATTTATTATCAGAGAATACTTATACATATGTATATACTAGGACATGTTTATCATCCATTTCCTTGTATGATAAAATGTAACACAAAATATTATCAACAATTTTTTAAAGTCACGTTTACCCGTAATTGAATTTTTGGAAAATGTTTTGAATGAAATATTTCCCTCATTTTCCAAATGAGGTACTTTTTAACCATTTAGAAAAAAATCAGGATTGTATGTTTTTTAACTTATACAATGTAAGAGGCTATTTTCTATCATTATTTTGAAGCATCCCTTCCAAGATTACATGGTTATTTTCAGATGAAATTTTTTCTTTTATAATTGAGTGTCTTTTAAATGATCTCCAAGTAAAAAATGGATATTTCTGTGAAAGAGTTTTAATAATTTTATTAGGGTATTTTCATCTATGTTAAAATATTTTGTTGGATTTTATTCTGGATTTAGGCTTATTAATTACGATACAATCTTGCATATTGTATTGAAGGTTTTGTGTAATGTTTGACTGTGGATGTGGTATTTTTGTACTATTTATGGATTATGGTTAAAGTATTAAAATTTTGTGTGCACATTTTAATATGAATTTTTAAGTTATGTTTCATCCTTTTCATATTTGGAATGTGTGGGAATTACTGATTGATGGGTGGGGCGTGCTATAGCCCCTCGATGGATCTTTTGGTCTCCTCATACATACTAGTGTCTTGGCATAAGGCCTTAATAGTATATTTGTATATGGTCTTAGCATGAGGCCTTGACATAGTAGTTATGATGTACGAAATTGTGAATTATGTTGTTATGAGATCATTTATTGACTTTACATGTAATTTTTGGACTGTTAGAATATCCATGTGAATGTTTAAATGGATTTATTTGATTTATTTGTTCTATATTACGCTGGAGATAGTTTTTTAAAAGGATTGGGTTTAATTTCATACCTTTCCATAAAAGTTTATGATTAATTGTGATATCTTCCACTATATTTGATATCCTTGCATATAATCTGAGCTCACCCCTTTCTTATGGTTTATTTTCCCTGGATTCGAAGAAGTGTTTTATGATTTATATGTAGGCTTAAGACAGGGTAATATTGTCATTCTTAAATAATGAACTATGTTGTACTTTAGATTTTGAATTTTAATATAAGGTTGATGAATGTAATCTATTTTCTAGATTTATTAAAATGATCGGTCCTTCGAGACATGATTTCTTGTATCATGCCAATGTATTAAAATAATACACTAGATCCAGGATTTTGGGGTTGATGCATTATCCCCATAGGAATAATTATATATTCATTGTTTCAAAAACCAAGTATGGAATGTCAGCTTGGGTATATCCTTTTTATTGACACTCAGTTGATGATATTCCAAATGAAGGTCCATCAAGGAAAATTATTGAGCTCTGCATAGTCTATCAAACATGTCATCAATACGTGGAAGAGGATACTGTCCCTTGATCACAATCAATGCAGAGTTTCTTTGATCCATATTATTTTTCAAAAACAAAGGGTGCACCATGTAGTGACACTCTTGGATAAATGAATATATTATCATGATTTTCATGGAGTTTCCTCTGCAATTCCTACAACTAAATTAATACTATCTTATAATAAGTCTTTGAAATTGGTGAGGAACCATGTATGAGTTCTATTGAGTACTCAACTTAACATTTTGGTCTAAGACTAGTAAACTTTTCTAAAAATACATCCACAAATTCTCTAACAATAGGAATAACATCAATATCGATTTTTTCCATCCATTAGAGATATAAAACCGTTAAGAATAATTATTAAGACCCATAGACTGTATTTAATCTCCTGCATAAGTTTATTCTTATCGTCACAAGTATGGATGGTCATATGAGGGTCTGAAATATCAATATTAATTTACATTCCATGAAAATTGATGTGGGATTTTTGAATATAAATTAAATATATTCTTAAGATGACATAAAATTTAACCAAAGGAAGAATGATTTTTTTTAAGAAGCACAATAACACAAATTTTATCTCAAGATTAATCATATAATGGATATTAAATCATCATTCCATTAGGGGTTTGCATGGAAAATTCCACATCAAACTGTTTTTTTTTTAATTTTAACATCCATTGAAAATTTATATGATATGAAAGAGTGGGTAGATATAGAATAAAAAACGACATTATCAATTCTAGAGTGGATGATAAGTGTACCTTTCATCACATTGTTACCTCACCCCTAATAAGAAACAACGAGTCCATTAGTTTTTACATTTTTCCATTGCATAATAATTTGTAGATTTCGATCATTACCACTAGCCCCTAGGTTTGGAAAGTGGTTACAATAATTCCCATTCACCTTACACTTTTAACGTTGAATCATTCAAGGTACATTCTATATGGATTTTTCTCTATTATAATTTTGAGTTGACATATCTCCATCATTTAGATAATCAATTTCCCAATGAACATCTTTTTGATACTTCATACATTTTCGTGACTCATTAATATAAATTCCACCATGGTTTTACCAACATTTAGAGTGTAATGGAAAACACATATTCTTTTCTCCATGGTTTTTATAGTTTACTGTGAACTTCAACTTCAGTTTATTGTCAAAATCATGAGGTTGATATGTGACTCCATCTTCCATTTCAACATAGATTGCACAACACACAATATATTCATATCTACTAAAGTATCTTATGGACAACACCCATCTGAGAATTTATTTTAAGCCACTGATGAACCTATAAATATAATTTTTGGTTTGGATGTCAACTCCTGAAGCATACCTTGAAAGTGCCGTGAAATTAGCCTTGTAGATACCAATTGATTCATCATCCCTTTAAATCAACTCTAGGAAATATTTTTCCATTCAGTACTATGAATTTATATAAATTACATATTTAAAAAAAGTTATTGAACTCATTCTAGTACATAGATTCAATCTTATCTTGTTTTCCCATATTCTTTATTATATTCTACCCCAAATATTCTTTCCATTTTAACTGATAGTCAACCAGAATAAATTTCTCATGTTTCAAGCATTGGATAATGGATAATGTTTTTAAATTATTAATGATCATTTGTTTTGAAATAAGTTGATTCAAAGACCCTAGGAAAGATGTTGGAAATTTTATCATGTAAGGCTCAACATAATGTTTTTCCAACCTTTTCTCATTTATCTGTCCACCATGAACCATAGCTTGAGAAAACTATGTTACCATTGAAATGAGGGTTTTTCTCCAACTCCTATAGTTTTCAATTCCTCAGGAGGACAATCATTTCATTTTCCTTACTAATAACCATTACCTTGGTTCCTTTTGGTTCCATCCATTGACCAATATGAAAGACACAGAGTGGGAAACAATTATAATATTAAATAATCACATGATCATGAAATGTTACTTATAGGATTTATACATTATGAATTATTACTAAATATACAAGACCATAGGTTTATCCTAGGATATTCATAGAAAATTTCTATTTAAATCATCCATGATGGTTCATGATGAGTTTTTGAATTTCTAAATCATATCCCCCAAGAGTGTCAAAGAATATGTTTATCAAGGCCCATTATCATGTATAAGATTACCTGAGTTAGGACTGGAACATCATTTCAGATTTGTTACCCCAAGGTACATTTGTTCTAGATCTACATCAAATTTTTATATCCAAAAAAGGATGTATTTATTGGAAACCTCACAATAAATCCTTTAACAAAATTACATGGCATTTCCCTATACTTTTTCTTATCCTTAAACTTATCCTTAGAAATTTCATTAGGGTTATCACTATGGTTTTCTCACCCTATCATCCAAAGGTTAAAAAAACCATTAATGTGATACAATCTATAGAGACCCTCAGTTTTCATACATTAACATTACATAAAAATTATGGAATTTTTAAAACATTATAAAAAAATACACCCAATTACCGTACTAGCCTAGTACCATTAGATACATGGGAACATAAACATTAGGACATAAATGATCTGCAATATCTCATACAATGTTATTGTTAACTATTACCCTTTCTAGGAACATAAAATATATATATATCGTCGTATCCTTAGGAAGAAAATATTAGAAGTAGTGAGGTCAAATTATCAGTTAGGTTATATAGAGGTGATATGTAATAATAATCACTGGCATAGTGGTATGAGAACATAATCTTGAAATTTGAATATAAAACCCCACATATCAATGATCATATATATGAATCATGGAATAAATATAAGAATCAAATAAAGAAACAATATCTAGGAAATAAATAACATAATCCATGAAATCATAACATAAAAATAAAAATATAATTATAGAAGACCGATAAGCGTATATAATGTTTTCCATGGTAGTCAAGGAATTTCTACCGAGACTATCTTACTGAACAATGTCATTTAATGAACTGATTTCACACACTATTTCCGCCATATATTATTGAACCAAGTACACCCCTCGTTCTAGCCATGTATTATTTAACCGAGTATATTTTCCAATCTATCTCCATAACATGAAACCAAGTTTATTTTAAATTACACCCATTTCTGCCTCTTGAGATATATATATTTACCCAGTGCATTTAAGGGAGATAAAATTCCCAAATATCTCATAATGAAATCATACATACATTCATCACAATATCATAAATAATCATATAATAATCCATGAAATTAAATGAGTATTATAAACATGTAATCATATCATAATATGTAGAAAGAGACATGTTACATAATAATTCAATAATAAAAATAACTCATGAAATGAAACAGGTTTCAAAAGTATAGTACCTATGAAAGAGAAATGGGTTTCATAAACATCATTATATAAAAACATAATTCATTCAGAGAATTAATTTGAATAGATTCATTGAATAATTTCCCTAAAAAGGAATTAATAATGCTAAATGATGTTATCTTGGAATGAGAATAATTTTTAAAAATATTTTAAATACATTTATTGATGAAAATATACTTTCTACATTAAAACTATTCATTAAAATATAACATATTTTCTAAAACCATTTTTTTAAATAACATTGAAAACATATAAACCAGTCATTAAAAAACATAAAATGTTTTTAATATCCTTTTCCATTTGAAATGGGATTCAAAGATCATTTGAAAACATTATTAAAATAATTTTGGATTTTTTTTAAAACATGGTATTTGAAAATAATAGATTTCCAACCAGAGAGAGGGGGCCATATTTTACATAAAAACAATATATTTAGTACCAAATAGGTGAAAATAGTTCTAATAGAGGGATATATATTTAATAAATAAAAGATAAGGAAACTAATTGGTGTTCTTGAGTGATGGATCATGAAATTTCTTCAAAATATGAATAAACATAAACTATCTCAAAAAACAATGTAATTGTCTCAATAAACTCTTATAAATCTATTTAGAACATCCATAGTAAGACGCCTTTAGAATCAAAACATCAAAAAACAATATTGGTTCATCTTTAGGTACATTTTGAATATATGACTTGTTAAATATAATCTAATGAAAAAAATATTCTCCAAATACATTATATAAACCATAAAAAGATTATTGGTGTGTATAAAAGGATCCTTAAAGACCCATAGTAGTTAATTTTTTTCCTCATTCTTTTCTAGAATAAATTTTTCCTCCATATTTGGGATTATTTAAAATATAAAAACTTTTCCCTTTATAGAATAATAATTATTATGTATTTGTACAAAAAATTGAATTTACTTCAATTATTATATTAATTTTGTAATATTAATCACAAAATCATTTTTGATGGAACAATTTCTATATTATCTATGAAATAATCTTTTATTATTTGAAAATAATATTTTAAATTCATTTTATAAGAACATTAATTAAATTTTCTTCAGTTAAAATGTTACGACATTTAAAATTACATCACATTCACTAGAATTACATAGTCCAAACTTCACTATTTATTGATTTCACTTTAGATTTCCTTATAAAATTTTTTTATTTTAGTATTCAATCACTAAAATCATATCAAATATGACACTTGAACACTTTAGTCAACAATTCTCTTCCGAGTCCATTTTAATTAGAAATTAAACAATATTCCAATGGAATCGAAAACATGTTGGGTTTCATGAAAAATTTAACCCAAATCATATTTAAAATATATAAATATAACACATAGGTCCACATGAATGTTTATTTTATATCATTATATAATTAATTTCCAAATTTTTTTTGTATGAACATACTCAATGTGAAATATGATATTTTTATAATGTTTCATTTTAAAATGAAACTATTACCATATATATTATGGGTATTTAAGTATATCCATATATTATCACATGTGTTACCTTATTGGTTATTCTTGCTTCCAATAATTATTTTTATATAACTATTCATCTCTCTAAAAAAATAGTTAAACTATATTTATTTCAAACTAAGAAGAACCCAATTTAAATTTGTTAGAAATGTGGTAATTCTATCATCCTTGTGTAAAAATAATTTTATGGTTAGTTTATATCATTTTGATAGATCCCAGTTATTCTTGATATGATTTTAAGTTTATTAAGTGATGTATTTCTAATAATAGAATAATTCAATAACATATGTATTGATGATAAAAAAAATGGATATTATATTCTTTTTTCATAATAATTGAATGATTTCAAAAGACCAATGGAATTTAAAAATTATTTTTTCAGATATTGTTTTAGTTTTATTGTTTTTATATTTTTTATGGTTTTGATATTTTATGATTTCATAAGACTATATTAAAGATCTAGTAACACTTTTAGGTCATGTATGCTTTTTTTGATATCATATATGATATAGGGACCAGGTAAAATACTATTTAAAAAAGTAATACATTAACATACATTTCAATGTGATCTATATATCTTATAGAATAACAATATACAATATAATTTTGGATAAGGAAAAAAGACTCATTGTTCTTCATAAGACCTATAATAATATCATAAGGTTTCAAATTATTGAAAAATTACTAAAAATGATGGAATAACAAGAGATACATTCAATTGAAATAGCTTTAAATTTTTGGATGATCATATTAAATAAACATTAGTATGATATGTATGTGTTGGTATTCATGATAAGAATAATGAAGTAGACAACAGATGTTCTAATAAATGGGGGAATGCTTCACCGTTATTAGTCAACAATGACCCAATTCACTATGTATGAGATCATGCATGTCGTCGTGGATATAATTTGTAAAACTAAATACTTTAAAGAAAGTGTTTATGGAAGTATAATCCCATGTTTATTATATAATTATATGAGGAAACATTGAATAATAATTAAGGATATTAAATTTGGACTATCATATTTACGGATTTAAATAATTACTGAATATCTTGATGATACAAATTATTGTAAATTTTTATATTAAAATTATGAAAAATATTATTTATGTAATTATGTTAATATATATGGAGAAAATTATGTATTAAATATAATTAAATATTGATCATAAATTCATAAACTAATATTGGGGGATTTTATAAACCATTATGTTAATGATTGAAAAAAATAATGAGTGACAATAAGTGTTTTAATTTTATTTATTGTATTTTTTAAGGAAAGTCAAAATATATTAATTATTATCCGGTGAATATATTTTCAAATGGATGAATAATAAATAGTGTTTTGATCATCTCACAGAAAAATGATATATTCTAAAATATTTAGAATGAAATCAAACATGCATGTTATTATGATGATACTTCATTCAAATTTGAATATATGATTTTTAATAGGAATATCATATAATTAAGTATACGTAAATATTGAAATACACTAATGTTCATTCTAATTATATTATATTTTGAGATTATTGATGACTAGTGGTTCTAGTATAAATAACTCTATGTTAGAATTGATATGATGAAGATATAAGTATTAAGAAGTATATGATACCTTCATAATTATTATGTGGTACTTTTTATCACTTATGATAATGTAAAATGTAAATAGTGATCAAATAAATTCCATAATAAGAATGAAAACATAAAACATAGTAGGATTACTCTTTATAGAGGAAAGTTATATATAATTTCAATGTTAATTTCATTTTATTGTTATTTCATATGGTTTGTTAAGATATTGAAGAGGAGTTGATTATAGGAAAAACAATTCTGTACAAATAATTTCAAATTATAATTTTAAAAACACATACCAATGATTCACCCATCCATTTTCATTTATATATAATACGACCTTGGATATCCATGTATTCTAAAAATTAACAATGTTACTACACATATAACACCCATATAAATTTTGATGTTTGGAAAACATTAATTATATCAATAATAATCGTGTTTTAATCATTTATGGAAAAAAAATATAACTTGAAGAAACAATATTCCTTATCATTGATGAAAAATATTAATAATCAATTGATTTTGTAATATGGGTTTTATCACACCTATATAGTATATAAATCTATATAATGATGGTAAATCCATAAATTCAAACATTCTATCCATACAGATAATATTTATATTACATTAATGGAGCTCAAAACAGCAATTTATATTTTTTAAAAGATTGAGAAGATACATGACATAAATAACAATGTTTTGGAAGAATGAATCTATATTTTGAGATATATGTTTGATGAAATCAATATGTAATAAGATTATAAAATTGGTGACTAGTCTATCAGGGTGAATGATATATATAGTCAAATGATTTGAGTTATAGATTGTTTAAAAGGATCATAATTTGTCAATAATTTTTTTGAAAAAAAGGAATGGATTGATTCAATGATAATTATTTTTGAAGATAATTATTACTTCTCCATACCAATATTTCATTATACTCTACTCATCTATGATATTAGGAAGAATCTTGTGTTCTTAAAAAATGGAATGAATAAAATGGAATTCTAATCCTTGTATATAGTGAAGATCATTGGTTAAAAATTAATTTCCAATAATGAATTAAAATATGATAAGAAATGTGATGAAAATAAAAAGTTCATAATGACCAATCTAATTAAAAACAGGAAATTGAGAAGGTGTATTTTTATACTAAAACATCAACATAGTTTATTTATATTCATTTTTCTTGGAATAATATCCATGGATTTACTAGGAAGGATATGTTTTTGAGATTTATGATTAAGTGGTTAGTGAAAATAATAGAATAAATTAATCATAGGGATGTTATAATGGAAAACATAAGTATGAGAAAGTATGGAAAAATGTTGATGATGATAACATAGAAATATTTAGAGTGATGGGTAAGATGGATAATATACATAATGTATATGATTATTCTATAATCATTATTAACACCATATATCATGTTGAAATATAGGAATAATGTTCACTCAATGAAGATAGATAACCATAAATCTATATGTAAAATAATCAAAAATCAGGTTTTGATGTGTCTATTTAAAATAATACACTAATAAATAAGGAAAAAATCCATTAAAAAAGAGGGTACAAATATTATGAATTTGATTTATGAACATCCTAATAAATAGAATGAATATGTTGTTGGAGTCTTGCTTTATTGTTTAAAATATGATGTGAATGATTTAATTTTGAATGATCTTGAGTGGAATGATATCCAAAAGAACAAGTATATGATATTATAGAATCAATGATTAATAAGGATGAAAATACTATTGAAAAATTTGAGATTACAATGACAATTATATATAGATAAAGGTTGGGTAATATATGGTTATTGAGATATGTTTCATAGAGTTTGTGACTAAAATAGAACTTATGAAAATCAAAATTGATCTTATGTTTCGTTTAATAGTGTTGGATTATAGAGAATGATAGGAAAGTATCAGGTTGAGATAAAATTTAAATAAAATACTATTATCAATATTACTAAAATGAAATGATTTTCTAACTAAAAATAAATAAGATCCTAGAAATATTCTTAGATAACATACAAGAATTCACATGAAGAGTTAAAATTTTCAAGAATTATTTTTAAAGACTAAAATTTAGGTTATAGAGTGTTTTTTTCATAAGTGTTATTTATATTGAAAAATTATTACTCTAGCATGGATTCCAAAAGATTAGTAATTAATGGGAAAAAATTTATTTAATAGTGATTTTAAGATATAGGAGAAGCTAACATTGATGAAAAAGATGTATCTATAGCCATTCAAAATTTATTTCAATAAGAAACTATGATAATGAATCTAATAAATATATTCCAGGAAAATATCCACCTAATTTGGGTCAAAAAATATTATGAAATAATATTATATATAAAAGTACCTTATTGTTGAAATGTCACACAATTCTAAAAAAATGAGAAATCAATTATTCTTGATAGTGGGTACACATAAAAATGACTATATAGGTTATGATAATAATGGAAATTTAATAAAAAAATCTGGTTTACATATATTTTATAAATAAAATATCATTTAAGATCAAATGAATTTGTTCAACTAAAATTTATCCTAAAATATTTGATATCTGAATAAATATTGATTATTTATTGTCTTATAATAAACTCACTAAATATAAGATAGATTTGTGTTGATGGTAATGGGCTAATTTTCAAAATATATTCATTCATAATCAATAGAATATAACACAGATAAATTATTAAAATATGCTAAATAACAAGAGGGTATCTATTACAAATTATTAATCCATGAAATTCATATTACCATAACACTATAGAAGAAAATGATCTATATAACATGATACATGGACATATTTTCATGGATATTATCGAGAAAAAATCAATATTGTATGTTGTGATAGATCAATCCCATTTAAATAGTTAAAATAATATATTTGGTAAGTATTTTAAAAGGGGGGGGGGATTTTATAGGTAAGTTGTGAGTGTTTACAAATTTGATCAACTCCACCACAAAAATTTGTCAAATCTGAATAAATTCTACCACTGTAGAAAAAATTAATTATATGTGACATATAATTCTTCACATTTACTAATTAATTTAATAGTAATAATATTGTGTTGTTTATAAATAATATTTTTAATGTAATAATTATGAGAAATATTTTCAAAAGGCAATCTGAGAGAGATTAGCGATCTCATATAAAAAATAAAAACAATTATTATATAATATTTTAATTATAATTATTTTGAATATAATATTATTAAACATGCAATATGTCTTTAATAAAATTATTCTTATACTCCAATGAAAAATAATTTTTATTAGAGATTATATAATAGTCATGTTTGAATTTGTATACTATCACTTTCAGTGTGCAACATGAAAATGTTTCTAGATGGAATTTTTTTAGCTGTGCATTTTCAATCTAGGTCCATAGATTTTTTTATTTATATACATGATATTTTTCATATGTTGTAAAAAATAAAACTAACCATTAACTACTCTAAAGTCATTGACAGTACCTAATTTATAAAAAAATATAGTGTATTTTTGATGATATGGTTTTGAATGTATCATTCATGGATACTTTTCAATTGAAATATGTTATAGATACCAGAATAAAAAAAATATAGAGGTAGACAGTTATGATTTTATGGTTATTATAAAAAAATTAAAACATAATGATATAGATGATGTAGATTAGGAATACTCCAATTAAGGGGGCGATTATTTTTATAATAAGGATAGTGAGTAATAAGGTGATTATTCTAAACATGTAGTTGGAATTTATTTTGATAATAAGAGTGTTGAAGAATATTTTATTAAGTTAAGAAATGAAATATTAGAATTTAAATATGCATGTTGATGCAATGAAAATAAAAATACAAAAGGGATCATGTACATAGTAGAAGAAGGTTTCAGATAAGAAAATAAAAACACTTATAAATCATATTAATCCATATTTGGATAAATAAATAGTTAATCATAATGAATGGATATATTAAATGAATTATTATTGAGATCTGTTAGTGTTTAATCCCACTTAGAATATTTACCCCACACAAAAAGTTAAATATGTGCATGTGTATTTATGGGAATTAATAAATTAAATTATTAATAATGTGTAATACTCAAAGAAGAAGGATAGTTGTATGAAATGTAAGATAATAGGTTTAAGGTGATGGTTATTTAAATTTACTTTAACTTGATACAATACTAGAAGTTATAATAATGTTCCATGAATTTTTGACTAATCAGGATTATAATATATATATATATAATTGATGTAAAATCATCCATCACAAATATTGTGTATGAAAATTAAATATACATTAATATACCTAAAGGATTTATTTCAAATAGTTATGGAATAAATGTTTTGATGGTGAAGAAGTATATATATAGCTATAATATGCCCTCAAATAATGGTTCTCAATGTTATATGGCTATTTGATGGTGGTTGATTTCATTAATGGATTCATTGAAAATTATCATTATGTGTTGGTGATGAATGAAACAAATATCCATATAATTATTTATATCTATAGTATTTTTTATTTTTTATAAATAGATCACTTGTATAATTTTTTTTTCGAAAAATAAATTATCATTTGGTGTTTTCCATTTATGATGGAAAAATTTATATTTTTCATTTCATGTATGATAAATGAAATAATTTATTCATAATTTTAAAAAACATTATAAAAGATAATTATTGATGATGTTATTAATTAAGGTATCCAATCATATCTCAAAATCCATTCATGTGATTATGATGAACATGATGGATGATGAAGTAGAAAATGTGAATCTGATTCAATTTAGAAGATCAACTAAAATATTATGTCAATTTTTAAAGATGTGATATTTTTTATGAAGTGGGTTTTGTGAAAGGATCCAAGGTGATTAAAACGAATCAAATTTAGTGGATTATGAAATAGTTAAATAATATATTTATTTCTACATAAATTTTGAGATGTTGTATAAGACATTTATCACCTAAATCAAAATGGATTTAATAATACCATTGAGATATTTTTCAATAATTACAAAAGATAAAAATCATGTGTAAAGTTTCTTATTTGAGAAATTTTTATATTCAAAAAAATAAAAAATATGTTACATATAAAACTACCTTAATTTAATCTATGGTCAGTATAGGTTCTCATATGTGGATGATCTAGATGGAATAATAATGAGATTATATGAGGTTAATGATTTATAAAAATCACATAAATTTATTTTACAAAAAATGTTGAATAGGACTCTAAAAATCAAATGTATCAATATAGGTATAACAAAATTGATATTGAATTTCTATTCATTAAAAATAAGGTTTCTAATGAGGTTTTGAATCTAGATTTCAATCATATTAGAGGTCTATTCATTGATTTATTCCCCAAATTAATGCACAAATATATATTTGAGACATTAAGGCTGAACAATATTATTCATATATTCCCAATCACATGATGGAATTTTTTAAATGCCCTCAATATGATTTGATTTTTTTTTCAATATGTGATAGTAATTTTAGAAATTTACACCATTTAATTTGTAAATATTAATTAATTTGTTTTATAAAATTGTAGATAAAATGATGATTGACTATTTATATTGTTGGAGAGATCATCCAAATCAAATAAACAATTTTTTACTACCTTCAAGAGAAAAACTTTTCCTTACAACACTAATTTATCAACTTGTGTTGTTTTTTGAATATTTTTTGAAATAAAAAAAGTTATGGTTAATATGTTGATTTATTTAATATGAATAAACAATAAAATATTGATATTAATTATAGTTATATAATTTTTTAAAAATGTTTAATTTCTATTAAAAATAATTAAAAATCATTGGAGATAGATTTAGTAGGTTGTTTTTTAATTTATAATTATCGATATTATTTTTACGAGATTGCAAGATATTTTTTATTAACAGATGATGTCAATAATTTTTGTGAAAAATCAAGAAAAATATTAATTTTCTTCTATTTATATATGTATTTATAGAAGACATATGTCTTCTGTTATTTCATAAGTTAATTTATATATTGTTAAGGACCTTAACATTTTTGTAATAAATTATAAGGATTTCAAAGGAATTGTATATTTTTTTATAGGAATTTTTTGAATATCCAAAAAAAATTGACACAACATTAGGGTTTTTATATGATCATATAATAAAATAAGTTCACATGAGATTTATTTTAGAAATTCTAAAACCCTTTTTAGATAATTATTAATAAGTGATATAAATTATTGAATCTTAGTTGAAAAATGATAAAAGAAAAAAGAAAAAATTATACATTGTGATATTTATAGATTATTGAAGACCTGTGGTTCTACTATAAATAACACCCTAATGCATTTTAGACATTATTGAAAAATTCCCAACACATATGTGCTATTTTATTCAAATATGAATAATTGTAATTTAAAAAAACATATAATTGTTCCCTTGTATCAATTCGAATACAATAATGATTTTTTTCAAATTGGGACTGATGAATGTATTAAAATTAATATTTGAATATAATTTTCATTAAGGTGACGTAAAATAGTGGAATAGGTTTATGAAGAGTTACTCATAATATAAAAATGTAAAAGTCTAAAATTTCAAAAACAATTTTACAAAAATATGTTATTGATTCTTTCTTATATGTGGAATATTAAGAGAACTATGAACATTGTACACTTTATACAACATAAAAATCGTGTTATCAACACAAATAAAAATAAAAACATATAAACACGCGTCTAAATGCGTCTCACACAAGAAATAGATGAAACTATTTCCTATTGAGGAAAATAGTCATTTGAAATCAAAATTCCCCATTATAGTATGATTATTTATTTCAAAGACAACCTATACTTTTCTATATAAAGTATATTCTCCAATGCTAGTGAATTTTCCGACAGAAAATCCTACTATACATGGTTTTGTAAAGAAGATAGTATTCAAATCAAATGAAATAGAAAATCATACTATATATAAATTATAGTGGACCAATAATTTAATTATTCATTCACATAAAAAAAATTAATTTAATTTCTCAAAAAATAAAAATAAATCATCAAACAAGACATATAAGACTTTAAATTCATTTATGATAATGAAATGGATGTAATATAAACTAATTTAAACTTTTGAATGTATAATTTCAATAAATAAATAATTTATTTCCATATGGAAATTAGAAAATAACATAAAATAAAAAACTCATTAAAAATTATACATTAAAAAAACATTTATGAATAGTTCCATTATAATTAGTCCATAAAATAATTAATTTAGAATTTTTTTATGGAAATTGATAATATATATCTTTTAAATCAATATAGTTAACCTAATATATAATTTTGTTTTCGTATTATTAATTTACATTGAATGAAATATGTAGTTTTTTATATTATAAACAATGACATACATTATGAAAATATTTATATCAATATACAGATTTTATATAATATTAATTATTTACATAATATAAATATACAATATTTTTTTTAAATTGTTTGTAAAATCAACAAAAAAAATTATTTTTAATTATGTATATTTTTTTCAATTATTTCATTTAATGAAAATATTTAATATCGTAATTTATGATAAAATCATAAATTGATATAAATAAATTAAAATTTCACAGTATTTTATAATTCATACACACATTATTAATTGAACACATATATTCACTTTAACCCAATAATTATGCCAAAAAATTCAATTTTATTTAATCTAGTAACTATTATCTATGTTAATAACAATTATTGTTTTTAGGAATTGAAAAAATAATTTTTTTAAAATGAAACACAACATAGAATTTATATATATATATTTACATCATTGTGTTGGTTCCCTGAATGAAAAAAATTAAGGGTATTTCTACTACCATCTAATAGTCTATCATAGTCATTTGGAATAGATTTTTTTTTAATATAATGGAATTATGATATCATATATGTTTTTTTGTTAATATAGGGTCATATTCCATAAAACCATGTCAATTTTTATTAAAACATATCCTTATTGTAAACCTCTATATGGTTGGTAGTAAATGAAAGTGTAAACCCTGAAGCCTTATTCAAATAGGTCCTATTATAGTGAATGGTATTGAGGGTATACAAAAATGGAATCAAAAAAGGCATTTCCCTCTTTAATCAATTGAATATAAGATAAATAACTAATAAATTAATATATAACATAACAAAAATACAAAACAAAAATTTCTTCAATAACATATATAAGAAGGGGATAAAAAATAAATTTCCAAAATAAACATATTTTAACAATGATGAAGAAAACTCCCAATGACCACTATTAAATTGTACAACATAGATCAATAAAAATATACATCCATGAAATGTTAAAAATATCTTTATATGTATTTTGTTGAGAATACTATTACATAGCATGAGATCATCCACAAAACCAGATATAAAAATTCACAATGATCATAATATTTCGATACTAAATAAATGTAACACCCCAACCCCAGTTTCCTAGAGTTAGTGAATTATTACATAACATTGGCATGATCACAAGAGTTCAAATCCCAAATGATTGATCAGTTTAGTAGACTTGGAAATAATAGATATATTCATAAGGTTTATATTACATCATGAAATAAAAACATCAAAAACAATTATCCCCATGGACCACACTTATATCCTTATCCTATCCCAGCAGTTCAACCATAGAATACTTCTTCACATCCTGGGAAAAATAAAACATATAAAGGTCTGAGCTCACTTTCTCAGCAAGTATAACAATATACCAGAAACTTTCATAAATAAACATAAAAATTTGAGGAAATGTATAAGACTAAAACAAAATCCTTTTAAACATAAACATCAGTATAATATGGAAAATATAAAATCAAATAATTGCATTAATGTATTCAAATTGATATTCAACTAGTAGAATAACCAAATGCAATATCAATAACCAGTTTCACAATTATGGAATGCATAATGCCAGACTTCATAACTACATATTCGAGCGCTTGTCCTTAGACTACAAATAACATTTTTTCAAGGCCTTGTTCCAAGACACTTGTTTGTCTCATGAGACCTACCGATTCATCAAGGAGTTATAGTGAACTCCACCCGTCACTTACTATGTCTAATGAATTCCTCATATTAGAATGTTTAAACATAACATAAACATTCATATTAAAACCAGCATACGAAATGTCAATAAATTATAAATAAACCATAAATGGATTAAAAATAACAAATCCACCATGAATCATATCACAAAACCGTCAATACAATATGGATGATTTTTATCATAATAATTCTACTTCAAACAAGTTTAAAATCCATCAAAGGATGCTGACATATATGAAATAAAAACTATTTGAAATAAATAGGTCCTTATATTTTGAAATCACTTAAATGTCACATAATTATAAAAGAGAACATTTATTTTGAAAATATTCTTATAAGCTTGTATGGGAAGCATCGAAAAAGATATAATAGTGTAAAATATACACACCTGCCGTATAAGTTAAAAAAAGACAATCTTACCTTAATTTTTTTCGAAAAGGTCATAAAGTACCTTGTTTGGAAAACGACAGAAATATTCCATTCAAAAAAATTTATAAAAAGTAAAAAAAAATGTTATAAATGACTTTAAGCCATAGTCTAGTAAAAATAAAAAATGTTTTGTAATCCATTTTTACGAAACATGGATGTGGATGATAAAGAAGTCCCAATAGATACTAATGTAAAAAAACCTCGGATAATAAAGAGATTGTGAAATTAACCATTACCTTGTACTTTTCCTTAGTTGATCGTGTATTAACCTCCTGTATAATAGTTAAAACATTGTTATTAAATTATTCAAGATCCATATACACAAATAATTGTTTTAATAACAAGCTACACCACGACATGGAGACGGTAAGCCATACGTACGCACGTGTGGTGACTTTGTTTTTCATTTGATGTATAGAATAATGAATATGGTTATAAAATTTATATAATAACATCACAGTATATATAATATAAATTATTTATTATTTTAGAAAGGAAAAACAAATAAATAGGAATTAGAAAAAGAAACGAACTTGAAATAGGTGATGAAATATTTACTACTTTTTTGGGTTCATTCTTTTCATTTGATACAAAGGGACCCTTAGGTTGGATTTATGACCAAAGGAGGGCATATAGGATGAATGGAAGAAAGGTGGGAAGATATGTGTGATTGTTTTGGCTGATCCAAATGGCTTTGGATGTGTTAAATTTAGAGAAGGTGAAGTTCTCTTTTATAAGGGAGTGAGGGTCACTTTAGGAAATGATTAAAACATTAATTTATTATACAATCATATACGGTTTATAGTGGATTCAAATGAATTTATTTCAAGACTTAGGTTGTTATGGGTCTAAATTCTCTCTTCTCATAGGTTTTAAACAACTTTATTTTACAATTGTAACCTTATTGTTTAGATTTAACTCGTAGTTAAATAGTTTATCTTTTACCGTGTCCTCTTGTATTCTTACACTATATGGCTAATAAATTTACTATAAACATCCAAGAGAACCTCAAGTGGTTCATTAATGACATATATAATATTATTTAAACCCCTTTTCCAAACCTTATATTTCTTGGAATATTATATCATCCAATAATATAGTATTTGTTTCAAAAACTAATTTTTGTCAATTTTTAGACTATTTAGTATTTGGTTTTTTTGGAAGTTATCACAACTTGATTACATTGAACCAAATAGATTGAATCAATACTAACATGTCATATTCACCCATGAAATTTGTGGATTACATCAAAATGTTTTAATTAAATTTATTTTTTTTATTTACAATATCATTTATTTGATTCTTTTATTAATAAATAAAAATAATGCAACATTATTTTGTCATAAATAAATATATTTATTTTGAGTCTAAAAATTATAAATAAAATATCATCAGGTATTAAATCATTCAAGATATAAAATAAATTCTTATAGTCGAAGAGATCAATTATATAATCCCATAAAAAATGTTTTAATAAAATATACATGCTTTTGTTAATTTTGTCTTTACTTTAGATTAATTAATATAAAATTTCATTATCACTCCCAAGTGGCTCCATGGGGTCCTAGAATAGACCGATGGATGATCAGGGTTATACATGTATAATTTAATAGGTTTAGGAAACATGTTAGGGTAATTTAGTATTATTTAATATTATTTATTTACCCATATTTATCGGATTTAAAATTTAACCATGGTAAATAAAATATTTACCCATGTAATTTTTCCCAATGTCTAAAAATAAAATTTGTGTACTTACACAATTTTGACCTCCTGATTAGGAATATAGAATCCATTTTTTCAAATTCAAAACACATAAGTGGCATAAATTATTTTAAAATTAATTCTAAATGTTAAATCAAAAAGCGTGTTTTTATGAAATAATAACTATCAAAAAATTGACACTTGTTTATATTCAATTCAAATGTGAAATTACATCTAATTACCTAAATTAAATTTAATGATAAAAGTATAATCTAATGATACTTAAAAACCATTCAAATATATAATTTAATACTATTGATTTTTTCGATTAAAAAAGTATTTTTGAATTAAACTTTATTATCTTTTTCACTATTCATCAGAATATGAATGTTATCAGAAAAGTACCAAATATTTAACGTAACTAAATTTTTATGTCCATATTCTAAAGATTAATTTAATATCACTAAATGGAATATATAAAAGTTTCATTTATTTGATTTAAAAAGGGTTCTTCATTAAAAGCCATAAAACTGCCTTTTTTGAAAAACACCTCTTTTATCTTAAAAATTAAAATTTTCTTATATTATGTTTAAAAAACATAGAATATGACTATTAAAATTATATAGGATATATAAAATTTAAAATGTGGTTAATACTATTCATAACATCTTTTTTGAATGGCTATTTTGGTATGTCGTGGGGCACTCGAACTCGGTGTTGTGTGTAGCACAAGTTATTGAAATACATTGAAGAGATAGCCTACTATGAAATCTTGGGGTGTTACATTCTCCCCTCATTAAATAAATTTCATCCTTTAAATTTGAAGTTTTTCTTTGAAAATAAAAGGTTTAAATATTAAAATACCTTTGTGGAAAACCCGCATCGGAAATTGGGTTAATAACATTTAGTCTTAATAAGAGGGAAAAGGAAATGAAAAAGTCACCACCACATATTGATCTCGTTTTGGTGAACATTTGTGGAAATTATAGACACATAATTGGAGGAAATGTAAATATTTATAGGGAGTTGTTGAGGGAATCAACAAACAATTGTAAAATTGATAGCCTCAAATCCATCAATCTGTGATGATTTAAAATATCGTTGGTTCAAAAGAAACTTAATGTATTAGGATAACACATTTTTGGTTTTAAGATCTCTTACCTAAAGTTTAAGAATTAATTTTTTCATAGAATAAGAGGAAAAAAATAATTAACTAGTATAGTTTCATCCTTCCACTAATTACTACGAAAAACTCGTCTTTCACTCCAAAAGATAAATGAATACAAAAATATTCTATTTATCCTAATCTTATAGGGTTCCAAAAATAATGAATGTATTATTAATTTGTCCGACTATTTAAAAAAACTACTTTAGATAAACTAGGATATCACGTATTCTTGTGGTATGTGATCCACCCTTGTCGCCCTTCGGTTTTAGGTTCAAGTCTCACGACCTTGCCGTATGCGATGGGTTGTCGCCCGATGTAACACCCCGAGATTTTATGAAAAATATTCTTTTTAATTTAATTAATGTCTTCTGTTTTACGCTACACCAAAAGGAGCTTGCACGACACGCAACCCTGACTTGGCTTGCATTACACGCAATCGTGGCCTTCCTCGATAACGTGTGTTGTACGCAATACCGGGTGTTACTAACAATGATATATTATTATAATACTATTATGAACTAGTTGTTATGAATATTATTAACTAAATTTTCAATTTTATAGCATTATTATTCATCTTACACATTTTCTAGAATGTGGTATAAGAACAAAATAAATTTTTCGGGTAAAATAAGTATTTTTCAAAAAATACAGTTTTGCCGCATTTTGATGGCGCACCAACCTCAAATATAGTTTTTGACATGTTTATAAGTTCAATTTTACAAAATAAAATTATTATTTTGAATCAGGATATAAAATTTTACCTTGGATAAATTTTTCATATTATTCTGATAACTTTCATATTTTAATGAATAGTAAAAACACGCTATATTTTAATTAAAAACAACTTTTATCATCGTAATAACTTATGTGGTTAAATTATATTATTGAATGGTTTTAAATTATAAATAGAATATATTTTTTCCATTTAATATAACTTATGTCATTATCATTAATTTTACCTTGAATTTGTAGGTTAAATCAATTCAATCTTTTGCAATGTTTTAAACAAAAACCCATTTTCTTTCGACAATGGGATTAATATTAATTTAATATCTTCAACTTTTGTGTATTGAATTTGGAAAAATGGATTACATATTTGGAATCAGTAGATCCAAATTATTTTAATAAGCCAATTTTAGTTTTGGGCTTTATGAATAGTAACTAAGGTAAATTTTATTTACCATAGTTAAAGGTAAATCGGGTAATTAAGGGTAAATATAAGATTATAAAATTAACCTAACACCTTCAAAAATACTATTGGATGACTAAAAGCAGACCCATATCACCTAAGGGTCGGATTATAATCATTTAAGGGACTTTTTCCCATGAAAATAACTTAATTATTATTAAAACCAAAGAAAGTGACAACATGTCACTCTCTTAAATCTTATAAGTATATTAATTTTAATTTTGTGATAAACTTCATGAATCTTCGAACATGAATAGTCTACCTAAATATAATGAAATTATCTACATCATATAAATTTATTTATAATTTTTAGTTATTAAACAATTATAATTAATTTTGACACAATAGGGATGCATAAATTATTTATTTAGTGAAAAATCAATAGTATAGTTTTTATTGAAATATTAATACATATCAAAAGGCCCAAAAATATGAACAAAACTTATTATTAGAGTATATATAAACCCTAATCATCAATTGTCCGAATTGTTGACCATTTGGATCCTTATTAAGATGATTATGACACTTATATTATTTTATTTTAAATGATGCCAATGTTGTCTCCTTCATAATTTAATAAATATAACAATTTAAATATTACGATTTTATGATGATAAATTCTATTAGAAGTATTATTTTGAAAGGTAATAGATTTATCTTCATCATAGGAGTTTATTTTTAATTTTTATGCAAAAAATAAGTATATTAAATAATTATACAAAAACTGATGTAGTAATTATTTTATTAAGAGATTAACCAAATAAATGGTTATAAAAATAATAAAATATATATTTTATGAAATATTTAACGTGCTCCACTAAATTAATAGATACATATGACCTTTTATGAATCTATTAAATCTTTTATTTTCAACATATCTTCTGTATATATTTTATTTATATTAAAATAAAAGAATAGTTTCACAATTGACACTATTGTTATTTTATAAAAATAATATATTATAAAATTGTTTAAAAATCACAAAAATATTTACAAATTATAAATTTAAATTTATATGGTATACAAATTTTTAAAGTATCCAATTATGGAAAATTCACAACAAATAAGTAATTATTTGTTTTATGTCAAATTGAGAATATTATAACCACAAATAAAATTAAATTGATTAAATAAGGATAACTCAAGTTGATAATGTTTAAAATAAATTCCTAACATGTCTAAATTTGAATGTTTTATGAGATTACAACCCTATATCATCTAATATTTTGATATGAGTCATTTTTGGAGGTTTTTAAGTGGGGTTAGATTTATTATAAATTAATATTTTTAAGAATTCCAAAGGTTCCCCTCTCCTCCCTTATAAAAGGGAACCTCCTCCCTCTATTCCACACACCACTTTGAGCCTTCATGCTCGCCCAAACCCTGCCCAATTATCTTCTACACTTCCCTAGAAACTTCTTAGAGGTCCTGGTCTTCTTCAAAGACCATGTTTAGTTCCCTAAGAGGTTGTCTCAAAGAGGCGCTTCAAAGAAGAGGTAATTTCTGTTACCGATTATTTCACCTTTATTTCTTCTTCCACTTCTTCTTCTTAGGTTGTTTCATTATGAAGTAATAACATAAGTATCACTCATATACTGATATGTTATTATAAGTATGAAACAACCCTATTTCACCATCTATCCATCCTACGGAAAACGAAATCACCGCGCTTGCGTACGTATGGAATACCGTCTCTACGCCGTGGTGTAATCTATTTTCCACCACCACCTTACATGGATGGGTATAGTGGTGTAAATAATAACTATATATGATTATTGTAAAGTGATATTGATTCGGTAATAGTATACATACACTCCAATAAAATTCAACGATCATGTGAACGATATCATCGCTCGTGCGTACATACGGAATACCGTCTCCACGACGCGATGAGATTCATTCTCAATGATTAACCATTCATAAATGATTATAAAGTATATATAATAAGTAATCATGAAATATATGACATAATAATGATACTGGATTTATGTATATATATATATATATGTTTTTCATCCAATTAATTCCATTCAATTCAATGAGGAAACCAAAACAACGTTCATGCGTACGTACAGCCTACCGTCTCAATGAACGGTGTATTTCTTTCCATTTATCGATCTATTATATATATGTATATTATGATTATATATTATATATAAATCATGTTTTACATTTTTTATCTAATTAATCATGATCTAAGTAATCATATTAATAATTACATGTCAAAACACGGACGACAAATGAAACGATTTTACCCAAAACGCTCTTTAACATGGAATTTACAAAAGAATGGGTAATATAAAGTCATAAGTGAACCATATATGATATCATAACAATTAATATGATTCATTAATAAGTCAATAACATTATTTAAATAATTATACAGGAGGTTCAGATATGTACGAAGCATATCAGGCCTAAGGTAAGGGATAATTTTGCAAATCTCATTTTTATCCGAGATTGCTTATTCATAAGTATTTACTGGGGTTATTTCTATCATCCATGTCCATGTTTTATAAAAGTGTTTTCATGTATGTTTAAAGTCATTTTACCAGTTTTTTACTTTTACTGCATGTTATTTAAGGAATATTTCTTTTTTTTACGTTATTAGGTAATTTTTGACTTTTCCGGCAAAAGTACGAAAAGAATGTTTTTCTTTTATCTTATACGGCACGAACGGATTTTTACAGTTCTAAAAAGCCTTATTTTCAGGAAGCTTCCTCCAAAATATTTCATAACTATTTTCATCAAAATATCTTTCTTTTAAAATTGCATGACGTTTTGTGAAAAGAAATTGATTTTGAAGAAGAAAGGATATTTTCCTCAAGAATTCATTACAAGTGGTTTATCAAAACCATTTTCCATCTAAGATGAAATTATTTCATATGTGTATGTTTCAAGTGTAATGTCTCTATGATTGAAATGGTTTCACTTTTATTATTATGAAATAATATCCATTTCTTTTATATGGATTATTTGATGATTGGATGATGTTTATGAAACCCATTTTATTTGTTGGGTTATTATGAATGATGTATGTTTATTTTGTGGCACAAGTAAGAATGATTTCATTATGAGATGGGTGGGACCTATATCTCCATCCAATTCATTGGATAAAGATTTTATATCTCATGAGATAGACATCACTGGAACGGCATGTTAAACTGGTTCAGTAATACAGGACTGGAATGAGGAGTGAACTCGATTCAGAAAAGGAGTTTGTCCACTAAGATAGTCTTGGCCGTAATGCCTTGACTACTATAGAAATGATATCATGTGCTTAATGGTTGCAACAATTACATGTTTTATTCCCATGATATTTTATCATTATTAATGTTTTTTTATGATCTATGCCTTACGTACTTCCATGTTTTATGTCATTTCTCAAGATTTTGATGTTTAAACATTATGTTCATCTTTTTAAGTTTAAATGTATATGGTATGTTTTATTTTATCCATGCTTACCCTTACTGAGAATTTGAGCTCACCCTTTTTATGTTTTCTTTTCCCCAGGATATAAAGAAAGGTTTTAGGTAAGAAAAAAAGGGGAAGATCTTTATTGGAGATGTTGAAGATCTTTCACCACGATTAGAAGATTACGTTCCAAGTTTCCAAAGACACTAAAATATTACGGTCCTTGTGTGTCTGTTTTTGTTATGTATTAAGTATTCCGCTAAAGTAATGTAATGTCCATGTACGTCATGATTCGGGTCTCTACAGTTGGTATCAGAGGAAAGGTTTAGTCAACCTTTGGAAACTAGGATGCCAAAACGTTAGTGAGATTCCAAGAGATATTTCTATGGTATGTCTAGGGATGTACCTAAGGATAATTATAAGTATTGGATATAGTCCTAGAACTACGGTAACGATATTAGAATCTAACCTAAGATGTTAGATATTGTGGGTGCTCCTCCTTTACTATGTTGTTTTCCCTAGCATGATTTTTTCCTCTCACACTATTCTTTTTGGGTTTTAGAAAATGGCTGGAAATAGGAAGATTCATGATAATGGAGGATTTGACAGAAAATGGAATGATATTCTTCATGAGAAACCAAATGAAACGGGATTTGGAAGTCCAAACATCATTATTATTCCTAATCAGAAATCTCATAATATGATCAATAATCTCAACTTTGGTAAGTTTCCTAACTCAGATAATAAGAGAAAGATGGAGTTTCATGATGATCATAGAGGAATGAAAGTTCAATTTCTCTCATGTAAATCATGTGGGAATAGGCATCGGGTTGATTATTTCAAAGTAACTGGAAGATGATTTGTGTGTGGAAAAGGACACAAAGCCAGTAAGTGCATAGGAAAAGGTTCAGTTAACACCATGGATGAGGATAATGATATTGCAACGACATCAAAAATGGTTAAATGTTTTAAATGTGGAATGTACAGGCATTATGCAAACCAATTCCCTAAGGGAAAGTCTCACAAAGAGAATCAGTACGGTCGTATGGGAAGTATTTATGTTGATGATGATGAAGAGACTACAAATGATATGTGAGAAGAAAGAATTGTTGAATCTCGGTCAATGGTTTAATAAGGTAGTGGAATGATTACATGTTTATCACGTGTAATGTTGTATAAGTAATCTCATTGTACTATGGAATAAAGAGACATCTATGGATTGTTACACTATTGTCTTTCCTAAGTTTTGAAAGTGTATGATTAATGGTACTAGTAACCATGAAATGTTATTCAGATATTTTTGGAAAGTAGATGATATGCGCATAATGAAGGGATAAGAATAAAATTAAATGTTTGATAGTATTCATGAGCTCATGACTGATATAAAGAGAAGGTTATATCATGGTTTGAGTATATAGAATTTTTGGATTTTGGTATGTGGAAAGAGTTAACTTTTGATAGCATTCATGTTTTCACTAAGATTCAATGGGTATTCATTTTTCAAAAGAATACATGATTAAGGCCTTCGAATATTTGAAATGTGACCAAAAAGATATATCTTATGATATATGGGGATCAACGATGGAATTAACATGCTTGTTTTATGAAATCTCTGGTAATAATTTTCAATATAATATGAGATTGGACTGCATTATTATGGATAAGCCTAAAGATTGGAATGGATTATGTTGGACATAAGTTAGTTTTGTTTAAGGATAGAAGTTTTTGTCGATATTATTTATGGGATGTTATAGAAATGTAGTTTTAGAAAAAAAGTAAAACCTACAGGACGGGCGACAACCCATCGCGTCGGACAAGGCTATGGGTATCGAACCCACAACCGAAGTGTGACTGGCCTTTATTGCCTACCACTGGCCTATAGGAAGTCCCTGTTTAGTAGAAACTAGTTTTATTATATTAAGCAATATGATATATAAAGTATAAGTCCATTTTAGGAAATATATATGATTAATCTCACTGTAGATGGACTTATGTATTTTTGATAACATTTATAACCTTTTGTTTGAGACAGATGGAATGACCCATCATTGTATCACATGATCTGCTAACACTTCACAAATAACAAATTCAACTTCATTTCTTTAAGAGATTAAGTGTAAATTGTCCAAATAACGAACAACGGTGAGGCTGTACCAAAATCACGAAAGTATTTCTTCTAATTCCAATTTCATCAAATTTAGGGAAATGATCTTGAAAACCAAAAATGTTTCCCTACTTACGTTATATTCGATGAATCATATGGTACCTTAGATGATCACAAATCTATGGCTTTGTGATTGATGGATTTTTCATAGCCATGTTCTCTACCACTCTCCATCAGAACATGATGGTCAGATTTCTCTTCCATATCCATATTCTCACTATGTTCTCCTATGTGGAAACCCAGTGATGAGTTATTTGGGTATCCATTATGTTTCTAACATTATTTTTTTAAATGGAGATTTAGTATTCCTTTTTACGATGTGGGTTTCTATTAATGAATCTGTCGAGTAGTAAACCATTTATAACCACAACGAATTTCGAGGGAAAAATTCATTTTAAGGGGGGTAGAATGTAACACCCTGATATTTTATGAAAAAAAATTCATTTTAATTTCATTAATGTCTTTTTTTGTACGCTACACCAAAAGGTGCTTTCACGACACGCAACCATGACTTGGCTTGCATTACACGCAATCGCGACCTTCCTCGATAGCGTGTGTTGTACGCAATACCGGGTGTTACTAACAACGATATATTATTATAATATTATTATGAACTAGATGTTATGAATATTATTAACTAAATTTTGAATTTTATAGCACTATTATTCATCTTACACATTTTCTAGAACATGGTATAAGAACAAAATAAATTTTTCAGGTAAAATAAGTATTTTTAAAAAAATGCAGTTTTGCCGCCTTTTGATTGTGCACCAACTTTAAATCCATTTTTTACATGTTTATAAGTTCAATTTTTCAAAATAAAATTATTATTTGGAATCAGGATATAAAATTTTACATTGGATAAATTTTTCATATTATTCTGATATCTTTCATATTTTAATGAATAGTAAAAACACGCTATATTTTAATTAAAAAAAAATTTCATCGTAATAACTTATGTGGTTAAATTATAATATTGAATGGTTTTAAAGTATAAATAGAATATATTTTGACCATTTAATATAATTTATGTCATTAGCATTGATTTTACCTTGAATTCGTAGGTTAAGTCAATTCAATCTTTTGCAATATTTTAAACAAAAACCCATTTTCTTTCGACAATGGGATTAATATTAATTTAATTTCTGAAACTTTTTTGTATTTAATTTGGAAAAATATATTCCATATTTGGAATCAGTAGGTCCAAATTATGTTAATAATCTAGTTTTATTTTTTGGGCTTTCTGAATAGTAACTACTGTAAATTTTATTTACCATAGTTAAAGGTAAATCGGGTAATTAAGGGTAAATATAAGATTATAAAATTAACCTAACACCTGAAAAAATCTTATTGGATGACTAAATGTCGACCCATATCACCTAAGGGTCTGATTATAATAATTTAATGGACTTTTGTCCATGAAAATAACTTAATTATTATTAAAACCAAAGAAAGTGACAACATGTCACTCTCTAAAATCTTATAAGTATATTAATTTTAATTTAGTGATAAAATTAATTAAACTTAGAACATGAATAGTCTCCAAAATTATAATGAAATTATCTACATCATATAAATTTATTTATAATTTTTAGGTATTAAACAATTATCATTAATTTTGACACAATAGGGATGCAGAAATTATTTATTTAGTCAAAAATCAATAATATAGTTTTTATTGAAATATTAATACATATAAAAAGGCCAAAAAATCTGCACAAAACTTATTATTAGTTTATATATAAACCCTAATCATCCATTGGCCGAATTTTTGACCATTTGGATCTTTATTAAGATGATTATGACACTTATATTATTTTATTTTTAATGATGCCAAAGTTGTCACCTTCATAATTTAATAAATATAAAAATTTAAATATTGTGATTTTAAGATGATAAATTCTATTAAAAGTATTATTGTTAATGGTAAAAAATTTATCTTCATCATATGATTTTATTTTTAATTTTTATGCAACAAATAAGAGTATTAAATAATTATACAAAAAATGATGTAGTAATTATTTTATTAAGAGATAAACCAAATAAATGGTTTTAAAAATTAGAAAATAAATATTACATGAATTATTTAATGTGCTACACTAATTTTATAGATACATATGACCATTTATAAATCTATTAATGTTTTTATTTAGAACATATCTTTTGTATATATTTTATTTAAATTCAAATAAATGAACAGTTTCAAAATTAACACTATTGTTATTTTATAAAAATTATATATTATAAAATTGATTAAAAATCACAAAAATATTTAAAAATTATAAATTTAAATTTATATGGTATAACATTTTAAAAAGTATCCAATTATGGAAAATTGACAACAAATAAGTAATTATTTGTTATAATTTAAAATTTAGAATGTTATTGCCACAAATAAAATTAAATTGATTAAATAAGGATAAATCAAGTTGATAATGTTTAAAATAAATTCCTAACATGTCTAAATTTGATTGGTTGATGCGATTACAACCCTATATCATCTAATATTTGGATATGGGTCATTTTTGGAGGTTTTTAAGTGGGGTTAGATTTATTATAAATTAATATTTTTAAGAATTCCAAAGGTGCCCCTCTCCTCCCTTATAAAAGGGCACCTCCTCCCTCTCCTCCACACACCACTTTGAGCCTTCATGATCAGCCAACCCCTGCTCAATTCTTTTCTCCTCTTCCCTAGAAACATCCTAGAGGTCCTTCTATTCTTGAATGACCATGTTTAGTGCCCTAAGAGGAGGTCTCAAAGAGGTGCTTCAAAGAAGAGGTAATTTCTGTTACCGATTATTTCAACTTTATTTATTCTACCACTTCTTCTTCTTAGGTTGTTTCATTATGAAGTAATAACATCAGTATCACTCATATAATGATATGTTATTATAAGTATTAAAAAACCATATTTCATCATCTATCCATCCTACGGAAAACGAAATCACCGCACGTGCGTACGTACGGAATACCGTCTCCACGCCGTGGTGTAATCTATTTTCCACCACCACCTTACATTGATGGGTATAAGGGTGTAAATAATAACTATATATAATTATTGTAAAGTGATATTGATTCTGTAATATTATACATACAATACAATAAAATTCCACGATCATGGGAACGATATCATCGCTCGTGCATATGTACGGAATACCGTCTCCACGACGCGATGAGATTCATTCTCAATGATTAACCATTCATAAATGATTATAAAGTATATATAATAAGTAATCTTGAAATATATGACATAATAATGATAATGTATTTATGTATATATATATATATATATATGTATGTCATCCAATTAATTCCATTCAATTCAATGTGGAAACAAAAACAACGTTCATGCGTACGTACGACCTACTGTCTCCATGAACGATGTATTTCTTTCCATTTATAGATCTATTATATATATGTATATTCTGAATATATATTATATATAAATCATGTTTTACATTCTGGATGTAAGTAATCATGATCTAAGTAATCATATGAATAATTACAAGTCAAAACACAGACGACAAATGAAACGATTTTACCCAAAACGATCTTTAACATAGAATTTACAAAAGAACGGGTAATATAAAGTCATAAGTGAACCATATATGATATCATAACAATTAATATGATTATGTAATAAGTAAATAACATTATTTAAATCATTATACATGAGTTTCGAATATGTACGAAGCATATCGGACCTAAGGTAAGGGATAATTTTGCAAATCTCATTTTTATCCAAGATTGCATATTCGTAAGTATTTACTGGGGTTATTTCTATCATCCATGTCCATGTTTTATAAAAGTGTTTTAATTTATGTTTAAATTTTTTTTACCCATTTTTTGACTTTTACTACATGGTATGTAAGGAATCTTTCTTTTGTTTACGTTACGAGGTACATTTTGAATTTTCTAGCAAAAGTATGAAAAGAATGTTTTTCTTTTAACTTATACGGCACAGACGGATTTTTACAGTTTTATGAAGCCTTATTTTCATGAAGCTTCCTCCAATAGATTTCATGACTATTTTCAACAAAATCTCTTTCTTTTAAAATTGCATGACGTTTTGTGAAAAGAAAATGATTTTGAAGAAGAAAGGATATTTTCCTCAAGAATTCATTACAAGTGTTTTATCAAATCCATTTTCCATCTAAGATGAAATTATTTCATATGTGTATGTTTCAAGTGTAATGTCTCTATGATTGAAATGGTTTCAATTTTCTTATTATGAAATGATATCCATTTCATTTATATAGATTATGTGATGATGGGATGATGTTTATGAAACCCATTTTATTCGTTGTGTTATTATAAATGATGTATGTTTATTTTGTGGCACAAGTAAGAATTATTTCATTCTGATATGGGTCAGACCTATATATCCCTCCAATGCATTGGGTAAAGATTTTATATCTCATGAGATAGACATGGCTGGAATGACAAGTTAAACTGGTACAGTAATACAGGACTGGAACGAGGAGTGAACTCGATTCAGAAAGGGACTTTGTCCACTAAGATGGTCTTGGCAGCAATTCCTTGGCTACTATGGAAATAATATCATGTGATTAATGGTTTCCACAATTACATATTTTATTCCCATTCTATTTTATCATTCTTAATGTATCTTTATGATCTATGCCTTACATACTTCTATGTTTTATGTCATTTCTCAAGATTTTTATGTTTAAACATTATGTTCATGTTTTTAAGTTCAAATGTATATGGTATGTTTTATTTTATCCATGATTACCCTTACTAAGCATTTGAGCTCATCCTTTTTATGTTTTCTTTTCCCCAGGATATAAAGAAAGGTTTTAGGTAAGAAAAAAAAGGGGAAGATCTTTATGGGAGATGTTGATGATCTTTCACCACGATTAGAAGATTACGTTCCATGTTTCCAAAGACACTAAACTATTACGGTCCTTGTGTGTCTGTTTTTGTTATGTATTAAGTATTCTGATAAAGTAATGTAATGTCCATGTACGTCAAGCTTCGGGTCTCTATACCCAACCTCCAGGTTGTCCTTTTTATAACAATCCAAAAAAAATCGTAAGAAATGATATAACCTTAATAACATTATCCAATGTAAAACATAATCCATTCCAACCTTTAGACTAATCTAAAATACTTATGTCAAAACTCACAGTCCAAAATTTATAAGGAAGGTAAACAAAATGATGATCTATTTTTCCACGTAATAAAAAATCAATACATTTATCATGTATTCTATTAAAACATGGTAACACCCTGAATTACCATAAATATTATTAATCACATTTATACTCCCTTATTCCTTATATAATAGTAGATATATTATTTAGATCCAAAATTTTTGAATATTCCAAAAATGATGGAATAAACAAATCATTAATCAGTTCCAATATAGTCAAGAATATCCAATATAAATTATCCAAATAAACCATATTTTATTCCAAAATCACTACCTCAGTATCAGGACTATATCATGGTTTACATTTCCTTCTACCATGTATTTTCTGAAATGCTTAATATGTAACTGTGTCACCTTAAATGGTACCATACAATCTCATATCCTTAATGAAAAATTATTGTAGTACAATCCTTATTTATTTCCATAATTCATATAAATAGTACATTGTTGATACAAAACTCAAATGAAATAATTATTTAACAAAAACATAATAAAAAAAGTCATTTATCTTCATCTATGGTAGTATCATAACATGGTTATTATCAAATAGCATCATTTGGGGCATATTCATATGATTTGGACATTTATTCACATAGTGTCCCAACTCCATGCAGATGAAGCATTATACATTTGAAACCATATTCTTTCCTAGCAATCATGTACTTGGTGTCTTTTTTCTCCACACTTATAACAAGCTCTCATTCCCTTCATGAATTTACCAAGGTGATACTTTCCAAAATTATCACATATGGGAAAATATTTCTTTCCTCTCCTCCCTTTATCCATCCTTTTCTCTACCATCCTGTTCTTCTCTTACTTCCCTTCAAAGACATAGGTCTCTAAGAATTCCTTACTCATCATATTAACACATGATGTTAATTATTCATATGATCAGAATATGTGGGAGACTATTACCCTTTTAAATGTTGTCTTAATACGATAAAAGATATGATCCTTCTAAGACATTCGATCTTGCATATTACTGGAATTCTCATTCCTTCAACTAGGTGCCATTTCAAAACAATGGAATAAACCAGGTCAATTTATGAATCACAATTCATAATTCCAAACTAGTAAAACACTTCACATAAATTGAACTCTTTATGGATATAATCCATAATCATTAAAATGGTTTCTTTGTGAAATTATATACTCATAAACTCATCATAATGGTTGGTAATGAAAATCAGAATTATCTAAAGCATATCCCACATGAGTGTCATAACAAAGAGTGTAGTAGGGCAGGTTGTTGGATTTTTCACTCCTAGGTACATCTATTCTAGAACTACCTCTTCCTGGTCATATCCAAAGATGGATGTATTGCTTAGAAAATAAAAAAAATATCAACATTACCAAAATTCTAGGAAGTTAATCTATACTAATCCTCAAAGTCTATATTAGGGTAATGATCTCTAATCAGTGTTTATCTAAATCTATTTCCATGGTTATTACTAAACTAATTTAATACCAACTATAATTCCCCGACCATAGTTTCCGAGAGTTGGTGCATTATTATATAACATTGGCATGATCAAAAGGGATCAAATCCTGAAAGGCTGATCAGTTTAGTAGCCTTTGAAGTACTAGATACATTCATAAGGTTTACATTACATCATGAAAAAAACATCAAAAACATTTTTTCCATATTGACAACACTTATATCCTTAGTCTATACCTGCAATTCAACCATAAAATACTTCTTCACATCCTGGGAAAAATAAAACATAGAAATGGGTGTGATTAGATGCTCAGTAAGGATAACAATATAGCGGAAAGTTTCATAAATAAGCATAAACGTTTAAGGCAATGTATAAGACTAAAAAAAGCCTTTTAAACATAAACTTCATCATTATATGGCTAAGATAAAATCAAATAATTTCATTTACTTATTCACATGGATATTCTACTAGTCTAATAATCACATGTGATATCAATAGCCACTTTTATAATGATGGAATGCATAATGCCAGACTTTATAACCACATAGTCAAGGTCTTGTGCCAAGACTACAAATAATATTTTTTCTAGGCCTTGTTCCAAGACACTATTTTGTCTCATGATACCTACCGATGAATCGATGAGGTATAGAAAGCTCCACCCGTCACTTACTAAGTCCAATGCATTCCTTATGTGCAAAGGTTTAAACATAACATAAACATTCATATTAAAACATGCATATGAAGTGTCAAAAATTTTCTATAATCCATGAATGGTGTAAAAATAACAATACACAGTCAAAAATATCAAAAAACCTTCAATAAAATATGGATTATTTGCATGATAATAAATCAACCTAAAAAATGTTTAAAATCCATCAAAGGATGTTGACATAGATGAAATGAAAACCATTTAAAATAAAAACCAGTTTCTATTTTGAAATAATTTAAAAGTAACATAATTATAAAAGATAAAATTTATTTTTAAAATATTATTATAATCTTTCATGGGAAGCTTCGATGATCATATAATATTAGAAAACATCAACACCAACTGTATAAGTTAAAAAAAAATTCTTACCTTAATTTTGTCCAAAAGGTCATAAATTACCATGTTTTGAAAAAGACAGAAAGATTCTTTTCAACCCATTTTATAAAAAGTCAAAAAAGGGTATAAATTAATTTAACACATAGTCTAGTAAATATTAAAAATGTTTTGAAATAAATTTTTATGAAACATGGATGTGGATTATGAAGAGGTCCCAGTAGATACTTATGTAAAAACAACTTCGAAAAATAAAGAGATTGTGAAATTAACCCTTACCTTGTACATTTCCTTAGTAGATGGTATGTTAACCTCTTGTATAATAGTTAAAACATAGTTATTAAATTATACAAGAACCATCTACATAAATATTATATCATATATGATCCAATAATATTGTATTGTTAATAATATTTCAGTAGTATCATCGTTTCAGGTGTTTAGTAATTCATTTTCCTTTATATGCTTGGTTATGTAAGCCATGTTTGTTATGGATAAGATGTATTCTATTAATATACAGAATTATATTATGTTAATAAACATTATTTTTAATCATATAATAAAAATTATTCATGAATTAGTATGATGGGGAATGAATCTCATTACGTTCATGGAGACGGTAATCCGTACGTATGCCCGAGCGCCAATATCATTATATTGATGGTGAAATCATATGTAATTGGATTGTATATCATATATAAATAATAATTAACATGTTATATTTATTATTTACATTAGGTATAGTATTTATTATACCCATCCCAATAATGAAGTGTTTGAATAACAAACTACACCACTACGTGGAGACGGTAATCTGTACGTACGCACGTATGGTAAATTTTTCTTTCATATAATGGATAGAATAATGAATATGGTTTTAAAATTTTTATAATAACATCACAGTATATAGAAGATAATGTATTTATTATTTTATAATGAAAAAATCAATGAAAGGGAATGTTGATGAAGAAAAGAACATGAAAGTGGTGATTAAATAGTTACCTCTTCTTCGGGTTATTCCTATTGATTTGATCAAAAGGGCTCCATAGGATGGCTTTCATACCAACGTATGTCCTCTAGGTTGAAGGGAGGAATGTTGGGAGGATATTCGGGCAGGTTATGTCCGATCCGAATGGATTTGGAGGTGTGAAATTAAGAGAAGGAAGGTGCGCTTTTATTAGGGGGTGAGGGTCCCTTTATGAAAAGATTAAAATATTAATTTATTATACAATCATATTTGGTTTATAATGGTTACAAATGTATTTATTTTGAGACTTAGGTGGTTATGGGTCTAAATAATCTCAACCAATAGGTTTTAGACAGGTTTATATTACCATTTTAACCATATCTTTTAGATTTAACTCTTAGTTAAATAGTTTAACTTTTATAGTGTCTTCTTGAATTCTTACACTATATGGTTAATAAACTTACTCTAAACATCCAAGAGAACTTTAAGTGGTTAATTAATGACAAATATAATATTATTTAAGCCCTTTTTTTGAACGTTAAATTTTTTGGAATATTGTTTCAACCAATAATATAGTATTTATTTTAAAAACTAATTTATGTCAATTTTGAAACTATTTAGTATTTGTTTTTTTTAAAGACATCACAACTGGATTACTTCAAACCAGATACATTGAATCAACAATAACATGTAATATTCCCATATAAAATTTGATGTATGGCATAAAAATGTACAAATTATAATTATTTTAAAATTTACAATATCATTTATTAGATTCATCTATTAATAAATAAATATTTTTCATCATTATTGTGTCATAAATAAATATATTTATTTTTCTTCTAAAAATTATAAATAAAATATCATCATGTAGGAAATATTTCAGTATTACAAATGATTATTTATAGTTGAATAGATAAATTATATAATACTATAAAAAAATGTTTTACTAAAATATATAGGCTTTTGTTATTTTTGTCATTACTTTAGATTAATTAATATAAAATGTCATTATCACACCAATGTGTCTACATAGGTTCCTAAAATCGACCCATGTATGTCCATGGTCAAACATGTATTTCCCAATTGGTTTAGGAAATTTTTTAGGGTAATTTAATATTTTTTAATATTTTTTTTACCCATATTTATCGGATTTACCCTTTAACCATAGTAAATATAATATTTACCGAATTAACTGTTCAAAATGTCTAAAAATAAAAGTTTACTATTTACAAAATTTGGCCCTCATAATTCCAAATATAGAATCTATTTTTCCAAATTCAAAACACAGAAGTGGTCGAAATTATTTAAAATTAATTTTCGTTGTCAAACCAAAAACCGTGTTTTTAAGAAGTAATATCTATCAAAAGATTCACACTTGTTTATGTAAAATTTAAATATGAAAGTACATAAATGACCTAAATTTTATTAAATGAAAAAGTATAATATATTGGTATCTAAAAACATTAAAATTTATAATTTATCACTATAAATTAATTCGATTAAAAAAGTTTTTTAATTTAAATGTAGTATTTTTCACTATTCATCAAAATATGATAGTTATCATAAACGTACAAAAATATTATCCAAAATAAATTTTTATATCCCTATTCTAAAGATAATTTTAATTTCACTATATTTAATATTTAAAAGTTTCAAATATTAAATTTTAAAAGGGTTCCCCATTAAAAGGCATAAAACTGCATTTTTTTTAAAAAATACCTCTTTTATCTTAAAAATTGAATTTTTCTTATATTATGTATATGAAAAGCAGAATATGAATGTTAAAATTATATAGGATATATAAAAAATTTAAAATTTGGTTAATACTATCCATAACATCTTTTTTGAATCGCTATTTTGGTAAGTCGTGGTGTGCTCAAACTCGGTGTTACGTGTAGCACAAGTTATTGAAATACTATGAAGAGATAACATAATATGAAATCATGGAGTGTTACAAAAAAATTATAACTAACATGAACATATATATGTTTAATTTCCACCATAAAATACAAAATCTCACACAACCAAAAATATATACATTATAGTAACTTTGTTTATAAATGTAATATATTTCACTATGGTACCCTGCATGTATTTCCCCAATACTTTGGTCACTCAAATTCACTAATGACATACGCATTCCAATATAGTTCCTCCCATATCAACGAATATATATTACCAAATATCATGTCATATCCATAACCACACATCCAAAATAACATTACATTTCAAAACATAAAAACCATATATTACATTACAATAATAGTAACGTATTGTTGACATGCTGAAACAAACCTTTTTACCTCCTCCTACCATTCATGACTTCCACTTGGCATCACCACCTCAATCTCATCATCATTATGTCATAGTCACTATATAATATAGTAATTATATCCCATGTCTCTTAAACTCGTCAAATCACAACCAATTATATGTGTCAAGGTTGAGTGATGATGTGGGAGCATTCAGACATCTTTTTCATCTACAACCTAGATACTGGGGAAAATTTGGACCAATATCCTCATAAGTTAATCGATAAAGATACCAAAATATTGAGGTGGTTAATATGAAATAATATAATAATTAAATAGACATATATTCACACACTTGACCAACTAAAGGGTGTAAAGAGATAAAACATTATAGCCATCCCCTCTAAGTAGCCCACTTTCACAACCACTTATTATAAACTGATTATCTAACATGAAAATAATTATCTCTACCTACCAAAAAATTCCAATAATGATTTTTTTACTTCTATATTTCATCACATCATTCATTATATTCTTGATTAACCATTAAACAATAACATTATATAAATTTTAGAAATAAAATTTCAATGTATAATGTGAAATCAATCGTCAAACTTCCCCTTTCATCAATCCATTATTTAAAAACTAATTACATTTATTATAACCATATCACTGAATTATCTAAATTTATTCCATCCATAATCAATTACAATGTAATGATACATAAATTACCAATAATATCCTATAACCCATTAACATTATATATAGTTCGAATGACATTCCATTATATATGGTAACTACAAAAAAATAAGGAGAAAAAAACAAGTCACCATGTAAAACAGAAAAATGAAATCTAACATTCACCACAACTACTAAAAAAATATTCCTCTACATAAAATAATACATATGAATAATCCTAAAATTTATGATATCCAATACATCACTAAAACATCAAAAACCAGACCACATCACTAATACTAACTGAAAAATATTCCCATAACCCTTAAAAACACATTAAATATGAAAATATGCATCTAAAAATAGATGGAAATCATAATAGGAATATTCAATGAAAAAACTCAACTAAAACCTTATATAAAAATAAAAATAAATATTTAATTTTACATTATCAATTAAAATTCTATATTTTTAAAATAAAAAATCATTATTGACATTAATTTACTGAGGTATTATATAAGGTGATAGAGATAAATCAATAATACCACACCATTTATATCAAAGCAAAAATAATAAATCAATCTAAAATAACATCTTCAAAACCACTGCAATAAAATCAATATGATGAAATAGTTTAATGAAATTGATAATTTAATTACCCAAAGTATTTGAGAATAGTTTTTACATTATGTAAACATTGAATAAAGAATAATTAAAGGATTTTTGGGATGTTTCATAGTTATATTGAAAATTATTGAGATTTTTAAAATAACAATGGGGTGTCTTGATGTTATTATAAGTTTTTTTGTTCTCTAGAATTATTGGTAAAAAATCAAAATTAGAAAATTTAATCAATATCTGAGTCATTGTGACATACACATGAGTTTTTTAAACACTATGGGAAATAAATAATGGCTATGTAATGTATATATATGAATCATGTTGAAATGTGTTCCAATTGGATTCAATTTGGTTTTTTTAGGAAATAAATACCTAGTGCGAGTCATTGGATACTATGAATGAGTCATTATAAGCTACATATGAGTCATTGAAAGTTGGGTATTAGTCATTTGAAGATGAATAAAGGTTATTTTGGATTAACATGTTTGATTCATTATCGAAATTATTAATAATTTTGATTGATGAAAATATCATATTCCATAATTTATATATTGTTATGAAAAAAATATGTTACTTGAGCTATTTTTCATGGATTAACAATCAACAAATAATAGTTATTCAAGAATAATGATGATATTTTTATGTAATCATCATGATCAGAAATATTGTTCATGAGAACAATAACATGAAGATTAATTCATGTGATGTTTCATAAGTTTATTAATAAAACCAGTATAATATTTCTTGATTATTAGTGCGATGATATTATAATTTTTTATAATTTTTTAATCACACAAAAATATAGTTTTAATCCATTGAAATATATCACAATTGAGGACTATCAAGAAGATGGGTAATTAAAAGTTATTGATATGTGATGCACTTTTTTGTTCTATAAAAACCCTATAGAATATGACAATAAAATATAATATTTTTTAGATAAGAGTATAAAAATATATTGTATTTATATAATTACCATATTAATATATTTTTGAACTATTATAAATGGTGTTTTATGATAAATAAATTTCATGTGGGGGTTTTATCAAGCAGTTGAAATGAGATTAAATGAACTGACGGGTAGTTGGAGAAATTTAATAGACGTATTTGTTCAATATAGAGAGAAATTTTTTGTATTATTGGTATGTAAAAGCATGAAAAAATATCATATAAATGTGATAAGGATTGATTCTTTCTGTATTGGTTATAAGAATTTAATAAAATAATGAGGTGTAAATGTCTTTTAGAAGTAGTTCATTTTAAAATATATTATATTTTCGTAGATAATGGGGCAGAGTCAAAAAATATTTTTATTATCATGAGTTTGTATGAATTAAAAAATATGAGGAAAATAATATCCTAATGCTGGGGGTTGATGATTCACAAATAACATTTATCAACAGAATAATTTCGTAAAACAATTTTGAGATGATGTTGGATAAGATTACCAACATTTAATATATTTTTTATAAATATTGACCCAATATTCAATTATAATCTACTTTCAACTATGGTTGAAGAAAATTATGGGGTTAAAACATACAACTATATATATATCTCTCTCTAAAAGTGTTAAGAAAAATATCATCTATATTTGTGGAAGTAACCCATATTCCTATGTCATATTCCTCATATTCTTCTGATAATAAATCAAAATAACATTATTATGTGTAATAAATGTAGAATGATATTAAATTTTAGGCAGATGAAGATATATCCCAAATCATGTATAATTTATGATTAATTAATAATGTAAGTTATGTTGAGTAGGATAGAAACCATACATACGTAAGAGTATGTTTACAGAATTTGGATGAACCATAAGAAAATATTAGTATGATTTGACTGATTTATTTTTATATTACTTATAGTGAGGATGAGATTAATTATTTATTGGATTCATTCATAATTATTCATATAGGTGTATTTCTGTTGAATGAAATTTTGACTGAAAATAAGAACTAATTTAACCTATTCTAATTAGTGGTGCACCCATCCTTGAGGAATGTCGAATTGTACAAGAGAATTAAGGATTCCTATATTTATATTATAAGCAGTTCTAATAGATAATTTTAATTCCATATAATAAATTTCTATTCCCAGCATCGATGGCAAGAAAACCATTGTAATAATAATATGATAAATTCCTATATTCTATCATGTGGCCTTAATGTTGTTAATGAAACAATATTTGGATTTCTCCCTCTAAAATAATTCTCTAAAATATAAAATGTGGATAAAAAATATGAAACATGTTTTTAAATACATGAATATAATATTTATATCATTATATGAAAATATATACACTAATTTGTAGGATCATTATATGGGAATATAAATATAGAAAAATATTAAATGAAGGATTGATGGATTTGATTATGTCTAAGAAGATATTTTGAAAATTTTAAGGAGAATATTTGAAGACATCATAGAGGTTGTATTTGAAAAATATAGAATACTTATTTATAATGGATAATTAAACTATCATTAATATTATTGGTTATAAAATAAAAATATAATATCCATTCATTGTAAAAACAATATGACTATAAATTTCCCATACATAGTTGATCACAAACATCCATCATATGAAAATAATGAGTATCTTAACCAAGATGAATTTTATAATATTCTCATTTAAAATGAAAAAATAAATCCTCTAACCTTAATGTTTTAATATTAAGAGGAAATGGAATTGGAGTCTATGAGGAAAATATGAAATAAAAATGATGAATTATAACGTTTAAAGATATACGCAATAAGAAAAATAATGTAATTGTTGAGTAAATTAAAAGTGGATAAACTCCCTTTTTATACTCAATATTAATAATAATCTGTTAAATAAATAATAATTTTCAAGGATTCTATAGTGAGATAGGATGAGTCTTCTTGTAGTTAGGAAAATTATGGTTAAATTACTGACATGGAGCATCTTCTAAAATAATAATATGAAATATGTCTTTTAAAAAACACCATTCTCCATAAATATATAATATTCATCATGAAGAAAGATTAAAAATTCTAAGAAATAAGGTTTTTACCTAGAAGTGAGATAAAATCATTGTTAAAATTTAGAAACAAAATTAGAAAATTTTAGAGTAATTCAAAAATTTTAGAATGTATTGAGGAAACTCAATGTCAAAGAATAAGTGCATATCAGGAAAACAACTAATTACATATTTGATAAAAATCATAAAAAAAATATCATGTACGATTACTATTATGAAATTTCAATCTAGGTTTAGAAATAAATAAAATCATACAATTTTATCTCTAATGTTCCAATAACATCATCACATACTATGTATCAATCCAACAATATTATGACTATGAATATAGGTTTGAAAGAAAAATTTTCTCATGATGTTGATAAAATGGTTCTGAAAAAACCCACATACAAAAATAATGATGATAATAAAATCTCATGAAAATAATTCTCTCTATTGAAAAAGAATTTAAACTCCATCGGATCCCAAAAAAATACATAGAAAAAAAATACATTATTATAGAATTCAAAGATATAGTGGGTATTGTTATTGTTTTGGGATCATAAAACATAATACATTTTATAAAGAAATATATAATATATATAATAGGTAGAAATAATGGATCAAGGGGGAGTTTCTTTGAGATGGTGAAAAATTACTAAAAAAATAAGTATCATGCATAGAGGAATGATTAAAAACTAATCATAATAAATATATTTTAGTTTTTAGATGTAATATATGTAATATGATACCAAAAAGGTCACTATATAGAGGAATTCACAAAAATACACAATGGAATGAATTCTTATAATTAAAATGGGTTAATAATTGAAAAACTATTTTATGCTTAAAATATATATTAATTTTCAAGTCAAATTAAAGGAATGTAAAAAAACAAAATAAATGGATTTTTTATAGTGGTTTTAATATAGACATTCAAGGAGAAATATATTTGTTATTCATATAAATTAACATGATTTTTTGGTAGTGACATTTAGAAAATATTTTCCTCGGAGAGTTATAGGTATTGGATTTAATGATATTGATGAAATGAAGGGTAAATAAAAACATATTGTTTATATTTAAGGGAATTAATGTAATAATCATAGAGTGATCCAATTATCAGATTATATAACTGATGTTGTGTTTGAGAATTATTCATTCAAAATCCCAATTTCTAAATATTAAAGAATTATCTCTATTCGATAATAATTAGTTTTTTACAAATAATTTTATTGAATCAAACAATTTATGCTACATAATTGGAATTTATGAGAATTATCTAGGATACTGTACACTTGGACTAAATTTCAAAATAAAATTAAGAAGAATATCAATTTATAAAATTGTGAAACTCCATTAAAATAAAATAAAATAAATGTGGTATTTTGTGGAAACTATGAATGGTAATATAATCAAATAAATATAACAGAATGTGGATATTCATTACATTAATCCACCAAAAATCACACTGTCATATTTTTGAAGTCAAATCAATCGTCAATATTCTAGAGGTCACATTTATTTCAATAATATTGTAGATTATTTCCCTTATATGAGTATAATTACATTCATGAAACTAAAATCAATAGTTGTTGAAATGTTCAAAATATTTTTGAAAGATGTTGAGAATTATTTGGGAGTTTAAATTATAATTTTAATATTATTTAATTGTTTTTAATGTATTGAAAATTTATTTGATAACAATCATACAAAGCATGGTACGAGAAATATTTAGGCCACCTGATACAGACAATAAAATTTTAATGGTGAGTGGAAATTTAATAAATTGGGGTGGGAATCATAATGATAGATGAATATAATATCTCATAACTTTTTAAAGGGTTTCTATTTTGACATGATACCATATACAATAAATAAGTTTATTATGGACCAAGACAAAAAATAGACTATATGAAATTTTATTTAAATATAATATAATTGTGATATAAATTATATAAGTTAAAAGTCCATATTACAAGATGATTGAAAAAAAGAATCTCAAAATGTTTTATGAGAAGGAATGAGAAGGAATCTTTATTAAATACCAATGTAATGAAAGCAGTGACAAATAATTGATGAAAATGACACATGATATTTTTTATTACTGTGGATTAAAAAACATTTAATATTTTTATAATAAAAGAATTATAGTTTAATCATCATATGATATAATGTCCTAGTACTGATATGTTTTTAGAAAAATATATTGGAGATAAGGTTTAGTGTGTATAGAATTATATCAATATTGACACAAATATATCCATTGATGAAGATGATACCATTGATAATCAATGATTGAATCATCATTGGTTCATGAAATAGTCTTATTATATATGTTTTTTGCAAAATAATTGTTGTGTTATTAGTGGAAAATTGGTGTACATTGATAAAAAATTAGACATACAATTTAGTAGTCTACCATATAAAGGTAAAGCGATATAAAAATCCATTTGTTATCTTTAAATTTTATTTATTATTTATTTGATTAATATTATGTTCTTTATGAGATACAATTGAATCCTAACAACTTACATGGGTTTTTATCAATTATGAAAAATTATAAAAGACTACAGCCACTGATTTTACCCACTCTTTTGTTAATGGTGGAGGCATCCTTGTGTAATCTCATAATCACACCAATCCACTCAATTTATATTAATACAATACATTATATTTATTGCATAATATCTAAAATCAACTCAATTAGTACTAAATTGTTATTATTAAATATTTTTTTATAAATAAATAATGAGAAGCCTCAAATAACTTAACTCGATATAAAATTTGACAATTATTTCAAGAGACACCATTAAGAATATAATAAAAAACTAAAGACAACATGAGGATGAACTATTGGGCCAATAAACAACCATTACAAATAAAAATAATTATATAAAATCCTAGAAATAAATTATATTTATTGTTAAAACATCCCCTAAATGAAATGTAAATAATATAATAAAATGATATTTATGTGAAATTTATCATGGTAAAGAAAGCTTTTATCTCTAAAATGTTAGGTAAAAATAAAATAAAATAATATCTATTTATTTTAGAATATGAAAATATGGTCCCCTTGAGTTTGAAGTAAGATGATGAAATAAAGTAGAATTGTAGATTATATTAATAAATAAACATATTTTGTAAAATTAAGGATTTATGAAAAGATGTGAATCATTACACCATAATGAAATTTAAGTCTACAATACATGATGTATTGTGTCTATAAATATCAGAGTCATTCTGCATTAAATATATTATAGTTACTATGTTTTTTACAATAATTAGTCTAACACACAAAACAATTCAAGCTAAATTAAAATAATGGAGTGTCTCAAACCTTTAACAAAATCAAAACCCAATAAAAAACTAATATAATGAAAGACAACATGATTCAATAAGCCTAAACTAAAAAGACTCATGAAATTTAACACCTAGGACTTCATGTTGTAAGTGGTATAACCATGTTACAATTTATTCCATAGAAGATTAACCAAGGTTCACTTGTATGATTAATCCTCTAAAAATCTATGTCACAACCATGTCATGTAAGATAAAGTAAAAATAGTCTGATAAATTCACACCACCATGCCACATCTCACCATGGGACTATAATATCATAATATAAAATGAATGGGATTTTTGTAAAATTAGTATGGAAATATTTCCATATATGAATATCATGGGGATCTCTACATTTCCTCAAATCCACATGATGATATTGTAAAAAATAATCCTCTAAACATTGTGTCTTAAAAATATTAAATCTCTAAACTAAGGCAATAAAATATTAATTATGTTTCCAACCAAGACATCATGGAGAGATACTCCAAAATAAAGAATACCAACCACTTATAAAAAACATTTTACATAGAAAAACATTGGCACAATATGTAACACATACTGAAAGAAGTGTTTTTATCCCTAACTCAATCTTCCATCCATAAACTATAACAAAACACCACCAAAAACCACAAAAGTAAACTTAATAGTATATTATTTTATAGGTTGTTACATCATACTACTTTGAAATGATTCTCATTTTTGTGAATAAAAATCCTCTAAATAAAATACATTAAAAATACACAAACAAAATAATAATATATATATATATATATAATGGGAATGAAAATATTACCCAAGAAAAAAAAATCATGAATAATAAATCTCAATAAAACCCATAAAAAACTAAACAACTAAACATTATTAGATTTTTTTGAAAATAGATCATTATTTTATGTTCACATCTACGACTCAAGTCATGAACCAATCAAGATTACCCCATACCCAATACCCAATATGTTCTTTGAAGAATATTGAATTGTGTTATTGATCATCCCAACTTAGAAACTAGTTATTGGGAAGCTGATAAACGTCTTTGGGAATATTTTAACCTATGGAAAATATATAATTTACCACGGTTCAAATCAAAGACCAGATATGACAAGAGTATAAATCATTGACTCTTTCTGTCAAATATGAGAAATCATTGAATACATATCATATATATAACAAAAAATAGTGTAATATAGTAATATTACATAACTATATAACCATATTTATACATTTTACAATCCAAAAATATGTGTAATGGGATGAGAATCCCATGTTATGACAACTAATCAGCAAATATGGGATACAACTGATCTAAAAGTTGAAAAAAATAACTACAAGACATCTCTCTATGACATGAGTTGATCATCCCTCCATGTTATTACCATTAACCAACCAAATATCACATTAGAACTCACCACCACTAAGAGACAACATTCCTTTTTATTGGGGTAGATAAAAATTCATTGAACCCACCAATGGGGTAATGTATGTTGTTAGGATGAGAATACCTCTAGGATTCTAGCAATCTTTCTATATAATTTTTTTTAGGAAAACAAAATAATTTTGGTTTGAAATTTTTAATAAAATATAATTTTTAAATATTTTTTATAATATTAAAAACTTGTGATAATCACTTATTTTATAAAAGAAACAAATTAATGAATTATAAGATATATAATATTTTGGATCATAAAATCATGGTACTGAAAAATATTATCACTAAATTTAGTATCACTGATAACAATGACATCTATAGTAAGGGATGCAACCTCATTTAATAGGATAGATAAATAATTACTTCACCAACCATAGGAGATTTGTTTTCTACTATATTGAATATTAAAGAGAAACACATAAATAGTTGGGGGAGACATTGTCTCATTTTTTTACTACTACTAAATCACCAGGGAATCCCTTATAAATTAATACGTTTGGAATCAAATTTAAAAATTAATTTTACAGAAATAGTTGATATATATTAAATATTTGTATATATATATTCTTAAAATTATTTATCTCCCTCACATTTTAAATAATATATAAAACAATGAATTTCATAATAATAAGTACGTAAACTAATATAATATATTTCATAATTAGTATATAAACTTAATTTTAATGCTTGGAATCAAATGGTACAACCAAAAAAAAAAGGAAACTCCTACTAATAAAAAGTTAAATAATAAAAAATATTGTAATCCAATAAATATTGGTGGAATAATCCTTAAAAATAAATGGGACACCAAAACATAAAAAATAATAATTTAAATACTGTGAAATTTGAATGTTGTGATACTAGGTATTTATAGTAGAAAAAATCATTGATTAAAAAAATATAATCCCAAAAATCATATATAAAAATGACTTATGTAAGGATTTATTTGAAAATATTTGACCAAGACACACAAAAATAAGACCATTGGAAGGGGAATACATTTTCATTTGTAGAAAAAGGAGTTGGTTAGAATTGGGAGAAAACGTTAATATATGAATGTTATATGTACTAGGGGTTGTTATGTATTTTTACATTTTTTTAGTTATGGTATGTCCACATAATTTTATAAACCAGGCACCAACCATACCATGGGAACTAGACACGCCCTATGAGTCACTTGGTTTTTCAATATGATTATGAAAATAATCTTTTGAAAATTAAAATCACCACTAACATTGAATTTTAAGTGTTTAAAATTTATCTAGATGGTTTAATCTTACAATACCCCGGTAACCATCTCCAAATATTTATGAAAATTCAAATAAAATATCCTATAATTATAGGAAATATCTAATAATTGAAAAATTATAGAATGTGTACATGAAAATGATATCGTGGGAGTGTAATTTATCCCATATATATGACAATATTCCCCCATAAGGATGTCCTCAAGATTTATCTAATATGAAAATATCCCATCACGCCAACATAAGAAATTCTCACTAAAAACTCTCATGAAATTCATTCTTGTGTTTCAATAATACCCAAACATGTCAAAAAGGATAATCCATGTGGAACCTTGTTTTTGGGGTCCTCATTCAATATTGTATTCACATTATATAATATATTTAAATTACATATATGTGTGTGTTTTATCATAATTAACAATTTTTATATTAATAGATTTATTTATTTATCTATTTAGTTCAAAATTATTTGATAAAGGAGGATTTACTGAGATGATGAAGAGAAATTAATGAATTACAGGTCATTCATTCCATGAAAATGAATCCACAGTGATGTTTTTTACAATTAAAAGGTGATATGTTCTATTGAAGAATCCTTTATTCCATGAACCCCATTTAAATTGGTGAATAGAAAAACTAATAATAATTTATGATTCTGATTCTGATGGATGATGTGCAGAAAAATTCATGATGCAAAATACATGAGATCGAAGAGCATCATATTAGTCCCTAATAAATCATATCCTAACAAGCGATTTATGCACAAGATAGTATATTATTACTTATAGTATTTTCAATAGATCAATTAAAGTGATGTTATGAAATTATAACAGTCAATAATATATTTATTCTTTTAGTGTAGACTATAGTCTTATGGAACCAATGATTGTTTTCCAGAACTAGATTAATTTTAATTACAATACATTTCGTTGGGACCTTTTGATTTATTAAATAGTACAATACTTAAATTACATCAAGTTAGATTATATTATTTTAATCATTCATATACCAATCCATTTTCATCATGTATGAATTAATTTCCTATCATCATTCATTGACAATTCTCATAAGGGGTGATTAATTGTGTGTAGGTTTTGGAGAGGTACAATAAATCAATAATCTGATTCTTCAGTTTTAATGATTGTTAGAAACTAGTTAGGTATTTATATAAATAAAACCCTTTGTAATTAATTTATTCAAAAAATATAATATTAACCACAAAACAGTTGAGTGAATAGATCAATTAAATATATTCATATTTCACTTAAAAAATGAAAATTTAATGCATCCAAATTATGGAATTATTCTTAGAATTATGAATGTTAATTTATTTGGAAAAAGTAAAATGACATGATCATAAGAGCATGATATATTTAGATGAATTTATAGCAATCAGAAAGTGGTGTAGCCATGAATAATAAATTTGACATCTTTCTTCAAAATTCATTGAATTGGTTTTAAATAATTCTATTATACACATAAATTTTAGTTTATGATTTAAGTTTGATACATTTACTTACATATCATAGTTGATGCATAAATATCTTTTTATCACATATATGAATTTTCATAACCATTTACATTATGTGGTTCAACCATATTCTTCTTATATTCACTAGTTTTGAAAGATAGAGTTCAATTGGGATTATTTATAAATTTGAAAATACAATGAACCATATGGGGGAATAATAAAAAATAGTAGTCTTAGAATTTTTTTTCTTCATTTCATATAGGTATGATGATAAATAGGGTATAAAATCTAGTGACCATATCACTCTTATCATTCATTATTTCAAATTAATTTTCTAAATGAATTATATTTCAACTTCAATGAGAATGACAACTAGTTTATAATTCCAGAACACATATCTAATTCAATAAGTGTGGACTATTGGGAACCACTAAATTCTGATAACTATATCTGAATACTCATATCTACATGAACCACTTATCCATGGATGAGAAACAAACCCTTGTTTTTTTGTTTTTATAATTCTAAGTGTTCAAGTGATGATCAACAGAATAAGGGATGAGTGAGACCTCCAAGGAACACCATTATTGACTAATACTTACATTACATCAATATAACATCACCAAGAATAACTCATCATCCTCTCTATTAATGTTTTTATGTGATTTATTGAAGAAACATTCTATTGGTCCATAACATGTTTCAATCTATAGAATCTAGTGTAAGGATATAGAAAACAATATTTTTAATTATCTTAATATCTATAACACCAATAAAACATCAGGGATAACATTAGAAGTTATTATACAATGGTTATACCTATTCACATTGTAGGAAAAAGATAAATTCTGGTTGAATAAGTAACCCACATGAATAATTACAACATGGGATGGGATGTAAAATATATTCCCAAATAATTATTATCCATCAGAATATATGTGGAACATTAAGAGTGAAATAAAAAACATAAATCAAGAGGATATAAAATCTTTCTTAGAATCAGGATAATTATTTATGGAGTTATTGAGATTGCGACAAGACCAAGAACTTGAAATGTTTCACTGATTTCAGACTTCTTATTACGAAATACAACATACTGCAAAAAAATGGTTGTTTCCATTTCTGATGGAGGCATTATGGGAAATAATTATATTTCAAACTTTAATTTCAATCTAGGATATCACACAATTCCATCCACTTAAAAATAAACCATTCACCACTATGGAAGGGCATGCCTCATGTGAAAGAGAATATAGGACCAGCCTCCCATGTATAATCTATACTGTAGAAACCAGATAGTTTTTAATTTGAAAACTATAGAAATCTAATTCAAAATTATACATAAAATTAGTAACGTATTGTGAATTGAATATCAGACCACACACATATCAATAGTGTTGAGAAGGATCGGAAGGAAACAAACCCATCGATTGTAATTATGTTAGTTACATTTTCGGACAATATAAGTTCCAACCAAAATATATAATATAATGAATTATCAAGACATAAACTATATTGAATCAAGGATAAAAAAATGAAAATATTATACATAAAATAAAGGAATTCATAGATAATCATAATAATAAGAAACAGGAAAAATAATATATCCTTTCCATAACCAAAATCTCAACAATACCTTCATAATTTGTAGTTTTAATAACCAATTCACCCATGATATCCACCTATGACAGAATTACATAAATGTATCCTTGATTATATAAAATAGATAAAATACAATGAAAAAAAATGTAAAATAAAAATTATTCCCAACAAAACATGTAACATCGTGATGGAAAAATGATTTAGATGATTTAAAATTATTACCAATTTCTGTTAATGTTAAAAAACATCACATTCTCTAGTGGATTAAAAATATATGACTCTATGAATTGGATGATATATTGAAAAAATTACAACATATGAGGATTTAGAATATTTTTACATATATCATAATAATTTTGGAGAAGCTCAAGTGTACAAAAAAATAGAAATAGAAATGGAATATGGGAGTAGAAATGGAATACAAAGAAATATGATTCAGGAGAAAAAATTAACCATGGGAAAATAATTGATAATTTCACAATAATAATTATAAATAAAAATAGATTATATGTAAATAGATCATGAATAATACAACCCCCTCTCTAATTCTGGAAAATAATATTGAAAAGGAATATGGTGGCTCAAAATAAATTCGGAGACATGTTTAAATAAAAATCTCTTCTTATAGGTTAATTCAAAAATAATATTGTATAATGTTTTTTTGAAAGTATTACATCAAATAAAAAAATATGGAATATTTAACGATCATTTTAATATATGCATATTGTTTGGTTGTTCAATGAAATATTTATCCAAATAGGACGGGACATGATTTCTCTTAGTGTTTTTTATGTAATATTGAACCTAATTCAGATCAGTTTCTTCTAGACATAGTGATTGAATAATAAAAATAGAAATAATGGTCTTATAACTAGATTATCAATATAGGATACCTCTAAAATGAATATTTTAAAGATTTATCTTAAATTTCTAAAATTTAAAAATAAATTAGGTTTTATGATCTTGATGATGGAGGAAGAATTTAGTGTCTCTATAATTTTAGGAAGAACATAAATTCAAACTGGAAATCACTAATTAATTTGAATAATGTGATAATATTCATTAGACATAGTTTGGAAAAAATAATTTTAAATAGGGATAATGTTTTAAAATAAAGGATTGATTTTATTGAGTGAAAAAATATTTTTAAATCCATGAATGAAAATGCTTTCGATGAGATATGATGAAAAAAATTTCACAAGAACTAGTAGGGTAAAGAAATTTTAAACATTGATGAGATGGTGGATAACAAGGATGTTCGAATTATTAAGGAGTAGTGTAAATTAGTTATTTTGAAAATAATAATTGGACTTAAAATTCCATGAGTGTGCCTTATCCAGAGTTTATAATTTCCATTATGAAATATCTAGTGTTAGAAATGAATCTATTATGATGTAAAATGAGATATTCAATCTCTGTAAATAATTAAAATCTTCCTCTAATAATTAATATAGATTAATCAAATGAAAAATAAGAGGGTTAGTTTAAAATAATTAAATTATTAGAAAAATAAAGACATAGAGTACATCATATTTTAAATTAATTTTCCATATTTCATGCATCAAAAATTTTCTACTTGATAGAGGAGTGAATTCAATCCACCAACACTAGAAGAAACTCAAACTATCATTGGTCATGTAAAATTCAAGTTTCTCCCAAGAATTGTGGATTAATTATCGAGAGTAAGAATAAAAATGAGTTAATTCCAACTATAAGGCTAACAACCTATAAAATATATGTTTTTATGGGGTGATGAATAAAATAACCTTTAGTGGAACACGATCTTATTATGTGATATTTTTGGAGTTAACTTAATCTTTCAGATATCATTCATCACTAAATATATATTTTTTAGTAGAAAATAAACTATGTTTTTATTGACTTATATAAAAAAATGCTTATATTTAAATATAAATAAACATGAATAAAAAATTTTGATATAGTCAACACTATGTTTGTCATGTGCTACTCACAATACCAAGTCACTTTGATATCTCGTGTAACATGCAAGGCAAAGATTTACCAAAATATAATATATTATTAATATATTTATTAAAATATTACCACATAGTAAATAGAATGGATTTTATTATTAATAATATATAAAGGTTTAAAATTTTATTTAAACATGTATATAAAATTTGTCATTTTCTTATAAATTACTTAAAAATGAATGTAACAACTATTTGAGAATAAAGAAATTAATTTTATCAAAAAACTATTTTTCATCTTACGAACACAATTTAATTAATTAAGATAACCAATTTTGGTTAATTTATTAAATAATATATATATATATATATATATATATATATTTCATACTCTTCCAGTTGATTATATAGGTATAAAAAAATAATATATCCAATTTTATGAATAAAAACATTTATTTTTACAAAATGCGATACTCTTGGGTTTTAAGGGAGAACATATTTTTAATATAATTTTGAATCTTTTAAAATTTATATATGTAAAATATCCATTTTTTAAATCTTAATGTAAATTTCTTTGTGTAAATTTTTGGTTTTTTATTTAAAGAATCATTTTTTTGATGAATTGTGAAAAGCATTGAATTTTAATTAAGAACATATTTTTTCATATAATTTATTTTTATATATTCATTATATTTAAATTTTTTTAAAGTACAATATGATCAATTATACATATTTTTCTCCATTTTAGGTCATTCGATCTGATATCACATTGAAATTGGATATAAAGAAATTTTGAACCTTTAGACATTTTCTTTTAAAACCCCCAAATATCAGGACACGTCTATGTGATTACTTTTAGATTAATTACTATATCATTTTTGGTTATAAATTTTAAAAATTGATTTCATGTTTTTCACAATCATAAATTATAATTTCTAATATGTAAAATATATATTTTTCAAATATTATTAGTGAAATAAATTAAAATTAAATTTAGCGATTAAGGTAAAAATGATGTTACGTAATAGTTAAACATTAATCCTAATGGGCCAAATGACATAAAAAATTCATCAAAAGTAATTTTCTATTACTATTTTTGAAATTTATCCACTTTTATAAAAAAATGGGATGTTATTTGAGGAACATGGTGTAAGATATATCTCCCAAGAGTGTTTACCTTATTATATTTACAAGAATCTCACTTCTCCTCCATTATGAAAGGGAACTCAACCCCATCACATATTCACACATTGAAAGACCATTATCAACGAAAAAACAGGATAAATACCCTCCCTAAATCTATACATTAATCCTAGAAACCTCTCTTTGGGAGAAAATAAAACCAATGAATCAATTTGGTGAAATCTATGAGGAGTTATCCAAATAATACGTAACATCCTTCAATAATATATTTTGTTTTATTTTCATTCTCCATCACCTAAAATATTATTATTTACATTATTATATGATAAAAATAATATCCTAAATGTAATTTTATTTAATTTTAGGTTTTTGACCCATACACACACACACACTTCCATCAGATTGGATACACAATCATGGTTCGTGTTTACGGTGGACTAACACTTCTAGAAACAATATTGTTCGTTCTTCCATGGACTATTTTCAAGGTTGATAATAATGATGGAAATTATTTCAATATTATATATATATATTATTTATCATTTTATTTATGCTTATGAATATATTATATAACTCATACCTTGAGGTTTTCCATTTTCTGGAAATATGATAACTTTGTTTTTGGATGTGTGTACAACCACCTCCTCAAAGAAATGTGATTCGTTCACACATTACATGGAATGTAATATGGATGAGTTTAGTAAAATTATATGATATATATGAAATTATAATTATAATGGAATCTAATTATACATATAAATATGTAAATTTCAATTAATATTTTTCTTTCATAACGTTTATAAAATGAAAATAGTTTTCATGCGTACATAAGGACAGTCGTATCCATTGACGATGTAATTCATTATCTATTTAGGACGTTTAAATATTATTATATTTAAAGACCTGGAAATTTTAAGGAAATTTTTTTTCTTAAATACTTTGAAATTTTACGAGTCTGTTGCTTCTGACGGCACCTGATTCTGAGGCCCGGTGTTCTCGGAATCAATTGTTGATGTTTTTTTAGGTACGTTTAGAAAACGTACGAGCGGGTTTTTCTATATTTTGAACCGGTGCTCGGAATTGAAATCTGAGGACACCGATGAACTCGCAGCACCGGTATTCACTAAAGGGGACCCTTAATGCAGTTGCGTTTTATCCGGGTTGAAAGTTTATTTTTGGAAATTAGAATTAATTAAAAAAAATTGTGGTACACAATTTTATTTTATTTTATTTTATTTACAAGAGGAAGTTAATAGTGCGGCCCACATGAACCCAAACCCTTCACCACCCCTCAACTCCCCATTATTACCCCTTATTTATTACTTTGACAACTCCAAAAATTTCCAATGGTGGAACCTTCCCACCTCCCACCTCCCATAAATTGTACCAATTCATATAATTAATATCATTGTTTATTTATTGGAACCGATTTTGATTTAATATTAATTTCATGGAAATTCTATTAATTGGTGAGCCTCCTTATTTTATTTGGGATGGGAAATCACTTTTGGGGGAAAAGGCTCTAGATAATTAAAAAGGGAGGTGATCTTTCTTCGACGAATAACACCGTTCTTCAATGAAGAACATCCCCGGAGAAGAACGTGAAAGACTTCTTCCTCGGATGCACATTTACATCAAGGAGCCTACGTCGCCTACGACAACGACTCTTCCTCCATCGTTGATAGGATGAAACCATTCTTCCATGATTCGTGACTACCGTGACACTCGTCTTCTGCGACTCGATGATGAACGACATCAACTACGATGTAGGGGGATTTTTATATTTCATTTATGTGATTTATACCCTTGAGCGCAGTGTTTAATTGTTGGGTGATGACTTGAACCACTAAAGCGGTGGGTACGAACTAATGATCATGTTCGGACCAATTTTCGTATCATTCTTGATGTGTGGGATGTTGGCGATGACTAAACGGGACTCCAACGGTGATTTGGAGCATTCACAGTGGAGTTCGGATCCCGAGACGACCATAGGCATAGACGGAAGCAAAAACGGACCACCGGAATGACTCCGGTGGCCCGCGGAAGACCGTGGAGGCGTGGGTCGCCGGTGACCGGTGGCGGAAGCTGGCTCTGGCCGCCCTCCTAGAGGAGGCGGCGCCCCAACACCCCGCCGGAAGAATCCCAACATAGCCCTTGTTGTTGCGGCAAGGAGGGGATCCTGCGGCCGCGTGGGATCCGGGAGACAAGTGGCGCCAGCCTGGCGCCGTGTTCGTGGAACCGGGGGCCGAGCCAGCACACCCCCCCATCCTGGATTGGGTGGGTCACGCTGACCGGGCCCAGCTCCCGGGTCGGGCCGGGTCGGACTAGGCCCAGACCCCACACTTCAGACCTCTTTTCTGTATTTTTCATATAACATGAGCTATGGAACTCCGATCGATGCGTTGTCAGTTGAGTAGGAATCCTTGGATCGTGACGGTCGTTTTGGTATATTACACTCATGGTTTGAGAGAAGTTTGCGTATGACCGGGTTGGTTCGAACCCGATACCAACAGAGCCTTTGAAGCGGAAACGCTTATAACTTAAGGAGCGGATGTCCAATTGACATACCTACAAGTACGTTGGATTCATTTTTACGAGACAGTTCTTTTGGAATAATCCTATTGAGGTTTGGAGGCAGTTGGAGTATGGTCGGATTGGTTTTAGCTTAAAAACCAACCGGGCCCCTGGAACGGAAAAGCCAATAACTCTCAAACCGAGCGTCCGCTTAACGCACCGTCTGTCGCATTGGGTTTATTTTGACGAGACAAAACATTGGGATATATCAAATCTGGAATTCTTGGTAGTTGATATATCGACCCCTTGCTCGAGGAGTGGACCCTCCCAGAATCGAGCGAGATGTGTGCAGGAACCCTAGAGCTGGTTGCGACGGCATCAACTACTGTACTAAAATCCTCTGTGAGTTCGACAGCGACAACTACCGTAATGTAATCCTACATGGATTCAACAGTGATGACTACAATTCCTGTATCCTGTGTGGGTCTAGTAGTATTTACCACTGTACTTGTATACTGTGTGGGTCCGACAGAGTAGCTGGTCTTGTATCCTGTGTGTGTCCGGTAGCTTAGCTGGACTTGTATCCTGTGTGGGTCTGATAGCTTAGATGAATCAGTGACTACATCTGATCATCTCTATCTCTATATGAAAGGTATATACCTGTGTGAGCTGAGTCTTGACTTTCAATCATTACCAACAATGTGATTGACTTCCTTCATGTGTGGACTGGGTTGTGCTTGAGCTCGAGTATAGGAGCCAAACTGGGATTGATGAATTACGTATATGTATGGGCATATACCTAAGTAGAGTGGGTTGATGCTTCGTGATTTCACCTTTCCTTGTGGTTTATCCTATCTGGATTCTGGGAGACCTTCGGGGGTCTCGGGGTCCCTATTGAGTATCATATACTCACCCCTTCACGGGTTATGCCCGCACTATGTTGTGTTGGATGCAGACGACAGACATCGCTGATCGTGGTAGAGGATTGTAGAGATGGACGGGACCCAGAGGTGGAGAATTTACTGTGACGTACACGGATCAGACGGATAGACCCGTGGTGCTGGGATAGAATATCTATACCCATCCTTCATGTGGGATTTCCGGAGGATGAATCGGTGGTTGCTGCTTTACTTTAGTGTTGTTGCACTAGATTTTCAGTTGTACTGTACTTTCTGTTGGGTTTGTATACTGACCCATTTACTTTTCAGCACTTACATTTGTACTATGTTTACTTAGTTCTTGCTTCAGTTGTGTACTCTGTTGTGTTATTTACTTTTATAAAGGCAATTCCTTCCTTTTTTATCGGTATTTATGCCTTTGGTGCAAGTCGCCAGCTCATGGACTGTGGAAGGCTAGCTTGGGGTAGTCACGACACGGGCCCCGACGATGGGTCGTGACGAATTGGTATCAGAGGGGCCAGTTCTACCGTAGAACTACCGACTCTGATCTTCCCCTTCTATGAAATAGTAGTGTTAAGAGTATTGAGTATGGTTTTCAGTCCAGTGAGTCTAGTGTTGGTGCGGTGGCTGACGTATCCATACACCAGACCCTGACCTCTGACATCCGACTCAGTACACGAAAACACTGATTGCATGTGTGTTTACATTCGAAAAATTTCTTTGTGACTACTTTGTGTCAGCTCACCAGGTATACTGTTTGACCATGGTGCACCTGTTTCTTTTCAGGATGGCCCCACGAAGGTATCCAGCTAGGGTTCCGAGTTACATACGAGATGGGAGCCCACCGAATGACGAGGCCTCGGTGCAGGGCCACATCACAACGGTGGCACCAGCAGTACCACTATCCGCTAAACCACCGACATTACCAACCCCAGTGGCAGGGATTGCACACCACCTGAGCGCGTTGCAAGAGTTTCAGTGACAGAGGCTGCCCAGGGTCCGTAGAGATACGAACCCTCAGGCAGCCGAGGATTGGATGGAGGCTATTGTTAGATTTTTTAGATCGGTGGGGACACCAGCTAACCTTAGGGAGATCCTTGTCGTGAGTCTCCTGCACGCAGTAGTAGGTAGATGGTGGAGCTTGATTCTCCCGGTTCACGACGAGGCATCTCTACATTGGATAGACTTCGAGAGTCTCTTCCACATAGAGTTTGTTCTAGCCACCCTTCGTGTGGTGCAGATTCAAGAGTTACTACATCTGCAGCAGGGCAGCATGACAGTAGCTCAGTACACATCGAGGATTACTTAACTATCATGCCACTACACAGATATGGTATGGGACCCATTCTTCAGGGCCTGGACCATCGAGTAGGGACTGAGGTACAATATCAGGGCTTCGATGATTCCCCTCAGCATCCCAACACAGGCAAGGGTGCTGGAGCATGCCCTTTTAGTGGAGAGATTCTCACTGAGCAGCCACCAACGACAAGACCCACCACGGCGTGACACGGAGCAGAGTTTTCTACATCCGTCAGTAGAAAAATGTCGCAGGGGTCCTTGCAGACCAGGCCATCAGGTGGGTGACCTTTGGATATAGGTTCAATTGTGTGGGGCACACAAAGAAGAGCCAGCCTTACGAGGAGCAGACGGTGCTATGCATGCGGCGTTCAGGGCCACATGGCTCGTGACTGCCCGACCTACCATGTAGACGAGCAGCAAATAGTGATAGGACGTCCCAGGTAGAGGCAGAGGTTCGACTATGGCGGTCTGAAGGGAGCAGGTAGATGGGTCAGAGGAGCTGGCCGAGCAGCGGGTTGTGGACAACGTTTCGAGGCTCTACCACCACCACCACCAGGAGGTCCACCACGACCACAAGGAGCTGGTGGATAGAGGCAGGCTCAGCTCTAGGCAGTCGAGGCTTACAACCACAGTGCACCTGAGATGATTTGAGGTAATATCTGTGTCTACAACACCCTTTCTATAGTTCTTATAGACACAGGTTCAAGTCATTCTTTCATTGTCGCTGCCCTTTTTCAGAGCTCAGAGATTCCAACAGAGCTGTTGGCTCGATCCTTACGGATAGAGACTCCTACAAAAGCAGACTCGATGATTATGCACTAGTGTCGGCAGTGTGATCTTACTCTTGCAGTCGAGACCTTCTGTTGGGATTTTCTTGTAGCGATGTTGAGGCCTTACAACATCATCTTGGGTATTGACTTATTATCTACAGTCCATGCTCAGATCGACTGTATTAGGCACAAAGTGCAATGTATCCACATGGATGGGAGCAGGTTCACCTTCAACGGTGAGAGGGGAACATTTTCAGGATAGAATGGACTTACGCAGAGGAGAGGGTATCCGATCACACATCAGTTGGTTAGTCTCATCCTCGGAGTGGTTGATGTGTGGAGCTCGAGTTTTCCTATTGTGGTGGATCAGTATGCAGATGTTTTTCCTGACGACATTCTAGGACTACATCCTTGAAGAGATGTATAATTTTTCATAGACCTGTACCCTGGGACAACATTGATATCTACTCCAGCATATCGGATGGCTTTCGCTAAGCTTCGTGAGCTGCGGGTACAACTAGAGAACTTGCAGGGAAAATGATTCATCCGACCCAGTGTTTCACCCTGGGCTTCTAAGATTTTGTTTGTTAAGACGGCAGATGGGAGCTTGCGACTGTGTGTCAACTACCGTCGCCTAAATCAGGTGACCGTAAGGAACAAGTACCCACTCTCGTGGATTGACTATCTCTTTGATCAGCTCAAGGGAGAACGATGGTTCTCGAAGATAGACCTCAGGTCAGGCTATCACCAACTCAGAGTTCGAGACGAGGATATGCAGATGATGGCCTTTAGGTGTTGGTATGTCCACTAAAAGTTCTTGTATATTCCCTTCAGCGTAACCAATGCTCCAGAAGTGTTCATGAGTCTCATGAATAGGATCTTCCAGCCTTACCTCGATCGGTTTGTCATATTCTTCATTGATGACATTATGATTTACTCGAAACTGAGGAGGAACACGGCTACCACTTGTGGGACATACTGGATACACTCCGAGAGCACCAGCTTTATGGTAGGATCTCGATGTTCTAGTTCTGGATTCAAGAGGCTCACTTCTTGGGACACGCCATCTCGAAAATGGGAGTTCTGGTGGATCCAGCGATGATCGAGGCAGTGCTTTGTTGGGAGCCACCTAGGAGTGTAATGGAAGATCAGAGTTTCCTAGGTCTGGTTGGGTACTATCGGAGGATTGTGACTGACTTCTTTAGAGTTTCATCACTGATTACATATTTAAAGAAGAAGGGAAAACCCTTAATGTGGTCTGATAGATGTCATCAGAGCTTTCAGAAGCTGAGGCAGTGATTGACTAGTATGCCCATCTTGAGGTTACCCGATGAGGGCGTTGAGTACGTAATTTAATGTGACTCATCAGGGACCGGACTCAGGTGTGTCCTGATCCAAGAGAGAGTGGTGATAGTTTATGGTTTTCGGAAGTTGATACAGCACGAGCAGAACTACGCTATCCATGACCTGGATTTAGCAGCAGTGGTCTTCGCCTTGAAGATGTGGAGACACTATCTGATGTGCGAGCGCTTTACAGTCTACTCTGAGAACCAGAGTCTTAGGTACATCTTCTCACAAAAGGACCTAAGCATGAGACAACAGTGATGGATCGAGTTCCTCCAGGACTATGACTTTGAGATAGACTATACTCCTGGGAAGGGGAACGTTGTGGCTGATGCTCTCAATAGGAGATCTGGAATTCAGCTACTAGGCCAGGTGACAGATTAGCTAGCCGCGTTGCATATATCCTTTGTGGATATAGATGGAGCATATTTTCTTTAGTCTCTCATGGTCACTCCTCCACTTCCTCAGCGAGTTAGAGAGGCGCAACACATGGACACTGACTGCGAGACACGATGTGCTCAGATATCCTCAGGGGTGGCACCTAATGGATTTTCTGGAGGAGGGGAGCACATCGTCCACTTCAAGGAGCGTACGATGGCACCAATTGAACTATATGAGTAGGTGATGAGGGAGATCCACACTTCCCCTCTATCAGTCCATCCAGGAGTGGTGAAGATGTATCAGGACCTCAGACGACAGCACTGGTGGTTGGGTATGAAGAAGGTTGTAGAGACTTTCGTTTCACGATGCCTCAGTTGTCATTAAGTGAAGGCGGAGCATCAGGTATGAAAAACCTTGGTACAAACCTTAGAGGTTCCGGAGTGGATGTGGGATGGTATATCCATGGATTTTATGACGGGGATTCCATGTACATCTAGGAGTCATGACTCTATCAGGGTGAGTGTCAACCGACTCAGCAAGTCAGCCCACTTCCTACCAATCAGAGAGCAAGGATCAGTTGAGAGATTGGGACGCCTCTACATTCGTGAGTTCGTACGGCTTCATGGTGTGCTATCGACTATCATCTTTGATCGAGATTCTAAATTTACTTCCCGGATTTGGAAGGGGTTGCAGGAGGCATTTGGGATGCAGCTGCATCTGAGAACCGCCTTCCATCCTCAAACGGATGTCCAGATTGAGAGGACCATTCGGACAGTCGAGGACATGCTCCCTACATGTTTCCATGACTTTGGTCTCATGTGGGAGAATAACCTACCCTTGGTGGAGTTTGCGTACAACAACTTCTACCATTCCACCATCAGGATGGCACCTGTACAAGGCACTGTACGACCGACCTTGCAGATCACCTCTGTGCTGGACTGACCTAGGGGAGTCAGCACTTGTAAGACCAGAGATAGTTCAGGACACGATGGAGAATAAGCATATCATCTAGGAGCAGATGAGGACTGCATAGAGCAGAAAAATATCCTATGCTGATTGGAGATGGAGACCACTAGAGTTTGAGGATGGTGACCACATTTTCTTACAGGTCTCACCTCGATGAGGTCTGTGGAGATTTGGTCGGGGCGATAAGTTATCTCCGCATTTCATCAGACCTTTTTATGTTCTCGGCAAAGTAGGAGAGGTGGCATACCGCATAGCCCTTCCACCTCAGTTGCACCGGGTGTATGACGTCTTCCACGTATCTTAGCTGAGGAGATACATGCATGACCTGACCCCCATCATCGATCATGGGGAGCTGGACATCGACAACATAGTGACATTCTCAGAGGTTCCGGTGGATATTGAGGATTGACAAGAGCGTGACCTTTGTGGACGGTCGATTCCTATGGTGCGCGTTCGCTGGCAGAACGAAAACCTTCAGGAGAGCACATGGGAGCGAGAGGCTCAGATGCGTGCTCATTACCCCTTTTTGTTTCCCTAGTGTATGTTGTAGCTTTACAGGGATGTAAATCCTTCAGGTAGGAGTAATGTAAAGACCCAGAAATTTCAAGGAATTTTTTTTCATAAATACTTTGAAATTTTACGAGTCTGTGGCTTCTAAAGGAACCTGATCTTGAGGCACAGTGTGCCCAGAATCAATTTTTGAAGTTTGGTTTGGGTACATTCAGTAAACATATGGGAGGGGTTTTCTATCTTTTGAACTGGTGCTCGAAATTGAAATATGATGACACCGATGAACTCGCAGTGCCAGTATTTGAATAAGGGGACCCTTATCGCAGTTGCGTTTTATGCAGGTCGAAATTATATTTTTGGGGAATTAGAATGAATTAAATAAAAATTGTTGGATGAAATTTTATTTTACTTTATTTTATTTACATGAGGAAGATAAGGGTGGGTACCACACCAAACCAAACCCTTCAACACCCCTCAACTCCCCATTATTACCCATTATTTATTACTTTCACAACTCCATTAATTTATTATGGTGGGACCTTCCCACCTCCCTCCTCCCATAAATTGGGCCAATTCGTATAATAATATCAGCGTTAATTTATTGGAATCACTTTTGAATTAATATGAACTGGATAAAAATTCTATTAATTGATGGGCCTCCTTATTTATTTTGGGTTGTAAAATCACATTTGAGGGAAAAGGCACTAGAGAATTAAAAAGGGAGGTGATCATTCTTCAACGAAGAATACCATTCTTCAATGAAGAACATCCCCGGGAAAGAACATGAAGGACTTATTCCTCGGACACACCTCGACGTCAAGGACCCTATGTCGCATAAAACAACAAATCTTCCTCCATTGTTGATAGGACGACACTGTTCTTCCGTGATGCCCAACTACGAAGACACTCGTCTTCTGCGACTCGATGACGAACAATGTCAACTACGGTGTATAGGGATTTGTATATTTCATTTATGTGATTTATACCCCTAGGCATGGCGTTTAATTATTGGGTGATGACTTGAACTACTAATGTGGTGGGTATGGACTAATGAACAAGTACAGACCCATCGCCGTATCATTCTTGATGCGTGGGATGTTGGCGACGACAAAACAGGACCGCAACGGCGATTTGGATCCTTCACAGTGGAGTTCAGATCCCGAGACGACCGCTGGCACAGACAGAAGCAAAAAATGGATCACTAGAATGAATCCGATGGCCTGAGAAAGACTACAGTGGCGAGGTGGGGATCTCGTAGCCACGCAGGATCCGGGAGACAATCGGCACAAGCCTGGTGCCCGCGTTCACAGAACTGGGGGCCGCACCCCCCGCTCGGCCAGTTGGCCGAGCCTGCACCCCCCCCCCCCCCCCCCCGGCCGGGCCGGGGCGGGTCATGCAAACTGGGCTACGCCGACCAGGCTTGTATGCACCCTCCGTGGCCGGACCTAGACCTGGGTCGGGTAGACCCGATTTCGGCCGACCCAGGGTGTGTTGGGCCGGGTCGGACCTAGCCCAAACCCCCCCCCCCCCACATCGGACCATTTTTCGGTATTTTTCCCATAACATTAGCTACGGACCTCCAATAGATGCACCGTCAGTTTTGTAGGAATCCTTGGATCAAGACGGTGGTTTTTCTATATTACAGACTAGGTTTTGACAATTTTTTGTGTATGGTCAGGTTGGTTCGAACTTGAAACTAACCGAGCCCTTGGAGCGGAAACTATTAGAACTTAAGGACCGGATGCCTGATTGACGTACTGTCAACTACATTGGATTAATTTTGATGAGACAGTTATTTTGGCATACTCCACTTGAGTTTTGGATGCAGCTGAAGTACGGTCGAGTTGGTTTTATCTTAGAAACCAACCAGGCCCCTGGAATGGAAAAGCCAATAACTCTCAGACCAGGCGTCCGATTGACGCACCATCTGTCGCGTTGGGTTTCTTTTGACGAGACAGAACATTGGGATACATCAAATCTAGACATCGTGAAAGTTTATGTATCTAACCCCTTGCTCGAGGAGCAGACCCTCCTGGAATCGAGCGTGCTGTTTGCCGGAACCCTAGAGTTGGCTGCGACTACATCGACTACTGTACTGGAATCCTCCGTGGGTTCGACAGGGACGACTACCGTACTGGAATCCTCCGTGGGTTTGACGGCGATGACTACCGTTCATGTATCCTATGTGGGTACGACAGTATTGACCTTTGTACTTGTATCATGTGTGGGTATGGAAGAGTAGCTGGTCTTGTATCCTTTGTGGGTCCGACAGCTTAGCTGGACTTGTATCATGTGTGTGTCTGACAGCTTAGATAAATCAGTGACTACATCTGACCATCTCTATCAGTATAAAAAATTTGTATACCGGTGTGAGTTGATTCTTGACTTTCAATCAATATCAACGGTGTGATTGACTTCCTTTTTGTGTAGACTGAGTGGTGCTTGGGCTCAAGAGTATTAGTCGAACTGGGATTGATGACTTAGGTATATGTATGGGAATATACCTAAGTGGAGTGGGTTAATGATTTTTGATTGCACCTTTACTTGTGGTTTATCCTTTTAGGATTCTGGGAGTCCTTCAGGGGTCTCGGGGTCCCTATTGAGTATCGTATACTCACCCCTGCACGGTTTATGCCCGCACTACGTTGTGTTGGATGCAGACGACAGATAACGCAGATCGTGGTAGAGGGTTGTAGAGTTGGACGGTACCCGATGGTGGAGCACTTTGTGTGATATACACGGAGCAGACAGATGGACCTATGGTGCTGGGAGAGACTATCTATACCCACCCTTCAGGTGGGATTTTCGGAGGACGACTCGGTGGTTGCTGGTTTACTTTACTGTCGTTGAACTAGATTTTCAGTTGTAATGTACTTTCAGTTGGGTTTGTATACTAGCCCATTTACTTTTCAGCACTTAATTTTGTACTCAGTTTACTTAGTGCTTGCATTAGATGTGTACTCTATTGTGTTATTTACTTTTATAAAGGCAATGCCTTCCCTTTTTATCGAGATTTACGCCTTTGGTTCTAGTCGCCAGCCCCTGGCCTATGGAAGGCGGGCTTGGGGTAGTCACGGAACGGGCCCCGAGGACGGGTTGTGACATTATAACTATATATATAATGAATATTTATGTTATTTATATCATGTTTTAAACTCATTACATATGTTAACAATGATCTAAGTTATGTTAGAATGAATAATAATTCAATACATATATGAATAATAACGAGGATATTACCCGAGATGTAACATTAAAATGGAATTTTCATAAAATTGGTAATATAATGGATTAATAAAATAAAATATGGTATGATATATAATGATATGGTTTTTTATATTTATAATAATATTATATTTATTATATAGGATGTTTTAATGAGTATGATGAGAGTCAGTACATTAGGAAAGAGTTTTTTTTCACATTTATTTATCTAATAGTTATGCCTTATTCACCACTATTTAATTTGTATAGTTTATGACCATAAATGTATTTTATTATTATTAAAGTTAAATTTATGGTTATTTACATATACATTTTATGTGTTCTATTTAATGCTGTTCATGGTTCAAAATTTACCAAATCAGTAAAATAATTTTGTCCTAGTTTTCCTTCATTGTGATACGGTCCATGTTACTAAGAAAAATGTTTCTACGATGTGAATGTAATTCACTATGACATGTTTTATGATTAATATAATTATTTCTTGATATTTTAATATTCATTTAATTTTATTCTCTAATGTGGATAATGATTCAATGATAATAAAGTGGTGATAGTTTACTACTACAATATCATTATTTTTTGAGATTGTTTATGATTACGCTACTCTGGATGTAATCTTATGATATATATCTCAAAAAAATCATCACTTTTTTATCATATGGTTATTAATAATATATTAATATATTGGTATCAATTAACACTATTTCATACATAAGATAATTAATAATGTATTTTTAAGAAAATCTAACTTTATCACTCTCTTTGGATGGAAATATGTGTTCCTTCACAACCATGTATTCTAAATAAGGTTAGGAAATTGTTTTGTTTTTAAAAGGGTTTTAATGATTTTCATTATTATTTTATAAACTTTCAAGGTAAAAGGCTTTCAATATAATTTCATGAATTCTTAATATAATTTCAAAATTTTTCTTTTTGAAAAATCATTTTTCAAAATGGAAGGGGTATTTTTCCTAAAGAAATAATTTAATCATTATAATGACTACTTTATATGTTTTCATAGTAGGTTTTAAAGAAATGGGTTTTGAAAAATTTAAATGATTTAAGAAGTTATTTTCAAAGAGATTTTATGTTCCAAGTGATCTTCCAAAATCCTTATCGATCTAAGATAGAATACATTGATAGAGTTTATTATTTACTAGATATTTGATATATGGATACATTTGATATTATTTTTTTAATATGTTATGTTTTTTGGAATAATAATTATGGAACCCATTTCTTTTCCATGGGTAAAACTTGTTTCAAATATATATTTACAAAACTCATTTCTTTGCCGTTGGTTAATCACATTTCAAGGATATTGAGAGGAAACCCATTTCATTTACATGGGCTATTCGTTTTATGAATGAATAATTTATATCTTTTTTTTGTTTATTAGAAATCAAATTTAGTTTTATTGTTCATGAACATGGATTATACAATCATGTGGCACATATAGTGTCGAGTAATCCCATTACAACTTATATGATGGGGTAGACTAGATATTGTCAGGTTATCCCATTACGGATTATATAATGGCGTGGACCATATTGATCTGGGTAATCTAGGTACATGTTATATGATGGGGTGGTATATTTAGAACTAGGTAAGACCATTACAAATTATATGATGGGGTGGCCCAAATATATCCTCGTATGTCTGTTACAACATATACGATGGGGTGGATGAGATAGTGCCCGATGAGACTATTATAAATACATTATTTTTCTTACTTATATCTTCCTCCAACTAATTGGGTATTGATTGATATCCCATGAGATTCACATGGATGATACAAGGAGTGAACATGGTTCGGTAAAATATTGTTTCCCTGCAAATATGGTCTTGGGAGTGAACATTGACATCTAAGATGGTCATGGGAGTGAACTCGTAATACTAATATGGTCTTAGAAATAAATATTTAATAATATGTAAATCTTTCAAATCAGATTAGGTGTCTGCAAAAAAATCTATCTCGTACTCATATATTACACCTTCATGGCTTGTGATCTTTATTCCCTTATGATTCATGTCTTATGAACTACCAATAATTTATCCATGTTTCATGTTTATGATCTTCAATTGGAAGGATATGATATTATAATGTTATGATCAAGTTTTCATAAACTTATTCTCATGTTATTCTTATATATCTTCTTTTTTTACCCTTATTAAGTATCTGATCTCACCACATTCTTTTGATTCTATTCACAATGTTATAATGTTAGGATTTATGTATAAGTTATATTAAGTATGACTATTTTGGTGGATGTTGAATATATTTCACCATGTTTTAAAACTATATACCCATTTTATAAAGACACTATACTATGATGGTCCTCGAGCATGTACATATTTAACTTTTTGAATATTGATCTAAATTTTTTTAATATCCATTTTTGTCAATCCTAGGTCATTATAGTTGATATCAATGTAAATGATTATTCACCCATTAGAAAGTAGGATAAAAATTATTTAGTTAGATATATAGGGATATTTATAAGGATATGTCTAGGTTTTTCTATAATGATAAGGATAAGGTTTCATAAATTAAAGATGGTGTCATAATATTGGCATCTAATAAGTGATTTGTCATGATTATGTGGTATTACTATATGATAAGTGTTTCCACACTATGCGTTCTGGTTTTAGTCCATCGAGGGAACCTGAAGGAACTAGGATATTTTTTAGTGCGATAAAAAATATTCTGATAAGAAAACAAATGGGCTGATCATTGGAGTAATGTATTTTGTGACCATTCCAAATTAGTTTTCATGAAATTTTACTTATAACATGTATGTCAAAAAACTCTCAGACTCACCAAAAAAGATAAGAAATGTGTTCATTTGGATTTCGAGTAGTGGAGAACATGAAGGAAAGAAGATTCAGTTTCCATTGTGTCAAGAATGTACAAGGACTAAACCAAGTTAATATGCTAGTATAAAAAGAATATTTTTTGACTATCGAAAAGGACACAAAGAAAGTAACAATAAAAGATAAATGAAGAATTTTTTTCACAGATATTATAGGAATCATGGACTCTCTAAGATATAATCGAAGGTTTACTACTTTATGTGTGTAATGAATGGTCATTTGGAAAATCGATTTCCAAAGTGGAGAACTCATGAATAGAATCAACATGCTAGTATGAGTAATGGTTATATTCATAATGATGATATTGTTGGTGAAAAGTGAAGGAATGAGGTATTATGTAATATGATGGTGTATCCTTGTAAATGTATTAATTATGAAGCCTATTAATCAGTGTTTTTTTGTATTTATATCCAATAATCATGTTATATGAATGGTGAAATATTTAAGGATTATTTATTTTATGTTTTTTCTCTTATGATATACGAGAAAATGTTGAAAAGTTTTGATGGAATAGAAAAGTTAGTTAATGCTACGGTGAAATTTATACTTAGGGAAGATAATACATAATATATTCTAGATGATGATATAATGATGTTGGTTTAATGTTAATTAGGATAGGAATGAGTAAATTGGTTGGTATTGATTACCGTGGAACAGATTAAGAATTTGTTAAAATATTTGTCTATGTTACCATGGTAATGTTTAAAATTATTTTCATTTGAAGAATATATTCAATAATCATTGGAATAAGGAAACAAACATTTTTTATATAAGGATTTATAGTCATTACCATTTAGCAAAAGAATACAAGATGAATGTATCAACATGTTTTGTATGTTGGAAACAAGCGCTACATTATGATATATTTGGATCAATCATAAGCCATTTTTTAGAAATTTATTGACCTTATTTCATAGATTTAGACTTATATCTTTCAGAATGGTTATAAGGTCAACAATTAATGGAATGGTATTTGATAAAATTGCTATGAGGTTTTAAATATTATTGTAATCTCAACTTATGAGGATTTCTGTATATTTGATAACATGTTCTATCCCTTTATTGTGATAAATAATGACATTTGGAACCACCTATCATTTTATTTATAGATCTCATTAATTTGATAATGTTTAAGTAAAACAAAAATCACATTCATTTCATGGAATAAGAGATGATGTGGAAATTTAACAAGGAACAATAAAGGGTGATGTTTTCCTGATATCATGTAAGTATATATTTTCTTGATAATTATTATTCTTTGTAAAATAGAGTCATGAAATAAAATTTTTCCCTGTTGTCATCATTTTTGATGATATAAATGACCTCTCTCATGCTTCATATATTTATTGTTTTTTGATTATTATCTTTCACTAGATCACCCTTGTATTATGATTTCTGATATTATCAATATATATGATTATTTATGTAATTATTCCATTCCAATGTTTTCCATTTCCACCAATGTTCTCCTATTTATAATTTCATTAATGAGTTACCTCGTGTAACCATTATGTTTATAATTTCTATATTTGAAGTATGTTTCTATATTCATTTTAAAATGTGGGTTTCTATGAATGAAACATTCAAGTATTAATACATTGATAACCCATATGAATTCAATGATGGATATTTATTTAATAGGGTGTATAATTTTACAGTCCATGATTTTTTGAATATTTTTTGAATTATTTTAATAATTGTGATATCTCTCAAAAATATAAATAAAAAAATTTAAATAAAAACACTGTAATTTTCATTCGTTATTAGAATCAAAAGTTAAATCTTAAAATAAACGCTACACTTAGAGTAGAATTAATTATATATAACAATATGTTTTTCTTTTATTACACATCATACCTAGTCCCATATCTATCTTATGTTATACACAAGATAATGAATTAACGAAATAAAATATATTATCACTATTATTATTAAAATATTACTACCTTTTAGTTGGAATTAAATTTATAAATAAAATGTAATAAATTATATGAATATTATTTTCAAATTTTTATAAAATTAATAATTTGGATAATAATTTCATAGAAATTAATTCAATAACTATTTGATAATGAATAAATTTATTCTTTATGAAAACTATTTTTTTTGTGTACAGACAGAGTTTTAAAAATTAAATAATCAATTTTTGAAAGATGTTTTCATAAAAAATTATATATTATGTATTTTTGATACTCATAAATAATATTTTATATGTATAAGATAGTAACATATCCTGTTTTATGAATAAAATGATATATTTCCCTAAAATGTAATTTTACATTTTTTTAATGAAGAATTCATAAAGAATCTAATTTCCTACAATTTTAAAATTTTTGTATGAAAAAATAAAAGACATTTATGAATGTAGAATATCAGAATTTACTTTGGTTAATGTTTTGGTATTTTCAGAGAAGATTCATTTTTGATGAATAGTGAAAAACTTTGAATTTTTGTTTGAAAATAAATTTTCAACAATTATTATATAGTAAAATTATATTTTAATTCATTTTTAAATTATAATTAGATAATTTGAAAAACCCTAATCCAATTTTGGTCAACGTGACCAATTTATATTTCAAATTGGATTAAAAAAAATTTGATTTTTTAAACATTTTTTCTTTAAAACCCCTACATAATTAATTTCAAATTAATTTATTCCAATTGTTTGATTATAATTTGTGAAAATTAATTCAATATTTGGAATCAGTATAATTTATAATGTATAATAGGATCAAATTAGTTTTTGACCAAAAATATTATTTTATGTGATTAAAATTAATTACAACGATTAATGTAAAAATAAGTTTACTTAATGGTTAAATTTTAATCTTAATGGTCCAAATGACAAGAAACTTGTCCCAAATCCATTTTCGGGAAATAATTTACCCATGTACCATCCTAGATAAAACATGAAAAATATTTTTGGTTCATTATGTAAGGGATACCTCTCAATTGTGTTTAAATTTTTTTATTTACAAGATTGACACTCCTCCTCCATCATAATAGGGCACTCACACCCCTCACATATTCACACCTATAAAACCATTTTATTTAGAAAATACCTACCAAAAATATAATACCAAATTATGTCCCATCTTCATATAGACCTACATTTGGTAATGCAATGAACCATCAAATACCTTTAGTTAAATCCCACAGGACTTACCCATATAATATGTAACATACTTCCGCAACTCTATTATTTTAGATTTATTATCCATCCCATGAAAACTTCTTATTTCAAGATTATATAATAACATAACTATCCTAAATATACTTATATGTTTTTATGTTAATATTTGGATATGGACTCAGAAAAACATCCATCAAATTGGATACACTGTCATTGTTCATGTATATGGCGGTCTACCGCTTCATGAACTCAAGTCGTTCACCCTTTCATTTCCACCATTCAAGGATGGTAGTAATGATATAATTTATATTTTTATATTATATAAAAATTTGATAATTATGATTTATTTATATTTCATTATTTATTATATAACTCCTAACTTCATGGTATCCATTTTGTGGAAGTACTATAACTTCATCAGTGGATTTGTGGTCCACCATTATATCAAAGTGATATGATTCGTTCACACTTTCCATGGATTATATTAATGATGGGTTTAGAAATTATATATGATATATATTTAATTATAAATATAATTTAATTATAGTATATATTTATATAAATATATTTTTTTACTTCAATTCTTACAAAATAACAATAAATTGAAAATAAGGTTCATCCTTTTGTACGACCTGTCGTCTCCATTAATGGTGTATTTCATTTTCTATTTCTACCTACTATTGATTATTTTAAATATTTATATTATTAATATTTATGATATTTATATTATTTTTTTCATTGTTTAAATAAGTAAATCATTATCTATTTATGTGGATCAAGAATAATAATTCATGACATATATGAAGAACAATGAAGATATTTCATGAAACATAACAGTAACATGGAATTGTTAACAAACAGGTGATGTAAATTATTAATGAAAATCATATATGTTATTATATATAATAATATGGATCTTTTATAGAGTTATAATATAATTTTAATTATTATTCAGTACTTTTGAAGGCGGATGACTAGAGTCAAGACATATGGAAAGGGTCTCCTCGTCTGAATTTTATTTCTATAAGGCATGCGTTTTATTCACCAGTCATTTCTTTTTTTTTTGCATGTAAATACCATGAATGTATTATATTATTCTTGAATACAAATTTAACCAATCAGTAAAATAGGTTTGTTGCAATTTGACTTCTTTGAGATAAATACAATGTTACGGACCTATATTTTTCTATGTGGTGTACATAATGATTATTGAAATATTATATCATGAATCTAGTTATTTAATTATATTTTAAGAATCATTTAGTTTTATTCTATTGTTTGGATTATGAGACAATATTACTAACATGGTAATATTTTATTCATATAATGTCATCATTTCTAGAGATTATTTACGATTATTCTACCATTTTTAAAATATCATCATCCATATCTCAAGAAAAACCATGAAATTTCTTCTCATATATTTATTCATGAAATAATAATTTATTGAAACCATTATCCCATTATTTGGTTTATAATATAATTCTGAAAGTGTTTTTAAGAAAATGCGACTTTATCTCTCTCTTTTTTTGGAAATATGTGTTCTTTAAGAACCATGTATTCTAAAACTTTTTTCATAAATATTTTGTAGATAATTATTTTAAATGTTTTCATGATTTTGTTATAAGCTTTCAAGGGAAAATATTTTCAATGTTTTTCCATGAATTGTATATCTTTATCAAGGTTATTTTAAAAATAATGTCTTATAAATGTTTTTGGTTAAAAAATAATTTTTTTCAATGTAGAAATGATATTTTACTGAAAAAATATTTTAAATGATTTTTAATGATTCATTTATATGTTTTCATTGTGGGTTTCTACGAAATGTATTTTTTAAAATTTTTATATGTTTTAAAATGTCATTTTAAACATGAAGTAATGAACTTTTGAAATTTCAAAATGCTTATCCATCAAGGATAACATCCTTTTATATAGTTTAATATTTACATGGGATAAGATCCAAAGATACCATTAATATTTTTTCATTGAATTGTTTTTGTTTTGATGGAATAATTTTTATATAAACCATATCTTTTACATAGGTAAAAATTGTTTCAACGATTTTATTATGAAGATCATTTATATTCTAGGGGATAATAACTTTTCAAGTAGATTGACATGAAACCCATTTTTTCATTGGGATAACCATGTTATGAATTTATAATTAGTTAATTTTATTTTTGTGATGATATAAAATCTATTTTCTTGTTGTTTTTCTTGAACATGGCTTAATTGATGGGATCTCTCACATAATTTTGGGTAAGACAGTTATAGCTTATATGATGGGGTGTCCCAAATATCACATGGTAATCCTTTCACAGCTTATATGGCAGGGTGTCCTAAAGAGCATATGGAAAGCTCATTAAAACATATACGATTGTGGGGGTAACATATAAGACCAGGTAAACCTATTATACATTACATCATGGGGTGTCCTAAATAGAACTAGGTTATCCTATTATAGGTTACATGATGGGTGGGACATATAACTCCCTCTGATAAATTATTTAACGATTTATATCTCATGATATATATATATATATGTGTGGTTTTAATTAGAAGTGAAATTGGTTTAGTATTGGAAATTTTACACTAAGATGGTTTTAGGAGGGAACCTTGACTACATTGATGGACATGGAAGTGAACCATGTCTACCAAGATGTTATGGGGAGTGATCTCACACTACTAACATAGACATGGAAATATTACCCAAAAAATATGGAAATAATTTTTATATTCTTACGTGTTGACCAAAAATTATAAATCTTATTCATATGTTTGGACTTCATGACTTATGTTATGGATTCTCTTATAATTCATGTCTTATTGACAACCAATCATTGTTCTAAGATTCATTATTTTGATATATGATATGTATGGTGTGGTATTCTAGTGTTATGATCAAGTTCTCATACACTTATGCTCATGTTATGCTTACATATATCCCATGATTACCCTTACTGAACATTTGACCACACCCCCTTTTTTATATTTCCATTTCCCCAATTATGATGAATGCTTTTGATTAGACATACTATGGGGAAGATCATTAGGGGATATGTTTAAGATAATACACCATGTGATAATAATTTATTCCATGTTTCTGAATACTCTAATTTAGTATGGTCCCCAGGAATGTACTTTTTATTGTTTTGAATATTCATCTACACTGATATAATATCCATATATGTAAATCATGGTTCTATATAGTTGGTATCAAATGAATTTTTTAGTCAAACATTGGAAACCATGATGATATTACTCTAGTGTTATTTGTATAGATATTTATAAGAATATTTCTTGGGATGTATATAATGTTAGGCCACTGGTTTCATAGATTAAATAAGGTGTCATAATTTTGACATCATATAAGTGATATTTCATGATTATATGGTTTTTTGCGATAATAAGTTTTTCTGACACTATGAATTTTGATTTTAGTCAATGGAGGGAACCCGAAGTAACTAGGTTAATGTTTAATGTGATGAAATTTTCTTAATGAGCAATCAAATTGGATGATCACTAGAGTGAAGGATTTTATGATCATGCCTAACTAATTTTCACCAAACGTGATTAACATCACGTACCTTAACCGGCACTCGGATTCAAAAAAATAAATTTGTGAAAATGTTTTCTGAGATTTCAAGTAATTGACACCAATAAGATAGAATATGCAGTTTTAATTGTCTCATCAATGTGGAAAGATTCACCCAATTTGATGACATATAAGAACAGGAAGAAGTATTGGTTGATTAAAAGAAGGACCAAAACAAGTAACTATAATGACAAATTGAATATTTCATTTATCTCAATGTATAGGAATATTGGAACCCATAAGTCATCATCTAAGGTTAAATTTATTAATTTTTGAATCAATTGTTGTTATATAAATCGATGTCCCAAGTGTAGAGCTCATAAAGAGAATCATCAATGTGGTACGAGCAATGGTTATATTTCTAATGATGAGACTACTAGTGAATTTTAAATTCTAATAGGTATTAAAATATAATATTAGTTATCCTAGTTATTGGATTAAGGATTAAGGGGATTAATCAATGCTTTTTATCTATCTTGATTCAAATAATATGTTTATAAGTGGTGAAATATATAATGATTGTATAGTTTATTTTTTTCAATAACGATTCAAAAGAATATTTTGAATGGTTCTAATGGACTGGAAAAGTGATTTGATAGCAAGGTGACATTTAAACTAAGAGAATATAACCCCTAATATGTTCCATAGGTGTTGATAATGACTTTTAGATAAATAGATGTGGAATATGAATGTGTATATTGGACCATACTAATAACCATTGAACTGACTATGTGTTTGTTAAAAAAGTGGTGTATGATATCATTGATGATGATTAAAACTTTTTTTGATTTCAGTGATATACAAAATAATTTATGTAATAAGGAAAATTAAATGTTTTAAATAAGGATTTATGTTAATTACCATATATCAAGAGAATAAATGATGAAGGTATTCACATTATCAGAATTTATCATATAAGAGGTGATTTATGATATATTTGGGATAAATGATATCTTTTTTATACATTTAGTGATATTATTTCTATGTTTTGTACATCCATAATATGGACAATCAATAATGTAAAACATTTATTTAGTAGATTAATTAAAAATTAGGATTATACTTATGTTAATAAAGTATTATCTCTCTATGTTAGGATTTATGCATATTAGATAACATGTTCTATACTTATTGTTATAACTAATGACATATAGAATAACATGTCATTCTATTTATGAATATTATGATATAATGATTCTCCCAGAATGATATATTCACCTTTGTTTCATGAAATTAGAGATGAAGTGGAATTTGATCAGTGGACACCAAAGGGAGAGGTTGTCCTAAAATTTTTTATGTATATCTTATCATGAAAATTATTCATGATTATGGAAAAGGGCCTTGAAATAAAATCATGTCTTCTTATCATCATTACTGATGATATTATTTACCTCTTACATTCTTCCTCAGTAAATGGTTTTTTTGTTGTTAAATTTCTATGGATTATCCATATTCTGGTGGTCGATGATATTTATCAATATATATGATTATTTATTATTTTCATCAATGTCTTTGTTTTCAATTTCCAATTATTTTCTCCAATATGGAAACCTAGTTATGTGTCACATTGGGTAACTATTATGTTTCCCACTTTCCTTACATAAAGTATGTTTTGGTATTCGTATTTACGATATTAGTTTTTATGAAATGAACATTAATGTATTAAACCATTGATAATCTTTAAAAACTGTGTCAGAGAAATTCATGTAAATGGGGTACAATTTGACACCCAAATAGTTTTTGAAATTACTTTACGAATTAATTTAATCTATTCAATATCACTCAACAATGAATATAGATTTTTTTGTTCAAAAAAATATGTTTGGATTAAATTATATAAAATATAAAATTTAATACATCACTACACACAAAAAATAATATATTTCATTATACACAACTCTATGTTTGGGATGTATTATGAAAAATACTAAATCCCTTCGATAGCTTGTGTTCTCACAATACAATGTTTTATCAAACTGCAATATACAATTAATAATATTATAAAAATATTACCACCAAGCCATTGGAATGGAATTAATGAATAAGATTGAATAATTTTTTAATATATTATTTACGCATGTTTATAAAATATATCCCTTAGTTATCAATTAATTATAAATGAATGTATGAACTGTTTAATAATGAAGAAATTCATTATCTTGGAAAACTATTATTCTATGTAAAAATACAAATTTATAATTAAAAAACACATTTGATTTAAATTTTCAATAACTTTATTATATAATATATTTTATATACCCATCCTATATATTTTACTGTAATAATATAAAAATATAAGAAATATCATGAATAAAAATATATATTTTTCTAAAAGGGTATTTTATAAAATTTTAATACAGAAAATATTATAAGTATAATTTTTGACACTTTTAGGAATTTTATATGAAAAATTAATATAAAAAATATAAACATTAATATTAAAAAAAAATTGGTATTTTCTTGTATTTTTTGAGAAGATTAATTTTTTGTTGAACAGTGAAAAACACTGGATTTGATTTCAAAATAGAATTTTTATCTAAATTTACTTATACAAAAATTAAATTTTTATTTTTATTTAAATTATAATTAGATAAATTATATTTAAATTTATTCAAATTATTTCATTGGAACCAATTTCACATTGAAATTGGATATAATAACATTTTAATCTTTTAAACATTCTTTCTTAAAAAAACTCATTGTCCCAACACATCTACATGACTAATTTAAAATTAATTTATTCAATTAATGATATTATAATTTGAAAAAATAGACAATATTTTATGAATCATAATAATTTTTTTTCAACTATATTGAAATCGGTTTTTTACAAAAAAAAATTTTAGGGAAATTAATTAAACATTATTACAATGATTAAGGGAAAATGAGTTTACTCATTGGTTAAACATAATATTAAAGATCCAAATGACATATATATTATTCCAAAGGAAATTTTATGTATGTATTTAGAATTATTAAACTATTTTATATAAGGTAAATGATTGTCTCACTAGGGATTAATTATATATTATTTGATGGTTGAGAATATTTTTTCATTGTTGGACACATATATGTGAAAAAAACTATAATAGATCAATATTTTTTCAAAACAAATCATTATTATAATTATGTTATAGATTATAATAAAATTTCACATTAAGAACCCAATACACATATTGACAATGAATAATGTACAAAATTCGATGTATTTCAAGACGTTAAGGAACCAATACTGGTGAAATTAATATAATTTTTTACAAGAAAATTAATTTCATTAAAATATAATCATAAATTAATATTTTGTTATCTTATGATAAAAATATAATTTTATGAGACCTTAATTAATTTTTCAATGTTTTATAAAATTCATTATAATTATAAAAACATTATTTTTCATGTAAATGATGATTTTATTTAAAAATTAAAATTCCCAAATTTAGAATCTTATTTTTATAGAATTTAGTTAAACGTTTTTTTCTATAGGTAAAAAATGGTTAGGGTTTCTTCTCTTATTTTTCTAAAATACATAAATTTTTATTAAATAGTATAATACAATAATTTACGGTACGTATACATTATAGGTTAAATAAACTATTCCTTGAGTCATGGATGATGTTATAACCATTTTATAGAACTAAAATGATCTAATTAATATATTTAGTATCATGGTACAACTTTATTAAATTTCCTGAGAAGAATAATAAAATAATCAATTAAATAATGAGAAAACACCCCTCTCAACCATTATAAATACCGTCCCTAACCACCTAATCTCCACACACGTCTAAAATATTGGGCCTTGTAAAAATTCTAATAATATTGCTTCCCAAGCCTCTCTTATTATTATAGGATCTCTTGGTCTCATCAAATTCACCAAAACCTTTCCTTGATAAGGTTTTAAAGGATGAGAAATTCAGAAGGTAAATTACTCTTTCCGTCTCTTTTAATTTATTATCATCTTCTTTTTAATATTCTATCCCCACCTACCCTCATACAAATTGTTTTCTAAATCTAGAATCATACTTGTATTAGAATTGTATTGTGACAATTTAATAAACCATCATCAAACCCCATTTTCCCCTTTATTTTATTCTAGAAATGAAAACATCGTTCTTGAGGTGTTAATTTATCTCCTTCAGTGATGGAAAATTGTCATTTTACTTTAATTGATTAAATTTTGGTCAAAAATAAATTTGTATGGTTAAAATTTTTTATAAAATATGTTTCAAAAACTCTTTATTGTTCGAGATTCATTATACACAAATGATGATAAATTATAAAAGAAAAAAAGTTCATTCTGAGCCCAAACTACACAAAATAATCGAAACGATAAAATAGAACACCAGAACTCTTGTATTGGTTGCAGAATCTTCAAAGGATCCACCATTTTAAATATCAAATGACATTAAATTGTATAAATTCTTATATTAAGTGACCACAAACTACATAGAATCTAATTCTAATTAATATTATATGTTTGATTCCCCTATCATGTACTTGATTCAACATCCACTATACATATTTCCTCCCTATATAGTGATATATTCTATTGTTCCTAGCTATGATGTATCAAATAATAGTATAATAGTCCATCAATATATATATATATATATATTAAGAACCTCCAATATAATTATATATTCACATTGATGCATGATATTGATAAATTAATATCACAACCATGATAAAAAAATATGAATGATTTAATAGTACATATTAAATATAAAGGATATTATTATACTGGGAAATATTATATCATATGTTATGAGGGGACTTCCCAACCTATCTACCTGCATGATATCCATAAAGTTAATTTTATTTCCTAGTGACATTATTTATTTTTGAATCAGGTTTAGAAAAACTCATAATATGTAGGCGTTGAGAATTTATTTGGATCAATATAGTAAACCACTTGGGAAATCCTTCACACATGCAATGGATTTATTTCCATTGAATATTACATGTGATGTAGTATTGATGGGTTTCATTATTATGGTCTCCCCTTTATAACCTTCATGATCTCATAAATCACAAAAAATGTTTCTTAAAATTATTCCTCGGACATCAATATTTTTATCTAGACTCATTGAAACTACAGGGATTGATACCCCACAACACACTACGTATTGAAATTATAAATAAATACATTAACCATGATAAAATTTATGGATGGGGAGTCCAAAAAGTCACTACTTAAAAAATATTTAATCTAACAAATGGAGTTCAATTATTTAGATGTTATTTTCCATCCTAATAACTCTGTCCTAACATAAAATGTGTATTGTGAATGATTCCATGAGATGATGCATCATATAATTTTTTACTAACAATCGCATATAAATATTCATGTCAAATCCATATCCATTCTATAACACATAAAGAGTATGTCCATTTTTCATAGATTATTGTAACCAAAATACATTAATGTGGTTGAGGAATATGTTAAAATCATCCACACATCTATTCAAGAGCTTCTCTTGAGGGATCCTAAAGTCCATCATTATTTCAAATTCCTGATGCACCCAAATCCTTAGCAATATTCTATGGGGATTAATTCAATAATCCATGAATAAGACTTCCAAATCATGAAATGAAAGACGAGTTACCACAAGTGATATAACATTATAGATTCCAAGGATAATTCTCATATCCATTTTACCTCTGAAAAATATTGTCTGAATAATTACGAGGCAACTCAGGAGCATGAATATATTTATATTCCCCTCAATAACCATTATGTTTTTAGAATATTTCATTTGAATACCATAGGTGGGATTATATCCTAATTTTTTCATACATCCATATTGACCAATAACCTATCCAAACTACAACCGTTTATCTTCTAAGATGGATCTTATAAAGTCACAATCCTTTTTAAGAATATTATTACAATATTCATAAACATAAATATCCTGAAATACAACCCATGGATCGTAAATTACTGGTGTATTTGGAATTTGAGGTTTTAAATACATAAAAATTAAACTAAATCATGAAATAAAAATTTTATTATCTATAGTAAGGTCCTAAAATAATTTTGAAATCCTAAATCTTCATAGGATAGATTGGGGAATACATGAAGTAAATGGGAGAGAAATTATCACAGTAATGGTATAAACATGTTAGGGAAGTATAACACGTGATTCAAAAGAATTTCATGATATTATAAAAGGGATGGTGCATCTTTCATCAAGTGGAATCATAAGAAAATGATAACAATTTCATAATATCATGGAAATATGGTAAAATGTAAATGTCATATAAAATATAGAAACATATTGCAATCCTAATTTTTGAGACAACATCACGTGGTGTAAAGAGTCCCATAATAGATTAGTTTCACTCCTTAATCCCACACATGATGTCTTATTAGATGAATACATTACCCAATTAATTGGATTTATATATAAATTTTGGTCTCACCTATCACATTCATTTGATGAATATGAATATTTTTTCTATATAATGATATCAACCATGAGGAATAAACATAAAAATTACCCATGGGAATAAAAAGGTTTGAAATATCATACTATATATAATAATAAAAGGAAATTTCATTATGAATCAATTTACAAACAGTCATAATTAATGTATTACTCCATAAATGTAAGGGAGAGTAATATATTAATTCATGTAAGAGACAAATATACATGTTTTAGAAGTGTTCCATATAATAAAATAGAAATTATTTGAGTTATAGAGTGAATGGTCATAACAAAATGAAAAGGGTGGGTTAGAATGAACTCATAGAAATATCATATCATTGAAGTGGGTATTGACCAATGAATTAGAAATGTGTAAAAAGTATGAATCCACAAAAAAATTAAAACAATATATAAAAATAAATTTTTGTTACCCAAATAATCTTATCATATCATAATTAAGTTTATATATGTTAAACCCAATGAAGGGAAACTGATTTTAGAAACTCTTTACCTCACACTTTCTATTAGATGAGTGAAATTTAACCCCATATATAGTTATTTTACATTGGTTTTTAAATAATAAAATCACAAATTAATATTTATAACATCATATATGATCACTCTTATAACATCTCTTCACTCTTTTATTAATAATTATTTATTATCAGTATTGTTTCTGGTGCTAATTGCTTTGTTCTCTCATGCATTTTTTATAGAATATTTTGGGTCTCGAACATAGGATATCGTTACATAATATCCAAAATGATATTAATTTTATAAATTTATTATTTCATTAATTAGATACATTTTATTAAATTTTATTGAATATTTAACGTGGATTGCATATCAAATTCCTTCGTGAAGATGATTGGACATACGTACACACGAGTGAAGTTATCATTTCCTTAACAGGTGAAAGGGTAAGGAAGGAAATTTTATATTAAATTTAAACAATATATATTATATATATATATATATTTACTGTATATTAATAAGATATATCCTCCTTTACCTTACATGTATAGTGTTAGTGAAAAATGAATCACATTGTATCATGAGGCTGTAGTCTTAGTACTCATGAATGCTGGTATCAAATTTCATATGGAATTGTGATTATGATGTGATATATGCTACTAAAAGAAAAAATTATAATAATATCATTGGTATTATATATAAAAATGAAATATATCATCAAATCAAGTCATGATAAGATGTGATGGAAAACAACTTTCATCAGTTTATGTGGACGTAGTTCAATATACACACAACAAAAAATTTATTTTCCCATTTAAGTGAGTAGAATGTTGTTAAAGGTCATTCCCATTACATTGAACATATAATTATATGGAAGATAGTTTTTTTATTATATCATAATGGTTTATTAGTATTTAAAATGGGTGGAATAATAAATATAATTAGATGACTGATTATAAACATTACCTCTTCTTCAGACATCTTTTTTATGTTTTCACCAAAATCATTTCTCGGAGAAATTAATGATCAAAATAAAGATTGTAGGAATATGTGAGGTTTTTAAGGAATTAATTTGTTCAGTTATTGGTATATAAAATGGGTTCTAGATGTGTTAAGTGGATAAGAGAGAGGGTGTTGTTTTATAAATAGAAGAGATGACACCTTTCAAATTTGTTAATAGAAATCATTCCGATAAAATTTTTATAATTAAAAAAGGCTACAAAATGAACAATTATCAAGTATTATATGATATAAGGTCTAGAAATAATCAAATAGAATGAATTAAAAATGTTTTTTTTCATTTATAACTCTTATATTTATAGTTTAACCTCCATCACACCTATTTTTAAATAAAATGTGGTAAACAATTTACAATATATTCCCTATTTAGTATTCGTAAAAGTTATGTTGGACTTATAAGATAATATAAATTTTATTATTCAAAATATGGAATCCATTTTTCGAAATTGATCTCATAGGTGACGCATAATATAATTAAAAAAAACTCATACATGTGTTAAAAATACAGTATTTCAAGAAATACTGGAAAGCTGTTATCATATTGAATGTTTCAAAATTAATCACAATTAATGGAATTTTAACATATTTTTATAGAAACTTATTCTATAATGGTAATTTAAATAATTTCTTATTAGGTTTTTTATAATTACATAAATTAGAGAAACATTATGCACTTTAATACAGTTTTTTGAAAAATAAATTCAATTTTTTAGACTAAAAATCCTCACAAACTAAAGTAAATTATATAAATGATTTAAATTTAATTAATTAGATTTTATATAAATATGTAATAATTATGCGAAGTTTAAATAAAACTAAAAGAATAATGGGTCTTAGTTAACTAAAAATAAATGATAATTTTATAAAAATAGGTATATTTTCTATTGATTGAAAAGTTAATATTTTCTATGAAAAACCCCAAAATATCACTGTATATTAATATAGATTATAATATTTAAAAAATGAAGTTAATTTTGTAAAAAAAATTATAGAATTGTTAAAAAGATTAAGTTTAATTTTTTTTATAAAGATTGACTACACATATTTATAAAAAATATACTTTTTTAAGAAACAATCATTTTCTTTTTAGTGGTTCATTGATTATTTATCATTAGTAGACGAACATTAAATTGAATTAATACTTTTCAAAAAATTATAACCATTATAATTTAATTTTTACTACTCATACTAAACCATTTAATGGGTATTATTTGATGGTATTCTATTTTGAAGCTCATTTAGATTCATGGTTGTGAGTTTCGTAAGATATAAATGATATTTAATTTATATAAAATGTAATATATAAAAAATTATTAGGGTGTTAAATTCTCTTCTAATATTTCTATTTGATGTTATATATTTATCAAACATGAATTCACTCTTTTAAATTATTTTTCTGTAATATTATATCACACTTAAATATATTTTTACATTATAATTTAATCATTATATTGGAAGTAAATACATTAACTTTTGAAAATTAATTTATAGAAAAACACACATCATATAAAGAGTTATAAAATCATTCCATTAAAATGAGGTAAATATAAATATTAAATTCATTACATATAAATTTTTTAATATAAGAGAACATTATTGGAAAGCAATGATATCGAAAAAAGAGGGAAATCATAAATAATTATGGATAACGGTCAAGATCATTCATCACAATAAAGTGAATGGACTTTAGAAAGTAATAAAATGAAAAAATTAATTAATAATTGATTAATTAAAATACCATTTATTCCTCCGATATAAAGGTTATAGGATTAAATTTTTTCTTGAACATTTCCCTTGAGTTTAGGGATTCTCAGGAACAATCAAAATATACTTAATTAGTTATCTTTTTATTACATAAAAACAACTTAATTATTTGTTTGTGCTTTGATATCGTCTCACATCACCACTTACTCTATGTAATGAACAACAAATTTGTTTTTATTAAAAAATAACAATATCTAACTTTTAACATATCATTAGATACATACAATTGTAATAATACATTCCTCTTAAATTTATTAAAACCAAAATTGGTAAGAAAAATGCAAGATAATTCCCTATATGAATATACTAATCACAAAAGTTCAACAAAAAAACCAATGGTTTAACTTATATCATTCATTAAATTAATTACCATATATCACAAATAACATCATTCACCTCATCCTGAAAGAAATTATTTACAACAAACATAATCTCGTAACATTTCAAATTATATATCTAAAAACAATATATTATTATTCCATAATAATCGATAATGTTTAATATATTGGTTATATATATCTCAAAAAAATCCCAAAATAAAGATAATATTTATACACAAAAACATTTAACAAAAAACAAATCCATACATACCATTGCATAAAGTAGAGCAGTAGTAGGCATTGCACCCTTATCACCCATTAGATGTGGGTTCAAGCACTGTACGATTACTTAATGTGATTGGTCTACATCTATCATGTGGGTCTTCCATTTAATAAAAATATTGAAAATGTTATTTTATAATCATTTTCAGAATTCACCGTGATCCTACAACATTATCAATAATATGGATTATATGTTAAAAATACATTATTCATCAAAAACAATTCTTAGTCTTTTACATAAAATAAACTAATTACGTAAATATTAAGAACATTTCAAATATTATATTTTCAAAAATTATATATTATCGCCATAACATTATATCACCTCTATATGTTATTATTAACATTCAATATATTCTTGAAGACCCATAATGAAAAACTAAAATAGAACAAGTTGTATATATATTTCAAGGTCTAAAAAATTATTTATTTCCAATTCATAAACAATTAAAACATTCCACATTAATCATAAACCATTAACTAGGATTCATCATATTATTCTAAAATACCTCCATAGTTTTATATGATATTTTTAGTTTCTTCACCATAAATAGATAATCCATTATTTATAAAACCCTTTTCATCCTCTTCATTTTCATTCCCTATTATTTCGATTATCATAACTCCCATAATTTCCTCATTTAAAAAATTTAACCATAAAAAATTTCTTAGGGTAACAATTTTTATTATCCAATTCCTTAATAAAAAATTCATTTTTCATTAGAAATTACTTAAATTGTTCCCTTATTTTTCATATGTAAAACATCTTCATTTTCATTTGATATATTCCCTTGAGTTATTCTTCCCATATTTTCAACATATTGGAAACTAAATTTCCTTTCCTCCATGGTCTTCTACACCCAAACACTTAGCGATATTCAACCATCACATATTTTGTGACATTAAGATTTTGTTAGTGTTCAAGTTTTTAATAATATATCATGATATATAGTTACTAATAATCACAATATACTTCAGTGAATTCATAATCCCATTTCGTTTCTCATCAATAACTTTTCTTCCACAGTAAATTTTATCCAAGTTTATTTTGGTTTCCACCATTGACTGTAAATATTAAATAAAGAGAGATGATAATTCATAAAATAAAAAAGGGAATCATATAAAATGTGATGGAATAACATAGATATTATACGTCTATCTTGATATATAATCCATTATGGTTTTATATAAATTACCAATGATAATGATTCCTATTTTTTTTTCTAACCAAACAATTCATTCATGTCCTTCATATTTATTTTCAATAAGATTGTAAATTTTTAAATCATATCCCCTAGTAGTTTCAAAATATGTTATTAGTGAGTAACATTTTCATGTACTACATAACACTCAAGTCAAGTTTGACTTGCCTTTTTTGATTTATTACCTCTAAGTATATCTTTTCTAGAACCAATTTCACGTTTAGTATCTAGAAATGTATGTAAATTCTTAGAAACCACTCACTCTAAAATTTCTCATGATTATATGGTATTAAACTAATCATTTTCCTTAGACCGATCACTTGGTATCTCATTAATGTATTATCATCCTACTTATAAATTTTATCAATACCTTTTTCTCTAATGCCAACTATAGAGACCCAATACATTTTACCAATATTATTTTATAATTTTTAAACATAAATATCCATTAATAATGTTTATAGATGAGAAATTCCTATTATAATTAGAAGACAGGGTCCCTAATATATAAAGGGATACTGAAACATGGAATTTTTATTTTATTCACCATAATCAGATTATAAAATCAATTTAAAATCTTAAATATATATAAGATAACATGTGGAATACATGAAAAAAGGGGTGAGATAGAAATCCTAGTAAAGTAATAAAACTAATAAGGATGTATAACCTGTGAGTCAAAGGTATAACATAATATCATAAAATAGAATGTGCATTAGTTATCATGTGGTAGAATAACTTCAAGAGAATGGTATCATATGATCATGGAATCATTGAGAAGTTGAAACCACATACAAATGACATGAAAATATGTTAATATTAACTTCTAAGACAACATCACATGATGTATAGAGTCCAAAAATGTATTAGGTTCAGTCATAAATCCCATTCAGGAGGTATCATGACACTAATTCAATATACAATGCACTAGAGAGATATATAGTTTCATTACAACCTGTTACTTTAATTTCATGTACATTATTAAGTTTTACACATAAGGAAATATATAATATTAAATAAACATAATAATTTACAATGTGAATACAATGTGTTTCATAATCATGCTTTATATGATAATCAAATGATATTTCATAATTTACTCACATTAGAAATTATAAAAAATATTTTATTACCAAATAAAAATAACTTATAATAATCTAGGAATAAATTTAATGATTTTTGTAAAAAATTTATTAAAAAAAATTTAACTTAAAAGTAATGTAAGGTGAGTTACATAAGGAATGGTCAAGCTTCAATGAAAAAGGTGGGTTTGATCTATACCTTAAAAAGATCTGACCGTTGAAGTGGGAATTGATCAATGAATTTATTATGTGTGAAAAATTTAAATATAAGTAAAAAAAATTTATTGTAATTTATATAATAATAAAATAATTACACATATAATATTATAATAACTGAATTAATGGTGCAGAAGTTCAACCCAATGAATCAAAACTGGTTTAAGAAACACCTTACCTCATGATTCCTGTTAGATTAGCACTCATAACGCCTATATAAGGATTTTTTAATAGTTATTAACTTATAAGAGAACAAAATTATTTTTTAAATTATCCTATATGATTTTATTTTTAATACCATATCAGTTGTTTGTTAACAATATTTCATTATCACTATTGATTTGGAGATAATTACCATGTTTTCACATGTCTCTTAACTCATAAAAGTTACAAATATTGAACATGGGATAAACATCCACCATATATATAATTATATTAATTTTAAATACATATTATTGGTTCATTATATTCATCTTTACAATAATTATTTATTTTTTAACATGGATAATGATCCATGTCACTTCTTGAAGTTGGTTGGTATTACGTATACACGAGTGACATAATCATTTCCATAATGGGTGAAAGGGTAAAGAAGTGTGTTGTATTTTAATTATCTATAATTGATATAATTTTATATAAATAAAATATATTCATTTAATGTTTCCTTTATTTTCTTTCATTTTAAGTCTTACTGAAAAACAAATCACTTCATTTCATGATGCGGTAGTCCACTATACACATGAGTGACTTTATCTTATTCTCTATGGAATGGAAATTAATTAGTTATAAGTTATAATATAATTGTATGAGTATAAATATATCATAAATATAATATGTAACATTAAATTTATAATTATATCTAACCTTGTTATGTGGTTATGGAAATATATTACAATGATTTGTGAGGCGATAGTCCTCCATACACATGATCAAGAGTTTCATTTCCCATTTGATGAAGGAGGAGATATTTCTAAGTCATTATCATAGGATAAAAATATATTATTATATTTAATATAAATAGGTTATTATATCATAATGTTTTAATAAAAATTTATTATTGTGTATGAATAAATACAATAAAATGATCAGTTAAGGGTGTTACCTGTTCTGTGGAAAACATCATTAATTTTGATAAAAACAGTCCTAGGATTTATTTTTGAAAAATATTTAATTTTAAGGTGAGTTAATGGAATTAATAAAGAGATATGGTAATGTCATGGTAAAAAATATTAGTTTTGGATGTGTTAAGAGGATAGGATAAGGGGTGGACTATAAGAAGTGGGAAGAGGACAAAATTGGGATTAAAAAACACCCACATTTCATCATTTAAAATGTATTAAAAATGTATTATATTAAAATAAATTGAATATATAAGGTCTATATATGACCATATAGTAGTAATTAGGTATTTTTGGTTCATTTTAAACCCTTATCTATTTTTGATTAACCCCTGATAAACCTAGTTTTACTTAAGTATGTTAAATAAGTTGTACTGTTTTCACTAATCGGTATAGTTAAAGTTTATGTTAAAATTTTTATATTATATAAATTGTTATAATTTTAATTATGGATCCCATTTTATATAATTCAACTCATATAAGTGGTAGATGTTAACTTAAAATTAGACCTATATTTGTGTTGGATTGTTTTGACAAATGGGATTTCTTAATGAAAATAATATATCAATGTATATATACGACCACTAATAACAATTCAATTAATTAAAAACAATATATATCTCTCTTATAAATTTCAATAAAATAATTCATCAATAGTGATTATTTTAATTAATTAAAATTGAGAAACATTATGCACATTAAAATAGTTTTTATAAAAACTAGTTTTGAAGCCTAACAAAAATGTTATATTAAAATATATTATAATTAAGATTTTAATATATTTAAATTTAATTTGATAAAACTAAATAAAAATTATATTAATATAAAATAAAATTTAAATAATAATTGGAGTTAATTAATTAAATTTATATTATAATTTTTTGAAAATATGCAATTTTCTTAATTCACTAAAAAATTAATATTTTAAAAACAAATCCTAATATTTAAGAGTAAGTTAATATCTATAAGAGTATTTCAAAATTTATTTTAAATTTTAAATTTATTTGTTTTGAAATTGGTAAAAATTACTTTTAAATAAAGTGTGAAAAGCATGATTAAACCACCTTTCAATAAAATATGGGGTTTCAAAAAACATTTCTTTTTCATTCAAATAGTTGTTATATTATTTCGAATCCGTATGAAATAATTGAATTTATTTTATAAATCTATAAATAATTATATTTTTTTCATTTTTTATTATTCTTATCCATACCATCCAATTTAACGACTATATTATAAAAGTATAGAACTTCTTCTATTGGATATGTGCTACCTGACAGTCAATTGCACGGTGTGTTTTGTACAATCATACACATTAAGTTCACTTTTTTCTAAATGGTTTCTAATGGGTATGTTCATGGAACTAGAAACATCCGATGGTTCTATATCCATGGGGAACCTAATTTCCAAACACATGCACTCATTGTTGTGTGGTTTCAATTATGCTTAAAAACTCGCATTATTCAAGAGGATCGAAGGTTAGGCTCATCACACCCTTTTGGGGGAATTGTTTCCTAATACGAGACACACTTTCTGATTTATTATATGTTCAAAGATCCATTATTAATTCCTAATTATGACATGGATCACCCTTTAATTGACAATAAATTATTATCATGTTTTGAATTTTGAGTCATCTGTATGATTCCTTAGTTCTTCATCAATGGTATCCTATTATGTATGGATTAGAGATTCTTTTGTAGTTATTAAGATGATGATGGTTTTTCTAGCCACAAAGTGGGGCACTCTGGAATATTTCATCATCCATGAATACGGGGATTATTTTTATTTCATGACTAAACCCATGAGATGGGATTTAGACATATTCTTTTGACAAGAATCATATTCTATGTAGTTCGGTGCTGCTAAAAGAGAAACATTATACCTTTTAAGGTCATGTTATAAGGACCAAACCATGCTGTTTAGTGTGATTCTGTGAGGTATTCTAGGTGGAAGGTTCCTAGTAAAAACAATTTTTTGGACTAATTGTGAAGTAATCCGGGGAACCTAGAAGGGATATAAATTTCCAGTTTTATTAATACCCCACTAGGAATGGGGATCTGAGAGAGTATGGTTGATTTGTGAAGTTGATTTTGGATTTAATAGTCACTTAATATGTATCCCATTTTGAGGAAAATCAAAGCCCATATAGTTTGGTTGTGGGGAACCCCATTTATGGAGGCTCTATAAATGTTTTTCTCAAAGGGAGTACGATGCAATGAGATAATTAAATTGGGAAACAATCCTGAAAAGGATTCCTAGTAAATGGGGTCATGAGGGTTTTTCTTGATTAATGGTTATTTGGTGTACATTTTTGAAATAATCACGAGGAGGATACCATCGTGAATGAGGGTTGTGATTGGGGCATAATCCAGTGAATGATTTTAATTAATTTTTTTGATTAGGGATTACTCCAGATGAGGATGCCCGTGTTATGGAAGGATGGGAATTATAAAATATAGGAGGCCCACGAGTTCATTCGGGGAATTCACTATGAATTATTCCCATGATATTGGGGGTTAGGTGGACATCATTACCACTATAAACTTCTAATACAACATTATTCATGATCGGTTTGAGAAATAATAGGAAGCGGATGATCCCAGAAACCACACAATATTATTTTCCCTTTGATTGAATAAATGAACAATGCGATTCATGTATATGGAGGCCCTATAAGGAATAGAGAGGGGAATATTCAAGAGAACACACTCCCTTGAAACATACATCTGATTGGGTTGTTGTCGTCATAATGTGTATCCTCAAAGCCCACATTATTCATGATGAGTAATTCTTGTATTTGAGAAAAATTGATGAAGATGAAGATTTTACAACCCACAAAATCCCACATCCATTAGTTGAAGAGGCCAAAGTGATGAAACATCCCTCCCACTTTCATACACTAGAGCCAAAGGGGGAGAGAAAGGGCTTTGAAATTCACATCTCCGCCCCCCATTTTGGTAACTTGGATAGACAAAGGTAGGAACAAAACTGGAGATCTCTTACAAGGAAGGTTAGGGGCTTACTCCTTGGGGGATTTTATAGATTTAATATTTTCATCATTTTTATATGTATTTAAATTATTTATATCCTCCCAATTTATCAATTTCATATTGTTTTCATCAGTTTTAGATTTATGGTGTATTTTTGGCTAAAATGAGAAAATAAATTATTTCTATAATTCTAACTTATTTTATTTAAAATGGTATTTAGGTCATTAGTTTTTAATTATTGATCCAATTTGAGTGATTTTTTTAGGATTTCATGATATGTGGGATTCAACATTATCTTCTGGACTAAGAGCTAATTCTATCTTGCAGAGGCCTGAAGAAATCAATCAAACTGAAAACTTTTCTAAATTACAGATTATACCTCACCTTTATAAATGAGGCATAAATCATGATACCCACAATTTAGGTGATTCATGTTGTATTGGAATGTTGAATATTTTCCACATTTCACCATTAAATTTAAAGAAGTTATTTACTCAATAAGGTAGAAATTGGACAATTAAAAGTGGGTAATGATTTTGGAAACATTCAGGTTGAATAAAATTGTTGAGTTATTGGGTGATAAATTCATAAAAACATTGAGGATCAAGATAAAATTTTGATTTCAAAGGCCCAAAATAGTTTTCAAACGACATTCTAGATGATTACTATTTATTATTTAGATGAAATACGGGGAAACCATGAAGAAACTACTGAAGGAAAATTATGTTACTAAAACTTTCACCATTGAAGATCCACCGAAGGTACTTCCATGACTATAATTAAGAGGCTAGGAGTGGATTCAATAGCATATCCATTAATGATGGAAAATGTTGACAAATATATCATTCATGTTAATTTCCCTTCTTTCTTCTCATTTTATTTTCTTTACTCTATGATCTCTCCCCTCTCCCCCACTAGCTCGACTTCCCATCCATGGAGGGGCAGTTTAATTGGGTGATCAACAATGGTCTTGGCTGGAATTATGTTATTTTATTGGTTGTTTATTTAATATAATATTATCCCTTCTTCTTTCTTCAGCTGGTTTGATTTTTCAAATCAGTTTTAAATTCCCAGTGTAGTTTTTTTTGGGTTTATATTTTGTTAATTTTAATCGATTTGGTCCATGATCCATATCTACCTCCACCATTTTTTATAAGGTGGAATAGATTAAGGTTAGGTGGTGAGTGATTTATGGTCATTATCACGTATATAAGATTGTATGTTAGTAAATTGGTTTATTTGGGAACAACAATAATTGATCAGGTATTTCCCAATTAATCAAGAAAAACTACTACTTATCTTTAGACATAGGAATGAGGGTAGACCAACCAGAGGATTTAGGTAAGAATATTCTCATCATAACCATATGGCCAATGGGACGAAATCTCCTAGTAGATGAATCAAATTCTAACCACTCAATAGAAAAAAAGGAAAAAAATTGGAAACCCTAACAACACAACAGTAAGGTCTAAAAAATGTGATATGGTCACCATTTTTCTCAATTGATTAAAATCAATTAAATCAAAATTATTCTCCCTCTTTATTTTTTATAAATTAATTAAATCCAATTGTTTTCAGAAAACAAGTAAAATTTCACAACCTTGTTTTGTGTGCACTTCTCTACAAGATAATGCCTATGGTAAACTGGTATACTATACTTAGGAAATTTAAATATTGTTTCCACTCTCCATTATAGGTTAGAATCAAACTTGGTGTTGTTTCGGGTGAGGGATTTCATCAAAGCACCAAAAAAATTAAAAAAACCTCATTGGAATGACTTGTAGTTTAATTAACAATTTAGTTGAATTTGATCTTGAAATTTATAAAACAATAGACCAATATTGAAAAAACAAATTTTCAGAAATACTCATCAAAAAATCATGTGACACTTTCAACGGTTTCTCTAACACAATAACAACGGCTATAAATCACAACCTAACATTACATAATCTATGTGCACCACAATTAGAAAACCAAAAAATTCTACTAGTTACCCACACCTTATTGAATGATTTTGAATTGTTAATTAACATGATTAAAATTCTACTTAAATTCCATGGTCATGAATGAGATGACCTTGGAATACATATTCATGAATTTAAAAATGTGTGCTCCAGTCACAGACCCCAAAGAGTTATAAAAAGGGGGAATGAAGATGGAATTATCCTTCTATTTTATGGGCGATACAAAGGAATATTTGGATATTCTACCACCAATAGAGGTCCATGACAGGGGTGGTATTCAAGGATACATAATAAAAATGTTTTTTACCACATCAATGATAATGAGTATCATAAAAGAGATCCATTTTATTCATGAATAACCTAGATAGAAACATTATGATTACCAGGAGTGATTCAAGAAGCTATGCACCAGATTCCCACATCAGACTATGGGGGAATACCATTACTTTTTTTCTTTTATCAAAGAATACTTTGAAATTATCACAACTCTCTAGACCCTTAATCTAGAGGATCTTTGATTAACATGACACCAGCGGATGCCAGATGTCCAATGGAAAATATTTCACAAAACTCACAATAATTTAGCACTTGAGGTATGATAACTAGAGGAATACAGGAGATACAAAATTCATATTCTCCATTACCCTTATACTATGAAATTTTGGGGCATACCCATTTATTAAAAAAAGTGAAAACATACCAACCCCTTTTGTGGGAGAAGGGAGAACCCAAAAGTCCATAAGAATACCATTGACTTAAAGGCACAAAGGACAAAAATAAATGGCTGAAATAGCCCAGTGGGATACCCCAATAGAAATGAACTCAACCCAATAGAAACCAACTCCGCCTGATCAAAAACCCTAGATGCTTGCTGGAACGTTGTTGCCGCCGACGAACCCAAATTCGACTGACGCAGGACCAGCTCACACCGATTTACAATCCTCCACAACAGAACAGATCATAACCCGATCTTCCACCATCACTAAGGCCACGAACATCACTATCTCTGTGCTTTGTTGGCCAACACCAATTCCAACTAGATCTGGTCTGAAACCAGATATGATATCTGATGCACGCCGCATGCTGATAGCCCAAGTCCGATCTTGAAACCACCGATGAGAGCGGACACACGCCACACACCTCTATCACCGCCCGAAGCTTTGTCGCGACTCCTGTCCCCCACCGAAGCAGAAGCCTGAATCCACATTCTCCCCAGTATTTCCATTCCCACCATGGAGAGGTCCCACTAAAGAAGCTGAAGAATCCAATTGAAGGAATAGTAAAGATTACTAGTGAGATGATACAACTTGTTACGATCCAATTGAAGAAACAATAAGTCCCTACTCAGGTATGTTTTTTATGCTCTTCAGCTAATCATTACACTGATTAAATTCCAAATGTGTCGAGGGTAAAATGTTTTACTACTTCCAATCACCAATAAAAATATATTCAAATCATCCATTTCAACCCCAGACCCAACTAGGATATAGATTCCAACTGGCCCAAGAAAGACCACCTTTGCCGAATCAATACCAAAATCAACCTCAATTCCAGTAGCAGCAATACAAAAAACATCAACTATTATAACAACCTAATAAATATTCATACCATCATAAACCATAATAAAAAACCTCAAAAAGTTCCTAGAATTTTCACCAATAAATGGATATTTAAGTTCATAGGAAGACAGTGAAAACATTTTACAAAAAATTTGACATCCGTAAGAAAATTATAACCAATAATCACGAAAAACATCTTATACAAGAATTTCTAAATAAAAAAATAATGTTTGAATGTCATTACAACATGAATTTGAAAGAATTTACATGAACATAAAAAAGTGAGGAAGGTAATTTAGATAATCCTTTTAAATTTCATCCCATCTATCCAAAATCAGGGAACAAAACAAAAAAGGATAATGAACTAGGTTCAAGATAAAAATTATATTAACATATTTGAAAAAATAACAAATTGAGAAGAAAGATAAAAAAAGAACCATTCTCATCTACATTAGTTGAGTTGAATAAGGGTGATGAAGAGAAAATTTAATAGAAAATTCTGGAATCCTTCCATAATGTGGACATCAACATCCCACTTCTAGAAGAAATCCTAAAAATACTTATGTATGTAAAATTATTGATGGATATCTACATGAAACGATATAGGATGGATGGAAATGAGAGAATAATATTAGAAAGAAGAAACTCAACACAGATAACAAAACCAATCCCACATGAATATCAAGATCTATGGACATTCTATATTCCATACACCATTGGTTCATGATTTTTTTTGGATACACTATGTGATCTTGAAGTTCAATAAATGTTATATCACATTCCACATTTTTATCCTTGCATATTGTAGAATATAAAAAAACTAAAGAGGTGGTACAATTACCAAATAGATCCACCATTTTCACATCTAGAGTTATAGAATATGTACTTGTGGGAGTAAGGGGATTGATCATTCCAGCATACTTTGATTTCTTTACCATGGAAGAAGATCAAGCACTATGACACTCTCCCATCATTATTTGGAGACCATTAAAAAAAACAAAAAAGAATATCCTCAATGATCCTGAATGACCAATCACAATGGAACATGGATATAGTATGATACACTTCAACATTCTTGATGTGACAAAACATCCTTCCTGTAATCACTCAGTTAATCTCATCTCTTTAAATAATTTATAGAACAAACTAGAGATTTAGGTATGCATCATGACTCCTTATCATTAAGAAAACATTTTTAATTTGAATTTCATAATTCTCAATAACCATAAAATCCTGATCTCGTGTTATAGGAAGAGGTAAAATATGACTTGTTAGATAATGTATTAATAGAGAATGATATTATACAAGAGATTCCATCCTTATATGTATGAAACATAAAATAAAAATCCTCTCTTGAACAACTACCATGAATTAAAATTACACCATTCTAAATTGAATTGAAGTATGATTACCTAATGGAAGGAGATAAATTAATTGTAATAATTTCCTATAATTTTTCCCATTCAGACTAAAAAACTCGGACTGACCTTCTCAAAAGAAATTTCCAAGGTATATGATGGAGTTTAGGTGATATAATCAACATCAACAACAAGTTCATCTCTAATAGAATAATTTTTTAAAGTGTTTCTCAACCATTTAGACAACCTCAATGGAGAATAAATCCCACCATCAAAAAGGTTGTTAAGAAATTGATATTGAAATTTATTATAGGTTACATTATTTACCCAATCTCTAATTCTTAGTGAGTCATCCCAATTCATGTACTCCAAAATAAAAATTCTCTGACCACTATTAATAATAAAATAAATAAACTAATCTCCATGCGATTATAAAACATCTAAATAAACTTTATAGATTACAGTATGATAAATAATTTTTCCCAAAAATATCACTTTTCCATTCCAATCATTGATCAGATTCTAGAAAGGGTTCCTAGAATAACTCATTACAGTTTTTAGATGGATTCACATGATTCTTCAATGTATCAATCACACCTGAATAGATGACCTTCACCTATTCTTTTTGTGCAATCTCCTACTAAAGGATTTCATTCAGGCTTTGTAATTCACAGAATATATATCTAAGGTGTTTGGTGAGTATTTTTTCAGACCATTTTGAGGTATTCTTGGGGGTATTTCTCAATTATTTAATAGTTTTTAGTAATTCATTTGATCATTGTTTTGGAAATTTGGAAAAGGTTCTGAAAACATGCAGTGAAAAGAATCATGTATTAAATTTTGAAAAATTACATTTCATGGTTCAAGAGGGAATAATGTTGTGGTACATAGTTTCGAATAATTTTATTGAGGTTGATAAATAAAAAGTAAAATATATAAGTTTCCTTCCATGTCCACTATTTATAAAACATTATAGAACCCTTTCAGGGCATGCATGATTATATAGAAAATTCATCAAAGGTTATATTAAGATTTCTCTCCCTCTCTCAAGATTAATACAAATGGATGGAGACTATAATTTTGATTATGCATGCAGGAAATCATCTGAAAAATTGATGAAATGTTTGAACACACCTCCAATAATGAAACAACATAACTCAGACTTCCATTTTTAGTTTTTTTGAGATGCATCCCACCAAGTGGTGGGAACTGCTCTATCCTAAAGAATAGATAGGAAGAATCGATTCATATAATATATATTAATGACCTTGGATTAAACAAATATCAATTAAAAACCCTCCAATAAATATTTCCTTACATTGGTATTTATACTAGATAAATTTTGTGTCAGGACCCATCCCTGGGACTCGTGTCATGACTACCCCAAGCCTACCTTCCACAGGCCAGGGGCTGGCGACTAGCACTGTAACACCCAGAGATTTTATGAAATTTTTTTTTTTAATTTCATTAATGTATTGTGTTGTACGATACACCAAAGGGAACTTGCCCAACACGCATCCTTAACTTGTCTTGCATTAAATTCAATCACAACCTTCCTCGATAGCGTGTGTAGTACGCAATACCGAGTTTCACTAAACAACGATATACTATTAAAATATTATTTAAACTAGCCGTTATGAATAGTAATAACCACTTTTTGAAATTTAATAAATTTTATATTTCAAAATGGACATCATTTTTGGATTCGTAATATCAAAATTAGCATAGGGTGAAATTTTGGTACATTTCGGATAACTTTCATTTTCTGATGAATAGTGAAAATTACTAAATTTTAATTAAAAACAACCTTTTTAATCGAAATAATTAATAGTGATAAATTATTAATTTTAGTGGTTTTAAAGTATATTTAGAATATATTTTTATAATTTAATACAATTTTGGTCATTGGATGTAATTTTACATTTAAACCAGACATAAACAAGTGTCAATCTTTTGATAGTTATTATCTCTTAAGAACACGCTATTTGTTTTGATGACGGGAATAAATTTTTAAATTAATTAATGCAACTGATATGTATTGAAATTGGTAAAATAGACACCATTTTTGAGTTCATAATATCAAATATACCTTAGGCCTAATTTTTGGTATTTTTCTGGAAACTTTCATTTTTTGATGAATAGTGAAACCACTAAGTGGTAGTTAAAAAAATGAATTTTTCATAAAACATAATTTTACCGCTTCTGTGAGTGGAATTTCAAAAATCAGAGAGACACGGTTGATGTTAGTAGGTAAAATGTGGTTCAATGAGATGCAAATAATTTTTGATGTATAGTAAAAACACGCTATATTTTAATTAAAAATGACTTTCTTCATCGCAATAATTTATATGGTTAAACTATAATATTTAATGGTTTTAAAGTATAAATAGAATATATTTTTACCATTTAATATAATTTATGTCATTAGCATTGATTCTACCTTGAATTCGTAGGATAAATCAATTCAATCTTTTGCAATGTTTTAAAGAAAAACATGTTTTCTTTTGACAACGGGATTAATTTTAATTTAATTTCTGAAACTTTTTTGTATTGAATTTGGAAAAATGGATTCCATATTTGGAATCAGTGGATCCAAATTATGTTAATAAACTACTTTTTATTTTTGGGAATTATGAATAGTAACTATGGTAAATTTTATTTTCCATAGTTAAAGGTAAATCAGGTAATTAAGGGTAAATATATTATTATAAAATTACCCTAACACATGTCAAAATCTTATTGGATGACTAAAATTCGACACGTATCACCTAAGGGTCGGATTATATTCATGTAATGGACTTTTTTCCATGAAAATAATTTAATTATTATTAAAACCAATGAATGTGACAACATGTCACTTTCTTAAATCTTATAAGTATAATAATTTTAATTTAGTGATACACCTCATGAAACTTCAAACATGAATAGTATCCAGAAATCTAATACAATTATCTACATCATAGAAATTTATTTAGAATTTTTAGGGATTAAATAATTATCATTTATTATGACACAAAGATGATGTAGTAATTGTCTTATTAATGAAATATTGGCATAATTAATGTTATAAATACCCAAATAAATGTAATTGAAGAATTTTTATGAATTAAACTAATTTTATAGGTTAATATAACATGTTATTATTTATTTAATTAACTTTTTTCGAGGTAATCATTCAGTTATGATTTTCACAAAAATCAATTACTAAATAGTGTCAAAATTGACATAAAATAGTTTTTAAAACAAATATTATATTATTAATTGTTATTTTATTCCTAAAAATCTAAGGTTTAGCCAAATGACTTAGATAATGTTATATAAATTAATAATAAACAACTTGGGGTTTTGTTTGGCTTCTTATAGTAAGTTTATTAACATTATAGTATAAGAACACAAGAAGACACGGTAAAAGTAAAATTATTTAACTTAATGTTAAATCTAAATGATAAGGTTAAAATAGGAACCTAAACATCTCTAAATTCTATTGTATGATGGAATTTCTACCCATCCCCACCTTAGCTTAGAAATAAATCAATTTGGAGCTATTTAAAACCTAATTAGACTTTATAATAAAATAATAGTTTTAGTTATTCCAAAGGAACCCCTCTCCTCCATTATAAAAGGGCACCTCCTCCTCCCTCTTCCTCACACCACTTTGAGCCTTCAAGATCGACCAACCCCTTCCAATTTCTCCTATCCACTTCCCTAGATACATCCTATAGGATCTGTTATTCTTAAAAGACTTATTTTAGTACCCTAAAAGGAGGTCTCAAAGAAGCACTTCAAAGAAGAGGTAATGTCCGTTACCGATTCTTTCATCTTTATTTCTTCTTGCACTTCTTCTTATTTAGTTGTTTCATTATGAAGTAATAACATCAATATCACTCATTTACTGATATGTTATTATATGTATGAAACAACCCTATTTCACCATCTATCCATCCTACGGAAAAAGAAATCACCACGCGTACGTACGTACGGAATACCGTCTCCACGCTGTGGTGTAATCTATTTTCCACCACCACCTTACTTGGATGGGTATAATGGTGTAAATAATTACTATATATGACTATTAAAAAGTGATATTGATTCTGAAATATTTTACATACACTCCAATACAATTCCACGATCATGGTAACGATATCATCGCTCGTGCGTACGTACGGAATACCGTCTCCACGATGTGATGCGATTCGTTCTACACGATCTTCATTGCATAATGATTATATAAATGAATTGAATGAATGAATATGATATATATTACAATAATACCATTCTGTAAATGAGGTATCTATAACCTAAAGAGAAGAATAATAATTTATTCGACAAACAGGCATAAGAACAAAAAAGTAATAAACACCCGAATAACAAGTAGTAATGAAATATTACTAATAATAGGCTAAGAATGTGACCATATATGATATCATAACAATAATTATTATTCTGTAATAAGTCAATAACATTTTTTAAATCATTATATAGGAGGTTTGGACACTTATGAAGCAAATCGGACCTAAGGTAAGGGAAAATATCACAATCTCATTTTATCCGAGATTGTTTATACATTGGTATTTACTGGGGTGTATTTTATCATCCAAATCCATGTTTCCTAAATATTTTATATTACTTCCATCAACCTACAATTGTTTAAATCCAATTTTACCCTTCATTGAGTTTTTTAGTAAAAGATATGAAAGGAATCTTTTATCGTACGAGGTACTTTTTGACTTTTCTGACAAAAGTACGAGAAAAATGTTTTTTTAACTTATACGGCATGAATGGATTTTTAAAACATTATTTCCAAGAAGCTTCCTTTACAAGTTTTCAAGTTTATTTTTAATCAAATTCTTTTAGTTTAAAATTGTATTACATGTTATGAATGGAAAATGTTTTTGAAGTAGAAAGGATATTTTCCTCAAGAATGGAGTTCAATTGTTTTATAAAAATTATTTTCTATCTAAGATAATATAGGGTTCGGTTTCTATCCCTATTGTGACATTGATTTGATTATGTTGTGATGGAATTATTTTTATGAATTCCTTTATCTTATATGAATTGTTTTATGGTGTCATTTTGTTTAAGAATCCCATTTTTATTACATGGGTTATGCAATGATGTATGATTTATGATTTTGTGGCTCACATAAGAATGGTATCATTATGAGATGGGTGGGACGTATATCTCCCTCCAATGAATTGGGTAAAGATTTTATATCTCATGAGATAGACATGGCTGGAACGGTAGGTTATACCGGTTCAGTGAAACAGGACTGAAACGAGGAGTCAACTCAGTTCAGAAAGGGACTTTGTCCACTAAGATAGTCTTGGCAATGAGTCTTGACTAATAAGAAATGATTCTCTATGATTATGTGTGTATGCCACAAAGTTTCATGTTTTAAGTTATGATTATTGGGATTACATTTCACTACTATGATTTATCTCATGTTATGAAATTATGATCTCTTTTGCAGGTTAATATTTCCAAAAGATATGTTCTTATGAATATGACATGATTTATATTTCTTTTTTTTACCCTTACTGAGAATTTGATATCACCCTTTTATGTTTTCTTTTCCCTCAGATATAAATAAAGGATTTAGGTTTTATAAAAATAATATCTTTATGGGAGATTTTGAAGTTCATTCACCACGATTAGAAGATTATATTCCGAGTTTCCAAAGACATTGAACTGTTACGGTCCTTGTGTGTGTATTTTTATTATGTACTAAGTATTCAGCAAAAGTAATGTAATGTCTATGTACGTTAAGCTTTGGGTCTCTACAGTTGGTATCAGAGGAAAGGATTAGTTTACCTTTGGAAACTAGGATGCAAGAACTTTAGTGATTTCCCTAGAGATATTTCTAAGGTATGTCTAGGGATGTCCCTAAGTTTAAGTATATGTATAGGTTATAGTACTAGAATTACGCTAACGATCATAGAATTAAACCTAAGATGTTAGATATTGAAGGTAATCCCCCCTTTATTGTGTTGTTTTCCCTAGCATGATTTTTGCCTATCACACTATTCTTTTTGGGTTTTAGATGATGGTTGGAACCCGAAGGAACCGTGTTGATCAATGTAATGGACAATGCAATGATTGTCCTCCTAAACAAACAAATTTTATCGGAGATGGAGTGAAAAATGTTATTACTATACTTATACAAGCTATGAATCATTATGGACTTCCAAATGAGCAGAAAAGGGAACAACATTCTATTGAGTCCTTCATGAGGAAATGTCCACCTTCTTTCAGTGGGTCTTCTGATCCACTTGTTGCTGAATAATGGATCAGTACCACTGAAATGATATATTCAGTTATTCAATGTTCTGAACATGATAATGTCATCTTATTAGTATATCGTTTGGAAGGTGAAGCTGATCAATGGTGGAATCTTATCAAGAATACGAGGCAAAGAGATGAAATTGAGTCCATGGAATGGGACGAGATCAAGAACTTATTTTTCAATAAGTAATTCCCTCGTATTCTTCAAAAAAAGATGTAGGAGTTTTTTGAACTAAAGCAAAAGGATGATGAATCTGTTTGTATATATGAAGTGACATTTACAAGGCTTGAAAGGTATGAATCTGGATTTATCATCCAACCTGAAAGTAAAGTTGATCGATTATTCAATGGCATAAAACCAATTCTTCGAAGGGCATTAGCTATAAGAGACTTCAGTAGCTATGATGAAATTCGGCGTTGTGCTATCAAGGTAGAAATGGAAGTTGGTGTTACATATCCATCTCATAGTTTTGACAAGAAATGAAATATGGAGTTCAAGGAGAAATCTCAGAATAATGGTGAAAAGAAGATGAATGTTTCCTTATGCTCAAAGTGTGGAAAGAAGAATGGTGGATATTGTCTTAAAGGGACAAGTAAATGTTTCAAATGTGGAAAGGAAGGTCATCGGGCATTTGAATGCTGCAATGATGGGAAGAAGATGCCTAATGATGTAAAAATGGAAGGGATACACAGAATGAACCTACTACACTTCAATGCTTCAAGTGCAAGGAAATGGGGCATTATGCTAATAAATGCCCTAATCCAAGGGTTAGCGATGATCGAAATGAGCAACTACTTAAGGAAAAGGACAAAGGGAAGTCACATGCGATCACCATTGGCGATGTTGAATATGACAACGATGTGGTGGAATTATTAAGTGTTTATGTAATGGGATTCCAAAATAATGTCGTATATAGTATCGTTGAATATTGGAATATTTATGTATTGGTCTATTGTGGTTTTCAATAATTTTATGGTACCAGTAACCATGGAAAGTGATTGAGATGTTTTTGAAATCAGATGATATGCGCATAATGAAGGGATAAAGAGAAAATTAAATGTTTGACAGTATTCATGAGGCCATGATTGATATAAGGACTAAGTGATATCATGGTTTGAGTATATAGAATTTTGAGGATTTTGGTATGTGGAAAGTGTCAACTTTTAACAGCATTCATGTTTTCACTAAGGTTCAATGGGTATTCAAGAGAATACATGATTAAGGCCTTTGAATGTTTGGAATGTGACCAGCAAGACATATCTTATGATATATGGGGACCAACGATGGTATTAAATCTCTGGTAATCGTTTTCACTATATTATGAGCGTGGACTATAGTATTATGGATAATCCTAAAGATTGGAATGGATTATGTTGGATATAAGTTAGTATTGTTTAAGGATAGAATATTTTTCGATATTATTGATGGGATGGTATAGTAATATAGTTTTAGAAAAAGGACAACCTGCAGGATGGGCGACAGCCCATCACGTCGGACAAGGCCGTGGGAATCGAACCCACAACCGAAGTGCGACTGGCCTTTATCGCCTACCACTGGCCTACAGGAAGTCCCTGTTTTGTAGAAACTAGTTTTATTATATTAAGAAGTATGATATATGAAGTATAATTCCATTTTAGGAACCATATATCATTAATCTCACTATAGATGGACTTATGTATTTTTTGATAAATTTTTTAACCTTTTGTTTGAGACAGATGGAATGACCCATAATTCTATCACATGATCTGCTAACACATCATGAATGAAAAATTAAACTTTATTTCTTTAAGAGATGAAGTGGAAATTTTCCAAAGAACGACCAATGGTGAGACTATACCGAAATCACGAAAGTATTTCTTCTAATTCCAATTTCATCAGCTTTAGGGAAACGATCTTAAAAACCAAAAATGTTTCCCTAGTGCTCTTATATCTGATAAATCAGATGGTACATTAGATCGTCACAAATTTATGGCTTTGTGATTGCTGGCTTTTCCGTAGCCATGTTCTCTAGCACTCTCCATCAGAACATGATGGTTAGATTTCTCTTCCATATCCATATTTTCACCTATGTGGAAACCCAGTGATTAGTTTATTTGGGAAACTGTTCCGTTTCATAATTTTGTATTTAAAGATTGGTTTTGGTATTTCTTTTTATGATGTGGGTTTCTATCAAAGATAATTTTGAATAGTAAACCATTTATAACCCCGACGAATTTCGAGGGAGAAATTCATTTTAAGGGGGGTAGAATGTAACACCCCGAGATTTTATGAAAAATATATTTTTTTAATTTCATTAATGTCTTGTGTTGTACGCTACAAGAAAATGATCTTGCACAACACACATCCTTGACTTTCCTTGCATTAAACGCAATCGCAACCTTCCTCGATAGCGTGTGTAGTACGCAATACCGAGTTTCACAAAACAAGGATATGCTATTAAAATATTATTAAAACTAGTCGTTATGAATAGTAATAACCACTTTTTGAAATTTTGTAAATTTTATTTTTCAAAATGGACTTCATTTTTGGATTCGGAATATCGAAATTAGCCTAGGGTGAAATTTTGGTACATTTCAGATAACTTTCATTTTCTGATGAATAGTGAAAATTACTAAATTTTAATTAAAAACAACCTTTTTAATCAAAATAATTAATAGTGATAAATTATTATGTTGAGTGGTTTTAAAGTATATTTACAATATATATTTATACAATTTAATACAATGTTGGTCATTGGATGTAATTTTACATTTAAACCAGACATAAACAAGTGTCAATCTTTTGATAGTTATTATCTCTTAAGAACACGCTATTTGTTTTGACGACGAGAATAAATTTTTAAATTACTTAATGCAACTGATATGTTTTGAATTTGGTAAAATAGACATCATTTTTGAGTTCATAATATCAAATATAGATTAGGCCTAATTTTTGGTATTTTTCTGGAAACTTTCATTTTTTGATGAATATTGAAACCACTAAGTGGTAGTTAAAAAAATGAATTTTTCATAAAAATTAATTTTACCGCTTCTGTGAGTGGAATTTCAAAAATACGAGAGACACGGTTGATGTTAGTAAGTAAAATGCGGTTCAATGAGATGAAAATAATTTTTAATGAATAGTAAAAACACACTATATTTTAATTAAAAATGAATTTCTTCATCACAATAATTTATATGGTTAAACTACAATATTGAATGGTTTTAAAGTATAATTAGAATATATTTTTTCCATTTAATATAATGTATATCATTAGCATTGATTCTACCTTGAATTCGTAGGATAAATCAATTCAATCTTTTGCAATATTTTAATGAAAAACCCGTTTTCTTTCGACAACGGCGTTAATTTTAATTTAATTTCTGCAACTTTTTTGTATTGAATTTGGAAAACTGGATTCCATATTTGGAATCAATTTATCCAAATTATGTTAATAAGCTACTTTTTATTTTTGGGAATTATGAATAGTAACTACGGTAAATTTTATTTACCATAGTTAAAGGTAAATCAGGTAATTAAGGGTAAATATAATATTATAAAATTACCCTAACACAAGTCAAAATCCTATTGGATGACTAAAATCTGACCCATATCACCTAAGGGAAGGATTAGATTCATTTAATGGACTTTTGTCCATGAAAATAATTTAATTATTATTAAAACCAAAGAATGTGACAACAAGTCGCTTTCTTAAATCTTATAAGTATAATAATTTTAATTTAGTGATAAACTTCATGAAACTTCGAACATGAATAGTCTCCAGAAATCTAATACAATTATCTACATTATAGGTTTTTATTTAGAATTTTTAGGGATTAAATAATTATCATATAGTATGACACAAAGATGATGCAGTAATTATCTTATTAATGAAATATTGACATAATTGATGTTATAAATACCCAAATAAATGTAATTTAAGACTTTTTATGAATAAAACTAATTTTATAGGTTAATATGAAATGTTATTATTTATGTAATTAACTTTTTCCGAACTAATCATTCTGTTATGAGTTTTAAAAAATTCATTTACTAAATAGTGTCAAAATTGACATAAAATAATTTTTAAAACAAATATTATATTATTAATTGTTATTTTATTCCTAAAAATATATGGTTCGGCCAAATGACTTATATAAGGTTACATATATTAATAATAAACAACTTGGGGTTATTTTGGCTTCTTATATTAAGCTTATTAACCTTATAGTATAAGAACACAAGAAGACACGGTAAAAGTAAAATTATTTAACTAAATATTAAATCTAAATGATAAGGATAAATAGGAATATAAACTTGTCTAAATTATATTGGATGAGATAATTTCGACCCATCCCCACCTTATCTTAGAAATAAATCAATTTGGAGCTATTTAAAACAGAATTTGACTTTATAATAAAATAATAGTTTTAGTTATTCCAAAGGTACCCCTCTCCTCCCTTATAAAAGGGCACCTCCTCCTCCCTCTTCCTCACACCACATTGAGCCTTCAAGCTCGGCCAACCCCTGAAAATTTCTTCTCTCCACTTCTCTAGATACATCCTAGAGGTTCTGGTATTCTTAAAAGACCTATTTTAGTACCCTAAAAGGAGGTCTCAAAGAAGCATTCCAAAGAAGAGGTAATGTCCGTTACTGATTCTTTCATCTTTATTTCTTCTTCCACTTATTCTTCTTTATTTTTTTCATTATGAAGTAATAACATCAGTATCACTCATATACTGATATGTTATTATATGTATGAAAAAACCCTATTTCACCATCTATCCATCCTACAGAAACAGAAATCATTGTGTGTGCGTACGTACGGAATACCATCTCCACGCCGTGGTGTAATCTATTTTCCACCACCACCTTACTTGGATGGGTATAATGGTGTAAATAATTACTATATATGACTATTAAAAAGTGATATTGATTCTGAAATAGTATACATACACTAAAATACAAATCCACGATCATGGGAATGATATCATCGCTCGTGCGTACGTACGGAATACTGTCTCCACGATGTGATGTGATTCGTTCTACATGATCTTAATTGCATAATGATTATATAAATGAATTGAATGAATGAATATGATATATATTACAATAATACCATTCTGTAAATTAGGTATCTATAACCTAAAGAGAAGAATAAGAATTTATTCGACAAACACGCATAAGAACAAAAAAGTAATAAACACCCGAATAACAAGTAGTAATGAAATATTACTAATAATAAGCTAATAATATGACAATATATGATATCATAACATTAAGTATGATTCTGGAATAAGTCAATAACATTATTTAAATCATTATTCAGGAGGTTTGGACACTTACAAAGCAAATCGGACCTAAGGTAAGGGAAAATATCACAATCTCATTTTATCCGAGATTGTTTATACATTGTATTTACTGGGGTGTATTTTATCATTCAAATCTAGGTTTCCTCAATATGTGATATTATTTCCATCCACCTACAATTTTTTAAATCCTATTTTACCCTTCGTTGAGTTTTTTAGTAAAATATATGAATGGAATCTTTTGTCGTATGAGGTACTTTTTGACTTTTCTAATAAAAGTATGAGAAGAATGTTTTTTAACTTATACGGCATGGAGGGATTTTTAAAACATTATTTTCAAGAAGATTCCTTTACAAGTTTTCAAGTTTATTTTTAGTCAACTTATTTTAGTTTAAAATTGTATGACATGTTAAGAAAGAAAAAATTTTTCGATGTAGAAAGGATATTTTCCTCAAGAATGGAGTTCAAGTGTTTTATCAAAATTATTTTCTATCTATGATAATATAGGGTTCTGTTTCTATCCCTATGGTTACATTGATTTGATTATGTTGTGATGGAATTATTTTTATTAATTTCTTTATCTTATATGAATTGTTTTATGATGTCATGTTGTTTAAGAATCCCATTTTTATTACATGGGTTATGCAATGATGTATGATTTATGATTTTGTGGCACACATAATAGTGGTATCATTATGAGATTGGTGGGACCTATATCTCCCTCCAATGCATTGGGTAATGATTTTATATCTCATGAGACAGACATGGCTGGAATGGTAGGTTATACCGGTTTAGTGAAACAGGACTGAAACGAGGAGTGAACTCGGTTCAGAAAGGGACTTTGTCCACTAAGATAGTCCTGGTAATGACTCTTGACTAATAAGAAATGATTCTCTATGATTATGTGTGTATGCCACAAAGTTTCATGTTTTAATTTATTATTATTGGGATTACATTTCACTACTATGATTTATCCCATGTTATGAAATTATGATCTCTTTTGCAGGTTAATATTTCCAAAAGATAAGTTCTTATGAATATGAAGTCATTTATATTTCTTTTGTTTACCCTTAATAAGCATTTGAGCTCACCCTTTTATGTTTTCTTTTCCCCTGTATATAAAGAAAGTATTTAGGTTTAAAAAAAGAATATCATTATGGGTGATGTTGAAGATCTTTCACCACGATTAGAAGATTATATTCCGAGTTTTCAAAGACACTAAACTATTACGGTCCTTGTGTGTGTGTTTTTGTTATGTACTAAGTATTCCGCAAAAGTAATGTAATGTCTATGTACGTTAAGATTCGGGTCTCTACAAGAACCAAAGGTATAAATCATGATAAATGGGAAGGCATCGCCTTTATATAAGTAAAGAAACACAACAAAGAACGCAAGTTGTAGTAAACACTAAGTAAACTGAGTACCAAAGTAAGTACTGAAATGTATATGGGCCAAAATACATGTAACACCCGAGACTTTTATGTTATATAAATCATCAAAGGAATCTTTTTCTACACAACACTTGCTTGGCTTGCTTTACACGCAATCGCGACCTTCCTCGATAGCTTGCGTCGTACGCAATACCGAGTTTCACTAAACAACAATATGCTATTAAAACTAGCCATTATGAATAGTAATAACCACTTTTTGAAATTTTATAAATTTTATTTTTTAAAATGGACTTCATTTTTGGACTCAGAATATCGAAATTAGCCTAGGGTGAAATTTTGGTATTTTTCTGAAAACTTTCAATTTTTGATGAATAGTGAAACCACTAAGTGGTAGGTTAAAAACTGAATTTTGCATAAAACTTAATTTTACCGCTTCTGTGAATGGAATTTCAAAAATCCGACAGACACGGTTGATATCAGTAAGTAAAATGTGGTTCAATGAGATAAAAATAATTTTTTGGTGAATAGTAACTTTTTTCTATTTTTACCGCGGTTAATAGTAAATAGGGTAACTAAGGGTAAATATGATATTAATATTACCCTAACACATGTCCTAATTCTATTGGACAAGTGTAATTCGACCAAAAACAAACTTAGGAATAAAATATGACCATTTAGGCCCACTTGGATTAGATTAGGACATTTATTATTAATTTATTTAAAGAAGGGTTAAAATAGTTAAAATCAAAGTTTAATAAGTAAATCATTTTTAATAAGGGGTTATACATACGATATATTCGATTGTAAATATTCATTAGAAAGCTAAAAAGATTTCCTACATGATGGTATTTTATTTGTAATTTTTAGACATCAAATAATATAATTTATTTATGACACAAAGATGATGCAGTAATTATCTTATTAATGAAATATTGACATAATTGATAATATAAATACCAAAATAAATGTAATTTAAGACTTTTTATGAATTCCACTAATTTTCTAGGTTACTATGATATATTAGTGTTGATTTAATCAACTTGGTTAGAACATATAAGTCTATTATGACTTTCACAAAAATCATATATCAAATAGTGTCAAAATTGACACAAAATAGTTTTTAAATCAAATATTATATTATTAATTGTTATTTTATTCCTAAAAATCTAAGGTTCGGCCAAATGACTTTGATAAGGATATATATATTAATAATAAACAATTTGGGGTTCGTTTGGCATGTTATAGTAAGTGTATTAACAATATAGTGAAAGAAAACAAAAAGACACGGTAAAAGTTAAATTAATTAACTTAGAGTTAAATCTAATTGATAAGGTTAAAATATTACCCTAAACATGTCTAAATCCTATTGGTTGATAGGATTTCGACCCATCCCCACTTTAGCTTCGAAATAAGACCATTTGGAACCATTATAAACCGATTTTGACTTTAATATAAAATAATATTTTGAGATATTCCTAAGGTGCCCCTCTCCTCCCTTATAAAAGGGCACCTCCTCCCCCTCCTCCTCACACCAATTTGAGCACTCAAGCTCGGCCAACCCCTGCCATTTTCTCCTCTACACTTCCCTAGAATAATCCTAGAGGTCCTGGTCTTCTCCAAAGACCAATATTAGTTCCTTAAGTGGAGGATTCAAAGAGGCGTTCCAAAGAAGAGGTAATATCCATTACCGATCTTTTCAATTTCTTTCTTCTTCAACTTCTTCGTCTTTAGTTGTTTCATGATAAAGTAATAACATCAGTATTACTTACATACTGATATGTTATTATAAATATTAAACAACCCTAATTCACCTTCTATCCATCCTACGGAAAAATGAAATCACCGCGCGTGCGTACGTACGGAATACCGTCTCCACGCCGTGGTGTAATCTATTTTCCACCATCACCTTACAAGGATGGGTATAATGGTGTAATGAGTTACTATATATGATTATTATTAAGTAATATTGATACTGAAATAATATATATATATATACTCCAATACAATTCCACGATCATAGGAACGATATCATCACTCGTGTGTACGTACGGAATACCGTCTCCACGATGTGATGCGACTCGTTCTACATGATCTTCATTTCATAATGATTATATAAATGAATTGAATGAATGAATATGGTATATACAACACTAATACCATTCTGGAAATGAATTATCTATAACCTAAAGATAAGAATAAGAATTTATTCAACAAAACACGCATAAGAACAAAAAGTTATAAAGACCCGAGTAACAAGTAACAATGAAATATTACTAACAAGAAGCTAATAATATGACCATATATGATATCGTATCAATATGTATGATTCTGGAATAAGTCAATAACATTATTTAAACCATTATACAGGAGCTTCGGACACGAATAAAGCAAATCGGACCTAAGGTAAGGGAAATATCACAATCTCATTTTTATCCGAGATTGTTTATTCGTAAGTATTTACTGGGGTGTATTTTATCATACACATCCATGTTTCATCAAAATGTAATATTATTTCCATCCACCTACAATTGTTTAAATCCATTTTTACCCTTTGGTGAGTTTTTAGTAATATGTATGAAAGGAATCTTTTGTCGTACGAGGTACTTTTTGACTTTTCCGACAAAAGTACGAAGAATGTTTTTTTTAACTTATACGGCATGAATAGATTTTTAAAACATTATTTCCAAGAATCTTCCTTTACAAGTTCTCAAGTTTATTTTTAATAAACTTCTTTTATTTTAAAGTTATATGACATGTTATGAAAGGAAAAATGTTTTTGAAGAAGAAAGGATATTTTCCTCAAGAATGGAGTTCAAGTGTTTTTATCAAAATTATTTTCCATCTAAGATAATAAAGGGTTCTGTTTTTATCCCTATTATTACATTGATTTGATCATGTTGTGATGGAATTATTTTTATGAATTCCTTTATCTTATATGAATTGATTTATGATGTCATGATGTTTCAAGAATCCCATTTTTGTTACATGTGTTATGCAATGATGTATGTTTTATGATTATGTGGCACACATAAGAAAGGATTCATTATAAGATGGGTGGGACCTATATCTCCCTCCAATGCATTGGGTAAAGATTTTATATCTCATGAGATAGACATGGCTGGAACGGAAGGTTATTTCGGTTCAGTGATACAGGACTGAAACGAGGAGTGAACTCGGTTCAGAAAGGGACTTTGTCCACTAAGATAGTCTTGGCAATGAGTCATGACTAACAAGAAATGATTTCCATGATTATGTGTGCATGCCACAAAGTTTCATGTTTTATGTTATGATTATGGGGATCTCATTTTCACTTCTATGAATTATTCCATGATAAGATATTATGATCTCTTTTGCAGGTTTTGATTTTCAAAAAGATATGATATGATTTTTATTTCCTTTATTTGCCCTTGCTGAGCATTTGAGCTCCCCCTTTTATGTTTTCTTTTCCCCAGGTTAGGAAGATGGATATTAAGTAGAATATTCTAAAAGGGACCCTAGATATGATGAAATAAATGGGAGACACTGTAGAAGATTTATGAACCAGTTGTTTATGTTTCCCAGTTTCTAAAGACACTATACCTATACGGTCCTTTGTGGTTTTGTCATATGTTGTAATAAGTGTGCTTCAATTTTGAAGTAGTAACAATGTATGTAAAGTATGGGTCGTCATAGTTGGTATCAGAGGAAATGTATAGTCAACCTTTGGAAACTAGGATGTGAAAGCCTTAGTAAGAACCCTAAGGATAAGTCTAAGCATAGAACACAATCTTAGAAATGGCCATGAATAACCTAGGATAAGACCATATGCATGAAATTGTTTTTTCTTGAATTATGTGGTTTCCTATTATAATTAGTGTTGCTCACACTATTCTTCTTGGTTTTAGTCAATGGCTGGAACCCGAAGGAACCGTGTTAATGCGGAATGCGATGGGCAATGCAATGATTGTCCCCCTGAGCAACCAAACGATATGGGAGCTGGAATGCAAAATCTTGTAGCCATGCTCACACAAATTTCTCAAGCTATGAATCATGCAGGATTTCCAAACGAACAAAGGAGGGAGCAACATTCTGTTGAATCCTTCATGAGGCAGCGTCCACCTTCTTTCAGCGGGTCTACTGATCCATTAGTTGCTGAACAATGGATTAGTACTACTGAAAAGATATTTTCAGTTCTTCAATGTTCTGAGCATGATAAAGTCATCCTAGCAGTGTATCGTTTGGAAGGAGATGCGGATCAATGGTGGAATCTTCTTAAGAATACGAGGAAAAGGGATGAAATTGAGTCTATGGAATGGGACGAGTTCAAGAACTTATTTTTCAATAAGTACTTCCCTCGTATTCTCCGAAAAAAGATGGAGAAAGAGTTTCTTGAAATGAAGCAAAGGGATGATGAATCTGTTGGTACATATGAAGCAAATTTTACAAGACCTGCAAGGTACGCTTCTGGTATTATTATCCAACCTGAGAGTAAGATCGATCGATTCTTTAGTGGCTTAAAACCAAGTCTTCGAAGGGTGTTAGCCATAAGGGACTTCAATAGCTACGAGGAAATCGTTCGATGTGCTCTCAAAGTCGAGATGGAGATTGGAGTAACCCATCAGTCACGTGGGTTTAATAAGAAGAGGAAGATGGAATTCAAAGAAAAATCTAAAGAGCACACGGAAAAGAAGATGAACTTTCCCTTATGCTCAATGTGTGGAAAGAAACATGGAGGGAGTTGTCTTAAAGGGACAAGTAAATGTTTTAAATGTGGAAAGGAAGGTCATCGGGCATTTGAATGCCGTGATAATGGGAAGAAGATGTCTAATGATGCAAACAAAGGAAGGGATACACAGAATGAACCTACTACACTTCAATGTTTCAAGTGCAAGGAGATGGGGCATTATGCCAATCAATGCCCAAATCCAAGGGTTGATGATGATGGTCGACGTCAACAATCTCTTAAGGCTAAAGACAAAGGAAAGTCACATGCAATTTCTATCAGCGATGTGGAGTACGATAACGAAGTGGTGAAAGGTACACTTACCATCCACTCTAAAGTAGCAAATGTTTTATTTGATTCTGGATCCACCCACTCTTTTATTTCTAAAGAATTTTCTAAGGGTATCACCGTATTACCTCAACAATTAGATGTTGAGTTAGCTGTGACAACACCTAATGGCACATCAATCGCATAAAAAGTTTATAATTCTTCTCCGATCGAAGTTTGTGGGAAAGTGCTTCCTGCAAATCTTGTGATCCTTCCTTTAGTGGAATTTGATGTGATTCTTGGCATGGATTGGCTTTCTCTACTTGGAGCTCATATCAATTGCCAAAGAAGGGAAGTCACATTTCATATTCCAGATCAATCTACGATCATCTATCAATGCAAGGATGAACATAACCTTCCAGTGGAAATTTCTTCCATCTTATGGGTATTGATTCCACTAAATGAAGGTTATTTATCTCAAATGGTTGGTGAGAAACTCACGATTAAGAATATGCCCATTGTACGGGAGTTTGATGATGTCTTTCCGGAGGAATTACCGGGTCTTCCACCAAATCGTGAAGTTGAGTATTCAATAGAACTCGTACCGGGTGCTTTGCCTATTTCAAAGACACCTTATAGAATGGCCCCAATTGAGTTGCAGGAATTGAAGAAGCAACTCCAAGAGAATCTTGATAACGGATTCATACGCCCTAGTGCGTCACCTTGGGGAGCACTTGTTCTATTTGTGAAGAAGAAAGATGGATCAATGAGACTTTGCATTGATTATCGAGAACTTAACAAGATCACTATCAAGAACAAATATCCTCTCCCACGCATTGATGACTTATTTGACCAACTACGCGGAGCTCAATACTTTTCCAAGATTGATCTTCGTTCAGGGTATCATCAATTAAGGTTCAAAAGGGATGATATACCAATGACGGCTTTCCGTACAAGGTATGGACACTATGAATTTATAGTGATGCCATTTGGTCTTACTAATGCCCCTGCTATCTTCATGGATCTAATGAATAGAGTCTTTAGAGACTATCTTGATCAATTTGTGGTAGTCTTTATAGACGATATTCTTGTCTATTCAAAGAGCAAGGAAGAGCATGAAGATCACTTGAGAATTATATTGAAGACCCTGAGAAAGGAGAAGCTTTATGCCAAATTTACCAAGTGTGAATTTTGGCTTCAAAAAGTTGCATTTTTGGGTCACATAATCTCAAAAGAGGGGATATCTGTGGATCCAGCAAAAACAGAGGTTATCAAAAGATGGTCAAGACCAACAACAGTAACTGAGATCCGAAGTTTTCTTGGTTTGGCTGGATATTATCGACGTTTTGTAAAAGATTTTTCACGATTATCCAATCCACTCACCAAGTTGACTCGGAAAGTAGTTAAGTTTGTCTGGACAGAGGAATGTGAAGAGAATTTCAAGGAGTTGAAAAGAAGGTTATCCAGTGCACCTGTGCTCACACTGCCTTGTAGTGGAGAAAGGTTTGTGATCTACAGTGATGCATCCAAGAAGGGATTGGGGTGTGTTCTTATGCAAAATGATATGGTGATAGCTTATGCCTCACGACAGTTGAAAATCCATGAGAAAAATTACCCAACACATGATTTGGAGTTGGCTGCGGTAATCTTTGCATTAAAGATTTGGAGGCATTACCTTTATGGTGAAAGGTGTGATATTTATACTGATCATAAAAGTTTAAAGTATATTTTCACACAAAAGGAGTTGAATATGCGTCAAAGAAGATGGTTGGAGCTGATTAAGGATTATGACTGCTCAATCCATTACCACCCTGGGAAAGCAAACAAGGTGGCAGATGCATTAAGTCGACAAGACCATGCTAGTTTATCCATGATGAGGATCACAAAAGATCCAATATTTATGGATTTACAATGGATGGATCTTGGAATTATAATGGAAGGGGAAAATTCTTATCTTTCTCAAATGAATGTTCAACCATCTATACATGTGAAGATTAAAGAGGCACAGAAAGAAGATGTCGAGTAACAAAAGAAGGTGAGAAATGTTCCTGAATTCAACCTTGATTGTGATGGGATAATGAAGTTCAGGAATCGGGTTTGCGTTCCTCCCATCCCCGAATTAAAGAATGAGTTGCTGGATGATGCTCATAGATCATCATTCTCTATTCATCCTGGAATCACGAAGATGTATAGGGACCTGAAAGAGTACTTCTGGTGGGATGGCATGAAAAGAGATGTTGCTGAATATGTCTCTCGATGCTTGGTTTGTCAACAAGTTAAAGCTGAGAGACAGAAGTCTAAGGGGATGTTACAACCATTACCCATACCCGAATGGAAATGGGAAAACATCACTATGGACTTTGTCACAGGACTTCCTAAAACATCCAAAGGCAATAATGCTATCTGGGTCATAGTTGATCGTCTTACAAAGTCTGCACACTTCATTCCTATTAGAAAGGATTTATCTCTAGATCAGCTTGCCAGGATATATGTAAAGGAAGTGGTAAGATTACATGGAGTACCACTTTCTATTATATCTGATCAGGATCCGAGATTTACCTCGAAGTTCTGGCGAAGTCTTCAGCATACTCTGGATACAGAGTTGAGTTTCAGCACTGCTTATCATCCCCAGACAGACGGTCAGTCTGAGAGAACAATTCAAACCCTAGAAGATATGTTGAGAGCTTGCTCTATGGATTTCAAAGGAGGTTGGGATCAACACCTACCTTTGGTAGAATTTTCTTATAATAATAGCTTTCACTCCAGTATTCAGATGGCTCCTTATGAAGCTCTCTATGGAAAGAAATGCAGGACTCCAACTTGCTGGGATGAAGTTGGGGAAATAAAGCTATTAGGACCTGATCTCGTTGATGAAATGGAAGAAAATGTCAGATCTATTCAACAACACATAAGAGCAGCTCAGAGTCGACAGAAAAGTTATGCCGACAACCGAAAAAAAGACCTAGAGTTTGAAGTGGGTGATAAAGTGTTCTTACGAATATCTCCCTGGAAGAGGGTTATGAGATTTGGAAAGAAGGGGAAGTTGAGCCCTAGATATATTGGTCCTTTTGAAATACTGGATCGTGTTGGGAAGGTAGCTTACCGATTGGCGCTTCCACCGAATCTCTCTCAAGTTCACGATGTGTTCCACGTATCTCTCTTGAGAAAGTACATACCAGATCCTTCACATGTACTCAGCTCAGAAGTTGTACCGCTGGAGCAAGATCTTTCTTATGAAGAACAGCCGATAGAGATTCTGGATCGTAGCGAAAAAGTCCTACGAAACAAGACCACTCGCTTGGTGAAAGTTTTATGGAGGAACCACCAACTTGAAGAAGCTACATGGGAGCTTGAGGATATGATGAAGGAGAAGTATCCTCATCTGTTTGTTACAAAGTGACAAATTTTGAGGGAGAAATTCTTTTTAAGGGGGGTAGAATGTAACACCCGAGACTTTTATGTTATATAAATCATCAAAGGAATCTTTTTCTACACAACACTTTCTTGGCTTTCTTTACACGCAATCGCGACCTTCCTCGATAGCTTGCGTCGTACGCAATACCGAGTTTCACTAAACAACAATATGCTATTAAAACTAGCCGTTATGAATAGTAATAACCACTTTTTGAAATTTTATAAATTTTATTTTTCAAAATGGACTTCATTTTTGGACTCAGAATATCGAAATTAGCCTAGGGTGAAATTTTGGTATTTTTCTGAAAACTTTAAATTTTTGATGAATAGTGAAACCACTAAGTGGTAAGTTAAAAACTGAATTTTGCATAAAACTTAATTTTACCGCTTCTGTGAATGGAATTTCAAAAATCCGACAGACACGGTTGATATCAGTAAGTAAAATGTGGTTCAATGAGATAAAAATAATTTTTTTTGGTGAATAGTAACTTTTTACTATTTTTACCGCGGTTAATAGTAAATAGGGTAACTAAGGGTAAATATGATATTAATATTACCCTAACACATTTCCTAATTCTATTGGACAAGTGTAATTCGACCAAAAACAAACTTAGGAATAAAATATAACCATTTAGGCCCACTTGGATTAGATTAGGACATTTATTAGTAATTTATTTAAAGAAGGGTTAAAATAGTTAAAATCAATGTTTAATAAGTAAATCATTTTTAATATGGGGTTATACATAAGATATATTAGATTGTAAATATTCATTAGAAAGAAAAAACGATTTCCTACATGATGGTATTTTATTTGTAATTTTTAGACATCAAATAATATAATTTATTTATGACACAAAGATGATGCAGTAATTATCTTATTAATGAAATATTGACATAATTGATAATATAAATACCAAAACCAATGTAATTTAAGACTTTTTATGAATTCCACTAATTTTCTAGGTTACTATGATATATTAGTGTTGATTTAATCAACTTGGTTCGAACATATAATTATGTTATGACTTTCACAAAAATCATATATCAAATAGTGTCAAAATTGACACAAAATAGTTTTTAAATCAAATATTATATTATTAATTGTTATTTTATTCCTAAAAATCTAAGGTTCGGCCAAATGACTTAGATAAGGATATATATATTAATAATAAACAATTTGGGGTTCGTTTGGCATGTTATAGTAAGTGTATTAACCATATAGTGAAAGAAAACAAAAAGACACGGTAAAAGTTAAATTAATTAACTTAGAGTTAAATCTAATTGATAAGGTTAAAATATTACCCTAAACTTGTCTAAATACTATTGGTTGATAGGATTTTGACCCATCCCCACTTTAGCTTCGAAATAAGACCCTTTGGAACCATTATAAACCTATTTTGACTTTAATATAAAATAATATTTTGAGATATTCCTAAGGTGCCCCTCTCCTCCCTTATAAAAGGGCACCTCCTCCCCCTCCTCCTCACACCAATTTGAGCACTCAAGCTCGGCCAACCCCTGCCATTTTCTCCTCTCCACTTCCCTGGAATAATCCTAGAGGTCCTGGTCTTCTCCAAAGACCAATATTAGTTCCTTAAATGGAGGATTCAAAGAGGCGTTCCAAAGAAGATGTAATATCCATTACCGATCTTTTCAATTTCTTTCTTCTTCAACTTCTTCTTCTTTAGTTGTTTCATGATAAAGTAATAACATCAGTATTACTTACATACTGATATGTTATTATAAATATGAAACAACCCTAATTCACCTTCTTTTCATCCTACGGAAAAATGAAATCACCGCGCGTGTGTACGTACGGAATACCGTCTCCACGCCGTGGTGTAATCTATTTTCCACCATCACCTTACAAGGATGGGTATAATGGTGTAATGAGTTACTATATATGATTATTATTAAGTAATATTGATACTGAAATAATATATATATATACTCCAATACAATTCCACGATCATAGGAACGATATCATCACTCGTGTGTACGTACGGAATACCGTCTCCACGATGTGATGCGACTCGTTCTACATGATCTTCATTTCATAATGATTATATAAATGAATTGAATGAATGAATATGGTATATACAACACTAATACCATTCTGGAAATGAATTATCTATAACCTAAAGATAAGAATAAGAATTTATTCAACAAAACACGCATAAGAACAAAAAGTTATAAAGACCCGAGTAACAAGTAACAATGAAATATTACTAACAAGAAGCTAATAATATGACCATATATGATATCATATCAATATGTATGATTCTGGAATAAGTCAATAACATTATTTAAACCATTATACAGGAGCTTCGGACACGAACAAAGCAAATCGGACCTAAGGTAAGGGAAATATCACAATCTCATTTTTATCCGAGATTGTTTATTCGTAAGTATTTACTGGGTTGTATTTTATCATCAACATCCATGTTTCATAAAAATGTAATATTATTTCCATCCACCTACAATTGTTTAAATCCATTTTTACCCTTTGGTGAGTTTTTAGTAATATGTATGAAAGGAATCTTTTGTCGTACGAGGTACTTTTTGACTTTTCCGACAAAAGTACGAAGAATGTTTTTTTAACTTATACGGAATGAATAGATTTTTAAAACATTATTTCCAAGAAGCTTCCTTTACAAGTTCTCAAGTTTATTTTTAATCAACTTCTTTTATTTTAAAGTTATATGACATGTTATGAAAGGAAAAATGTTTTTGAAGAAGAAAGGATATTTTCCTCAAGAATGGAGTTCAAGTGTTTTTATCAAAATTATTTTCCATCTAAGATAATAAAGGGTTCTGTTTTTATCCCTATTATTACATTGATTTGATCATGTTGTGATGGAATTATTTTTATGAATTCCTTTATCTTATATGAATTGATTTATGATGTCATGATGTTTCAAGAATCCCATTTTTGTTACATGTGTTATGCAATGATGTATGTTTTATGATTATGTTGCACACATAAGAAAGGATTCATTATAAGATGGGTGGGACCTATATCTCCCTCCAATGCATTGGGTAAAGATTTTATATCTCATGAGATAGACATGGCTGGAACGGAAGGTTATTTCGGTTCAGTGATACAGGACTGAAACGAGGAGTGAACTCGGTTCAGAAAGGGACTTTGTCCACTAAGATAGTCTTGGCAATGAGTCATGACTAACAAGAAATGATTTCCATGATTATGTGTGCATGCCACAAAGTTTCAAGTTTTATGTTATGATTATGGGGATCTCATTTTCACTTCTATGAATTATTCCATGATAAGATATTATGATCTCTTTTGCAGGTTTTGATTTTCAAAAAGATATGATATGATTTTTATTTCCTTTATTTGCCCTTGCTGAGCATTTGAGCTCACCCTTTTATGTTTTATTTTCCCCAGGTCAGGAAGATGGATATTAAGTAGAATATGCTAAAAGGGACCCTAGATATGATGAAATAAATGGGAGACACTGTAGAAGATTTATGAACCAGTTGTTTATGTTTCCCAGTTTCTAAAGACACTATACCTATACGGTCCTTTGTGGTTTTGTCATATGTTGTAATAAGTGTGCTTCAATTTTGAAGTAGTAACAATGTATGTAAAGTATGGGTCGTTATAATACAAACCCAAATGAAATTATAGTACAAATAAATAGAAAGTACAACAACTGTATGTAAATTAGAAACCACCGAGTCATCCTCCGTCTATCCCACCTAAGGGGTGGGTACATATGGTATCCTCAGCTCCTCGGGTCCGGTCATTCACTCCGTCTACGTCTCGCCTGATAGTCCACCTCCAGGTATTATTCCTCTCCACAATCCTCTACCACGATCAGCATTGTCCGTCGTCTGCAACCAACACAATGTAGTGCGGGCATGGCCCGTGCAGGGGTGAGTATACGATACTCAGTAGGGACCCCGAGACCCCCGATGGTCTCCCAGAATCCACAAAGGTTAAACCAAAAAGGAAGGATACAAACACGAATAATAAACCAATTCTACTTAGGTATATGCCCATACATATACCTAAGTCATCATTTCCAGTTCGGCTCCAACTCACGAGCCCATGTACAACCCATTCCACACAGAAAAACACAACCCAATCCACACAGTAAATAAAGTCAATCATATTTGTGATAATAATTGAAAGTCAAGACTCAACTAACATAGGTATACTACTCATGAAGAGTGGTGGAGATAATTATATGTAACCTCTAAATCATCCTCACTTCCAAACCCAGGTAGGATCAAAGTATAGAAGTCGTCGCTATCTAACCCATGTAGGATCCAAGTACAGTAACCATTGCTGCCGAACCCATATACGATCCAAGTACAGTCGACATCACTGCCAAAACCATGGAGGATCCAAGTACAGTCATCCTCACTACCAGACCCACGTACGAACCAATTACAGTCATCCTCGCTGTCAAACCCATGTAGTATCCAAGTACAGTCGTTATCGGCGTCACGGTCACAGCCAGTTCTAGGGTTCCCGCACACAGCATGCTCGATTCCGAGAGGGTCTGCTCCACAAGCCAAGAGGTTCGATACATCAACTGTCACGAAGTCTAGGGTTTATGTATCACAATGTTCCATCTCTTCATTAGGAACTCAATGCGACAGATGGCACGTCAATCGGACGCCCCATCTGAGATATATTGGTTTTTTCGTCCTAGAGGCACGGTTGGTTTTTAAGCTAAAACTAACTCGACTGTACTCCAGCTACGTCCAAACCTCAAGTGGAGTAAGCCAAAAGAACTGTCTCACTAAGAATAAATCAACGAGATTGACGGCATGTCATTCGGACATCCGGTCGTCACGTTATAAGCATTTCCGCTCCATGGGCCCGGTTGGTTTCGGGTTCGAACCAACCCGGTCGTACCCAACTTCGCAGAAACCTTGGGTGTAATATACCGAAACAACCGCCTCGATCCAAGGATCCCAACTTAACTAACTATGTGTCGATCGTAGGTCTGTAGCTCAGGTTATGGGCGTTTGAACGAACCTGGTGTGAAACCAGGGGGTTTGGGCCCGGTCCGACCTAGCCTAACACCCCCTAGGTCGGCCCGGTTGGCCGTGGCCCGGCCCGGATCGGAAGCCAGCCATAGCTCGGCTCACGGCCGAGCGGGGTGCGAAGGGGGCATGTCACCCTTTGTTTCTGAAACGGCGACCACCTTGGTGGGGTCCGCCCTAGGCAGATCCGGGGGTTACACCCCCCGGTTTCACTAGGATCGACCAGCCATAATGGCTGGCCAGTGTCAGCTACTGCGGGACCCACGGGGGTCCCACCTCTTGGAGCACCGGCATCCGGCCGAGCTCGGCCGCCCTTGTTGGTGCCCACTGCGGCCTTAAAACGCATCTCTCGTTCGATAGGCGCTGCGCGATGGTGTCGCGCACCTCCTCTGAAGCCCGCCCCGGCAGCGGTTCCTTTGGCCTCACCGGTGTGGTGCGACGGCGCCACGCACCTCCATCACAGCCTGCTCTGGTCTCGGTTCACTTCATTCCAATGCGGTGCAATGGAACCACACCTCCTTCACCACAACTCATAAAAATTGTTCAACAAGAAAGTGGGGAGGAGAAATCGGTCGTGTTTGTGCGGCATAATCTCCTCCCATAACGTTGGTAACATTTGGCCAATTTAATCATTGAAGAGTGTTAAATTAATCATGAACGAAAATAACCCCTACCTCGATTTAATGATGTCATTTTCCAGAAATGGGGAAGATGGCAGCGGGGTAAGGTTTTGAAGACGGCATTGGGGTGCATCCAAGGAGAGGATAGCATCTCACACTAGCTGGGATGAGACGAAGGAACGAAACATCATCTCTCTTTATGGTGTCGGCGTACTTCATCGAAGGGTGATGTTCTTTGAGAAAGGACGAAGTTCTTCCAAAAGAACTAGAGCTTTCTCCTCAAATCCCCATCCCAACGAGCCAAACCCCCCAATAAAATAAGAATCCTCTTATTTTATTAAAACATGGAATGCATTTCAAATTTAAAAATTCCAAACCAATTCACTTAATTAATTAAACATGAGTTGTCTAATTAATTATGTGGCAAGTTGGCAAGAATTAAAGAGGGAGAGCGGGGAGTTTCTCAAATAAAGGGGAAAGTTAGGGAGTATAGGGAATGTGAAGAGTTGGGGTTCGTAAGGGCCCCACCTCACCTTTATCCTCTCAAGGGTAGTTAGAAACTAGTGGCTCCCACCCCAACTCCCACACCTTGGATATAACCACTTAGAAAAAAGAAATAAAATTGTAACACAATTTTATTTTAATTTTCATTTAATCAATATTTTTCTTAAACTCCTCCCAATAAAACGCACCATCAGTAAAGGTCCTATTAAGCAATTACTGGCATTAAGGTTCCATCTGTGCACTCGATTTCAATTCCGAGCACTAGTTCAAAAGATTGAAAAACCCGCTCGTTCGTTCACTGAACTTACCCGAGCTAAATGTCGGAAATTGATTCCGGGCACACCGGGCCTTGGAATCAGGTGCCTTCAGAAATTGCATACTTGTAAAATCCCAATGAATTTATGAAAAACTTTTCCTTGAAATTTACGGGTCTTTACATTACTCCCACCTTGGGGATTTACATACCCGTAAAGATACATCATAAACTAGAGAAACAAAAGAGGGTATTGTGCACGCATATGGGTCTCCCACTCCCATGTGCTCTCCTGGAGTTTCCTGTGCTTCCACCTGATGCACACTAAAGGAATAGACCGTCCACGTAGGACCCACTCTTGTCGATCCTCGATCTCTACCAGAACCTCCGAAAAAGTCACCTCTTCATCGATGTCTATCTCTCCATGGTCGATGATATGTGTCGGGTCATGCACGTATCTCCTCACCTGAGATATGTGGAAGACGTTGTGAAGCCGGTGCAACTAAGGTAGAAGAGCCAGGCGATAAGGCACCTCGCCTATCCAGCTGAGAACCTGGAATGGTTTGATGAAGCACAAAGATAACTTGCCACCCTGGCCAAATCTCTTTAATCCATGCCGAGGTGAGACTCGTAAGAAAACGTGGTCACCATCCTCGAACTCTAGTGGTCTCTGTCTCCGGTCAGCATAAGACTTCTGTCAGCTCTGAGAAGTCCTCATCTGCTCCTAGATTGTATGTAACTTCTCCGTCGTGGCCTGGACCATCTCTGGTCCTACAATTGCTGACTCCCCAGGGTCAGTCTAGCATAGAGGTGATCTGCAAGGTCGGCCGTACAATTCCTCGTATGGAGCCATCCTGATAGTTGAGTGGTAGTTGTTGTTGTATGCAAACTCCACCAAGGGTAGGTGATCCTCCCAGCTAAGACCAATGTCAAGGACACATGCACGGAGCATATCCTCAAGATTCTGAATGGTCCTCTCTGTCTGGCCATCCGTCTGAGGGTGGAAGGCAGTGGTCAGGCGTAGCTGCGCCCCAAATACCTCATGCAACCCCTTCCAAAGCTGGGAAGTAATGTGAGTGTCTCGATCAGAGACGATAGATGATGGCACACCATGAATCAGTAAGATCTCCTGAACGTAGAGGTGTCCTAAGCTCTCCACTGAGCCCTGCTCTCTGATAGATAAGAAGTGTGGCGACTTTGTGAGTCGGTCTATGATCACCCAGATGGAGTCATGTCCTCTGGATGTACATGGAAGTCCCGTCACTAAATCCATAGATATCTCGTCCCACATCCACTCCGGGACCTCTAAGGGTTGTACCAAGCCTTATGGTACCTACTGCTCTGCCTTCACCTGCTGGCAGGTGAGGCATCGTGAAACGAACTCTGCCACAACCTTCTTCATACCCGGCCACCAGTGCTATCGTCTGATATCCTGGTACATCTTCGCTACTTTTGGATGTACCGCCAATGGGGAAGTGTGAAACTCTCTCAGCACCTCCACCTGTAATGCAACTGGTACCAGGGTACGTCCTCTGAAAAAGATGAGGTGTTCTCTGCCGCGTGTGCCCCGCACCTCCGAACCAGTATCTTGAGGTCACCCACCTGATGGTCTGGTCCACTTCGACCTCTGCGACATCTGTCTACTGCCGGCTGCAGAAGACTCTGCTACGTGCCGCCCTGCAGTAGGTCTCGCTACTGGTGTAGGCTCAGCAAGAAATCTATCAACAATAAGGGCTCGTTCCAGTACTCCACCATACGTTGGTATGCGGAGGGAGATCATCGAAGCCCTGATCTCATGCCTCAGTCCCTGATCGAAGGTCCGGGCCTGGAAGAATGGGTCCCGTACCATGTCCATGGAGTAGCGCGATAGATCAGTAAATCTTGCTGAGTACTGGGCTACTGGCATGCTGCCCTGCCGCAGCTGTAGTAACTAATGGATGCGCACTGCACAGAGGGTGGCTAGAATGAACTCCGAGCGGAATAGGCTCTCAAAGTTTTTCCAAAGAAGAGATGCCTCTGCGTGCACCTAGAGCATCAGGCTCCACCATCTACGTGCTACTATGTGTAGGAGACTCACCGCAAGGATAACCATGAGGTCATATGGGGTCCCTACTAATCTGAAGACTCGACCAACAGCCTCCAGCCAATCCTTGGCTGCCTGAGGGTCCATCTCTCCATGGAACCTGGGTGGCCTCTGATGTTGAAACTCATGGAGTTAAATCAGGCGACATGCACTCTCAGTTGTTGGGGCTGGTGGCATTGGTGTCTCGGTGGGTAGAGGTACCGACGGTGCCTCCGCTGTAATGGGGCCCTGCACCGAGGCCTCATCACTCGGTGGGCTGCCATCTCGCACAAAGCTCGGAACCCTAGCTGGTTGGCGTCATGGGGTCATCCTGAAAAGAAACAGGTGCTCCACGGTTAATACTGTATACTTGGTGAGCTAACACAAAGTAATCACAAAGAAAACTTCTGAATCACACATGCAATCATTGTTTTTTCTACACTGAGTCAGAAATCAAAATTCAGGGTCCTCATGTATGGATACGTTGGTCGCCACACCAACACTGGACTCCCTGGACTAATAACCAAACTCAATACTCTAAACATTGTTTCCTCAACTTGAAGAAATTATCAGAGTCCTGAGTTATGCGGTAAAACAGACTCATACGATACCAATTTTTCACGACCCGTCCTCGGGGCCCATGTCGTGACTACCCCAAGCCCGCCTTCCATAGGCCAGGGGCTGGTGACTAGCACCAAAGGCCTAAATCCCGATGAATGGGAAGGAATTTCCTTTATATAAGTAAAGAAACACAACAGAGAATGAAAGCTGTAGTAAACACTAGGTAAACTGAGTAAAAAAGTAAGTGCTGAAAAGTAAGTGGGCCAGAATACAAACCCAACTGAAAGGACAATACAACTGAAAAGAAAGTACATCAGCAGTAAGTAAATCAGCAACCACCGAGTCTTCCTCTAGCTGTCCCAACTGAAGGGTGGATACAGATGGTCTCCTCAGCTCCTCGGGTCCGGCCGTCTGCTCTGTGTACGTCCCGCCGGATAGTCCACCTCCGGGTATCGTTCTGCTCTACAAGCCTCAACCACGATCAGTGTTGTCCGTCATCCACAACCAACACAACGTAGTGCGGGCATGGCCCGTCTAGGGGTGAGTATACGATACTCAGTAGGGACCCTAAGACCCCCAAAGGTCTCCCAAAATCCACAAAGGATAAACCGCAAAGGATGGATACAAACACGAAGTATCAACCAATTCTAATTAGGTATATGTCCATACATATACCTAAGTCATCATTTCCAGTTCGGCTCCAACTCACGAGCCCAAGTAGAACCCAGTACACACAAGAACACACAACCCAATCCACACAGGAAAGCATGTCAATCAAATCAGTGATAATGATTGAAAGTCAAGACTCAACTCACACAGATATATTACTCAGGAAGAGTGGTAGAGATGATTAGATGTAACCTCTGAATCATCCTCTCTATAGATACAACGTAGGATCCAAGTATAGAAGTCGTCGCTGCCGAACCCACGTAGGATCCAAGTACAGTAACCATCTCGGCCAAACCCACGTAGGATCCAAGTATAGTCGTCATCTCTACCAAACCCACGGAGGATCCATGTATAGTCGTCCTCACTGCCGAACCCACGTAGGATCTAAGTACAGTCATCCTTGCTGCCAAACCCACGTAGGATCCAAGTACAGTCGTCATCGTCATCGCGGTCACAGCCAGCTCTAGGGTTCCCCCACACAGCATGCTCGATTCCGAGAGGGTCTGCTCCACGAGCCAACAGTTTCGATACACCAATTGTAATTAAGTCTAGATTTAATGTATCACAATGTTTTTCCTCGTCAATAGGAACTCAATGCGATAGACGGCACGTCAATCGGACGCCCGGTCTGAGAGATATTGGCCTTTTCGTCCCTAGGGCCCGGTTGGTTTTTAGGCTAAAACCAACCCGATCGTACTCCATATGCGTCCAAACATCAAGTGGAGTAATCCAAAAGAACCTCCACACTAAGAGGAAATCAACGTGATTGACGACACGTCATTCGAACGTCCGGTCATCATGTTATAAGCGTTACCGCTCCAAGGGCCCGGTTGGTTTTGGGTTCGAACCAACCCGGCCATATCCAAACTTTGCCGAAACCTCAAGTGTAATATACAAAAACGATGGTCACGATTCAAGGATCCCAATGCAACTGACGGTGCGTCGATCGGAGGTCTGTAGCTGAAGTTACAGGCGTTTGAACGAACCTAGTCTGAAACTAGGGGGTTTGGGCCTGGTCCAACCCGGCCCGATACCCCCTAGGGTGGCCCGAACCGGGTCGACCCGACCCGGGTCTGAGTCCAGCCCGATTGGGCGCGGCCTGCGGCCCAGCTCGAAAGCCGGCCGTGGCTCGACTCGCGGCCGAGTGGGGTGCAAAGGGGGCACGACCCCCTTTGTTTCGAAAATGGCGGCCCCCCTTGGTGGGGTACGCCCTAGGAAGACCCGGAGGTTTATGCCCCCTGGTTTCAACAGAAACGGACGGCCATAATGCCCGGCCGGTGTGAGCTGCCACGGGACCCACAGGGGTCCCGCCGCCTAGAGCGTCGGCGGCCGGCGGAGCCCGGCCGCCCCTGCTGGTGACCGCCGCGGACTTAGGCTGCGGCTCCCATTCGATCGGCGCGGGGTGACGGCGCCGCGACCCTCCGCCGCAGCCCGCTCCAGCCGCGGCCTCCCTCGGGTTCTCCAGCGTGGTGTGACGACACCGCGCACCACCGTCGTAGCCCGCCCCAGTCACGGTTTCTTTGGCCTCACTGGCGAGGCGCGACGGCTCCGCACACCGCTGTCGTGGCCTGCTCCGTCTGCGGTTCCCTTCATTCTCACGCGGTGCAACGACACCACGCCGCCTTCACCACAAATCCTCAACATTGATCAACAGGAAAGCGGGGAGGAGAAATCGGTCATGTTTGTGTGGCCCGATCTCATCCCATGACGTTGGTAAAATTCGACCAATTTAATCAACAAAGAATGTTGAAGCAAACATGAACGAAAATAACCCCTACCTCGACTTAACTATGTCGTTTGCTGGGAACGAGGAAGATGGAACCACGAGGTAAGGTTTCGAAGATGGAGTTGTCATGCATCCAAGGAGAGGACAGAATCTCACACTAGCTGTGATTAGACGAAGGAATGGCATGTCGTCTCTCCTTTGGGTGTCGGTGTTCTTCGTCGAAGGGTGACGTTCTTCGCGGAAGGACGAAGTTCATCCAAAGAAACTAGATCTTTCTCCTCCAATCCCCAACCCAACAAGAAAACCCCCCCAATAAAATAAGACTCCTCTTATTTTATTAAAACATGGCATGTATTTAAATTAAAAAATTCAAAACCAATTCACTTAATTAATTAAACATGAGTTGTCTAATTAATTATGTGTTAAGTTGGCAAGCCTTAAAGTGGGAGAGAGGGGAGTTACTCAAATAAAGGGGATAGTTAAAGAGTTTAGGGAATGTAAGGAGTTGGGGTTTGTGTGGGCCCTACCTCACCTTTATCCTTTCAAGGGTAGTTAGTAACTAGTGGGTCCCACCCCAACTCCCACACCTAGGATATAACCACTTAGGAAAAAGAAATAAAATTGTAACAAAATTTCATTTTACATTTCATTTAATCCACATTTTTTTCAACTCCTCCCAAGAAAACAAACCATTAGTAAAGGTCCTCTTAAGCAATTATCGGCGCTGTGGTTCAATCGGTGCCCTTAGATTTCAATTTCGAGCACTTGTTCAGAAGATAGAAAAACTCACTCATTCGTCCACTGAACGTACCTGAGTTAAACATCAGAAATTGATTCCGGGCACACCGGGCCTCAGAATCAGGTTCCGTTAGAAATTACGTACTCGTAAAATCCCAAATAATATAAGAAAAAAATTTCCTTTACATTTATGGGTCTCTAAATTTTGATCATATCTTCTTTGCACAAAATTTGTTATTTGTGATCATGTAGTACTCAATTATTTAATGATTAGGTAGATGTAAAGGAATGTCTAATTAGAAGGATGATACTATTAAAAAGGTTCAATTTAGAAATTAATGTTAAAAGGGGAACTAAAAATAATTTTGTCTATCATCAATTTCAAATAACCACACTGATAAAGCATAAATTCAAAACCACAACCCACTAAATGATGATCTTCCTGGAGAAAAATTCTACATCATCACCGATGAAGTAAAATGATTCATCAACATTTTTAATTATTTTGTTAAATAATAGCAAAAACTCCTCTAAAAACTCATCAAAATCATAATATAAAGTATTAATATAGATTTTATATTTTTTAAGACCCATTTCAATAGAAATTGTTTTATTATCCAATCATAAAAAGATTCTCACGAGGAATTTAAATTGATTCAATTTTTTAATCTGGCCAAAAAAATATCTTGTGGATGCCACTTTGGACTTCAGATGACATCATAAATAGTTTTAGTGTCTATAATTTATTGGACCACCTTATTCTATAGTGGATATGTATTTTGTAATATATGTGAAAAATTCCAGTTTTCTTGTAATATCTCAAAACGATAGGAATCATCTCAAAAACCAACTGCATTTTAGTAACTTTTTGAAGAGTGGGGACATAGTGTTCATGGAACCATTCCCAATGTAATTTTTAAATCCATATATTATATTAGTTGTAGATAATGTCTCCCAATGGGAGGAAGAAAAATCCACCATGATTGATGATGCTAATGTTTTTTGTTCATTTTTAGGTATAACATGTTCTGTTGGTTTGGAGTTCCACGGGCAATCATAAGTGATTAGGGTACTACATTCTACAATAATAAAACAGAGGATTTTCTAAAATCATATGGGGTACATCAAAAATTGACAACACCATACCACCCATAAATAAATGGTCATGTAGAAGTCTCCAATATATAAATCAAAGGAATTCTAGAAAAGACTATTTAACCCAATTGGAAGGACCAAAACCAATTGTTAGATGAAACCATATGGGATTTTAGACTATCCTATAAAACACCCATATGGATGGTCTTATATTAATTAATTTTTGGAAAGAGTTTCCATCTTCCAGTGGAATTGAAAAAAATACTATTGGGTTGTAAGAAAGATGAATCTAGATCTTGATAAATCTTGGAAAGCTAGGAAATTTTAGTTTCATAAGCAAGAAGAAATTTGGATGAAGGCCTTTAAAAAATTACATGATCTACAATGATAGAATAAGGATGGCCCCTGAAAATATGATTCAACCAATAACCTTCAAACATGGAGATGAAGTATGGTTATACAAATCTTGACTTGAACTAATACTAGGTAAAATTCAAACCAAATGGGAAGGTCTCATTACTTTTATTCGTGTATACCCCTTTAGTGTTTCTCATATTGAAATGGAAAGAGGAAAAAAATCATTCATTATAAATTGTATGTGGTTGAAGAAGTTCTATGGGACCATACAACAATAACCAGTGGAGGGGATCACACTCATTCACCCCGATTACCAATAAATACCAACCAGATCGAATCTTTTTTTTATAGACTATTAAAAGTAGAAATTCCATTTTTTGATATAATTAAATAAAAAATAAATTTAAATCAACTGACGACACTACATGAATCTGTTGTGGGGGAGGATATCTTATAGTTTATTATTTTTCAAAAACAGTCATTTTTTGAGTCGAGCCAATGAAATTAAACAAGATAAATTTCAGGGGAATACCAAATTTTTTTCCTTCATCCACTATTCCCCTCATTCATATTCTAACATGATTGAATGGTCCAACACTATAATTTATTTATTCTTGTTTTTCATGTGAATTAATGAAAATTATGAAAGGATAAAATGGAGATACATAACATAACAGACATCCTGTATGTGATGAAGAATAGAATTAAAGTAACATAACATGCCCCACCTGACTGAAACATCATTTCTAAGGGAGTTTTATTTTACATTAAATATCATTTGAATTAAATATTTTTTTTGTAAATTTTTTTCCTGATCTTTTAAAGAAAATTTCATGTCATAAATTGAATTTATGCTTTATTTGTCTTATCTATGGGACATGAGTTACTTAAGAATTTGGTGATTTCATGTTTTATATTTCAATAATAATGTGATGGAATATTTAAAATGGAAAACTGAATGATTAAAGTGAAGCATGTGTATTAATATTAGTACTCATAATTTAAATAAAATAATTTATTATTACAAACAAAATTTCACTATCGTTTTTAGGATTTGAATTTATGAGATTCATGTGATTTAATTTGTTATTATTAATCCCTCTTTGAGGGATTTTCCAATGATATAATTCCCATTCCTATGAGGATTTCAAGACTAAGTACTCTGAATTTTATTCTTGAGCATATTTCTTATGTGATTTGGGACATACCACCTGCTAGAACATTCATTTGAACTTATCATAGATAGGAATGTATAAAATGCATTTAGAATTATTGAGGCATATTTTACAATTCCCTTATCATTAAAATGTATCTTTTAAATTAATCCTTGTTTATCCCATAGAAATCATGAATATCCTTATTAGGGATCATCTATGTTTCAAGCCGTTTTTATAAATTCCTACCCTTCTCTTTGTATTTTCATGATATTTTAAAATTGATGTGTGGGGTTGAAGTGGGTTGTTCTGGAAGAGATGAAATACATTTTAAACAAGAAGTTTATGGTTTCTATTATGGGAATAAGGAAAGGTTTTTTATACATTAAATTTACTTAATTATTTTCACTTCTTGAAAATAAAATAATAAAAAGAATGGGTTATGACTTATAAGAATAAAAAATGACCATCACTAGGCTGATGAGTTTTGTCATATGTGGTTATTCGGTGAATGTGAGGTTTATGCTAGGCATAACATTTGAAAAAAATATAAAAATCAAAAAAATATACGTTAATAAATAAAATAAATATTAATGTATAGAAAAATTCTAGAAGGTTCCCACCATTCATTATGATTTCATTATTCATGAACTTTTCTTTGAGTTTTGGGTAAATGGGAGTTTCTATTTTGAAGTGGATAATTTCATTAAATATTCATTTTTAATATCATGCATTTTACATAATAGATAAAACTACTCCATGAGCCTTAATTTTCAGAAATAAATTCCTACAAACATTAAACCTCTGATTAATTTTAATCTTTAATGAAGTCCCCCGTGATTTTATTTGACATTTACTTTATTAAGTGGACAATATATTCCCTTTACTATCCTATTGATATGGAGAATTTTAAAATTTTATGAGAACAACTCTAATTAAATTATATCACAAGTGGTGAGAGAAATGATTCAAAATAGAGTTATATCCTGATTTGTCATGTTTAATAATAATGAATTAATAAATATGATTGAATGAAAAGAGAAGTTCCCAAAAATTTTAAATGGGAAAAGTAAAATACAAAAATTTATTTTAAAAAATATGTGTATGTGTGGTGGAATTTATAGACATAATATTTTATTCATTTTTTTATTTCAATTATTTAAATCCTACCAATTTATCAATTTCAAGTCAATTTCATCAGTTTTGGATTTACGGTGCGTTTTCGACTAAAATGTGAAAAATGCATATTTCTGAAATTTTAATAGATTTTATACTCTTTGGTATTTGGAGCATAAAATTTTAAATAATGATCCAATTTGAGAGATTCATTTTTTTGTTCCATTATTTTTTGGATTCAACATTATCTTCTAGACCAAGTGCAAATTCAAACATCTAGATACCCAAAAAAATAAATCATATTGAATGCTTTTTCGGTAGACAGAGTGGACCCCACCTATGTAAATGAGGCATAAGTTGAACCGAAAACCTCCAATTGAGTTTATGTTAGTTGTATTGGAAATATTAAATGTTTCTAAGCTTCACTTTAAATATCAAAGATCTATTCAGTCATTAAGTGGATGCTCAAAAGTAAATGATGATTTTTCCTACATTTAGGTCGAATAAAATTATTGAGTAATTAGGATATAACTTTTTCTCTATGTATATGATGAAGCTAAAATGTTGAGTCAAAATTTAATAACATATTTTTGAACACCATTTTAGAAGACAATTTTTTATGATTTAGTAAAAAATGGGTAACCATGCACAATCTTTTGAATGAAAATTCAGGAACTAAAATTTCAACTATTGAAAACCCATCATGTCCTAAAACACATTAATGGTACTTTATACGACACAAAATCCTCTTTAATGATTATAAATATAATTCTAGGTGTGTATTAAGGAGAATTTCGATTATAGAGGTAGGATGTATGTGGAATCCTCCTTCGTATTTATTTCTCTTCTATCTTATCCTTTTGTTTTATTTACTCTTTGAAGTCTTCCCTATCATGTATTAAATGGACTTCTTCATCCATGTAGGGGTAGTTTCATTAAGTGGTCAGGAAAGGGTGAGGCTAGAACTATTTTCCTTTCTCCTAATTTTGGGAATCAATTTAATAATATCTCTTTTCCCTTCGACATATATTTTCAATTCATAAATCAGTTTTAAATTCCAAATAAAGTTGTGTTCTATTTAAATTCAATTAATTTTAAATTATTTATCCAATGATCCAGATCTCCCTGCACCCAATTCATTTCTGTATCTGGTGCAACATATTAGGGTTGGGTGTTGAGTACTTTATGGTCGTCAAAACATGTGTAGGATTTTATGTTGGATTTTTAGTTTATTTTGGAATAACAATATCTGGTTAGGGATTTCTTAATTAATAATGAACATGTATATCAATGCTACGAACATAGGAAATAATATATACTTGGTTGATGTTTCGGGTATGAATATTTTCATCATAACGATAAGACTATGCATGGGAGAGGAATGAATATGTGAATCTCTCTCTTACCATTCAAGAGAAGAAAATTGGGTAAAATCGAGAAATAATGATAGCGCGACACTAAGTTCTAGACAATACTAATATTGTCAACATCATTTTCAATTATTTAAAATACATTAAATATAATTTCTTATTTCACTCAAATTTATAATAATTAATTTAATGAATGTTTTTTATGAAAAAAAATCCAACAATTTTTTTTGTGCACTTCCGATTAGGATAATTCCATGGGTTAACTATTATACTATAATTAGGTAATTTAAATATTTTTTTCCATTCCCCATTAACGGTGTGCATCAAGTTTCCCTAAATTGATTTAAAAATGTGATAGGAACATGCCATTCCATGTAAAAAATAAATGAAAGAATGATCCTTCCCCTCCCAACCTAGATCCAGATACTCTGGGTCTTAGAGATGATAGGGGAAGGATATGATCCTAGACCTTGTATCATAGATTGGGATTATCTTAACATTTATCCAAGTTCAAGGTCCTCATGACAATATGAATGAACAACAATGCGGACCATGTGGATTCTAACCATCGGGTATGAGAAGTTTGGGACACCTATAACCGTATGAATGAATATCCAAATGGGAGACATGATGGTGTGCTATTTCTAATGGTTTTTCATGACTGCAAGATTTGGTGAAGGTTTCAACACGGTCCTTAACAGAAAAGGTAGACAATGTAAAATGATTTATGGCATCGGTGTCCTAGAAAAGGACTCAAATGGGGGTTATCATTGTTCTTAGAATTGAGTGAAATGGTTTTTCACACACGTCAAGAATAAAAAGATGTGATTCGCATAGGGGTATCAGCATGAGAGGGCTAGATATTCCTTGGACGATAAACCACATGTGTAACAACATTTGGGAAACTCTTTATCCTAGGCACCATTGGTCTCCTCATGTGTCCTTGGAGGATGCTCCCACAGGATTATTATTACGGAAAGGGACCTCACACAGGTCGATTTCCATAAAGGGGGAAAGGAGGCCTCTGCATGTGTCTTGTTTTTTTACCTTGAAGGGACTTATAATTCACTTATTCACCTTTATTCTCACTTAAATCAGTTTTTGGAGAGGTACCTAAGGAATTGTTGGTCAACTAGGAGAAGGGGTTGTATGATCAATGCATGAGGGATCCATTGGACTTACTAGTTTAGAAAATGACGACCCATAAGGTCCAATTTATAGTAAAATAGTGTCCCTTTTCAAAGGAGGATTCCCATGCTAGTCTTGGGCTCCTGTGCTATGTGTAGGTACCCTACAAAAGGGTTTCTTCCTTTTTCTGCCATGTAGGGGTTGTTTGGGACTTCTTATGCATATGGGAATGTGTATAGGTTGTCTTGGGAAAATACCTTTGATTCCCCATGAATTTTGATAATGTTTTATCATTTTTCAGATTATCTTCATAATTTTTACATCCCCAATGTCAAAATGGAGTGAAACAAATCCCACCACCTTCTGATTGGTTCTGATCAAAACAAGAGGGTCTAGTTCGGATGTAAAATGGAGAAAAGATTGTGAATTTGGTGTTAGTAAACTATGTAGGTCATCCACATAGTTTTATGGTGCAATCTCAGTGCATATATCAATGATGCATCTCCCTATTTCAGTTCTATAGAAAAGTATAATAATTTCAATAAATACCATTGACCCCTTGGAAGTTTTTATAAACTTAAGGGTTTAAGATTTTTTTCACTCATCACATAGGTCTTTATCCTGGCTATAATGTTCTTCTGTTTTCTAAAAAGTGTCTAAAATAATTTCCTACATTATAACAACATATGTGATGGAACTTCCTGGAATAACCGTGAAGAGGGTCCTAGGCAAGGCATCTGGTCGAGTGATTTGTGTGAGATATTTGGTTGAGGGGGTTTCGTGTGGAACCTAGTCCAAGGGAATGCATAATTCTTGTCCATTTAAAAAAATTTAAATTCTTCTATGTCAAAATTTCAAATTAATGGCATAACTTGATTCCCTTATCTAGGTTCTCAATGGCTACACTAATTAATTCTAATTAACAAGCTGCAACACATTCTTCAGAGATGATTAACGTTATCAGCCTATATTACTACAACTTAGCGGAGAATGATCTACTGTATCAAGATAATTTTTTAGTACCACATATTTTTGAGTGTCCATTATGTGATTACTTTCCATTGGATTGTCATGTAATTCTATGGGATTCCACTATCCCTTGTTTTTGGAGTTACTTTCTGATGTTCTAGTTTTTAAACCACACAAAATACCATTCTTCCAAAATTTTCTCCATGGGTTCTTTTATAAAGAATGTATCAATTCTAAATAGAATCATCCTGAATCATAGATGCGGCACATTGGATATGAATCCTCATAATAAGGAATCAAAGCCTCATTTATTTGAATTTACTATTGGAACCTCACAGACAGATCAAACACAAGTTAGTAAGGATGCTTGGGATTTATTTTCTGGAGGGGGAGTCAGGCCCAAGTGGATGTGGGTGTACTAGGTGTGCTAGGCTTGTATGGAATTAAAAACTGAGCAGTAAGAAGACCATATCTATCAGGATGTTTGGAAAGGGAAAACATATGTTTACAATAACTAGGAAATAATCCCTGGGTTTCTTAACTAATGGAGTTATAAAATAAATTCATTCCATTTTACGCACTGTGGGGTTCATATTATCTGGTGGGACATCAAAAACAAATATCCCCCCCATTCTTGGGGAGATGTATGATGAGTTTTTTCTACTAAGGATAATGTGGGATGATTTCAAAAGGGTGTTGTCCTTAAATAATTAAATTTTTAAGATGGAGAATAAATTTCAAAATTGATATCCTCACCAAACAGGTGACATCCTTTTAGAAATATGGATAAATGATTTCCTTGAATCAGTAGCAGAAGATCCCACATGTATGATCCAGACACTATGCCCCACTCCAGAGATTTGGGGTGCTCTCAGAACATTCTTTCCTACATTTTAGAAGTGAAAATAAAACCAATGGGGTTGTAAAGATAATCTTAAGGTCAATGTTAAGAATAACTTTGATGGATTCGTTACTATGTGTCTGAAAAATTATCTTCTCACACACCATGAATCAAATAGTGGTGTTAGGCACATGATATTTATTGTTATAGCCAAATTGGTATGGGGGTACATAGTTTTGGTTGATCATATCCTAGAAATAATATTCCAGATCTTTATATATACATACAATGGGAAGGAATTATTTTTTATTGTAGGTAATTTCCTGTGTTGTGGGGGGGGGGATCGCAACTCACTTAAGTTCATATCCACTGATGATTCCATTTTAAGTCTATGTTAGCCAATCTTGACCATTTTCTCTAGTTGTTTCTAGAATCATTCCTCTGATCCTAACTTATGATGAAGTGTTGAGCATGATTAACATGTCATGGGTGTTTAACTTCTTTTCATATGGTAACACACTGACATGGGTGTTCATTAATGATTGAAGGGAGACTTGTTATTAATTGATTTTGTACATGAAATTATTGGGAGACAGTGTAATTCTAGCTCATAATGGAATTGAGATCATCTATGAGGATTATGCTCTATATGAATTTTCTTTCCTATTCATGTGGCTACAATAGTCAGGATTCTTCCATTCTATGCATGTTAGGATTGAAAAACATCTGATGGTATCTCAAAATTTTGGGATACTAATGACCAAATATGTATACTAAATTTCAATCAATTTTCCTCCATTAGATGCATAAATCAGGCTGGAGGTCTGGTAAGATAAGGTGTGGATATCATCATAACATTATAGTTTATTGAGAAAGGTGTTTATTTTGTAAACAATACAATGGTTGTCAGTCAATGTATGTGTGATAAGAAGGATCGATTCAAATATGATGATGTTAAAGCTCTAGATCTTTCGAGGTGCTCTCGAGAATGTACAACTTATTATGATAGGTCTATGAATATCATGCCTAATTCTCCAAGGAATTCTAGTCATAACCATTGGTAGGAGACTCGTGTTCTATCCACCCATTCATCTATGAGTGAAAATAGGCGAGAAGTGGAATCCAAATCGAAGGGTGTCAGATCTTCCACACATCCATCCTCATTAGAGATAAATTATGAGTGACCTGTGGTCATCCAAGATTGTGAGAGAATTACTCATGATGTTAGAGGTTCATGGATGTTTCTCCAGGTTGTGATATGAATCCCAGAGTCAAGCCATATCGAGGGACCTCCTCACCTCCCCCTCGATAGGGATTTGGCCTAGGTAAAGGGGTTTCTTCATGATCTAGTAGATACAATATATACATTAGATGATCAAATCCAAGTCACGAAGTGAGTATCTTAAATGTTGCGCTATGGAGAGATTGAGGGGGAATATGGGTATCTCGACGATGAATGGGGGGACTACCATGACGGAATTTATGTATTTCTCTTTCCACTCTTCCCTTTTCTGCTCTTATATTATCCATTATCAATTTTTAGGAGACTTATTTTACATCTCAGAATATAAGAAGATGGAGAAGGAGAATAATGTGCAATAACATAGGTTTCTGGGTTGTCAAGGAATGGGCCCACATGCACCTCAATTGATGTTGTGGATGAGTCCCATCAGTCCCTAGAGTTATACCCAAGGCATTGAAACATGATATAGGATATGTTGGTGGGAACCACTTGACCATCACCTCAGTTCTCTATTTCCAAGAAGACTAAGCTGGAAACTTCCCCATATTAAGAGATGAAAAAAATGAGGCCACTAAATATGTCCTAGCATAAGTACTGAAATATGTATTCATGTTTTTATTTTATATCATGAATATCTTGACATTAATTACTGAATGTTCCTTCTTTTTAGAGAATCCAAATCAAATTCCTCCTTCATGGTTTTTATAACTGATCTTTCAAGGATTGAGGGTGATTCTTCGGGGGAGTTGCCAAACCATGATAATGAATCTATCACAATGATGGATGATGTGTCAAAAGATGAATCCATTTACATACCCATTCCAGTAGATAGGTTAGAGGGACATGGTAATTTTTTATGCACTCCTTTTTATGTCATGTATTGTTTTGGATTTTCCTCTTCTTATGGAATCTCAGATCAATTTCCTACACTGGAGGACCTTGTGGTAGACAACATTGGTTCCATTGTCACTTAAGAATGGAATCATAGGGATAATAGGTGGTCTTATGGAGGTGTTGTGGTTTAACCTGAATCTTTAGGTACATACGATGTTGTTCCTGATAAGTATCTGGTTCAGGTGATGATGGAAGATCCAATTTGTGTTCCGGGAAATGCGGTTTGGATGCCCATACTTGTGAAGATGTTAAAATACTTGAGGCTGTGTAACATGAATTTTGGATCTAATTAACTTGGAAATTGATATTCTAGGTTTCATAATGGATTTAATGGATTTATTAGGGAATTGGACAGAGTTTATTTTTATCATTCTTAAATTTTCCACATAGATTTGAAATTCTCTCACCTAATTCATTACATAAGAGATCAACTTCTGTAGCTTTTTCTTCAGAGAACATTTCCATGTCACTACTTGATCAATTAATCCATGTCTACCCTACTCATATTGCTGAAAGAATGATGAATCTAAATCCCAAAGTGGTAGTTTCTTGGGGGCCTCTGATCCCAATGGATGAGAAAATTCAATTGGATATTCCTTGTCTGGAGGTTCATGCTCCAAGGGTTGAGGTCAAATCCACAAGAGACGAATCAATTCCAATAGCCAACCCAAAAACAAATGATTTTAACCAATTTTTTTGTTCACTTAATTTCCTTTTCTATTATTTTCTTCCTGATGTTGATGAGAATTGTAATATTTTATTTAGTGTCATCGACTTCAGTGACAAGTATTGAGATGGGGGCTTCCATATGAATCCTACTAACATAGGAAGGTGAAGATAAATCGATTTCAATGGTAGTTGAACGAGGTGGCTCATCGACTGAACTAATACTAGATTATATTTCTGCCCCCAATAGTAGCTTTCAGTCTATTCTCAAGATGCAGACGAATTTTCTCCCTACAAGATGCTTTGTCTGGAGGGACATCTGAATGATAAGACAGGAGAAACCTCTTGATGAAATGTCATAGTGACTTCACTGAATTCTATTAAAGAATTTCATTTTGGGATACAATGGATTTAATTACACCGAGATCCATGATGTGGGTGTGTCTATCATTTGGAAAAGGGATGATGATTGATGATCACATAAAAAAGAGGCATAGCTTTCTGGTTAATTTGAGGAACTCTGAGATTCCATAATCCAAGAAAAGGTCAACTACTACAAGAAGGTGGAGAAGATCCAATATCACCTTGATGAGATTTATATCTAAATAATGTTCATTAATGAAGAAAAATACTTTGCAAAAAATTGTAATTCCATGTCCATTGATCCTAGGTGGGAGAATTGGAATAAATAAGAGATGTCGTTAGTGAAGAAAATGAGATGTTATATATATATGAAGAGGCCAATACTACACAAACGGTTGAACTTTGAAAATCATCAAAGCATTGTTGAGTTATATCACATATTTTCATATCCTATGTTCAAGAAAAAATATAAAATTTAGCAAAGAGGCTCCATAATGTGGAACAACCCCTAAAATTTTAAATATAAATTAAAAGGATTTTTGTTTCCAATCACTTCTTAATGATTATATATATATACTATAATCGTAATAAAAAACTAAAAAGTTACTCATTTGATTGAATTTCTTCATATTACAACCACAATGTCAAGGATAAGGGAGTGCTCTAATTTTTTTCAATACCATGGGGTGTATCGAGCATAGATAGACTATTCCGAAGGATATATACACAACCTTAAAAACATAGTGTCTTTTGTGTCATCACCCTCATTCTTTCCTAATTACAACATAAGGATAACTTAGTCGGTGAGACTTTGATTTTTCATACACTTCCCTTTTTAGGTTTTCATCCTATCAAATTTTGTGACTATTTGTTTTTGTCTCAAATTTTTTTCTCTTATACCATTTAAAGTGCAGGTCTAGTTATTTGATACGCGACTTTTTTCCACAGTTCTCTTTTGGGTTTTTAACCCATTGAGTATTTCATATTTTTGTGGAATGTTTAAATTCATTCAAGCTAGAATAATTTAACATGTGTTTTTTTTCAAACATATTTAATCATAATATTTGAAATGATGACCAAAAAAAGGAATATGGGTTGATAATGTTCCAACATTAATTAGATACCTGATGTGGCATTTTGATCCATTAAGTCTTTTATTACCGATTCTAAAACATGAAATTCAAGATTGGGGGAGGGATATCATGAGGAAGAAGTTATCACTGTTTGAAACCCATTTTATGTGATACTTTATGAAAATACTATCTGGTCATGTTATTATATATTCTAAGAGTTCCATCCTTCGACTCATATGCCCTTTTTTGGGTGACTTATGCAAATCCAACTGGGGAATGATACAAAATAGTCAAAAAAATTGAGTTCCTAGAAATTCAGACATTATATCATTGATGGATGAAAATAGTTTATAGAGATTCAGATTTCTCAAGACAACGATGATTTGTTCTTCCAAAGGAAGCAGTCTGAGAAAGAAGAGAAAATATATTTTAGAATTTTCAATGAATGGGAAACTTCTTCTATGTAAATTGTTTTGTACATGAGGGTACATTTTGATAAATGACCGATGTTAGAGGGAAGTATCATTCTTGAAAAGGGTGGACACATTGTTTAGTTTAATATCGAGAAACCGGGATATTAATTGAGTATTTTAACACCATATGATTAATATTTTATTGTATAGTTTCATGTATTATTACTAGGACATCTTGTCTTGCAGTTTAACATCGTACAATGAATGTAATTTGTTATAATGGTTGAAGTTGTTCAGTCATCACATTATGGATCGATATAATATAATTTCATTAGCATTAACTGAACGGGAAATAATTCTATTTATTCTTGATAATATCTCTTCGAATTCTTTTTTTTCATTAAGGTTTGATAAGAAGAATTTTGGAAGTTGTAATCTATGTATTTTTTAATCTGAAAAGTGGAGTGCAGAATTGATCCCATGGTAATATAGGAGGTCTCTCTTGAGGATGAAGTTACAGCTATTTGGGATACTAGTTTTATGGGATAGTCTATGAAAATTCATCTAGAGTGTGATAGTGAATAGTCAAATAATAGCATCCTAAGGATGATAGACCATATTTTTGGGAAACATATGAAAATCCAATTTTGACATGTTCCAACATAGATATCCAAATGATCTCTCAAAAATTCTGACAATCTATTGGCGATGGACAATGAAAGCTTATGAAGATTAGGGTTTCCTAGGTTTTAGAGTTTAGTTTTGAGGAGAGAAGGTACTTGAATATTTTTAACAACCAAGGTACTTATAGAATAATTTACATTCATATTAATTATCATTACTGAATTAAATAGTGAAATTCATTATATTATATAATTTATAACATAAATATACAATAAAATCAATTTCCTATATTGTTTTATTTGAAAGATTGTTATTATAATTTTGTAATTTTAATTTTGAAAAAACTAATTTCATATTTTTAATTCACATTTTAAAAATTATTATATTTTTTATTTTTGATTTTTATCTAAAAAAATAAAAAAATTCATTATTAAAAATTAAAATTTTTATACAATATTTTTTGGAATGTATAAATTAATAATTATGGTGTAAATTATATTATACATATGGAATTACTAAATTTGGAAATTATAAAAAAATGTCAAAAAATTCATAACAAGTAAATTAAAATTTATTTCAAACATTATCACTGTCAACACAGTCCATGTGAAATGCTGAGAAGATCGAAAAATTTGACTTATAGATAATAAATGTGTACTAGAAATTATTTTCATGGACTTTTTATTAATTATTATTTTGAAATTACATTTTTTATTTCAATTTAGAATTCTATATTTATATAACACTTGTCTTATCCAAATGAATGTGAAATACTTGTGCAAGGAAAGTATAGACAAATTAACGAATTAAAGAAGTATTAATATGGATATGAGTATATATAATTTACAAAAAGAACCAATATTATTATATTGAACCTAATTAATATTATTTTATGATATTAATTAATTTTTAATTTTTATATATGAAATAATTTAATTTAATTCATATGCAGTGTTGATGCAGAGCTTGTAAAAGAATAAGAACCCGTAACTTTATTTTTATGTGTATGTATCAAATAATATACTTTTTTATTTGAATTTGGGGATTTTTTATACCCACATGAGTAACTTTGTGTCCTTTATAATATTTTATTTAAAACTAAGTCAAGTTTTTCACACTATAGTTTTTAATTAATAGAATATTTTAATATGTGGTTATCTAGAAGGAAAATTAATAAATAAATTTAAATTTTAAATATAATAAATTTATATTCTTTAAGATTTTTTTTATAAATTTTATGGAATATATAATTACCTTAATGGCTTGCACAAGGATGATGCAGTAATTAGTTAAATAATGAAAAAATCAAATAAATGGTATTAAAAATATAAAAATTAATATTATTTGATATTTTTAAGGAAATACAAGATTTCTATAGATTTAGGTTATATGTATAGGATATAATAAAATATTGGTTTTAAATTTTAAAAATTTTTCTGATTTTGTTAATGTGATTGTTATAAATAGTGTTTAGCTTGAAAAACATTATTTTTCGTGAATATAATATTTTATTTAATAATGTATAAATCACAAAAATCCTTAAAAAGGGTAAAAATATATGATTCTATCAAAACATTTATCTATATTAATTATTTGTAATTTTTAAATTCATTAAAACTATATTAAACTTATTTTATTTTAACATTATAAGTAATTACTCAATTTCCTCTCACCTCAATTATAAAAAAGATACTCATTCCTTCACATAATTTCATCACCTTAATCCATATTTATATACTATATTCTACCATATTCCATTATCCATATCTCTTTCCCTATTCTAGTTCTTATGGTCTCACAAAAAGACCAATTCAGATGTCCTTGAGGATGTTCTAAATGAGAAAATATTCAGGAGATAAATTCGTTATTTTTATCTTTTAAATTATGTATCACTTATACCTTATCCTCACCCCTATCCAATGCTTCATGATCACTCAAATACTATATATATAATGTATTTTTATTTTTATAATGGCTTATTCACCATAATATCGATTATTTTGTTCTTTTATTCTTAAAAATGAAATCGTCATTCGTGGTGTGTCAATTCACCACCTTAGTGGATATTGAGTTTTTTTCCATTTTCCACAGTCATGGGATGTTTAAATTCACATATATATGTTTAAAATGAACATACTATATATATATTATCACTAGTGATGTATTATTTTTTATACTGAATTCTATAATTTATCGGCCCTAGAAACCATGAAATGAACGCACCACAAACAATGGAAATAACAAAATAATATTAATAAGTGGGTAGAAAGTTGTTATAAAAGATAATATAAGGTATTATAGATAATAATATAGTTATTTAATATAAAAACAATCTTTTAACAATTATAAAGTATGTTTACAATTATTTTATATAATCCAAATTTGAGGTGTTTTAGTTTTCCTTTAAAATCATATTAAATGTTTTTTAAGATATTCAAAAATAGCATTTTTGTAACCTATTAGGCATGGTTGAATTTTCCTTAATTAATTATTCTTTAATTTTTTAGTTTTTTCTTTACAATATTACATTATTGTTTAAAATGTTTAGTATTTCCTTTTTAATTTGGCCAATATTCTTTTTAAATAAGTGAATTTCCTCAAGTAATGTGTTTTTGATGCAACTATTAATTTTGTACAATTATGTTCTGGTTCATGGTAATTGTTTCTTGTAAAGGGTGGGACCAATATCCCTATATAAGTCATTTTTTATTTTTATGTGGGAAGTTTTTAATAATGGTTATTCCCAGTGTAACTGTGATGGTTACACTATAAAGCAGTTGTGAGGGTTACATCATAATGTAACTATGAAGGCTACATTGTAAGATATCTATGATGATTGAAAATCTTATGGTAGTTGTGAGGGTTATAATATTATGTAATTAATTATCCTTGTTTCATAAATGGTTTGTTTATGTTATTAATGATATATGGAAATTTCCTATTTTCACAAAGTATCTATACTATGCATTATGTTTGGGAATTTTGTCGTTGTGAAAATGATTTCATGTGATTATAAGTTTTCATGGACTAACTACTCATATTCTTTTTTATGTCCATAACTGATATTTTTGTTCCCATCACATGTTTAAAAAGGATTTTCATAGGCTTTTAAGGATGTTTAATATAAAATAAGAATCAAAGCTTAATATTGTGATGTTTTTTTCTTGTATGAATGATGTTTTATAAAAAGATTATATATTTGGGGAAAATGTATATGGTTTTAGTAGAAACACATTGTATGATTATGGGTTGTCATGTATGAATTATGACCTAATTATATAAAACACTAAACAAAAAAGATTCTTTGGGAACATTAGAAAGTAATTCTAAAAGAATTTTCATTATTATATAATGTTTACGGTTGGGCCCATATAGTTGGTATAAGAGAACATTATAAATAACTATAGGGTTTATAATGACAGTTAAATAATACCATAAATTAATTTTACATTATAACTTGAAATGATATAACGTTTAAATATTTCCATGTTTCTTCATCAAAGAAATTTCTGTTCAGAATATTATTCTGTAAAATAAACAAGGAATTTGAAGTAGGAAGGCACCAACAGAATGATATCCTTCTAAATCAAAAACCTTGAATAGTGGGAATTAGAACTGAGCATTAATGGTAGTAATGGATCAGTTAAATATTTATATAAATGGTGGTGGAATCCATGGATAATAACATCTATAGTGACCATAAAGGAACATGACAATAGTGGAACATTTTATAAAGTATCACCCTCTTGACACTATTAGATCTTCTTACACAGTTATGGTTAAAGTGTGGAATAATGCCCTTGGAAATACATTTAATTCCATGGAGTTTCATATAATGAAAAGTTAATTCTTGAAATTTATCATTTTGATAGTGAAGATCACTAGTGGTGGAAAGTGGTCAAGCATATCAGGGAAAGAGAGGTGACTGATGCCTTGGAAAGAGATGAATTTAAGAATCAATTTAATGAAAAATAGTTTTTATGGTGGTTCTTCTTTGGATGGAAAATAAATGCCTTTAATTGAAACAAATAAAGGTTGATTCAGTGGATGTGTATAAAGCCAACTTAACTTGATTGTAAATATATTATCTATATATTATTTAAGATCTTGGTAGTAAAATCAATCATTTTTACCCAATATTGAAGCCAAGATATCAAATGAAATTGGCCTCCCCTTAATTAAAATGTCTTGATAAACATGATTGATGTTCTAAGAGGGTATAAGTCAAGTTTTTTAAGGATCATGTGTACTTTCAAAATAAGCATCAGAATAGGTTTATATAGAATAAAATGGGAAAGAATCAATTAATTAAATTTTAAAGTAAGAGAATACAATTTACAGTTTCTGAAAAATGAAATAAGAAGCACCCTTGGGAATTCATTAACACATATAGGAAGTGTTTTTGAAGGGTTAAGTTTAGACATAAGAAACAAAATTTTAATGAAAATGATATTATGTTTAATTCTATTAATAAATGTATAATTTATTTAAAAATTGGTGATATGGCGAATTAAAAAAACTCATACCCAAAGATAGATATGGATTATGGGTATAAGTCAGGCTATAAGAAGAGTGGTCTATTGAAATCCACAGCGACTAACTCAGTAGATACTGGGACTTCCAATGAAGTAGTTTCATGTACTATCAGTTTTTTTTAGATTTTTCTATTATTTTTTCATATGGGGTCGACACATTCAATTATTTCTAATTAATTTTATAAAAAATTAGAAATTTCACATCATGAAATGAAACTAGAACATATGGTTAAATCACCGAGGGAAATATTAATGAAAAATAATAATTATAAGAATCTTCCTATTTTTTCATTGGAAAGAAATTACGTAAAAGAATTTTTGTTTTACCCTAGTAGAGTTGGATTTCATTCTACGTATGTATTTTCATTTTGTTTACAATGGTAAGATTTATTTTAGATCTAAAGGAGATTATTTTCATAAATTGTTTCATTTTTTATAAAGTAATAACCCCATACCATTGATAACATATCACGAAACACATAAGCAATTAAAATAAGGAAATTAATGTTATCTAGTACACATATTTCAAGTCAAGGGAACTACTTATATTAATGATGTTTCGGTGGTAAATGAGTACCTAGATGTTTTTTCTAATAAGTTTCTTTGTTTTATACCTGATCAGGAAGTTGAGTTCACTATTGGAATAGTTCTTTATGATAATACAATTTCAAAAACCAATAAAATAATGGCTCAAGTAGAACTTCTATAATTGAAAATGTAAGTATAGGAGTTTCTTTATAAAGGTTTCATTCATCTTTGAACATCACCATTAGGTGTTCCTTTTTTAAAAAAAATGGTTCCATTAGGCATTGTGTTGATTATAGATATTTGAATGACATTAATTTTAATAATAAGTGTTCATTTCCTCACATCTATGACTTGTATGATCATCTTTCAAGAGATTTATATTTTTTCCCAGACTGACGTGAGATCCTGGTACAGTCAACTGAATGTGATGGAGGATGACATTTCAAAAAAATCACTCCATATTAGACATGGTAATTAAGAGTCTTTTGTTGTTCCATTTGTTTTGAAAAATTATCCTATAATATTTATGAATCGTATGAATAATATATTCTTTAAATATCTATTTATTTTTGTTGTTTATTCTGTTGATGATTTTATAAGGTTTTCAAAAAATTATGAGGATCATCAAAAACATCCAGTTATTTTCATGAAAACTCCAAAAGAAAATAAGTTATTAATAAAATTTAGAAAATGTGTTTTTTGGATACAATTTATTTCTTTATATGGGAACATTTTCAATAATAATGACAAAAAATTTTATCTCACAAAAATAGAAGTGGTGGATGAATGGAATATACCTACAACATTTAATGAAAGTTTTAGTTATATAACATTTAAATTATATTAAAACTGTCTGTTAAGAACTTTTCAATGTTATATAGACATCTATCTTTCTTAACATGAAAATAGGTTAAATTCATTTAGACAGAATAATTTTATTTTTTAGGAAATGAAGAGAAGATTTGTGAATGCTCCATCTTTTTTCATGACTTCTAAAAATGTTGTGTTTTTAATCTACAATGATGCTTTCTTGAATGGACATGGTGGTGTTCTGATATAGAATGACTAGGTAATTTTCTATGCTTCATGACAATTCAAACCACACAAATTAAATTTTCCCACCCACGATTTGGAATTAATAGTTATGGTTTTATCTTTGAAAATTTGTAGGCATTACTTATATGGATCCAAATGCGAATTATATACTATCCATAAATGTTTCATGTATATATTTACTTATATAGAATTGAACATGAGGAAGATTAGATCTATGGAACAAAAAAATGATTTTCATTAATGATCAATTAACATCCTATAAAATAAAAAAAGTGGTGGATTCATTGATTCATAAAAATCATGATACATTAACTATGTTTTGTTTAGAACATAACCCCTTGGATAATTATTTGATTAAATTTTTCATAGAAGTTTTGGGTGAAAAAAATTCCCATATTTTCATTCAAGTGTTAGTGTATTCTTCTCTCTCAGATCGAATAATGCGTGCTCAAAAAGAAGATCATGGGTTATAGAAAAAGGTATAACTGATAAATAAATTTAGGTTTCCTAATTTTAATGTTGCTAAATATTGTACCTTTATAGTTGGAATGATATTATGTGTGCCTTGTGATTCCCATAAAATGAAATAACTATTAAGTGAAGATCATTGTTCTACATTTTCTACTCATCATAGCTTCACTAAGATGTACAGAGTCCTTTAGGATTATTACTGGTGGGGTGGATTGAAAAGAGATATTGATGATTTTACCATAAAATTTTTGACATGTATATTAGTTAATGAAAATAAATAACTACTAAAGGGTATGTTTCATACATTTCCAATTACATAGTGTAAATGGTAAAATATATCAACGAATAATGTGGCGGGATTACATAATTCTTCTCTAGGTAATAATGTTATTTAGGTTATTACTGATCGACTGATTAAATCTTCAAACATAATTTATATTTGAGATATTCTGTCTTTAGACCAACTATCTCGACAATTCAATAAATAAATTTTCATGTTACATGGAGTTACTCTCTCCGTTGTATCTAAATATGATACCAGGTTCAATTATATCTTTTGGAAATGCCTTCATTAGATTATTGGTAACTGAATTAAATTTCAGCACAAACATTCATCATCGATTTGATGGATGGTCCAAATTAACTATTCCTAAATTGATGGATATGCTTATAATTTTTCAGTTAGATACCATGGATGTTGTTATTAGAATTTTTCTTAAGTTGTTATTTCTTATAATAACAGTTTTTACTCCTGTATATAGATGGATCCTTTGGGGGAATTATATGGAAATTAGAGTTGGTCTCCATCATTTTAGAATGATTTCCAAGAGAACACTTTCATGGGACTATATTTATTAGCGAAAGTGGATGAGAAATTGAATATTATCAATGAACATATGAGGAAAGCATAGAGTGGTAAGAAAATTTATATAGATAATAGGAAGAAATACATTTATTTCGAGGTAGGTGACCATCTTTTACTTAAAATATCTACTTTGAAAACTGTTATGAAATTTTATTAGAAATAAAATATATGTCCAAGGTTCATTAGAATACATGAAATCCATGATAAAGTATGTTCTCTTTCCGAATGTTTATATTTTCCTCTAATTTTATCTCAGGTTCACAGCTTTTTCCATGTTTTGAAGTTAATAATTTATGTGCCATATTTAACTCAATTTTCAGACTAGAAGTAGTTCAGATAGAAGATAACTATTTATATGTGAAAAATATTATTCGTACCTTGATTGTGGAGATAAATTATTGTGGAACAATGTAATTTACTATGTTAAGATTTTTTGGAGAGACCAACTGGTTGAAGAAACAACATTGGAATCTGAAAATGCCTTGATGGAAAGGTACCCCATTTGTTAAATATGTGAACAAATTATGATGATACAACTTCCAATAGTGGGGGAGAATGTAACAACTACGGTACTAGTATAATAATTTTTTTTCATATTTATTATTATTCTTGAATAAAATTGTAAAATACATTATGATAAGTAAATCATAAAATAAACATATTTTCAAACTAATTTCTTATATAGTAATATTTAAAATATTAATATAAAAATATCTAGATATTAATTTGAAAAAAATAATTTCATTTTTAAAATCATCATGGTAATATTATCTTATAATTTTTTATATTTAAAAAGAAAAGTTATTTTTTTAGTGAATAGTAACAGATATAATTTTTTATATGGTATTTTGTTGACATATTAAATACTTAATTATGATGTAAAATTTTTTAAACTCAAGAAATGACTAAATTATAAAATTATAATACAAATATTCTACCAAAATAATTCAGTACATGTAAATTAAAATATATTATGGGACCTGTATAAAAAACATTTTGAGTGTCGATGCAGTGCTTGTACAATGTAGACAACATAAAAAATGTAGCCTTATAGAACATAATTGGGTGCTAATATTTATTTTCATCGTTTTCTGTTAATTATAATGTATAATTTATGTTTTTGGATGTTAATTAATAATTATATATTTTTATAAAATGGGGATTATCCAAATTCTAGTGTAATTCTAGGGTGAGTCAACAAAAGAAAAATTGGAAAATGAAATATGTTTTCCTGACATAGATATGAGTAAATGTAATTAATAAGCATAAATAAATGATTATATTAATCCTAATAAACTTATTTTTATGATATAATTTTAAAAAATATATATATGAGATAATTAACATTGATTTATATGAAATCCTGAAGCAGGGCCTGTGCAAGCAGAAGAAAAATAAAAAATATGATTTTAATTAAAATTAAAAGAACACTAAATGAACCACAAATCCAAATAAACATTCTTAAATGTGTATGTTTCAATCGATATCATTTCTATATTTAATGTATGGACCTTTTGGACCCATTTTATCTAAATTAATTCCATTATAATATTTTACATAAAAGTAATTAATGTTATTCACATTATAGATTTTATTTAGTATAATATTTTAATACATGGTTTTCCAGAAGAGAAATAAGAAAAGAAATATTCATTTGAAATTTTTTAAATAAATATTGTATGTGAAAATTTATTTATAATTTTTAGGAAATATTTAATTACCTTAATAGCTTTCACAATGATGATGAATTAATTATTTAATTAATGAAAAAAGGAAATAAATTATTTTAGAAATATTCAAATAAATCTAATTTTTTATTTTTAAGGTAATAAAAAATTTATATATATGAATATGATATTCCTAGGATATAGTATAATATTTTTCTGAATTTGAAACGTTTTTCATGTTTTTAAAGTCATTATTAAGATCAATGATTAATTTGATACAAAATATTTTTCATTAATATAATATTTTATTAAACTATTTAAATACAAATAAATCAAGAAAAAAGGAAAAATTGATAATATTATGTTGAAAATTTTATCTACTACGTTTATTAGTTATTTTGGACATTGCTATCCCTATATTGTAGTTATTATATTTTAATATTTTATGTATTTCCAAAATTTCCTCTCACCTCAATGATAAAAAGGGAAACATTTAATAAATTAATTTCAACACCTTAATCCATATTACATGAATATATTTAACAACATTCCATCCTACATATTCCTTTTTCCATTCTAACACTTCTGGTCTCATAAAAATACCTATTCCAAAAGTCATGATGAGGCCCTCAAGGAACAAATATTCAAGAGGTATATTCTATCTTTTCTCTTTCCAATTATTTATCACTTCTACCTTATCCTAACCCCATATCCTATGATTCAATATAACTCCATTATAACATAGATATACTGTAATTTTATTGTGTTAGTATTATATTCATTATAAAATCTCTTATTTTCTTATTTTATTCGTAAAAATGAAATCATTGTGTACGGTATGTCATCACCCTTATAATGGATGATGAGTTTTATTTTCCCATTACCACAATCATGGGATGTTTAAATTCAATTATATTTTTTTAAAATGAACTAAATATATATATATGTATGTTCTCACTAATATATTATTATTTCTTTCTGATAAGGAATCCCATAACAAAATGAACATGGAATATATGAAATGAATGCACTCGGGAAAATAGAAATAACAAAATATTATTAATAAATGGGTGGAAAGTTGTTGTAAAAGATCATATAAGTTATTATATATTTTAATATATTTCTATAATATATATATAACACTCTTTAAACACTTATATTGTAGATTTTAACCCATTTTAAATAAAATTAATCAGATATATTGGATTTTTAATTTAAAATAAATTTTAATGTTTTTTATGAAATTAAAATATATTTTTTTTAACTTTTATGGAACTATAGAATTTACAACATTTCAAGGCAATTTATTTTTTTATTTTTTATTAAAAATAGTACATTTTTTACAAAAAAAATATTCCCTTTTTATTTGAATAGTATTCTTTTAAAATAATTAATTTTCCTTAAGAAATGTTTTTATGATATAAGTACTCATGTATTAAGATTATGTTTTAGTTATTGGGAAAAGTTTATGATGAATTTTGTGGCTTATATATTTATGTAATTTATTGGGTATGTTTTTTAGGACGTTTCTATTAATAAATAATCCAAGTGTAACAGTGATGGTTACACTCTAAGGTAGATGTGAGGGTTAGATCATAAGGTAGCCGTGAGGGTTACATTATAAGGTGGCCTTGAGAGTTATAAATTATATGGTATTCACGAAGGTTATAATATTTTGTAATTAATTAACCATGTTACCTCAATATTTAATTTAAGTTTTTTATGTTTTATGGAAATCTCTTGTTTTCACAAAATTACTATATGATACATTTTGTGTCATACGTAAGCCTTTGTGAAAATGATTTCACATGTTTATAATTACCGTGGAATAAATTTTATTTTAATTTTTTATGTCCCTTATAGATGTTTTTTTCTCATCTCTAGTTTTAAAAATCTTTTAATATGATTTTATTAATTGGTATGATAAAAGAATTATCCCAGTTGACTATTTTGAATATTTTTTTACATGGAAGAATTCATATTTTATTAAGAAGATGTGTATTATGGAAAAATTGGATAATAATTTGGTAGTACCACTTTGTAAGATTGTGGATTTTCCAATATGAATTATGACCTAATTCTATAAAACATTAAACTAAAAATATTCTTTGTGATTGAAAGATAGTGAATTATAGATTAACTTACAATATTATGTAATTATTTATGTCAGTACTTTATAAATATGAAATAAGTATTCGAAGTTAATATTTCAAAAACAAATTGTATGAATAGCTCCCTTGTGTTGGTCTGATCCAAGCAAGGGAAATATGGTTCTTGTAGTTTTTGTTCATATTACTAGGACCACAACATTGTTGAAAGAATATGTGACATGTGGATTTTTGGGCCAACATCGTTCCTGAATACTTTGGACATACAGGGGGGTTGTAAATAGTTTTTTTGAGGTTCTCAAAACATGAGAAAGGATATGGGAAGAATTTGTGAGGGGTGACCATGAACTAATTCAAATTATAGGTTCTATCATAACAATGTCAAATCATACAATGATAGAAGAGGCTTCTACCAATGGATAAGTTACCACTCATTTATGAACCAGTTTTATGGGATGTTTTATGATAAACCAATGGGGTATATTATATCATAGTTTTATAGCATTTTCCTTTGAATAAGATGCCATTTTTTGGGGGACTTATGCAATTCCAACTGGGGCATGTTACATCATAATCAAGAAAAGGAGTCCTCGGGTATAAGACATTCTATCACCAAAAGCAGAAGATAGATTATAAAGATCCTAAAGTATTCCTTATTAAGATTATGGCATGTCGATATGATATTTATGTGTAAAAAGTAAGTGTTTAGGATGATATTGGACATTATGTGTGGAGTACCCTTCAGATATCTAAATCTTATGTGTATGTAAAATATCTCTATCTCATTGGTGGAACCTGTGATGTAGGGACATGAATTAAGATCTCCTCCATACATCTATGTTTTTATGCTGAAGATGTGGAATTTTTCATTACCCTATTGTTGGGACTATGAAATTAGTTTGAGGTGTTACTATGTATCTCAATAAAATGAAAATCATGAAACCTATAGTTCATAAGGATTCATTATTTTCTGTTTCCATGGGTAAGGACACTGGTCATGTAGTTTATCATCATTCATTCATGACATCATCTGTGTAGTTTAATTTATTGTGGTATGGATTAAGGTGACTTTATGTGATTTCACATGGACCAAGTTATAGAACCTAGGATTCACTATGAATTTTTTTTGATAAAGAATCATTTTATACATAGTTCTAAAATAATGATCCCCAACACTGATTGAGATCATGTATTGATGAAAGAGGGTTTTTTTAGTATGGGATCACACATAGGTTGAGAACCTATATTGAATTATCTTATATATATCTTACTAGTACATTGTAGAGTGGGGTAATTTCCCATAGTGTATTTAAGATAGGTTGAGGATTGATGATATGGATGTCATTGTGTATCTCATTGGAATGAGACTTAAGGAACACATAGTTCATGAAGAAATCATGCAGTTTATTGTGATGTGATGGGGAAATCTACTGTGCCATATAAAGTATTCCATATAGCTCACTTCTATACCAAATGTGAATTGATATGTCGTACTTATATATGGAATTATTTTACAAAAAATGAAAATATCATGTGAGATATATATGGTGTGAGAAAAAAGGAGTAGAAAAGGTATCTTTAGTAACTCAAAGGCAATATTGGGGAATGAGAGGGGAATTTATATTTTTGTGATGGTTAGGCCGGGGTATATGATTCTGATATCACTACGTATCATGTTCGAATGAGAATCAAGCAACACATATTTATAAAAATCCTGTGCATTTTAATGGAATTTTGTAGGGATGAATATGATCGTACATGAAAAGTGGTGTTGCGGTTAGACCAGGGGTAAGACCCATATGTCAATACGCATATTGTTGTAGAAAGATTCAATCCAAATAGAGTTCTTAAAGAATGTTCCCCCACATCAATTAATATTTGATGTTGCAAATGTGTCTTTAAAACATTACATAATGATGGTTGGGCCCCAAAAATTAGGTCTAGGATTCACTACCAATCTCATTATAATGGTAATGAATCAATTTGTTTTGGAATATTTCTATGTGAAGATCTGATTCATACACAAGGAGAATGTTGGGTTTTATTTCCATTGGTCACAGTTGAACCCAGGATGGGAGGTCGTGGAATTTCTACATATAACATTGGATTTAGAATCATGCCACACATAGTTCTTAAAATTACCATTATGTTTATTATCATGCAAGAAATAAATGAAATTATTGAGGCTTATACCCATAATGATACCCTATGTTCCGTTGTGGGGTGGTGATGATGTCATGAGGGCATACATAAGGGAGCCACCTATCCCCTCTTCCTTGTGTCTGACTGATAGGAAATTTCAACCCACTAAGGGGTCAAAGGTATGTGATTAGAACATACACATGATATGCAGACTTATATTTAAGGTACTGACAAGGAGTGTCTACAAATTGTAGTTGTGTGGTGTAGTGGAAGCATGCGTTGGGCGGTGCCTAACTTTTATTTTTCTATAATCGATGAAAAATCTGATATCTAATTGATGATGAATTCTGGGATCCATTGAATAGAATAAAATAAATTGAAAATGCATAATAACTCTATAACTATGAAAGAGAAGATCAACACATATTGTTTATAATTAATTTAATTAGATAATGATTTATCTATAAGGAATTATTTCTCCATTAATGAATCTGGTGACATATATATAGTGTACCATAGCTGTGTTATACAAACCAAGTTTATATATTCTCTAGTGGTGATCCACATATTTTCCAAGAATCTCTAGATATCATTGAAGGAGTCTTTAGTTTCTAACATGGAATATCCTTCTGCTTTCATCTCCCTCCTTTGATCGCTTTGATATCTGCTTCCAAAGTGTTCTCCTTGATCAGGTGGAGGAGGATTTGTCTATATTCTTGGGAGCATTCGTCGAGAAGGGATCTCTCTTGAATTGAAGGTATTCTCCAATTCTATTGTGCGCAACTAATAAAAACTAATTGGATTATGATTAAATAACATAACTAGTAATTTATACTTCTAGGGTTAAAATATAATAATTACACAGGTGCCCTTAATTATTAACTTAATCATAGAAAATCCACATGTCAATTAATAGTACTATTATTATTATTTCTTGATATGTTCTTGGGAGTTATAATTAAATACTATTTAATCAAAAAATATTAAATATTATTATTTATCACTAGACTATTAAACTCATTATTCCATTCCTCCACATTATTTATTTGACCTCGAATAATGTATATTTATTTATTAAATAAACAGCACTTCATTATTATATAATAAATAAATAAATATTATAATTCCTAGATAGAAAATAAATATTAATGTGTGCTCAATCATAAATGAATAATTATTGAATCATGTATAGGGATAATATTTTTTAAAAAATGTTAAATTATAAATAACAATATATTATTTAACTCAGATTCTGGATACACTTAGTGTGTGACCCTCTTGACCTCTTCCACAGTGGAATTTGGAGAATCCGCCAAATGTCCAAGGTTTGATTCTAGTAACAGACCAAGGTACCCATAGGGAAATAAGTTAATGTCTCAATGACATGTCACCACATATGAATTCTTACCATATAATATAATCTCCTTATCTCGATATCTCTAATTGTACAGGTTGCATGCTAGTTCCATCAACCTATGTGATCAATCACCCTTTTATGAATTCCCAAAAATTGAACATTTCTATTAATCACCATGAACATGGATTTGTTTGGGAAATATCATTTCCATCAAATATCTATGATATCAACTTCCATTAAATAACATAAGGGAAAATTCCTTTCTCTTATTATTCATTAATGCAAAATTACTAATGACGCATCCAATATATCCTACCTTTTCGTGGACATCTATCGTCGTATTTTTAGTCTATACATCTAAATGCATTACTCATACTAATTATTATTATTATTATTAATCTATGGACCAATACAGAAGTCATTAGATATAAATTTCCAATGGAACATAGAAATGTGGATTTCATACTGGTAGTATAACCTCAAACTACAAGGAACATATCATTAGTTCTTATCAATATGATCTGGTTGAATACTATATTCATTATAACGTCGTATCCATATAACTTCATATCAATATGATCTGTTTGAATACTATAATCAGTATAACCTCTAACAACAAGCTCCTCATCTCCTCCATACACCGGGAACATATCATTTTTTCTTCTTAGATACTTAATCATAAACTTAATATCATTCCAATTATTTTGTCCTAGATCTTCTTGATTTCAACCAACCATGCTTAGTGAATATGCGGCATAAATTCTATTTCATAACATTCCATACATGATTTCTCTTATTTCCAAAGTGTATGGAATATTTCTCATTATCTCTTTCTCATGTTTTGTCTGAGAAAACATTTAATTTGAAAAATGTAAACCATGTTAAAATGTATCCAATCCCCTAATGTATTGTTCCATTATAAATCAATTTAGTATTTGGTAAACGTATATACTTTGAGGTAGTCCAAGAATCCTTTTGGATCTATCAAAAATGATCTTGATTCATATAATATAGACTACTTCACATATGTCCTCCATGGAGAAACAATAGTTCAACCATTCTTTAACATATTGTAACATCGGTATATCGCTTCCAATAAATAATATTTCATAAAAATATACTATTGGGATAATGTCCACATTCCCATTAATCCTCTTTTAAAAACATGCCTCACATTTGTTCTTAATGAAACCAAATTATTGTATGGCTTCATTGAATCAAATGTTCCTTGACCTAGATGCTTTCTTCAATTCATAAATGGATCTCTTCAACTTTCAAATTCTTTTTTCATCACCTAGAGTCACAAACCCTTCGGGTTGAATTATGTAGAAATCTTCCAAATGAGTTTCATTGAATATTGTTATTTTGAAATCTATCTACCAAATCTAATAGTCATGGTATGCTGATATACAAAGTAGATTTCTGGTAGATTTGAACATGGAAACTATTAAAAGGATTCATCAAAGTCAATTCCTTGAAATTGTTTAAACCCTTTAGAAATAATATTTTATTTTTAGGCACTTACTTTCCCTACCATATCTAGTTTTTTCTTGAATAACCATTTACAAATGACAAGATTTACTTCAACTGGTGCATCGACCAAAACCCAAACATGGTTCTGATACATGGAATCCATTACAGAACTCATGGCTTCATGCCATCTTGAATCTTTTGAGCTCTCTACTTCATCCATGAAGGGTAGTGGTTCATCATTTTCAACCCATAATTAATATTCATATTCAGTGACTAGAAAATAATATCTCTCTGGTTCCCTTACCTCTATAACACTACTATGTATTACTTGTGTTTTAGGAACTACTTCTTCCAAAGAGATATGTATAATTTTTTCTTTTAACAACTCTTGTGTATCTTAAGCATCGACTTCATCTAATTTAATTTTTCACCCACAATCCATTTTGAGGAAATTCTCCCTCTAAAGAAAGATAGATTTTTTAGAAATAAACACTTTCTTTTTTGAGGGGATTTATAAGTAGTTTTATTTTTTTTCTTTAGGATACTCTATAAAGACACACTGCTTGCCATGAGGTGCTAGTTTTTTCCCCGATAAGTCTTTAACAAGAACCTCTCATCCCCGTACACGTGTATGTGACAAAATTGATTTCTTTCCACTCTATAAACCGAAATTAATTCCATTTTTAAATTTATTGGTTACTCGGTTTAAAGTGTGTAATAAAATTGGTAATTAACATCATTAAAATGATAATAGAAGTTCTACATGACTCACCATCAACTGTAACTTGTATAACAACGTAAGATTTTTCTTTTCTCTAACACCATTTCACTGTGGTGTATAATGTGATGTGATCTGAGATAGAATCCCAAACTCTCATCGAAATTTAATAAAATCATGGTTAAGATATTCACAACCTCAATCTGATCAATTCTTCTATATATTCTTAGAATGTTGATAATCTACTTTATTCTTGAATTCCTTATATTCCTCAAAGACCTCAATATTATACCTTATCAAGTGGATGTATCAATTTATACTCAATTCAACCTTAAAACACATGATGTAAGAATATCTACATATAGCTTCTACTAGAAAATTTTTACACACATCAATGTGTACTAATCCTAGCAATTCTATAGCCCTTTCACCCTATCCACTGAATGGGAGTTTTTTAATTTTTTTATTATAAACTTGAATGACATCTATAAAGTGTTTTAGCTTATAACAATATAAAAACATATTTACAGAGCTTGGTCTAGCACTTCTCGTTTACATTACTAAGATGATGACGCAAAAACTTGGTGTTATATGAGATGTGTGAACTCGATTCTTCATTAATTTTCAACACTTAATTTTCATAATTTAGTACACAAATAACATTATTTAGATGTTCCATACCATAGCATATGTTTTCTTTATAAAAAAATAACTTTTATTTCCAAAATTTGAATATAAAACCATCTCTATCTAAACATTACATTGAAAATGTCATCTTGGTAACTATAGGTACATAATAACAATTTCTTAAAACCAGATTCATTATCATTGAAAATGAAATTTGGTAGTCAGCAATGTCCAGTGTAGCCATCCTCGCACCATTGGAAGCTTGTAGATCCACCTCGCCTCTAGAAATCATCTAGAATCTAATTGGTTCCAACATTTTGATACAAATGTAAGCACCATATTATGTATCTAATAACCAATGTGTATAAATATGATGATTTCACTTGATAACAAACACATCTTTAGCTTCCCCTTTCTTTGTGAGAAGTTTCTCTTAAATATTCATGGATTACCACATGAAAATCACACTTCATACTTTTACTAGCCATACATCTGGATCTTCCCCTTCTTGGAAAGATGGTACTCGAGAGCCTTAAATAGTTTATAGGTCTTGGTACCCTTTTCATTTTTATTCCTTTTATTATTCACCATAAGTATCAAAGGTTTATCAAGCCCCATTCCCTTATCCACTTGGATAATCAAGGTCCAAAGTTATGGAAGAATCTTCTCATTATATCTCATATTATAATTCACAATATATCATGGGAAGGTCTTGGGTAGTGATTAATGTTTGATAACTATACACAACACATCTGGGAATTTAATCCCTAATATGTAAAGAAATTTAATGTAGCTTATAAGCATGATTAAATGAGTTAAATCTTTTCTATACTCTCTATGATTAGTTGTGAAAAAATCATTGGAGATCTCATACCTATCTTGTCTCACCTTTTTTGATAAAGATCCCAACGGTGATATATCATGCTTTAGAAAACCAAATCCTCATGTTGCTTTAGAATATCAATGGGAATGGATGATAGAATGAATAATTGAACATCAATATCACCATTCAATTGTTTCTAATAGAGAGATATATCTTCATCATTTACCTCATTTCCTGGTGAAACTGTTAAAGGTTCTTCCAAAACATACAATTTTATTTCCTGGCAAAGGATGACATGTATCAACCTTTTCCATTCTTGGAGTTTTTTCAGTGATAAGATTTTACATTTCATGTATGGATTAAAATGATATATTTTATTTCATTTTACTACACTTTCTACGAAATACATTAATCATAATTTTATTACATTAACTAATAAATTTATAAAAAATAGTGTAGTTAATATTCCCCCTATACGTTAGTGAAACCCAATAACCCTCACCATTTTCTTTGGAATATATCTTTCTTTTGTATTTTCTAATTCCAAATATTCATATTCCCTTTATAATTTCCCAAACATCGGTTGGTCAAAAAACATGAATTGTTTTAGATAGGAATTCCAAATACCAACTACAATAACTCCGCATTCCTGGATCAAATGAGTGGACTTCACAATCTTGAAACCATTATTTTAGATTCTCTTAACATTTTTCTCTTCATTACACCATTTTATGTTTTCGAATTCAACCTTTGATGTGAACCAAGTTAATTAAATCTAAAACCTCTCGTTAGAATTACCTGATAATTGAATGCACCCCAACATTGGATAGTCAAGAATATTGAAATATGGTTTGATTCTAACAGAATTAATGGAAGGATATAATGACCTAATATTTTATTGAAGGATTTTATCTATTTATGTGTAAATCACTAATTTTTTTATTTAATTATAGTCCACTTTTTTCCACTCTGATACCACTTGTAGATTCCATGGGTAGTGGATTTGTGTGATGGGTAGTAACCTACTTTTCTTTCCCCATAATCAATGGTCAATATAATATCTATATGATGGTGAACATCATGATCCATGAAATTGAACCAAATAAATAGGCAATGGATAATAACACATGAACCAAGAGAGATAAGATCAACATATATTAATTATAATTAATTTAATTAGATAAATAATTACCTCTAACGAATTCTTTTTTTATTGATGAATCTGGTGAGAGATATTTAGTGCACCATTGTTTTCTTTTAGAACAAAGTGTAGATTTATTCTACTGGTGATCCCCACATGTTTCAATAATCTTCATGCATATTTGAAGGAGTCTTTGTGTGTTATATTGGAAGATCCATTTTCTTGCTTTGTATTCCTTTGATTGCATCGATATGTGCTTCTAAAACCTTCTCCTTGATCTAGTGGAGGATGATTAATATCCATTATTAAGAGAATTCATTGAGAAGGGAGATATCAATGCTTGAGAGGTTTCTCCAAAACTATAGTGAACAACAATGAAATATGAATTGTATTATGATTAAATAACACAACTAGGTATTTATATTTCTCAGGTGAAAGTAAAATAACTACACAAGTGACCGTATTTATTTATTTAATCCTAAAAAATCCTCGTGTCAAATAAGAATACTAATTTTATAATTTCATGATGTAATCTTAACTACTGAATTATAAATAAATATTACTTAAGAAAATAATATTATATTTTATTATTTCTCACTATACTATTAAACTTGGTCTTCCATTCCACCATAATATTAATCAGCCCATGAATAGTGTCAATTTATTTATAAAATAAATATCACTTCATTATTCAACAATAAATAAATAAATATTATATTTAATAAATAGAAAATAAATATTTATGTGTGATCAATCATACATGATTAATTATTAAACTATATATGGGAATAATATTTAATCAACCTATTAAATACTAAAAAAATATATTTTTTAACTGAGAATATCGATACACTTAGTGTGTTACCATCTAGGAAACTTCACTTTGGCATTAGGCAAAGCATCCTAATGTACATGGTTAGGGTCTATAAACACCCCATGTAACCCATAGAGAAAAAAGTTAATTCTGCAATGACATGTCACTTCATATGATTTCATACCATAAATTATAATCCCTTTATCATGATATCTCTAATGAATCTTGTTTCATGCTAGTTCCATCAACCTATGTGATCAATTTCTCTTTATTTAACTTCTTTGAAATTGAAATTTCCAATTAATCACCATGTCTATGAATTTATTTAGGCTATATCATTTCTATCAATTGTCTTGGGATGTCAACTTTTATTAAAGAATACAAGGGTCAAATTATTTCTCTCATTATTAATTAATGTAATATTACTCATTACACACCCCACATATCCTACCTTACTAGAAACATTATTCATCACAACATTCATAAATACATCTAAGTGTGTGAATTATAATACTCAATAATAATAATAATAAAGTCTATTAACCAAAACAGATGTCTATGGATAGTAGCATCCTATGACACATAAAAATCTGGATTTCCTACTGGAAGGTCCTGATACCATAATATCCATAATGAATGTTACTTAGGTTATACACAATTTAAAGGTGACATAATGTTTTATGAGTCTCTTTTACTAATATAATGTATCATTTGTGTCCTTAAAATGCTATCTTCATTCTATTTAACATTTATTCATGAATAGTGTAATAAAACTTCTGAGTTCCCATCATAGTGGGAACTACTGCGGCCTTTTAGTGTCACGCCTACTATTATTACATTATCACATACTATGTCTCATAAAAGAACAATCATGATTTGATATTTAGTTTATTAATATTAAAAATAATGAATACATGTCTATCAAAAAGTACAAATAAGTTGGTTCTAGGGAACAAATTCTAATAAACATGTGGTACTTTTGGGTTTCTTAACATTGAATGAGAGATACATTAACTATGTAGTGTAATTTCATATGGTGACTATGAATGGTGTCTTTTAGTTTTAGGTCATACGACTAAGACTATATGTCATTTAGGGTATTTTTTTTTGTGACAATGATGATGATGCCTTATAGTTTATTGTCTTGCAACATGGATGATAATCCATGCCTTTTAAGGTCATATGGAAAATACCAACTATTAAACTTATTTTATTTCATCCTAGATGTTATGTTCATGTGATTAAATTAGATATTATTTTAGTAATCTTGCATTGGATAGTGTTGTCATGTTCTCACCATCCATTGAGATCAATGAATAAGATCTGTGACAGTAGACCTTGGTTATGGAGTCAGGTCCCTCCTATATTGGTTTATGATTTGGAGGCTTCATTACTGGTATCATCAGAGTTATGAGGAAAATTCAAGTTCTCTTTGGATGAACAAATAGAGGGGAAATTTTTTGTTAAAGGCTCGTGCTATCGGATTTTTATCGGTATCCAAGAGGTGAACTGTATTCAATCTATTTTCAACAAATCCTTCAAATTCATTCAACCATTTTTGGGATTTCTCATATATAAATATCTGATCACTGATGGAAACACAATGCGATGAAATGTGGACCTCAATGGGTAGGACTACTTCTATTCAATACAGTAGTGAGTATAAGGTCACCCATGTTGTAGTATTGGTTGTAGTTTGGTATGACCATAATGAATTTATGATATTTTCATCCAAATACATTTTATCTTTACACATCAACTTTTGGACTACTATTTACAATGTCTTACTTGAGGCATCTATCTCTTCATTAGTTGATTCAAGGTAGTGGGGACAACGGTTGGATTTCATATTATTTTATTGATATTGATTTTCCATCTCAACGGGATAGAAATTGGTTCAATTATGCATTGATATTTTATGAGAGGCACCAAATCTGGTATTAATGTTGGCGTTCAGATATTAAATTTTTTTTTACTAAGAGTTCATTGATGGGTACTTCATTATTCCATTTAAAGAATAATTATTTTGAAATTAGAATGTATTGGAATAACTTTGTTGTAGATAGAGGGTATCGTGTCACAACATATATTCCCCATATGGAAAATACCCAAGAGTATTTGGGTTTATGTAGAATCTTAAGGGGTTTAGGAATGAAGTTTGTATGCACCTAATAGGGCACATTTCCTGGGAAACTCTACGAAATCGTGTGTTATAGTGGGGAAGTAGCACCCAAACCATCTAATTTTGTGGGAAAGCTTGATTCCATACTAGTGGGAACTGCAGGATCTGTTCTGAACTTCATTTACGATACAATCACTCTCTTAATAATCAATACGTATGTGAAGTACTTCATCAAATCCACATTTATAGAGGAAATTATGGATAATTGGGCCATTATAAAGAGTGAATTTGGATACTCACCATTGGATTTGATCCTTATTGGATCTATCCTATAAGATAGACCCTTCTTTAAGGTATTACATGATTTGAATCATCCACCTAGTAGTAGGTCCATAAAATTCCGTGATGGGGCTCACTTCGTTGATCTCCTCTGTTATTATTTGAATGAAAGGTGAGTGTATTCGAAGATGGAAAATTTTGATTGCTTTTTATTCTGGTTTGGATCTATTGGTGTTATAGCTACATTTTCCAACAAAAATAATAGGAATTTTGTGATCATGGGATGTGGGGGAATGTTAACTTTGAGGGGAATTCCTCTGTTAACCCTTAAACACCGTCAAGAACATTAACTACCTCTTCTTTTCAGATAAAATAATCCCTATTGATATGTTTTACTATCAAATCTGAGTCACCCCTCTCCTTTAGATTATCCTCTATAATTTGGAACACCAATTCTAAGACTAAAATGTGGGCTTGATATTCCACCTCATTATTGGTACAACCTTCTAATAATAGGAATATGTAAAGTAAAATTTCCTTCGCTGAGAATATACACCAAATCCACAACCAAAATATTTTGAACTTGGTTTCTTCCATTCTCCATCATGTTGGGCTCTTGTATTCTCTATCAAAATACATTTCCCACATTTTGGGGTTTCCTAAAATATAGAATATATCCTAATCATGAAATTCAACATTTAACGATGTAGTTTTTTGAAAAGGGTGTAATGTAAGGATATCTACCAAGGCCTCACCACCTAACTATTGTAGAAAACCCACCCACCATGCTAGAAGTCATGTCTACATAAGACAACAGAGGATATATTTATTGGGGTTTTATAGGAGATCCATCGGACTTTGTGGTGCTATAGGTATGCCTTAGTTTCTAAATCGCGAAGATTAAGATTCTGTATCTCATTATGATATCTTAATAACAAGTCTCATCATTGAACACTGTAAAACTCATAAAATAAATGCTATTTTCATTCCTAGAATCATTATTTTGTGCAAGGATGGATCCAAGTGATCGCTCTATGGATTTCACATATAGAATGAGTGTCTATCCCTAAACTAGGAGAATTAACAATGGTGGGATCAACAGGTACTTCTTAAGGTTGTGAAATACTTCCTAACAATGACTAATACACTAATATTTGACCCCCCCCCCCCCTCTTCATTAGTTTGGTGAAGAGGGAACACTTTCAAGTTGGGTTGGATATTAATCATTGTATATTTGCCAAGCATTCTTGGATTACTCACTACACTTTGAGGTTTTGATGATGTGACATGATAAGGACAGATTTTGTTTCCATAGGTTCAACTTCAATGTCATAAGGGTGTATGATAAAGGTGAGAAACATCCGTGAAGTTAACCCGAAATAACATTACATGGGATTCATCTTTAGTTTAGGTTCTCAAATGATGATAAAGAAAATTTTGGTTGGCTGGGATGTAATAATTGTTTCAGGACATAACCGCTAGGTCTTCAATATATAATTCCACAGACATCTATCAAAAGGGGTTGAATATGTGGTGCATGGAATATTAGTATGTGGCACCAAAAATTTTCAATCCATAGGGAATTAATCTATAATAGAGTAATCCCTAGTGGGGATTGAAGGTATAGGATTCTTTATATCCTGGGCCCATCCAAACTTGGTGGTACCCTGAATATCCATCCATGAAGGACGGATCCTGGAAATTTGGTGTCGCATCAATTAGGATTTTAGCAATTGGAACTGCAAAGTCATCTATTGGATAGTGTAAGTTGATATCTCTAAAGTCGATGAAAACACTAATTTTCCCATTGTTCTTCTTCACCATATTGATATTTTATAGTCATTTGAATATTGTACATCTCAGATCAATTCAGCCTCGATGAACTTATCCACTTCAACCTCGATTTTTGAGGCATTGGTCAGGTTTGTCCTTCATTCCACCTTTTCATATCCATGATTATCTCCTAACAAACCGAACTGATGGGTGGACACCTCAATGTCGAGTCCATGCATCCTTATTTAATTTGAAGTGAAAAAACCCTATGTTGCATCAAGAAGGAATCATATATCTCGTTTTCCATGGATTCCATGGACTCATTAATCAATGTGGGTCATGGATATTTTTATGTAACCATATTCATTTCTCAGAGATCATCGACAATGGTGAAGGTACCTTCCTCACATATTCAAGGGTAATCTAAAATGTCTTCTTCCTCTTACTCCTCCCCATGGTTTACCTTGTCTTCCTCTACCTGGGATGTTGGTGATGAATCATGTGTCACATATTTAGGAAATGAGATTATATTCATACATTCAGAAGAAGAAGCCTGAATTTTCTCTCTATTGATGGAATGGTCCATTTTTTAGTTATAGAGGGGAAATAAGTGAATTAGAATGAGAACTTCATTCTAACCCATTGAAATGAAGACTTCTTCCAACCTAGTTTATGGAATAAAGAATTTTTTAGCTCTAGGTATGGAATGTATACATTACCATATAGTATTTCATTACTGTTTATAGAGGTGAAAACATCACCAGTGCAATTGGGATCAATTTTTTTTATTAAAATTATTAAAGTCGTGGAATGTGTGCTTGAATTTGGACCCACCCCGTCAATGTTTTTATTGGAAGAACATACTCTACACAAATTTGCATTAAAGGATTAGTCTTGACCATCCCTGGACCATTTGGGGAATTTATGCGAGCAACATTTTCATACATGGACTATTTTCATTTCTTACGGTTTAATAAAATTTCAATATAATATGATTAACAGGATTTGAAAGGGGTATGTCACCTAGAGATGCCCCAATTCGGTAATTGATACAATATTTGAGAAATTGGTGGTATGATGAAGGTATTACCACATGCTAATGTAGCCAAGGTCTTCCTAGAAGAACATTAAAGGAATTTTCCTTCCTAACTACCATGAATAATGTGTCATACATGATATTCCTGAACTATGTTCAGAGTTTGATTTCTTTGGGAGTCTTTTTCTAATTATTATCATAAACCTATTATTTTAGAGTCAATAGAGGTAATTGAGATTCATATAAACCTTTTTGATGAAGTTTTTATATAATAACAGTTGTTTCGGATTCATTCGTCGGGGCACACACATCCGTCTATAGTGGGCACGCAACTATTATGCCACATTCCCACTTTCCAAAGGTGGGCGACATCCGTCGCTTATTAGGTACGTTTTCTCCTTGATTGAAATGAGATGGTTGGAAGTCAGTTCTTCTATCTGTGGAATCCTCCTCAGAACTCATCACCTAGTCCGGGTCTACCTTATAGACTAAGACATTGTTTGTGAAACTCTTCCTAGTACCATGTCTTCATGGACACTGGTTAATTACACTGCTTCTGCTGGGACATTCCATGGGGTCCTGTTGGGGTAGAAACCTTCAGTCAGGGGAGTAGTCATGTTGTACATCACTGGAATCTCTGTATGCTAGACCACTAGCACGTCTGGGTTTCTTCCCCTTATTATATGGATTCTCGTGGGCACAGAATCATGAGGTATCCCACATCGAATGTGAGGAATTATATTCCATGGGAATGTATCAGAGGTTTTAATCATCTTCCTATGTTTAACATAGGGTATGTCGTAGGTTTAACGTCTAGTGAAGATGGATCAGACTGATTGGAACACTGACTAGAGTGGATCAGATGGGTTTAACCCCTGGAGGGAACACAGATTCAAGGGAAAACACATGGTTAGTTACCTGATTACTTCTACGAGTAGTGAAGAGATTAATTTTCCTGATCTCATCAGGATTTGGTGGCCCGATTAAGAATCAAGATGGATAAGGGATCGGTAAATTATGTGGATGGAGAATTGGATGGAGTCTACTTGTGGGTGATGGTTATGTTGGTCTTGTGTCTCGAAGAGACCTCCTACATATCCCCATGGCTGGGAATCAAAGTCCACGTAGTTCCTGAAGGTGAGTATGGAATCAGGGTGTGTGCAGAAGACAATGACCTGACGATATATTGGGGGTTATGTGTGGTTAGGAGCCCGAGGTTGGTCTTATGCCACAGGGATGGACCAACTATGTGGGTCCCAAAATAAGGGATGACAACGGATTATTGCAAGGTTTGGGTTGACAAGGGCTTATTTTGCTGAATTTGGATCACAATGTCTTACCATTAGATGAGGACGCAGTGAATTACAACTGGATGGAGGCACAATGACTTACCGCAGGATGGGGGCACAATGACTTACCGCTGGATGGGGTCACAATGGCTTACCACGGTTTGGGGTTGAACCTCATAGAGGCTTTCTACGTACAATGTCTAGGATACCAGGATCAAATCCTATGTAGTTCAAGAGGAGTGGAAACCAATAAGAAGGTGGTTGGAAACATTTTTTGTTGGTGTTGAACCTCGGAGAGGCTTCCTACGTACCATACCTTGGCAAGGATCAAAGACCACGTATTTCAGGATGGTGTTTGATGAACAGACGTGAAGACAGTCGGCACCAATGGTTGTTGGGCTTGAACTTTAGGGAGGCTTCTTACATACCCTACCTTGTCAAGGATCAAAGAACATGTAGTTTATGATGGTGTTTGGTAAAGTAACGTAAACATGGTCAAGACTAATGGTTGTTGGGCTTGAACCTCAGAGAGGCTTCATACGTACCTTACCTTGGAAATAATCAAAGACCACGTATTTCAGGATGGTGTTTAGTGAACTGACGTGAAGATGGTCGGGACCAGTTGTTGTTGGTATTGAACCTCAGGGAGGAATCCAATGTAACTAACCTTAAAAAGGATCAAAGACCACATAGTTTACGATGGTGTTTGGTGAACCGATGTAAAGATGGTCGGGAACAATGGTTGTTGGGCTTGACCTTTAGGGAGGCTTCTTACGTACATTACCTTATAAAGGATCAAAGACCACATAGTTCAAGTTTATGTTTGGTGAACCGACGTGAAGATGGTCAAGACCAATGATTATTGGGATTGAACCTTAGGGAGTATTTCTACGTACCCTGCCTTAGAAAGGATCAAAGAACATGTAGTTCATGATGGGGTTTGGTGAACCAAAGTGAAGATGGTCGGGACCAATGGTTGTTGGGATTGAACCTCAGGGAGGCTTCCTACATACCTTACCTTGCGAAGGATCAAAGACCATGTAGTATATGATGGTGTTTGGTGAAGATACGTGAAGATGGTTGGGTCCAATGGTTGTTGGGATTGAACCTCGTGGAGACTTCCTATGTACCCTACCTCGGAAAAGATCAAAGACCACGTAGTCCAATATGGTGTTTTGTGAACTAACATGAAGATGGTCGGGACCAATAGTTGTTGGGATGGAACCTCAGGGACCCTTCCCATGCACCTTGCCTTGGCAAGGATCAAAGAAAATATAGTTCAGGATGGTGTTTGGTGAACCGATGTGAAGATGGTTGGGAATAATGGTTGTGGGTCTTGAACCTCAGGGAGGATTCTTGTGTACCTTACCATGGCAAAGATCATGGACCACGTAGTTCAGGATGTTGTTTGGTGAACCGACGTGAAGATGGTCGGGACCAATGGTTGTGGGGTTTGAATATCAAGAAGGCTTCACACGTACCCTGATTTAACAAGGATCCTATACCACGTAGTTTGGGATGGTGTTTGGTAAACCGATGTGAAGATGGTTGGGACTAATGGTTGTTGGTATTGAAACTCATGGATGCTTCCTACGTACCCTTCCTTGGCAAGGATCAAAGACCACATAGTTCAGGTTGATGTTTGGTGAACCGACGTGATGATGGTTAGGACCAATTGTGTGTGGGATTGAACCTCTGGGAGGCTTTTTACGTACCTTACCTTGTCAAGGATCAAAGACCACATAGTTCAGGAAGGCGTTTGGTGAACCGATGTGAAGATGGTCAGGACCATTGGTTGTTGGGATTAAACCTCAGGGAGGCTTTTTATGTACCCTACCTTGGCAAGGATCAATGACTACGTAGTTCAGGTTGGTGTGTGGGGCTTACAATCTAGTCTACCCAAAGAGGATGTCCTGGTGGAAACTTGCTCTAAGCCTACGTGATTCATGCCCGTTGTGAGAAACAAGAGGCAGCAAAGACCTGACGATCACCTCATGAAAGGTGCATCCATGGGAAGTAGGGTGTGGCTTACACATAGTTAGCATCCAAAAAAGGAAATAGGGGCTTATGTGTGGTACAAATCCCAAAGAAGAAATAGTGGCTTATGCATGGTTAGAAACCGAGTAAGATGGATATTGGGACTTACTCCATGGTGGTGACCCGAGTGATGACAATGCCCAAAGGGGGAGGGATTTGGTACCAAATAAAGGAGGGCTCTGGTGACCTTATCCCCCTTCCTGGTCTTCGGCCAGGAAAAAGATAGGATGAACAGGGATGCTGCCTCCCCCAAGAAATTCGTGGGCTTACACCAAGGTGGTTTCCCCTTTCCCATCGATAGAGGTTGCTCCGATAAAGTGAATCCAATTCCATGTGAAGAATGATTTCACTTCCGTATAGACCAATGGGCGTGCAGAATTCCCATTGCGGGTAACCCTGCATACGACACATAGTGAGAGGTCACAGTTTAATTTCATGTGATGAGGATGATGGTGCATGGTAGTTTAATGTCTGACAACTCGGACGATGCGGGTTCTCTCTGCACCCTAGGACATACATAACTGATACCCGCATTCCCTTGTGGAAGGGAAGGCATCCACAATGCCATGGTGAGGGGGTGTTATGGAGAGATCCATTGAGGTTTCCACATTAGTGTGGCTATGCAAAGAAGCAACATCTATTATTATGCCTATGAAAATAAGCTTAAGGTGATGCAATGAAATAGGAAGCACCACCCAGGGAACATTGAAGTTACTTCGTGCAAACCTAGAAGGTCTCTTTGTAAAAGGATCTGCAGAGAAAATGGGTTCATAGGTAGAAGCCTTCTGAAGCTCTGGTGCTCCATGAAGTGGAGGGGTTTCGTGATGGGGTGTGCTTCGTGAAGTGAAATGACCTAGCCTAGGCATAGGGTATAGGTTCATATAAAAAGTGCTTTGTGAAGTGGAAAGTCCCTCACAGAGTAGTACTTCCTGAAGAAAGGGAGCCTTGTGAAGCATATCATTATGAATCAACATGATTTGTGAAACATAGTGACCCTACCTAATCATGTGGGTCATGTGTGCATGAAAGGAGCTTTGTGATGCATAAGGGATTCTCAAAGACCCGAGTCCACTTGGGGATCCCCATCCTTCACGAAGTCATGTGGGCTCTGCGAAGGGTATCCCTCCTTGAAGAGGGTCGAATTCATGTAAAGTGGGAGACACATCATGATTTAAAAGTACCTTTAAGAGTTCATGGTTCGAAGAGTAGAGATTTCATCATGATTTGGGAGCTAAGAAGGTGAAAGTTTGGATAATCCATCCTTTGGGCTCAAGGGGAGCCCAATATTTATAGCCAAGAGGCACTACGAAGAAGAGCTTTCTCGGTGCAATACCATGTGTCATTTTATCGTAACCACAGAGCATCCCGCCTCCTTGCTCCACGACAGCATTGCAAAAATCAAAGGGGTTTGCGGAGCCTCCAGCCTTCTTGCTCCGCTACGATTTTGCGAATGTCAAATGGGTTCACAAAGCCTCATGGATCCTTGCTTCGCTATAGGTTCACGAATGTCAAATGGGTTCATGGAGCCTATAGCCTCCTTTCTCTGCTACGGCTTCACGAAGGGGAAGATTTGCATCAGCCTCAGTGCTACGGGGATCCATGAATGAGTTTCATGAGGTTGTACCTAAGGGTTTCTTTTGGTTCTTCTTCTTCCCAAATTTTGGCCCCACCAAATTCCCCCCCCTAGTCTTGGACCCCTGGAGAAATCAAGGGCCAATGTCTAAGGGTAAATCTCTAATATCCCTCAACCAATCACGAAGCTAACTCACAAAGGAGGCTCGTGAATCGAAGAGGCAATGGGCAGGCCAAGCGTACCGCGAAACTAGCCGTAGTTAGACATGTCAAGGAGCACTAGGGGTCCTTGCCTAAAAATTGAAGAGATAACCTCTCATTTTTACTTTCTCTTCTCTACCTTTTTGGCCTTTAGAACTCTCGATTCGCAAAGATCCAAATAATCCATGATTTCACTCTAAGAATTGGTCCTTTTACTTCACGGTGCATAGTGAGTCTTTGACTTTGCGATTGAGCACTCTTTGGCTTTCATCCGAAGGTCGGTGCAAGGCTTCATGATTCTGTTGATGGGATCGAGCTCCGCGAACGGTCTCCGTGAACGAGCTCTATGAAAGGGCTTCACGAAAAGATTACAAATCATAAAAATGGAATGGTTCACCAAGAGGCTTCCCAGGGGGTCCTTGCGGAAGCTACCCAAAGGGAGGAGATGGCGAATAGATTGGGTCTAGGGGAGTTGGTACGAAGCCACTCTGTTCATGATTTGTTAGTGAAGCTAACGTCGGAAATCCAAAGGAATTATCCACTATGTAAGAGGCTTCATCTGTTTGGATTTGGGATAAGGGATGATGTCTTTATCCCTGATGCAATTAGAGACGATCCAACTTACTAGTTCAAGAGCATGTTGTGCCAACGCCAGAGGTTTAGGGCGGCTGACGGCCATGCCCGGGAGTACATCACGCCTATTATTCATTATTTTATATACAATCATGTGAATAATGTTGAGGGGAAGGAGATGCATCCAGAGACATACCCCCCCCCCCTCTATTCCAGATGATCTTGAAGGTAGCCCTGAGGAACCTGGGGAAGGTATGGTCGGATGAGTGGAATCTACATCACAGCTTCAACTTCACAGATGACTAGGCCTGGGCCTACTGGGTAGGTGACTCATGTGAAGAGTTCCGGGTAGAGCTGAGGAGAGTGGTCCTATATGAGGTGACATTGGCCTCCCAATTTCATATCTATCAACCGATGCAGCTGATTCTAGAGTTGTTCAACATGTGGTCATCAATCACCAATACCTTCCACTTACACCATGTGGAGGTTGGAATCAGTTTAGGGGATGTGCATCAGATCTCGGGGGTCCCAATACTAGGGATGATGTATGATGAATTACTCCCAATTATAGGTTCATGGGAGGATCCAAAGAAAATTCCACCACTGGCGATGGAGTTGATGGAACTTGTACTGGGAGAGGACAAAGAAGAAGGGAGGGAAGTCCACTTTAGACAGTGGTTCAAGCAGTTGCTGAACTTCCTTACAGATAGGTAATTTCTGATGAGGCCTAGAACTATTCTGATGGGGGATCAATAGGGCATGGAGCACTCATAATGGCAGCTCATGAAGGACAGGTTGTGGAAGACATGGGATTTAGTGTAAGCACCGAGCAGCAACTGGTTGTCCGGATGCTGGAATTCATCACGGGTCTCATCTTCGATTGGATCATATAGGAGAGGGATACGAACATGGGCTTCTAACAAAGCACATTTATCATGGAGTACATGTTGGCAACCAGATGGTGGATGATCCAAATAATTCCGATGCTCGTCAAGTATTACAATATGTTATGGCATATCAGTGAGGGGAAGAGGCCACAAAGGATATGTGGGTCGTTCCACCTCTTTTATGGGTGGATAAAGGCACACGTCAGGGGGTCTATGAATATCTGAACTCTATCACCCCTCTGGTATTGAACTTACTTCCATCCATCATGAACACCATTGGGAGATTTCTGGCCAAGATGAATGTGTCGTCAGTACTGAACCAAGTCTAGAAGGTAGAAAAGTTAAACTTTAATCTGTTCCCACTAGAAACAGGTGCTTTCACTGATGATGGACATGGAACAAAAGAGCACTGGTCCTATCTCCTGGAATTTCTAGGTGGGGTCCTGGTGGAACGAGTGGACTGTGAGCCTCTCAGCGAGCCATACACCCTACTCAGATTCTCCAGGAAATTTCAGTGTATGCAGCGAATGACCCAACAGGACTATTTAGAGGTGATTCTTGAGGAGCATCCATGTGTGATGAGACAGATGTGGCTCATGTTCACATAGGAAGATGGAAAGTTGAAAAATGAGCTGGCTCCACCCACCACTGTCTTCGTGATGGTGATTGAGTGCGCTAAAAGCTGTGAGGTGGCCTACCTGTGGGAGATGCTGAACCATCCAACTGTTTGGGCCGGTGATGGTGTGCCTCCCCAACCTCGAAGCTGGGGTTGGAAGGAGGCTAGAAAATCATGTAGTGGAGGGGCTGCCATGGCGGCGAGGCCCGTACTAGTTGAGGGGGAGGCAGTGGCAGCAGATCCAGCTGTGGCATCGGACCCGGTGATCCCGGAAGAGCAGAGTTAACCCGAGGGGAGGCTGCCAAGAGGATTCTGAAAAATATCCACTCAGGCTCAAGGGAAGCAACTATGCCACATTGAAATGTCATAGAATGATGTCTTCTCAAAGGCCTGTGACATCTGGTAAGTAAACAAGCAATTCCTCGGCCTGTCTGAGATGTGGAAACCCCTAAACCGTCTCGGGATAGATTTTCCTTGGATATTCCCTATCAAGGTCAGCTTTGCAGTGTCCAAGGTGGAGATATAGCAATACCTGGAAGAGCTGGAGGACTTTGTGCACTCCTAGGCTTCCCCATATGTAATGATATACTGGGTGAATGTGTTTCATGATCGAATGGCCCCTCCACAATTTTCGGCTATTGAACTGAGAGAGCACTTCCCTATGCCGGAAGAATCTAACAAGTCCTCCTGGGGGGGGGTAGAGGGGGCCCATTGGAGGAGGGAAAAGTTAGTGATCATGACCCGTATCTTTATGAATTTGTAGAGTCCCTTGAGATAAAATCCCAAGCCCCTTCTTCATGGTTTTCTTCCAGGTCATTTTGGACTCCTTGCTAATCATTTGAAATGTACGGGAGGACCTCGTACACAGAACCTGTTCTCGTCCCTCAGTGGATATAGATTTTGGGACTTTGGGATTTGTGCACAATGATATAGATATTAGTGCATCTAACAGGGGAAGGACATTCTATATGGCTCCACCTGTGTTTTCAGACATCCAAATATTATAAGGAGGGCCACGTCTCGGGGTCCCCACAGTAACAACCCAAGAGCGAGACTGAGAATTTGATCTCTATAAGTATTTTTTACAAAACTCATGACTAACACCCATTGAATAGGATAACTGAAATCCATGAATTTTGGTATGTACAGTTATTCAAATGGAATGGGATGCCTTGGTTAGGATGGTTGGTATTCCTGGCAGCGCTTTTCCCAGGGGAATGTTGGTGGTCGTGGAGGCAGATATCTAGACAGACCAAGTTGCAGTACTCCAGATCACTGGTGGGACCATGTTCAAGGTTGTGCGTGAGATTATTGAAGTGGGATCTAAAAATTAAGATCATTTGGACATCTCAGATCATATCATTCCTAATTATACATTAGATGCAAACCCTACTGATGAGTTATTGGGGACGTTCCCGGCGTACGAGCCTGCCAACCCTGTGGACTAGGAAGAAACGACCTCTGATGAAGATGATAGAAAGAAAGTCCATCGCTAGTCATGGAAGATGATCAAGAGCTTTATCGATGACACCACTTAATCATAATAGGTAGACTAGATGGAGAGACTTCGTTCGCAGCTGCGTGAACATTGCGCTGGGGGAGTAGATTCCCAGCATCCGCACATGATTGTCCGAGATATCATAGCGGAGTAGATTCCGAAGTATGACCATGGCCTTAGTATGGGATGGTATAGGAGAAAAGAGGTGAACATAAAGAGGCTCCAAGAGGCTAAAACGAGATTCAACCACTGTAGGATCTGGTAGATTAAATATCTTCTCTCCTCAATGCGCATTCTGAGATTATATCTTGGTTGAAGGCCTAGATGGTAGAGGCCAAATGACAGATGAAAAAAGCTTCCACAGAGATGGCTATTGTTCAGAGCAATGAAGAGTGGTCCTAGGTTACAGCTGATGAACTATGCCCCATCGCTACCGAGGAGTAGTATGAACTAAACTGGCAGCAATGGATCCTAGACGCCACAATCCAAAGTGTGGTGGAGCTGTAATGTTCTTTGGATGGGTTAAACCCATCCATGGGAGTGGTTGATCCTTTGGTACTATGATGCATGGATTTTTTTAACACAATTTCATGCATTAACTATTTATTCTATATGCATGCATGAGTTCTCTTATTCATTTTTTGTTTGATTCATTTTTTTTATATTCATGGAACATCCGGTGATCAGTCCCTAAGCTCACGTGGGTCGGGCCCGATGCGAGAAACAAAGGATGAACACCTTATCATTCCACCTGAATATAAGAGTGAAAACCATGATCCGAGAATTCGTGGTTTGAACAAAGAATCAGGATTTCTTGGAAGAAAGGGAGAGGCCTGACTGGGGGATGAAGCTCTCAAAGCAGTCGAATCATCGCTTTCCCAATGTGTGCTAGTGCATGAGTAGGGTAACTCGAGGGGAATTGGAATTAATTCGAACATATGAGAGTGGAAGGTTTGAATCACGATACCCAAAATTAGAAACACTGTAGGTATGGTGTGACAATGAAGAATGATTTTTGACCGTGTTAAAAACACAGTATCCTCATTACGTTAGCATGAGATGGAGATAACAAATGATATTTTACCACTAACCATGTTTGAAACACGAGGCTTGACTCAAAATGTCATCCATTAGTCTCCCAGAACGTTTTCCCAAGATAGTAGGAAAGCCATAGGCTGAGCATCCATACTATTAGTGGGTTCCTTTAAATGAAAATGATGAAGAGGGTCTGAATAAAGGGCACGCAAAGCATAGAGTGTGGCCTGATGGGTTGTTTGAATGGATTCCAACACTCTAGAAATTACACCACTATGGTGAAGGGACATTGGGTTGGTGCATTAGTCTGATCAGGGATCATACCAAATTCCAAAGAGGACCTCTCTGGTAAAAACCTAGAATGACATGTAGTTTTACATCATATAATGAGGACGGTGCAAATAGTTTAAAGTTAAAACATCCTGAACCAAGATCGGGGTGGAGGGGCCAGAAGGGTTAATGACCCTGGGGTATGGCCCAAGGAAAATTTCTAGGTGTCACTACGTATCCCATAAGGATGATAATCAAGAATAACATATTTTATGAATCACGACATAGTCAGAGACAGACGCGGGTTGAGAGAATTCTTTATAGAGAGGAAAATGACGCATCCCATGATTAACAAAGGGTATCCTGAACTTTTTCAGGATATAACTGCATTTTAATGTCATGCACTGAGGAGAAGGATGCCTAGGAAGGAAGTGTGTCGTGTGGTACATACCCTGAAGTGAATGAGGGCCATAAGGCTCCCTACCACGCCACACACTCTCAAAAGAATCCCTAGGTTTAGGGACTGAATGTAAAAACTGGGTTGGGCCCACGAAGGGTTGTCTGGTCATTCCTACACATTCTATTAGGATGGGAATCAAGCCATATGTAGTTTTGAGAGTGTAGTTTAACATCATGCAGGATGAAGAAATGCATGTGTGGCATGGTTGTGCCAGTACACGTCCAACCAGAACTAGTATTCCCACGTGAGTCATGCTCGATGTGGGAAACAAGGAGTAGTGATGGGACTCCCCTAACATAGGAAGGCACATGTCAGGTGTGATGGAATGCTAGGTGAATGACGTTGCAATGATGCAGACCCGCCAATATAGCACACATAGTTTCATGAAGGGGTAAAGATATGTATGATGGAATTCCACTTGGATATAAGGAAGCAGAAATGTGGGAATCATGTTGCTTGAGATCTGGACCACAATGATGGTGGCGTGACTATAGGGGATAATTGTTGACCATGTTCGAAACATAGTATCTATTTCTCATTAACCCAGAATGAGGAAAAACAAATGAGGGTCGAACACTGAACATGATAGAAACATGGGTAATGTCATGAATGTTTTATAAGGTCCTCAGGGACATTGGCCCAAGAGGGTAGGTAAGCTAGTGTGGCATGAGACCATGTTGTAAAGGGCATACCTTCAGACAGGGCAGAATATGAGGATCCAAATGATGGATTCACGAATTGTGGACATAGAATGAGGGAATATCCCTATGAAAATTACACACTTTGGGTTCTACCACAACACAATTGAGTAAAACAACCAGATGTATCATATAGAGGGAGTCCAGTCCACCTCCAAGGACAGGGGTCCTGAGGTTTCACTCTTCCCAAATTAATGGTCGTAGGATAGGCCATTAAGGGGAGATTGATTTAATGGACTGGGTGTTGGGTGGCAAAGTATCCAAACCCAACACGTAGTTCACATATGAATATCTTAGTTTATGGTCATATAACTCAGACAAGGTTGGGAAAAGATATGGGGGAAGATGGTACGACTACTGAAAAACATGACGTGAATGAGAACCCATGAGGTACTCTCCACACAACATGTTCCAAAAAGGGGTCGGGCCGAGGGGTTGAACGATAGGGGAATGGATTTTAGATTTTTGGGGATGGACCCGCGGACAATATGTCTAGTCGTTCCTACGTATCCCATAAGGATGAGAATCATGTCACATGTAGTTCAAGAAAATTCCATGTAATTTAATGTCTTGCGACAAGGACATGGAGTGATCTTGGTTTATGGTCATAGAACATGGAATTGAGATGGTTGGAAATGTAGGAGACACATGGTGAGGTAATTATCAAACCCAACATGAATGAGGACCTAGAGTCCAGATCACCATGTGTTCCTTAGGGTGGTTTTTGGTCGACGGACCGAAAACGAAAGTTAGGCTGGGCTTGAGGAAAATTGCATGAGCATTCCTACGTATCTCATGAGAATTAGAATCAAGCCACACATATTTCTAGGGATGGAATTATAAGAAACCAATTCTAGATATAATAATTTTTTGCAGGTCTAGCCCTTGTACCAAAAGAAACTGTATTTGATAGATCTTGTTGGTCTATTAGGATGAATGAGTGTTGTTTTTTTTGTGAAGTGATGGACCTTTGATAGAATGTTTAGGCATCACCACAAGAATCAATCCATGCGTAGGCATTGAAAAATGGTATGGTGTGTGAACAATACCAAACATGATGTCCCCTCAAGTGAGGACACCACAATGTCGTGTCGTTTTTCATCGTGCAGCTAGGATGATAATTTCATAGTTTAGGGTCATGCGATGGGGCCAACCATGAATTTTATCGTTGTGCAATACAGACGTAATAGTTTAATGTCTTGTGGTACTAGGAATCATAGTTCAGAGTCCTATGGCTTATACATATACATGAGTGGTGAGGTTCAAGAGGGAATGTTCATGGTGTGATAAATCATACCCGATGTGAATGAGGACATAATCCAATATCTCTCCATGCGTAATTCCAAGAAATAAACCTTGGGCTGAGGGAGGCAGAAAATGTAAAAGAATATGGGGAAAGAGAGACTAGATCTCTATTGAGTTGGACCCATAGACAATATGTCTGAGTGTTTCTATGTATCCCATGAGGAAGGAAATCAAGACATACAAAGTTCTAAATGGTGTAGTTTAATGTCATGTAGGACAAAGGACAAGGGGTAGGAGGTACTATCACATTGAAACGGAGTACGTGATGTGGCAATTGTAAACCCGACGTGAACAAAGGCATTAGCCCATACATTCCACATAACATTGTCCTATATGATCTTGGGTATCAAAGGCAGAACATAAGAGATAAATTAGTGTAACTCAAGATGGACACAAAAAACTATATGTCGGGGCGTTCCTATGTATCCCATGGGAATGGGAATCTAGTCGTACATAGTTCTAGAAGAGATCATAATTTAATGTCTTAGGGATCAGACCATAGAGAAGTGAAATCCTTCCATGTAAGTGTGGACCTCAATCTCATCCTCAAGCCCATGTGATTTAAACTTGGTGTGGGAAATAAGGGCGGAAGAGGTTTTTGCAATACCAGGAATACACACCAAATTGAAGTTGGTGCAGAGCCCTGAATGACACCTTACCGAGTCATTTTCCTCCAAACATGAAAATGTGCACCAAGGGATAGTACTAGGAGGGTTGAAATTTCACTTGGACATAGTGGGGTGGAAAATTATGTGAATTGTGTAACCGAAATTTAAGGTTTGAATGGATTGGTGTGACGATGGAGGATAACTATTGACCATGTTTGAAATATAGTATCCATATCATGTGGGCTAAAATGGGAACTAAAAAAGAGTGTCATCCACTGAACATATTCGCAATGCGGTTATTGTATCAATTTGTTGTCTGAAACCCTCGAGGGCATTATCCCATAATAGTAAGAAAGACCTTAAGACTAACATCCATTCCATTTGAGGATCCCTTCGGATGTGATAGATAATGGGAGCCCAAATAAAGGGGAACAAGAAGCCTGAAAAATGGGTAAAAGAATGTCCCTGCAAAATCCGACACTACAGGCTCTAGACCAGAGTACCCATGGGCCCATTGGTGAATCACCGAAGAGGGCTGAGGGGCCTGACTTAAGGGAAGACTACTGAAAGATATGAGAGTAGGGAAAGGGAATGAAGGCCACTTAGGAGAGAGAGGTATGCAGCATGGTTGTTATAAACTTGACATTAATGGAGAGATAAGCCCATACCACATCGTATACCCCTCTCATGGAAGAACATAGGTCAAGGGGCCAAAATGAGAGTGAGGTTTCAAAGAGATGGGTATGGACTTGAAGACTAGGTGTTTGGGTGGTCTTACTTATCCTTTAACAATGGGAATCAAGCTACACGTATTTCCTGAAGGTGTAATGTTGTTTGATGTCTTGCGGTAAGGATACAGATATGGGATAGGTATCTCAATGACGGATGTGTATGGAATAGTGGGAAGTCCTATGTGAATGAGGACATAATCCCCTACCAAACCATACAATCCTAAGTGAGGTCTTGGGTCTGGGGCCTCAAAAGGACAAGGGACCTGAGGCCTGACCACATACAGAGTGTAGTAGCCGGCCTATAGTTTAATGTCTTGTAGTCAGGATGATGATGATATTTGTTTATGGTCGTAGATATTGTACTGTAGACACCCAGTTTAATTTCATATGCACTGCATAGACGAGTGTAGAGGTCGAATCATCGCTCCTTTGGAAGACCACAAAGCGGAAATGATGATAGGGGACAAATTTTGACTAAGTCTGCAATACAGTATCTTCCCTTGAGTAACCAGTGTTTTGGGGCATGTAATTGAGTGTCGTCTATTGACATCATTCATAATAAGGGACTTATATCAATTTGTTTCTTGAAATACTCGATGACATTGGCCCACAATGGTAGTAGAGCCCTTGGGCTGACCATTAATGCGATTTTGGTGTCCTTTTGGATATAGAAGGTTATGGAAGCCCAAATTATGGGGCTCGCAAAGCATGGAAGGTCCGGTTCTCATGAGACGAGTGATAAATTAAGGGAGGGATTTCTCAAGAGGATATGTGTGGCATGGAGAAATATCCCGACATGAACAAGGACGTGAGTCCATACCACATCGTTTAATCCCAAATGAGAACTCGGGCTAGGAGGCCGAAGGGGTTGAAGGACTCAAGGAAGGGTGCCATGGCAAACTGTAGCAATATGAACACTCGTGCAGGCATTGCCTCATCATAGCTCTTAAGACCACGTGAGAAATGCTCGGTGTGGGAAATAAGGAGCAGGACTAGGCTCCTCCCATCACATAAGGGCCCGAAAGCTCAAATTACCCTCCTACTCGAGGTAGACCAAGGTTTGGAGGGATGCTGTTGTAGAACGAACCACTACACTCCATGTTTGGGACATATGGGGGTGATGACAACAACAAAGGGTAGTCATTGAGCAGGTTCAAAACACATAATCCAAATAATGTAGCATGGTACGGTCATGATGAAATGGACGTGAATGAGGGAAAATTATGCACCACACCATGTGATTCATCCCAATGAGAGGTCCCAAGGTTTTGGGCAAGGCCTATGGATGAAATATCTGGGTGGTCTTACGAATCCCATGAGGATGGGAATCAAGCCATATATAGTTTCTGAAAGGTTCATGTAGCTTAACGTCATGCGGTAAGTATTTTAGAGGATTAGAAGAATGAGGTGGGGAAAATGATGCTACCTCTGTAATTTTTCCACGAGTGGGGCCAAAGAAACAAAGTCTTCATCACATGAGATCCTCCAAGGGAACTACACCCAGGAGAGTAGTCTAATGAGAAGAGGTTGGGGCTAGACTCAAGACGATGCATCTGAGAATTCCTATGTATCCCATAAAGTTAGGAATCAAGCCACATGTAGTTCTTATGATGCTGTTGAACGTCTTTCAGGACGACACATAGTTTAATTTCATGGGCGACATTTCACATTTTAATGTCATATAGGACCGGAAAATTTAAGGTCATGTTGGACCAGACAATTTAAGATCATGTAAGACCTTAATGCAGTTTAGGGTAAGGCAGGACCATTACACAGTTTGGGATTGTGCAGGACTGTAAAGTTTAAGGTAATGTAGTTCCATTCAGTTAAAGGTCATGTAGGACCCTAATGTAGATTAGGTTCATGTGAGACCAGTCAGTTTAAGGCCATGTAGGACCAGTCTGTTAAAGGTTATGTAAGACCATTCATTTGAAGGTCATGTAGGACCCAAATGCAGTTTAGGGTCGTGTGGGACCAGTGAGTTTAAGGTCATGTAGGACCATTTAGTTTAAATTCATTTAGGACACTAATGTATTTTAGAGTCGTGTGGGACCAGTCAGTTAAGGTCATGTTGGACAATTCAGTTTAAGGTCATGTGGGACCCTAATGTAGTTTAGGGACATGCGAGACCAATCAGTTTAAAGTCTTGTAGGACAAGTCAGTTTAAGGTCATGTAGGACCCTAATGTAATTTACGGTCATGCAGGACCAGTCAGTTTACGGTCATGTTGGACCTTTCAGTTTAAGGTCATGTAGGACCATAATGCTGTTTAGGGTCCTTTGGGACCAGTGAGTTTAATGTCATGTTGGACTTGTCAGTTTAAGGTCATGTAGGACCAGTCAGTTTAAGGTCATGTAGGACCAGTCAGTTTAAGTTCATATTGAAATAGTACGTTTAAGGTAATGTAGGACCAGAGGACTCAAGAAAAGTATTTCATGAGGAACTTGGCATTGTTGGGAGGATTTATACACTAACTATCCATGTTAACCAGTGAGTATGCACCATGAGAGTAAACCATGTGAGTGATGTATGGTCCTTCCCATTTGGGATCAAATATGGGTGGTTTCCTACCATGTATCATTGGTTCCCTCAAGATCAATACCAAGTTTACTTGGAATAAGGAGCGGAGGTGAACTTTCTTGTTGAAATCTCTATCTATCTAGTTCTGATGCCTTTCCAGATTGTGCAGGGCATGAAGCTTGTTCTCGACAAGTGCTTCCAACATAGCCAGACGGATTTCAGCTACTTTATCTGGAACATACTGATCATATACAGTTGTGTGCAGTGAGGGTAATTGAATCTCAGTGGGAAGGAAAACCTCTATTCCATACACAAGGGAATATGGGGTCACCAGGGTAGAATTATGAGTCGTTGTCCTATAAGCCCAGAGGGCATTGGGGAGCTTGTCTGGCCAACTCTTCTTATTCTAACCAATCATTTTCTGACAAATGATAGATAGGGTTATGTTGAACTCCCCGATCTATCCATTTTCTTGTGCATGATAGTGGGAGGTGAGGTAAGAACAGATTTTGTACTTAGTGTACAATTTCTTCAGCTCAGCGGCTCGGAAGTTCTTGTCATTATCGGTGAGGATGGTGTGAGGGACTCCAAATCAGTAGATGATGATGGAGTCCATAATGTCAATGATGGAACGACCCTTGTCCTCTTTGAGTGGAACTACCTCTACCCCCTTGGAGAATAAATCTGTAGCTGTTGGGATGAATCTACATTGGCCAGTTGTCGCCGATGGTTATGGTCCCATGAAATCGAGTCCCTGGATCACAAATGTCCAAGAGTACTGGGTGAAGTGGAAAGGCTATAATGGCTTACGCATGAAGTTAACATGAATTTGGAACGCATGGAAACTTTTGGGAAAATCAATGCAGCTTTGGATCATAGAGGGCCAAAAATACCCCAGTCTCTAGATCAGGTGAGATAGCTTCAGCCTAGTCTAATGAGACCTACATGAACTGGCATGAACTTCCCACATGACTTGGTAAGTCTCGACTACTTGAATGCAATGAAGTAGTACCCCATCAAACCCATGCATGAAGAGGATCTTCTCACAACTAGGGTCGTCCTGGAGAGTGAACTGTAACGTGCAGCATTTGATTCACCCACGCTTGGCCTGATCTTCTAGGATATTACCATTTTGGAGGTACTCAACAAAGGATGTTCTCTGGTTGGGATTCACTTCAATCGCCACATTCAGGGGTCCTGGGGGTCCTGACGTGGAGGATTTTTTGGTTATGTGGCTTACTTATAGGTTGTCATAATCACTTGGAGTGACAGGAGCAATGGCTCTTCAGTGTGCCATGTGGATAATCAGGTCATCCTATTCGGGCTCTACAAGTGATGTAGCTGGGCTGACCAGAGCATCGGGTCAACCATTCTAAGATCATGGGACATGAGTTACTTCTGGCCGAGATTGGAAATGGGCCATTAGCTGGAGAGTGAATTCTAATAATGGCCCAAGTTGTGGCTTTCTGACAACATAGTCATCATTGGTCTGCTTGATGACCAGTTCAGAGTCCCCTTCCACATGTAATTGGGGAACGTCTATCTCAAGGGTCGGCTCTAGAAAAGTAATGAGAGCATGATACTCTAACTCATTGTTGGTGAAACCTTATAACAATAGCAATGAGTAAGGTAGAATAGATTGTACAGGGTTTATGAAGACGATACCCATGCCCACTATGTTGAGCATGTGGTCATCAATCCTTCTGCCTATGGGGTTGTGGGAAGCACCATCTAAATGCATTTTCCAACATGGGATAGCATGGTCTACCAATAGGATTGCCTCCTTAGGAAAATCAAGGTCTAAAGACTGGTCTGTGGGGACTGGATGAGTAGCAAGGAAGCCTGCCAACCCTTTCCCCTTAATAGCCTTGTGAGAGAAAAACCTAATGTAAAATTGCTTGAGAATCACCACCAACTGAGCTAGATAGCCTGTCATCATGGGCCGGTTTCGGATGTATTTTAGTAGATCTAATCAGGACACCAGTTGTACCTCATGGTGCTCTAATTAATGTCATGACTTCTGTACTATGAAAACAAGCACAAGACTGATATTCTCGATAGGGGATTATCTGGTCTCTATATCTAGGAGCATGTAGTTGAGGAAGAAGAGGCAATTATTTATTCCCTTTCTATTATTCTAGACAAGAATGGTGGTGAGAGATCTCTCTACGGTGGTCAAATAAAGGACCAATGGCTTTTCGGAGATGAGTGGCATTAAGACCGGAGGCTAGAGTAGATACTGCTTGATTTCCTCATAAGCAGTCTGACACTCTTTGTCCCACTCATAGACGGTTCCTTTCTTCATGATCCGGTAAAAGGGATTACACTTACTGGCCAAATTCGCGATGAATCAAAATTTGTAGGCTAAGTGGCCTTGGAAGACTCAAACCTCCTGAATGTTTCTCGAAGGTGACATTTGACTAATGGCCTTAATTATCTCTTGGTCGATCATGATGCCCATGTTTCAGACAATGATGCCGAGAAACTTTCTTGAGGTGACCCCATAGGCACACTTCAATAGGTTCATCTTCAGTTGATGGGAAAGGGGGAAGTCGAACACTTTCTCAAGGTCCTTGATATGGTCCGGACGCTAGTGATATTTTACCACCAGGTCATACACGTAACATTCCACCAATGATCTGAGGATCATCTTAAATATGTAATGTGTAGATTTCTGATATGTGGCAGCCGCATTCTTCAAACAGAAGGGAATTTCTTGGTAACAGAAAGTACCTTGTGGTTCCCTGACGGCTATAGACTCCTCAACGTCAGGGGCCATTCGGATATGTTTATACTCAGAGTACCCACCCATGAAGGATGGAGCTCAGAACCCAGTAGTAGCGCCGATCAACAATTCTATCATATGAAGGGGAAAACCATCCTTCGGACAGTGACGGTTGAGATCCCAGAAGTCGATGCAAACTCTGATCTATTTGTTGTTCTTCCTGAATGGTATAATATTGGCCATCCATTTGGGGTACTAGACCTCCTTAATGAAATTGGATCTAATAATATTGCCAACATCAGCCTCGATAATGGCACCGTGTGAAGGGTGCATCTTTTTGGGAGGCTTCTTGAACCCTTGGTGATTTATCGATATACCAAGGCGGTGGATGGTACCTGAGGAGATAGTCCTCACATCTCATCATAACTCCAGTAGAATACATCATGGTGTTGTTTAAGGAAGTATATATACTATTTTTTCTCCTCGAGGGGAATTGTGGCACTAATCAATGTGGGTTTCGGTTCTACCTCGCTACTAAGGTTCCCCTGTTAAAATTCATTGGCAATGGGAGAGACGGCCACTTCAATTGTAGGAGGAGCATCCTCTAAATCCTCTTCTTCACATATAGAGGAGGGATCCTAGATGGGAGGATATGCTTGTGAGTCGATAAATCCTGACAGGAGGCTGGTACCAAACTGAGTAGTAGTGGACACTGCATTGGGGGACTCATGTGCTACTGCAAACATGGAGATGAAGGCCATCGATCCAATCCCATCTGGTCTTTGACCTAAGGGTCCATGCATGATGAATGAGCGTCACAATGTCATACTGTTGGATGAGGGCGCAACATCTTACCACTGGAAGGAGGAAAAATGGCTTGCCGCTGGATGGGGAACAAGGACTTCACGCTAGATGGGGGCACTATAGCTTACTGCTGGATGGGGTTGAACATCATAGAGGCTTTTTATGCACCATGTTTGGGAGACTCGGATCAAATCCCACGTAGTTCGGGAGGGGTCGAAACTTATGTTAAGGGGGTCTGAACCAATGGTTATTGAGCTTAAACCTCAGAGAGGCTACCTACGCACCTTACCTTGGCAAGGATCAATGACCACATAGTTCAGGATGGTGTTTGGTGAACCGATGTGAAGAAGGTCGAGACAAATGGTTGTTGGGCTTGAACCCTTGGGTGGCTTCTTACGTACCTTGCCTTGGTCAGGATCCAAGACCACATAGTTAAGGATGGTTTTTGGTGAACCGACGTGAACAAGGTCTGGACCAATGGTTATTGGGCTTGATCCTCAGGGAGGCTTCCTGCCTACCTTACCATGTCAAGGATCAAAGACCATGTACTGGATGATGGTGTTTGGTGAACCGACGTGAAGATGGTCAGGACCAATGGTTATTGGGATTGAACCTCAAGGATGCTTCCTACATACCTTACCTTGGCAAGGATTAGAGACCACGTAGTTCAAGATGGTGTTTCGTGAACCAACGTGAAGATGGTTGGGACCAATGAATATTGGGCTTGAACCTCATGGAGGCTTCCTATATACCTTAATGTGGCATGGATCAAAGACCACATAGTTCAGGTTGGCGTTTAGTGAACTGACATTAAGATGGTCGAGACCAATGATTGTAGGGATTAAACCTCTACGAGACTTCCTATATACCCTCCCTTAGTAAGGATCAAATACCTCATAGTTTAGTGAGGTGTTTTGTGAACCAATGTGAAGATGGTTAAGACCAATGGTTGTTGTGATTAAACCTCAGGGATAATTCCTACATACCTTACCTTGGAAAGGATCAAATACTACGTAGTTCAGGATGGGGTTTGGTGAATCGACGTGAATATGGATAGGACCAATGGTTATTTGGCATGAACCTCAGGGAGGCTTCCTACGTTCCCTACCTTGGCAAGGATCAAAGACCACATAGTTTTGGATGGGGTTTTGTGAATCGACGTGAAGATGGTTGAGACCAATGGTTATTGTGATTGATCCTTACGAAGGCTTCCTACATACCCTGCCTTGGCAAGGATCAAAGACCATGTAATTTAGGATGGTGTTTGGTGAACTGACGTGAAGATGGTTGGGTCCAATGGTTGTTGGGCTTGAACCTCAAGTAGGCTTCCTACGTACCTTTCTTTTTCAAGGATCAAGGACTTCGTAGTTTAGGATGGTGTTTGGTGAACAGGAGCGAAGATGATTGAGACCAATTATTTTTGGGCTTGAACCTCAAAGAGGCATCCTACGTACCATACCATGGAAAAGATCAAAGACCACCTAGTTTAGGATAGTGTTTTTTGAACTGGCATAAAGATGGTCGGGACCAATGATTATTGGGTTTGAACCTCAGGGATGCTTCCTACATACCCTACCTTGGCAAGGATCAAAGACCAGATAGTTCATGTTGGTGTTTGGTGAACAGATGTGTAGATGGGCGAGACCAATGGTTGTTGGGATCGAACTACAGGAAGGAATCCTCCGTACCTTACCTTGGCAAGGATCAAAGATCATGTAGTTCAGGATGGTGTTCGGTGAACAGACGTGAACATGGTCGGGACCAATGGTTTTTTGGCTAGAACCTCAGGTAGGCTCTCTACGTACCCTTCCTTGACAAGGATCAAAGTCCATGTAGTTCAAGCTGGTGTGTGGGGCTTACACTCTAGGCTGCCCAGAATGAATTTCATGGTCGGTGCTTGCTCAAATCCCATGTGAGTCATGCTCAGTGTGAGAAACAAGAGGCAGAAAATACCCGATGATCACATCAAAAAAGGTGCATCCATGGAAAGCGGAATGGGTTTTACAAGATGTTGGAGGCCCAAAAATGAAACAAGGGCTTACACGTGGTGTGTATCCCAAAGATGAAACAAGGGCTTACGCGTGGTTAGCAGCCCAGGGAAATAGAGATTGTGACTTACTCCAGGTTGGAGGCCTGGGTGGGGAAAAAGCCTGAAGGGAGGCAGTTTTTCCACTGAATAAAGGAGGGATTCGATGCCCATCCCCCCCTCTAGTATTCCACTAAGAATAATATAGGAGGAGAAGGGATGTTTCCTCCCACAAGAAAGGAAAGGGATTATATCATGTTGGTTTTCCTTTCCCCACGGATAGATGTCGCTCCGATAAAGAGGATGTCGTACTATGTGAAGAATAATTTCACTCTCGTGGAGACCAGTGGGCGTGCAGAATGTCCAAGGTTGGGAACCCTGTGTAAAATAAATGAGGTGAGGTCACAGTCTAACATCATGTGATAAGGTCGATGGTGCTTGGCAGTTTAACGTCCTACAGCTCAGACAACGCGCGTTCCCTATGCACCCCTAGGACTTACATAATCGATACCCACCCGCCCTTGGGGAAGTGAAGGCATCAGCAATTCCATGCTAAGGGGGTGTTATGGAGTGATCCAATGGGGGGTGGGTACATGTTAGCGTGGCTATTTGAAAAATCAATAGATGTTATTGTGCCTATGCGAAGAAGCCTATGGAGAAGCAATGCAATGGGAAGCACCACCCAAGGGACATTGAAGTTACTTCGTGAAAACCTAGAAGGTCGCATGGGAAAAAGAGTTGCAGAGAAAAGGGGTTCATATTTAGAAGCCTTGTGAATGTCTGGTAAGCCATGAAGTGGAGGAGCTCCACAAAGGGGTGTGTTTCACGAAGTTAAGTGTCCTATCCTAGGTGTTGGGTATATGTGTGTATGGAAAGTGCTTCATGATGTGGAAAGGCACTCACGAAGTAGTACTTCATGAAGCAAGGATGCCTCCTAAAGCATATCATTATGAATCAATGTGCTTCGTGAAGCAGAGTGACCCTGCCTTAGCTTGTGGGTCACGTGCACATGGAGGGTTCTTTGCGAAGCATAAGTTCACCGTGAAGACCCGGGTCCCCTTGGGGATCCCCTTCCTTCATGAAGGCCCGTGGGCTCCATGAAGGTCACCCCTCCTTTATGAGGGGCTAAATTCATCCAAAGGTGGAGGCACTTCACGGTGCAAAAGAACCTTGAAGACCTCATGGTTGGTAGATCAATGATTTCCCTACGATTTGGGAGATATGAAGGTGAATGGTTGGTGGATTAGTCCTTTGGGCTCGAGGGGAGCTCGATATTTATAGGCAAGAGGCACCATGAATAAAGCTCACTAGACCACGTGTTTACAGATCCTCCAGCCTCATTGCTCCCTAGCATGTGTGCGGAGTGGAATCTTGGCACCGGCCGCGGTGCTGCAGGTCTCTACGAACGATATTCGCGAGGTAGTACATAAGGGTTTCCGTTTGATCTTCTTCTTCCCAAATTTTGAGGCCAACAATGGGGTTAAAACATGACCCATTTTCAATCAATTGTTTTCATATACCAATGTCATTATTCATGATAGATATATACAAGGGTCTAACATGTCCTTGTATGATGAAATAATCATCTTGGTTTGTGGAAGAGATGAATGTGTGGCATCTTATAGGATCATTCTATGCATGATATATTTTGACAGCAACAACCTCAACTTCAAACACCTTGAGGATTGACAAGGCCTCTATGTGTTCTTCCTAGATTTCGTTTTATAGACTCAAAGAACCCAATATTAAAAAAATAGTCATAATTGGGGATAATTTCTTCAAAACATCATACTTATGTTTCAAAGGTATATGCATCCCAGCATGGGGAATCTCATTTATAGGTTGTTTAGTAAATGATGTACTGGATGCTCATGGATCGTCCCTTATAGTAGGAGATAATGGTACTTTTCTTCTTTGTGGATTAGTTTACCTAGGTCTACCTACAATGTAAGGATGATTAGGAGATAACATACACTCTAGATGATCTCCCTTATTAATCATGTAACAGAATATCCTGACTGGTGTGGGTGAATTTCATTACTCCTCCTCATCTCACTCGAAATCTCTCATATGAGTTCTGACCATGTAGATAGTTCGGGCAGGGACATCATAAAATTAGTGAATTAGGGAAAACCTATGCCTTAATATGTATTATTGACTTTAATAGCCTCTTCCCCATGTTACCCAATCAATTGTGGGGCATTCAGGTTCATAACCACAATCACCATTTGATAAGGGTTCCATTAAATGAATTACATTAATGAAACCACAAATTGAATCCTCTTCTGATGTGGATTCTATCAAGAATGTTTACCCCTATATTACCATTTGGTGGGGTGGTTCCCATGTATCTATGAATGTAGTATTGATGTCCACTAAATGCAAATAAATATTTATCCTTGTTATATGATCTTCTTACTACAATTTTCAATTACACATTTTGCCATGTCACTTTTTAAAACACTAGATTTTATACGATTGATCTTCTGAGGAAGTTGGTTTCATTTTATCAGAAGCTCTTCAAGGAAAAATTGGGAGTTCAAAAGTTTCCATCAATTAACATGATTTTTATTGATAATTTTTCATAACACCAAATTACTAAACATTAGTTTACCCTTGCCTTTAAATTTATTCCATCAATAATCTTCATTCATATCAGTAGAAGAGACACACCCTTCTTGATAATGAGGCCTTCCTAGCATCACTTTCCCGGAATCCACCATATTTTTATGAAGTTCATTAAGAATCAAACACTCTTTAATTTTGTTCCCCTGTACTTGATAGAAGGGACAATAGATTGGTAGATCTTCATCACCATCTATATTACAATTCCTATGCTTGGGAAACATGGAAATGTTATTTTTAAATATCAGGATTATGTATCCAGGTTCATGGTCATTTCGATAAGAATATGCCTTTTTATCATTTCTTCAAACTATTTTATCATGTGTTCCCTTTGATCATTTTGACAAGGTAGAAGTATGTTTGATTCTTGGGAGGTAGATCCACAATGTATGTTGTTTTATTTAGAGTATGATTGGGTACAGAGGCTTTCTTATGTGTAGTAGTGGAAGCCTTTACTCTACCTTATCTCTTTTATTGAGCTGATGGAATTACATAGGGATTATATTAGGTCTCTGTGATTGAATATTTCACTCATTGAGCCATCACAGTATGGTCATAAAATACTACTATGTATTTCAAATATATAATTGGTGTAAACAACTCTTCATGAAGATTTTATATTCATATAATAATTAATTATTCTTGATGTTGTGTGATGATTAAGAAGTATTCCAATTCTTTCCATCATGTAATGAAATATAAGACCCTTTCATTCTCTTCCCTATTTCAGTTTTAAAGGTCATGGATTTTTTATTCTGCAATGCCAAGATGAGATGGAAGGAAAACATCTGACGGAGGACCTCCAACCATGTTATTATCTGAGATGGAAATATATTGTATCATATAATGGTTGGACCATATAGTGAATGAATGAAACATATATGTTTCACCACCTCCTATTTTTCATGTGACTCTATCATGGGATCACAAATGAGATATTAAATGTTCAAAATGTTCTAATGGTTCTACTGGTCCATTAAAAATTGGAAATAAAGAATTCCCAAATATCATTGGGGGATGATTCGGATCTACCCATTCAGGGTAAGGCTTCTCTTCTGGTTGCATCATCATTTCTCATTTTTTCATGTCATCAAATCAATCCATGAGTTACTCAAGAGAATTCATGAACCTTTGGGGAGTGTATGGTTTAACCTAATCTTGAAATGATGAGACGATTGTTAGGGCCATCTATAGAGGCACTACTGGAATATTTCATGGGTATCCTACAGCGGCAGGCTGGCAAGGTTGAACCTTAACCTATTCTAGTTTTGCACCCAATGGAGGGAACTCCATATCTCCTTCCTTCGGATCCATGTACATTGGTTGTTGGTATCCTATATTGAGTGGATGTTTAGTTTCTATAGAAAATCCTCTTTGGAGGTATGACTATTGGTAGTGAATGTTGAGGAAATTCTCTTAGAGTATATATAGCATGAAGGAAACCGTGATGTAGTTCTTCATTAACTCTCCTCAATTCATCCATTGCCTCCTCAAACATAGCCAACCATCCCTCTATTGAAAGGTGACTATTCTCTCCATGAGGTATGTGATTCACAATATGACCTTTACACTTATCCTTGTTGTATTTACTTTGATGAGGTAATGGTATGGTTAATTTGGGATTTCCCAAATTTAGGGACAACATATAATTTAAGGTATGAACACATCCTTCAATTATTGTAAATGGACCAAATTATTAACTGGAACTTCATATTCTTCTTCCTCCTCTAAATTGACTCTGTGTTCTGTAGAATCTATATGGGCAGCATTGATGATTTTTTTTGACACGTAATTAATTGTAGTCATTCTATACGTTTCGTTAAAAACGTTCCCCTTTTTATGCTTTCCAAGAGAAATTTTGTTCTCCTTTAATGATTATTGAGGATATTTTTTTCCGATAGTTATCTGAAGGTAAACTCAGTATAGTTCGTTTTAGCATATCCCTATGAGGTTATCAGATCATGGGATAGGATTAAATGGGAGGATCCAATAAATTTTGTTTCCTCTAATCTAAATAAGATTGAGATATCCTAAGGAAGATTTTTTTGAGGTGAAAAGTCCCACATCCCTATGGGTTTGGTATGTTCCCATTACTCTTTTACAACTCTTCATGTCTAGTTTTATGACCTCAAATGTTGTGATAAAAAATATTCCATCCCTTTAGGATGGGGTTGCTCATGAATTTCAATGGATACTAATTTCAGGGATCCCCTTTTGATTATATGGAGTTTTGTTCAATCATGGGTTGGGTCCATCATTTGGTTTGCACCAGATTCACCCACCTCTAAAGATCATTGACTTTCTTCAAACATTTGTGCTATTTTATGGCTGACATCTCCTAAGTGGGAGGCATGCATGATATTTTTCAGATTCCTGATGCAAAAATATCTCAAAATCTTTCTCTCTTAAAGCTCATCATCAGTGATAATTATTCGATGACTATTTTCATTGATCATGTAATCAGTTGTGAATAGGGCCTATTTGTTGAAGTCGGGATGAATATATGACATTTCATGATACTACCTTTGGTGGGATTTTCTATTCATGGAGAATAATGATGTGTAATTCCCTATGTGAATCCCCATACTATGATATGAACACCAGATGGTGTATCTGTGATTAGTTTTCAAAATATTTTTTATGCATTGAATCATGTGTGCTAAAGGGATCCTTACTATTTATTAATCATTCAATTCCATAAAACCATGAGAGCTTGGAAGTCAATTTTCTATTTTATACCTTATATTAATTTTACGTGGCATTGATACAAATCATAGAGTAATATTTTTATCTCTCAAGTGGTGAAATGTTTTATATATGTTGAGGGGAATTTCACACACAACCCATTCTAAAAATTGATCAGGAATACTATATTGTGTGGTGGATAAAGGCCAAAAAATTATAAATATGTTATCTTTAGCCTTCTATTTTCACATGTTTATCATGTCATCTTATTATTTTTTTCATAGGATACTCTACCGATTTTGACCAGAGTGGATTCTTACTAGACACTTTATCATAAGTGGAGAGATTTGTTGGAACTTCCCCTATTATGTTCGTAGGAAAGATATCCAAATTGGTTTTGGAGAATGATCATTGCCTTGAGATATCTATTGGTTGTAAAATAATATCACATTCCAATTACTAGGCATTAGACATGACTCACCTTATTATCCCAAGTGCCACATGGTGTGATGGATTTATCACTACAACATCTCCATGGGAAGGATACTTTTGAGAATTTGAAATAATACTATAGAGAGACCATTCATAGTGAGTTCCATTATGGGTATCATTACCATGTTGGATTAGAGTAAGGGGAAATCCGAAGTTCATTTGGATATTTTGGCCATGCTGAGGGCTTCTCTGACTCTCATTATGTGATGATCTCTCGAGATCATTTGGATTATGGTCATGAAGAAATCCTTCATGGTGAAGTGTCCAAGTAGGACCTTTATAATTACTACAGCTACTCCCATAATTTAGTAATATTATGGTATGATATTTCTCTACCATTGATAATCATCTACGGGATTCAAGAACTCTAGAATTTAGTATAGTAGGATCATAGAAAAAATCTTTTTTTCTAGTTTTCTATGGTGAATAAAATTGTATGCTCTCTAGAGAGTGATTGGGGTCAATTTCTAAAAGGATATGTTCTCATGAAAGAAATCATGTTTAACATTATCCTATGTTGCTATCATAATTTTCTGGTGAGACTCTATAATTTAGGTAGCGGTTTTCCCCTACCTTTGAGTGAAATTTGTAATGGGCCAAATTCATCCTATTGGAATAGGTGTTTTCTCATGATCTAGTTTTTAATATATCACATGGTATGATACCCCTCGAACCTCTTAGATGGGAGAAAATGTGTGTATTTTCTCTATGATGGCAGGCTGATTAGACACCCCATTTGTGAGGACAGAGCTAGGTGTTTGTCCCTATGTCACTATTATTATCACTGTTATGATGTCTTGTTGGTATGTTGGATATGGGAATAGATTTTTTCCTTTCCATTGACCATTTTCATGATATTTTTGGTGACAACAATAAATGTAATTGGGATATTTTATCATTCCAGATTTGGAGTAGGGGTATGTGTCTTACCTTTTCCTCCATTTCTGACCTATAGATACTGATTATACTCTTATATGGGGGAAAAGATTTAGGTCATTCCCTTGTTAATCATTAGGGCATTATAAATGAATTCTTTGGGTGCATCCAGACAAGGCTGCATGATGTCTTGGTGAATGAAGGAATGTTTATTATTTAGCATATTGTTTTGTACAAAACATGTTTGATGGGATTATTTGTGTTTTTTCAGATAATTATTCTAGAAGGCTTGGTTAGTGTTAGAAGTTGTATGTTCCTGCTTTCAGTTTTCCACCATATTTGAATGGCAACCTTCCTTGAGATCTTTCAGGTGAGTCTGCTGGATAGATGAATTAAGTTAGGTGAGTGTATATCACCGCTCATAGTTTTACACCAATTAGGATTCTTGTTATTATCTAAAGTAAGTGGAGGTGTGATCTACCTCCCTTTGGATTAGTTTTTTGGGCCCAATGGGATGTCTTTCAAGCCTGGGTCTATGTGACCTAGACTAGACTGTCAAGGATGGAACCCTCATCATGTTGAGGTTTCATTGCAGTGTGGAGTTGGTAGTAGTGTCTGTCTGATGGAACCCTTTAGAAGGGCCCTTGGTCTTCTTGATGATAGAATATGTGTCGTCTTGATCCAACTTCCTAAAAAAAGGGATATATTAGTTTTTAGGTTATGGGGATAAACTCCCAAAACGATTGAAGACGGTGATCAGTTTCTTCTATTTCTAGACCACCGAACACAGATGGTTCGGAATTTAATAGAACATTTTGAGTTGGAGGGACTGATGGGTAGCCTCAAGGGTCAGGATTTTACCTTTCTAGCAATAGTCCTAATCTTGTACATTCTATAACACACATTGAAGACTTTGGGTTGGTGATGGATTCCTCTACTTGGATGAAGACCAGACTTGAATTGTAATCGAGTTGTATAATTTTGGAATATGGAAGGATTCCATTAGATTGATTTGATTTTTGAGAGAATTATCTTCAGTATATTATAAACATAAAAAATAATACCTCATAAAATAATCATTTCTTTTGAATTAATACATTAATTATTTATTTTCTTGTTTGGAACTCTTTAATTTGGAGAGGGAATGGGCCCTAACATGAGTGTGACATTATCATCTTGGATAAGGATTCATGTCAGCTTCACTATTTTTTTTATTTCTGATAGAAACACATCACCAAATGGTCAATTATAGGGGACGTTATTTTTTTACAATCATACATGTCATGTTCACTATTTCTAAATGTTTTTTAATGCGTTTATTAATGAAACCGAAAACATCCAGTAGTTCTATTTTGATAAGGGACCTTTATTCAAATAGCAGGACATCAGTGGGGATTAATCCAAAAGATTCACAAAAACTCACATTAGTCTAGAGGATGATAGGTTGTTCCCATCACACCCTTTGGGGGGGGGGTTGTTTCCTAATATAGGACTCTCTAATTGATTTAATATATTTCCATTAATACTTTATTAATTCCCATGTATAGTGGAGATCACAATTTAGTTAACAATCAATTATTATCATTTATGGAATTTATAATCATCTATATGTTTGTGAGGATCTTCATCAATGGTATCCTCTTATTTATGGATCATAGATTAATTAGGCTGAATGACGACAATGATCATTTTTCTAGACATATAGTGGTCTTGTTAAGAGTGTGCCATTATCTTGGGAGACATGGGTTGTTTTAATGTTTGGATAAAACCAATTACATGGGGTTATCATCTATCCTGGTCAAAGGAATTAGAACCCACATATTTCAGTGCTTCTTAATAGGAAACATAATAAATTTTATGTTCACGTGATAAGGACCAAAGCATGAATTTTTGTGTCATGCAGTGAGGAAGTCTAGGCTAAAGGTTCATATTCCATGTTTGGTGTGGGAAATATACCAAAGCATCCAAGGGAACTTGGCAGGAATGTAAATTTCATTGTTAATGTACACCCTACTAGGAATGTGGATTAGAGAGAATAGGGTTGATATTTAATGTTATATTTAGAACTCAAGGTGGCTTCCATCATATCCCATTTTGATGGGAATCAAATACCAAGTAGTTCGACTTCAAGGACCCACGCTTATAGATGATATCTAATGTTTTTCTTGTATGGTATTATTTCCCATTGAGGGGATTAAGTTGGGAATCATTCATGAAAAGGATTCCAAGTAAATGTGCCCATGAGGGATTGTCTTGACACATGTTGATTTAGAGGCTTGTTTTGGGTCTTACTACTATGGATAATTCCCTAGTAAATAAGTGTTATGATTGGGGATTACTACTAATATGGATGCCCAATGATTGATTTCGTTTTACACTTAAGGATCATTCAAATATTATGGATGTTTGGGGATTATACCAGGTAAAAGGCCCATGGGTTCATTTAGGGATTGTACATGGAATTATTCAAATAGGTTCGAGGAACATGGGGATTTCATGACCATTGTAAACCTCTTAAACCATTTCTTTCATGATCAGTGTGAGAAACACAAGAAAGAAATGATCTAGGAAGCCCCACAATCTTCATTTCCCTCAAATTGGATACATGTTCTTGAGGACCCACACATATCGTGGGGCACTGAGGGAAGGTGAGATGACTATTTGGGAGAAGATCCACTTCTAAAATATTCAACTGATTAGGTTGATGTTGAAATCATGGATATCCTATATTCCCACATGAGTCATGAAAAATCATTCTAGGATTTGAGAAGAAAGAGGATTATCAAGATCTAGAAAACTACACAATCCTTCTTCTTTTAGTGGAATTGGCCAAAGAAATTTCATATTCCTGTCATTTTAAAACCCTAGATTGAAATCATGTGAGAAAAGGGATTTAAAATTCCCATGTACACTCTCATTTTGGTAATGAGGATAGAAGGATGAAGGAACGGAGTAGGTTATGTCCTACAAGAACGTATAGGGTCTAACTCCATAAGGAATCTAGAATGTTGGTTCCACAGTGATATAGGATGATTTCATTCCATGTTAAAATGAAATATAATCATGATCCTAGTACTTCCCACCTATAATTAGAGGTTCAGAGGCATAGAGATGGTATATGAAGGGAATAGTCGTAGACCTAATATATGATATTGGATGTTCCCAAACACCACCCCTGGGTTCAAGGTCCCCGTGACCATAGGAATTTGAATCCATGTGCACCCCGCTGACCCAAACCATCATATAGGGAATGTATAGGAAACATTTGACTATATGAATGTGTATCCAAAAGGGAAACACAATATTCCACCTCTTCCCATGGTTTTCATGTTTGGAGTATTCAATGGAGGTTTCAACTTGTTCCCCCTTAGAAAATGGATCCAAATCAAGAGGAGTCCATCTATTGGTGTCTTAGATGAGGCCTCAAAGGGTGTCCCATACAAGACCTATAGTAGAGGGACATTTGCTTTGTACAGGGCCTTATAAGAGCTAGTAGTGACTCGTGGATAGGGTGTAATCTTATGGGGTCTATATATGCCTTGTGAAATAGACCACCTATGAAAAAACACCAAGGATAGAATTTATCATATGATTCAAGGGTCTCTTAGGGTGTCCCTATATTAGACTCATATAGGTCCCTTATTAGGGAATGGGATCTAACACAAGTGGTTTTCCACAAACAATAAAAGGATTCTTCAGTGGGCATCTTGGGTTTTAGACCCTAAAAGAGAATTTTATGTCACTTATCCTCATTGATTCTCTATTGTCATAAGATTTATATTGAATCTTGAGGTTGTTTTGGAGAAATGGGCAAAGAAGAAACATGATCAAAGATTTGCGGATTCTTTTGATTTTCTATTTTGAAACTGAGGAAACATTGGGCACTATTTAAAGGAAAATCGGGAACCGTGGTCGAAGGAGGCTATCCATGAAGGTCCTTATGAGCAGTCTTTCAGTTCAAGGTACCCCAAGTATGGTTTACTTACTTTATATTATGTATAAGGGGTTGTATGGGTCTTTTTAGGCATAGGGGAATGTGTGAATGTTGGTTTGGGAAAGTCCCCTCGATTCTCCTTGGAGGTTTTTTGCATTTTAACATTTTTAAGGTTAATATCATAATATCTTCATCCCCCATGATAAAAAAAATAGTTAAAAATAATATTTTGGTTAATTTATATTTGTTTTTATGTGTTTTACATGTTATAAAATAGTTTTTATTTATCTAAAAATATGTATCATAATTTCTCTCTGTGTTATATTCCATATTAATCTTGATGCTTCATGCCATATACTATTTTGAACATGATGTTTCTATATTAAAATCTTAGGGTGTTATAGATCTTACATAGGGGAAATTGCATATTTATATCTATATTCCTACAGATAATGAGGATTTCTCTAACATACTTCATCATAGTCATATGATTAGGATAATATCAATATTCTCATCAACATCATAAAGGATCATTTATTTATTTTGATGAAATTATATAAGTGGGTTTATATCACTATTCGCATAAACATATTGGAGTAAAAAAACCTATTATGATTTAATAATACATGAAATATCATATCCATCTTCCTATATACACCATATAAATATGTTGAAATATTTCAATATAAGCTCTTGACAGGGAACATGTCCATATTTCAATTTTACCTTTGGATTTCCTCTGCCATATTATGATGTATGTAAGAATTCCTAATAATATATCTATTATCCTTAACACCTATAATGTTCTCTAGAATATTATGTAGGAATGTAAAATATAGGCTCACATACCTATTTTCGTCAATACTCATGGTATTTCTACATATTCAATTGGAATATTTGGAGCATGCTCACATCCTAAAATAATCCCATGAATTCAATCAATATATCCCAACAATATCCAGAAGTATTCTTAGAAGTACCACTTATCCTAAGGGTTACTACCAATATGAAGGGATCCCAAATAATGTTGTTCTTCCACCCCAAATTGTATGGATGTGACAAGAAAAAATAATATCTCTATAAAGAAAATATATATTCCAATCATATTAATCTACCCCTAGGTACATTAACACCCTAGATGGTCATTGATATATTTTAAAACAATCTTGAGGATCTTCCATCTATTCATTAACATAATAATGAATCCATTCCCTCCAATTTCCTCCCCTGCACCAAATAAAAAAACTATGGATGCCATCTACAAAGAAAACATCATAGGTGTTATTCTCATGACACTAATTATATTAATCAAAGAGTATCTCCCACAAAAATAATAAAATTAACCATTAAGGTCCTCCCCAAGGTGAATGTTGTAAATGCCCTGCCTTTTTTATTATAAACAACTTGTAAAGTGATCATCCCATTTTCAACTCAGTAGCATCCGTTGAACACTATGTCTATCCAAGGAGAACCAAAATAAGATCTATATATGCTATAGTTAAATTATATATGATATATGTACTCCTTGTGATAAATAAAATAATATATTTTGAGGTCATCACATTGATAGATAATATGATATATAAAAAATTGAGCACCATCCCATGGATCTGACTATGAAGTCACTCAACATTGTTTTTTATCTTATAGATTTGAAGGTCCTCCCAATTTTAAATCTTCTTAGATTATTCAATTATATCAAGTGGAAATAAAATAACAATAGAATAATACGTGTGATTCCATGATAAAACACTAGATTTAGATATATTCCCTTTTTAATAGGGTTTTAGGACTCTAATTGTTTTTAATTGGGTTTTAAAGAAATCATGGGTTTCTTATAGTTTTTTTGATTGGTTAACCAATTATGGATGCAACCTCGGAAACGAAATCCATGGTGTTTTTCATCATATTATGGGTGAATCTTTGCGAAACATAGGGCGGAAAAAGTGGTAATTTTCATGGTGTGGTTGGTTTCATAGATCCCTAAGAGACCCATTATTGAAAAGGTTCCATAGGCCTCAAACCTATATGATCATGGGTGTAGTGAGCCAAGAATTTGTGAGGGTTGTGAAAGAGGGTGTGGTTGTTTTTTCTTTCACATCCACTATTTTTTCATTGTGATATTATTACCTCATTTGATTTCATGCTAAAAATTTATATAACTTTTTTGAAAGAATATTTATTGTGATGTAGTATATTTATCTTTTCATATTTTAGTGTATTGGATTTGAGGTACGTAGACTCTTTATCACTCAATTATTTATTGAATTGGAAGGAATGTACATCTAAATTGTCAAGTTGTGTTTTTTCATAAATCCCTCTTCTATATTTGGGTTTGAATATATAGGGTTACTTAGAAATATATGTTACAAAAAAAATTATTAAAAATACATTATGTTTCATTGAAATATTGTTGACCCTTGATGAAGGCTCATTTAAAACGATTGAGATTGAAATTTTTATTGAAATTATTTTGTGAAATCTTAAAAAAAATTATAAGAATAATTATTGAATAGCGGATTGGAATTCAAATAAATGTTTGTTAATATTTCATTTTATGAGTATTTATCAGTAAAAATGGTGTATTCTTCTAGACTGGAGGAACTTCGGGATTTATCACCTTGTGATGACTTGGTGAAGGATTACAATCCACTCATGAGTATAGAACAATTGTTTGAAATGAATCTGTCTGATCTATTGTCTATGTGAAATGTGTGATGGTTATCCATAGTGTGTGGAAATAATGAATATGGTGATTAAGTTTAGGGTTTATGATTAAATTCTTTTTCACATGCTAATTTTTTTTATATTCTCACCCACTATTTTAAATAAATAGAAATGTACATTTTTTCAAATCATAGTGGAATGTATTAGGATGTATTTTTGAGAAATACTACTATGTATTAATACTCAACCCCGACGTATGGAAATTTTACAATATAAATATGGGGTTATTAATGATACAGGAAAAAAGAAAGGTCTTATAATTCTATGATTCTATTTCATCAAGATGGATCATCATAGTTAAGATGTTTTATCAGGGATTTTATAGAGTGATGTTACATATGTGTTTCTATATTGGGAAGTCCTTTAGTTATCTTCACATTTCTGGTTTTTACATTTCATAGATACACTAATTTTGTGGTTTTATTAGATTTTATATTGAGTTGTAGCATATATACCTTATAAAGCACATAAGTGTTTCAAGAATTTTTTAGAATAGATTGTTTGAATTTCTAAAAAATGGATATTTTCCCCATAATTTATATGATATCCCATGAAATTTACTACTATGATTTTATTCCTTGCACATTTAATCTTTTTTTTATGGAACCACTATCCTGGAATAATCCAATGGGTTGGATGGTGATGTTACAAATGTCATTAGTATTTCTAGGCCCATAAAATTGGGATTGCAGAAATGCGATATGAAATTTCAAAACATAAAATATCTAACATAAATATACATAAATGACCTCTTTATCATAAAAATCATGTCATTAGGGTTGCTCAAGTAAAAAAACATTGCTGACACCTATAGGTTTATTTTCATCTAATCATTGTGGTTTTATTTTTTAGGTGTATCATATCATGCCATATTCATGAGGCATCCCACAAGAACTACATTTATTCTATTCTAATAGTTCATTCAAGGACATTTTTTAATTATGATATTTTGATGATTTAGAATATTAAAATCCATTATATTAATGTTATTAGTAATTAAGATGTGTAATTTTGTGTCTTTAAAGAAATAGAGAAGGTAAGAAAACCCATAAAAATATTTAAGGAGGTAGTAGAGAACGTGCTTCCACCATAATCCAATTTGAGGCAAAAAACAATCATCACATCGGTCATACATTCCATGATGTTGAAAAGGGGTAAATTCAATGACTAACCATAAAAAGTGGATAATTTTGAGAAATTTATGAAATATAGTCCATCAATAATTTGGGGGGATTTGAAACCTGAAAAGTCACATGTGTGGAATCATAGAGTGAACTATATTTTTTATATACATATAACAACAGTTGGTCTACTTGAAAATAAACTAGTCTACATGTTAGATGATATTTTATGATAATATTGAATTTAGTTGGAGAGATAACTTCAAACATGAAATTTCATGGGATGTAATTTAAGAATTGATGAACAAATAATTTTATCTCAATAACTTCATGGGAGCTAGAAAGAATGGTTTTCTCAATATAAAGTAATAAAATATACCAATGATTGAATATATAGAAATAGAATAAATTAGACCTATAAAAATGGATTTGGTAAAGATGTAGGTATAGGTACTATAAAATTACCATACACTAATAGTTTGAAAAAATCATTGGTATAGGTATAATATGCCAACGAGTTTGGAAGAACCAGTTGGTATCACTTTAATAAAATGATCATATACCAATGATTTCTCCAAAAAATTTGGTATATTGATTTCTATACTAACAGTTTGGATAAAACCATTGGTATAGAATCTATTTAATAACCCAATACAAATGGTTTATTCAAATATTTTGGTAGAGGAGTGAAAATTAAAAATACTTATACAAACAGTTTTGGAAAACTTTTGTATAGGTATTTTGATATTTAATGAATTATGTTATAAATAAAATTCATTAAATCTAAAACTAATTTAATTATAAATATACATATAAATACTTATCATATTATGTTACAAAAAAATCATTTTATCTTAGTGGTTAGGTCGTTGAGATATAAATCAGAGGTCTGGGGATCAAAACCAATCGCGGTTTTTAAAAAATTACATATACCAATGGTTTTTAAAACCATTGGTATAGGTATTTCATATTACCTATACCAAGGGTTTGGAAACCATTGGTAGATCCCACCTATATGAATGATTTCTGGAAACCATAGGTTTGTGTCTATACTGACACTAGAAAAGCTAACATCCACACAAACTATTGGCATGGCCTATACCAATAGTTTTGACACCAATACCAATAGTTCTAACCCATTGGTACATGATTAATTTCTAATAGTTTCTCTATGTTTGTAAACATAATTTTTTTTGCTAAATGTATCTATTAGTGCATAATTTAAAAATAGAATATTTTATTGGAAATTATGACCCTAAATTCATTCAAGGATAGTCATGCTTACAAATTATAATGATATTTTCTGTAGAGTGATGGTTTTTGAAATGGATGTTAGACAAAATAATATGGGCGCATGTGTGTTTTACTTCATTTTAATTGGTGGAAATTCTAATGCAATAAAAAATTGGAAGTGGGACACCTAATTCTTTTGTGATGGAATTTCACATCATCATACCACAGAATTAGTTAACATTCTTCTAAGACATAGTGAAAATCCTAGATATTTCTATGTTAGTTTACTAGATCATAGAAATTAAGATTGTATGATACCACCTAGATCATTTCACTACTATAGTATGATGGTAAATCTCAATAATTATTGTTATAAGGGTGAAAATTATGTTTTTTAAAATGCATATGATATATCTCAAACATCTTATGCTTAAAAAGTATGATCTTTTTAGAATAGCTCTCATCATCAAAACCAAGTGAATTATAATGAATCTAGAAACTAGATGAATGATTGGAAAATATATCCATAATAAGGAAGAAATTAAAATGAGGGAGAAAGTGAGAAATTATATGGTACAAATAATATGTTCAAGAAAGACCAATAAGTTCCTTCAACTATACGTGGTACCATTCTACAAAACCCATCTTTTATGAAAGTTTTTTTTTCATGTCAGTGCATCTTAATGAATTATTTCATCATGTTTCAATCATCAGAAAGAGTTTTATATTGATATGATACCACACATGATTAGTATTCATACACTTATTGGGTAGTGAGATTGTAGTGGATTTAAATTTTTTCTTCTATAAAAATCAACAGATACTAATTTAATATATCCCTTTTTTAGGAAATAGATGTATTCCACCTGATCATGGGAATGGATTTCTTAGTTTCATACAAATCCCGTATCTATTTTTATATACAATGATTAAAATTTATATCTACTAATGGGATGGTTCAACTCTAATGGAAATGGAAATGTGATGGCTATAAAAGAAGTACCACTAGCACAAATGAATATAACTATTTCTTATCAATTAATATCACTCACTTTGGGGAATAATGAAATAATTGATATTATAAATTTTTCAACCATTTTGGATCATAATCTCAATGTGTATAATTTATTATTTTAGTGCTTCTCCACCTAAAAGGGGAGTGAATATTTTTAATTATCCCATTCCAAGAATAAATTATATTTAACTTCGATCATATAGAATAGAATCAACATAATTAATGGAATTGAAATTATAATTAGTATAATTTTATAGAAAAGTTTTTATAATTCCATAAAAATCATCATAGGATATTACAATTATTTTTTCCATGATGAAATATTGTATATTATAAATCTATGTTGATTATTTTAAGATGAATCGTATTATAATAAATAATAAATATCCACTACCTCACATTGATTACCATTATGATTAATTAAATGGATACTATTGGTTTTAAAAAATTGATCTATTCTCAAGACAACACAAAATATTGGTCAAAAAATGAGATATTTAGAATACATCATTCATGAGTTAGTATAGTCACAAAGGATATATGTTCATGTAGTTTTTTCTTTCAAATGCATTGTAATTTCTCATAAAATTGATGAACTTTATCATAATTAAGTTTGAAGACTATTTGGTTGTTTTATTTTTGGATAATATTTTGGTGTAATATAAAACTCATAATGAAAATAAAGATCATTTAGAGATTGTATTTAGAATTTTTTTAGATCACCAGTTATATTCCCAATTTCATGAAACATATTTCTAGATACAAGAATTTCACTTCTTTGGATATTTCATTCATAAGAAATGAATATCATTTTTCCCTAAAAAGAAAAAGGATGTTTTATATAGGAAAACACCAAAGAATTTCATTTTGATATTCAAAATCCTGCTTTTAGTATGCTAATATTGATGATTCATTCATAACATCACATGAATCACATGTCATATTAAGTCTCTCATCATAAAGGGTTCATCTGTACATTAGAGTGATTATTTTAAATGAACCTTTTAGAAATTAAGTTAATAATTAATTCTTCTCAAATTCATATCTTTATAGAATATTGAAGTCCTTAAATGGAACATTTTTTCATTAGGATCAAGACACAACTATTTTATCTTGTAAGGAGATCATGTGGTAGTTTATAGATTATAGTATTTTTTTAATTCAATAGAATAATTATCGAACCCATGATTTAGAATTACCAATGTTATTTCATTATTTGAAAATATTAAATCATTGTCTCATTGATGGAAAATATAATATCTCCATAGATCATAAATGTTTGGAATATATATAATCATAAATGGATTTATACCAGAGATAATTTCTATGGATATAATATCTCTATATGTTTGATATTTATCTTCATTGTACAAAAGAAAATAGATTTACCTAGTGGATGGTTTAATCCAAAAATCCAAAAATCAACAACATAAAAACCCTAGGATTTGTGGAATTTTATGGATATGGTTACTAATATGCATTGTGATTTCTTTGAGAAAAATGAACTCATAGTTTTTTTTCTGGTTACTCTTATACATTTTTTTATAGAAACTCTTGGATTCATAATTATTGAATCAAAATTTACATTCCTTTACATCATAACTCAATGGTGGTGAGAATTTTGATGGATTAAAGTGATATGGTAACTCTAGGTTTCTTTTTAAACATCTAATAGTTATTATGTACCCTTAATAGGAAGTACATATTTCTATATACCACCACATAAAATGATGTATTCATCCTAGATATAAGAATATTTATAAGGCATTTTGAACACATTTATAGTGTTATGGAATTGAGTTGATAGTATTAGAGTGTGTATTTAGATTCCTCACTTGTGAGTAGGTCAAGGATTTCAGCTATTGACTAATTAGTTTTCCATAATATTTAACAATCAGTGTATTTATATGGAAACACATAACAAAATATATCTTCATAAGTATAAAATGGAAGATTTTGAAAAATTATTGTATATTCATGTCTATGGATTATCTCAAAATGTCAACTCAATTCATCCCTCTTAATGAATAATATATGGTAGAATATTATGAGAGGCCTTGTATTTGTAATTTTAAAAGGTTTCATATATTATGAATTTCACTCATCTTTGACTGTGATCCTTATTTTATAACTGGTATTTTTTATATTCATATAAATAATTGGGTACATTTTTTACCATGACTTCTACATATCATCCTCAAATCTATGAGAAATTAGAACGAATAATCCAAAAATCAGAATACATGCAATGATATTATGCTATAGATTTTGTATCCTCGTGGGAGAATCATATACCATTATTGGAGTTTTGAGACAATGAAATCTATCATGCCTCAATACATATGAATAATTTTTAATAACTGTCTATAAATACATCTCAGAATCCAGGTTTTTAGAATATATTAGGGAAAAATTTCTATTTGAAAAACCATTTATAATGAAATGGATAGTAAATTTTATGAGATCTTAAAATGGGTGGAGATTCCATAGAGTTTTTGGAAATACTAAAAGGATCATCTTTTTGGTACTCTATCATTTTATATGGTAGATCATGTGTTCATAATATTATTTCAAAGGTTAAGTTTTCAATATTTGTGTATGAAAGTAATGTGATATATTTGGTACATTTGTAGATTTAAAATACCAGAATATATTAAAAATGTGTCTTATTGGTTTTATTTTATTCAATGATTTATCTATATACATAATGTATTTTATATATCTCAATTGATAAATTATCAGCCTAATCCTTCCATGTTATTCGATGGGATGAACTTCATCGTGCACAATATTCTACATTGGTACACGTTCTAATTCAGATTATGTAAAGGTAAAAAAAATTGTGACATGTTAAGAGTATCTTTTTAGTGTTATTTTTATAGTAACATGATCTAATTCTAGAATGGAAATAAAAACATGTGTGACTTATACCATAATAATGGCTCATTATCTTCTTTATTAATGCACTCTCTAGCTTATAGAGGATGGAATTCCTAATGGTGGGTAGAATATAACACCCATTATCTCTGGTATGTTCTATTATTCATGGTGTTTTTAAAATTTTTGTTGGATTTTATTTGGTTCAGGGGGGTCTTATATGGTGTTGGGTGGAGTGTTGGTGAGTGAGTGGCCAATTATGGGACCGCCATGGGAAACAATATGTAGTGGTGGTGGGATTTCAATGCTTGGTGTTTTCTTATGAAACATGAGGAGGATAAAATGGATGGTTTTTTGAGGATGTTTAGTGAAGTGGTTCCATGGGAGTCCCACTATGGAAAAATTAAAATATAGATATATCTATGTCGTGGTCCATGGTGTGGTGAGACTATAATTACCTTTGTTGTTACAATAAGTCTTGATGGTTGGTCTAGTCACATCTCCTAGTTATTTTGAATTCAAAGGAACTAAGCCAGGGTGGACACCACTATTCCATGGTAATAGTGAAATCCATTTTAAAAATGGTTGATTTAAATATTGATCATGACAGAGGTGTTTTTGATCCACAATTTATCATCATAAGAGGCATTTTAATGATTTTTTTGACAGGTAATATCCTCTTAAAACCTTCAATTTCTAAATTGGTAGGTTATTTCTAATTTGGAATATTAGGGTTATCCCTTGGATGAAATCCTTAATGATGTTTATAGATTAAATGGGGTGTCTATTTTTTGATGATACAGTCTCTTTATATATATTATTTTGTGGTGTCATTTACTTGAGATGGGTTGATTTTCTATCATTCCATTAATTATACTATTGGAAGGATTATTTTCCTAAAAAACATGGAGTTTTTTTTAAACAAAAAACCCATCATTATTTTGTATTAAAAATATGATGTTATTTGGATTTATATATTATATAATGCTTTATTGAAAAATTACTTTTGTTTCATTTAAATCATGTGGAATCTCATGTAGGCCTAATTTTAATAGGGATGTAAAGGATATTTGTAATTAAACTTATATTTGAGAAATTAAGAAATGTTTTCATTTTTATTTAATGTATTGTGGAATATGGTCATCACATTAATGGAGACCTATGTTCATATTACATTGTATGAGGAATTGTTGGTAAAACCATTATATTCAGTTCCATACTGTTGTGACAGGGGTATTTATTGCTTTGTGATAGCTTGGTGAAGGATGAAAAATATCTCATTTATATGTAACTATCATTCTAAATGCACGTAGTGTGTGATGTGTGTGTGTGTGAATATGTGATTTTTAGTCCATGTATAAGGAAATAATGTAAAAGGTGACATAGTTCAATTATTTTTCTTGAAATATTTTTCTTATGGTAAACTGTTTTGATATTCTCACCCATTATTTTATATAAACTATGATATAACTAGATCACATTCCTAGTGGAATGTATTAGGAAGTCCCTCAGTGAAAGCCTACTGCGTATGATTTCTAAGCTCTTATATATGAACATTGGAGCTTGTGAATATATTGTTCTTCATGACCCAAGTAATAGAAAATTTGTAAATATATCTAGTGCATATTAATGATGATACTTCTTTTGGATGGATATTTGGACATGTTTTATCTCTCATAGAGTGGTTGGAGTGATTCCACATTGGTGTTTTTACATCGAGACATACTTTACTAAAATTAACATTTATGGTTATACTTTTCCACTACTACTCAAATTTTTAAGATTCTATTTGTTTACCGTTTGAGTTTCCATTTGAATACCTCATAAATAATATAAAAGGTTAGGTTGTTTTTTAAAGAAATATTTCATGTATATTTTCAATAAAAAATGGATATTCATCCCTCTAATGTGTACGTAAACTCTTAGAAATTATTTAAATCCTTTTTTTAATTAGAATGTCACTTAATTATCTCATATGACCCGAACCATACCAATCGGATCAGTGGGGATGTTACATGTATCATCAACAAATTATGATATGTTATATTGGTTGAAGAGTAGTATTAAAAATTGATATTTACATGTTCCTCCTATACACTATGTTTCAATTGAAGACACTAAAATAATTACCAATAATTGTTATCCACAAGATCATTTAGTGATGAAATGTTGTTTATGATGAGATCAAGTTGACGAATCAATCAAAGAAGACAAATAGAACTATGTGGTCATGTGGAAATAGATAGATGATTATAGAATATCAGTCTTGTTTCCCCATTTCCACTCTTTAGTGTTTCATTATCGAGTTTCCAAAATTTGAATGCATATAATAATTGAAATATAAATTTTAGGTGAATTTATATTTGAACAAGACCATATACCTATATTATATGGAGTATTCAAACCAGGTGTAGGTGATATATAGAAATTACAACCACACTGATCTAATAATATTTTCAATGGTATAGAACCCAATGGTATGGAAAATTTCAATGAATTATCAAATTTAATGATTTGGTTTTATAAATTCACTTATCCAAATAATCATTAACATCCTACATAATATTTAAAAACTAAGTTGAGTGAATAAAAGGGTATTAATTTTAAATATCTCATAGGACAACATGGTTCATCAAGGAAGGTTTCCTAATAAATAATTTATTTAGGATAAATAAGTGGTCTATTATTTACATATTATGTCTTCTTATCTATAAAATATTCACCATCCATAATGATAAGAAGAGGAATATTTGTTTGGAGAGAGAAATTATTAGGAACTTTTATCAAGCATCTATGATTGTAAGGAATTTCTCATGTTGAAGGGACACAAATCATAACATTTCTTAAAAACCCTGAATTGTGAGTATCCAGTAAATAACATAGAAGCACATTAATATATGATAGAAAAATGTTTTAAAATTATTTAAAAATAATGTTGTTATCTCCAAAAGCTATATTATTGGATACACTCTTGCCTATATACTAGAGAATGTTTACTATTAACTAACACCCCTGAAATCTTCAAATCTTCACTGGGGCATGGTTTTGATAGAAAAATATATTTTTAACCCTCAACCCATTATACATGAATCATTATTACCCACATATATTGATGAACATTGGTTTCCTATACTAATAGAAATACCATAGAATTTTTCCTCATAGTTTCTTCCCCTTTTGGGATATCTCCTTAATTAAGAGATTATTTGCTGAAATATGATGGGGAATATCTTAGGATTACATTATATAAACAATATTTAATGGAAAAATATAGAAAATGTGAAACATTTCATAGTTATTAATTTTTCATAGTTCTCTATTAAAGAATTAATTAAATAAGATAATGATATATCACAAGAGTAAATATAAATGGAAAGAAAATCCCCTTACTACTCTAGTATTTATCAAGATCAGATCCTCACATTTTGATTCATGTTATTAATCCTTGTTAACATAAATCAAAATGATAATGATCATAATGATGTGTAAATTCTAGAATTTGATGATGGTAAATCCATTTGGAATATATTTTACACTGATGCGATTGGAGATGGTTTGTATATCGAAGATTAGAGGTATAGTAATTATTTGGGCTCTCGTACAAACCTTCATCTATTACATTCTCATTGATATTTAACCAATTATAGTATGAGAGTAATTTATATATCCCACTAAATACCTAATGAAGGTGAGCCTCATTATATGATGTATACAATTAATTAATATTAAATTGATCTGGAGAAGCATAAGAGAATTATTGATGAATTTCTTATAGGAAATACCCATAAAAAGTGAGACTCTAGAACCAAGTCCACTTTTTATCATCAAGTGAACTACCAACATCATTAGGGAATTGATCATAAATCAATATTAGTGTCCCATTATTTGGATAACTAAAGGGTAAGACTAAAATTCTATTTAACCCTAATGGTAGTGGACTATTAAGAATTACATACAATAGCATAATTAAATATGAAATTTCAACTAAGACAATCTGGTACAACTCTTGTTTTCTATCAATATTAGAAACATGTTAGCTTCCCATGTAATGATCACCAAGCCACCTCTATATGAGAATCATATAGAGACAACCACACAAGAACTCTTTAACTCCATTGATAGATTTCCCTCTCTAATATAATCTATTGAGTTTGAATGTCCACCATTGAGGCCGATGAGAAAATCATACCCCAAGTCATTATATCTTACTCCAAAACCACCTAACTTAAAAACTATCACTTTCCCAGTATTAAATATAATTGGTGAACTATATTGGAATTTCAATTAATTCACATACTAATGTAGCCCAATGATATGAACTGTAGATAAATAAAAAGTAATAAATCATTTGTGTTTTGTATGAATAGTAAAAGGACTAGTGTTCATCTAGTAAAATAACCTACTTGATTGGTATGCCTCCAATTTATAAGAAAATTCCAATATTTCTATTTAAGAATGATCTCTATATCGATAAATGAAATGATATTGGTCCTCTATAATTGAAAAAAACTCTATAAAAACAGATTCATATAATTTATTTAGAGGTGGAATGGTTTAACCAATTAATTAAATACGTTTCTTCCTCAAATGATGTTGTTGGATATATTCCTGAATATTTTCAATGATGATTTATAAGCAAACATCATTTAGTTAAAATAAAATGCTGTTTTTTGGGATTTTTTTTTCAAAATCATATTGATTATGGTATGAAATTTATAATTAAAATTTTATGTCTCCATTAAAACCATCAAAACAATAAATCCTAGTATATATGAGACTCAAAATATCTAACAAAATCTATAAATAATACCATCTTTTACCCATAATTTCTATGAATATCAATAGGACCCCATGTTCCCTAATGGTGGTAGATAAACATACATTGTTTGGATGGAATGATGGAAAAAATTCACTCTAACACTGAGGAATAATAAATATATATTATTGTTATTTTAAATTAACATATTTTGGGATTCTTCATCACTACTGAATAGAATATCATTGTTAACCTATAGGAGGATAGGAAGGCTAATGAAGTTTGACAGAGTGATCACTTGGATTAATTACCCATCCACCAAATATTGGGAATAATATCTAGGATTGATTCAAATTCAATGACATACATAAGAATATGTATGTCTCTGTGTAGATAATTTTTACAACTTCACATACATATATCAAATGTCTCTACCATTTTACGTATTGAATAATTACAATATAACAATGTTTTGAATAGGAATATAAATAAATTTAAAAATTGTATGAACATGAAATATTTTAGAACATAACATATAATATTCCTGGAATTATTGAAAAATATGTATGACCCCAATTCTTTCTACATTACCTGGTCCTTCAAATTAATCATCATCATCATCAATGAGTTTGTGTAATTATCACCTACAAAATATGGATCTAGGAAAAAGGAGAACATTTGATCACCTATGGTGGTGAAACCTCTGTTAGATCTATTCTCATAATCGATATGGGGGTGGTAAGTTAACAACAAAATATATCAATTATATAACAATGATTCATAATATGTTCTATTAAATCTCAAACACATGAAAATAAATTCACTGATAAGTATATAGAACAATATAACCCAGAATTCATGATTAATTATCTGATAGTTGGTCATAAAGGCCACGAAATATGTGGTATAAATGAAACATGATTGTAATGCCCTGACCCAAGTTACTCAGAGTCAGTGCATTATTACATAACATTGGTACGATCACAAGAGATCAAGTCTCAAAAAAATGATTAGTTTAGTATCCTTGGAAGTACCATATACATACATATGTATTACATTGCATTATGAAATGAAAAAACAACAACTTTTTGTCCCCTTTGAACACACTCATATCTCTCACCCTATTTATGTAGGTTAATTGTAATATACTTCTTCATATCCTTGGAAAAATAAATCATAAGAAAGGGGTGAGTTCAGAAGCACCGTAAGGATAAGAATATAGAAGAAAATATCAAAAATAAGCTTAAACATTAAAGTCAATGTATAGGACTAAAAAAACCATTAAAACATAAAATTCAGCATATTATGGCAAAGACAAATAAATTAATTCCATTTACTTATTCACATGGATATTCTACTAGTCGAATAATAATATGTAATATCAATACCTAATTTCATAATGATGGAATGCATAATGTTGGAAATCATAACCACATAGTCAAGTCCTCATGCCAAGACTACAAATAAAGATTTTGTGAAGGCCTTATTCCAATACAATAGTTTGTCTCATGATACCTACAGATGCATCGAGGAGCTATAGTGGGCTCCACCCAACTAAGTCACATTCATTCCACGTATGAAAATGTTGAAAACATAACCTATACATTCATATTAAAACCATCATAAGAAATGTTAATACATTAACCATAAAACTTGAATGGTATAAAAATAACACATCCACAACCAAAAATATCCAAAAACCTTCAATAAAATATTGAAGATTGAATCATAATAAATCATCTTTAAAAAAATGTAAAATCCATCAAAGGATGTTGAAATAGATAAAATTAAAACTATTTGATAGAAATATCTCTATCTATTTTGAAATAATTTAAAAGTAACATAATTATAAAATAAAAAAATTATTTTGAAAATATTTCTATAATCATGTAATAGAAGCTTCAAGGGTGTTATAATAGCAGAAAATAGTTGCACCTGTCGTAAAAGTTAATAAATATTCTTACCATAATTTTTCGAAAAGGTCATAAAGAACCTTGTTTGGAAAAATATTGAAATATTATTATATTTATTTTATAAAATTTAAAACAAGGGTATAAATGAATTTAAACAATATTCTAGGAAATAGTAAAAATGTTTTCAAATACATTATTTATAAACATGGATGTGGATGATAATGAAGTCCCAATAAATACTTATGTATAAACAATCTCAGATAAGTAAAGTGATTGTAGAATGAACCCTTACCATGTTCATTTTCTTATTCGAGGGTACATTAACCTCTTGTATAATCAAGAAATCGTTATTATTAAATTATACTGGAACAACATACATAAATATGATATCATATATGATCTTCTAATATTTCATTGCTAATAATATTTCAGTAGTATCCTTGTTTCTAGTGTTAACTAATTCATTTTCTTTTATACATATTGTTATATAAGTAACATTTTTTATGGATAGGATCTATTTGATTAATATCCATAATGATCCTATATTCTTAAAAAATATTTTTAATCAAAAAAAAGAACATTATTCTAGAATGGTTATGATGGGGAATGAATCTCATTGTGTTCCTGGAGACAGTAATCTGAATGTATGCATGAGAGAGAATATCATTCTATTGATGGTGAAATTATATGTAATTCGATGTTATATTATATATAAAGAATCATTATAATTTTATTTTTAATATTTACATCATTTATACTCATTATTATACCCATCCAAATAATGAAGTGTTGAATAACAAACTTCACCACGACGTGGAGACAGTAAGTCATACGTACACATGTATGGTGAATTTGTCATTCTTAGAATGGGTAGAATAATTAATATGGTTGTACCATATTTATAATAAAATCATAGTATGTATATGGTAATGGAGTTATTATTTTGATATGGAAATTGTAAAGAAAGAGGAAGAGGAAGAAGAAAAGAACTTTGAAAGTGGTGAAGAAATAATTACCTCCTCTCCGGGTGCTCCCATTTGATTGGATCAATGGGATCCTCAGGATGTATTTCTGATTAATTTAAGGCTTCTAGGTTTAAGTTATGTTAGTTGGGAGTATATTTGAGCAGGGTTTGGCAATGAAAAATGGATTTGGAGGTGTGATTTGGAGAAAAGGGGAAGTACCCTTTTATAAGAGAGGTGAGGGTCAGTTTTGGAAAAGCATGAAATATTATTTTATTCTAAAATAATATTTGATTTCTCGTGGCTCCAAATAGATTTTTTTCAAGTCTAAGGTTTGGATGTGTCAGAATCCTCTCAACCAATATGTTTTAAAGATGTTGAGGTCACCATTTTAACCAGATCATTCAGATTTAATTCTTAGTTAAATATTTAAACTTTTACCATTTCTTATTGTATCTTTATATTAAATGGTGAATAAAATTACTATAAATTGACAAGTGAACCTCAAGTGGTTAATTAATAAAATGTCAATCATTATATTCATCCTTTTTATGAGCCTTATATTTTTAGGAATATTATATCATTTAATAATATAGTATTTATTTTAAATACTCATTTTAGTCAGTTTTGACACTATTTAGTATTTTGTTTTTTTGGAAAGTCATCAAAACATGATTACTCCAAAAACAGTACATTAAATCACCCCTAAAATGTCATATTAACCTATAAAAATCATGGAATGCATCAAAAGCCTCAATTTACATTTATTTTGATATTTATAATGTCAATAATTTTAATCATTCATTAATAAGGTAATTACTTCATCATCATTGTATCGTAAAAAAATTTAATTATTTAATGTATAATTACTATATTTAAAATTCCATGATTTAGGAAATATTTTTTTCTTTCAAATGACTATTTATAGTTGAATTTATCTTATGTATAACCCTATATTGAAAATGGTTTAGTTATTAAACTATGAATATAACACTTTTAATTCTTTATTAAATAATATAATAATAAATGCCCTAATATAATCCAAGTAGATAAAATAGGATCATATATTATTATTAAGGTTTATTTTGGTCTAAAAAACATTTCTAATATAATTAGGACTTGTTTTAGGGTAATTATAATATCATTTTTACCTTTAATTACCCAATTTACTTTTAACCGTGGTAATAAAATTCAAAACTTACTATTCACAAAAAAAATTATTTTCATCTTATTGAACCTCATTTTACATACAGATTTCAACCGTGTCTCTATGATTTTTGAAAATCAATTCACAAATACATTTTATTCAAATTTGCAAATGTGTCTAGAAGGTGGGTAAAAGACAGTAAAACGTTCAGTAAAATTTAATAAATCAAATATTTTTATAAAATGACTCTAACAAATTAAATTAGACAAATAAATTTATTATGTATCTTTTTTGACATAAAAATTAATTTACATAAAAATAGTAATAATTAAAATAAAAGATGGTTTTAAACAATAATGTTGTGTTTTTCACTATTCATCAAAAAATGACAGTTTTTAGAAAAATACGAAAAATTCACTCAAATATAATTTTAATATTCCGAATCAACAAATTTGGTGCATTTTGAAAAATAAAATTTAAAAAATTTAAAAAATTGGGTATTGATATTCATAAATTCTTTTTATATGGTTAGTTTTATTGGTCCTGGTGTTTTAGAACTTGAAGTTGCGTAAATCACAAGTTATTGTATTATTTAAAGAGAAATGTAATGTGGAAGATTGGGGTGTTACATTCTCCCCTCCTTCAAGTTATTTTGTCCTCAAAATTTCTATAATATTACTGCATAAAAATATTTGGGTGGTTCTTCATCCTAATTTCTTCAGGTTCCCATGTTACCTCTTCCATATTATGGTTTCTCAAAATAACTATTACCAGACGAGTCGTCCAGTTTCTCAGCACTTGTTCTTTAGTATCAAGAATCATAATAGGCTCTTTATAATAAGAAAGATCAGGTTCCAGTTCTATTTCTTCATATTTGAGTATATGCATTGGGTCAGGCGTTTATTTTCTCAACAGTGATACATGGAAGGCATCATGAACTTTGTAGAGACATGGCTACATTGCCCAATTGTAAGCTACAACTCCAATTAGTTCTAGAATGTCGAAAGATCTGGAGTACCTGTGAATTAATTTACACTTCGTACCAAAACATATAACACTCTTCCATAGAGATACCTTCATGAAAACCTAATCACCTACTTGAAATTCCAAATCATTACTTTGGTTATCAGAATAGCTCTTTTTCCTACATTGAGTTCCTTTGATTTGGGATTGGATAATCTTCACCTTTTCCATTGTTTCCTCAACAAGATCAGGGCCTATGAGTTTTCTTTCCCCAGCCTCATCCCAAAAAGCTATTGTGTGACATCTCTTTCCATATAATGCATCATATGGTTCCATATAAATACTTGAATGGAAGTTATTACTATAGGAAAATTCTATCAGAGGTAAATACTAATCCCACATACCATGAAAGTCATGTTACCAAGATCTCAACATGTCTTCTAAGGTTTGAATATTCCATTCCAATTGGCCATCGGTTTGAGGGTTGTAGGTAGTACAGAAATGAATTTCAGTATCCTCAGATTTCTAATGACTTTCCCATAATCTTGATTTAGAATAGGGATCACAATAAAAAAAATCAATAGGGGCACACCATTAAGTATTACAAATTTATTAATAAATAGTCTAGATAATCTTTGAAGTGTTAAATCTTCTCTTATAGAATGGAAATGCTTTGACATGGTAAGATGATCAACAATGACTCATATTGCATCATTCCCTCTAGGAGTCTTGGAAATCCACATGAAAAAGTCCATTGTAAGATCTTACCATTTCTAATCTGGTATGGGAAGAGGTTGCATGACTCCCCCAGGATGTTGTCTTCTAGAATTCACCTATTCAAAAACCATACATATTTCCACATAATCAGTAAAATCCCTCTTCATTTTGTCCCACCATAAATGTTCCTTTAAATATCTATACATCATAGTGCTACCATGGTGTATAGAGAAATTGGAGCTATGAGCATCATCCAATAATTCCCTTTTTAGATCATGTATATTGGGAACACAAAGTATCTTCCCAAGTTTCAAAATTCCATCTTCATATATTAAGTCGATCAATCTCTCATTTTTTCACATCATTAATTTTATTTTGAAACTCCTCATCATCTTTCTTAGAACATTTTATCCTTTATAGTAAAGATGGTTTGGAAACCATTTGAAAATGTATTGATGTTTCACCTTCTATGGTTATTCTAATATCCAACTTTACTATATTCATATATATATGATCCTTTTTAACTCTCAGATTGTTCAGAAATCCATGACCCTTTTGACTCAAAGAGTCTTCCACCTTATTTTCCTTCCTCGGGTAGTGGTGTATAGTGAAATCATAATCCTTGAGTCATTTGAACCATCTCCTTTGCCTCATATTGCGTTCTTATTATGATAAAATATACTTCAAACTCTTATGATCAGTATAAATATCATATTTTTCACCATCGAGATAGTGTATCCATATATTCAAAGAAAATACTACACTTTCTAACTCCAAATCATGAGTGGGATAGTTTATTAATGAATTTTAGCTTTCGTGATGCATATGAAATAACCCTATCATTCTGCATAAGGAGACAACCCATTCCTTTTATTGAAGAATCACTAGAAATAACAAACCCATCATTCCCTGATGGTAGAGTCAATATGGAGGCATTGAATTATATTTTAATCCAATATTCAAAAAATTAACCACACTCTTTTCCCCAAACAAATTTAACCCTTTTATATGTGATCTTTATTAATGGGTTAGCCAATTGAGAAAACTTCTGGACTAAGCGCTGATAATAACCTACTAAACCAAGAAAACTACATAACATAGTTATAATAATTGGTGCTGGCCATTCTTGTATTTATTTTATATTAGAATGATCAACAGATATTCCATCTTTAGAGACAATATGGAAAAGAAAAGAAATCTCCTGAATCCATAATTCACAGTTTCTAAACTTCCCATATAATTTATTTCTTCTAAGAGAATTTAGAATAGTGTGCAAGTGATTTTTATGATCTTTATTACTTTGGGATTATACCAAGATATCATAAATAAATACCAATAAAAAGTCACCAAGATATTCCTTGAAAAATATATTCATTAGATCCATGAAAACAGAGTGTTCATTAGTCAATCCAGAAGGAATTACTGTAAACTCGTAATGCCCATACCTAATACAAAATGTTGTCTTTGGAATGTCTTCCTTATTCATGCACAACTGATGATATCCATATCAAAGTTCAATCTTTGACAAATATTAATCTCCATTAAGTTTATCAAATAAATTATCAATGCGAGGTAGGGGATACTTGATCTTTATTGTTATAGCATTGATCTTCATGTTTTCAACACACAACCTCATAGATCCATCTTTATTCATAACAAAAGGAACAGGGGATCTCCATGGAGAAATACTAGGGAAAATTAATCCTTTATTACTCAATTCCTCTAGTTGTTTCTTTAGATCTACAAATTCCACAGTGTACATTTTATAAGGGTTCTTCGATACGGGCCTTGAACCATGAATTAAATCAATGGAAAACTCAATTTCCCGTTCTGGAGGATGTCCAACTAAATCCTCTGGAAACAAATAAACATATTATTTTAAAATAAGTATATCCTACATTTTAACATTCCTTTCCTCACCTACTATTATTTCATTCTCTTCCTCCAAAAAAATTGAATTTAGTAGAGCTTCTTGAGGTGGATCTAGATAAGAAGAATATGGTGATGTTTCTACTCTAAAGATAAGGGATTCCTTATCATCATCAAAAAAATGTATCCTATTTCTTATTACAATAAATTTGCACATAATGGTCTAAAATTCAAACCATACTAAGGAATATATAAAATTAAGTCATGGTTATGGAAATAAGATCGGCAGATAATGCATGTTTATATGCCATAATGGTTACTAATTGAAAAACCTTTTTTGCAATGATACTTCTCTAAGGAATTTTGACTGAAAACTCCCTTATAAAGTCAATTTGAAAATAGCTAGGATTCTTGGATAACATGGATGATATGAAGGAATGCGATGATCCCGAATCAAATAATGAATTGCCTAATTATGAGGAATCAATTAAAAATATTTGCCACCACATCAATCAGAGCTTCAACCTCAGCAGTTGTGATCGTATAAGCTTGGCCTTTCTCCATTGGACTTTTTTGAGGTATGTTTCCTTGATTATTAGGACATTAATTTTTATAATTCCTTATTTCTCTGCAATTGTATCATTCAATATAGGGAACATATTTCATTCCCTTATACTGATGAGTTTGGTGGACTTTTTCTCCACACTTGTAACAAACTACGATCCTTTTTGGAATGTATTGGGCTGTTTCATCCCACATTTACTACAGGATAGAAATTAAATTTTATCATTCTTCCCCTTATATCCATTTATAGAGTGTTCAGTAGATCTCTTCTAATATTTGTTTTCTTTAAAGTCGTAAGACTTAGATAATTCCTTTTCTATCGTGATAGCACATGAGGCAATATCTTCGTACGACGAGAAGGATTGTGAGACTAATGATTGACGAAGAAATGGTTTTAACCCATTAAATAATTGATCAATATTACTCCTTAGGTTATGTATATAATCCGCAACATGCCTTACTAATCATGTAATGTTCACCTCATACATTGCGGCATTTCCATCCTCCTTTTTCCTCAGACTCAGAAATTGTGTTTCCATATCCACTCGATGTTCATGAGGAATGTATTTCCTAAGAAAAAATATTTAAACTCTCTCCATTCCATATTTGATACTTCTTCATACTATTTTGTGTTTTTATTTAATGACCATCATTGATCTGCATCTCTTGTGAGGTGATAAACTACCATGGAAACATTTTCCCTTTCGCTACTTTCCAAAGCAAGAAATATTTTATCTAATGAACTTATTGATTGTTCATATTCAAATGGTTTTTTAGTCACATTGAATTTTGGTTGTAGTTTCCTCATGAAGTGTTCTAACATTGATCTTCCGCATATTGGATCAGGGTGATCCATACAGGTATGGTTATTATTCATAACCTGAGTGAGTTTTCCCAGTATGGTTATAATCTATTCTGCACTAGTTGCATCACTATCTTGACTATAATTATCATGAGTAGGATGGAAATCCTTACATGGATTACGTGCATTGATATGGTTTCTATTCCTTACACTAGGAGCCATTTTAAAAAATGTAATACCCTATATTAGTTTATAAATCACAATACATAATCCCAAACCTGTAAAATACCTAACTTAAATTGAACAGTTTATGTATATAATCCTTAATCACAGAAAATTTTCTCTTTGAGGAAGTATTTAATCATAAATATTTCATGATTTATGGTAAACAAAATATCAATTATCTGAAGAAAATTCATCAGGAGTGTCGTAACCAAGAGTGCAGCATGGCCTATTTTCGTGCAGCATTTCCCATTTGAGTCTTGCTCAAAGAGGTATTTTCAGGTTTTACCGCTAGATACAATTTTTTCCCGATCCACCTCTACCTTCTCATATCTAAAAAAGAATGTATTTCTTGGAAAATTCAAAAAATCTCTACAATTCCAAAATTCTAGAATGTTCTTCTATACTAATCCTCAATTTCTATCTTGGGGTAATGTTCTCTAATCATTGTTTTTATAAAACTAGTTTCCATGGCTTGTACTAAACTTCCTTTGATACAAAATGTAATGCCCCAACCATAGTTACCTAGAGTTAGTGCATTATTACATAACATTGGAATGATAAAAACAGATCAAGTCTCGAAAGACCAATTAGTTTAGTATCCTTGAAAGTACGAGATATATACATATGATTAACATTAAATTATGAAATAGAAAAACAACAAAATTGTGTCCCTTTTAAAAACACTCATATCCCATAGCATATTTCTCTAGTTTAATCATAGTATACTTTTTCTTATCCATGGAAAGATAAAACATAAGAATGGGGTGAGCTCAGATGCTCAGTAAGGATAAAAATATAGCAGAAACTATCATAAATAAGCATAAACATTTAAAGTAATGTATAAGACTAAAAAAATCCTTTTAAACATAAAATTCATAATAATATGACAAAGATAAATCAAATAATTCCATTTAATTATTCACATTGATATTATACTAGTGGAACACACACATGTAATATCAAAAGCTAATTTCATAATGATGGAATGCATGATGCCAGACATCATAACCACATAGTCAAGGCCTTGTGAAAAGAATAAGAATAAATATTTTTTCAAGGACATCTACCAAGACAGTAGTTAGTCTCATGAGACCTACTGATGCATCAAGGAGATATAGCGGGCTCCACCCATCACTTACAATGTCTAATTCATTCCTCATATGAAATGTTTGAAACAAAACAAAAACATTTCTCTTAAAACTAGCGTACAAAATTTTAATACTATAACCATAAACCAATAATGGTATAAAATAACACATCCATAGTCAAATATATCCAAAAAACTTTAATACAATAGGGAAGATTGTATCATAATAAATTAGCTTCAAACAAATGTAAAATCTATCAAAGGATGTTGACATTGATAAAATCAAAACTCTTTAAGATAAATATCTCTTTCTATTTTAAAATCATTTAAAAGTCAAATAATAATAAAATAAAACATTCATTTTGTAAATATTCTTATTCGATTTTATTTGAAGCTTCGAGGGAGTTATAACGACGAAATATGGCTGCACCCACCGTATAAGTTAAAAAAATTCTTACCTTAATTTTTGGAAAAGGTCCTAAAGTACCTTGTTTAGAAAACGACGACAATATTCCTTTAAAAACATTTTATAAAAATTAAAAAAATGGTATAAATGAATTTAACCCATATTTTATGAAATAGTAAAAAATTTATTAAATGCATTTTTAAGAAACATGGATGTGGATGATAAATAAGTCCCAGTAGATACTTACATATAAACAACCACATATAAGTAAAGAGATTGTAAAATTAACCCTTACCTTTTACTATTCCTTAGTCGAGGGTACGTTATCCTCCATTATAATGGTGAAATAATTATTATCAAATTATAAAAGAACCACATACATAAATATGATATCATATATGATCTTCTAATATTACTTTGTTAATAATATTTCTGCAGTATAATTGTTTCAGGTGTTAATTGATTTTTTATATATATGTTTTGTTACGTAAGTCATGATTGATATGGATAGGATGTTTTTGATTCATATTCATAATGATATTAAGTTCTTAAAAATTATTTTTAATCATAATATGAATATTCTTCTTGAATCTTTACGATGGGGAATGAATCTCATCGCGTTTTTGGAAATGGTAATCCGTACATACGCACGAGCGACAATATAATTCTATTGATAGTGAAATAATATGTAATTGGTTGGTATATTATATTTAAATAATCATTAAAATTTAATATTTATTATTTAAATCAATTATACTCATTATTATACAAATCTAAATAATGAATTTTTGAATAACAAACTTCACCATGTTGTGAAGACGGTAAGCCGTACTTACGCATGTATGGTGACTTTTTCATTCATTGGATAGATAGAATAATGAATATAGATGTACCATGTTTATAATAAAGTCAATGTATTTAGAAGTTACTAGTGTTATTATTTTGGTATGTAAAAAATGAAAGAGGAAGTGGAAGAAGAAAATAACTTCAAAAGAGGTGATGAAATAATTACCTTTTTTTCAAGTCCTTCCTTTTGATTTGATAAAAAGGGATACTTATGTTGGATTTATGTTCATAGTAAGGCCTCTATATTTAACTGAGGGTATTTGGGAGGATATTTGATCAGGTTTGAGCCGAGACAAATGGCTTTGGAGGTGTGATTTTAGGAGAAATGGAAGTACCCTTTTATAATAGAGGTGAGGGTCACTTTAGGAAAGGCTTGAAATATTATTTTATTATAAAATTAAATGAGGTTTATAATGGCTCCATATTCATTTATTTCTAAGATAAGGTGTGTATATGTCTAATTCCACTCCACCAATAGGTTTTAGATAAGTTTAGGTCACAATATTAACCTTATCTTTGATATGTAATTCTTAGTTAATTAGTTTATCTTTTACCATGTCTTCTAGTATTTTTATATTTTATGGTTAATAAACATACTATAAATTTACAATAGAACATCAAGTATTTCATTAATGAAATATGTATAATTATATATGTCTACAGGCCAAACCTTATATTTTTGGAATATTATATCGTTAAATAATATTTTATTTGTTTTTAATACATATTTATGTCTATATTGATACGATTTAGTATTTTATTTTTGTTAAAGCCATAAAAACTTGATTACATAGAGAAAAATACACTAAATCAATTATATTATGTCATATTAACCTAGAAAATTCTTGGAATTCATCAAAAGATTCAATTTACATTTAGTTTTTTATTTATAATATCAATTATTTTAGATATTCATTAATAAGATAATTACTACATCTTCACTGTTTAAAAAATAAATTTATTTATTTCATGTCTAAAATTTTCAAATAAAAAATCATGAATTAATAAATATTTTTATCTTTCTAATGAATATTTATTGTTGAATTTATCTTATATATAAACCTACATTTAAAATGGTTTAGTTATTAAACATTAAATTTAACACTTTTAACTCTTTTTTAAATAAAATAATTAAAAATGTCCTAATCCAATCCAAGTGGATCAAATAGGATCATAAATTATTCTTAAGGTTTATTTAGGTCGAAAAAAATATATCAAATATAATTTAAACATCTTTTAGGGTAATCATAATATCATTTTTACTTTTAATTACTCTATTTAATTTTAACTGTTGTAAATACAATTCAAATGTTACTATTAAAAAATATATTTTCATCCTATTGAACCACATTTTACTTAATTATGTCAACCTTGTCTCTCAAATTTTTGAAATTCACTTCACAGAAGAGGTAAAATTTGTTTCATGAAAATTTTAAAATGTGCCTTGAAGGTGGGTAAAAGACGGTAAAATGTTTTATAATGTTTTATACATCTATTCTTATTATAAAATGAGTATAATTAATTAAATTTTACTAATAAAGGTAATATGTATCTATTTGGACATTAAAATAATTTTAAATAAAAATAATGCTTATTTAAAGAAAAGTCGGTTTTACTCAATAACAAAGTGTTTTTCACTATTAATCAACAATTGAATGTTTTCTGAAATATACCAAAAGAGCACCCTAATCTAATTTTTTTATTAAAAATAAAAAAATGAATTAAATTTTGAATAATAATATTAATAAAATTTCAAAAAGTGGGTATTACTATTCATAACTGCTTTTTTAATGGTTAGTTTGACTGGCTGAGGTGTGCTAGAACTCTAAGTTGCGTACAGCGCAAGCTATTGTATTATTCAAAGAGAAAAATATAGTGGAATCTTGGGATGTTACATTAAAATAATTACTTATTAACATAGATAATATATATCTAAATAATACTTAAATATGCAAACTTTATTGTGACCAACTGGAAAATCACTCCAATCATGAATCCACTTGGAAGATTTTAACAAGATTTCAATCAATAGTTGACTAGAAGATTTTCAAATGATTAGTAAATATTTAAATTTATGAAAGATGATTTAGGATAACATTTATATGATGATTTTATCACCATGTTTTAGATAATGAATGGATTTTCCCTTACATTTACCTTTGAATGTTTTTCCTCAATATAAGGAGGCACATCATGATAGGATGTTTAAGTCCCTAGTCCAGAAGTACGACATCTCGAAGAAACTTATTAGAATTTTAGAAAATATATCAATCTATTAAAGGATTTTTTTCAGAAAAACATAGGTAATCCCATAATAGGCTTCATGAAATCCATAATGCGTTTTATACTATTGTTCAATTCAACCGAGTCATATCACACATAGATTTTATAACACCCCTTAAACCCATGCTCCCAAATGTAGTGCTTAATCACAATACTACAAATATTTAATTTGATAAACTTCCATTATTAAAATATCATACACACATTTAAAATCCTATAAAATTTTATTTTAGTGCTCAAGAGAATTATTCAACAGACTAAATAAAAAAATATCAAGTCGTCTTATCAAATGGAAAATATTTTTTCACTATACAGAATCAAATATATCAATAATGACTCATAAATGTCACTAATAAAATTCTTACAGAATTTAATCATCTAGGATTAACATACTTGAAACTTTCATTTATATCCTAGTAAAATGGAATCATAAGGAATGATTGAGCTCAGATGCTCAGTAGGTGTAAACATAATAACAATCCATAACAAGACTGACCTTATGCCTAACGTGATATCATAATTAGGATGATAATATGTATGTAATAATGTAATTAATATATAATAACATATACAGATGGATAAGTGATTAATCATTACACATGTTAATGAAATCCTGTGAATATGGTGAAAACATAAACATGACATCATAATAAAATGTAAAGACTCCACTCTTCATTATCATAACATATTTGTCTATGTTATCTTCCCAAACACCATAGTTGGATTAGATAAATTACCATACACCATTATATCTGATGAGATGGAAACATTACCCAATTAAATGGAGGGATATAAAATTTCAGGCCCACCCATCACATAATTAAAATCATACATATATTTTCCACATGGTTTCAGTTAAAATATCATAAAAACCTAAGGAAATAAAATTGGTTTAATATACTTTTAAATTGTTTCCTTCAAGGAAGAATCCATGATTTTATAAATGACATGATAACCCGTGGGTAATAAATGGTATTCAAATGAAATTAAGAATCATTCATGGTAAATATGACTCGGAAGAAGGTTACTACATATATGGTATTTTCACCATATAGTAAATATATATATGATTTAAAAAAGAATCTTCCTAATTAATATATATATTGGTAATCTATTTGAAAAACCTTCAATAATGTAATGTAACATAGGTAACTTGTAGAGGAAACTAATTTGAATTAAATAATTACTATACAAGTTGATTTTTATGAAAGAATAATGAAGTGATGGAATATATCATAAATGTTAGAGAAACTATCATAATCCCTCCAAAAAAGGTGGATGGAATGATTTCAATAATACACTAAATAACACATATGGAATTTATGAATAATTATAATAAAATAATTAGGAATTTTTTATTGAAAAAATAATACAACTTTCCCTTTGATTTTTTTTAAAAAGTAGATTTATTTTAACCATGACAATAATAATTTCCTTTCTGAATGAATAAATGTTTAGAGAGGATTTCTCTTAGAGAATGAAAAATATGTGAGAAACATATAACTACATGGGAATATGTAAAAGAGAATTCCTCCACAAAAATGACCAATATATATAACATTAAAAAAGAATTATTTTTAATAATATTGTATGAATGTCCATTTAGATGAAATTAACTTTAGAAACATCATTAATGTTTACTTTTTAGAAAATAATCACATTAATAAAATGGTAATTTTTTGAAGAACTATCCCTATGGTAAAAACTACAAATAATTTAAAATAATTTTATTAATCCCAAATTGTAAAAAGGGAGATATTAATTTCAATTGAAAACAAGTGAATGTAATCTTAATGGTAAATTGAGATGAAAAATATTTGGGTTATAAATCACACTTCCAATATGAAAAACATGGACACGGAAGGAAAATATACATCGAAAAGTATAGATTTTTTTCATATTAATAGAATGAATATATTTGAATAAGTCTTTAGTAAAAGTGTATGTTATTAATGATGAGTTTTAATATACCCTGTCTAATAAAAATATTCAAATAGATAAGATAATTGTTTGAAAACATGACCTGGAAGATCAAAATCAACAAGAGATTTCAAGACTCGTGGTAAAAAACATGAATCCAAAAAAATCAAGACATGAGTAAAAACTGAATCAAAAAATAATAATAATAATTAATTGAATGTGAACATAAAATACCCAGAATAAATGAAATTTTATTACAATATAACACTTAGGAATCATAAATAACTTATAAAATTAAATTGGTGCATAAAGTAAAATGATTCATTCTGATGGTATTCTGAGATTAAAATCGCTTACATTCTTTCTCTGCATAATTTATCACACACTATTGTCCTTAAAAATAATTATACATCTATTTAATAACATTATTATCTCAATTATCCTTTTATATACTTAATTTAAAATTATTTAAAATAAATATAGTGGGAAATTATAGCTTGTTTTTTACATTGAATTATAACACATTTAAGTGTCTTATACATTCCTTATAAATCAAATTTTGATCCTTAATCATTGATATAAATTTCATAGTTCTTCGATTACTAATGGTTCATTCATATATATCCCATATTTATTTATAATGTTCCACTTCATGCCATTATATTTTTAATTATAATTATTGATGATGTAAATGAAGAAAAACTTGTTTATGTAGTTTCTAATGAACATGGATGATATATTTTTCAAATGTTTAGATATTAATTTTATAACTCCATGAAATTTAAAATATATGTAAATTTTTTTTATAACATTTAATTAATGTTATATAATATTCCATAGTCATTGAATACAAAAATATTATAGAATCATGTAAGTAAGTGGTAACTAGATCAAAACAAAAGTGTTTTGTAATTATCGAATGAGTAAGAATTTTTTTTAATTTAAATATAAAATTTATAAAAGATATAAATTATAAAAAAATAATTTATATTAATTAAATAAATTCTCGGAGACATTAATGATGAGTTTTGTATTATATTTAAATTTATTATTCATGGAGGTGGTACTGTGCACGTATGCAGGAATAATGAAACCATTTACCAATAGATGGATGGATTGAATGTATAATAAAATTTATAATTTAATAAATATAAATTTTTTATAATTGTTTTTATTAATTATACTTTTATGCCCATCAATGTACGATTGTTGATGGAAATAAGACACGTTGATAATGAAGGTTGTAGTCCTCAGATATACATGATTAATAATCTCATTCCATAAAAAATTAATGGAAATAAGGTAAATGAAAATCTTTACCATTTAATACTTTTATAAGATACAGAAAAGTAATAATAATTCATCAAACCATCCTTTATACCTTTTATTAGGGAATGTTATAGAAAACGAGTTGTGTCATCTTGTCAAGTCGGTAGCCCCGACATAACCATGGTCGATGTATTTTTTTTCCTTATTGGATAATGTGGAATGAATTACACATTGTTCTGAAGTTTATATAGTGAAATTATAGTATTTTTATGATACATAATTCATAATTGTAACATATTATTGGAATATTATGATAAGGAAAATTTCAAATAAATTCTAAGAGGATAGTAATACTCACATAATGATAATTTTTTTCAATTATCCTAGGAAATAAGTGGATCAATATAATTATGTGTGGAAAAGGATATGGCTAGTAGTATAGGGTTATAGGTTTTGAACATGTGTATAGATTCACCATGTGATTAAGATGAATTTATGTGTAAATAAGGGGTATAAAGGGTTCATTTTATAAGTGAAGTGTATGGCACATTTCATTGAATAAAATTATAAGAAAGGGAAGGAATGTAATGGAATGAAATTTTGTTCAGTTAGATGAGTGAAGATTGTAAAAAAATTTAGGTAATACATTGAAACATATCTAAAAAATTATATAAATTCCATAGGTTTTGTATAATTAGTAAAATGCATGCCATAATAAATTACTCTTTTAATCATTAATTTGTATTGATTAAATATTAATCATGGTTCATAATTTATTTACAAAACGAATATGAGGAACCTTCCCAAAAAAATTAAATTTTATTAATAAATTTTTGGCCTCTATTTAATATATTTTATTTTATAAATAAGGGATTATATAAATTTACATAAAATTATATAGTATATCAAAAATGATTTTATAATAAAATACCACATATGTTCAAAAAACTTACTCATGGGTTTGAAAAATGATATATTAAATATAGAGAGAGAGAGAGAGCGAAAAAAATGATTTCATAAATAATAAATTCATTCTTATGTTAAAATATTATCATAATTAGCGGTTAAATTCACCAGCTCCATTATTTCTCATTATTCGGCTAAAAGATTAAATATTTCAGAAAAATACAACTATTTCATAATATGCTAATTTTGGTATTCTAATTTCAAATAAAAAGATAATTTTATTTAATTGAAATTAAAAAAAACATTATTTAAATTTTAAAATAAAAATAGAAAATTAATGATAAAATTATTTTACTTAAAAACCTCTTCGTAATCATAAAAATTTTCTAATATTATGTCATACCAATTTTTCAATTTTATGAACTTTATATTTTCATTTCATATAAATATATGTTATTTTATATCACACTGATATTTTAATAATGATTATTTAAATTTAATATTATATTAGTAAATTTGTTTTAGTGTGTGTGAAAATGTTATTGAACTCGTATTATTTAAAATATATATTTATTTCTGAATATTGGGATTTAAAATTCTCCAACTATTATATAAATTTCATCCTAAAAATAGTTTTACCAAAAAACTAATCTATAAATATAAAATTTATATACATGTATTAGGATAAAATTTATTATCAATTTTTGAAAATATTATAGTATGTAAATCAATAAGTGGAATATTAATCCTCTATAAATTAAACAGAATGTTTCAATCTTATTTACTTCCTAAATTTCCAAAAATAATGCATTTTATTGGTCCATTGAGATATATACTAGTGTGTTTCTTATTAAATTTTCTATATGTTGTTAATTTTACATTTTTTCATTCTTCAACTTCATCGCATGATATTTCATGAGAGTCCATATTTATATGTTTCTGTGTGTTATAGACTATGATTATGTTCACATTGATAATAATATTAACTTATAATTTATATTTTATTTTCAAAAAATTATTTCCCGAGTACTTTCACCCAAAAATTTTAGGTTGGGATAATCATAGAATTGTTGATTGTATCCATTTTTATCTCAATTATATCTAGATCAAACCATTAAAAGAAACTAATTTTTAGGATTAGTATAAATTGATAGTTTAATTTCAAAGGGAAAACTATGAGAATAAATGAAATAATTCATAAATTATGTGCATACCCTAACTTATGAGTATTTACCTTCAATAAATATTACCCATGGTGACTTTGATTTTTGGTTCTCTAATTTTTTTTATCTTCAATAATATCATATGACAAAATCCATCAAAATATTTTTTAATGAGAATATATATTAAACAAATAAAATCCTCCCATGTGTTTCTAAGAAATTGAGAATTTAGGGACCATTCAAAATAAACTATAATTATAGAGATATACCTAACCAATTCTATTTCGGATCATTACATTTAGATGCATCTATTCTAAAATCGCATCCACGTTCTAGTATCTATAGATCGATTTAATTTTTAGGTAAACCATAAAATATATACATTAAAAAATATATAGAGATTATCCTATAATTATAATTATATGTTGGGATTCCACTAGTTATATATTATACTAATCCCCCTAATAAATAAATAATACTACAAAACCTAAAGGTTTTTATATATCTTTCAAATGTAGATCATCCATAACATATCAACTCTTGATGTGATTTCGAGTTATTAATTTACAGTCAACTTAAAACATTATGACCTCAAAAGTAATCTAAAAAATATTTTGACACAAATGTAGCACCCCCTCTATCAGTGATCTTATATTAAGTGTTGTAACAAATAACTTACAATAGCTTATTTGATACACATATTTGATTACAATAATATCCCACATTATTCACTAGTTGATAATTTAAAATTGTGTTTTTAAATTTCATGTGGTGGATGTTTTGAATCATAATTTAATATTTGGAATTAACTTTTGAGTATTTGAACAAAAAATAGTGTTTTTTATATGGTTTAATGGGAGAAATGTGTCTTGGATATTCAATTTAGTTTCATGAGAATCAGGATTCAAAACAATACTTTTTTTTTTGAAAAAAGGGTTGGTCATAGTTATTTTATGGTCAGTGATAAATATTAACCCCATCCTTGTAGGTCCTAGAGGGTATAAAACGGGTTTTCAAGCTATGTACCTGAGGTCGAGATACTATATGAGGCATCTGTAGAAATAATTAGAGCCAATATGTATGGTGTTCACATTGTTTTCCCAACCATGTGAAACCCATGCAAGGGGGATTAACCTTGATGTAGTGTTTCTAAATGGTTTACACCTAGTTTGGAAATCCATTTACACAAACTATGAGCCTCATTAAATGGATATAAAGCAATATTTTCTCCCTCTTTCCCTATAATTTAAATTTTCCTATCTTTATACAAATCTTCGACAGTAGACCACATGTGGGATACCCCTTATCCTTTGTAACAATATGTGTCCTCCCTATCTATTAAATTTTCTGTTTGGCTGATTAGAAGCATTCAGAGGAGGATCGTAAGGAGTTTGGAGAGGTATGGTTAATAAAGGCTAAAAAAGGATGGATTTCCCATCATGAAACTATTTTATCTTATGTGAAACTCTACTTCACAGCTTGTCGTAGAGTTATCATAAAGTACATATATTTTACATTGTGACAAGAATATATTCATGGAATGTAATATTTAGGGGTTTGGAAGATAAAATAAAATCTCTAGGTGACTTGTTTTTCTGCAAAAACTAATCCTCAGGTATTACACGACATGATATGGTATTACACATCATGTAATGCCCTAATAATTTTCAATTTTAAGGATTATTTTCAGCCAACCATTATTCATTCAATCTTTATTTCTTTTTATCTCACTCTATATAAGCCTTATGTTCCCTAAGGAGTCCAGATATCCATACTCCTCCCTCCTTTATCTATCAATTCAGTTGGTTTTTCATTGGCGATCATTGATTGATCTATGGTGATTGTTAACTATTTTCTCACCTATTTACTCCTTTTCATTCCATGTGATCTTCTTTCATGTAATGGTCTTTTTTTATTTTGATTTTTGTGAATCATTTTTCATAATATTATGGTACGGAATAATTTTATCTGTGTTCTCAGCCTAGTGGTTGTCTCTTGCAGGCATTCTTTTTTTCCCTATGGTGCACGTATGAGTTGAAAATATTCTTCAAGGTAGGTTTTTCCATTATTTCTATTTTATTATACATCATTGGAGAGGGATATAATTTTATTCCTATGTATTATTGTTTTTCCACAATAATCAAATATAAGAACCAAATAATGATTTGAAAGGGGTATAAGGGTCTGATGCCCATGTTTTTCTAAAATTGATGTTACAATAATGTTATGAATTATATGGTATAAACATCATGGTAAAATCGTGGTTGTTAGTGGTACTTGTATGTGAACTAAACATGATTCATGTTGGTTGATTATTTTTTAACACATTTATATTGAAATTTTTAAATTGTGTACACTTGGTTAATAAACTTACATCCTAGGATTACCCAGTTGTTGTGAAAACCCATTAATTGAAAATTGGAAATAAATAAGGGATTCCTCATTAAATTTGAATGGTGTTATGATTTGGTATGAGGGGTGATTTGTTTTTTGTGATAATTTTGGTTGTGTGTGCAGCAATGATAGAATGCGAAGTAGCTAAGTTGTGATTTATGGAGATGCTCAAGTATGTGATGTTGTGAATTTGTAGAGAACATGGGTGTGATTGTAGATGATTTTGGAGGCATGGTGGATAAAATTTTAGATGATATAGAAACATAACCATGTAATGTAATATCAGGTTGAAAGATTGATTAATTGTGGAATGTATTAGAAGTGTTTCACAATGGGGTTGCAATCGAGGTTGTGCGGTGATGTGTTGTTGTGTTTCTTGTTATGTGATGTTATGTGTAGTTTCCCTGATACTAGTGGAATAAATAAATAAACTATTGGTTAATATAGATAAGAATTGTCTTGGTTTGGTTTGGTTAACAGAATTAACAAATGAGTTGTGAATAATGAAGGGTAATGTTAAAATAAGTTGGATGGAAATCGAAAGGGGGTTGAGGATTCATATATGGTGTTATGCATTTATCTGTAGAAAAAAAGTTGGGAGTGTTGTGAGATGGTTTTTTTTTGGAGAACCCATAGGTTGGTCTTGAGTTTTTGGTATCATATATACATATACATTTATTTTATCTTTTTATTTCACTATGCACCCCACCATAGTTGAGATCAATGTTTTAAACACCCCCATCGTCATATGGGAGGGTGTATTTCCCAAAAATCTTGATGGTGAGGATGTATTTTTGGATTCCCCCTATTCCCTTCTCCCTCTAATTGGTAGTGATTTACCAATACTATTCAGGCTGGTTGTGGTTTTCACGTATAATGTGTGTGCGTCTATTTTTGGGGTTTCCCAGACATCTTCGTTATGAGATGAGTTTTTCTTTCCAAGGTGTCTTCTAGACGAGATGGGTTGTGTTTTCCTAAGTGTCTTCAAGATGATATGATTTGTGTATTCCCAGGTGTCTTCGGGATGGGATGTGATGTGGCTCATGGCCCAGGTGACGAAACGAGGTGTGTTTGTAGGGCCTAGGTGTCTGTGGGAAGGGTGTGATTTGGGTTGTGGCCTAGGTTTATTCATGAAGTATGTGATGTGGCTTGTGTAATAGGTGATGGGATTAGGTGTTGTTGTGGATCCCAAGTGTGTGTGGGTAGTTTTTGACATTGTTTTTTCAAAATAAATGGGAGTCTGTAGAAATGTTTCATTAGGAAAGAGAAGCTAAAATAGTTGGGAAGAGGTATGGGATGACCAAATCATTTATGTATTTAATATATAACATTACTTGACATGTGTTTCTAGGTGATAATGCCTTGGTGAGGATGATATTTCTATTATAACTTGTTAGATGATGTTTTGTTCTCTTGTTTTCTCATAGGGGGATTAGTATGCTTCCTTTCACATGTGAAAGAGAGACTTTGGTTTTCCAACAAAGTATATCTATATAATAACCCTACATATTGAAAACTTATATCATGTTTCCAAGAGTATTATATAGACTATGAGGGGAGTTACTAGCTCGAGGTTTGGGATAGTTGGTGAGTCTCTGCTTTAGATTTATTTTGGTACTTACATTGTAGATTTTATTGCACTTTTAGCAGGTTTATTTTAAACTTTCATGTGGGATGGATTTTTGTTTTCTTATATACATATATATATATATATTTGTGCCTGTCTTGACGTTATTTTCATATTAACCATCTTATCTCCTGATCTTTTTTTTCCAAAAAAGGGAAATTCCTCCAATTTTTTGAGATTGTTTACCATTGGAGCTAGTTGCCACCCCGATGCCTAATGGAGGTGGGACTCTGGGGTATTCATCTCCATTCTTCATTACTAGCCTAGGTGGTATATTGTTAGAGGGAGGGGTTGTCAAAAAATGGTATCAGAGGTGATGGATGAAGGATAGGATGTAGTTTGGGGTTATAAATAGTAAGCATTGAATGGGTGGGTAGGTCAACAATGTTAGGTGATATTGTTGCCTGACACATGACTTGGAATTCCAACTAGGACATCATATTTTAGTAACCCCCACGATTCGATGTAGGGAATATGAGGTTATTAAACGACCAAGGGAGGCTACACTATTTTCAGGGTAGATACCCTAAAAAGGTAGATGCATCATAATCACTTTGGTTCTTGTTTGAAATGGGTGTTTTGATAAGTTGGTAATAAATGGATAGAAATGAGTTAAAATGAGTCAAAAATAACTTAAATAAAATTTCATACTATTCAGGATTAAGAGTTCTTTGTTTACGATGTAGTTGTGGCACTCAGGCATCGTCTGTGTGTGGCTCTAGTGGTTGAGGCTTAGGAAGCTATTCCATTTGACCTACAGTGGATTGATCCAATAGAGGAGGATGACAAGGGAAATAGAATGTTACATTATTTACAGTGGTATTATTTGGGAAAGAATGAGTTTAGTGTTTCATACAGGGAGATATAGATCTAGGTTGAGGATATTGAGATCAACTTCATCTTGATCCAGGACATGACAAAGTACTGGGATCCTTGGGTGGTTGGTCAAATGCGAGGAGCTACATATAAGTGTTGGATGTCGATCCTAGGGGAGAGGAAAGAGGAAGAAGTTTGGTGGGTTAGTTTTGTGGAGTTTTGAGAAAAATTCCATTTGTCGACCATGAATGATGATAAGAGATAGAAGTTAAACTCTTTAATGACCTGTCATTTAATGAATAAAATTTCATTTCATTTAATGTATTATATAAAACACATAAACTTTTTTATTGGGTTTAAATGACTATAAAGTATCATTACCGTTTATAAAATAGACATTGAACAGTAATCACATGACTGATATAAATATAAGGTTCTTAAAAATAATCCTTCCAACAAGAGACAAAGGAGAGGATGGCCTCATTCATTAGACTCAAGCCATATGAAGCTCATTTTTTGGAGCTCAAAAAGGGGGTATCGTTATTGGGATTCACTCCTGAAAAATCCCAAGTTGAGCTTCAATACGTTAAGCTTGAACAGAATCACCTACGGTAGAAGTTCATGTTAATAGAGATTATCACTCCGGTGATGTTATACGAGCTGCCACAAGAGTATATCACCATGACACACCTTACCCTTAATTCTTATTTGGGTGTTATAAGGGTTTATTTAACAAGTTATTAGTTACTTATTATGTAATCCCTTTTTATAAATAAAAGTTTTATTCCATCAATTCTTTTATGGGAATAGTCTTTCATTAAAAAATGATACATTTGATTAATTGATTTTCAAGTAAAAAATGGTACTTCTGATATATATAAATTATATTAAACTATGGTTTTTAGTAATAATATTATGAATGTAATTCTTATAAAAAACTTATTATATATGTTCTTTATCTGTAAAAGATTAGGTAATCAGTTTGATAAGAGTTCTATTTTTTATGATAAAACAGAAAGAATTTTTCTTATAGAATTTTTTTCAGGAATTAATTTGTTTTTTAAATAAATAATATTTTAATAATATACTATAATAAAATTACTTTAATGAATAATAAATCAGAATATAACTTTTATTAAGTCAAATTTAATTTTTATCAATGTTTGAAAACTGTTTTTGTCAAAACCTGTGAATTTTCAATAAATTTCAATTTTCATTTAAAAAGTAAAAAATCACATATTTATAAAATTATTTAGATAAAATGAATATTATTTTTGAAATCAGGTATTTGAAATTATCCAATTGTGAATTTTTCATAATTTTCTGAGATAATCAATTTCTTTGGTAAAAATTGAATACCGTATAAATGTATAATGTGTTTTATGAAATTATAATTAACCAATAGTGATGTAATTAAATACTATAATAGCGATATTCAGAAAATATAAGCTTTGCCTTTAAAATAATGTGATTAAACATTTTTTTTATTAATTTTATAATGCCTTAGTGGATCCTCCAAGACTTATAAAATATTTTAACATTGTAAAATGATTTCCTTCAGAGTGTGACTCGCCTCCACATAAGCAAGATAATATTTTAATATGTTAGCACCTTATACTAATAAAATATATTATTAATCTCTCCTTTTTTAGAAACCACGGGAAAAGACATGGGATGGTTTTTTGGGTTGAATATTTTAGTGTGTAGGGTCTAAAACCATAATAATAAAAATTCCCCCATATTTTCTATATAAAGCCACCAAATCCCTCATTCCTCTTCACTCAAACCATTAAGATATCAAAAAAACTCTTCCCCAAACACACAATAGTCCTAACAAGGTGCCCCCAATCTTCCATGAATCCTCTCCAAATCCTTTGGGATCACACTTCCATGTAAGGGATCATCACTTCCCTCTCCCCCTTTCAAATTCAAGAATCTTATTTTAAACTAGTTCTTGTAATTTTGTATGGTTATAATGTCATTATTTTTTATTCATCCTATTAATTTCCATATGATGTTATTTTATTTTCATATTATTTAACCTCCCATATTTTTACCTTTACCTAAACCATTTATATGCCAAACTTTCTTAAGTGATATTCCACCCACCTCTTTTGTCAAGCTTTCTTTTCATGTTATGTCTTTTAATTACTTTTTTCATATATTGGGATGTGTCATTAAATATATTAATTACTTCTCCTTTTATGTATAAATTATGATATCCCCTTTCACACTCATTTATCTCTTTTATTAACCCTTATGTAAACCCGTTACTATGCTGAAATTTTGTAAGGAACTCCTTCCTTTTTCATTTTTATCCAATATTCTTCATGTGGCTATATCTTTTTATTTTAAATTTAAAATGTTTGGTTATGATTTCTAAACTCCCCAATAATTCACTCCTTAGGTTGTAATGATGATATACCACCTTTTCTCTCATTAATTTTTTTTACACCTATTACCATTCCGAAATTCCATAAGGGATTTCTCTCTTCATATTTTGATTCAAGTATTTATCTCATATTATGCATCTAAATTACGTTTTCTATATCGGGATATTTTTTTTTGTGATCATGTTACTGTATATTTGATTTAAAAATGATTTGGGGCCCCTTTATCTCTCATCAAAGCAACTTTTGAATTTTCATTTCATGAAATTATGCTGTCGAAATTACACCATGGTTTTCCAAGCCTAAATCATCATGTAGCGAATACCATACTAATTTTCCTATCAAGGGTATTCACCTTTATTCACATATACTTATAATGGAACTTAAATTTATGTATTCCACATTCGGTATTCATGTAATAACTTATGATGTTCACTGATTCCATGTTATATGATCCATGTGGCACACCTTTGCATGAAATGAAATATTTATGAAGGGTGCGCCCAGATAAAGCTCCAATACATTGGGTAATTTTTAGTATCATGATAATCTATGTGCAATGAGGGTTTACTCATGATAATCCATGTGAAATTATGGTTTACACATGATAATTCATGTGTAATGATGGTTTACTCATGTCAATCCATGTTCAATGAGACTTGTCACATGCTAAAATCATGTATTATATTGTTTCTACATTTCCATGTTATGATAGTCATCAAATATCATGTTTTTATGTATATGTTTCTCTTATGCTCCATTTATATTATTATTTCCTAAAATGTATTTTATTCTTCATGTTATTCATTATCTACTCCCTTACTGGGATTTATTGCTCACCCCTTTCTTATGTATGTCCTTAGGTCATCCCATGTAGTGTTAAGTACGAAGGAATGAGTTGGGTATGTCAATGAAGATTGAAATAAACATGTTTTATTTCTTGTTTTATATTGTTATGAAATTTTCCGAATTTCCCAATACACTAGACCTCTCGATCCTCTTTGTTTTCTTATGTACATGATATTGTATATAAATCCAGTTTAAGTGTGTAATAAATATTAGGGTAGTTATAGTTGGTATCAAAGGGATTTATAGTTATTTTGGAGATTATGGTTATAAAACATTGGTGAAAGACATAGGGATAAGACAAAGTATACTAAAATAATCCATAAATTTTGGAGTGTATAGAGTAATTGGTTTATAATGAAAATACATCCCTTTCTCGATAAGAGCAAAGTACAGGTGGCTCTGGCATAGATGTATGTCAGGGTGAAACCCAAAAACACCGCATTAACCTACACTCAAATGGTAATCTATAACACCCTGAGATTTTATGAAAAATATTGTTTTTAATTTCATTGATGTATTTTGTTATACGCTACACCAAAAAGATATTTCACTACATGCATCCCTAACTTGGCTTGCATTACACGTAATCGCGACCTTCCACGATAGCGTGTGTTGTACGCAATACCGAGTTTCTCTAAACAACGATATGTTATATAAACTAGCCATTATGAATAGTAAAACCACATTTTTGAAATTTTATAAATTTTATATTTCAAAATGGACTTCATTTTTGGATTCGGAATATCGAAATTAGCCTAGGGTGAATTTTTTTTTATTTTTCTGAAAACTTTCAATTTTTGATGAATAGTGAAAACACTGGGTTACTATTTAAAAATGGACTTTTTATATAAATAATTATTTATATTATTTATTTTAGGTCAAAATTGATACATAATACCTATATAAGTTTAATTTAATTCATTTGAGTCATTTTATAATAATTTTAGATATATAAAAATTTTATAGAACTTTTCACCGTCTTTTACCCACCTCATAGGAAAATTTGAAAATTTACATAAAACTTAATTTTACTACTTCTGTGAGTGAAATTTCAAAAATATGAGAGACACGGTTAATATCAAGGAGTAAAATTCTGTTCAATAAGATAAAAATATTTTTTGGTGAATTGTAACCTTTTTCTTTTATTTACCACGATTAAAAGTAAATAGGGTAATTAAGGGTAAAAATGATATTACTATTACCCTAACACATGTCCTAATTCTATTGGATAAGTATAATTAGACAATAAACAACCTTAGGTATAAAATATTACCCTTTCGGTCCACTTGGATTAGATGAGGACATTTATTATTATTTTATTTAAAAAAGAGTTAAAATAGTTAAAATCAACATTTAATAACTAAAACATTTTTAATATAGGGTAATACATAAGATAAATTCAACTATAAATATTAATTAGGAAGATAAAAATATTTCCTACCTAATGGTATTTTATTTATAATTTTTAGACATTAAATAATTTAATTTATTTATGACACAATTGTGATGCAGTAATTACCAAAATAAAGAAATATTAAAATAATTGATATTATAAATACCCAAATAAATGTAATTTTAGAAATTTTATGTATTACACTAATTTTATATATTACTTTGACATGTTAGTATTTATTTAATTAAATTTATTCGAACTAATCATTCTGTTATGATTTTCAGAAAAATCAATTACCAAATAGTGTCAAAATTGACATAAAATAGTTGTTAAAAACAATATTATATTATTAATTGTTATTATATTCTTAAAAATATAAGGATCAGCCAAATGACTTAGATAAGGATATATATATTAATAATTAACCACTTTGGGTTCGTTTGGCTTGTTATAGTAATTTTATTAACCATATAGTGTAAGAAAACAAGAATACACGGTAAAGGTTAAATTATTTAACTTAGAGTTAAATCTAAATGATAAGGTTAAAACAGTAACCTAAACTTGTCTAAAACCTATTTGTTGAGAGTATTTCGACCCATCCCCACTTTAGCTTTGAAATAAATCAATATTGAGCTATTATAAACGGAATATGACTTTATTATAAAATAATAATTGAAGTTTTTCCTAAAGTGCCCCTCTCCTCCCTTATAAAAAGGGAACCCCTTCCATCTTCTCTTAACACCCTTTTGAGCCTTGAATCTCGTAAAAAACCTTCCCATTTCCATTCCAATATTCCCTAGAAACATTATAGAGGTTCTGGTCTCCTCAAAAGTCCAACCCTAGTTCCTTACGAGGAGGTTAAGAAGAGGCGCGTCAAAGAAAAGGTAATATCCTTTACCGATTATTTCCAATTTATTTCTTCTTATACTTCTTCTAATTTATTTGTTTCATCATAAATTAATAACATAAGTATCCCTCATATACCTATATGTTATTATAAATATGAAACAACCCAATTTCATCTTCTATCCATCCTACAGAAACGAAATCACCGCGCGTGCGTGCATACGGAATACCGTCTCTACGCCGTGGTGTAATCTGTTTTTCCACCACCACCTTACTTGGATGGGTATAATGGTGTAAAGAATAACTATATATGGTTATTATAACATCATACTGATTCTAATATATTATATCATCCTCTCCAATTAAATTCAATAATTATGGGAATGATATCATCGCTCGTTCATACGTACGGATTACCGTCTCCACGACGCGATGAGATTCATTCTCCATGTTAACCATTCAAGAATGATTATAAAGTATATATAATGAATAATAATTAAATATAGTACATAATGAAGATAATTGATTTATATATATATATATGTCATCTACTTACTTCCATTCAAGTCAATAAAGAAAGGAAAACAACGTTCATGCATATGTACGGCCTACCGTCTCCATGAACGGTGTGTTTCATTTCATTTATCTATCTATTATATATATATATATATTTAATATATATGATATATAAATCATGTTTTAAATTCTGGATGTAGTTAAATCATGATATAAGTAATAATAATATCAATAACAACAAGTCAAAACACGTACGATAAAGGAAAAAATTTTACCCAAAATGCTACATTAACATGGAATTGACAAATGAACTGGTAATATAAATACCTAAGTGTACCATATATGATATAATAACAATGAATATGATTCTGTAATAATTCAATGACATTATTTAAATCATTATACAGGAAGTTCAGATACATACGAATCATATCGGACATAAGGTAAGGGATAATTATTCAATCTCGTTCTTATCTGAGATTGTTATTCGTAAGTATTTACTATGGTTATTTTTATCATCCATTCCCATGTTTTCTAAAAATGTTTTCATGTATTTTTATAATTTTTTTACCCATTTTTGAAATTTACCACATGTTATGAAAGGAATCTTACTTTTTTTTACCACACGGGGAACTTTTTTACTTTTTCAACAAAAGTACGAGAAGAATGTTATTTTTAACTTATACAGCGTGAATAGATTTTTTACGGTTTCATAATGCTTCATTTTAATGAAGTTTACTCTACAAGATTTTTTTGACTATTTTCAAAAAAATAATTTTCTTTTAAAATTTCATGGAATTTTGTGAAAAGAAAATGATTTTGAAGAAGAAAGGATATTTTCCTCAAAAATTAATTTCAAGTGTTTTATCATAACCATTTTCCATCTAAGATGAAATTATTTCATATGTGTATTCTCCAAGTATAATGTCTCTATGATTTACATGGTTTCACTTTTCTTATGATGAAATATCCATTTGTTTTATATAGATTATGTGATGATGGGATGAAGTTTATGAAACCCATTTTATTTTTTGGTTTATGGTGAATGTTTTATGTTTATTTTGTGGCACAAGTAAGAATGATTTAATTATGAGATGAGTGGGACCTATATCTCCCTCCAATGCATTGGTTAAAGATTTATATCTCATGATATAGACATGGATGGAATGGTATGTTAACCCGGTTTAGTGTTACAGGACTGAAACGAGGAGTGAAGTCGATTCAGAAAGGGACTTTGTCCACTAAGATGATCTTGGCAGCAATGCCTTGGCTACTATGGAAATCATATCATGTGCTTAATGTTATTCCATTATTAAATTTTTTATTACCTTGTTTTATTTATCATGATTGATGTTCCTTTATGAATTATTCCTTACGTATTTCCAATATTTATTTCACAACTCAATATTTTGATGTTTAAACTTTATGTTCATGTTTTGAAGTTCAAATGTATATGGTTTGTTTAATTTTTTTTCCATGATTACCCTTACTGAGCATTTGATCACACCCTTTATATGTTTTCTTTTCCCAAGGACATAAAGAAAGGTTTTAGGTAAGAAAAAAAGGGAAGATATTTATGGGAGATGTGGAAGATCTTTCACTAAGATTAGAAGATTATGTTCCATGTTTCCAAAAACAATAAACTATTATGGTCCTTTGGTGTCTGTTTTTGTTATGTATTAATTATCATGCAAAAGTAATGTAATGTCCATGTACGTCAATATTTTGGTCTCTACAGTTGGTATCATAGAAAATGTTTCGTTAACCTTTGGAAACTAGGATGCGAAAACTGTAGGGAGATCCCTAGAGATATTTCTATGTTATTTCTAGGGATTTCCCTAAGGTTAAGTATATGTATAGGTTATAGTCCTAGAATTACGGTAACGATATTATATGAAAACCTAAGATGTTATATATTGAAGGTACTCCCCCTTTATTCTGTTGTCTTCCCTAGAATTATTTTTTCCTCTCACAGTATTATTTTTGGGTTTTAGATGATCGCGGGAACCCGAAGGAATCATGTTGATCAATGTAATGGACAATCCAAGGATTTTCCTCCTGAAAACCCAAATGTGATGGGAGATGGGGTAATAAATCATATTGATATACTTACACAAGATATGAATCATTCTTGATTTTCAAATGATCAGAGAAGGGAACAATATTCTATTGAGTTTTTCATGAGGCAATGCCCACCTTCTTTCAATGGGTCTTCTGATCCACTTATTGTTGAACAATGGATCAGTACCATTCAAATGATATTTTCCATACTTCTTTGTTTAGAACATGATAAATTCATTCTTTCTATTTTCCATTTAGAAGGTGAATCAGACCAGTGGTGGACTCTAATTAAGAATACAAGGCCAAAAGATGAAATTGAATCCATGGAATGGGATGAGTTTAAGAACTTGTTTTTCAGTAAGTACTTCCCTCGTATTATTAGAACAAAGATGAAAAAGGACTTCCGTGAGATTAAGAAAACGGATGATGAATCTGTTGGTATATACGAAGTGAATTTTACCAGACTTGTTAGGTATGCATCTGGTTTTATCATCCAACCTGAAAGTAAAGTTGATCGATTTTTCAGTGGCTTAAAACCAAGTCTTCAAAGGGCATTAGCTATAAGAGACTTCAGTAGCTATGAAGAAATTGTAAGTTCTTCATCAAGGTAGAACTGGAAGTTGGTGTAACATATCCATATCATGGTTTTGACAAGAAATGAAAGATTGAGTTCAAGGAGAAATCTCATAATAATGGTGAAAAGAAGATTAATGTTTCTTTATGCTCATAGTGTGGAAAGAAGCATGGTGGAGATTGTCTTAAAGGGACTAGAAAATGTTTTAAGCGTGAAAAATAAGGTCATCGGGCAGATGAGTGTCGAAGTAATAGAAAAAAGTTTGCTAATGATGTGAATAAAGAAAATACTGCATAGAACGCACCACCAACACATCAATGCTTCAAGTGCAAGGAAATGGGGAATTATGCTAATCAATGCCCTAATCCAAGGGTTAATGTTGATCAACGTGAGAAACCACTTAAGGCAAAGGATAAAGGGATGTCACATGCGATCACTATTTGGGATGTTGAGTATGAAAATGATGTTGTGTAATGATTAAGTGTTTATGTAATGGGATTTCAAAATAGTATCATGGAATAACATTTATGGCATTATGAAATTTTGGAATATCTATGTATTGGTTTTCAATAATTATATGGTACCGATAACCATGAAAAGTGATTGTAATATTTTTGGAAAGTAGATGATATGCGCATAATGAATGGATAATGATACAATGAGGTGTTTTATAGTATTATTGAGCTCATGGCTGATGTAAGGACAATGTGATATCATGGTTTGAGTATATAGAATTTTTGGGATTTTGGTATGTGGAAAGAGTTAACTTTTGATAGCATTCATGTTTTCACTAAGGTTCTATGGTAATTTATGTTTCAAAAGAATACATGATTAAGGTATTCACATGTTTAGAATGTGACCACCAAGATATATCGTATGATATATGGTGGATAAATGATGGTATTCACATGATCAGTAGATGACATTTCTAATAATTGTTTTCTTTATACTATGAGCTTGGACAGATGTATTTTAGATAAGACTAAAGATTGGAATGAATTATGTTGGACATAAGTTAGTATTGTTTAAGGCTAGAAATTTTTCGATATTATTGATGGAATGTTATAATAGTGTAGTTTAAGAAAAGGGACAACATGCAGAACGGGCGACAACCCGTCGCGTCGGACAAGGCTGTGGGAATCGAACCCCCAACCAAAGTGTGATAGGCTTTTATTTACTACCACTGGCATACAGGAAGACCCTGGTTAGTAGAAACTAGTTTTAATTTATTATGAAGTATGATATATGAAGTATATGTCTATTTTAGGAACCATATATGATTAATCTCACTATATATTGACTTATTTATATTTGATATCTTTTGATAACCTTTTGATTGAGACAGATGGAATGACCCATCATTCTATCACATCATTTTCTAATACCTCACAAATGACAAATTCAACTTCATTTCTTTAAGAGATGAAGTGTAATTTGTTCAAGGTACGAACAACGGTGAGATTATACCAAAATAAAGTAAGTATTTCTTCTAATTCAACTCTTCAACTTTAGGGAAATAATCATGAAAACAAAAAATGTTGCAATAGTTCCCTTATATCCGATGAATCAGATGGTACCTTAGATCATCACAAATTTATGGCTTTGTGATTGTTGGCTTTTTCATAGCCATGTTCTCTACCCCTCCTCATCAGAACATGATGGTTAGATTTCTCTTCCATATCCCTATTTTCACCTATGTTCTCCCATGTGGAAACCCAGTGATTAGGGTAACCGTTACATTTCATACTATAGTTTTTAGTGAAAAGTTTTGGTATTCATTTTTACGATGTGGGTTTTAATTAAAACTTTTGAGAAGTAAACCAGTTATTACCCTGACGAATTTTGAGGGCGAAATTCAGTTTAAGGGGGTAGAATGTAAGACCCCAAGATTTTATGAAAAATATTTTTTTTAATTTCATTGACGTCTTGTGTTGTACGCTACACCAAAAGGATCTCTCACTACATGCAACCCTGACTTGGCTTGTATTACATGCAATCGCGACCTTCCACAATATAGTGTGTTGTACGCAATATCGAGTTTCGCTAAACAATGATATGTTATATAAACTAGCAGTTATGAATAGTAATACCCACTTTTTGAAATTTTATAAATTTTATCTTTCAAATTGTACTTCATTTTTGGATTCGGAATATCGAAATTATCCTAGGGTAAATTTTTGTTATTTTTCTGAAAACTTTCAATTTTTGATGAATAGTGAAAACACTGGGTTACTTTTTAAAAACCGACTTTTTATAAAAATAATTATGTATTTTTTTTGGTCAAAATTGATACATAATACCTATATAAGTTCAAATTAATTCATTTTAGTCATTTTATAATAATTTTATATATATATAAATTTTATAGAACTTTTCACCGTCTTTTACCCAACTCCTAGGAAAATTTGAAAATTTACATAAAACATAATTTTACCACTTCTGTGAGTGGAATTTAAAGAATTAGAGAAACACGGTTAATATCAAGGAGTAAAATGTGGTTCAATAAGATAATTTTTTTGGTGAATAGTAACCTTTTACTTTTATTTACCACAGTTAAACGTAAATAGGGTAATTAAGGTTAAAAATGATATTACTATTACCCTAACACATGTCCTAATTCTACTGGATAAGTGTAATTCGACCAAAATCAACCTTAGGTATAAAATATTACCCTTTAGGTCCACTTGGATTTGATTAGGACATTTATTATTGTTTTATTTAAAGAAGAGTTTAAATAGTTAAAATTAAAGTTTAATAAATAAAAAAATTTTAATATAGGGTTATACATAAGATAAATTCATCTATAAATATTCATTAGAAATATAAAAATATTACCTACCTAATTTTATTTTTTTATATTTTTTATACATTGAAAAATTTAATTTATTTATGACACAATGGTGATGCAGTAATTACCTAAATAAAGAAATATTAAAATAATTGATATTATAAATACCCAAATAAATGTAATTTGGGATTTTTTATGAATTTCGCAAATTTTATAGGTTAATATGACATTTTAGTATTTATTTAATTCCCTTATTTTGAACTAATCATTCTGGTATGATTTTCACAAAAATCAATTACCAAATAGTGTCAAAATTGACATAAAATAGTTGTTAGAACACATATTATATTATTAATTGTTATTATATTCATAAAAAGATAAGGTTCGGACAAAATACTTAGATAAGGTTATATATATTAATAATGAACCACTTCGGATTCATTTTTCTTATTATAGTAATTTTATTAACCATAAAGTGCATGAAAACAATAAGACACAGTAAAGGTTAAATTATTTATCTTAGAGTTAAATCTAAATGATAAGGTTAAAATAGTAACCTAAACATGCCTAAAACCTATTGGTTGAGAGTATTTTTACCCATCCAACTTTTAATTATAAATAAATCAATTTTTAGCTTTTCTAAACCGAATATGACTTTATTATAAAATAATAATTTAAGTTTTTTCTAAAGTGCCCCTCTCCTCCCTTATAAAAAACGCACCCCTTCCCTATTCTCTTCACACCATTTTGATCCTTGAAGCTCGGAAAAACCCTTCCCATTTCCATTCTCATATTCCCTATAAACATTATAAAGGATCTGGTTTGCTCAAAATATCAACCCTAGTGCCTTAAGAGGAGGATAAGAAGAGGCGCGTCAAAGAAGAGGTAATATCTTTTACCGATTCCTTCCAATTTATTTCTTCTTCTACTTCTTATTCTTTATTTGTTTCATCATAAATTAACAACATCAATATCACTAATATACTGATATGTTATTATAAATATGAAACAACCAAATTTCATCTTCTATCCATCATACGGAAACGAAATCACAGCGCGTGCGTACGTACGGAATACCGTCTCCACGCCGGGGTGTAATCTGTTTTCCACCGCCACATTACTTGGTTGGGTATAATGGTGTAAAGAATAACTATATATGGTTATTATAACATAATACTAATTCTAATATATTATATCATCCACTCCAATTCACTTCAATAATTATGGTAACGATATCATCGCTCGTGCGTACATACGAATTACCATCTCCACGACGCGATGAGATTCATTCTCCATGTCAACCATTCAAGAATGATTATAAATTATATATAATGAATAATAATGAAATATATGACATAATTAAGATACTGGATTTCTGTATATATATATATATGTCATATACTAACTTCCATTCAAGACAATAAAGAAAGGAAAACAGTGTTCATGCATACGTACGACCTACCGTCTCCATGAACGGTGTGTTTCATTTCATTTATCTATCTATTATATATATATATAATGAATATATATGATATATAAATCATGTTTTAAATTCTGGAAGTAATTAAATCATGATATAAGTAATAATAATATCAATAACAACATGTCCAAACACGTACGATAAATGAAACAATTGTATCCAAAATGCTACTTTAACACGGAATTGACAAATGAACGAGTAATATAAATACCTAAGTGAACCATATATGATATAATAACAATGAATATGATTATTTAATAAGTCAATGGAATTATTTAAATCCATATGCAAGATGTTTTGATACATACGAAGCGTATCAGACATAAGGTAAGGGATTACTATTCCAATCTCGTTCTTCTCCAAGATTGTTATTCGTAAGTATTTACTAGGGTTATTGTTATCATCCATGCCCATGTTTTCTAAAAATGTTTTCAAGTATTTTTGAAGTCCTTTTTACCCATTTTTGAAATTTACCACATGTTATGAATGAAATCCTACTTTTGTTTACCACACGGGGAACTTTTTGACTTTTCCGACAATGGTACGAGAAGAATGTTATTTTTAACTTATACGGCGTGAATGTATTTTTTATGGTTTCATAACGCCTCATTTTCATGAAGCTTACTCTACACGATTTTTTGACTATTTTCACAAAAATTATTTTCTTTTAAAATTGCATGGAATTTTGTGAAAAGAAACTGATTTTGAAGAAGAAATGATATTTTCATCAAGAATTAATTTAAGTGTTTTATCAAAACCATTTTCCATCTAAGATGACATTATTTTATATGTTTATGTTTCAAGTATAATGTCTCTATGATTTACATGGTTTCACTTTTATTATTATGAAATATCCATTTTTTTATATGGATTATGTAATGATGAGATGATGTTTATGAAACCCATTTCATTCTTTGGGTTGTGATGAATGTTTTAAGTTTATTTTTTGCCACAAGTAAGAATGATTTAATTATGAGATGGGTGGGACAAATATCTCCCTCCAATGCATTGGGTAAAGATTTATATCTCATGAGATAGACATGGATCAAATTGTAAGTTAATGCGGTTCAGTGTTAGAGGAATGAAACGAGGAGTGAACTCGATTTAGAAAGGGACTTTGTCCACTAAGATGGTCTTGGCAGCAATGCCTTGGCTACTATGGAAATCATATCATGTGCTTAATGTTTTTACACAATTAAATGTTTTATTCCCATGTTTTATTTATCATTATTGATGTTCCTTTATGATCTATGCCTTACGTACTACCAAGATTTATTTCACAACTCATGATTTTGATGTTTAAACTTTATGTTCATGTTTTGAAGTTCAAATGTATATGGTTTGTTTAATTTATCTATCCATTCTTACCCTTACTGAGCATTTGAGCTCACACTTTATATGTTTTCTTTTCTACATGATATAAAGAAATAATTTAGGTAAGAAAAAAGGGAAGAACTTTATAGGAGATGTTGAAGATCTTTCACCAAGATTAGATTATTTTGTTCCAAGTTTCCAAATACACTAAACTATTACGGTCCTTTGGTGTCTGTTTTTTTATGTATTAAGTATTCCGCAAATGTAATTTAATGCCCATGTATGTAAATATTTGGGTCTCTGCATAATCGTTGCATGAAAACGGGCCTTGTTACACTCTTGGTTCGACACTCCTAGGGGATATGCTTTTGTAAATTCATTAACTTAGTATGGAGCATTATTAAGGGAATAAAAAAGTCCCTTAAGAATATGTGTTGGGATGTAGATCATGGATAACATATATTGAATCCTATAAATTAATTAGTTCAGTAAACAAATGTAATTTATAATTTATAACCTTCTTTTGTGGATTCTACTTTATGTGTTTTAATAAAATCACCCACAAAATTACTATTATTTTATCCAATGTCCTGTAAAAAGAGGAAATTGGCTGACTAAAGATGCGAATATCAATGTGGTGATTGTTCTAATGGGATGCCCAATCTGATTAGAGCGTGAATAAAAAAATTGTAATGATACTCTATCAGTTAACTCTTGTTTTTAAAATAAACATGGGACATGTAGAACATCCACCCCCCCCCCCACTAATAAAGAACATGCTGAAATCGAGAGCTTCATGAGACAAAGGCCTCCTACATTAAATGGATCATATGATCCCTCAATTTTCGAACAATGGATCAACTCCATTGATAATTCTTATCCATCCTTAAATGTTACAAATAAGAGACAGTTATTCGCGCTACTTATCATATAGAGGGTGAAGCGTATTAGTCATGTACAATGATAAAAAATACTAATCCTGCAGAATTGATCGAGGCATTGGAATGGAAGGATTTCTGGAAAATGTTTTCCATTAAATATATTCCTCGAACCCTCCGACTTATGTTGGAAGGGGACTTCCATTCCCTCATACAAATAAGTGGATGAATCCATCGGAGCGTACGAAAAAAACATCAGATTCCTTGTATGATACACCTATAACTTTTTTATACCCCTTAATGAAATGTTTATTTCTTCTTTTGTGGGATAAAACCTAGCCTATGGAAATCCCTAGTGATCTATGTCTTCAATAGGTATGAATAAATTTTCTGATATGCCTTCATAGTCTAAATGAAGATCATAAAATCTCAGGCATATCATGGGGATACGAAGTGGAAATTGGACTTTAATTCTGATGGTTCAATGTATAAATTCAACCATGAAAATAAAATATAGCACCCCACATTCCAAAGGGGTGGAAATAAGCACCCTGGAAATTTCTTAAAGGGGATGAGGAAATGAATTATGTTTGAAAGAGAAGGGCACTTGGCCAGTAACTATTTAAAAGAAAATCCTGCTGCTACGATAGAGGAGAGGAACTCTCCATTCAACCACCAAATCATTGTTCATTGTTACAACTACAAAGAAACAAGGAACATTTCAAACTAGTTCCCTAAGATAAGTGTTTTTGGAGGCCACTAAAAACCTCCAAAGCTATAAGAGAGAACATCTTTCCATCACTACAACTGAAGTGAATCCCAACAATGAAGTGGAGATAGGTACACTAGTTATTCATTCAATGATAGAATCTTTCATTTTTGATTCTTCTATTATGCATTCTTTCATATCCATAATGTTTTGTAGAATAATCCAATAAGCAACACAAATCATAGAAGTGGAGATGTTGGTGAGAATAGTAAATGGGGAAATTATTTCATCTAGTGAATATAAATCATATACTTTCACAATTTGTGGATTTAACTTCCTGTAAAACATCATAATACTTCATCTTGGTTAATTTTATGCAATTCATGGAATGGATTGGATTTCCATATATAGATCCAACATAAATTATCGTGAGAGGGAAATCATTCTCTATATGGAGACTCGACCCCTGATCCTATACAAGTTCATGGAGGATGATGAATCTTCTTTAGCACTATCATCTCAAGAATGGATATTACTACCCTATGTGCATGTGTATCATGCTAGGATGATTGAGTATAAGTAAGTAACCATCCACTAAGACATTCCTATTGTGAGGGAATTCACTAATGTGTTTGATAATGAATTCCCAGGTTTTCTTCCTAGAAGATATTTTGAATTCTCGATTGATCCCACACATAGGGCATTGCTATTATCCAAGAATATGTATAGATTGGTTGTTGTAAATATTGAGGAGCTAAAAAATAACTACTCGAGAATCTGGATAAAAGGATTATACTCCCATGTTCTTTACCATAGAGTTCACTAGTTCCATTTTTCAAGCAGATGGATGGGTCAATGTGGCTTTTCATTGATTATAGTGAGATAAAAAAATTTAGGATAAAGAAAATGTATCATTTTACTTGAATTAATGACTTTTTCAATCATCTATGTGGATCACAATACTTCACCAACGTAGATTAGTGGTTGGGATATTACTATATAAGGGTGCAGAAGTTGGATATCCCCAAGACTGCTTTCCATATAATGTAAGAGACTTATAATTCATAGCAATGCCTTTCAGAATCAATAATACTCCATAATCTTCATGTACTTAATGAATAGAGTCTTTGGATATTACCTCAAAAAAAATTAGTAGTCTTCATAGAGGATATTCTAATATTCTCTAATACCAAGGAGGTGCATGAGGAGTATCTAAACACATTACTAGAGACCTTGTGAAAGGAGTAGCTCTATGAAATGTAAATCAAGTGTGGGTTATGGTTTAAGGATGTATCATTCATGGGGTATATTGTCACAATAAATGGGATATATTTGGATCCCTCCAAGGTAAATGAAATTGATGGATGGAAAAGTCCAACATCAATGACATATATCCATAGCTTCTTTAGGCTAGCTAGATATAATCACCTATTTGTGGGAAATTTCTCACGATTTTAATCCCCTCTTACCAAGGAAACTCAGAAGGGAGTCAATTTTTCTTAGAGTGATGAATGAAAAGAGAGATTCAAGGAGTTGAAAAGGATGATTATCACTAGGCACATTCCCACACAACCCAAAAGTGGAGAAATGTTCGTGGTGTTTAGTAATGCAGTCGAAGAAGGGATTTGGTTGTGTGTTGATGAAAAATGAAAATGTCATTGCCTATGCTTCAAGGTAATTGAATGTTCACGAGAATAACTATCCAACACATGATCTAGAGATGGATACAATGATATTCACTTTGAAAATTTGTCAACATTACCTCTTTAGGGAAAAGTGTGAAATATATACATATCCCAAAAGAATCAAGTATATATTCAAACAGAAAGAGTTGAATATGCACCAAAAATATGGTTAGACTAGACCAAATACTATGACTTCTAATTTAACTACCATCCAATGAAAGCGAATAATGTGGCAGATACTCTAATTATAAAGTATCCAGAAAATCTTCCATTGATGAGAATTTAAAAGGATAAAATCTTCTTATATTTAATGAAGATGGGAATGGGAATCATAAATAAGGTAACATCATCATTTATTTCACAAATGATTGCTCAACTGTCTCTTTTGTGAATGTTTAAGGGATGCACAAAATGATGATGTGGGAATTCAGAAAAAAGTGGAAACAATCAGAAAAGGTAAATCCCGGGAGTTCAATGTTAATAAAGAAGGAATTGTGAGATTTGGGTGAAGACTATGTGTTCCATAAAATCTTGAGTTAAAGAAATAACTTTTGGATGATGTATATGGTTTGAATTTCACCATTCACCCAGGAAACACAAAGATGTATCAAGATATCTGAAGGAATTATTTGTGGTATAACATGAAGATGTATAATGGTGATTATACATCAAAGTGCCTCGTATGTCATCAAGTGAAGCCTATGTGGTAGGATTATAAAAATATAATTCAACCATTACTCATACCAACACGAAAATGGGAGAACATCACCATAGAATTTGTTACTGGGAATCTAAAAACATCCAAATGAAAATTATGCTACTTGGGTTATTGTGGATCATCGTACAAAAACTGCGCACTTAATTTAAATTTGAGAGGATTTCTCATTGGATCAACATGCATGGATATACATCAGATATGTAGTAAGGATACATTGAGTACCACTATTGATTGTATCTGATTGAGATCCATGATTCACCTATATGTTTTAGAAGAGTCTCTGACATGCTATAAATAATGATCTAAACTTCAGTATGAAATGGCATCCCCAAAATGATGTCCAATTTGAGATAACTATCCAAACACTTGGGGATATGCAAGATCATGCACAGTGGACTTCAAAGGAGGATGGGATGAACAACTATCTCTGGCTGAGTTCTCTTACAATAACAGTTTCTACTCAAGCATCCAAATTGATCCTTATGAAGCCCTTTGATGGAAGAGGTGCAGAACAACAACATGTTGGGATGAAGTTGGGGAGAAAAGACTTATAAACCCAAAAATTGTCGAAGAAATAGTGGAGGAGGTTAATACCGTCCAGCAGCACATTAACATTTCTCTGAGTCGATAAAAGAGCTATGCTGACAATCATTGACGAGACCTAGATTTTGATGTTGGGGACATGGTGTTACTTCACATATCTCCATGGAAGAGAGTTATGAGATTTTTGAAGAAGGGAATGAATAGTCTAAATACATAAGCCCTTTTGAGATCCTTTATTGCTTTGGTGCAACGTCATATTAACTGGAACTCCCACCGAACCTATCTTATGTTCAAGATGTATTCCATGTATCACTCTTGTGGAAGTACATACTTGACCCATCATATGTACTCAATCTAGAGGTGGTGCCATTAGGGAATTACCTCTCTTAGGAAGTGAAGATGGTGAAGATCTTGGATCTTAGAGAAACAGTTCCACGAAATAAGTCGAGGTCCCTCATCAAGGTGATTTGGTGAAACCACAAGTTTGAAGAAGCAACGTTAAAACCCTAGGAAGTTAAGAGGAAGAGTTACCCTCATCTGTTTTAGTGTGGGAAAATGAAATTTCGACGGTGAAAATTCTTAAGTGGGATATGTTATAACAACCCGATATTTTATGAATAAAATTCCGTTTTTATAATGTCTTATAGAAAAACACACGCACTCTTATTTTTATTTTGTTTAAATGAACGTTAACCATCATTACCAATGATAATATAGCTACTGAATAATGATCACATGACTGATATAAATATAAGGTTATTAAAAAGAATCCTTTAGATACAAAAAAATGGGAGGATGGACTCATCCAGTGGACTTAGTCCATACGAAGCTGATTTTTCAAAGCTCGGAAAGATGGTAGCATCACTAGACTTTTCTCTTGAAAACTACCATGCCAATATTCAAAAAGTTAATCTTGAATGGAATCACCTACTGTTGAAGTTCATGTTAATAGAGATTACCACCCAGAAGATGTTATCCAAGCTTCCCCTAGAGTCTTTTAACATCGCACACCTTACGCTTAGGTCTTACGCGGGTGTAATAAGGGGTTATGGGAAAATGTATTAATTAATTATTTTGTAATATGTTATTTTAAAAAAAAGACTTATTCCATCTATTATTTTATGTGAATAGTATTTCTTTAAAAAATGAAAAATTTGATAAATTGATTTTTCAGGTAAAAATGGTACTTTTGAGGAATATATACATTATATTAAACTGTGGGTTTTATTAATAGTATTATAAATATAATTTTTATAAATGATGATTATATCTGTTCTTTATTTCTAAATGATTAAGTAACCAGTTTGACAACAGTTATATTTTTTATGATAAAACAGAAAGTTTATTTTTTCTAAATAATTTATTTTAAGGAATTAATGAATTTTCTAAATTAATAATATTTTACTATAATATTTTTATCCAATTACATTTATGAATAATAAATAAGTATATAACTTTTAGGAAGTCAAATGTAATTTTTATCAAGGTTTGAAAACTGTTTTTGTCAACGCCAATAAATTTTCAATAAATGTTAGTTTTCATTTTAAATGTTAAAATTCACAAATTTAGATAAAATGAATATTTATTTTGGAATCAGGACATTGAAATTATCCCATGCTGATTTTTTAATAATATTTTGAAGATAATCCAATTTTTGGGTAAAAATTAAATAATATATAAATATATAATGTGTATTATGACATCATAATTACCCAATAGTGATGTAATAAAATACTAATAAGTGGATTTTTGACAATATATGTTTTAACTCTAAATTAATGTGATTTTATATTTGTTTGATTTATTTTATAATTCCTTAGTCAGCCCTCCATGACTTAATATATTTTAACAATTTAAAATTATTTCCATGGGAGTTTGACTCACCTCCACATAATTAAGCCTAATATTTTGATATATTCGGCCTGTGGACATAGAAAATATTTTATACCAATCCCATTTGGTAGACAACATGGGAAAAACTATGGCATGGTTTTTGGTTTTGAATATTTTAGTGTCTACGGTCCAAAACCAAAATAATAAATAATTCTCACTCCTTTCATATATAAACTCAGCCAATATCCCATTCATCATAACTCAAAACATTGGGATACAGACCACCCAATTCCACATACTCCTTATAGTCCTCTCAAGAAGCCTCTCCCAAGCCTTTGGGATCACACTTCCAGGTAAGGGATCCTTACATTCCTATCCTCCTTTTAAATTCAAGAATCTTATTTGAATGTTCTTATAGTAATTCAGAATTTTTATAATGTAATTATATCATAATCATTATATTATTATCCATTTGATGTTATTTTACTGTGTGATTATTAATCCTCTCTCATTTTGACCTTTACCAAAGCCGTTATTATGCTGAAATTTCGTAAGGGATCTCCTGCCCTCCTCTTTTATCAGGCATTCTTTTCAAGTTATGTCTTTTAATTTCCATTATTCATATGTTGGGATGTGTTATTAAATTTCCTACTTTCTTAACATTTTATTTATAAATGATTAGATCCACTTTCACTCTCATTTATCCCTCTTATGAACCCTTATGTACACCCATTACTATGCTAAACTTCTTTAAGGGATTCCTTAATTTTTCATTTTTATTCAAGATTGTTTTTATTGTTATACCCTTTTTTCTTCTATTAAATATGTGGGGGTATGTTTTTTCACCTCCACCATACTTCCGTACTTTTTTTAATTATTAGATACCACTTTTCTCCCATTAATTCCATCCATGAACACCAGTTACAATGCAAAAAATCTATAAGGGATTTCTCTCCTCTAATTTCCATTCAAGTATTTCTTCCATATTATGAATATAAATTCAATTTCATATGTCAGGATATTATGTTCCATGATCCCTTTACTTTATATTTCATGTATACATGAGGTGGTATCCCTTTATTTCTCATCAACCCAACTTTTGAATTTCCTAGTGATGACGTCATGCTGCCGAAATTACACCTCAATTTTCCCATCCAAAATCATCCTATAGTGAATTCCATACTCATTTCTCTATCAAGGTTATTCAACTTTACGCACATATACTTATTTAATGGTACATAAATTTATTTATTCCACAATCTATAATGATGTAATAAATTATGATGTTAAATTATTCCACATTGTATGATCCATATGCCACACATTGGCAAAAAATGTAATGTTTATGAAGGGTGTGCCAAGATAGTGATCCAATGCTCTGGGTAATGTTTAGTATCATGATACGCCATGCGAAATGAGGGTTTAATCATTCTAATACATGTGAAATAATAGTTTACTTATAATAATTCATGTGGAATGAGGGTTTAATAATACTAATCAATGTTCAATAAGCCTTGCCTTATGATAATATCACATTGTATGTTGTTTCCACATTTCCATGCTATGACAATCATGATATATCATTCCTTTATTTTCATGTTTCTCATATTTTCTATTGATATTATTATTTCCTAAAATGTATTTTATTCTTCATTTTATTCCTTGTTTACTCCATTACTGGGCTTTAGAGCTCACCCCTTTCTTATGCAAGTCCTCAGGTTATCCAATGCAGTGTTAACTATGAGGGAATGAGTTTGTCATGTTAAAGAATTTTGAAATAAAGAAGTGTTATTTCATGTTTAAATTTGTTATGTAATGTTCTTAATTTCCCAATAAACTAGTCATCTTGATCCTTGGATTTGTATGAAGTACTAGTTTTTGTAAAAAATCATGTTTAAGTGTGTAATAATGAGAAAGGTTATTATACACTCCCTACAATAAGGTAGTTTGTTAGTACAAGATCATAGGATCGTGTTTATGGATATTTGTCATTTTCCCTAGATCTATTTTTGGATGAGTAATCTCCTGCAAGATTTCTAGAGGAGGTTCTATATCGTTTGATCTAATACATAGTTACTCCATTTATGTTGCAGATGTATTTTTAGTTCCATAAAATCAGAAGTGATAGACTATATACACTCATAAGGAGTTTTACCATGAGAGGGGAGCCCTCAGGTTTCATCGAGAGGTAGGGTGTCCAGTGGAAGGTCTCGGGAATAAGGACCTTTGAGGTTTCGACAGGTAGGGAGTCGACCCCAACAGCTTTCTATTTGACCATCTAGTCCTTATTCATTTTCTATGGGCTTGAGGCGAAGGTATTTCTTCAATGGAGTCCACATACATCTTCAAAATCATTGTACAGCTGCCATTCGAGCTCAGTATTGTGGAAGTGGATAGGTTCAACATCAGCCTTAACATCATTTTCCAGTAAGTCTATTTCAATAGAAGGGGACCTATTCTCATACTCCACCAAGGGGATACCGAATAGGTAGGGTTCAACCTCTAGATGTTCCTCATGGTCCTCAACTTATGGGTGGTTATGGAGGTGGTCGTCAACTGTTGGAAAAAGTAATTTAGAATGGTTAGTTTCAAACAAAAGAGGTACAAGAGCCATTAGGACTAGATATTGTTAGAGGCATGATAAATTTATTTAGTGCCATTTCCTGTGTTTGGTTTGATGCAAGATCTTCACACTCTTGATTCAATTTCTCTAGTCCATTCTCTGTGGACAGACATAGAGAGGGTTTCGGTGCCCCTGGTGTTGAGTACACTAGTTGGAGGTCAGACCGGCTGGTTTGATGTCTCTTGGGGATGTAAACTGATGATGGGGATACATCAGGCCTATTGGAATCTTTTATTTCTACAGATACATCCATAATATTTAATTCTCAGCATTGAATAGTTGTATTCCATGCACACTGTTATTGAATACATCTAGATAATATTTATATTTTCAAATATGGATTTTCAATATGTGGTTTTCATTGGAGAACAGTGTTTTCAAGTGGGGAGTTGGTGTTTAGATCATATTTTTTCACTGTTTGTTTAGTTGTCAGTGTAATCAGTATATGTTGGGATTGTGTAGGTTCCAAAAGTTATTGGGGAGTTCCTGTATGTTTTCCCCAAGGAGGTTGTGACGTTACCCACTCGATGTGATGTTGAGTTTTAAACAAACCTACATCCTGTTTCTTCTCCGATTTCGATGAATTCTTATAGGATGTCAACTTCTATGTTTTAGGAGTTGAGGATTCCAATATATTATTTATGGAAAAATAGATTTATCTGGATGAGTGTGTCTCCATGGGGTGATCCAGTATTCATTGCATTGAAGCTCGATGGTTATTTGAGGGTGTTCATGGACTACAGGAGGCTGAATAAGGTGATTTTCTAATAAATTTTACCCTATTCCATGGATATATTATATTCTCTAACAGTTTAGAGGGAAAATTTGTTTTTCTATGATTGATCTGTGGTCTGGATACAACTAGTTGAGGGTAATGGAGGGATATAACATAAATATTTCTTTTAGGTGCATGTATGGGCACTTCGTGTTAATATTCATGTCATTTGGTGTTACGAACAAACCATCCATGTTCATGGGGATTATGAACTCTATTTTCCATGTGTTCCTAGACCAATTTGTCATCATTTTCATCAATTACATCTTAATCTACTCAAATTCAAAAGAGTAACATGATGTGCATCTCATGACTGTCTTGTAGGTTCTTCAGCATGATAATCTCTATGTAATATTTCCCAAGTGAATGTTTTGGACATAAGAGGTGTATGTACAGGGGAATGTGGTGTCACAATAGGTCAGGTAATTGTCCCTATCAATGGTTTAAATAGTTGTTTCTTGGATAGAACCCATGAATGTGGTGGAAGTTGATAGTTTTCTTCATCTTGCAAGCTATTATCAGAGGTTTCTACCCTATTTCTCTTGATTTGCATCCCCATTGATATCTTTGACTAGGAAAGACCAATATTTTCTATGGAGTGAGAAATTCTAGGAACTGTTTGTCTATCAAAAGTGGATGTAGGTTAGTGATTCAATGCTCTTGTTTTCATAGGAAGGGGTGATGTTTGTGGTGTTTTGTGATTCTTCTCATCTAGGATTGGGATGTGTGCTGATGTTGCAGAAGGTAGTAAGCTCTTATGGGTCAAAGTAGTTATGTACCAACAACTGTAATCATTCCACCCATGATCTACAGCTTTCAATAGCCATGATTTTTCTGATTTTTAGTGGAATTACCTCCATGGGGAGCACTTTTTAGTCTTCACTGGTCATAAGAGTTTAAGGTATATCTTTTCCTAGTGAGATCTGAACTTATGACTATAAATGTGCATGGAGTTTCTTTAGGACTATAACTTTGAGATCTCATATACCTTAAAAAAATGGGAATGTTTTGGTCGATTCATTGAGAAGAAACTCATAGAAGGAGGTTATTCCAGAATCTATAGATGATTAGAGATTGTTGGAGGAGTTGGAAGCATTGTACTTAGATCGAATAATGGAAGGTGGTAGGGGATGTTAATTTTAAATGATAGTGCAGTATTATATGATGAATTATGTGTAGGAGACTCAGTGGAGAGAATCATATGTAAATGTGCTGTGAGGTCCTTTTTCCATGGTTATGCTCTAGAGAGATGGTCAGAGGATGGTCAGAACTGGACGTTGTTTCATGAAAACTGGTGTGTTCTGATAGCAGTGCTCAATGGGGTCCTTCATGAGATTCATATCACACCATTAACAGTACGCCAAATAGTTTCTAAAATGTATCGTGGATTGAGAAATCATTTTTTGTGTCCCAGGATGAAATGGGTGTTGGGGAACTTTTTGTAAACGTACTAAGTTTTCTTGCAGGTGAAGGTTGATCATCATGTTCCTAATGTTTTTTTCAACTCTTGGATGACCCATAGTGGATATGAGATGACACATCAATGGAATTAATCTAAATTTTACCCATATCTCATGGTTTCTACAATGTTATTTGGGAGATAGTGGATCGGTTGACAAAATAAACCTACATTTAATTGATTAATGAGTTGATCATAGTGGGTTTTTTATAAGAGGTATGTGGATTAGGTGGTGTGGTTTCATGGAGTTTTGAGATCAATTATCTCATATCGAGAGGCAATTTTCACCTTGTTAGTCTGGAGGGGATTGAATCATACTTTTGGCACCCAGTTTCTCCTCAGTACATCCTTCAGTCATCAGAAAGATGGGAAGATAGAACAGACAATCCAAATGGTTGAAGATATTTTAGTAGAATTTGTCTCATACTTTAGCCGGTCAAAGGTGTGAAACTTACCCACAGTAAAGTTCTCTGATAATAATAATTATCACTCTTCCATTACCATGGATCTGTTTAATGTTTTTTATAAAACAAGGTGACATTCTCGATTGTGTTGGATGTAGGTAGGGGTACATCTGTTCTTGGTCCCGAGGTAGTGTGGATAATGATAAAAAAGGTTTATCTCATTCATGATAGGATTAAATCATCACAAGACTAGAATAAGTTTTCTGATTATTTCATAAGGAGGCCCATGGTGTTTGAGGTTGGGGCCACATTTTCTTAAAGGTTCCCCATTGACGGGGGCAGTATAGGTTTGGTCGAGGGAGTAAACTTTCCCCAAGGTTCGTTTGACCCTTTCATGAGTTGGGGAGAGTTGGTGAGGTGGCATACCAGTTGGAACATCCACCATAGATAGAGAGGATCCATGATGTCCTCCATGTCTCTAAACTTGGTTTGTATCCCCACTGTGAGTCTCATATCATTAACTGGTGAGAGTTATATATTGAGGATGATGCAAAGTATATGGAGTAGCCAGTTGAGATCTTGGATCGTTAGGAAAATGTGTTTCATGGATAGACCATTATCTTGGTTCACATTTTGTGGAGGAATAGTGGCATGGAGGAAATCCCTTTGCAGTGGGAATTGTATATGTGTGCCCAAAAACCAGAATTGTATTGATTTTTGTCTTGTTATGTTTTGTTTTGAAATGTACTGTTTGAACCTTGTTTTATAAATGAGTAGTTTTCCCTTCAGTTGATATGTGTGTGGTTCATTGTATAATGTAATAACATTTAAAAATGGGAATTCCAAATTCCTAATCAAGTCACATTAACTGTGATGTGATTAAACCCGTAAGGGATAGTCATTTCCACCTAGAATGGATAGAATCCTGATTTGTAGGATGCAATTCACTAATTTCGATGTTTAGAAAGTGTGGTTGTTCTGGTTTTGTAGTGTTCCTTACTTTCATTTGGTAGTGTCTATCAGAGGAGGTGTCCTTGTATTTGGGGGATTCCACTCTGGCTTTTGAATAGCATAAGGTGGTTTATCCTTGAATTTTAAAGTGTTTGGTTATTAGTGGTGTTTTATGCATAAAATGATCCTTGCAGTGTATCTCATCAGGTGGTAGTCTGAACCCCTCAATCTTCTAGTATTGGGTTTGGATTCTCAAGGGAAAGAATCATTTGAGAGGTATCTAATGTAACAGTATGCATTCCCCAGTTAGTTACTTTGTTTATTTTGGTGGTAAGAACCATTCAAGTGAGGCTCAGAAAGATTTTGGAGGGGTTTGGCTGCTAGAGGTAGGAAAAGAGGGATTTCATGTTGTGTAACTACTTTACATGTTGTAGAACTATGATTCATGGCTTTTCTATGAGATTTCAGAACGTGTTGATATTTTAGATGTTGTGAAGATGAGTTTCGTGTGGAAAAATATTGTATGGTTTAAAAACTAAAATAAAATCTAGAGGCAAAACATTTTTTTGGTGAAAACTAAATCCCATGTATTACTTGACGTGATATGGTATTACATGTCATGAAATTCCCTATTCAGGTATAGTTTTAACAATTCATTTCATCAAAACCATTATTCATTCATCTATGATTTATATTTCCTCTCACTCCAGAAAAATCCTAGCCACCGTGAGGATTCCATTGATCTATACTCCTCCCTCTTTGATTTATCAATTCTTATGGTAATTCCTTATCGATCTATGATGGATCAATGGTGTGTTTTCTCCCCTTTTCTATTTTTTCCTCTTCTTCATTCCCTAGGATTCACCCTCATGGCATGGGCTGGCTTGATTTGGATGTTTGGGTAGGTTTTTGATCATCTTCTAATGTGGAATAGGTTTTTCCATGTTCCTAGATATGTAATTATCACTTTCATGCATTCTTCTTCTCTCTATAGTGCACAAAAGATTTGAAATGGATCTTTAAGGTAGTGTTTTCCTTTGTTTCTCTTTGATTATTCATCATGTGGGGGGATTTATTTTTTTTTTTGAATATATTTTTGTCACACTAATAAAATATTAGAACATGGTAAATGAATTTAAAGGGGTATAGTGATGTGATGATCATTTTTTAATATACTTGATATTATTGTAATGTTATGAATTATACAAGAAAATCACCCTACTAAACATCATGGTCCTTGGTTATGAACTAAACAATATTCATGTGGGTTGAATCCTATTTAACACTTATATATTATTTTTTTTAAATTATGTACAATTGAAAAATAAACAGATGCCCCAAGATTACCCCGTTGGAGTGAAAACCTCTGAATTAACAAGTTGTTTTAAATAAGGGATGCCTTTTTAAATCTAGAATTGTGTTATTCCATGATATGTGGGGTGATTTTTTGTGTGGTATTATTATGGTTGAGTGTGTGGGATTGATAGAATTTTAGGTGGCTATGTTTTGATGTGTGAAAATTCTCTGTTTTATGTTGAGGTACATTTTTAGATCACAATTGTGTGTCAGAGGCTGGTTTGGGATGCGTGGTGGAAGAAATTGTATATGATACATCAACCTGACCATGAAATGCAATCCTAGAAGGAGAGATTTATTGATTATGGAATGGAAGAGAAGTTTCTCTTAGAGGGTATGTGATCAGGTAGGGAAGTGAAGTTTTAATGTGTTTCTTGTTGTATGTTATTCCTGGTAGTTGCCCAGATATTAGTGGAATAAATAAATAAATCTTTGGTTAATAATGATCGGAAGTAGACTAGGTTGGTATGGTTAGAAAAATGAATAAATCACTTATGAATAAATAATGGTAATTATTAATTAGGTTTTATGGAAATGGAATGGAGTTTGTGGCCTGATGTGCGGTGTTATGCATTTAGAGGTAGTAGTAAGGTTGGAAGTGTTGTGATCAGGTTGTTTGTTTAGAAACCCATAGGTTCAGATTGAGTGTTTGGTATCATATATGTATATACTTGAATTTTTCCTTGTGACTTCTCTATTCACCACACCCTACTTGGCCACAACATGCTAAAGACACTGATCGTCTCAGGGGAGGGTGTCTCTTCAAAACACCCAGGCTGTGAGGATGGATGGTAGGCCACATGCTCTTCACTTATCCATCATTCGAGTAGTAATATCCCAATATCCTTTAATGAGGTTGTGGTTTGTGGGGACTAGGTGTTTGTGGGGGATTTCTTTTTTCCCTGTTGAATTCAGGATGAGATAGGTCATTATTTCCTATGTGTCTTCGGGATGAAATGTGTTTTGTTTTACGAGTCATTGGTATGAGATGAGTTGTGCGTTCCCATGTGTCATTGGGATGGGATGTGATGTGGTTTTAGGATCAGGTGATAGGATGAGGTGTGGTTGTGGGCCCAGGTGTCTACCGGAGGGGTGTGATATGGCTCGTGGCCCAGGTATTGGGATGAGGTCTAACTGTGGGTCCTAGGTGTGTGTGGGTGGGTTAGGACATGGTTCTTTCGGAAGAGGTGGGAGCGTGAGGATGTTTTTCCTTCAGAAAGATTATATAAACCAGTGGGAAGTGGTGAAAGTTAATTAAATCATTTATTTTCTTACTATATTCCTTTACATGACTTGTGTTACCGAGTGATCATACCTTAGTGAGGATTGGATGTCCAATATAACTTGTAAGGTTTTGTTTGGTTCTATTGTTTTATCACATTAGAATTAGTATACTTTATTTCATGTGTGCATGAGAGACTTTTGGTTTCCTTTTGAGTATATATGTATACTCACCCAACAGATATATAATTGATTTGAGGTTTCTAGAAGGATTATATGGACCGTGTTGTGCTTCACTATCTCGGGCATTGGGATAGTTTTTGAGTCATTACATTAGCTTTCTGTTGGTACATACTTTGGAGTTTTTATTTCACTTGTATAATTTTTATTTGAAACATGCATGTGGTATAGATTTTTTTTTTCTTATATATATATATATATATATATATATATTACATGGATAGGTTTTTGGATAACCATCTTATCTCCCGATATTTTTTTCTTAAAAATGGAAATGACTCCCTTTTATGATACATTGTATACCCCTGGTTCTAGTCACCACCCCAAGGCCTATTGGAGGCGGGACATTGGGGTTCATTATATTACTTTCATATTTACCATTCCAGAAGGGGTGTCATTTGAGTTGTGGGGGGTATTCACATCCTCGCATCTATGTATTTTGAGATCTCCTCCATCTGGACATGAGATCAAGCTTCATCAGTCATGTTTGATCACCCCTAGTTATTCTATGATTCCACTTTCATCCATTCTCAGTTTATCTTTACATATTTAATGTAATTTAAATGTGAGCTAATACAACTTATTCTCAAAGAATTTTTCAATTATCTCATTTCATCTTAACCTAGATCGAATCACTTCCTGAGAGAGGACGAGTGAAGTATCATAAGCATGATGTAGGCAGTCCATGGATTTTCCCAAAATATCTTGTTTTTTCTATAAATTATGTTATTTTTTCGTGTTCCAAAACTTATACTATTCACCTATCAATTGTAAATTTTAAATTTAAAATTTCTAATGACATAATTTAGTTATCCCTTGTGCACTAAATTTCACTATTAGAGAACTTCTACCAGAATTTTAACTACCAAATAGTGTGTGATACTTTTATTCCCATTACTTGTATTCCTCAGCTATAAAATTAAACAACATTTATAGGTGTGTTAACTTGTATCCTAATTAAATGAAATGGTTAAATATAATTTATCAAATTATAAGTGGAATTTATGACTCACTTATCTTTTGATATTCTTTACGTGGTACTTGAGTCATACCTTATAAATGAAACGGTCACTCGGGTTAATTAAAATACTAAATGGTTGAGCACCATCTTATGTTAATTTATAAATGACTCCACCAATTCAATGGGATGTAGTTAATGTTTGTTAAACCACCTTTGACCTCGGGATTCACTTATGATTGGATATTATAATTGATTTTCCAAAATGGAAAATTGCATTTCTAAATGGAATTATAACTTAGGATACATTTTTCTTATTTCTGATTGTTTGATTGATTGAACGAAACCTAATGGAATTTACCAAAACATGTATAATTATATTTCCTTATTAATTATTTATAATTGAATGTTGATATAAAATCAATCATGGTGATTCTAAATCTATAATCTATATAATTATCATGGACATAGTTGAATTTCTAATTGTAAAATAATTAAAAAATTATTTTTTATTCACTCTATGAACCATAGATTCATATATTGGAATTAATAGGGTGGGAATATGTTTGAATTAAATTATACTATTCCTTGAGTGATATCGGGATCCTTTTTTTAGAACTCCTTTGATAGGATCATCAGAAATATCTAATTAAATAATTTCTAAATGGAATTATATCATAATGTGGATGATATATGGGATTCAATGGATGGTCTTACATCATGGATGTCTTTTATTATTCTTTGAGATACACATGGGTTTCTTACATGGAAGGGTGGTGATATGATGAGAGGTTGGTGATTATATTTATAGAATGAGTGAAACTTAGGTTCCTTATGTTGAATTTCATTGATAGACTAAGATGAGGATCTATTATATCATTCCTAGAATGATACATGGGTTCCTATATGGAATTCCATTATTGGCGTTTTAAGGTGTTGATCTCATAGTTTACTTGGTGTGATAAATGGGTTCCCTATACAGAATTCCATTGATTGGATATTAATTTCATGTGTTTAATCAATAAAATTATGTGTTCTCCAAGTCAAAGAACATTATTGGATTTGGTAAACGAATTTCATACCTGTGATCCTCATTATTTTATCTTATTAAAAAATAAAATGACAGGGGACTTTGTTTTCATTATATGAACATGATTAATGGGTGACTCTGTGGATAGGATTCTCAAATACCGATCCCTATAAACAAATTAAAATCATAATACGTAAGGATTCAGGGAAATAATGGCTTATTCCAAAGCAAGAGTGGTTATCCAGGTGTCCTTTATGGATCATGGCCCCAATATTGTAACCTTGATTAATTTATTTCATAAATGATATACCAACATACCACTGTATTTTATACCCAAAAACTAGAATTCAATAGACATCATTGCTTGTGACCTACTAGGTTTATCTCACACATTGTTCCATCGTTTTTAGTACCCAAAAAGTCATCTCTGTCACAAGATCATGATTTTTGAATAATCATGCATGTTGTTATTGATTTTGTGTTGTTTCCCTCGGATATGGGATCTTAGAGGCATAAGACTAGTCTAGTGATAAAAATTACAATGGAGAAAACCTTTAGGGTTTTTTAATTTTGTTAATAATGTAACATATTCCTATTTCCTTGTATGCCTATTTAACATTTGGTATTGAAATGAAATCATTTTGTATATGAAACGATTTATGGATTTAGATGTTCATTATAATTAGGGAGATTTAATTTTATTTCATTTCATTTATAATGCTTCTTCAATTGATTTATTTATTATTTACCACTATATTACTATTATCATGAGTGTATATTCTCCACACCATCCTAATATTTGACCATTTTTTCTATTAACTAGCCTTTGGTGCAATGGGAGGAATCCATGAGACTATATAGTGACTAATATTTATACTATTTATAGTGTGAGATATTTCAGAACATTACAAAGTGGAATTAGAGATTAATTTTCTTTTTTCTTACTATCTGAGATTGGTAGAAAACAGACTTGGAATGTTTCATCACATGTCATATAACCTATGTATGGGAGTGATCAACCTAGGCATGGGGAGAATAATATGTTTCTAGTGATGGTATTGTTTTTTGTTTTGTACATTATTAAAATTGATATTGATTTCACCACGATTGATTGATTTAATTTTTAGCATTTATTTTATCAGATTTATAATGTTCTACTCTTGGTCTAGTACGTAAAGGAACTATCAATACTTTCATCATTGTTGGAACATAGAGATTAAAATTCCACAAATATGTCATTTCATATAGATTACATTATTTAGAATCTTGATACATATTGGATGGTCTATATGTGATTTAGTAGCATACTTATCAATATACTAATTTTAGGTGATTCGTTAGTATGTAAAATTATACACCATGAATTGTGATAAATTTAAATATTCACTTGTATTTACAGTTAACTGGTAGCATGATAATTAAAATAATACTACATGATTGGTTATTAAAGTTTCTATATCAACCTAAATGATTTTCACCATATATCTTGATGTTGTAACCTACACTAACCAATTATGAAATGATGTATCCATTTACCATTGGTTTCATGGGTTTGAAACATTAATTTTTGTGAATAAATGGGTGCCAAATTTCAATTTATAAGGTGTACGGGCCATAAAAATTTTAGAATGGTATCCCATATAATTGAACCATACTAAATAGACTTTTTATATTGTTTGGGTGACTATAACTACTTGGTTATAGTTACATGAATAGAAAGTTCAAACATATAACGAAATGTACAATTATAACATGGGAATGGAGACTTGTTTAACAGAAAAATGATATATATATATATATATATAAGATTGTACCATTATTATAGGGGTGTGATGGTCCACATAACAGAAAATTTATATGCTTTGATTGGACCATATAGGTGAGTTCACATATTACATTCTTATGAAATAAAACCACAAGGGCTGTGACTTAAATTTTAATGAATCAACTACTATTGGGTTTCATTTTCATAAACTCAGGTTTACTTGAAAGGAACTCTGTAAGTTGATTATATGCTTCTAACACATAGTGGTAAACCCTATGGAGATATATTCAAAATAAATAGGTATGGTTATTTAACATGTTAATAAAAACTTATATACGTTATGTATAAATTTATGATTCTATCTTACTAGACTAATTTTCTTAAATGATAGAAGAACTTTTATCAACTTTTGATATTATTTATTATGTGGTTTTTTAAATTAAAATTCCACTTGAAAAAAATGTTGTTTTCCTCTATATATTAGAATTAAAATTTTATTTAACTAAGAATATATTTGAGAAAATGCAGATAAATGAGGAGGAAAAATAATTCAAGAAAGGATATTGAACATAATATACTTGTTCATCTGGTGCATTATCTATAAAATGTACTAAGAATGTTTTCCTTATAACTGGTACTATATTTTTCATAAATTGTTCTCCATTAATGTTTAAAATAAATTAAAATCAATTAAAATTGATGAAATTATATCATAAGGGTGTGTTCTTATCTTAAACCATCATTCAAGTGTAGTTTATATATTTCCTTGAGTGTTTACTTGAACAGAAATGGGAATGATATCCATGGATCTCTTTTGTCCTATTGTAATGATAAATCTAGATGTCATGTGGTAGATCCTAGTTACCATTCCGTCGTTCCCTTTTATATAGTCAATGCCTCAAAAAGAGATATATCTTGTTTGGAAGTTCTAATAAAAACAACAAGCATTGTTAGATTCTTACCTTGAGTTAATAGGCATGTAAGTGATGTTCTTACGTAATATGGATTAATATAAAAATCATGTCTATGACATGATTCAATGGTTAAGTGGTGGTTTTGTGATTAATAAACACTTTTTATGGATAATAGTATCATGCAATGCTCAGATTTAGTGGAATAAAAATTTCTAAGGGATGGTCATATTCATAGTATGTTTCTTAACACTTCTTCTCCTTCATATATGGATGAAATGGTAGTTGATAATACATATTAACAATCTTATAGGATAGTATTTCTATAACCTAAAACTTCTGTATCGTCTATTAAATACATTGATGCATAAGGATTATAGGAGTATGGATAGTATTGGATCATGTGTCAATGTGTTGATGGAATCTCAAGGTAGTACGCATCGATACATGCATTACCCATTGATTTGGTAAAATTATACAGTAAACCATATTATTTTAGGGGAAATCATTTAATCATTCATCTATTATGCTACATTCTCGGGTCATCTCAAGAGTAGTGTGACCTGAGAGTTAGAGGAATTCAGTTATCTCAGTGATGGGGTGTGATATTTTTAATGTAATTAGGTGTTTTTACCATAGTGATCTGTATGGTTTGGCTTCTATGCCTAAATTTATTAACATCCATGGGCATAGAATGGGAGAGAAGCATGCGTACATCTATAGTAAATCTGATATATAGTACTTTTTACTCGATGGTTTTCATATCAGTTCGAATTACCTCTTGTCAAAATTGTGTTGTCCATATATGTAACCCATGTTTAGTAGTGAATAGAGCATGATCTATGGGTTGAGTTACCATTCCAAGTAAATATTGAATAAAACACTTCTAATATGTGGATCAACACATCAAATGTGTTTTAAAATTTTCATCCAATTACAATAAGAGAAAACAAGGAAATCCATTTCAAAATAGACAAAATAGATAATGGAAACACATGAGGTTATTTAGTTTGATTTTCATGTCATTGAAATGATACTATAGATGAAACTAGGTTATGAGTTTAGTTCATTTATAGATGATAGAATCATGAATGGGGTGCATAAGAAACCCATATAATGTAATACTCTGGAGGTGTGTATATACATGAAATGAACGATGAGGATGAATTTTTTAATTATTTAGGCAACCATTTTAAACACTATTTGACAGGTTAGACTTCCCTGGTTATACTTGAATGATTAAGAAATGAATTTGGTGGAAAATACATCATAGACTGGTAGTGATAGCATGTTGGCATACTGAGCTATTTCGAATGAAGTTTTATGGTAGGGGATTGTATATTATTTGTACATTTTGTTTGATATATTTGTTTGGAAACATTTTCATTCCCTTAATATTGGTTATTGTAACATTTTCTTGGGACTCACTATTGTTCATTGATATCCCCTTATTTTATTATTGGATTAGTGACATTCATTCCCCTTATCATAAAATAATCGGAATTACCTTGAGAATGAATTGGTTATTTGATGTGCTAAAGAATGAAATTAAATTACTTTATGGCTTGATAAATATACTCATAGGGATTCAAACTCTTATGGAATGGATAATTAAATAGTATTATACTTTTACTGAGTTATAATTGTATCACAATTTAGGATGGTGTTGGACAGACATATGTGCACCATCTAATTCCTTCACTCAACCCCCAGGTCAGACAACACTATTGGTCTGAACTATTTTTTTGATACATTGATGTATCATATTTTTATAATAATACACCTGGAAAATTATTGAAAATGGACTACCTTAGGTGATCTCCATGGTCTGAAGTAGTTGATTATTTGGTTACCTCAGACTTCCAGTCAGTCTGGGATAATTTTATTATGGTTTTATTGTCCATGTTCAATGAAATGGTCATAAACCTACATTTATTTTGTGGAAAGGAAACTGAAATGATTAGTTTTCCTCAGTACATCCCTGGAATTTGGCTAGGTATCCAATAATTATCCCCCAAAAAATATCAAGAATCCAAGTGTTAAAGTCATCAGGAGTATAATTTGGAATGTTTTAGTAATTAATAACGAAAATGTTTAGAAATAGATGACCTAAACTCGATATAATTATGATATTTTGTTTGTTTTAATTCTATTATTGAGGAACCACATCTAGAACATTGTATGTAGGTGATAAGTGTTGTGTAATATTTGGCTGATAATTTGCCTGGATAAGCAGGTGTGGCTAGTTTAATATTGGCCAATACGAATTTGACCATTTAAATAAAATTGGTTAATAGAGGTATATTACACATGTTTGATGATGTGAATCTTGTTTACATTCATAGATGGAGCATCTTTATAATTATAAATTCATGTATATTAAGAAATTTGAATGGTGGGGATTACTATAGCTCAGAATTAATCATTAAATGTTATAACCTATAGTGTTAAGAAATATGGGTTGGATAATGAAAGAAATTATGAAATGATTATTTCTCTAATTTTATGTGATAAAGTAAGTTACATATTAATGTTTTAGTGTTTTATACAAACATTTCATTGAGTTTTAATAGCATGTGTACCATGTATTAAATGTGATGCATGGATGCATGATGGGAATTTAAAACCTAAAAATCCATTTTAGTGAAAATTTCCACAACCAAAGTACATTACATAATATTATGTTTCTCCCCAATATTTTTCTAGGATGGGAGGTTTTTATGTGTGAATATTGAAACATCTCTTGTTTTGGAATTGTTTCATATTTCTAATGAATAGTTATTTTTGTTTGGATGGTAAAAATATTAATTTGATCTTAATAATTGAAATTGATGAATTATATCAATTAAAATTGTTTCTTTTAGATGGATTTTGTGTTTATAGAGTTTTCTTGGGTGTTAAATTCAGTTTAATGGGAATTAGGGATCGAATGCCCTATTTCTGAAATGTAAAAGGTACATGTAAGGTTAATTCTAATTGTTCCCCACACCCTTGTGGGTTCTATAAGATTTCACCTAGTTTTTCAAATTATACACCCAATTCCACATGGATTAGTTAGTCATCTACAAAAAATTACATAGATGATCTACATGGTGTGTGCTTGGTTTCTCAAGCTGCACAACTATTTAATGGGGTGCCACTATGAGGAATTGTTTCCATAACATTACTGCATTGTTTGGAATATTTTGTGCATTAACCATGATCCTCATTAAATGGTTATGAAATTAATGTTTTCCACAATTTCCCCTAAATTCCTATTTATTCATCATTTTGGAAAGCATGCCTTTCATGGTATCCTACTCCTTCACTCCTCTATGAATTGTGATATATACTATGTATTAACTCAGAATCGAGTGATATCAGTCTTTTTTTTATCCTTGGTTATTCTATTATACCTCTATCCTATGTTTTCCTATTTATCATTAAATATTTAAATTTATTTTAATGAGAGATAATATTCCATATTTTTAGAGAGATTGACTATTATCCCATTTACTCATGATCCATCTTGAATCAAAGACTGATAATATAAGAGTGAAGAATCCAAATAATGAGGTGTGTGTTCTTTGAAATTTCCCATAATATATTTTGAGTTTGTAAATTATGTTATTTTTTCATATATCAGGCCCTCCATGCATCACCTATCGAATGTATAATTAAGTAGGTAAATTGTAACTACATACAATTAATATCCCTTGGAACCTAAATTACACCATTAGATGTCATCTTATTTGATTAAAACCACACCTTAGGTTGTTCTACTTTTATTCACTTATCATCAACTCATCCTCTTTGATATCTAACAACCATTATTATTGTATGGACTTGGATATTTACTAAATGGCATGGTTAAATGGAATAAATTATATTATTAGTTCCATTGATGACTCTATTAGATATTAAACTTCATTATTTTATACTTGAGTCATCTATTATAGATGAAATTTTCACTTGATTTAAGTAAAATACTAAATGGATGAGACCAATTTTTTATTCATTTATATATGAATTGACCAATGTAATGAGTTATAGGATGGGTTTGGAAACCCCATTGGCCCTTGTCCTTTACTTTATGTTTAGCTATTGTAATGGACCAATCTAAATGGATAATTGAATTATGAAATTACATTCTTACTTACATGCCCTTTTTTTAGTGGTGATTATTTTATTTATAAAATAAAATATGATATGTTGCATGATGGAATTTATAATGTCATGTCCTTCATAATTATTTTTAATTTAATGTTGTAATGAAAGTAATCATGATTTTTCTAAATATGGAATGGATAAAGCTTATATATAAAGTATAATTAAAGTGAGTAAAGTGACTACACCTTCATTTGTCATGCCCTTAGCTAACCATGGGTTCCCAAGTAGGAATTTCGTGGGGGGTCTCATGAATCAAATGAAATTACACATAACCTAGAGAAATATCAGGGTACTCATTATAAAACTCTTTGCATGGACTCATCGGTAATCTCTAATTAAATAACTTATGAATAGAACTGTATCACAGAATTAGATATATATGAAAGGCCATGGATGGGCTCACATAGAAGATGGATTATATTATTCCATGAGAGAAAAATGGATTCTCTACATTCAAGGAAAACGTTGGGATCATAGGGAGATTCTTATTATTAATACATTATTGAAACATGGGTTCCCAATATGGAATAACATTTATATACTTAGATAATAGTTAAGTGACTTTATAATTAGAGGGATACCTAAGATCCTGTGTGAGATTACATATGTTGGATTGTATGGTGATGGGTATATAGTAAAAATGGAGTTATACATGGGTTTTGGTATATAATTCCTTGGACAGTCAAAGGATGTAAATTGTTTTATTAATTAAATTACATGTCAACTAATTAAAAGAAATTTTTTTATTTGTTAAATTCCTTGTATACACACAAATGTCGTTATTTTCCCTTACTTGAATATTAAATGTAATAGTATTCATTATTCCATAAATAAAGACTGATAGATAGGGGAATCATTAGCCAGTATCATTACGTCCTATGTCTTATATATGAACTAAAATCATAAGATAAAAATTCATGGACATTTCATATTAAGACGAAATTGGTATAGTTATCCAAGTGTCCTTTATGAAACCTTAGCCTGACTTGTTTAAATTAATTTATTAATTTATTTATTGATATAATAATAAACTGTGATATGTTATATTCATTGATTATAATTCATTAGATATAAATGGTTGTGGACCACTTAGTTTATCTCACACCCTATTCATGTCGTTGTTTGGTACCCAGGTAGACCTCATATTTGTTGGATTGTGATTTTGGATTATTTCTTCTCGATGTTTTTCATTTTTTTGTGGTCCCCCTTGGATATGTGAGCATAGGATCATAAGAATGGTCCAGTTATTTGGATTATCTTTGATATATCCTTTGGTCATAATTTCATTTAGTATGCATGTATTTTGTTCCTGATTTCATATATTCATGTTTTCCTTTTGATATTGACATGACATTATTGTTTATATGATATTTTTTATGGATTCACCAATTTATTATTATTTGGGTAATTTATTTACACTAACATTAATTTTTATTATATCCACTATTGATTTATTCATTATTTACCATTGTAATACTCTGATCATCAGGGATAGTCTCCCGACCATTATATTATTTGACCCTATCTACTCATCAACATTGTATGACATATGGGGAGGCAAACATGAGGCCATTTGGGGACTAGTTTGGCACATTTTTATTGATTTATCTTGGTTTGGATGTCATAATTATAATATGTTTCAAAAATTTATTGTCAAATGACCTTTTAGTTTAGAGTTATAGAGAGTTACGAAAAATAAACAACTAAAAAAATTTCAATTCTTCTCATCAAATTAACACTCTACTATTCAACTATATAAAATGATAATAAATCTATAATGATTCTTAAATTTCAAAAATAAATTCCCCTTTAAATATAATCTTAATGGATTAACATAAATTAAAAAATCATTCATAAACTATAAAAAATTAATTATAAGAAATAGGTGATATCAAACACTCAATATGGTTAAATAGAATAATTAAAACATAATGTTGGAGTAGTGAGGAATAACATGATATCAGAGCGATAACTATCATAAGAATGGAATAATTAAATAAAGATATAATATCGTATATATTTGGATAAAAAAATGATCATGAAATGAGATCATAGAATCATAGGAATGTGGCAACAATATAAACATTAAATCTTAAGAATAATTAATGGATCCTTACCATTTTAACATAACATAGTTGTCTAGAATAAGATCATATGTGTTATTATTTTCTAGGATCAATGTGTACACACCATTATATATTATGAGATAAAAACATTAATCAATCAATTAGAGAGGTGAATAATTTTGGGCACACCCATCACATAATGGAAATCATACATATGTGTGACAGTAGGATTCCATCAACATTTCATAGTAACCCAGGGGAATAAAATTGGTTTTATAATATTTTAAAATGGTGGCTAGAAGGATGTATTCATGAGTTTATCAGTGACAAGATAAACTTGTGGTAAATAAATGGTTATCCGATGAATTTAAAATTCATTATATATAAATTTCACTAAAAAAATCGGAAAAAACATATGGTATTTACGTCATATAGGAACTATATATTTGATTTAGACAATAATTTCCCTAAACGATCGATGCATTGGAAATCTATGAGAACACCATTAAATAAAGTAATAGAACATAGGTCATTTAAAGAGGCATAAAATTGGACGTAAATCATGCATATAAAAGTGGATGATTTGGGAAAGGAAATATGTAATAGATCCTAACATTGTTTTAAAAGATAATTTCATAAGTCATATCAATAAATAAGGTTGGAGTTATAATTTAAGGAATACCATTTATCATGTGTACGACTGTCACGAACCAACCCGGGTCGACCCTGAACTGGTCACCCGAGCCAGCTTGCGACATGGCCGGAAGGGTGTTCCCGATCCCCACGGGCTGGCAACTAGTGTCAAGCATCAAAAGTGAATAGGTTGAACGATTTAGCCCATGAGAAAAATATGCTAAGCAGTGGAAATGAAATAGAACAAAGAAAATAAATAAAGAACAACCAAAAACGCTACTAACCTGACCACGACCAAAACTCCACGTGACGCCAGGGGTCACTCTCCAATACCTCAACCAACATCGTTCAAGGCGAACAAATGAAGCTGGAACCTACAACAGAACTAAAAACAAGGAAACACTATAGGTGAGAGTATTAAAACTTAGTAGGTAGGTCCGGCTAATTCTATTGCCAATTCACATACAAATAAATAAAGAATTTATCAATTCTAGGTTTGAACTAAATTGTATAAAATATTTGTTTCCACACACAGTTTCATTTTTAAAATAAGTAACATCCCATTTTCCTTTTTTATTTAAAAATAACTCTTAATGTTTGAAAGAAACAGGTGCATTGCATTTTTAAAACATTGTTGCGAACAAGTAGAAAACCAAGATTTAGTTATTAGCCATAAAAACTACACATAACACACAACACAGACCAAGGGAAATGGAAAAGGTGGCACACATAGGTCAGAAACCGAACTAGACCTCTCAACCATCCACCACATACAAATAAACATAAAAAGAAACATCGGTCAAACCTAGGAGATTGTGAACAATCCAGAACATACTATACATCTGACTCATCCTGAAGGCATTCCCTAACTCGATGATGTCATAAAACCCATACTACTACCCGGTATAGCCCAACATGGCCTAATCGAGGGGCCCAATCCCCATAGCAACAATAACTCATTATTCCCCTGCTATGGGGCCACTAGCTAGTGTGTATTCTAAACTAGTGCATCAATCATTCTCAGAGGATTCACTCACTATGACAGGTTCCCATGTCAACACAAGAAATAAAAAGGGGTACGTCCACAATGAAAATCAATCAGTCACGATTCACAAACATCTCAAACAGCTCATGCAATCAACACACACCAAAGATCACCCCTGAATGGGTTTTCCAAAACAATTTATTTTATTAAAGTTCCAAACGGGCCTTCACCAATTTTAAAGAAATACCTCATTTCTCGAGAAAACCTAAAACCTTTGTTCAGAATAAATCATATATCTTTAAAACTAGATGTACATTTGAAATTCCATGAATTATACTTAAAGGAAAAACGGGCATTATTTCAATAATGGGTGTCCGCTCGTCAAGAAAGTATTTCAAGTGTTTGGTATAAAATAAACGTCTCTTTTCGCACCAAATAATCATATAAATATTAATTATATTATATTATTCAGAATTTATTAAAATTAGTAAAACATGAAGAAATAAATAAATTCTCAATCTAAAGGTATGTGCATTGGGGGGCCTACCATAGCTCGCAGCTCGAACGCGACAACGCGACGCACCTCGCATAGGCGCACAAGCACGCACAAACTGATGATCGCGGTAATTTGAGGATACCCCTCCAACACGCTGCAACCGTAATGATAAATAGAATACATAAACATAGAATTAAAACAATCCAAATGAACAAACAACGCAAACACCACCTCAACATGTTTTCAAAACACAGCTCGCATCATCTGTACCATTTAATAAACCACTTTAAACTTTATAAAAAAATTCCAAAAAGTAACCCACGGCTTATGCACCCAATAACATCTTAAAAACCCTCTTTTATGACCAAACATACACAACACCGCATCAAAAACATAATAAACCCCACTTGCATAGATTAATAAACTAACTACACCATTAAAATAATAATAACCATAAAACTCCCAAATTACGAAATATAAACTAAGTGGAAACATGTGGACGGTGAAAAACCTTACCTTGGAACCATGGCAAAAAGACGATACAACCTGAAACTGGTGAGAAGCTTCGCTTGTACCTCAATCGCACCTTTACGGGTCAAGAACAACTCTAAGAATGAAAATTGAATGCAAAGACCCAAAATCAAATATCCAAAACATGAACCCTAGCTGCTGGAAAACTACCAAAAAGTGACAAAAAGAATATTCGGAGTCGAACACTCTTATAACGACTATGTGGGAGGTTGGACGAGTGAGCGAAGTTGGAACGGGAGCCAACGGGGTTGGCCGTTCTACCTCGGAAGAACGGCGAGGAGCTGCGGGGCGCTGAAAAAGTCACCGGCAAGAAGTTCGCTGGACATAGCAAGACCGGCAAGGTGGAGGGGTCATGTCGGTTAGAAAGGGCCACGCTAGAACTGTGCGCAAGAGGGGGTTCGCGATCGGAAAAAGGGGGCTGGCGATGTGAGGGCACACCGGAAAGGCAGGCAGGGGTGTCGGAGGGGGCCGAAGGCTGCTGGCCGGTGGTGGGGCTGTGTGGCAGCGGCGAGGGCACGGGGGCCGGTGAGGCATGACCTGGTGTAGTGCGGAAGCAGCGAGGGAGGGTCGGTGAGGGCCTTTAGGGAGTGCACAGCAGGGGGCGACCATTGCTATGGGGGTTAAGGGAGGGAGAGTTGTGTGATGGATAAGGGACGGTGCGATAGTGAATAAGAGAGAATAGGAGGGGGAGAGAGAAGAAGAAGCGGTGGCTGGGCAGGGTTTTGTGCAGAGGGCGGGGGGGGGGGGTGGTGCGCCGCGGGTAGGGGAAGAGGGGAACAAAAAAAGGGGCGCCAGGTGCGATAGAACTAGCATTTCTAAAAAAATTAATTAATTTCATAATAATAATAATAATATAAATGATAATAATAATAATAATAATACCAAAAATATTAATAATAAAAATAACAATGGTAATGATAATATTATTACAATTTATTAACAAAAATATTAATTATAAAAATATTAATAATAAGAATAATGATAAAAATAATAATAATAAAACTAAACACCTCATTAACAATATTATTATTAATTTTTATAGTAACATTATTATTATCAGAAATTAAAAATTCAACTCAGCTAATCTACATAAATATTTATTTATTCTATATGACGGGCATTTGCACGGGCACCCGGACTGACTGCATAGCTACCGCTCACCGTGCGGTGACCGTGCCTGGGTTTGAAACCCGCTCAAAATGTTAAGTGACAAAAAAAATTAAGTTTGGACCCAGCCCGGACGTTCGCACAAGAATGCGGAACCAAGAAATCATAAAATATAAAATAAATAGAAAGGGTGGCTGTGACAATTCTCCCCAGCATAGACACTTTCTGCCCCAATAAAGTCACCCAGCTGAACGATGGACCAATCAAGAATCCATGCCCAAATAAAACTAGAAGAAACCACAACATAAAAGAATGGGAGAACACGAGAGGGTTCTCCCCACCATAATAACTCAACTAGTGTGGATATTTTAACACCCAAACATACCACCTCGAGAAGAGGGGCCGACACGGGAACTCCCAACCGGTCTAGACTAACCTTCATAGCTTGAGCGAAACAACACCTCTTCTAAAACATGGAACTCTCGACACAGATTAAAAACCCTGAAAACTATAGAGAAACCTCTGAGAAGAACTTAACCAATAAACTAAACTTGAACATTACCACAAACGTCAATCCTTCCATAGGAACTTATATCTCTAAACGAATACCGTCAAACTTTGATTAACCCATAAAAGGATCAAGCACACTTTTAAATAAAAACGTAAGATTCAGAGAATCATAATTCAGACAAACTAGATTGTTTGGATTACAACGAACACGTCTATCCCAACTTCACAACGAAACAATGGACCTACAACAACAACAAAACATTAACAGTGGAATAATGAGGACGGAACAAATTTAAATGTTTTGTTGCCAACACGGAACACCAAACCCGAACCAAGGCTTCACACCCCTGACAACTCCAAACTGCGTGCGAGCTTCACCCCAAGACCTGTGGTTGGGGCTCTGATGGTTGAAGCATCTCCTGCCTCACAGTTCGGCACTGGAACCTTCTGGTCATAGTGTCTTCCTCAGGCGGCTCTTACTTCAAAGCTTCTCTAGATGATCCAGACACCTGCAACGATGGCTAGCCTTCGGAGGGATGCGACATGACGGCTTCATGTGTCTGAACCGGCCACACTGGTGGCATACCACTGAATGGTCCGACGAACTAGTAGTTAGAACCACTGCAGAGGACTCTTTAAGAATAGTTCCCTCTGGTACACCCTGCTTGCTAGATGGGGAACCTCGACGAGAAACTCGATACGTTGGATTTCCAACCATCTCCACTCCGAAGTCCAACTCAGCTAAGAACGCCTCATCTGCCAGCTTCTCAATGTGATGGTCCTTAGAAAGGAGTACACACTCCTTGATTTCTAGATGAAGACCACTGATGAAGGGAAAAGTCTTCATCCAGTCCTGTGACACTACCCCCGGATAAAGAGACACAAGATCCTTGAAATGGTCAACATACGCTCTCACGATCTGCTGGCCATGTTGAACATGCATGAGCTCTTCCATTTTCTTTCTCTTCACCTCCACAAGTATAAACCATCGAACGAAGATGGCTTTAAAGACATACCACATCATCCCAACCTGCAGCAATGGTTGGGCGAACAACTCCTACTCATCCAGAGCTGGAACTTCGAACAGACCAAAAACAACATGTACTCTAACAGATTCGGGAGTTCCCAATACCCTGAAGATGCGCTCAACCTCTTCAAGCCACTCCATTGTCTCTAACAGACTCCAATCACCATAAGGGACAGACAACGTCCGAGAAGGACAAAAAACTGGGCACAACACATCAAAACTCTGGGGACCTTTATGGGCTTCATTTCTGAACAACATATAAAACACCCATCCGAAACCGAAATCATTCAAAGAAACATCAAATAAGCACCTTCATCCAAAAACTACCAGCTCAAATACAAAAAAAACAAACACAACCCCAAAACCGCTTTTCATTAAAACACCTTCTTTCAAAGATACATTCCAAATACCATGTCCATTTTTTTTTCAAACCAAATTCAATTTCCAAAGATCATTTTCCCATTTTCAAAATCACTTTAAAATAACATGGTCAAGACTTTAATTCCAAACACACCCAGGTAATCCCATGAACAATTGCACACGTATTAATACAATTTAATTCATACGCACCAACACACACTTTCCACACATTCTCTCACATGTGCAAATGTTTATAAGGAGTACCCGGGGATTCACCCAAAACCATTCTTGACCAATTTCTAAGAAAACACCAGTCTTCCAAACCAAATGCTTTTAGTTTTAAAATCCATTTCATAAATTTAAAGTCATTTAAATGAAATCAGTCCCATTTTCAAAAACCCTTTTTCATTTCCAACAACACACTTACACCAACCAAAATGAAAATGACACTCAACTTTCATCAAACCACCAGAGTGACGGACTAGTGGTCACACTTTACCTAGAGACATGGTAGTGGGTCATGCCCCAAGTAAGCGTCAAAAACTCAGAGGAATTAAAACTGTGTACCCAGACTCCACATGGGTCACTACTCCATGTGATATCACGATGTAACATCAGTTTACCTCTATTGTCATCCCTCAATCCAAAACAAACCAGAACGAAACAAAGACTCAATTCTTGGACCATACCAGGCGACTCGAGGTGCGGAACGTGAGGTTTCATGATGTCCTTCCTGTACCTACCTCTTGAGTCCTGAAAATCCTAATCTCCATCTACTAGACACCCCAAATAACAAGGGCCTCCTCTGATACCATTTTGTCATGAACCAACCCGGGTCGACCATAAACCGGTCACCTGAGCCAGCTTGCGACATGGCCCGAAGGGCGTTCCCGATCCCCACAGGCTGGAAACTAGTGTCAGGCATCAAAAGTAAACAGCTAGGAACAATTTGGCCCAAGAGAAAAATAAGCTATGCAGTGGAAAAGAAATAGAACAAAGAAAATAAATAAATAACAACCAACAACGCTACTAACCTAACCACGACCAAAACTCCACGTGACACCGAGTGCCACTCTCCAATACCCCAACCAACGTCATTCAAGGTGAACAACTGAAGCTGGAACCTGCAACAGAACTAAAAACAAGTAAACAATATAGGTGTGAGTATTAAAACTCAGTAGGTAGGCCCGACTAATTATATTCCCAATGCACATACCAATAAATAAAGAATTTATCAATTATAGTTTTGAAGTAAAGTATATAAAATATTAGTTTCCACACACACTTTCATTTTTATAACAAGTAACAGTCCATTTCCAATTTTAATTTAAAAACAATTTTTAATGTTTGAAAGGAACAGGTGCATTGCATTTTTAAAATGTTGTTGTGAACAAGTAGAAAACCATGCTTTAGTTATTAGCCAAAAAAACTACACGTAACACACAACACACACCAAGGTCAATGGAAAAAGTGGCACACATGGGTCAGCAACCAAACTAGACCTCTCAACATTCCACCACATACAAATAAACACAAAAAGAAACATGGGTCGAACCTAGGAGATCATGAACAATCCAGAACATACTATACATTTGACTCATCCTGAAGGCATGCCCTAACTCGATGACGTCATTACTCCCATACTACTTCCTGGTATAGCCCTGCATGGCCTAATTGAGGGGCCCAATCCCCATAGCAGCAATAAATTAGTATTTCCCTACTATGGGGCCACTAGCCAGTGCATATTCTAAACTATTGCAGCAATCGTTCTCAGAAGATTCACTCACTATGCTAGGTTCCCATGTCAACACAAGCAATAAAAAGGGGTGGTTGCACAATTTAAATCAATCAGTCACAATTCACAAACATAACATACATCTCATTCAATCAATGCACACCAAAGATCACCCCTGAATGGGTTTTCCAAAACAATTTATTTTATTAAAGTGCAAAACATGCCTTCACCAATTTTAAAACAAAACCTCATTTCTCGAGAAAACCCATAACCCTTATTCAGAATATATCAATTATCTTTGAAAACTAGAAGTACATTTGAAATTCTGTGAATTATGCTTAAAGTCCAAATGGACATTCTTTCAATACTGGGTGTCCGCTCGTTAAGAAAATGTTTCAAGTGTTCGGTATATAATATACGGCTCTTTTCACAACAAATAATCATATATAAGTTAATTATATTATATTATTTCCAATTTATTAAAATTAATAAAACATCAATCAATAAATAAATTCTAAATCTAAAGGTAATTGCACTGGGGGACCTACCTTGGCTCGCAGCTCGAACGCGATAACGTGACAACGCGACAACGCGACGCACCTCGCACAGGCGCACAAGCACGCACAAACCGAAGATCGCGGTAATGCAAGGTTACCCTGCCAACGCACTGCAACCGCAAAGATAAATAGAATACATAAACACAGACTTAAAACAATCCAAAAGAACAAACAACGCTAACACCACCTCAACATGTTTTCAAAACACAGCTCGCATCATCTGTAACATTTAATAAACCACTTGAAACATTATAAAACAATTTCCGAATAGTAACCCACGACTTACGCTCCTAATAACTTCTTAAAAACCCTCTTTTATGACCAAACGTACACAACATCGCATCAAAAACACTATTAACCCCACTTGCGCAGATTAATAAAATAACTACACAATTAAAATAATAAGAACCTTAAAACTCCAAAATTACGAAATATAAACTAACTGGAAACATGGGGCAGGTGAAAAACCTTACCTTAGAACCAAGGAAAAAAGGCGACGTAACCCGAAACCAGTGCGAAGCTTCACTCGTCCCTCAATCGCACCTTTTTCGGATTAAGAACAACCCTAAGCATGGAAATTGAATGCAAAGACACAAAATCAAATATCCAAAACAAGAACCCTATCTATTGGAAAACTACCAAAAAGGGACAAAAAGAATATTCAGAGTCGAACGCACCTATGATGACTATGTTGGAGGTTGGTCGAGCGAGCAAAGTTGGAATGGGAGACAACGGGGTTGGCCGTTCTACCTCGGAAGGAGGGAAAGGAGCTGCGGGGCACCAAAAAAGTCACCGGCAAGAAGTTCACTGGCCATAGCAGGACCGGAAAGGGGGAGGGGTCATGTCGGCCAGCAAGGGCTGTGCCGGAACTGTGCTCAAGAGGGGGGCGGCGATCGGAAAAAGGGGGCTGGTGATGTGAGGTCACGTTTGAAAGGCAGGCAGGGGGTGCCAGAGGGGGCTGAAGGATGCTGGATGGCGGCGGGGTTGCGTGGCAGTGGCGAGGGCACGGGGGCTGGTGAGGCGCGACCTGGTGCAGCGCGGAAGCAGCGAGGGAGGGTGCGCGAGGGCCTACAGGGAGTGCACAGCAGGGGGAGACCTTTGCGATGGGGGTGAATGGAGGGGGAGTTTTGCGATGGATAAGGGACGGTGTGGTGGTGAAGATGAGAGAATAGGAGGGGGAGAGAAAAGAAGAAGCGGCGGCTGGGCAGGGTTTCGCGCGGGGGGGGGGGGGGGGGGGTGCACCGCGGGTAGGGGAAGAGGCGAACAAAAAAAATGGGGCTCCAGGTGCAGTAGAACTAGGGTTTATAAAAAAATTAATTCATTTCATAATAATAATAATAATATAAATGATAATAATAATAATAATACCAAAAATATTAATAATAAAAATAACAATGGTAAAGATAATATTAATACAATTTATTAACAAAAAAATTAATTATAAAAATAATAATAATAATAAGAATAATGATAAAAATAATAATAATAAAACTAAACACCTCATTAACAATATTATTATTAATTTTCAAAATAACATTCTTATTATAAGAAATTAAAAATTCAACTCAGCTTATCTACATAAATATTTACTTATTGTATACGACGGACATTTGAACGGGAACTCGGGCTGACTGCATAGCTACCGCTCACCGTGCGGGGACCGTGCCCAGTTCCGAAACCCACTCAAAATGTTAAGTGACAAAAAAATTAAGTTGGGACCCATCCCGGACCATGGCGCGAGAATGCGGAGCCAAGAAATCATAAAATATAAAATAAATAGAAAGGGAGGTAGTGACAACGACATAGATGATGAATTCTCTTATAATAATTAGGAAAAAATTTTAGATAATTATAATTCACATTTCCCAATATAAAGATTTAAAAAGTCATTAAACTATGATAATAAAATAATCATTTTTGAAAATTCTATATTGTAGAGAGAAAGATTCTTAAAAAATATAAAAGGTAGTGAAATGTTATTTTCAAATAGAAATAGGTAAAAGATATTGATTCGATAAAAAATGACCCACATGGAATACATTAAAATATGTTCATTAAAACCGTTTTTATGTAAAGACAATTTTACTAAAAATAAAACTAAGAAAATAATTAGTGTATACTTTTTAAAACATTCATAATATAACTACCCTTATCTTTATTACACATATAAACAGGATTCATTGCATAATAATCATGACTTAGAATAGCATAAAAGATCATGAGTCTAGTTTCATTGGGTCTTAGGAACATTACATAACAACTTATAACATAAAACACAACATCTTTATTGAAAAAAAAACTTTTACATGACCAAACACATTCCTTTATACTTAGCATTGCATGGGTTAACCAGAGGACATGCATAAGAAAAGGGTGAGATCTATATCCTAGTAAGGGAGTAAACAAGGAATAACATGAATAATACAGTACATGTTAGGAAATATGTATATTAAGGGATCATAAGAGATACATGATCTTAAAGGCTTGATACAACATGATTATCATAACATGGAAATGTGGCAACAACATTTCATATTATATTAGCATGAGCCAAGGCTCATTACCCATAGAGAATGAGTAAAACCTAATTTCACTTGAATTATCATGATTAACCCCTCATTGAATATGATTTATCATGATACTAATCTTTACCCAATGCATTGGAGCGTTATTAGAGAGCAGCCTTCTTAATCATTTCATTTCATGCATAAGTGTGCCCCACAGATCATATAACATGGACTCATTAGACATCATCATTTATTACATGATAAAGGAATGTGTAATTAATACATGATACACTATATTCAATATGTAAATGTTTATAAAGGTGTATACCCTTGATAGAGAAATGGGCACGATATTCACTACACAATGACTTTGGCTTGGAAAATCATGGTGGAATTTCAGCAACACAATGACGTGACATAAGAATTCATAAAAATGGTTAATGAGAGAGAAAGGGGTGTATCATCATATTTAAATGAAATTTAAAGTAAGGGGTTCATATAGATACATGTACCAACATATGTAATGGGATTTAGATTCATGATACAAAATAATTGCTTTAATGTAAATGAGAAGAGAGAAATTCCGTACGGAATTTCTGCATTGTAACATGTGTACATGGGAGGTATTAATGAGAGATAAAGGGTTATCTCTTCATTTAAACATAATGAGGGATGTAATGGGGAGGTTTGAAATCATACCCCAAAATTTTTAATTAAAATTAAAATGGCATAACAACATAATGAAATTTTGAATAAAATGAGAAAGGAAGAAATCCTTTACATGGAAGTGTGATCTGAAAGGCTTGAGTGGGGCTTGAGAGAGACTTCTATAGAGATTTTGGCACCTTGGGAGGATTTCAGAGAGATAAGGGAAGGGGTTTGTTGAGCTCTAAAGACTTTTAGTGAGGAGGAAGTGGGAGATTGGGTGGGTTTATATAGGAAATGGGATGGAATTCTTTATTATTTAGGTTTTGGACACTACACATTAAACTAATAAAAACCACAAACCATAACATGGTTTTTTTCACATGGTTTTTTCAAAATATGAGTGGAAACAATTATTTTATAAGGCTAATGTATGAACGTATTAAAATATTTGGGTTTCTTGTGTGGATGTGAGTCACACTCTCAAAGAAAACATTTGAAAATGTTAAAATATTTTTTTACTCTTGGGGGTCCACTAAATCTTTTTAAAACAAATAAAAAAACTAAAATCACATTATTTTAAAGATAAAAATTAATTTATTAATAATTATATTTTATTAAAATATTATTTAATTCAAAAAATCCATTAATTCATTAAAATAGATTTATTAATAGAATATTGACTAAAAATACTATTACTGCTTTAAAAATATTTACATTGTAACAAAAATTAATGTATATTCATTATTATATACAAAAATATAATGATAAAAATAATAGTTCTAAGGTCATGTTATATAAACCATTATAACACCCACATACTACCTAAGCGTAAGGTGTGAGATGGTGACAAACTCTTTGGGTGGATCACATAACATCGCTCGAGTGGTAATCTTTATCAACATCCACTTCTCCCATAGACAGTTCTGTTGGAGATTATGTGTTAAATATCAGCTTGTAATTGGTCAAGATTGAAGCCCAATGACACCACATCCTTTCTAAACTTCAAAAAATGGTCTCCGTATGGAGAGATTTTATAGGATGAGGCTATATCTTCTTTTTTATAAGTAAATGGGATTTGTAAAAGCCCTATATTTATAATAATCATGTGATCACTATTCAATGCCTATATTAGAAATAGTAACAATTATTAATGGTATTTTGAAATACAAAAACATAAAACCAATGAACTGAAAAATTACATAACTATTTTACATAATAAGACATTTAATTAGATCAAGAGGAATTTTCATTAAAAAAATTAGGATGTTACAATCTTCCCCCCTTAAGAAATTTCTCCCTTGAAAATTTCCCCCCCCCCACTAATAGAGTTTTGGATAACTCAGGGTCATCACTTCATTTTATTCCCATATTTCCACTTCAAACTTGTGGTTTCACCACAACAGCTTCTTGAGGGGCATTGTCTTATTTCATAGAACCTTTTCCTTATGATCTAAGATCTTCACCGTCTTCTCTTCATAGGAGTGGTCATTTTCCAATGGTACCACTTATAGATTGAGTAAATTTGATGGGTCAAGTATGTACTTCCTCAAGAGTGAAACATTGAATATATCATGTACATGAGATAGGTTTAGTGGGATTATTGGTCAATAGGCCACTCCTCCAATGCTATTAAGGATTTTAAAAGGGAAGATATGCCATGGACTAAGCATTCCCTCCTTCCCAAATCTTATAAATCTCTTCCACGATGATATGAGAAGGAATACCATGTCTTCAACATCAAACTCTAGGTCTCATCGATGATTTTTAGAATAGCTATTTTGTCGATTCTAAGAAGATTTACTATACTGTGGGATGGTATTATCCTTCTCCATCATTTCATTGAAAATTTCTGGACATAGTAGTTTTCACTCCCCAACTTCATCCCAACATGTCGGTGTTCTACAACTCTTACCATAAATGGATTCATAAAGAGCCATTTGGATTCTTGAATAGAAACTGTTATTGTAATATAACACATCTAGAGAAGATGTTGATCCCATACTTCTATGAAGTCCATTGAGCATTCTCTCAACCTGTCCTCATTTGTTTGGATATTCCACTCATATTTTCCATTAGTTTGAGGATGATAACCCATACTAAAGTTAAACACAGTATTTATATCATGTTGAAGAATCATCCAAAACATAGAGGTGAAGATTGGATCTCGATCGGATACAATCTATTGTGGTACTCCATGCATTCGTACCACTTCTCTGATGTATATCTATTCTAGTTGATCTAATGAGAAATCCTCCCGAATTTCAAGGAAGTGTGCAGTCCTTGTAAGACAATCCACAACAATCCAGATAGAATTGTTTCATTTGGTTGTCTTTTTATGTCCTGTGACAATGTCCATGGTGATGTTCTCCAATTTTTATACTAGTATATGTAATGGTTGAATCATCCCCTTAGACTTCTACCTCTCATCCTTCACGTGCTGACATACAAGGAACTTTGATGTATACTCAGCGATCTCCTCCTTCATGTTATCTCACCAATAATTCTCTCAGAGGTCATGATACATCTTTTTGTTTCATGGGTGAATGGATAAATTTGAACTATTTTCATCATCCCAAATTTCATTCTTTAACTCCAAATTTTATGGAACACATAGTCTTGACCCAAATCTCACAATTCCTTTTTCATGAAAATTGAACTCTAAAGATTTCCCTTTTCTAATAGTTTCAACTTTCTTCTAAATTCTGACATCATGCTTTTGAGAATACCTTACAATTTCAAAAAGAGATGGTTGAGCAATAACTTGTGAAAGAATTGATTATTTTCCCCTGTTTATGATTCCCATGTCCATCTTCAACAAATCTAAGAAGATAAGATCTTTTTCAATTATCATCAATGATAGAATTGTTGGGTCCTTTCTACATAGAGAATTAGACACCTTGTTCACTTTCCCATGGTGGTAATTGATTGATAAGTCATAGTATTTGATCATCTCAAACCATTATCATTGGCGCATGTTCAAATATTTTTGTGTGAATATATACTTGAGGCTTTTTTGGTCCGTATATATTTCACACTTCTCCCCAAAATGTAATGATTCCAAATTTTTAAAGCGACGATCACTACATCCAACTCCATAACATGTGTTGGATTGTTTTTTTCATGAAATTTCAATTTCATTCAAGCATAGTCAATTACTTTTTCATTTTCATCAAAACACAACCCAGACCATTCTTTGAAGCACCACTAAATACCACAAAATGTTCTCCACCTGTGGGAAGTGTGAGCATCGGTGAAGAGATAATCCTCATTTTTAACTCTTTAAATCTCTCATTGCATTCAACACTCCAAGAACACTTTACTCCCTTCTCAGTTATCTTTGTAAGAGGGTTGGACAATCATGATAAATTTCTCACAAATTGGTGACAATATCAAGCTAACCCTAAGAAGCTATAGATATCTATTACCGATGTTGGCCTCAACCATCCCACTTTTGTAGCTATCATGGACAGATCCATAGATATCCCATTGCTTTTGATGATCTAACCCAATATTGAGACTGCCTTCAACTAGAACTCACAGTTGCATTACTTTTCCTAGAGCTTCCCCTTTTGCAAGGCCACTAGTACAATGCTTAGATTCTCCTCATGATCCTCTTTAGTTTTGAAGTATATTAAAATATCGTCTATAAATACTACCAAAAATATGTTGAGGTAATCTATAAATACTCTATTCATCATGTCCGTGATGATTTCTAGAGCATTGGTTAGTTTTAATGGAATTATTATGAATTTATAGTGCCCATATCTTTTACAAATATCAGTCTTGGGGATATCCCCCTTCTTTACCCTTACATGGTAATATCCCGGACACATATCCACCTTGTAGAAGTATTGTCATCCACGTAGCTGATTAAACAATTCATAAATTCGTGGAATAGGATACTTGTTCTTTATCATGATTTTTTGGAGCTCACAATAATCAATGAAAAGGTGTATTGACCCATCCTTTTCTTAACAAAGTGGACTGGTGCACCACATGGTCAATCACTTGGGTGTATAAACCCTTTATCTAGATTCTCTTGTAGTTGTTTATTTAGATCCTCAAGCTCTACAAAAACCATTCTATATGGATTCTTGGATATTGACAACCCCCCAGGTATAAGATCAATTGAGAATTCGACATATCTTCTAGGAGGAAGACCACAAAATTCCTCAGGAAACACTTCAGATAATTCCAATAGAATAGGAAAGTATTCAAGGATGCTTGCTTCCTTAAACTCAATCATCATGGCCAAATATTCATTCTCATAGGGAATTAATATCCATGATTTAGATGATTGTGCTAAATAATATTCATCTTAATCCTTTAACTTGTATCGAATCGGGGGTCGATTCACCATATGGAGAGTGATTTATATCTCACAGAAATTTATTTTGGATCTATATAGATAATTCCAATACATTATGAGAATTGCATAAATTTACACTATAGTTATTATAAAAAGGTTATTTGGGATGTTCAATGCAAAAATTATGATAGGGGAGGAGTTTTATTCATTGTATTGAATAATCTCCCCATTTGTCATTCTCACCGACATATTTACTTCCCTGATTTGTGGTGGTGTTGGGATTGTTCTACAAAAATTTAAAAATATAAAATAATGTGTAAAACAATAATCAAGAAGTAAGTTCTCTATTCAGGAATGAACAATTAGCGTACCAATCACAACTTTGTTGTTGGGGTTCACTTCGGTGGTAGTGATGGAAAAAGATCACCCTTGTTTCCTTGGAGGTTGCTGGTTGCCTCCAAAAACACTTGCCTTACGAAACTGGTTTTTAAAGTGCCATAGTTCTTTGTAATTGAAGCAATGAACAACACGTTCAGTGTAGAATGGATTGTTCCTATCCTATTTCGCAGCAGTGGGTTTTTCATGTCAGCAGTAAATGGCCGGGTTCCCTTTCTCTTCCACACCTAATGCATTTCCTCGTCCCCATCGGGCAATTTCTAGGGTGCTTCTTTCTGCAACATTGGCAAGTGGGGTGATGGATATTATTAGCACCATTGGATTTATCCATTAGACCATTAGAATTAAATTCTACCTTAAGCTTCTTATCACTATGACACCCCTGAGATTCTCTAATATATTTTTCAACTTTGAGGGAATATCCTACAATTTCCTTATATCTCTTGATGTCATGGATCACTAGGGATTTCTGTAGGCTTGGTTTTAGCCCACCAAAGAAGCATTCAACCTTTTATTCAGGAGTAACATAAAATCCAGAGGCATTTCATGAAATCCTTGTGAAAATTTCCTCATACAATTTGATGGATTCTTCATCTTTTTTCTTGAGGTAAAGTAAGTCCCTTTCCATCTTATGTCAGAAGGTGCATGAAAAAAAATTATCAAAAAATATTTTCTGTAATTACTTCTATTCCAACACCTCGATCTCCTCCTCAGTCTTCATATTTTTTGTCAATGTACACAATTGATCAGTTTCACCCACCATATGATAAGCACCTAGAAGGACCTTCTCTTGTTTGGAACATTGAAGGATTGAGATGATTATTTCAATGGACTTGATTCTTTTTTCAGCGATTGAGGGATCAAATGATCCATTAAAATTAGAAGGCCTTTTTCTCATGAAGCTCTCGATTTCAAATTTTTCATTCTTAGGGGGTTGAACTTTCTTCTTGATCAATGTTTCTAATCATAACTAGACTTAAATGATAGAGTATCGGGAAAAATTTCACGATTCCCACTCCCATCAGATTGGGCAAATGATTAGAACAATCATCACATTGTTCATTGAATCGGTTATTAGCCTGATTCTTCCAATTACAATTCATTGGGTAGAATAAAGGGAAAGTTAGGGGAAACACATAAAGGGTAATCCAAATACAAAAACATATAAATTATAAATTACTTTTATTTCTTTAACTTATGAATCTTTAGGCTTTAATCTATGTTATCCATGATCTACTTCCCAATATATATTCTAAGGGGAATTTTTACCTTAATATTGTCTTTTAATAAGATTATGAATTTAACAACGAAAATCCCTTGGGTGTTTTGTATCCAAAATGAAGCAATACCAATTTTCATGCAATAGTTCCCATTTGAGTCTAGCTCAAAGTGGTGTTTTCAGGTTTTACACCTAGATACATCATTGCCAGAGCCGCCTCTAACTGCACCTATCCAGAAAGGGATGTATCTTCTTGATACACCACTTACTCAATACACACCAAAATTTAGGGTAGTTTTTATTATACTTATTCTTATCCCTATGTATTCACTATGATTTTAAAATCCAAGTCCTTAAAATAACTAAACTATCCATTGATACCAACTATAACAAACCTTCTCTTTATTACACACATAAATAATTATTTGTTACATAAAAACTATTGACTTGATAAAACATAGAATATAAAGAGGTCTAGTGTATTTGGGACTGAGGAACATTATATAAAAACTTAAAACATAAAACACAATATCTTTTTTTAACACAACTTTTACATGACCACACACATTCCTTTGTACACAACATTGCATGGGATAACCTGAGGATATGAATAAAAAAAGGGTCCCCTATAAACCCCAATAAAGTAGTAAATAAGGCACACCATGAAGAATATAGTACATTTTAGTCTATGGGAATATCAATGGATCAAAAAAGATACATAAACATAATTTCATGATATAACATGATTGTCATAACAAGGAAATGTGGAAACAACATTAAACATGATATTAGCGTGATCCAAGGCTCATTGCACATGGAGTATTAGTAAACCACAATTTCACTTGAATTAGAATGAGTAAAACCTCATTTAACATTATGTATCATGATACTAATCTTTACCCAATGTACTGAAGTGCAATCAGGGTTCACCCTTCTTAATCATTTCATTTCTTACATTAGTGTACCACATGGATCATATAACATGGAATCATTAAATGTCATCATTTATTCCCAGATAATTGAATGTGCAATTCATACATGAAAATATATAATCAATAAGTAAACGTGCATAAATGAGAAAAACCTTAATAGATTAGTGGGCATGGTATTCACAACATAATTTCTTTGGCTTGGAAAATCGTGGTGCAATTTTGGCAGCACAATGACATGATATAAAAATTCATAAAAAATGGTTGATGAGAGAGATTGGGGTTTCTCAACATATTTACATGAGATGAACAGTAAGGGGTTATATAGATACATGTCCCAACATTTGTAATGGAATTTTCATTCACAATACAAAATAATTTCTACAATGTACATGGGAGCTTATGGCAATTTGGGAGGATTATAGAGAGAGGAGGGAAGGGTTTGGTTGAGCTCCAAAGGATTTGAGTGAAGAGGAAGTGGGATCTTGGGTTGGTTTATATAGGAATAGATAGGGAATTATTTATTATTTAGGATTTGGACTCCACTTATTAAACTAATCAAAACCACAATCCATCCCATGGTTTTTTGACCATGTGTTTTTCTTATATTTTAATATTTTTCACCAATTTCATATTTTCATGGTTTATATTTTTTCCAATAATTTAAGTTGAAATACTCAATTATTTAATCCATGTTATTTATATAAAAATATTATTTTGAATATTTGATTAACACTTTTTTAATTTTACTAATGACGTAAGGGGGTTTTGTGACTCAATTCTATAAATTTTGTAATTATAACTCATCTTGGTCTATTATTTCAAGACATGTTTATTATAAACTATTAAAAATGTTGGATATAATCCAAATTATTTTATTGGGATATCATTTTTCACATTAAATTCTTCTTCCTCAATGTTTTTAATGATTTTTTAAAATGAAATTTTGGGATGAATAATTCCCATTACTTTTAATAGATTTTTCTTCCATGTCTATATTATTATATCCCATCGATGCTCTCATTTCCATATTATAAATTCAAATTTATTTTATCTACAATTATTATTTTATTTCCTATATTTCATTTTAAGAAAATATTGTATTTATCATTTTTATAAATGTGATTTTTCACCAAGGCTATTTCCAAATATTTCTCCAAACATTTAAAAGATAATGTTTCATAATACACTCCAAATTTTATTTTGACAATATTTTTATATTTATTTGGATATCCCATTATTAAATATTAGTTTTTTAAAATAATATATTTCAATGTATTAAGAATTGTATTTTGAAAATTGTATGTGTTTTTTAAATCTTCATTATTGAATATTCTTGTAAATGTATGTTTTTAAAAGTATTTTAAATTCCATTTCTGAAGACATTATATCTATATCATGTCTCCATTATTAAAGATTATTTGTTTTCAATGTATATTAACTTCTCATTTTTTATAAAATTTATATTTTTTCAATAATATTTTATTGAATAAAATTTATATTAAATTTTTCAAATGTATTCTATATCCCCTCAAAAACATATTTTTTAAATTATTATCCACCTTAATGATTTAAAATCCTACATGAATACTTTTTTATTTTCACAGCTATTTACCCTCTAATGTTTATATTTCAATAATTTATATTTTAATCAAAAAATATATGTTATTATGATTTTATTCTTATTGGAAAATATGATTTTTGTATCTTATGATTTCTTAAGTTCATGAAATATAATGTTTTAAAGGATTTAGAAACCCATTATTTTACATGGGGTTTTATAATTGATTATTTAGAAATGTTAAGAAACTCATTTTAATTTTTTAGATTATTTTATGAAGCATTAATTAATTTAAAATGGAACTAATATATATGGATATTCATACTTCTGGGACCAATATCTCTCTCTAATTCAATGGATACAAGATTATATCTTATTAGATAGAACTGTTATCCAAACGTGTTAGTGAATTTACAGATTGAGTAAGGTCTAGTATGAGGGAATTTTCTTTACTCCCTATTTTAGGTGTGTACATTTCGGTGAGTATCTAGGTTCACACTAGTAGGAAATCAGATTATTATGATTATTCCAAATTTTCAAGTTGTTTTTCATGTTATGAATAGTATTGATTGTTACACTATAATTTTTATTTATTATGCACTTTAATGTCTTGATCGTATATTTTTTATTATTTTTATGTATTTTTATCCAGGTCAAAACATTTACACATCCTTGAATTTGTAGTTATAAATATATGTTTTTTAACCTGTTTCATGAGTGTCACCTATGGTCTTAGGATCTATTATTGTGAAATTTAAGTCTTTATAAAGTTGTTCATATTTATTATTTGAAATATTATGATATGTTTTTCCATAGTGAGTTGATTACCTATCCCCTTTCTATTATTTATACTCCCCATGATAGGAATATGATTGTGTCATGTATGATATATAGGAAGGCTTCTGGAGTATCATAATTGTTGATAAATTTTCAAAATTATAGAAAATTAATATTATTATGAAACTAATATCCAAGACACTAAACCTTTAGAAAATTAGTTTGAGTGATGGTTTGTGAAATTTATTGTTTAAATCATGAGATTAATGTATTTTTTGTGTTCATGTTTATCTTGGATCAAGTCATCAAATATACCCTCAATTATATCTATCAAATACTCTACATCTTGTGGCCCTCTACTACCCTGAAAGACTAGTCGATGCTAGAGCAGGAAGACTCTAGTGTGCTCAAACATGGAACATAGTTCCCCTACAAACTAGGTAGGAACAAGAATTGGGAATATCAGCTATTGTGTTCCTACTTACATTTCTATTACAGTAGGTGTGGTATATTTCTATAAAATACAAAACTTCATATTAGGTAGTGTTATAAGAGTATCTTATGTAGTTGTAGAATCCCAAACCATGTCAATTTGTGGTCCCATCAATATCCATCAATATGGAATCTTCTGAAATATGAAGGAAATGCTTATAAATAAAAACCTATCTATTAAATATATTAATCAATCTATTTTATCACACAAGTCTCACCATATAGTTTACCCATAACCTCATGTGGTTTCATCCTATAACTATCCAAAGTATCCATTCATGTATATTTTCACATTTAAAAATACATATATAACATAAAAACATGTTCAGGTTTAAGTATTTAATTCTAACAAATATATCACAACAATATGAAAAATAGATATTTCACTCAATCAAGAATATTATTCTATACCAAATATGAATCACTGTAAAGTCATAAAATTAAAGAACTATTATACATTATAAAACATATATGTATTTGGAATGTTATATTATATTCCTAATCATGGTTCTTTAAAAAACCTAAATCCCATTAAATAGTAATTTTAATCCTTTAAATGGTATTTAAGGGTTCAATCACACATGAGAGGGTTAGGAACATTACAACTCCTCTACCCGAGTCCCATACCACCAATATCCTTTCTACCATGTCTGATGTTAGTCAAAAATAAAATAGAAAATTAATCTATAACACCATATTGTAGCACCCTAATCGAACAATTGTATCTCAGTGAGAGAGTAATGAGACCTCATTTGTCCCTCCCCATATACAATAGGTTCTCGACTAGTATTGAAGGTCCAAACACCGCCAATATGAAGATTATACCCTTAGTATCATATCTATGGAAAAATAATATAAATTAAATATAATAACATGGATTGATAAGTGTAGAAGATAAGACATAATAGTGTACATATGGCACTAATGTAAAAAAAATTATATAAATAAATAATTAGGGATCCTAATGTGAAATCCAACCCAGATTACATTCTCTCAAGTTAATAAAATTTAACACATAATAATACACCTGATTACATCAAATTACCAATCATAGTTCCATGATAATTGACTAAATCATCTCCCATGAAAAAATTACCCTTACAAAGTTCCATATTTAGGAAGTTTTCACACACATTGTGATTCTCTTTATATGTTTGTAACAAAACCAAGTTGGAGATAAAAAAATGTGACATTATCATGTGTGAACATGTATAACCATTGTATTAAATGACAAAAATAAATGTGAAATAAATCATAAATAATAATATACAGAGTGTTTGTGTACTATCCAAACCACCATGGGACCAGATCATACCAACTTCATCTCCATTCTGATTGGATAACCATAAATATTTAAAATTATCAAGTGTTATCCACAAGGATAGAAATTGTTTTTCTATGAATCCTCAAGGAATGGATTTAACTTGCAACTTGGAATCTTCTAGACATCAGGAATACATGGAACTCAGTATCCATTTGGAATCATGTAACCATTCTTCTTGACATCCATTAGGTATTGTGTGTTTATGGTACCTAGTATCTAAAAAGTATACATTAAATAGGTTACTTGACATCCACAAGGAATCACTACCCTACATTTAAGACCATAGACATCATTGTAGTATGTTATGAAAACCCCCATTCGAAGGGATAATTATATAAAGATATTCCACCAACTTCAGGCACCAAAAGAGACAATTATAATGTCTTGGTAATTACTCATACTAATGTATAACATATATACAAAAAGAATAAAAATTTATCGAAACCCTAACCATTTCACACACACTTATAGAACTTTGTCACATATTAAATTTACATATCTTGGGTTCTGTTTCATCAAAGAAGATGTTTATAAAATTGATAGCTCATGAGATTTCATGTCAAAAATGTTTTCTAATAATTAAATACCTATCAGATTATGTTAATATAGATAGATATGATATATGTATAATATTAGGAAACAAAATCCCTAAATACATTGTAGATTCAAGAAATTATTTTTAATTCCTCAAATAGTCTAGAAAATAACTTATATTCTAGCCAAAAAATGGCAATCCACCATCAATCCAGCATGAAATAGATTCTAAAACTAGTTTTAGTAAGAATATGGAAACATTGTATTATCCATATTATCCACCCATATATAAGGGGGATTAACTAATTATAATAGAAGTAATACTCACTTTGGAATATTTCGATTTGATCCACTATCCTCAGGGAAGAATCTGATAGTTTGAAAACTGGAAGCACTCTAGATGAATCCCAGAGTCACCCCATGTTTTAGAGTAAAGGATTAGATAATGCAGAGTTTAAGGGGCCTTGGGAACATATATACAATCTAGAAAAATAGTTAGTAAGGAATTTCTTATAGGGATATTCTATGAATGTTCCCAAAATAATATAGACTATGGAGTAAAGGTCATGACCACATTGTTGCCTCTAATACCACAAAAAGACTCTACTGTGCAATAACCTTCCATGGTGAAAGTGTGCTAAATTAGTAGATTCTCCCAAAATCCATCATTTATCCTCTATGCCAAAGTTTATTCTTTCGCACCAAAACTATTTTAAAATATCTATAATCACTTAAAATAACTATTAATTAATAGTTCTCAAACCAAATCCCAATCATAGCCTCTATGTTGCAGTAATGTCGTTGAACAATATTGCTGAAGAGAAAATAGTTTGACTTCCACCTTTTACTACATAAAACACCATAGGAAATATCATATTAATAAAGGGTGTTATAGATAATTGGGATATATGATAGATAGTTGATAACACATAGAAGGTTTAGAAATATTCATTTTTGGATGATACATACAATCCTTCTCAAGAGATCCATGTATGGCGTGACCATGGCTATGAAATATAGTATTATGATGATGAATATATTTGATCCAAGTGATTAGTGTGAAGTCATAATGTTATATGATCATGAAAATGGATTAATCCCTATCATAAATTTTAAAATATAGGCTAATACCCAAGATTCAAATTTTATATTTTAATAAATCTTCTTGTAAACACTAGGGAGTTTAGATGGGGTATGTCATGATAGTTGGGATATGTTATTCGATAATTTTATGAAATTTTCTATTATTACCCATTTGGTTATTATTTTATACAAGTTTCAATTGTATTTTTTTTATTTAAGACCCTCTTGGAATTCATATTATTCGTGGTTCTAAATTTTTTATTAATGATTCTATAAAATTAACTATTTTCTTCTGTATTTATTATTAACAAAATTATTTCATATGAAAATTTTGTTTTGTTAGTGAGTAATAGTGATGTGATAGACATGATTGGTGAAAATCTATTTAGTGATCCTTATTATAGTGATATAATATTCTGAATGATTGTATACAATTTGACGTGACAGACTAGGTAGTATACTTCATTGGGAAATAATGGTAACTAACCCTTTGTATATAAATGGTTGGGGGCTAGCCTTACTAGGTAGTACCAAAAACTATCCACAATTTCCATATATATTATTTTTATTTCTGTCATATGCGTTTGCTAGTATTTTACGTTTATGCAAGGATTATGTTTTTAAAATATTTTAGTGACATGTGAAAACAATTGACTCAGGAATCTACTTGATCCCTAGAACATAGTGATTCATTGAGGGTTGGGAAATTATTCTAGGTTTTTTGACTGACAATACTTGTGAACATAAATTTGGATTTATTTTATATGGGTAGACTGTATACTCTCTTATAGGTTTATCTATCATTTCAAAGTTAGAATTATGTCTCTAGATGAGATTTTTATGGATGTTAATGATTCAACTACTAATGTAAATCCATGTTATGAAATAACAAAATGTATTTTATTTTAATTATTATACTAAATTTTTAATACCTAGGGAACTAGTTATTTAATATTCAATTTTTTATTTTTTCTATTATGAATATCTATATTTCATATCTGTGATTGAAACTTATATATCCCTTTTTATTACCATTGGTATTTGTTGTCTCTAACCTATAAATGGGTTATTCAAAGTTTTTGGTAGATTTAGGCATGAAACATGGGAGGTTAATCTTGATTTTATTGTCTACCAATGGTTTTTTAATCTTTCATATGATCCTCTATCATATTATGAATCATTCCAAAATCTATGGTGCCACCCATATCAAGATTCTTATATATATATAAGATTTGACAGCTTAGAATAATCTATATATTTTAGCTTCATGTCTATAATACACTTAATGGATAAGAAAATTTATCTTTTACTTTATTCATGAAACTATTTTCCTTCGACAAATAAAATTAAATTAGTGATGTATAAATATATATAAAATGATAATAATTTCTATCTCAATAATATAAATTGAAAAACTATCAAAAAACTTTTTGGGTTAAATTTAGAGAATATTTTTGAAAAAATAATGATTCTTTAAAGGAAACACTAAATTTTTAATTTATCCTCCCTTATATTTTTATCCCCCAACAGGATTTGTTGGAACTTTTTTAAAAATGCATCTCAAAATTTATATACCATATATCATTTTTAATCATAGTTTTATCAATGTTCAAAAATTCTACCCATATCTCTTAGATTATTCTAAATTATTTTATTATTTTTTTGTATTTTTTCTTGAAGAAACTCTTTTTTTTCAAAAAATAAATAAAATATTTATTTTTAGGAAAATTTATAATGTAAATTAAAAAATTTATAGTCTTAGTGAAAAAAATATTATAGAATGGTTTAATATATTCAAAGAAATCTCAGAAACCATGATTAAGTCTTTTTATGAGGTGGTGGGGTTTGTATTATAAGGATTCTATATACATGAGATTACATTGTATGTAAACATCCTTACAATATTCTGAAACAATGGCAATTTCCATCAATCCTTTTAGTTATTTTTATATCTATGTAAATAAACATTATTACATAGTTGTTTTTTTGGATGATTTAAGTTATTAATGATCTTAAAATGGGTAATAATTTTTATTAATATTAATTATTAATTAAGGTAAAATAAAGAAACTCCTCTATTTCATTTTATATGTATTTGATTAAAAATAATCAGGAATCCTATATTATGAATTGTCTCTTGTCATATAATTTATTGTATATTTTTAGGTGGTCATACTATTAATAATATATAAATATATATTTCTCTCTCTTATTCCTCACATTCATTGACATATTTTCTTATCCACTATGTAGTAAAACCTTTGTGATTTATTTATTATTTTCATATTGAGGGTTTCATTGAATCATAGGGAATCCTTCGATTATGATAGGGATTTTTTAGAGTAATTTTATTGTGTCTATGGTATTCAAATTAACTATTTTTTTAGGTATGTTGGAGTCACATGTTAACATAACTAGAATTCTAATTGTCTATACTAATCTATACCCCATTAATGATCAATATATTTTATGAAAAAGTTTGGCCTCTATTACAAATATGCTAGGTAATGAATTTATAATTGAGACACTTACTGTTTTATTTTATGAAAACTATTAAAGGGAGGTAGCCTCATATTATTACAGGGTCTATAAAAAGAATATATTTTGAAATAATTATTTCAATAAAAAATTAAATATTTCTAGTGAAAAAAATATTTTATTACTGTTCATTTTTTTTAAATACATTATTTGCTACTTAAATAACACAAAATTGTAATTAATATTTTATTTAATTTATAAAATAGCTTTTTGGGTGGGATATTAATATATATATTTTTATTTTGAATTTTTCAAGTTTAATTATAGGTTAAATATGATTTATTAATTATTATTTATAATTATTTTAAACTATGAAATATTTTAATGTTGTGGATCAGCAAAGGATGCTTAAGGAGAAACGATATGACACTTAAAAACGTTTCTTATTTATTGATTATTGATTTGGTGTGGGAGAACAATTGTATATGGGTCACAGTAGATGAATTGGATGGTAAAATATTTTTATCACCAAATATAGTTGATACATTTGACGTACCTGATGAATACAGCCTAGAATATCGTAGATGGAATATGAAAATTTAATTTATTATTATTTTAAATTTATAATTACCATCACATGAAAATAATTTTGGGCAATTCTTGATATCTATACTCTTGAATAATTTAATGCTTTAGAGTATAAAATAGATGATCTCTATAAAAGTATCCACACATGGTCTATGATGCATCGAATGATACTCTAGATATCCAAGGTACAAGTGTGATATAAAAAAGTTTTATGTTTTTTTCTCATTGAGTGAAATGATGGATATCATATTTTCTCTTTCTGATCATTACTGTTGGCCACCAAATTCTCTCTAATTTTATCTCTAGAACACGAGATGAAATATTTATATAGAATTCTTTAAGTGGTGTATTTCCTATCAGATCTATGAAACACTGTGTTTTATAAAATTATATAAATATTAAAAATGGATGTAGATATTATTATTTAAATTAAATTGAAATAAAATATTTTATGTTAGAATTATCCTGAATAATAGTAATTATAATTATATTATGTGATTTATATAATAAATTCATGGTCACCATATATATAAAATAATTTAATTTAATTTAAAATTTATAGGTGAAGTATAATAATTAAATATAATTTCCTAATAAAATATATTTATTTAAGTGAAAAAATTAAATACAAGAATCACCATAATTAAATGATAAAAATATTTATTTAATATAACTCATATTTATCAAATATAGTTTATTAAATGAATTATTTATGTAAATTATATTAAAATGTATTTATTGGATTTAAAAATTGATTTAAATCCTCCAATTAAATTGTTTATAATTTCATAATAAAATATTTATTTGATAAAGTAAATATTATATTATAATTTCATTCAATTATAGGTTTATTTAAAAATTCACAAAACTTGAATATATATTTATTTTAATATATTCACAAAAAATGTGAACAAATAAATATTAATATCATTATCTTGAGAATTAATAAAAGTATACACTAAATTAAACTCATATATTCTAAAATGAAAATATATTGATTTAATTTTGTGATCAATTTATATTGATTAAATATTATTCAATTATCCATGAATAAATTTATTCATAAATATAAATTCAGTAGAATTTAATGAGATTTTAGAAATACAATGTGGTTAACCATCTAAGACCCTTTCTCAATTACAGTATGTTGAACATACCTAATGTCCAAAATTAGTATTTAGAAACATGTAAAGGGGCCCATGGAGAAATATAATAGTGTAGTAACAACTACAGACTTAATATCAATACTACCATGTAATATAATCCATTTCAAAGTATATATATCATAAAATAGGATGAATACATATCCTATAACATGTGATATATTCTTATCTTCAATATAGAATGGAAAAAATAATTTATTAACCATTCAATTAACTCCATATCACATATGGAACACCTAATGCAAGATACCTCACCATGATCAAATATAATCAATTCCAATAAATTCTACTGAAATTTTAAATTTCACATTAGGTTTAGTGGGAACCTACAATGAATCCAGAAACCAACATCCACATACATTCACTACCAATAAAAATCACACCAAAGAATGATACTCATTAAAATATATGTCAAACCTTAGATCTAAACCTATATATCACATGATGCAGGTCCCTATAAAAAATAATTTGAACACCTTGATTTGTGTGCCACCTTAATCTATAGACATGAATTGTTTACACAAAAAAACCAATGCCATATCATTACCATCAAGGGCTCTAACCTACTTGATAACTAAATTCACTAAACATATACACCAGTGAAAATAATCACCATCATTGATGTTATTAACTAAGGACTTCTTGATCTATCAGGAAACTAGAATGGATGAAAATCATAAATAGCAGCTATTATGGATCCAAAAAACAATAGATCATCCAATTTTAAACACCTCACCTATAACGACATTATGTTTTATAAATAAAATTCCATTTTCAATTGAATAATTTCTTATTATGTAATATAATTATTGCAGACACAAGAACTACTTTAATTATTTCTAATAATGATATTTTGTTGTATTTAAAAGTCGATTATGAATCATAACCATTGATAACATATCTATTATAAATTTATCATATGATTATTATATATTATTCTTTATGATAAAGTTCTATAGATATAAAAAAGTAAGAAATGGCCTCAACCGTTAAGATCTTACCCTATAATTTCCCTTTATTATATATTTTGGGAGTTATAGTATCTCTAAAGATTTCCCTTGGCCAATTCAAATATAAGATTCAATAATTAAAGAATGAAAAAAACAATTTTCTGGAGAACATCAAGCTCATCATGATCATGTACCAAACCATGTTCGCTGAAACACACCAATAAAATCACACTATTGAAAACCTAACCATGAGGGAGTTTTATAGTGTAATAAAGGCTTGAGTATATAGACCTTAATAGTGATGATTTTTAAATTAAAATAATGATTGTATTTATCCCTTTTCATCATTACTTTATATATATAATTATTAAATATTTGATAAAAATTAGACTATGATATGAATTAAAAATATATTCTTTGGAAAATGTGTGACATTAATTAAAGTAAACTTTTAATAAATTAAATAATTTTGAAATAAATGTTTTCTCCATATAATATTGTTATTAAATAATTTTTATTTATTTACAAATATTAATATAATTTAATGGAGTCCAATGTAATCGTTATAAGAATCAGAAAACTATTATTATCAAAAAAACAAGTATTTTTTTATAAATGTGGATTTTTAATTAAAATTTTAAAATGTCATATCTACATAATAAATTTTTATAAATTATATATAATCATTTCAATCACAGAACAAAAATTAAAAAATAGGGTTTCTGTCTTAATTTTTTAAGATACTTGAATCTTTAAATAAAAGTAAATAATTCAAAGATGTACTTTGTATATTATGAAATCATAATGGCCCAAAAGAGATTTAATATATTCCATAAAAGGTTTGAATGACCAAATATATATTTCCATATGACTATAATGTGTTTTATGTTTATTTGATTAATTTTATGAATCATTAATGATTCTTGTGAAACCTATATTGTATTTTTAGGTTTAAAATTCAATTATTTATATTCATGAATCCATTCCACAAAAAAATGTTATTATATTTTTTAGATCAGTTCATAAACATTGAAATAATGAATACCACAAAACATTTATAGAAAATATTTGAAAAGCCCATGTAATGGTTTGTGATTTTCATTACTTTATCATGTAGAGTACAAAATAATTGTTTTAAAATTAATAAATAATTCTCCTCGCATTTATATATAATACCACAAATCCACCCAATCCTATGCACTAAATTCTCATTGGTTACAAAATTAATATTTCCTTAAATCTCAATATTAATCTCAAGGCTCCACCAATATCATATATATCACCTCCCAGGATTTAAAAACCACCCTATCGAGGTAATAGTTCATCTCCTTCTCATCTTTATTCAATAAACTCTTTTAAATTTGGCCATTTTTTACAATTCATCATGTTGGAATTTATTTTTATTTTTACCCATTACAAACCATATGATTTATAAGTGATGAGACATCCCTTTCACTATAATTACTCCTTTCTATGAATCCTTATGTGAAATCATTATTCTGTTGAAATTTCCCACTGATTATTCATGCCAAACAATTGAGTTGTGAATACCTACCTCTATTTCATCTCAAAGGTGTTAACCTATATAAAAATATTAATTATTAATTTGGGAAATAAATTTATCTATCTCAAACTCCCAAATATTAGTATTAATAGTTATAAAAAATCCAAATTGTCTAAGAGCATTGAGGAACACTTAGGCATCTACGTGATATAAATTTGATGTGTGGCCAATAATTATATATCCATTAAATTAAATGGGTAATTTTTGAATACCATGAGATTTAATGTGTGGTAATAATGAGAAAATATAATAAATTATGGGATGTTTTACATCATGTGATGTTTTCATATCAGTTATCCTTGACTTATGTATAGGTCATGATATATGTTTTTTCCGGATTCCCATATTGGCATTATGTTATCCTGTTATATCATGCCTTATTGTTAAATATAAGGATTATCATGCATTTTATGTCTCTTTGATTTTCTTTTTAGCTCACATATAGTAGTTAACCATATTTTATTATATATTTATTTCTTTATTGGTATTTCAAGCACACCTATTTCTTATATACATCTCTTTTTATTCCATGCAGTTTTAGACGAACAATAGAATATTATGATCTTGTTAAGGATGTTTTAAAAAACAAATTTGAACTAATTATTCATGTTATTATACATTGTACCTAATTACCAAAAGGAAATATACATCATGATATTGTGTTTTTGTAATATTTATTCATGTATGTAATAAATTAGCAAATAATGTGTATTAAAATATTTATTTTCATAGATTGTATCAGTGAAATGTGTAGTTATTTATTGTCATTGGGTTACTCTAGTAAAATCCTCTGGGATAATACTAAACATATTAAAAGTCCCTTAATTTTTTTGAAGTATATATTAATATATTTTTGTGAAAATAAATATTTTTATGGATACTACATGTTTTCGTGGATTTGTAACAAAGGTACCTAGGGGTAATAACCCCAAAAATTCTTCATTTAGAAGGAATCAATCATAAAATGGGAGACGATAATGGGATTCCATGCACACCTGGTATGAAAATATAAGGGGATATTATTTATTATATTATTAAGATCCTTATTAATCATTATTAAAGGAAATAAATTAATATAACATTTTATGTTAGGAAATAAATCAAGGAAAACATAGATTGAATTCTATGAAAATAATAAAAATCATTTAGGAGTTATCCCTATAATGGTCATAGTTTCCCTTTTATTTACCAAATAGTTTGAATATTTAAATCTGAAATTGTATATTGGTTAATTAAAAAAATTAGAATAATAATCAAATAGTGAAATTCATAATATCATCCACAGTTCTACACATTCCTTTATATGATTCTGTTTTAGTTGAAATACTCAACCTCCAAATCAAAACATGGAATTTGAGTTATAGATGATCATGGAGAATGGGTAAATTGTTTTATCCCAAGTATATAACTCCACCCATATCATAATTTGTGTGTTTAACTTCCTAAAAAACCTTTTGATACTCCATTTTGGGGAATTTTATGCACTTCTACATCTGGATTACATTTCCTTATATAGTGACAACATAAATTACCAAGAGAAGTAAATAAAGCAATATATTTCCAATTTTCATCTTATTATAAACAAGTACAATTAAGAGTATTAATCTTATTTGGTAACATCATATCATGAAATGGTATTATGTCCCTATGAGAAATTTTATATTAATCAAATTATTGATATTAAGAAGTATACCATCATTGAAGCCATTACCATTGTAAGGGTATTTGATGATGTGTTTTTTGAGGAATGGAATAAACTTCCTCCTAGATGAGAGGGTGACTACTCAATTAAGCATGTACCTATAGAGTTTCCAATATCAAAGACTCTATTTAGATGGATGTTGTTGAATCAGAAAAGATGAAGAAGCAGTTACAAGAGAAGCTAGTTAATGGTTTTATAATCCCAAGTGTTTCATTATGGGGTGTACTAGTTCTATTCATTAAGAAGATATATGGTTCAATACAACTTTTTATTTATTATTTCTAGCTCAATAAGATCACGATAAATAACTTGAATCATATTCCATGGATTAGTGACCCGTCTATTCTACTACATGGAAAACAATAATTCTCTATAGTGGATATTTAGTTTGGATATTAACATGTAATGGTGAATAAGGTGGAAATCCCCAGAAATACTTTTCCTATAAGTTTGAGAACTAATATTTCATAGATATTAAATTTTGACTCACTTATGATTCCAAAATCATCATGGAATGGATGAGTATTGTATTTAGTGATTACCTTGAATGAATTTTTGTAGTAAATATAGATATTATTCCTATACACTAAAAAAGAAAATAGGAATATGAAGACTATTAAAATAATGGGTTAAATACCATATAAAAGGATAAGATAAGTGAAAATTACAATAAAAATGAGTTTGGATAGATCAAGTGGTTTTATTTTTGGAATTTTATCACCAAGAAAGTGGTATCTATGGATCCTTCAGACATTGAAGAAATTAATGGATGTCCAAGGAAAACATAAATGATGGAAATTTATAGTATCCATCTATTAACTGTTCACTAGAGTCAAATTTTTAGATGATTCGTATGATTTTGAAGGCCACTAACCATGATAAATTAGAAGGGTTTCATGTTTCTTAGACTGGTGAAAGTAATGATATTTTTAAAGAGAAAAATAATAGACTAATCATTCCACCTCTACTCAGATTAACCACCAGTGAGGAAGGATTTTTTATTTTTAGTTATGCACCAATAAATGTTCTAGGTTGTATACCCTTAAATGATGATTAAATAATAGATTATTATGCCTTCTAATTAAAGATACTTGATTAAAACTACCCAAGGAATGATCTAGAATTTTTTGCAATGATCTTCGCATTGAATATATCGAAACAAATATCTTTGAGAAGTAATGTGTAACATATATATATATATCATAAAATTATTTTGTATATATTAAAAAAAATATTAATATTCATTGAATAATTGGGTTAGATATGATAAAGGATTATGATTTTCATATCAATTTACATCTTATGAAGGCCAACAAATTAGAAGATTCTCATAGTAAAAAGGATCCTATAGCCCTATCTATAATGTGGATGGAAATGGATACAGACTTCTTGGAAATTAAGAGGGTGAACATAGGAATAATAAGAGGATATTTATCCACAAATTCTCAAATATCCATATAACCACCTATTCTTGAGAGGCTAGAGTAGTTCCATGAAGATAATGAGTTTCTATAAAAGAAATTGGTAAAAATTAAAGAGTTAAACTTTGATAATGATAGATTTATAAGGTTTTTAACTCACATATATGCCCTACTAAAACTATAAATGAAGTGAGAGAATTTGGATTATAGGGATAATTCATCTTTTTATATTAATCCATTAATCACTAATTTGTAAAAATACATGAATAAAACCTTTAAGTGTTGTGACATGAATTATAAGATTTTAGATTTTTTATCTTGATGTTTAGTATACCAAAAAGTCAAGGTTGAATGTAATTATTATAAGGGTATTTTTATACCATTTCCCATATCAATATGTAAATGGGAAAATGTAACCATGGATTTCTTCATTGGAATCCCAAATACACCTAAATAAAATCACACTATCTAGATGGTAGTTGATTTCCTTACTAGGTCATATCATTTCATTGGAATCAAGGAATATATTCCTATTAACATACTATACATGATATATATAATGGAATTGGTGAGACTATGTGGAGTTCCACTCACTATTGTATTTTATTGAGATCTGAGGTTTAGATCATGGTACTAGAGAAGAATTTAACTAGCATAGGATACAGACCCGAGCATTGTTATTTTTTTATCACCATAAATTGGGTGTTTAGCATGAAATCACTATTTAAACTATGTAGGATATTTGGATTCCTTATTCAATATATTTAAAATGATCTCCATATCAACACATTACCCATGTGGAGTTATCATATAACATCAATTTCTATTATTGTATTCAAATTTCACTTTTTGGATCTCTTTATGTGAAGAAGATTTGGTCTCCAACATTCTTGGAAGAATTTGGAGTGTATAAGATTATGGGACCTGATCATGTCTGAGAGATGATATAGAATGTTTAAATCATTCATCTTCATATGGAATCCACTAAAAGTATATGTAAAATCTATACAATAAATCTTCAAAGAAATATATAATTTAAGGTCAATGAAATAATTTTTCTTTTTATATTTACATGGAACAATTTAGTGAGTTTTTTGAATCAGTAAAATCTTTGTCCTAGATATATTATCCCCTATAAGAGGCTTGATAACATCAGAGTAGTGTCTTATTGAATCGAACACCCACTAAACTAGTCTCATATACATGATGTCTATGTATTCCTCTTAACGAAGTACATTCCCAAGCCATTACATGTACTAAATCTATAGGTGGTAAAGTTTGAGAATGATATTTCATTTTAGGAGTATTCATTGAATATCATAAATCATATAGACAATGTTCTACAAAAATGTAAACTCTCGTGGTAATAGTGTTTTGGTGGAAAAACATGTTTGTTGAATAGACATGGTAACTACAATATGAAAAGAAGAAAAATTAAAATTACTTTTTTAGTGTATGAAATGATAATTTGGAGCGTGAAAATTCTTAAGGGGGTGATAATGTAATGAACTATTTTTTTTATAAATTAAAATACCTTTTCAATTGAATAAATGACATATAAAATAATTTAGATATAGAAAACACATTAACCTCTTTGGTTAATTATGGAATATATACTCTATTTATTTTAAAATACAGTTCAGAATTATAACTATTGATAAAATTCCCATTATAAAGTGATAATTTCATTTTTATATATTAAGGGTTATGATAATGTTTCAGGGACTCAAATTGAGGAAGTGATTTCCATGACTACTTGGATTATAACTTATTAAGACCTTTTATGGGAGGATATGAGGTAGATATAATTTTTGGGTTTTCCTATAACCATTGCCAAAATGATATTAAACAACTAAATGATGAGAAAAACACAAATGGGATAAGTTTAATCTCATTAAGATCATGGCTAAAACCATGTTCTCAAAATCTCTTGAATAAAATCTCACCATTGTACCCTTACCCATAGGGTGATAACTAGTCTAATAAATGGATTTATTTGTATAACCTAATTGTACGGATTTTTATATTAAAATAATAATTTTTTGCCCCTCTTAATGATTAAATTATTAATATAATTTTTTAAGAGATGATGAAAATTAATCTTTGATACGAATAAACCAAAAAACAATTTGGGGAAATATAATAAATTAATTAAAACATTATTTTCATAATTTTAATAATTTTTAATCAAAATATTATTTTCATATAATATTATAATTAAATAATATTTATTTATATAAAATGATAATATAATTTAATGGTGTTCAATGTAACCTTCATAAGCATCAGAAAACAATTATTGTAAAAAAACCAGTAATTTTTAATAAATTGGGAATTTCAATTAAAAGTGTAAATATCATTCCTATAGAATTATTTTTATAAAATAGTTATCATTTTGGGAATCAAAAATTCAAAATTATCAAATAGTTATTTTTTCATAATTTTTTAAGATAAAATAATTTTTGGGTAAAAATAAAATTCAATATTGATATATGGTGTGTATTATGAAATCATAATGTAAAAAAGTCATGTAATATATTACATATAAGGTATGAATGAAAAAATATATATTTAAATTTTAAATTATTTTTTATTTTGAGGTTTTTTTAATTTTATAAACCCCTAATGATTCCACCAAAACCTAAATTATATGTTTAGGTTTTAAAATCAATTCGTTAAAAACATCACTCACTTATACATCACCAAGGACATTATTTTTATTATATCCTCTCTTAAACAAGTAAATAGTTTAAAAAAACATTGATAAAAAACATGGTAAAACCCAAGGATGGTTTGTGGTTTTTATTACATTATCAAACAGAGTCCAAAATCTTTATTTGGAAATAATTAAATAATTCTCCTCCCTTTTTTATATAAAAACACCCAGCCTCTCATTCATTTTCTCTAAAAACTATTTTAGAATTAAATTAATATTACATTTACTCTATATATTCTCCCATGGTTCCCCAACCTCTTAATAATCCCTTACCATTAATTAATAATCACCTTCTCAAGGTAAAATATCTTCTCATTATTCACTTTATTCTAGAAACTCATTTAAATTATGCATTTAATTTTATTATTATTAATGATGGGATAAGTTTTTACTTTCAAATCATACTTACCATATTATTTCTAAGTTAAAAAATAAAAAATTTCCTTTTATTAATCCTTGCTACAAATCTTTATTTACCGATGTTATGGTGCCAAAATTTCCTTGCGATTTTTCATACCATAGAATTGTGTGGTGAACAACCATCTCTATTTCTACTATATGGTATTCACTTATATGTTTGTATCCATTATTTATTTAGTAATTTATTTATTTATATCACCATCTTTAATCATGGGATTAGTAGTGATGAAACACATCCTTATGTTATTTGATTTGTTTGGAACACTAATGCATGTACATTATATGAATGTGATGGGTCGGTCTGTATTATATATCTCCCTAATAAATTGGGTAATTTTTTAGCCTCATAAAAAATAATTTATGGGATTAGGGTCTAATCCTAATTTCTAATGGGTATTTTTCTACCCAGTGATATTTTCATTGATGTTATTCATGAATTATGTTTATGTCATGTATTATGTGGTTTTGACATTCCCATTTTTCCTAAATGTTATTATTTAATATCTTGACACATTCTTAAATATTATTATTATCACCCCTTTTAATTCTCCTTGGAATTCCTCTTGGATCACATAGACCTCTTTTCCTTATTCTTTACATTGATTATTCCTTTACTGAGCATAATTATAACTACCAATACTTTTCATACATAGATATTACATCTAAATAGAAGAATTTTTATTGCATAACATAAGAAAACAACACTAGAACCACATAGTTTTGTTGTATTTAGAAACATGTAAATATAAATAACTGATTTATAAAACATATTCATCATCTCCCATATATTCATTCATAACATAAACCCATTTGGACACATATTACATTATACCCTTCTTAATATCATTTGGAAAATAAATATAAGAATGGGTCAGCTCATGTGCTCAATAATTATAATCAAAGAAAATGACATAAGATTATAGTCATAAAAATAAGACATTTACTTTTTCAAATTATATCATGTATATCAGGGATCATGATATTGAGTCATTGAATAAATCATATAAGATCAAAATACATAAATTATAAAATAATCAAACAAAATTCATTGTAGTATAACATAAGACAAAAAATTATGAAATACAGACAAGAAAATAAAATCATTTTCATATTATTCAATACTCACTAAAAATCCCATAAAATTAGACAATGCCCCTTGTTGAACTGACTTCACTCCTAATTCAAGAACTATATTATTGAACCAAGTTCACTTTCCATTCCATTCCTATCTATCTCGTGAGATATAAATATTTTCCCAATGAATTGGAGGTAGATATAGGCCCACCCATCACATAATGAAAAATATACATATTTGTTCCACAATAAATTAAATCATCTATCATATCAAAACACATGAAAAGAAATGGGTTTCATAAACATTTCATCATAGGATAACCCATGGAAAAAATGGGATTTTATAAATATCATTCCATCATATAAAAAAACAACCATAAAAATTATTTGGATTCTATTATAGAAATATATATCCATTAAATAATATTTTATATAAAATAATGTTATCTTATATTAAAATAATTTCGAGAGATCGCTTGAAATAATTCTTGAGGAAAATATACTTTCTATTTTGAAAATATTTTTTTTAATTATACATAATTCAAAAATAAATTATGTGAAAATAACCTTCTAAGATTGTAAGGTAATATAGAAAGTAATCATGAAAGCGTGAAAAATATTCTCATATTGTATATTTTAAAAAACATTCATTTTTTACTTTTTCTTGAAATGTCATAAATTACAGAGTTTGGAAAATGAAAAAAACATTCCTTCAAACTGTTTATAAAAATTCCAACATGTGTAAAAATGAATTTAAAAAATTTTAAATATTGGAAAAACTATTTTGGAAAACATTTTTAGTAAACATGGGAATGAAATATGAATATTCCTCAGTAGACACTTATATATAAACAATCCAGAATAATAATGAAATTGTTAAAATTAGTACTTACCTTATGTCTGATTTCTTTTTTATTTATCTGAAACTCTTTTAAAAAGGTATTATAAATGTTATTAATTTATACTAGAACCATATTCATATTTATGTTATCATATATGATCGTATTATATAATATTATCAACCATTAGTTAATAATATTCATTTTTACCATTCTTTTGGTTATTAATTGATTCATTTTTCAATACATGTTTTGTCTTATGAGTCCTATTTCTTGTCCATAGTATATAGTTATCTCATATACATAATCATATTAGGTTAATATATATAATATTTATTCATTTTATACATTTATATAGACATTATTGAATTGGTAACATGGAAAATGAACCGCATCCTATCATAGAGATGGTAGGTTGTACGTACGCATGTGTAATGATACCATTCTCTTAATGGTGAAATGGTAAGAAAGTGGATGGAATATTAATATTTTCAGCATAAATATATTGTTATAATGATAATTTATATATATTATTTTCATCATTATATCCATCCAAATAAAGTGGTGATGAAAAACATATTACATCACGGTGTGAAGATGGTAAGTCGTACGTACACACGCATGGTGCTTTTGTCTTAGGATATATAAAAAGGTGGAATGTGGTTGATCCATAATAATAATAAAATCATAGAATATATTTGACACTATATTTATTACTTTATAATTCAAACAACACGTGGAGAGAAAGTAGAACAATAAATAATCTTGAAAGAGTCGGTAAAGACAACTACATGTTTGAAAATCTTTTTGATCTACTCTAAGGGATAGTAGGGTAGGTCTCTGGAGAATACCAGAACATCTAGAATGTGTGTTGTGAATTTTAAAAGAGAAATTTTATGGGTATGGTCTATCTTTAAATATTAATGTTATGTGAATAAGTGGGAAAGGTGGTTACCTTTTATAGTTTAGGTGAGGGTCACTTATGGAATTAACAAAAATATTAATGTATAATAATTTAAATATCAATCCAAAAAAATTTAAAAGGACAATGATTTGAATATGATATAAGATAATTTTTTAATCTCATAAACCAATATATTTTACACAATTTTTTTAATTATTTTAAACCTTGTCATTTTGATTATCCCTTAGTGAAGTTATGTTAATATTAACTTGGACAATAAATTTTTCAATATTAAAATGTTGTAATTTTTACTTATGTGACGAAAATTTGACCATAAATGAAAAATTTAGTACATTGTTGACCTTATTATAATTATTTTTTATTTTTAATGTTTTTTATTATTTTTATATAATTTAATAAAAATTATTTTGAAATAATATCATTCGTGTCAATTTTGGAACTATTCATTACATGGAATTTTAAAAATATCAATAATACAAGTTAACTCAGAAAGAAATATTTTGTTATATCCCTAATAGGTCAAGGTCATATAGAAAATTATTTTATCACATTAATTCTCTCAAATTATATTTACATATAATTTTTTAAAAACATTGATATGATCTTTACATAAATAAAATAACTACTACGTCAGTGTTGTGTAATTATTTAATATACTTATTTGTACTCTAAAATTTTAAAAATTAAATATAATTATCATGATGAATATTTTAGATTTAAATAGGATGCATATAGTTGAATATATATTTTGTTTAACCTATATTGAAAAAGATATATTATTTAAAACAAGAACGTTACATATACGAATCATTATTAAATAAATTATTTTAAATATCATAATTTCAAGTTAGTGGTCCAAAAAGTAAAAAAATAGTATATCATGAAAATATTTTTATTAAGGTAAAAATTTAAATTTATATTAATTCATAATATTTCTTTTCCCCTATGTGGACATAAAAGGGACGTTTAAGAAAAAGATATTGACATTTTGAGAATTTCTTTGATTTAAATATTATATAGGTCATTTTCATGGGAATGTTTTCATTAAACTAGTTAATATAGATACTTACATGTATTGGAACAAATTGTATTCATCAAATATAATTCTTCCATGAGTTAGGGTAATTTTATAGTCCTTGAGGTTTTAATTTTAACCTAAATTACCTAAATTACCGTTTACTATGGTAACAAAATTTATCATGGATACTATTCATATTAGACAAAGCTAAAATAGAACTGTTTCATATATCTGGACCATATAAAAACCAAATTTAGAATCAATTTTCCAAAATATCAAAACACAGCTGTTCTAGAATTTAATTTAAAATAAAACTGATGAAATTCCATAAAAACATTTTTTTGAAAAAATGCCCATTTAAAACATAAAATATTTTTATAAATAATGAAAGTATAAAAATAATTTACAAAAACCCTAATTGTATTGTTTGTAATTAAAATTAACTAATTAAAATTTATAACTAAAAATAAATAATTTGAACCGGTAAAGGCTTGAAATGAAAATATAGTTTTCAATAAAAATCAGTATTTTCACTATTCCCAAAAAATATTTTTTTTAGAAAAATATAAGAAACATATTTTAGGATAATTTTGATATTATGGAATCAAAAAATGAAATTTATTTGGTCAAATCCATTTTCTAAAACTTCTAAAAATTAATATTCATAAAAATAAAGAACAACACATTTTCTAAGAAAACATATTTTTGAAGAATAAAGTTACATTAATAAAAATTCGCTGGTCATATTATATGAACATACCAATACATTCATATTGATTTAAAATTATATATTTATTTTATAAATTATTTTTTCATATTTATTCTTTCCAATTTACCCTCTAGGATATAACATACCTATAATATTTACATGGTTTATTTAAACTCGCGGTTCTATGCAATGAAAACTATTGATGAATTAAGATTATTTAAAGTGAAATATTTATTAAAATGTTGTTGTATTACATTATAGCATAAACCTAATTAATTTTACCTTCAAAATTAACCATATTAATATGATCATATGAAGATACCTCTACCTCAACACATCCCCAGGTTCCCATGTAGCTTTCTCAAATTGGTGGTTCTGCCTAATAACTTTAACCAAACGATTGGTCTTATTTATAAGAAATTGTTATCTACAATATAGAATCTATATCGGTTCCCTTCATATGAAAGCTTTTTTCTAGAAAAATTACTTCTTAGTTTTGTATATGTAAAGGATTATTTATGCATGTTATCAGGATAGATACATGGAACACATCATGAACTAGAGAGTGATTCGGTGGATGCACCAATCTATAAGATACCTTAACAACTTGATCAAGAATTTTAAAAAGGACTGATATACCTAGGAATTAGATTTACCTTCTTTATAAATTATACCATTGTATTCCAATGAAATATTCATATAAATATCTTATCAATCACTTCAAACTCTATGCATTTTCTTTAACTATCATCACAACATTTTTTCAACTATGAGATGCTCTTATGTGTTTTTAAATAGAGAAACCCTATTTTAAATTTCTTTACCTAGATTGGGTATCAATTTATTTCATTGTACAAATTATTTCCATAGTTTTGTGGTTAGTCACTTCATAACATATAGGGCTTCATAAAGAGCTATCTGAATACTAGAGTGATTGATATTGGTGTAAGAAAATTATACGAAAAGTATGTGTTGATCCCAATAACCTTTGAAATACATATATCAATATCTCAAAATGTATTTTAGATTTTTAATTGTCCCCTCAGACTGACCATCTCTTTGAGGATGATAAGAAGTTATGATACTTAACTCTATATATAATGCATGCTAAAGAATTCTCTAGAACATCGATGTAAACCTCATATCTAGACTAGATATAATGGAATGTGGTACTACATTAAATCTCACAACTTGAATAAAATATATTCTAGCAAGATGATTGACAGAAAAATATTATCTAATAAACATGAAGTGTTTTGAATTTGTATGGTGAACAACTATAAAACATATAGCATTATATCCTTTAGATATTTTTGGGAATTTCGGTCAAAAAATCCATGGTGATGTTTTCCAATTTCCATTTTGGTATGTGTAGTGGTTATAACATCCCCTTTGACATCAATATCATTGCCTTAACTTTCTAAAAACCCAAAAATCGAGAAACATACTTTGCAACATCTCTTTTCATTTCATCCCACCAAAAATACTCTTTTGGGCATCATTACGTCTTGGTGTTTCCAAGATTAATAGAGAATGGTGAATAATTAGACTCTTCAAAAAATAATTCATTAAATATGATATGAGAGGTATAAAAACATGGTTCTTGAAACTTATTTTCACATTACAATAAATGTTTAAGTAGATAAAATTTCTCACCTTCTTTTGTAGCTCTACGTCTACTTTATATTCCTTCTTAATCATCACTTGTATAAATTGTTGGACATTCATCTGAGACAGAAAATATTTCTCCCCTTCTTTTATGATTTCAAGATTCATCCATTTAAATTTGATAAATAATTTATCTTTTGTCATCCTCATCAATGATAGGATAACATGGTATTTTTGAATCAAATCATTTCCACCTTGTTCAATTTTCCATGTTGGTAATGTATTAAGAATTTGTAATTTTTAATCAACTCTGAACAACTTATTTGGAACATATTCAGTTCCTTCTGAGTATTAATATACATTAAACTTTTATAATTGGAATATATATCACTCCTTTCTCCATATATATAATTCTTATATATATTAAATTCAAAAATTAATGTATCAAACTCCAAATCATGAATATGGTAATTTTAATCATGGGTTTTCCATATTCATGATGTATAAGATATCACCATATCATTTTTCATCATAACACATCCCATATCATTCATCGATACATCACTATAGATCAAAATCCTTTATATGATACAGGGTATTTTCAGCACAGGTTCTCTAAATAACCTTCTTTTCATCTTGTTGAAATTCTATTCTCATTCATCTCTCAATATGAACGTAACTTCTTTGTGAGTCAATTTGGTGAGTGGATTGGATATTTTTGAGAAATACTTCACAAGATTCCAATAATAACCATCCAAAACAAGAAAAATTCAGATCTGAGTTAACATTGTCGGTCTAGGACAATGTTAAATAACTTCTTTCTTTATAATATCCACATATATACCATCATTTGAGAAATTGTAACCCAAAAATGTAACTTTCTGAAACCCAAATTCACACTTGATAAATTTTTCATAAATATTCTCTTTTCTGAGGGTATTTAGTACAATCCACAATTGATCTTCAAGTTCTTCCATTATCACTGAATATAATGTGAAATAAAGACTACCACAAACTAAGACAGAAAGTATCTAGTGACTCTATTTATTATTTCTATGAAGATAGTGGAAAATTAGTAAGACCAAAATGAATCACTATAAATTCATAATGTTTGTATGTTATATAAATTTCCATATTTGGTATATTCAACTTTTTAAAACTCGATTGATGATATTTGTAATGATTATCAATCTTAGAAATTTATTGGGATCTAAAAAGATGATAAAAAAGACAAAAATGTGGGTCAGATGATACTTTTCTTTATAGTGTTCTTATTAAGTTCTTGATAATCAATGAAGAGTCTATTTGATCCATCTATCTTATTAAAAAACCTATGATATTCACCCCAAGGTGATGTAATAGGTAATATTAATCCCTTATCAAAATTCTCTTGAAGTTTATTATTCAATTCTTGCAACTCAATTGGGGACATTTTATAAGTTGTCTTTGAAATAGGCATTCCAGAATGTATTAGTTATATTGAAAACTCAACACCATGATTTAGTTGAAGACATGAAAATTATTTCATAAAGACATCAAAAAAACTCTCGTACAATAGGTTTATCCTTAATTTTGAGTTTCCCCCCAACCATCTGAGATAGATAAACTTTATTCAAATGAATTCAGACCCAAAAGTGGATTTAATTCCCATTAGAAGTTTATATTCGTCCTCACATCAGTAGATTGTTACTGATTCATTCAAAATATGAAATATGACTTCCCTTTATAAAAAATAGATATTATCTTCATATATAGATTTCAAATACATTCCAACTATCACATCACCTTAAAATAATGGAATTATCACAATATTTTCAGCAACTACATTCCCACAAACATCAACCAGAGAATAATTAAAAACATGTGATGTGACTGTTCTACCATTAAGAGTTTTTAGAGCTCACTAAACATCTAATTGTAGAGGTAATATGGTGGTACCATTATAATATTCTTTAAAAAAAATATGGGGTGCATCCATAATAAAATAAAACATTATCTATTTTATAGTGGATGATAATTTTACCTTTCACCACTTCATTTTTGTATTCCACACATCCAATAGTGATTGCCTGGAATTTTTCTTTTATCTTTTTCCATAATAGGTTGTTGACATTGATCATCATCTATAAACCTCATATTTGGCAATTGGTCAGTATAATGCTCATTTACCGATATCTTGAATCATTTATGTGTGGGAGGTGGATTATGTGTAGCGTGTTCTCTAATCGCATCAGTATTTAACTTATTCCCATTACATTAACAACCAATTTCTCAATGAAATTCCCTTCCACACATAAAAAAATCCCTAGTATCTTTAAGATATATTACTCCATGTTTCATTCCACACTTTTTACATAAAGTAAATCTTATCCTAATTTAACTAGGATTTTTATATTTTCCCTTGAATTCTATTTTTATCTTCTTATCAAACCCATAATATGGATGGGTAACTCTAATCTCCATCTAAACCATGGGTGGATATAGAATGGTTTCCATATGGATACTAAATTCCCTTCTGTATAATTCCATTTGGAGACTTGGTTTTAATCCAATATAGAATCAATCAACCCTAATTTCATGTTAGATGATAATTCTAGAAGTTTACCTTACATGTATTATAAAAGTTTCTTCATAGGTACCAAGGTACTTATCATACTTTTACTTAAGTGTAGGAAACTCCTTCACCATATTATTATGAAGAATACAAGGAAAGTACTTATTGAATAATATGTTATTGAACTCATCCCATTTCATATTGTTAATTTCTTCTAATCAACTAGTTTTGTTAATAAGATTACACCATTGATCTGCTTCACCTTCTAAATGATAGAATGCCAAAATGACTTTCTCATGTTCCGAACATTGGAGAATCAAAAGTATAATTTCAGTGGTACTGATCCATTACTCATCCACTAGTGGATCAAAAGACCCATAGAAGGATGGTAGATACTGCCTCATGATGGATACAACATATTGGGTATACTTAGGGTGACATGGGGATCCTCGAAACCCTTCCACCTATCTTCTCGGCATGTGACAATGAGTTCCTTAGTGGTATTCCCCAAGAGGACATGATTTTTAGAGAAATGATGAATTGGGATCCTAACAGTGTGGCGGGTCCTGATGGTTTCCCCAAAGGATTTTACAGAGCTTCGTGGGACATCGTGAAAGTGGATATAATTACATCTATCCAAGAATTATTCATGGGTTTCCCTTTTCCCAAAGTTTCATGTGAAAAAAATGTGGTTCTCATTCCCAAATCTAGGTCTCCCACATCCATCGAGAATTTTATCCATATTATTATGGGTAATTATTCTTATAAAATCCTTACATGTATCATTAATTCAAGGTTATACATCCATATTCCCAAGTGCATCTCTAAGGCATATCATGCCTTTTTCAAAGGGTGTTCCATCCATCAGTGATCGTTTTGGACTAAGAAATGATTAGGGATGTGATAATTAAAACTAATGGCTCAAATATGGCTATTAAATTGTATATGAGTAAGGCATGCGATCGTGTGGAGTATAGCTTCATCAATAAAGATCTCTTGGTTATTGGCCCCTCTCTATGGAACATTGATATCATCTTTCGTTGTTGTAGTTCATCTTAGATTTCGATCTCATTCACTGGAAAAATGTTCAGTTTCTTCAAAGAAACATGTGGGATTTTTCAATGAGATCCACTCTCACCGAACATCATTACTATCGCTCAAGAAGTTCTCAGTCGATTTAATCACTACAACATTTCCATTGGTTCAATACATACCTTTCGCAGTAGGATGTGATTCCCCTCGGTGTCCCACCTTATGTTCACAGGTGACTCCATAATTTTTACGAATACATCTAGTAGGTCTACACGCGGCCTGAATAGAGCGTTAGAGGTGTATTGTCTGTGGAGTGGTCAGATCAACAACCAGAGTAATAGAAATTTCTATATCTCTAATTCATTCTCTGATAGGCGTATCCTTAATGTGAGTCTTATTCTGGGAAATCACAAAGGTGATCTTCTCATACTATATCTGGGTGACCCTATCTCATTGTAGCCTTTTTGTATTCGCTATTTTGATTCCATAGTTTGTAGAAACATGGAGAGTGTTCCTAACTGGAAGAGTCGTTACTTGTCCTTTGGAGGCGGGATTTCCTTGGTCAAAAACATTCTTCCGGTTACCCCGATTTATGCTATCTCTTCTATTAATGTCCTTAATGGGGTTATTCACAACATGGATAGGATTTTTACTGGTTTCATTAGGGACTTCATGAATGAGGGTAGAAGGAATTGGGAATCCTGGCATAAGATGGCGAGGCCAGTCAATGAATGTGGAATCAATATTTGTAATCTTGGTGATTCCCTTACCTACATGCATGGGAAAATGTTATAGGAAGACATGGAGAAGTAGAAGATAGGGGGAATGACCATGAATTCAGGTTAAATTGGGAATGGGGTTGTCTGGGATGGGCATGATTCCCCCCTTTGGTGTGATATCAGTCCTTTGGTGAACTCGTTCAGACCTCACACTCGCTGGATCATCGGAACTGGGGATGCTTCTTTATGTCATGACAATTGGTGTGGGAAAGTCATTGGTTACTTGGGTGGGCCTCACACACAATATTTCATTCAAGGAGGCCAAAAATCATTTCAATTTCATCAATTCTATTCTTGACACAAACCAGAAGGATATGTTCCACCTCATCGAGCTGACTATAACATCTGATCCATGCATGTTCACCCCATCCTCATCAGGCTTCTTCACATCCAAAGATTACCATCGTGAGTCCATCATGCAATCATTTGTGGACATATACAGTTGAATTTTTTGGGACAGGGCCATACCCACAAAGATCAAATTCCTCACATATAGAATCCATAGTAGATCAATTCCTGGAGATGATAACATAAAATGGTTCAATCTGAGCATGGCCTCCAAATGCATTTGTTGTAACAGGCACAATGAGGAAACCACATATCATTTGTCCATTGAGAGAGATTGGGTAAAATATATTTGGAAGATTTTTGGTTATTTCACTAGATTTTCTTTTCTAGCCATGGTGGACCACTCCTTTCATGTCCTCAAGATCCCTGGCTAGGGAACTGAGGACCTAGAGAGAATATCACTATCTCTGGTGTTTCACGTAGGGTGTTGGTTCCTATGGAGGGCATGGAATGGGTATCTTCATAAATCGGTGGCCACATCATAACAAGCAATCATTATTCAAACTAAAATCATGCTCTTTAATATGGTAGGGGTTCTCAGTACCTGGAGGGATGCTCCTACACTTCAGCAGATGCTTCCTACCTTGCATAATCCCCCTCCATCCACCAGCTCTTCCTTTGGTAAATGGGTTTGATGTCACCCCCCCCCCTTCACAGATTCAAACTCAACAACGATGGTTCTTGTGTTGCAGGCATCATGCAGGGAGGAGGTATCATTCATGATTGCAATGGCTTAGTCATCCTTTATTTTTTTACCCATTTGGGTCTCAATAGCTCACTTCTCATAAAGTCTAAGACCATGTTTTCCAGTCTCCATGTGTGCTCTTAAATGGTATTAGAACCCGTGTAGGTGGAAACTGACTCCATGCTAATTTCTAACGCTCTTCAAGGCCTCAACATTTTTCATGGTCTATTGATTATGTTATTCGAAAGTGTCATCGTCTCATTAGAATTAACACCAAAGTGTCCCACTCCTAGAGAGAGGGTAATCAAACTTAATATTATCTAGCCACACTTAATAGTTCTGGATCAGAGGTCCTCAATTTCAACACCCCTCAAAGTATGAAGCCAATGGGGATCTATATTCTCAGAGGGGATTCCCTTGGTGTCCCCCACTTTAGATCCATTTATTCATGTTTCCATTGGCCTATTTTCTGTCCAGTTGTATGTTCCATTTCTTATCTTTGAATAAAAAATTACATTATGATTCTAGGTTATTTATTATTATCACCAAAACTCTAGGATTTTATCCAATGTATAGAATTATCCTAAGGGTTATTACTAAGGTAATTCCATAATAATTTCCAATGGAAAACTAAACCTTTCTCTAATATCAACTGTAACATGACATACTTTTCATTCATAGATGCTACATCTAAATTGCTTAATATTTATTACGTAACATATCAATACCATGCCATTAGTATAGGTGTTTAGTGTCTTGGGAATCATGGGAACATAAAAAACTGGTTTATTGAACAACTACAACATCTCCCTGTTATTAAATCATAACTAGAACCACTTTTTACACATCATTCTTAATAAAATTCTTCATATCCAAACGAAAAAAACATAAGCAAGGGTGAGCTCATGTGCTCGGTAAGGGTAATACTAGAAAAAAACATAAACATAAAGGCATAAGAACATGAAAATGTCTTTTGAAAATAATATCCTTCAAATCATGGATCAGGATATTGAGTCATGGAACAAATAATAGATTTCCGCAAGACTTCAATTATAAAATAATCAAGGAACATAATTTCTGGGGGTGTAAAATGAGACATGAAATTATGGCATACAAAAAAGCATATAAAATCATTTACATATTAGTCAAGGCTCACTGTCAAGAACATCATAGTAGAAAAAGTACCCTACAGAACTTACTTCAATTTTAATTCCAGCCCTGTAAAACTGAATAGAGTTTACTCTCATTCCAATCATGTATTACTATACCATGTTCACTTTCCATTATAGTACTGTATATGTCATGAGATATAAATCTTTTTCTAATGAATTGAAGGTTGATATAGGTCTGAACCATCAAATAATGAAAACCATACATATTTTTTCTAAAATTTCATGAATCATTTAACAAATTAGAACACATGAAAAGAAATTGTCTTTATAAAATATTTAATCATTTCAAAACCAATAGAAAAGAAATTGGTTTCAAAAATATCATGTAATCATTTACATAAAAAAACCACAAAAAAGAAGAAGGATGCGATTTTTTAAAAATATGTCCATTATACCACAAGTAACATCAAATAATGTAGTCTTATACGTAAAATAATTTTGAGGGATCACATAAATAATTCTTGAAGAAAATATCCTTTATTTTTTAACAAAAAAAATTCCGTAAAATATCATACTACTTTAAGAGAAAAAATTTAATGGAAAATAATCTTATAATATTTTAAATTAATATTTAAGTAATTAAGGAGTCATATAACCATTAAAATATACTAATGTTGTAAAAAATATTCCTTTCATAATTTTTTAGAAAATTCAAAAAGGAACATGTGTGGAAAACGAAAAAAAATTCCTTTAAAAATGGTTTGTAAAAGATTTCACATGTATAACAATTCCTTTATAAAATTGTATAAGAATATTAAAAGTATTTTTAAAAAAAATAGGACTCATGGACGTGGAAGATAAATATTTCATTGAAGATACTTACATATAAAATATCATGAATAATAATTATATTCTTGAAATTAACCCTTACGTTAGGTCTAATTTCATTCATACATATATGAAACTCATGTTAATGGTTTAAAGAATGTTATTAATTTATATTAGAACCATATTCATATTTATGATATCATATATGATCCTATTATCTCATCTTATCACATTTTTTTAATAATATTCATTATTACCCTTCATTTGGGTGTTAACTACTTCATTTTACTATCCATGTTTTATAATATATGTCAATGTTATTGTGTATATGATACCTTTTTCGTCTCTAAAATGATATTATGGTAATATATATATAATATTTATTCATTATATACATTTTTATAATAATTTTTAAATTGTGAACATGGAAAATGAACTACTTCTCATTATGAAGATGATAGGTTGTACATACGCATGAGAGATGATATCATTCTCTTAACGGTGATATTTTAAAGTAGTGTGTGGCATATTATTTTTTAGAAAATAAATATAATGTTACAATTAGAATATATATATATATATATATATATTATTTTCATATGTATAACCATCCAAATAATTCCATGATTAAAAACAGATTACACCATGGTGTGCAGATGGTAAGTTGTACGTACGCAGATGCAATGATTTAGTTTTTCATAGGATGGATAAAAGGTGGAATGTGGTTGTTCCATAATCATAATTACATCTCAATATATTTTTGATACCTGAGTTATTACCTTATAATGGAAATATCACAAGAATAGGAATTATAAGAACAAATAATCATGAAAGAGCGGGTATATACAATTACCTCTTCAAACTACCTTTACATTTCTTCTTAGGAGCACTAGGGTTGTTCATTTGAGAATAATATTTCCTATAGAATGTGTATAGGGACATTTTGAAGAGAAATGAGAAGGGGATGGTCGATCTTGAATGGTTAATTTGATGTGATTATTTTAAGGAGGAAATTCTCTTTTGTAATTGAGGTGAGGGGTAATTTTGGAATTTCAAAAAATACTAATTTATAATAAATTCAATCTCGAGTAAAATTCCTCCAAAATTCCATTAATTCGAATATAATATGAGGAAAATAATTTAATCTCATTAAAAATATATTTTTATACATGTTTTGGTATAATTTTAAATATTATAATTTTAATCAACCCTTAGTTAACACATTTTAATTTTAACTATGATATAAATAATTTCAATATTAAAAGATTTTCATTTTTACTTGTGTGATGTCAACACTATAAATTAACTATTTATAACATTTTTTACAATATTATAATTATATTTTATTTCTAACTATTTTTAATGATTTTTAAATTATTTAATAAAAGGTAACTTTGGTAGAATATCATTAGAGTCTTTTTTGACACTGATATTTACATAGACTTTTAACAATATCAAGATAACAAGTTAACTCTAAAGAAAATATTTTATTATATCATAATCTCATTTATGTGGCCCAAAAAGTAAAATGATAAATTTATATAATAAAAATAAGTTTATTAAGTTAAAAATGTACATTTATATATGTTCATAACATATATTTATTCCCTATCTATAAACATACAAGATATTTAAGAGAAAAAAAGTGAGATATTGTGATATTATTTTATTTAAATATTAAATAAATCATTTTCATGGGCATGTTTCCATTAAACAACATAATTTCAATCCTTATGTGTTAAGGTATGAATTATAATCATCAAATAAAATGTGGTTATATGTAGGTTTATGTTATAGTCCTAATAATTTTATTTTTATACCAAATCACCCAAATTACCCTTTACTATGGTAAGAAAATTTACCAAGGTTAGTATTAATATTGGGAACAATTAAAAGGTAATAATTCACTATATTTGGACCTTATGAATCCAAATTTTTCATTAAATTTTCAATGATCAAAACAAAAAAGTTGAATAATTTAATTTAAAATAAAACTTATAAAATTCCGTGAAAAACAGCTTTTCATAAAAATCCCTTTCAAAACATAAAATTTTTTAACAATACATTCTTGTATTAAAAATAATCTTCAAAAAATAATTATTGGATTATTTTAAATTAAAATTAACTAATTGAAATTTAAAACTAATCTAAAACAAAACATTACCTTGTAAAGACACTAAATGAAAATACAGTTTTCAATAAAAGTTAGTACTTTCATTATTCGTAAAAAAATAAAATATTTGGGACAATTATAAAAAAATAAATTTTAGATAGTTTTGATAAAACAAAATAAAAAATAAAGTTATTTTATTATCAAATATTTTTTCTACAACTTCAATAAATTAATATTTATAAAAATAATAAAAACTCATTTTCTAAGAAAGAAAATATTTTTATGAATAAAGTGAAATTACTATAAATTGTGTGATCATTTTATATGAACATACCTACACATTCATAATTAGTTTAAAATTTATATTTATTTACAAGATTACTTGTTTATATTTATTCTCACCAATTTCCCCTCTATGTTATAATGGATTATAAAACTTATGTGGTTTGTTTAAACTCATGGATGAATGCAACGTATGATATCGATGAATTAAAATTATTTATAGAGAAATATTTTTTTTAAATTTCATGGTGATACATATATATATATCTCACAACTATATTCTGTATGTACCTAGGTTCTCCCATATATTTTTAGAAAATTAGTGAAATATTACAAGAAATTTAAGGAATTTTTCAATAATTTTGTTATACTCTTTTTAAATATTTTTACGTTGTGATCCTAATTACTCAGATAAAATCTACCTTATGATTTTATTGTGTTGTATTAAGTGAAATTTTATGGAATAAATAATGAAATTTTTTTTTAAAAAAATGGTTTGTAATATCACCTAATAATGAATGCAAAATATATAAATACATAAAAAAGATAAGAGAATGAAACATTGAAACCCATTTACAATAGTACAAAAAAATCCCGTAGAAGACCAAAAATTAGAGCAAGAGAGACAACAAAAACTAAAAAATTAGGATTAAAGACATATGACACACATTATTGGAACAAATTTTCATCTCAAATATAGTACTATAAAAATGATTGGACAACCAGAAAAACACTTCCCATGAATGACTCCATGCTAATAATACAAATATTATAAAATACCTTATTATAGACCATGGATTGGATATAGCATGATGGATGCCTCAAAAATCACTAATAGGGGGAAATTTCCGAAAACATGAAATCCATAATGAAAAATTCCATATGAACAAAGAAACACAATAACTATTATAATAAGAAAAAAAATACGGTTGACTGACATTTATCCTTCCATTTTCACTATCCCTTATCTCCAATACCCTTTTATATCTATCCAATGTAGAGTTCTACAAGAGAGAAATAGTGAAAATGGTAGAGTTGGAGGATGATTATGGCCTTTAATCTTCAAATTATTCATATAGTTAATGATATACTAAATAATATTTTATAAACACTAGAAAAGTATGAGAGGCATTGAAGTAGAAAACCAACAATATAGGAATGTAAAATGATGAAATATGGGGTGGAGGATTATTAAAAGATATAGATAAAACCCTATTATTAGGGGGATGAAGATGGGTCGTGAACCTCATGAGATAATGGGTCCATCCCCTCCATCATGAGATCATATATAATTTATTCATTAATATATCAAACAATTTCTTTCCTGATACAAATTCGTAATAACAATTAATATATGGTGAAATACATTAATTTATTTAGAGTGATATCCAATGGAACATAAGACATGTCTAATTTTTACTAGTGGATATATCCTCATGATTTCCCATAGTATAGAACAGTATGTCTAGAATTTATTAGGAGAGATCTCGATGATAATAATCTATTGGGTCCTGATAGTCAAAAATCATCTATGTCTCATCATAAAGATATATCTTAAGAATATGAAAATTTTATGGAAATTTTTTATTAAAATATTTCAATGAAATTATTATATTGGTAAATTAAATATCACATTGCTGTAATAAATATTTAGAGAAAATTTTATTATTAATGATTTATAGAATAAAAATCACAATATGAATATAATAAATATATATTTTATTAAAATGATGTAAAAAATTCATTTGGATAAAGGGTAACAATATTAACAAATCACCACATATTATTGATAAAACATTAAACCACTCAAAACTAAAAATACCTCACATAATATTCATTTTTATTAAAAGTAATGGTTATAGTCATTAATAATGGTATATTTTACATTTTTTCTATAATTTTAATCTTGAATTCATACATTAAAAGAAAAATATTATGAAATGATATTCCATAGTATATTTATTTTATACAATCATAAAAATTTTACTTATTAATAATGAAGATAAGTTTATTTTAATATATATTATGACAATACTTTATATTCCTTAAACAATTCAATAATCTAGAAAAAATTATGGAATATTTTGTACAACTAATTTTTCTATGTATGAGTCCATAACATACATCATATTTATACATATGGATACTACTATATCAATTAGTATTATCTTTCTCAATTATTTTCTTAATCTATGATAATAGTTCAAGAAATTATATTTTGTATGACTAGTGTTGGGTTCCCGTTATAACTATAATGCAAACTTATCCATGTACCAAGAATATATCTCTTATACATTTACTACTATCAAATTTTTTTATCATGGAATTGAATAATTAAATGAAAATATTTATTACACATAGGTTAAAACTATATATATATACCATGTACTACATTATACATCCAATTTTATATACATATGGATTTTAAAAAATCACCATAATCTCCTCATATTTTTGAATACATCATTTTTGAGTAATTTATGTACTGAAATATAATTATTAAATCCATTATGATTTTTTTATATATTATTTTTAAATACCCTAAATATATATATATATATATATATATATTATGAAATTTTCGAATCAATCCTATGTATTATTACTCATATATCTATATTCAAAAAACTATGGTAATAACTTAAATAAATTCATTAGAGAAATAATTTGGTCAATTAATCTTTTAAGAATATATGACTAATATTTATATTTCATATGTTATCAAAATTATTTACATTGAAAACTATAGAACTCACAATTAGATATTGAAAAAATGTGATTAAATAATAATACATTATTTTATTCCGATGTTTATCCATTAATAGATTCTTTAAATATTTCATATAACAATCACTGTAACTACTATGGAAACTCAAATACTAAATTCGTTTTATAATGTATATTTGTGAAAATGTTTTCAATGGAGAATAAAATTCACTAATATTAAACCTATAATAACCAAACATTACTTATAGTTTGTCACAATATGATCCATATCAAGATTTCTCTAGAATATCCATTTGGAATTTCTATGATTTACATCAGATGAAAATGTTATAAAAAAGAAGACTCAATTTTGGTATGTTGACTCCAATAATGTGTCATGTCTACTTAGAAACATTATCTTATATCCATTTATGTATTATCTATGTGTAATGTGGTCATTATTTTAAAATAATACAATATATATATATATATCAAATCACTCAGTGATTACAAAACCATCTCATCATTTTTATATTTCCTACATAATATATTTCTCTTAAATGATTAATTTTACTTAGTGTAAAAGAATTTATGTTACAATTAAAACTTTTTCCCATACTAAAACTTCAATTCTTTGAAATTTAAAATTCTAACACTAACACAAATATAAATGTACTTCCCACTTATATCATTATATAAATTCATTCATCTATGTTTTTCTATCATACAATTTGTAATATAAATTATAACATATGATATTATACTATGGTTAATATCATTTTTTCATGATATATATTATTTTTTAACATTATACATAAAAAATATATTTCATCAAATGAAAATTTGTTTTTTATATAATGTATTTTATTTATTTTATAATCAATATGATATCTATTATTCTTTACGAGTTTCCAATGGTTAATTATTAACATTAATACATTTAATATATATCAGGATAGTATGTATACATTATTTTAAACCCATATAAGTATCCTCATCAATATAAAATTTATATAAATCATCACCCTAATGTGTATAATAAAATAATATCTTGTAAATTTATATTCTCTATGTTATAATGATCACTAAATGCAAGGTTAAGACAATTTTTCTATCACCTACTTAATGAATATCTTATCTTTTATATAGTATATTATCTACTACACCATTACATTTATTAAAATAAAAAATGAAATATCCTGATGCAAATGGATGTAAACCTATTTATTATTGATATATTTTTCAAAATAATTCTAATTTAATCCCTGATGGATTGTATATTTATCATCATTTTCTGTTTGAAAATTTATTTTTCTTAAAACATATTTAATAATTTCGAAAAACTTATGTGTATTTATGCCAAATAGTTTTAAAATCCATATTGAAATAAATTTTAAAATTTCTTCTTGTTTTACTTGTGATATTATTACATTTTTTCAATTAGGTATTATTTTATCCTGATGTTTTATATTAATTATTAATTTCTGATATTTGAGATATGTGAATGAATTATAACATAATTATGTATTATGTATTAGAATTTCTTATAAAAAATATTTTTATTTTGGGATATGTCCATTTGGAATCCTTAAAGACTACCATTTGAGTATCATATGTTCATTGGAATATTTCCATCAACAATTTAGAATGTGTCTTTGTCAAGAAAAGGGTTATATAGACCTGGTCCTTATTCGACCCATGATTTAATTTTTCAACTCGAATTAATTGTATTTTTTTACCATAGACATTTTATCATTTATTGTTTTTATTAATGAGGACATATATCAAACATAACAAACCCATGCATCATAAAGTGCACATTTCCAGTTATTTTCCATTTTTCCATAATAAATTACTTTTAAAATGAAACACATTTTTCTAGGAACATACATCATGATTTTCAAATTGACTTCATATTTTTTCTTACTAATCCTTAACCCCATAATAAAATTTAATAAATTTTAAATATGATAAAAACCATTATGTGATATATTTATATAATAAAATAATCTTATTAGTCAATTTCAAAACTATGTCATCGTATAAGTGTGTTTTCCTATAATATAATAAACATTGAGATTAAATAACCATTTACTTAAACCTCAAACCAAAATTACAACACAATTAATTTTGTAAAACTATTTATATAAATATATAATGAAAAAATCATAATCGTGGGGGCTTATTAGAAAATATAAGAACCCATTAATGATATTTTTTCAAAAACATACATTTTCTACCTTAAAAAGAAAAATTATTCAATAAATAAAAAATTTTGTATCTTAATTTATGAAATCAATAGATTTATATTAAAAATATATTGGAATCATAGAATAGTCTTATAGGTTCCATATGACATTATCTTCTTATAACATTTTAAAATTCCATTACAAGAACATCTAAAATTTGGATAACATAGTCTATTAATTAAAACATAATTTTATAGAGAACCTAGAAATTACTCATTGTATTGGAACGATATATTGTGTTCACTTATCATCATAAAAAATGTAGAAGGTAAATAACATACATGAAAATAATTAAAAATTATTTTCCATCATTATAATCATAAAAATTATCTTTTTTAGCCATATGTAAAACATTTTTTTAAACTGACATGTCCCTTCCCTTTAAAAACCCAATTTCCAAAATAAAATTCAGATAATAAAGGGAAATTAATTTCTTGAAGAAGAAAATAAAACATATTTTGGAATAAAAATATGAAATAAAACTTTTTGTGGAAGGAAATTTTATTAATTTCCTATATGTTAAAAACATTCCTATTTCACTTTTATAAAGCAAGACAAACATTCCATATATGACACGCAAAAAATATTCCTTTTAAAGATTTTTGTATGAATATAAAATGAGAGATTAAATTCATTAGATATCTGACACACAATAGGTAATTTCGTGATGAAATTTATGAAAAATTATTTTCAATCAATTTAAAACTAGGTTATAAGATAGAACATCCCTTTCCTTGAGATCAAGTTGTCACATAAGTTATGTATCTTCCTAAATAATAAATATATGTTACTTTTAAAATTCTAAATAATATATTTAATTTTCGTTATATTTTTATTATTCATTTTATTTAACTTATTACCATTTCATAATTAATAATGTAATTAATTAAATATACTTATGACATTATGAGGTTGTTTTATTCATAAGTCCATAATGTCATAAACAAGATGGATAGGGTAAAATAAATCATTTTTATATTAGTTACAGAATCATAATCATATTATAATTATAATTTTTTACATTAAATATACCTTTGGAATTGATTATGTAAGTTGGTTATGGAAAATTGTTTATATTAAAACATATAGATAGAATTCCAAATGTACACATAATTCACATTTACATATTTAAAAAAAATTAAAATGTGTAAGAAAATAATTATTTTATATTTATATATTTATAATTATTTCCAAAATATACTTTTATTTTTTAAAATACACATATATATATCTTTTATGTGAGGTTTTAATGAAAAATATATATATATTTGTTCGTAGGGTGGTAGTAAGAATGTGTGCAAGGAATATTTTTTTTCTTTTTTCATAAGATGGATAAATCAATGAAAAAATTTTATAGAATAAAAATAAATAAATTTCAATACATGTTAAATACTGATTTTATTATATCAAAATTGTTTTATGAGGTCTGAAGTAGGTAAAAGAATAAATAAAAAATCACTCGGTTTAGAACTATTCCTATTCTTCAAACAACTATAATAGATTTATACCTATGGATTTTATAAGATGAATTTTTGATAAAACGATAGCATCTAGAAATTGTTGGATATGTATGGGATGGATTTGGGTAGAGAATTTATATGTTAAAATTTTATTTAATTGGGTATAATAGAGTATATTAAGTGAAATTTTATTAGTGATAGAGAGGACACACTTGAAATTTATCAAATGATTAAAATATATTAACATCATACTCAATCCCCATGGATCCAAAATTGCTGTTAGTATATGAGGATATGATATAGGTTCTAAATATTTCTTTAAAATTTAATTTATACATGACACTACTTTATTTAAAGCTTTATTTTTTTTATTTTATCCTATTTACACATGTTTTTACTTTTACAATGGTAACTGAATTTATGTTACTAAAGATACAATTAATAATTAAAAAGATTAAGGTTGACCTATTTAGCTAATATAAAATACTTATTAAAAATATGAAATTAATTTTTGAAGATAAATATCTACCATGTAAAACAATTTATTGAAGAATATAAAAAAGTAACATGTTAAAAATCGTTTTCTAGACAACTGCATTTTTATGTATAAAAATGTGTTTATACAAACTTCAATCATAATAATGACCCAAAATTCATTAAATGAGTTACATATAATTAATTTTAACTAATTATATTTAAAACCGATAAAATATGTTAATTTTAAAAATTCGAAATGAAAATTGGTTTTTATAAAAATCTGTATGTTCTACTATATACCCAAAAAATATTTTTTCAAATTCTCATAAAAACAGATTTTTTTACTTTATAATAATAAATATAGAATAATTTTTGTCATAAAAATTAAATTATTTTTAAATTAAATTTTTAAATAAAACTTAATATGTGTTAATCCCAATTTAGTTTGAATAAAATTATTTTCTTGTTAATTAAGAAATTACATATTTTTATAATAAAAATAATTGATATTTGAATTATAATCCGTAAATATTAATAAGTAATTAAATTGATATATTATTAATATTTCCTAGTTTTTAAAATTATTCAACCATTTTTTTGATTTCATCTTTAAACATTTTTATTCACTTAATAAACAAGTGTGAATATTTCTACATGATATCATTTTATGAGTCACATGTTTCTTCTTCAATCATGTTGTTTTCTCAAAAAAATATAACCTAGTTAATAACCATTTTATTTAAAAACTAATCTTTTTAGTGAAAAATCTAAAGAGTTTTTTCATCATTATAAATGTTTTCTTATAATTGAACTATTTTAGGTCTTAAAATATTAAATGCATTTGGCAGATAATTCAATAAAATTGATACATGAAAAACATCATTATGCTAAGACAAACATAGCGGTAAATCGACATGATAAGAAACCAATCTAATATTCTCCATAAATCCATAAGTCTAATGAGCCTTGATTTTAAACATCCCTTTTTATAAAAATGCATAATGATTTTCCATTGAGACACGTTAGGAAAAATATGGTCACCCACATCGAACGAAGGATCATTCCTCTAGTTATCCATATAAATTTTTGACCAACTCTGAGATTCCCTCATATTATATGTAATCATCCTAACTTTCTATACCATCTCTTATTCCAATTCATTTACCAAAAAACGTCTTTCAGAAACATCACCCTAATAATCTTGAGTCCGCCACTGCATTCCAAATTATACTAAAAATACTACATCTATATACAAAAATAAAACAATAATTTAATGAAATTTAAACAAGTGAAATATATTTATCCTAACATATTTGGTAATCTAATGAACAAGATTATAGAATATCCTCTAATATTTGGATCATTTTTTTGGACTAGACATCATATTCTGGATGAAATTCTATATTGAAATTTCATTCATTACCCAATAAATTATAAATACCTTTCAAAAACTTAGAAGTAAATATATGATCGTGATTATATAAAATAAAATGAGAGACTCTATGAATTATAATTACCTTCTTAACATAAATCATATAATTATTACCCAAATAAATTACTTATAATAAGAATAAAATTAAAAAATTCAGATGATCAAAAATAAGTCAAAACACATTATTACCTCATGATGTGTTTTGTAATCCAACCAAAAAATCCAAGGATATATTATCTCATTTAAATTCTAATTATGGAAATGGTTGAATAATTTCCATTAGTAATTATCATTCTACTTTTAAATTTTGACACGTATAAAATTTCATATTAAATTGTAAAAATTATCATTTCATTTTTTCCTGCTAGATATATTCATGACGGTATCTATACATCTTATTTGAATCATAATTAATATAAATAGAAGAATTTGGAGATTCTATCAATAATTGTTTCTAAAATTAGGAATCATAGGGATAAAATAATTATTTTCAAAATATCAAAACTCTTTCTTTATGAATGATAAATTCAGAAAACATAGCTTTCTATGTCAATTTTATATTTTCTTGTAAATCATTATCCTATTTCTGAGCATTCCAAATTTAGTTTGAAAATGATTAATACATTAATAATTTAAAAAATAATAGATTATGTTACTAGAAGAACAATTTATCTGAAAATATTCTTTAAATCAATAACTAAAACTTTATGTTCCATTCATACCATAGTTAATTATGCATTATCATTCTGACATAAAGTGTCAACTACATAATTAGATTTTACAACATGTTATTTGATCATGAATATATAATCCTTATACATTGAAATTATTATTATCTATCTCATTTGTAATTATTTTTTAGTTAATATACACATTTACCAATTACAATTAGTATATATTGTCTAATTTACTTTATATGAATGATGTATCTCAATTTTTAATGTACACACTATATACACTACTTCAGAGTCCTATATAGGATAATATAGCTCATGAGGGTTCATTTATCATGAATAAAAAGAAAATAAATAATCATTCAATATCAAAAATTAACCATGTCTAATAAATGAAACATAATTTTAAATAATAAACATGACATGGCAGTTCCAAAACTGGAACACTCACTTAAACATATTTTTAAATCACAGAAACATTTATCACATTATTTCATATATATGAATTTAACTGCATTTCAGGGTAACATATTTAGTGGGATAGATGAAAAAGTAAACAATTCAAGAAACCCTTAAATATTAAACTGGTAATCCAAGAAAACTATGGAACTATTATGAATTTTTTTTATCACAACCATTATTCATCTTCTTTAGCTTTACCTAGATAAGATTTTATTCTATATTATTTATAATATATAAAAGTAAATAAATCCATCACAACTAGAATTCACATTTTAAAAAAATTCCCTATAACTTATTTTTTTAGGTTTTCTGAAGCCCTCATATGTTTCTCATGATCTTTATAGATTTTTGAATATATTAAGATATCATCGAAAAACACAATTTAAAATTATTCCAATAAATCATGGATATCACTATATATATGGTTCATAAATATAGATGGAACATTTTTCAATCAAAACGAAAGAAAAACAAAATAATAATTCCTATACATAGTTATAAATGATTCCATTTTAATTTCATCCGCCATCACCTTTACCTAATGATATATGATACTGAGATTAATCTTTATAAAATAATGATGTTACTTGATCTAATTAAAAAACTCATTTATATTAGGTAATAAGTACTTATTCTTATTGGTAATGTCATTAAATTCTCTATAATCAATGAAAATACTCATAGAACTAATATTATTTTTAATAAAAACAATTATGGAAATCCTTAGGGAGGATCTTATCGGATGAATGAAGGCACTATCAACCAACTCTTGTAACTGCTTATTCAATTCCAAAATTTATAATTGGAATATTTGAAAAGTAGGTTTTAATATTGGAAAAAAAATTATTCACCAAGTCAATAATAAATTTAATATCTAAATAAGGTATAATAAATAGAAATTCTTTGAGAAATACAACTAGATATTCATTTTCTATTAGAACATCATGAATTTGAATACTTTCCTTCTTCACAACAATATATGAAAGATAATTTTTATTTACATCTATATTAATTTTCTAAAAATATTGATATTTTATTAAAATTATGATTTCACTATTAAATAAAAATATAATTTTCATTAAAATAAAACAACGCCTTCGGCACAAGAATCTATTTTAGCATGATATAAATAAATCCAAACCATTAAAATAAAAATAAAATACAATACAGGGGGAATTAAAACAAGGTTTTTAGGTAAAGCCTTCCAATAAAAAATAACATAAATATTCTTATAATGTATTTTTCTTTTAATACTATATATTTCATTTTTTAAAAAGGTTCTGAAATCATTTCATGGTGTTGAAATATTTTTTTGATGAATAAATTACATATAAATGAAATAATATGTTTACCCTTAAAACAGTGTCCTAATTTTAATAAACAAATAACGAACTTGTGCCACATTTCTGGATGGGATAACATATTCTAATGTTGTCACAATGGATTTAACCAACCCATTATTCTTGTGACCTTGATTAATTTTATCTTGTATCTCTATATTTTTAAAAATAATTTTATAATGACCCATCTCATTATAATTAAAACATTTTATTTTTATATTTACATTATTCTTCTTACCATTAATGTGATCATTTTATTTATAGTCATGTGATACAAGTCAAAAAATTACACATGAGAAACACATCCATGATTTTATAAGGAATTCTCTAAGTTTTATATTACCACACATATCATAGGATGTAAGCATTATTTTAATCCCTTATAACTTCCTCAATAGATTATTCCCCATTTAATACCGTCAATATTTTTTTACTTATTTTCATAGAAAACGTTATCACATAAAAACTCAATTTCTATCTTCTTATCACATCAACCAAGTTTCTCATCACATTTAAATTCATGAGAATAAAATTTCCTTCCATATCGTGGATTTAATCCAGTGTAAAATCAATTAATCTTACTATAAAGATCTAAAATGAAATAAATTTTCCACCTTTCCGATCTGAGGATGTTTTATTCTTATGCAGTCACTTATATTACCGCCTTCTACCTCAATTCATTGAGTATCATTTCTATCAAAATTCAAAATTATTTAATAAAATATTTATCAAGGAATAAATTATTAAATTCAACCCTTTCAAAGTCATAAATTTAATCTCTTTCCGTGATATTCATTACCATTAACCACCACTAATAAAATTCCCCTTAAAATGATAAATATCTAGAAATACCTATTGATTATCTAAAAACCCATGACTTTAAATACATTTTCCAAATTTATAATCCATATCATAGCTACCAGAATGATAGAAGATCCACAAAATGATTCATGATGTTGTTCCATAAAATCCTCTACTATAGACATATTCAACTTGAGTGATTATGGTTTCTCTCTAAAATGGATTCCACTCTCATTAATAGCCTTTATCGCCTAATACATCATAATAAAAAATTTCTTATCTCCAATTAAAACTATTTTTTATTATTGATTTGGAAGAAAATTTTCCTCTTGGTGCCTTCTTACTTTACCTTCCACATCTCCTATACAGAAAACAATTCTATACAAACATAGATTAGATTAATATATATATTAATATTCAAAATAAATTCAACTATTAGAAAAATTAGAATATATTAGGGGTACCTTCCTACAGTATTTCAACCTCTAAAATTAACTAAATCGTGGTCTGATATTCACAATAAGGACTTAATCCATATTAAACTAATTATTTAACTATGAAATAACAATTAGTTTTATTTCATTCAAAAAGGCCTATTTATGATTATACTTTTATATAATTATTTCATAACACATGTATGAAACAAAATTCATTACAAAGTATTCTCTTTAACTAATTGTCCAATTTTTTCACAATAAATTATGTTTAAAATGAATCACATTTTATTTTCACGAAAATTCATCATGATTTTAAAAATGAAAAAAGAATTTTTCTAAATCAACTTTTAACTATGGTAAATACATTAAAAAATGTTGTATGATCATAATAACCTTACAAAGGGACATATATAGTTAAAAAACGGAACTTGTTAGACAATTTAGAAGCATGAGATTATATAAGATAGTTTTTATTTATCATAACAAACATTAAGATCAAATAATCATTTAAATACCAATAAAATCTGCATTAATTTCCAAATATTCTCATAAACTAAATATTAAGTAAATATATTGTAAAAATAAAAATCATTAAATTATCTTAGGAATCATGATAACCCATTGAAATCATTTGAAAAAAACCTAATTTTTTACCCATAAAGAAAAAATCATTCTATAATAAAAAGATAAATATATTACCATATTAAATTAAAATATTTCCATGAAAAATAATTTTTATATTTAGAAAATTCATATCGATTCCATTGGAGTTCATCTTCATAGAACCATTACTAAAATACTTAAAATTGGAATAACATTCTACATTATTTCCAAAAATAATTCTCTACAGAACATAATTGTTATCCAATTAATTAAAGGTCAATATCTTGCTAACCCATAATAGTTATAAATATACATTGAAAATAACATACATTAGTCATATAAAAACATAAATTCTCATGATTAAACTCAAAAAATATACATGTTAACCCTTAATTGAAACATTTTCTTATATTATTATATACATTACCTTCAAAATCTCACTTTCAAAACTAAAATAACCCTAAAAAGGGGAAGAAGAATCCATATTTTATGAAAACATGAAAACAGGCATGAGGATCCAAATATTAAATATTATTTGTATCACCAAGAAATTTTTTTGATGTTTTATATATTAAAAATTCATTACTTGTATACATTTTAATGAAAGAAAAACATTCTGGGTGAAATTCACATAATGATTGCTTTTGAAGACCAATGTAGGAACTTCCAATGATAAGTAAATAAATTTCTAAATATATTTATTTAATGATTTACGCATTTATAAAAAAAATATATAGATTGGAAAATAATTTTAAAGAAAACCTTAAAACATATTAAACAATGTTTAAAGTTCCTCACCACGAGTTTGAATTGTCATGTATATACTTTAACATCCTATATAATGAAATTATCAAAATTATTTACATACTTAAGAATCATTTTAATTTTTCTTATATTTTTATTATTATTTTTATCTCAATTATTCACATGCCCTACTTGATCACTTAATTGATTAATTGTCTTCAAAAATTTGGAGGATGTTTGGATTATAAGTATAAAATGACTTCGGTGTCTTGACTATGATAAAATGGATCATGATAAAATAATTTACAATATATTAATCATGAAATTATTATAATTTTTATATGTTAATTATAATTTTATCACCATATGTGTATGGTGGTTATGAAAAATGAATTATGTTGCCAAAGGAAGATGGTAGTCTCTACGTATGCATGAGTAACGTTCCCATTTTTCAAGGAACATGAGTTAAAGAAGGAAATAATTATTTTATATTTCTAGAATGGATATTATATCATAAATATTATTTTATTTCATCAAATAAACTTATAAAAACTATTCAACTGAGGTGCTTAATAAAAATAAAATATATTGGTTTGTGAGGTGGGGGTCCACACACCTGAACAATTTTTTTTTCATTTTACAATAAACAAATAAGAAGATGAAAATGGGTTATAAATTAGATAAAATATCATTTTAATATTTAGGGGAAAACTATGTTATTATATCATTATGTTTAGGAGTAGTTTTAAGGATGTATAAAAAAAAAAATTAAATAAAACACTCAGTAGATATTTGTAATTCTTCTTTACAAAACCTCAATAGATTTCAAACTAAAGCCTTCATAAGAGGGTAATATGAAAAAAAACGAGACCCTTATAATGTGGGAATAAATTTTATGAACGTATTTGGCTAGGTAATGTCTTATAAAAAAATAAATTTATGTTTAGAGAATAAACAAAATGTGTCATTTAATAAGTGATATAAGAGAAACACATAGAATTGTTTTTAACAGATTAAAGTATATTACTCTATTAATCAGTAGTAATGGATCGAAAATTACACATATTTGAAGAGGTGATGGTATAGGATTGTAGTATTACTATATAATAGTATTTAAATATGTTTTTATGACATTTTAACACTTATCAATTTTATTTAAACCCTTTTAACTTGTTTTTTAGTATTACTATAGTAACTGGCCAATTTTTACTAAAGTTACTACTCATAATGAACAAAAAAATTGTGATTAACCTATTTGAAAAATTTGAACCTCCTCATTAAAAGTAATCAACTTTTCAGGGTTAAATATCTAACATTGGTATAAATTTATATAATTATTTTAAAAAATAATACGACGAAAATTGGTTTTTTGGATAAATATCCATTTTCATAAAACTGATTTTTTAACAAATTTAAGAATAATTTTCATCTAATATACATTAATTTAATTATTTATAATGAAAATGAACTAATGTAATTGTAAAATATATTATTGAAAATAAGTTACTTTATAAATTCTGGAAATGAAAAGTTATTTTTTATAAAATTGCTATATTTTTGGATCCATGAAACTTATATAGTGTTGCAATATAGCTTCCCCCAAATCTATTTTAAGGAAATTTTTCATATTATGCGCACATTGCTCATGTGTTTTTCAACAGGTACAACACCGATCCTTTTCATCTAGTAGTTGAGGTTCTCTCTATGTCTGGATTCAACTAGGGTTTCCAACTACTCTCCAAGATTCTCTTGGAGGTGGGAGAGGAATGAGAAAAGGACCATTTAAGAATCAGCTATATTCTTGTTGTGTGAATAATTTTTTCATTATCATAGGGATCAACTCAATTTATCTCAAGACATGGGGACAGTTATGATGTTGTGCATAAAAAATATGTTTGTTTAATGCTTCCGAATAATTTTGAACATTTTGGTAGAGATATAATTTGGAACAAATAAAATGGTGAATGGAAGTTTATCATGCTTAAGTATATTATAATGATTTAGAGATAAAATTTCTTTGAGGCATTACATGTGGACGTTGATCTTGAAAGGGGATTCAGAGGTCTTCTCTAGAGATAGTGAAGGTACCTACCAAATCTAGGATCTATCAGAATTCAAGGAGGACATATTAGCATGTGATTTTTTTCTGTTAGTAATAAATAACGGGAAAATAATTAAATTGATTCTAGGTAATATCAAGTCAGTAAGGAGAGAAAAGGTAGACAATAAAAAGATTAATCTATGATTCCTAAATCAAATCTCTCTAGATCGGTGGGAAAACTCAATGGATTTAAGGTTCACGGAGGCTAACCCTATATAGGGGTGCAGAGTTGGGAGAGAATAGGGATCAAAAACAACTTTATAATTGAGAATTCATAGTCAATCAAACTGATCCTGGAGCTATGATACAAGAATTAGAGGAAAACCAGGGATTCCCCTCCCATGAAAAGGGAATTCTCAGGACAGATATAATTCAACCTTATATATTTTATTTGTCGGAGGAGGTGAATAAAGTTGTTAACCAGGACATTTAGAAAATAATGACGATATGGAGGTCCAAGTTGAACCAGACAAGAGATAATTCTAATTGGCTACTCATTTATCAGAATTGATGAAGAATATTTCCAACAACAATTGAAAGAAAACATATGAATAATATTTCAAAGTGAGGAAAATCCTACCATTCTTTTAACGAATGATATAAGTAAAATGATACAACTAAATCTTCCCTTGGGACTCAAGTGTGATAGTAAATAATTGTTGGAAATTGATTTTCATTTCACCCTTATGGAATTGGATGATCGATTTTATTATGAGGAATACCTCGCTCTCTTGGACTTCATTGCTACTATAATCAATGAAAACATGTAAGTCTCCCACAAATATGAGATATGAATATTTAAATCGAGAGACTAGTAGATTCTATTTGTGTATCATTTCTTTTCATAGACTGTTCAATAAAGGTTGGATCTATTCTTGTTTATTGTAGGATATGTTAATTTCCTGGTGGTGTCTTTTCAAGCTAAGTATATATGATGAAAGTGGGCTTGGACTTTGGAATCTTGTTTAGTTCTCCATATTGAAATTGTAAGATGTACTGGTCTCTAATTTCTCAAGTTTTTTTTTGTTTTCTAGGTCTGTTTTCATGTTATCTTTCTTGTAATTTTTCCACTCCACCATAGTGTGGATTTATTGAAAAAAGTGAAAGTTGGATGGAATTTTCTATTAGTAATCCAAAAATAAACTTTTTTTATATTGTTCCATAAAATTTACCCAAATATATGTTTTAATTGGTGATATCAAATATTATATCTTTTTTATTAAATTTATATTCAAGAATTTTGAAATAAAACATTACATTAAAACTGTAAAATTCATGAAACAAAATTTAGTTAAAATAAAACATTATTTATTTTGACATAGAAATTACCTATTATTAATATAATTAATATAGATATATGAAATATAACTCATGAAAATTAAGAAAGATTTAATTGGATAAATAATAAGGATTACCTAGGTATTAATAAAGGTTTGTTACTATCATCTCAATAGATTTAGGGATTTTTTTCAACACCAGTATCCCCTTATATATTTAATATATGTTCATGAATCATTAATAAATCCTTTTTTGGGAGTAGTTAAATCATTTCTAAATATTATTCATTGAAATGTTTCACTATGAATATATTTATTCACCATAGTTTTTTCATCAATGGTATCAGCTTTATATATCACAAAATATCTATTAATAAAATGATATGTACAGATATTGTAGATTCTCTTTCTTTTTCTTATTAATTGATTGTTAATTAGTTTAATACCACATGGTTGTATGATAATCTATTTTCTTATACTATATAGGCAGTATGTATAGTAATTTTGGGATCATGAATGCTAGAGGGATGCCATAGGTATACCTTTGGTGGAAATCATAACAAATATAGCCTTCTACCACATAACGAGAAACATTATAACCATAAAGCTCTTACAATGAGGACCATCATGGTATATTTTATAGTCATAGAGCCATGAAATTATTATTTCCATTTTATGGTTTATGTTATGTACTTATTGGATTCAAGGTGATTGATTCTAGTATATTGTAGTTATGGAACTTACATATGAAAATATTTCTTAATTCTTATCATGAGGTATGTGGACCTTCTAAAAAGGTATTTTTCATGTAAAATTACTATTTTAGAGTTGAATATATTATCCCTTAAGAATATGGCCAAATGATGTGTGGGATGGATCTTAAGAAATGGGGCCTAGTAATGTTGGGTATTGTGATAAATATATCCTAATTAGGATGGAAGTTGTTACTTATGAGGAATATGGAATGGTTAGGATGGGTTTTATTAGAAATATTCCCTAGAAAGAGTGAATGTTGTCATAGATGAAGAATATGGCCTAGTGAGTGCATAGTTTGAGATATTGATGAGATTAGTTCTCAAAGTAGAATCCTATAAATCTTTATTAATTGAAATAAAATCCTTATTAATTCTTGTTAAATATTTTATGGTATTTTTATTTGACTATATTGTAATATTAAACATCATGTGTTGAGGATGTCATTATGCAATTTTTCATTTTTTTGATAAGTTCTTCTATGAATCGATGAAGGAGAAAATTGAGTAGATAATGGGACATACATTCTATATCATACCTTTTTTGTTTATCTTGATTATTAGTAACTACTCATTAGAGTATAAAAATGTCTTTTAGGGAATATAAACCTTTATTAATGATTCCTTATATGGAATATATCCCTCTAAGTATGAGATGGGACGTACAGGTGTTGGTTGGAGGCCCATATTTTAGGACAACCATCTCTAGTATATTTATAAATATATTAAGAATGATTGGTGGGCTCATAAGTATTATTTACTAATGGGGATTATTTCAGAGATCATGAACTTTTTACATAATAACTAGAGAGGTGAAACTAACATGGATGTTGAATAGAGATACAAGATGTGACACCCCAATAGTTTTTGAATTATTTTCAAATATATATAATATTTTTTATATTTTCTTTTACATAAAACAAATATTTTATTTATGTTGAGTGAAATACTATTTTATTCTTATATTACACATAATTACAAGGTAATCTTATTTTACACACAACATAGAATTTAAACCAAACATGACATACTATTTAAATATTATTATTTTGTATGATAGTTGTCAACTAGTAATTAGAATAACGGGTATGAATAGGATTACATAGATTATAAAAATATGGTTTAAACATGTTCTTCTAATTCATTGGTGACCAAATAATTATAAATTAAAATAATACCCTTTTTAAAATAGAAGGATATATTTTTTTGAAAAAATATTTTTATGGGCACAAGCCTATTTTGTATCAATAAATTAACCAAATCACATTTGGTGACCAAATAAATTATATTTTACGCTTCATATTATATTTTCTCTAAAAAACCAGTTTTTACACCGTTTTTGAAGCACTTATTTTAAAACTAAATTATGAAACTTTAAAAAAATTAATTTTAAAAAATAAACATAGTTTTTGGAATCATAATATTAAAATTATCTTAGGGTAAATTTCTTTTTATAAAAAAATTCATGTTTTTATGTATAGTAAAAAATCTTAAATTTTAAATGAAAATTTCCATTTTATTAATAATTTAAATTGATATGTAATATTTTAAATTGGTTTTAATGTTCAAGGAGTTAAATATTATTTTATTTTATTTTATTTAGGTAAGAGGAATCAATTTCATGTTGAAATTAGATGTCTAAAAATTCCAAACTTCTGAACATCTCTCTTTAAAAAATGTGTTTTCTCGTTGCATATGTGGGATTAATATTAAATTAAATTCTGAAATTTATATGAATTGAATTTGTGAAATGTATTAAATATTTTTAATAATAATAATTTATATTTTATAATATTTTTAACTTTATTTTATGCCCTAATTATTAGTAAAAAAATTTAAAATTAATTAATGTGATTATGGTTAAAACTGGGTTTTGTGTATTAGAAGTATTTGTATTAAAATTAATTTTACACACCCATATGATTTTTATTTAATGAATTTTATCTCAAATATTGAATATTTTGGAATAAATTACATGATTAATATCCTTTAAATATTATTTTTAAAGGGTAAATTACCTAGTTAAATAGAAACATGCAGGTTACCTTCATAAAAATCGTCAGGGTAAAATTCAGGGAAATTAATAACTAAGGAATAAATTGTTAAAAATGTATTCTATTGATGAATGTTGTTATTAACCAATTAATACATAAAATCTATAATTATTAAATTTTTAGTCACATTAGTTATGGGAGATCTCCCAAAAGTGAATAATATGTGGTATTTAAAAGAATGTTACTCTTCCTCAACTATAAAAGTGCACTCAATCTTCCCATTTATTCACACAACTCAAGACATTTTTTCATCCCAGTACTCCACAAATAACTTTACAACTCCCTTTAACTAATCCTTTAAGAATTAATTTTGAAATAAATATATCCAATAAATCCTTTATTGCAAACCTTAGGAGGATATATGAAGAAGAGGTAACATTTATCAATGAACGTTTTCTTATTTCATCCCCAAACCCATCCAGTTATTTCTTTAAAATGATTATATGTTAGCATCTAATTATTTCATATATTTTTTTGTTTTTATTATGTTTTTATTACTAAAAACCACAAACACTTCCATCAAATGGATTATGAAATCATCATTCATGTGTGTGGCATATTACCACCCCGCAAACCGATGTCATTTTTTTTCCATTACTACATTTCATGGTTGAGGATAATGTTGTAAATACTCATTTTATATGATATATATGAAATTAATGATGTTTTTATTTATCTTTAACTACTATATATCACATACCTTTATGCATTCCATTTTTTGGGAATATGATAATGTCGTTCATGTATAAGGTGGTCTACCGCCACACGAAGCGATGTCATTCATTCACGCTTTATATAGAATGTATTAATGATGGATTAAATATAAATATATGATACATATATGAAATAAATATTCTAATATAATGATAATTTTTAGTTTTATGTTACTTATCTTTCATTCAATTTGACAATAAAATGGAAATAATGTTCTTGCTTATGTACGACATATCATCTCTATGAACGATGTATTTCATTTCCTATCACCGAATTTTATAGATTAAGATAAATACATATTAAATTATTATTAAATTAATATAATTGATAATTATACAATGATTTCTATTTTTTATATGAATAAATTGTGATTAAAGTAATCGGACCAAAAATACAAAATGAAAACATATACATAAAAACAAAGTGGTTATTACCCTAGATGTAACTTTAACATGAAATAAAAAATAATAGGATAAATAAATGTAATAATAAAATAATATATGGCTTTATGTATATGATTATTTTTAATTATTATACGTATAATAAACATCAATTTATTATACAATAGGGTTGAACGAGTACGACGGAAGTCTAGACTTAAGGTAATGGTATTTCAAGTCTCAACAATATTTCTGAGAGACGTTTTTCATATTCACTACTCATTTATTTTACACAGTGTATACATTTAAATATTACAAGATATATCATGAATTTACCTAATTTAATTATAATTTATGGTTTCATTGATTTTATTATTCCATATTTAATTAAAATTCAAATGTGACTCAACTAGTAAGGGATTTTTATCTCAATATTTCTTGTATGACACATACATTATGGTATAAACCTACAATATTTCATGAGGTGTGTATTCATACCATTTAAATTTAATATAATTCCTGATGATGTTTTACATTTTATTTTTTTTATTCTTTCCTGGATCTTATTAATCAATGATACCAAATTGGTAAATATTTCATCTTACAGTCTCATCGCTTATCACGATTTCATATGATTAAGTCTCCAATGCTGAAATATCATGACCTATCTCTCAATAATTCTCATAAATTTTATTAACCTTTGTTTATTCCTGACATATTCAAGTTATAGTAGCATTTTTACACACAATTGTGTGTAATATTACTAACGAAAAAATTTATTAAATATAACTTCATTTTTCCATTGGGTTGGAAATCTATTTTCTTCCAAAATAATGCTTTCTAGAAAAATTTTATAATTTTTTTTAAATGATATTTTAATTTCATTTTTAGTTAAATTTTTTTTTTAAAATGATTTATGTTTTATAATGTGATTTTCAAAGAACGGTTATCTTCCATAATAAGTATTCATAGTGATATTTCAAAATCCTCCTCCATATAAGATGATAGCCTTTGATATAATTTATGATTTAATTCGGATATTATTCAAGGACACTATTCATGTAATTTCAATGAATGGTTTATGATTTGATGGTATTATATTTATGAAACTTTTTTCTCTTCCATGGGAAACACCCAGATAAAATTATTATGAAACCTGCTTCCTTCATGGGCTATTCTATGATGAAATGACTGTGAATCCTATCAGCTTTCCATAGGTAAATATTTGATGAAATTTCTTTGAAACACATTTCATTTTATGGGTTATGATATGATTAATTATTTATGATTTTTTGGCACGGATAAATACCATTTTTTATTATGGGATGAGTGGGACCTATATCTCCCTCCGATGACTTGTGTGATGATTTATATATCTCCTGAGATTAACATGGATGGAATGGGGAGTGAACCTAGAGTATTAATACATGGTTATAATGGGTAGTGAACTAGGAATAGTAATACTAGTCTAGAATATGATTTGAACATATAATAGTAAGATAGGGTAGATTGAGGATCGAACTTAGTACAGTAAAGGACTTTGTCCACTATGATGGCCTTAGCATTAATCCTTGACCAAGATTGAAATGACTTTATATACATATGTGCTTGTCAAAAATTCATTCCTTATTCTAATGTTATTATCCCAAGACTAATTTTCTTAGGATTCCTTATGATTTTGTCCCATGAACTATAATTCTATATTCCATGACACAAGATTATGTTATTCGGTAGGCTACTTATGGTATTAAAATGTTATGATCAAGTTATCATATAGTTACATTTATATTATTCTTAAATATATCCATTTTTTACCCTTACGGTGCATCTAATATCATTATTTATTATGTTTCCTCCACCTGGGTTATGAAGAAAGGTCTTAAGTAGGGTTTATTTGTTAAGAGTACTAAAGGTGAAGATATTTATGGGTGAGGTTTAAGATCATTCACCAAGTTAGAATATTGTGTATCTAGTATCCAAATACACAAAAATATTTTTCCCTCATCAATGTCATTTAGAAATGTATTTAATATTCCTCTAAAAATATGTAATATTGATGAATGAAAATATTGGTTCATTATAAATGGAATCAGTGGAAATGTTTTTTTATCCTTTAGAAACTATAATTATATTACTCTCGTGATATACCTAAGAATATTAATAAAGACATGTCTTGGGATGTCTCTAATGATAATTTTATGGATGAGTCAATGTGAAGAAAAATATACACAAATTTTTTAAAAGTATGGATTGGGTGGTTTCCATGTAATTAAATATCTCTACGGATACTACAAGTGGATAAGGGTCTATAATAGATGTACAGATGTGTAACAACCCCAAAAACACTTTATTAAAATACACTCAATTGGGAACGGGTGCACAATAATGAGCCTTACTGAACTCAAAGTCTGGCACTCTCGAGGGATAGGTTTTGTAAATTTACAAAGTTGTTATGAACCATCATAAGGATTTAAAATTATGGTGAATAAAAATGACCTAGGATAAACCTATTGTGACATAGATTGGAGTAGGTTTCGTGATTTAGAATTTACATAAGTGAATTATCATTATTACGTGGATTCCCACTATGATTAGTATTTCTCATGCTATGATTTTTGGTTTTATTCAATGGAGGGAACCAGAATAAACTAGGTTAACCGTGAATGTGATGGAAATTTATCTAATGATAAATTAAATTGGATAATGGCTGATGTAAATGATGTTGTGATTGTTCTTAATCTATGTTCATGGAACATGATTAACAACATATACCATAAAAACTATTGGACTCACCAAATAAGAGAAGGAAAGACTTTTTTGAGGGTTTGGGTAATGGAGACCCTAGAGGGAAGAAGATCAATTTTCCATTATTTCAAGAATGTGGCAATAAAAACCAAATTGGATGTAGTAGTGTAATATAAATTTTGTTTGAATGTGGAAAAGAATGAAACAAACTGGGTAACTAAAATTATAAAATTAAAATATCATTTAACACAATGGATTAAAATACTATCCTTACTAAGGTATTATCAATGTGGAAATTCTTTAATAATGGAAAGTATGGTAATTATGTAAATATATTTCTTAGTTGGATAGATTATGAAGAGAATTATAAAGATGGTATGAGTAATAGTTATATTGTTGATGATAAAGAGACAAAAAATGATATATGAAAGAAAAGAATTGTTAAGTAATAAAATAATGAAGCCTAGTTAATGGTTTGATATGTAGGTGGGATAATTAAAGTATTTATGTATTGGAATTCAAGGATTACGAATCATTAAATATATATAATGTTTTTTAGTATATCTTTTTCCTTAAGGATTTAAAACTATGTGTTAAAAGACAGTAATGGATGAGAAAGGTTATTCAATATAGAGGTGACATTTTTGTAAAACACATGATTAAGAGAAATGTAACCCTTAATATGTTCTTAATATAGAGAAAAAGTTTTTTATTTTGAATGAGGAGATAATTTATGTAGAAAAATTAAACTGGATATTATTTATGACCTTATAACTAATAAAATATTAGTTAACGAAGTGGTTTAGGTTGTCATTTATGGAGTTTATATAATTTTTTTATTTAAGGAAAATATTCAATAATGAATTTTTTATGTAAGGAATGTGGAAGAAATTATGTTTTCAATAATATTGTTTGGTAACTCATGTAATTAAAATATTTCAAGAGAATACGTGATGAAGGTATTCACATATTTGGTATATGACATTCAATATCTATGTTATGATATATAGAGGATCAATGTTAATCTGATTTTAGGAAATTTTGTGAAATTCATTCTATTTTGTTTTTAGATTTTCATCTTTAGGAGGGGTCAAAAGTTTGACCATAAAACAAATGTATTATGTTTCAATTGGAATGAGGTTTCAGAGATCAACATATTACATCAAAATATCAATATTTATCAGTATTGGATAACTTGTTCTTACCATTTTGTTGGGATGATAACTAATGATACATGGAATGACTTATCATTCTATTTATGGATCTTATGATCAATTACTACTTAAAACACAACAAATTCTCCCTTATTTATCAGAGTAAGAGGTTAATTTGAAATATATCAAGGTACAAACGATGGATAAGATGGTTCTTATGAAATGGAATGAAATATAGTAATTTTATTTTCCTGACATGTACCCTAGGGCCCGTGTCGTGACTACCCCATTCCCGCCTTCCATAGGTCAGGGACTGGTGACTAGCACCGAAAGGAATATTCCCTAAAACTAGGAAGGCATTTCCATTATAACTTGTAATCGTACACAACATGATATGAACAAAAAGTAAACTGTATAACAAAAGAGTGCTGAAAGTAAATGGGGCTAGAATACGAGCCCAACAGTAAAGGTACAAGTAAAATTGGGAAGTACAAGACGGATGATAGGTGAAAAGAAACTCTTGGATCATCCACCATGATTCCTACCTGAAGGGTAGGTACAGCTCACGAACGATCGTCTCTATGGTTCTCCTTGTCTAATGTCCACCTCCAAGATACCTCTAGTCCTGGTACTCTCATCATCCATAAGTGATGTCCGTCGTCTGCCCCAAACACAACAGGGTGCGGGCATAGCCTGTGCCGGGGTGAGTATAACAATAATCAGTAGGGACCTTGAGACCCTCAAGGTCTCACAAAATCTACCAAGGATAAACCATACTGCATGGAATCAACTAAAACCCTACTTAGGTATATGACCATACATATAACTAAGATATAAATTAAAACCATATCAATCATGAGGAAAAACAAAGAGTCCAACTCCAATGCCCCAAGCTCAACTATTCCGCAATGGAAGAAAAACCACTGAGGAATATACCACATCGGTACGCCACACAGAAGAATACCACCAATGTATTACCATGAAGGAAAGTACCACACAGGTACAAACTTAGCACACACCAGGTATAACTTAGGTACAATAGTATAGATGATTGGATATAACTACTGAATCGTCTAACTCTGTTAAGAGGCTATGCTGCTGACCCATATAGGATTTCTCGGTGCTGAACCACACAAGATCACATGGTGCTGACCCAAACATGATTTCTTGATGCAGACCCACACAAGATCACTAGGTGCTGACCCACACAGGATCGCTTTTCATTCTTCATGTCACAGCCAAATACTGGGTTCCCACACTAGGCATTCTCTTATTCGAGAGGGTCTGCTCCTTAGGACACTAGTCGATACTCCAACTGAAACTAAGTCTAACGAAAAAAATATCTCAAAGGACCACCATGACATAGGGGTATCAACACAATAGATGGTTCATCAATCGGACTCTAAGTCTATGAGTTATTATCCTTTTAGTCACGATGGCCTGGTTGGATTCATGATCGATCCAACCCGACCATTTCCTAACATTATCCAAAACTCTAGTGGGGTATACTCAAAGAGATCGTCTCTATCCTAGGTTTTCAATGTTGTTGGTGGTTCATCAATCAGACGTTCTGTTCTAAAGTTATGGATAAAAGAGCGTAAATGACTCGTAGTGGTTCTTGGACTGGTCCGACCCGGTCGGGCTGACCCGGATTGACCTTCTAGGTCTGGCCCATCCCATGTTGTGGCCCGACCCACTGGTCGGTCAGGCCCGGCCCACACTGGGTGGCCCGGCCAGCTTGGCGGTTCAGCCGGAACTGGGCGCCCCGACCTCGAATCACAGAGGCCGCAGGGCCGCAAGGGTGGAAAATCCATAAGGCGGCGCGGTGGGCCTGCGGGTGGTGAGCCCGTGGGATGGCATGGGGAACCACGGGGCGCTGCGGGCGGTGAGGCTGTGGGGTGCCAGTGGCGGCGAGGCCGCAGGGCAGTGATGACCATGGGGCGGCGCAGCCGCGTGCAGCACGGTGGCTGCGGGGAAACTCATTTTCCTTTGTTACTACCGGCGGTGGTACCTGCCTCCTTTCTCGTGTTCCACCAATACCAAAATTTGGCATCGGTCACCATCACCATCGCGAAGAACATACAAAATAAGAACATTGGAGGGGTCAGGCCATGTTTGTTTGTCCTGCACCCTCTATGTTAGAGTAGTTGCAAGTGGTTCACAAATTTGTATCAAGAACATGTATGGAAGACATTTAAAAACATGATTCCCTACAACCTTCATCAATAACTATTCCCAATCCCTCAAAATAAAAACATTCATGGATCAACAAGTTTATGAGAGTTGATCTGTGTTCTTAGTTTAGAAGGTAAGAACATGGGAAGTGATAATCACTCCAAAATAAACCCCTACCTTGAAGGTTTATTGATGGAGGCCGTGAGGAAGGAGAGAAATTCATTGGGAATAGATGGGCGTCCGTGACGTCGGCGTTTCCTTGATCGTCAGTTTTTTCGTCATTGGAGATGTTCCCCGTTGGCGTTCTTCATTGGAGAGCTTTCTTCCAATAGTTCTTCTCTCCCCAATTCCACCCAAATGAAAGTTATCCAAGATAATAGAACAAGTTATCTATTATGTTTTTTGGGATAGTTTCAAAATAACTTAATTAATTAAGTGATGCGTTAACTTAATTAAGTAAAGGGCAGTGTTGGCATTATTAAGTGGGGGAGCTCAAGAGGTTTCTCCCCATTAAGAGGGAGTTCAAAGTGTTTCAAGGGGTTTTTAAGCTCAGGTGGTCCCCACCACCATATCCTCAATGGTCATGGGGACCACCCGAGACTTAAAACCCCTTTAACCCCTTGGAATTCCCTCTTAATGGGGAGAAACCTCTTGAGCTCCCCTTAAAAATTATGCCAACTCTCCCCTTTAATTAATTAGGTCAACCCATCAGTTAATTAATTAAGATATTCTGAAATTATTCAAACAAACATAATATATAACTTGTTCTATTATGTGGGATACCTTTCTTTTCGGTGGAATAGGTTAGAGAATAACTATTGGGAGAAAGTTCTCTATCGAAGAACACCAGCGAGGAACATCTCCAATGACGAATAGACCGTTGATCGAGGAAATGCCGACATCACTGATGTTTGTCTAATCCTAATGACATCGTCTACTTCCTCACGGCCTTCGTTAACAAACCTTAAAGGTAGGGGTTTATTTATGAGTGATGATCACTTCCCTTGTTCTTCCCTTCTAAACTAAGAACATGGGTCAACTCCCATAAACTAGTAGATCCGTATATGTTTTTATTTTTGCGGGTTTTATAATAGTTATTGACGAAGGTTGTGGGGATTGATGGTTTTAAATTACTTACATACACTTTCTTGATAAAAATTTGTGAACCACTTGCTACCGCTCTAACGCAGAGGGTGCAGGCCAAGAAAACATGGCATGACCCCTCCACCGTTCTTATTTTTTGTGTTCTTTGTGATGGTGATGGTGACTGGTGCCAGATTTTGGAACTGGTTGAAAATAAAAATGGCATCTGGCACCACCATCGGCCACGAAGAAGACAATGGTGCCACCCCACGGCTACCATGATGTCTGTGGCTCCGCCACCCCGCGGCATCTCTGCCCACGGCACCCTATGTCTCCCCGCGGCCTCGCCACCTGTGGCCCCGCCGTGCAACCCGCGTCCCCGCCGTACTGCCCACGGCCCCTTCGTGCCGCCCTGCGGAACCCCTCTCCCCCCCCCCCATGCCTCCACGCATCTTCACCGCCTTCGCGGCCCCACGGCCTCCACGCCGCCACGACGGGCTAGACCCACTAGGCCGGACTGCCCATCGGGCTAGGATGCAACACGGGTCGGGCCAGCCCTAGCGGTTCGTGTGGGGTCGATCCAAATCGGGTCGACCCAAAACAGGTTAGCCCAGCCCAGGTCGGCCCAGACCCAGACCTACTACGACCCATTTACGCTCTTGTAGCCGTAACTTTGGTGCTGGATGTCCAATTGAAGAACCTCCAGTGGCATTGGAAACCATGGAGTGAGATGGTCCCTTTGAGTATACCCCATTGTAGTTTTGGATAATTTTGGGAAACGGTCGGGTTGGATTGAGCACAAATCCGACTGGGCCCTCGAGACTTAAGGGCAAATATCTCATAGACCGGGTGTCTGATTGACACACCATTTATTGCATTGTGACCCCTATGTCGTGGAGGTCCATTGAGATACTTATTCTTGAGACTTCCTGAAAGTTGGAGTATCGACCAGTGGCTTGAGAAGGGGACCCTCCCATAGATGAGAAAGCCTAGTGTAGGAACCCAGTAGCTGTCTATGAGGTGAAGAATGAAGAGCGATTCTATGTGGGTCAGCACCTAGCGATCTTATGTGGGTCAACACCGAGTGATATTTTGGGGGTCCGCGCCTAGCAATCCTTTTTGGGTTAGCACGGAGCGATAATGTGTGGGTCAACACCGAGTTATCCTATTTGGGTCAGCACCGAGTGATCCTATGTGGGTCAGTGGTGGATCCTCTTAATAGAGTAAGATGATTTAGTAGTTACATATTATCATTTCTACTACTATGACAAAGTTATTCCTATTGTGAGCTGAGTCTATACCTTTGTGGTACATTCCTTCATGGTAATACCTTGGTGTTACTCTTCTGTGTGGCGTACCTTTGTCGTACATGCCTTCGTGGATTTTTTTCCATTGTGGAATAGTTTCTCTTGGGGCTTCAGAGTTGGACTATGTGTTTTTCCACATGATTGAGATGGGTTTTCTTGATAACCTTGGTATATGTATGGTCATATAACTAAGTAGGGTTGTCAGTTGATTCCATGCTTCATGGTTTATCCTTGGTGGATCTTGTGAGACCTTGAGGTTCTTGGGGTCCCTACTGAGTATTGTTATACTCACCCCTGCACGGGCTATTCCCACACCCTATTGTGTTTGGTGCAGAAGATGGACAACACTGACAGAGGACGAGAGTACCCGGAATGGTGGTAGCTCGGATGTGGGTGTTAGATGAGGCGAACCGCAAAGACGGTCGTTCATGAGCTGTACCTACCCTTCAGGTTTGATTCATGGTGGAAGATACATGAGTTTCTTTTCACCTATCATCTTTCTTTTACTTTCTAGTTTTACTTATACCTTTACTGTTGGTCTTGTATTCTTGCACCGTTTACTTTCAGCACTCTTTGGTTATATAGTTTTTTTGTAGTTCGTTTCTTGTTGTGTGCTTGGTTGTGTGTGATTACAGGTTATAAAGGCAATGACTTCCAAGTTTTAGGGAAGATGCCTTTCAGTGCTAGTCTCCATCCCCTAACCTATGAATGGTGGGCTTGGGGTAATCACATCACGGGCCCCAGGGAACAGGTCGTGACATCTGTCCTCTTATTAAAATTATTCAACATTAGAGAAAAAAACATTGAACAAAAAAGTTATCATAGTACCTTTATTTTTTAATGGATAAAATGGTCCCTTATATCATCATGATATTATAGATTTTATTACCTTTACAATTCAGTGATCATTCAATTTCATTTGATCAATTACCTCAATCACTCTATATAATTATTTATGTTTTTCCTCCATTTTGGAATATTCACTTTCCAAATATGTTCTCCTTGTTTAAAACCTATTTATGGTAATTATAGATGAACAAGGTAATTCCCTAGATATTTTTTTAAAATTATGTTTTATTTACACTTTTATGATTTGGGGTTTTCAATAAAGTAATTTTAAAATTTTAGCCCTTTGATAACAATAACTAATTCCGACAGAAATATTATTTTTTTAGGGGGTTTGAATGTAACAATCTGAAATTTTATGAATTTTTTATCAAATATATTTCATAAATTTGATATTATATAGTATATGAAACAATTATTTAATATTTTATTACATTTTATACTGGGTTTAGGTTGCGGTACACACAATTCCGCGGTTATCTTGTGTTACTCACAACACTGCATATAAACCAAACATGACATATTATTTAACTATTATTATTTAATATGGTAGTTATAAAATTGACATTAGAGTGTAGGGTATTAATAGTATTCAATATATTATGTAAATATATTTTATACATGGTTATTTGATTTTTTGGTGTCCAATTAAATATAAATGAAGATAAAACCATTTTAAAAATAAAAGGAAATGTTTTTCTGAATTTTTTTTCACGAGTATGTTTAATATTAATAAATTATCCAAATAAATTTTGGTTAAATATTTTTTTTAAATTTATATATTATATATTCAATACAATTTCTAAAATTAATTATACATATCTTCTAGATAACAGATAAGAATAAATCCAATTTTACAAATAAAAACTGTATTTTTTCCTACGTGAAATTTGGTCGCCATTTTATGGCTAACATATTTAAAAACTAAATTTGTATTCTTTTATAAAAATAATTTTATAAAATAAACAAAAAATTTCAAATAAGAGTATTACAATTATATTAGGGTGAATTTTTTTAGTCTGAAAAATTCCATTTTTTCTGGAATAGAGGAAAATATTGGATTTTAATTGGAAACAAAATTTCAGTTTAAATAATTTATAATGTTGTAGTATATTAAAAGTTAGTTTAAATATTAATAATATTTAAATTATTTAAAATTTAATACACTTATGGTCATTGGAGTCGTTTTCATGTAGAAATTAGATATAAAAACAATTAACACTTTTTAACATTTTTTCTTTAAAAAAACATGTTTTCTCATTGCATATGGAGGATTAATTTTAAATTACATTATTCCAATTAAGTAAATTGGATTTTAAAAAATGGATTGAGTATTTTTATTTTGAATATTTTATATTATCTAATTAAGTTAAACAACTTTCTTACTTTAAATGTTAGGGAAAAAAGATAAAATTAATTAACGTGATTAATGTTACATGGGGTATTGTGCATTAGATTTATTTATATTAAAATTGATTTTACACACCCAAATGATTTTTATTTAATCAATTTTATTTCATATATATAATATTTTGGCCTAAATTACATAATATATATCTTTTTTTCTTATTATAAAATTATAAATTACATAAGCAAATAAAAAAATACAAGTTGCCTAAGTAAAAAATATAAGGCTAAAATTGATTAAAATTAATGAATATGTAATAAATTGATATAAAATGTATTTTTTTTGTGTTGGAGGTATTTATATACCAATAAATCTCACTCATAAATAATTATTCAATTTTTTAGGCATGTGAGGTAAGGGATACCTCCCAACAGTGAATGCATTTGGGTATTTACAATAATGCCACTCTTTCTCAACTATAAAAGGAAATCCACTCTATTCGCTTATTCACAACTATAAAGACATTTTACACATATATACCCTAAAAAATAAATTTCCTAACTCCATAACATAATCCTATAATACTATTTTTGGACATAAAACCAACCGATAAATATATTAGTGTAAACCAAATGAGGATACCCAAAGAAGGGGTAGGGTTAATCAATGATTGTTTTGTTTATATAATTATTATATAATGAAATAATAATATTATATACACTAAGATGTTTTTATATAAAGGTTCTGACCTATAACCACACACAGTTCTATTAAATGTGTCACGAAATCCTCATTTGTGTTTATGAAAAACTACTGCCTCACGAATGGATATCGTTTATTTTTCCATTACCACATTTCAAGGATGGGAATAATTATTTAAAAAAAGTTTATATATGATATGTATTATATTTATTATTTTATTATTCTTCTAAAATTATTATATAATACAAACCTTAATTCATCATATTTTTTGGGAATATGATAATGTTTTCCATGTGTACGGCGGACTATCACCTCAGGAAACAATGAGATCCGTTCACACTTTACAAGGAATATATTAAGGATGGGATAAATATACATATTTTCTATATATGAAATTAATATTCAACTTTATTAATAATATATATATATATTACAGTTCATTCATTCAATATGAAAATAAAATGGAAATAGTGTTCAAGCATATGTATGGCCTACCATCTCCAAGAATGGTGTATTTCATTTCATATCACTAAATTTTTTGTATTGACATAAATACATATATAAAAAATATATATAAAATTTATATCATGATATAAATTAGTGATATTTTTAAATCATGATTAATGTAGGAGGTAAAAACTATCAAATCAAAACTTATTCGAAAAAACAGTTATTATATGAGACGTAAATTTAACCTGAAATTGTTAATAAGCATGTAGTAAGACGTCACAAGAATATCATATATGGTATGATATATATTAATATGTTTATTTAATGGATTTGTGATAAGAATATAATTATTATAAAGGGGTGTTTAGTGATTATAATGGAATTCAATACTTAATGTAAGGGGATTTCAAATCACACTTTTATTTCCTGGAGACTTTTTCCATATTCACCACTCATACCATTTGAGAGGTGTATATACTACCCCATGATAAGATATATCATTAATATAACTAATTTTATGATAATTAATTTTTCTATTGATGTTATTATTTCATAGGATGTTTAGATTCAATATTTACTCAAGCAGTAAGGGGTTTTAGTTTCAATTTTCCATCTAAGAGATGTCCATTTTTGGTATACACCTGTATTATTTCATGAAGTTTATATACAACCCCATTTACATGTAATAGAGAAAAAATTGATACACATGACATTTTATGTTTCATTTTTCTTCATTTTTTCATTGGTCGTATGAATTAATTTTACTGAAATGGGAAATATTTGATGTTATAATCTCATCAGTTACTAATATTATTTATGATTAAGTCTTCAATATTGAAATTTCATGATCTAAATTTCAATAAATATCATTAATTTTATTATAATTTTTTTATTCATGATAGCTTCATGAAATAGTACCATTTTTTACTCTTTGGTTCTTAATATTATTAAGAAATTTCTTTTAAGAAAAGCCAACTTTATTTCACTCTTTGGTCGGAAATCCATTTTCATCCAAAATCATGTTTTATAAAATTAATTAATTTTTTTTTAACATATCCTTTCAAAAAATTTTATAAATAAATGATTTTTAAATTTTTTGATGTTTTATAATGTGTTATCAAAGAAAGGTTATCTTACTTAAGAAATGGTGCAATTTATATTTCAAAATATTTCTCCATAAAAAATGAAATCATTTGATATAATGTATGATTTACTAGGGATATGATCCAATTATACCATTGACATTATTTCTATGAATGGTTTATGTATTGATTTCATTATTTTTATGAAAACCATTTATCTTCAACCGGATATACCATGATAACATTATTATGAAACTTGCTTATTTCATGGGTTATACTATGATAAAATTATTATGAATCCGGAATATTTTCTATAGGATGTAAAATGACATAATTTTAATGAAACCAATTTCATTTCATGAGTTATGATATGATTAATGTTTTATGATTTTTTGGAATAAATAAATATGTTTTTTCATTATGAGGTAGGTGGGACAAATATATCCCTCAAATGCATTGGTCAAGCATTTATATATCTAATGAGATAGACATGGATGGAATTGGGATTGAACCCTATATAGTGAGACAAGGTGGAATTAGGGAGTGAAATTAATATTGTAACATGTGGATAGAATGGGGATTGAAATCAGTATAGTTTGATAGATATGGAATTAGGAGTGAACACGGTACTGTAATGGACTCTGTCCACTGTGACGTCCTTGGCAGTGAGCCTTGACTAAAAGGAAAATTATTTCCCATACATTTGTTCATATAAAATATAATATTCCTTATTGTAATGAAATAATCCCATGATAATATTCCTTTATTTCCGTATGATTCATGTCTTGTGAACATTCAATCATTATTTCATGACTTAAGATTATGATCTTTCATATGTAGGGTATCGTTTTCAAATTTTATTTTCATATTCTCAAACACTTATGATCATATTAATCATGCATATCTCCCTTCTCTACCATTACTATGAATCTCATATCAATCTTTCCTATCTTTCCATTCAAATTATAATGAACAAATTTCTCAAGTATGGTATGTTTTTAGATATGTTAATGGGGAAAGCATTTTAGGGAAATATTGAATATCTTCCACTAAGTTAAAATATTGTATACCCGATCTACAAGGATACCAACCATTTATTGTCCTTGGGAATATACTTTTATAATGTATTGAATATTCAATGAAATATATGAAATAATTATGTATAAAATTTCTTGGTCAATATATGAGACCTAGTATATGAGCAAACATAAAGAAGTATTTCAGAGTATTCTCCTAGAACGGGGGGTATATAATGATGTCCCCAACTTTTGATGATTCAAGGATGTGAAATAATTAATGGGAATATTTCAAGGGATTATACCTTAGGTGGAAGCCCAATAATGTCTAAATTATTGATTAGATTAGGGTCAGTTAATCTGAAACTTTGAAAATTATGATGGGAAACATGTGTTGGGTAATGTACATGTGGTATCCTCGTGACATTTTCCCTCTTTGTCAAGGGAATATATTATCATTATTTCTCTGAGGGTCTTATTATTCTAGGATAACACCCCCTGAATTTCATTCTAATAAGATAATACATTATCAAAGATGGTAAATTTTGAAAATTTGTTTCATAATCACATATTTCTAGTGGTTTTGGAGGAACCATGATAGATAGGTACATGGGTAGATGGATTCTCCAATGTTGATATTATGGTAAAAATGGTACCTCATTCCTTGAGTCAAATAAGGTGGTCCATTGAGTTCTACCTGGTATAATAGGTTCATCGAATTATAGGTCCTAGGTGGGGACTAGAACTAATATATTGTTATGTAAATAGATTCTCTCTATAGAGGGATAAGTGAATGGATTTACCCTAATGATTTAAAAGTGATGTTAAATTTCCTATTAAGGTCTTGGTTAGGGATTTCTTCATAATAAAGGTAGGGAACTGTTTATTTCTCTACTTATAGCTAGGAAAAGAGGATTAACCTATCTTTCGTTGGGTTAAGAGGCTCGCCCTATTTGTGGTTGGGTGAATAGTTTCACCCCTATTGAGAAAGGGTGATGATATTCTTTATAATTGAGATTTAGTGAAAAACGTATCCTTGTTTGAGGTTCAATGAAGAGTTTAGACCAAGTATCGATTTATATAAATAGGTTTTGGGTTTGTCTCCCTATAATAGTTATTCCAAAGGTAGTTAGGTGAATTATTCTTAGGTCTACTAATCTATGGGGTTCCTTCATCCCGAGTGTAGGGAGACTGGAATAATTTTTTTATTCATTAATTAATTGACTTGAGATTATATAATTACCCCTAAAGCTAATTAATTACATAGGTTTGATACCTAATAATTCTACATGAAGGAGGTTTTTTGAGGCTTGGAAATGTGCTAATCCATTTTTTGTTCACATGCTCTTATGTCTCTATGATCCCTAGTGTCTCTCAATATTGGATCCAAAAGGGTAATTATATGGGAAAAATAGTCACCAAGGTGTACTGGAGATGTTAATGGAAGATGGTTCATGCAGGTAGACCAAGGTGCATGAATTGGGCATTCATGGGCCTTCATTTTTGTTGACATATAAGAGCTGAAACTATGATGCACACTTAGGGATATATGTGAAGGGACTAGGTAAATTACTAAATGACCTTGGTGAAGTGTCATGGGTAAATAACTTGCGATCTTAGTGAATTCCCAATCATCTATGTAATGTAATGGATTCTCTCATGTATGTCTTTTTCTTATCTTTTTGTATCCTTGGTCCCATAAAAAATATCACCAATATTTTTCCATAAAAAATAGCCGCTGATTATAATAAATTTGAACGATTTTCTGTTTATAAATATAAATTTCATGAAAACTAACTAGACTATACAAGATAGTGTTCTTTATAGTGTTATAGGAAAATAATACATTGGCGAAGACAAAGAAAAGGAAGAAATGTGAGATGGGTGATTGGAAAATTACCTCTCTAAATAGTGGTGGACCTTCCTACACAATTTTTAACTTTCTATGACTTAAGAAAAATATGCACCCACCTCTTTCCTTTTTCTCTAGTCATTTTATCTACAATAAGGTATATTAAAGTGTCATTCATTCACCCTAGTAAGGGTTCTAAGAGTGGAACCTTAGTAAGGGACTAGAGTAAGGGAATTGTGTGAGTAACATGAGTGAAGCTTCTAGGTGGAATCCAGAGTAAGCAACCTCAGTGATGGACCTAGGAATGTCACATTAGTGAGGCACTAGAGTGAGGTACCTATGTTTAGAACCTATGTAATTGACTATATATATTAACTTGTTTGAGTGACCTAGAAGAGGCTCTATAGTGAGTCACTTTCATGGGGTGCTTGTGTGAGGCATAAAACTGGGGGGTCATTATCATTGGACTTATGATAGGTTCCTGAGAAAGACACCTAATTTATGAACATGAATGATGAACATAATAAATGTATATTTGGGAAGATCCATGACTTTAAAATTTTGAAATTAAAAAGAAAATGAAGAATTTTTCGTATCTATTATGACGCTTCTTTATTTAACATCCCTCTATATTATATTTTTTATTGGACTAACTAACACAAATATGTAACACATTAAACAAGAAATAAATTTCATAGACATCAAACATTGTCTCTAACATTGATGCACATGCTAAAATAAAATACATGTTGAATATATCACGATAGGGTCTTCTGGTAAACAACAATAATTTCTACTAGAACTAGAAAAGGATCTAAAAAACTACTAATATTGTACCTAAAATTTTCAACTCTATCACTACATGAAAAAAAATGATAGATTTTCATTTCATAAATATTGATTTCTGCAAAATATTATCCTTTTCCATATGGAATAATTGCAAAGTAAGTTCTAAAATATTCCCCAATGTGATGTTAATCAATGAAGGTGAGGTCAGCCATATTTATGTAATGTACCACAATAAATTTTCCCTAGATATTCATGTCCATAAATTTGAAATTCTGTCTAAATACAATTCCTATATTTTACATCACCCATCCATAGATCATATAAAGGGTTGGATAAAAGAGTTGGGTTTCCATCCTTGATATACTAAAAAATCGTAATTGATATTGGAAAATTGGGTTTTTTAATGTTTTTGGAGTTCAAAGAGTATGTAAGATTTGTTTTAATTTATGAGACTATATGGATCTCTAAAATTTTTAAATATAATTATACTAAAATGATCCAAGAGATACTGATCCTTTTGATAGCTAAATCAAACACCTTCCTACAAGAACATTGTGAAATAAGAACAAGCCTTTGGGTAAATATTATGGTTTCTGATGAAATATTCCTCTATGTAATGCATAAATAGATAATTCTCCCAAAATATCTATTAGTTTCCATATGAAGGACACCATACATGGCCCAATTAATATTTAGGGTGGATCAGAACACCATAGAGATTTTTTCCCATACTGTAATTGAAGTTAACATCAAATACTAGAAGAATTTATTCCTAATAACTCATAGAAAGGACTAATGTGAGAATTACCTAGGGGATATTAGTCATCGATGAATTGGGGGACTTCAAGAAAATACTATCATGAATGAGGTAAATGATATTATTAAAAATTTGGATATGATTTCAATCCAAAAACACTCATAATAATCTTCTAGAATGATTTACATAAATTTTATTGAGGAGCTATCTTCTTCAGGTTCGTTACACTAAGAACTACATCAGGCCTTATTAATTTCCAAAAACAACCAAAGTTAAAGAAAAAGATACAAATTGTATCTTGGTTCTGGTGATGGTAAATATCTTCTATTAATGAATAATTCATGTTGATAAGTGGAATGTCCCCTTTTCTATCTCCTATCCATTTCAAATGTTAGGGGAAATGACAACAACACACTAAAATAAATATTAAGTATTTGGTGAATTGATAATACCATCATGTAGATTCATTCCATTTATTAATGTTATATCAGGTATCAAATAATTTTCTGTTATAATAAAGAAAGAATTGAAAATATTAACTGTCCAATTAGATCTCAAAAACATCCCTTATGGAGATGTACCTTTGGAATGACTATTGATAATGAAAATACATAATATAATTCATATTAATATATGGTTTTTTAAAAAACTACATTATGATATATTAGGTCAATTATGATATCATTGGTGGGGATTATGTTACATATATATTTTATATATAGTTCTTGTGACTTTAGAATCAGGTAGTGGTGCCACTAATTGATTTTATGGGGGAAAATATATGAAATTTGGAATAATAGAAATGGTTGATATTGTCCCATGAAAAAATCTATATATAAATCAAGCCTCTTCCATTACATGAATTTATCAAGTTAACTCTTTTTTATCCTCTTTATTAGATTCAATATTATCCTAATGAAATATTAGGGACCATTATTCCATAGATTATATAATCTATGTCCCTTAATAGATAAAAAAATGAAAAATATTATGTATCAGATAAATTACACCATTAATGAAATTTCTGAACCAATTGAGCAATCCTAATCATATGATTCTACACAAATCCATATTAAAGATCCAGTATATCAGGGGCTTTAACCAAGGTGGTCAATTTGGATAAATTGTACAACATTTTGGTTGATTTATTGAGATAAAAATTGAAACTGATGAAAACTGAGCATGACTATTGTTTTTGGAAAAGGGGGAATCCAAATGATGGCTCACTGGATGATTTTTGTCCTAAGGATATAATTTTTTTGAAAATTAGACACTCTACTACAGATATTTGGGATAATTTTATATTTCTCCTTTATAAAATTCATATACCATAGATAATAAATCTGACTGGTCCTTAGTAATTAAACGTTACATATAATATCACTAAAGTGAGAAAGAACTTCGAGAGTTTTAGTTTCATATAGTTAGATTTAAATACAAGGATTTAATTAATATCAGGGTGACAGATATGCTATACTGGTGAACCCATTAAGAGTTGATCATCCATTCTCATGATAACGAATAGGGAAACCCTGTCAACACTAGATATGTTAGTTGACTATTCATTTGATGAATAAAAATTATAATATTAAATTAATTTAATACATTTAAAAAAATTAGAGTGTCAAAAAATAATTATTTTCATTTAATTCCCCAAGGAATACGGAGGAGGCACTCAAAAAGAAATTGATCTAGAAAAAAAACATTATTGGAAATGATTAATAGGATTACATAATGAAAAATATTTTATAGGAGTTTAAAATAGGGTGATATCTTAGTGTATTCCACCGTCATGTGGTAACCCATATTTAGAAAAATCATTACACTGGGTCTTCTAAAATAAATCACAAATATAAAGGAAGGATATTTTCAATTAATATTTATATTTATGAGAGGATTTAGTTTTGAAATATATCTTTTATTTCATTAAAATGTGTATATATACTCAAATAACAATTCTAATACCTTTTTATTATAAAGGTTTACCCCCATTAGGGAACCACTACATCATCATGCCCATAGAGTATCAAATGTGGTGATCAGGGTCGAAATCCACCTCCTAATTCCAAGTAAAACATACCTTCAGCGGATGGAATGATTGTGACAGTTTTCCCAAATACCTCTATTGTTAAAGAAATCTTGAATTAGGTATGAATAATGATTTCAAATGTTTTCTTTGAATCACTATTACCATAATCAAATCTCATGATTTGGTTTATCATATTTTTGAAATTCATAACTATTTTGGAGGACCTCTTCTCAACCATAAATATCAATACTTCCATTGATGTGATAGAAAAAATCAATAAATAACCATAAGGATGTAGGGTTCCTTTTATATACACATAGTCAAATCCTTTAATGGTGTGATGATTCCAAAATCTAACTCATATAGAACTATCTCTCAAGATCCTTGATAGGTTTCCTCTTTCATTAGTGATAAGGGAAATTAATTTATTAAAAGTGGACGTATCACTAGAATATAATTTAAAATTGGAGTATCCCACAAAATGTCATGTGGTATACTTATAGTGTTCTTCAGAGGGTTTACTTCATCATGATTCTATATCCTCACAAACCAATAAGACCATCAATAAGGGAGAATTCTTACACACACTATCTAAAAAATCCATCGTATGAGATTTGGATTCACCAAAAAATCAACTTGATGAAGCACTATTTAGTGTGGAGGTTCCTAATATAGTAAATGGTGGGACCTATTATAAGAGGAAAGCCTCGGACATACCCCCACTTGTCATGGATTCTATGCATCCAATTCAAGCCCTTTGATTTGTTTAGAATATGTGACAATACTTACTATAATTTTAGTATTCATCCATTGGAATATATGTTATATTCAATATTCAGATAACCACATGTCAATAATGAAAATATTATTGAAGTGGAACCCACCATCACATCTTAGTTGTCTTAGCGCACAAAAACTGATATTTCTTAAAAACATAGATAAATCAATGTGTGTAGCATCGTCAATCCATTTGAGTCATTTTTTCATTAGTACTTTTTTATTTTTGAGTGTGAACTTGATTCTCACAATGATTCAATCAACATATGGGTATCCTCCTACTGATATGTCTTGCGACACAAAGAGATGTTGGTATCATGAACTCCCTTAGAGGATCTTCCAATTAAGCTTCACATTATTCATCTCTTGTTCTTAATATTGGTTTATGATGGGATTTATTAACACACAATCCCTTATTCTATGGCATTAACCCTTTAAAGACTGAAATAAGAAGAGGAATCATTGTAACTACACCTTCTTGGGGGATTTGAATCATAATATACCAATCATTGTTCTTCAACATCCTTGGAAGGGTCTTATTATAGAGGGTTGATAATAGAATAGAAGTGTATAACTGAGAATTATCACCGTCAAGATAATCATCTCTCACTATAGATTTATTACACTATGGAGAACTATGAAATGTTTCATTGAATATTTAATAATATATAGAATAGACAGAAGAGTACCACTGTTTAGTCACAAATTAATCATTATGTCCATGAATCATAGGAAAAAACATTCCAAAAAAATATATTATACATTATTTCGATAAATAAATTTATGAACTCTAATCCTTTATAGAGTGCGTCTTGTTGGGATCACTATTTATGGAGGCTCAAACCTAGGGCTTCTCTGCTCAATATTTTTTGTTCATTGAATAAATACATATCATTTTTAATCAATTTTGATTCTTTTAATCTCCTATCATAATTCAGATGGACAGTTTAGGATAATTTATAAAACACTAAAATATTAAAAACAAGTTGATTATGCTCATCATAACTCTAAATATGAGTGGAAGATGTTTAAAAATGATCTAAAAATTTCTTCAGGGGATTGTAATCATTGATGGGTATTGGTATATATACCATAAAAATGAAATAGATTTGGTCTATTTATATATGTGGAATGGTTTCCTCCATGTTGTTTTCTCTTGGATGGGAATATATATATATATATACATATACCATCACCAAGCATTATATTTTGACCACTCAGATGTAGAAACTTGTTGACATAAGAAGATATCAATTACAAAGAGGAATTTTTAAAAGATGATTCAGATTATCACTATAGATACAGTTCTATAAAATTACTCTTTTGTTAGAAATAAATGGATATATGAACCAATAAATCCATAATATAGGTTTGTTATAAATTTTATAGGCCAAGGGACCTCACAAGCCTTTCATGATTTTGATTGGGGTCATAATGTTGTAGATATGGTCTTTGCACCATTTTTATATATTAACCTATAATAATACAACTTCTATATGTTATATAAATTTAATTTCATATAAATATTCATGAATTATATTTTATTATTTTATATTCATTGTTACAATATCAGGTAATTTCCCAATGAAAATGGATTTATTCTAACTAAATTTTGTTTCATTTCTAGATGGTTTAATTAAAAAAATTAATTTCTATATATTTTAATTTATATTTATAAAAATGAACTTCCCTATTGAAATCATCATTATAAATTCTTCTTAGATTGATATTTTATACATTTTTTGAAATGATATTTTATATTTGAATAGTGAATGATAACTACTTTTGTAAAACATTCCCTTCCATTTCATTAAATAATGTATTATAAAATTCCCATTATGTTTTTAATTTTAACTTAAAGCAACATACTTTCAACATTTTTTTTATAAATAATATAACTAATTACATATGAATAATCATTATACCAAATATTTGTATATGTTCATTTCTAGGCTTAAAAATGCATTTTTCTTCAATTTATTTTTCAATATTTTTTATGAATTTTTTTTAAAACTGATATATTGGACATATATAAATTTAATAATGAAAAATTAATTACATATAAGTAATTAGAGGGTAAGATTTTGGTAAATATGCCCCTTTTATTTTTTTTCCACTATGAATAATAACTATAGTAAATATGTGTCACCTTTTGTATGTGTAAAAAAATAAATATTAGGATTAAAACAACCAGTTAATGCATTAATATATATAAAAAACCATCATTTATCCCATGGTTTGAGTGAAAATTAACCAAATATTTTTTTATGGTGTAAAATAAGCTACTTTAAAACATTATTTTGATTTTTTGAAACCAATATTGACTTTTTTGAAGATATGTATTATTTTATTCATGTTTAAAAACTATTTTGGGAACATTTCATTTAATGGTATGGTTGGAAGGTGACATTTAGTTTGGGATTGATAAAAAATGCAATAAACCTTTCTTTTTTGTTATATAACCATAAATAATCATTGAGACTAACTTTTATTACATGGTTGAAATGATAAATATTTTTTATACTTAAATTTTGTATTTCCTTAAAACACATTTTTATGCCTTTGACGTTTTATATTTAAAGTAATTTCTACCACCTATAGAAATAGAATATATTAAAATGGATTCGAAAATCATGAATTATAATATTTCAAATTTGGTTTCAATTTTTTTTATTCTTATTCATAAAATGATGTTATCATGGTAAAAAAAACTAATTTATCACAGTTTCAGTTAAATTGGGTTTGAAGTGGTTTAACATGGATATTAGGATGTAAATGTCACCAATACTAGTCAAAATGTTATTTTTTGAGTTTATTTTGAACCTATTACATGTTATCTTCTAATTTTTAGTTTCTTGGTTCCACATGACATGATTATTATATATATTGTTAAATATTTTTTAAATTACAAGTGATTCATTTCCCTCTATTTTAAATGGGAACCTTCTTTTTTCAACATCCATCACTATATTCCCCTCCCTATATAGGAAAACCCCCGAAATAACTTTAATGTCAAAAAATATTGGTATGGTTGATCCCCTATAGAGTGTGGAATGCGGTGATGAATTTTGACTAAAGGACAGTCCACCTATGTTTCAATTAATTTTTTTAATTTGATTTATGATGAAAATTATATAAATTAATTAAAATGGAATCTAAGAAGATAGAGAAATTGGTATTCATGGGAGGTTTTAGAAAATAATTATTTGAACTGCACTCAATAAATAGTAAATTTTTTAGTGGTACATTTAATAATTTTTATCGATAAAAGAAATCATTAATCCTTTTCAACCTATAATAGAATTATATTTTACTGTGAAATAATTAATAAAAATAACATGTGTGAATTATGATAAGACATCATTTGTAGAAGAATATTTTAATTCAACGATAATGAATTAATTACCTTTATCATTTTGGGTTTCTTCTAATACCAATTTCACTTAGTCTATTATTTAATAATTAAGATGATAAATGAGAATTGAAAAACAATTTCAATTTAATAAAATCATTTTTCAAGTGAAGAAGAAATTTGAAAAGTTTATAAACACCCATTATGACCAATTTTTCTCCCCACTGCAAATTTATTAATTCCTTGTTGAGTGATCACCAAAAAGAATAAACCAAATTCCATATAGAACATATTATATGAAGGATAACTGATAAAAAATAGATTTAAAAAAATTAAACCTTTAACTTACAGAAAAATATATAAAAATAAAAAACGTAATAAAAAACCTAACAATAGTTAATCGAATCTCATTCGAAACTCTTGTGGAAACATCCTGGTTGTTAAATCCCTACACCTCTAATATAATTCCCCCTCTAATTTATCTAGAAAATCTTAATTATAATACTATAAGTTGACTTAAGAATTTTCTTTTGTTAAACTTCCAGAAAAAACAAATAATAAACCAAAATAGTGGGATTCTGAATGTCTTGACATGGAAAATTAACATGGTGAATTCACCATTCATAAGGTGAAATTTGTGAAGTTTGAAAACATTATTTTCAATTTCATAAATTTTTTATGGTGGGAATTAAGATACATAGTATGAATATTCCTAGTTTATATATTTGGACATCCACCCCTTGTGTGGTTTTCCTCCTTCACGGTTCGCGATCTTAGTGACTTTTTGAATCTGTTAATTCCATTCTTCTTGTACACATTCACAGTGTGAATGATTTTTCATGTAAGAAAATATATTTAAATAAATTCTTAAATTTCATATTCAATCACATTTTTACTGGGTTGTGTTGTTCAAATTCGTGATATGGTGAGAAGAACATTCATCTTCCCAAATATTTCATTATTTACACAAAAAGTTTTCTATATTTTAGTCCTCGATAAAAAACATTAAAATAATGCTTGAATCTCATATTCACTCAATAAATATTCAATGAATTCACATATAAATCCCCATTAAAATATGTATGCAATTTTCAGATATCAAACATGTTAAATATCTCATGTGTGTCAGTAGAATACATTTTTAGGTTTATATATGTAGTAGGTTATACGTAAGGGTAAAACAATTTAAAATATTAAAATTTTCATTAAAATAAATGTAAATATAAAACCAAAATGAGTTATAAATATATATTAAAAAAATTAAACTATAAAAACCTCTAAAACATTTGAAAAAAAATTAAAACATCATAAACCAAATAATATACTTAATTAAAAGGTCAGGGTGTTGTAATTATTTCCACCATAATTTTTTTTAACCATAAAAATGTTCAATATTCTGAACTCATAAATAGAGAAACTAATTGAATCATCATTTATGATTTATACTCACATGTTTCTTGTATTTATCCACACTTCTATAGAACACAGACCCAAGTAATTATTTTACTTTACACTACCTTATCTTGTTTTTCCATAATTTGAACTGGTCATTCAACGATAGTGGTGTTATGATCAATATCAACATATTCCCAAATATTTACATGAGAAGGGTCTGGTTGATACATCCTCAATTTGGAAACATGAAAATAAACATTAATTAAGATCAAACTAGACAATGATTCCAACTAATATGTCATAATTTATTGTCATTTAATGATCAAAAAAGTGACAACAAACCTCGATGTAATCTTACCAAATGACAATATACTAGAATCCTCTAAGATCATGTACATTTTCTAAAAGAATATCAACAATAATTGGTAGAATTTTATAATCCAATTTTCTATATTAGTATTGAATAGAAAACTAAAATTCTACAGAAAACACATCGCATTCATAAATACCTTAACATATTAGAATCAAACCATCAGTATCTACTAGAAATGTTAGCCACAAAACACCATAGAGATTCACCAATCCAAAACAAATATTCTTTAAAGATCATATACCATAACCATCTTCTTTTTTGGAAATACTTGTTTTAATTTCATGAATTAGTTAATGATTAACCAAATCATTTCTTCTTACCAACTAGGATTTTTTGGCAGTGTATTTACGATACTCATGGACCCTTCATCCAACTTTCAAAATGGAAAGTATAAGACCATATAAAACTAGTTGTTCTATGGTGTTCCTCATCACCCATTCTATAATGAATGTTCTCATTACATAAGGTCTACAATAAACTTACCCACTCTAGACTGGGAACATTGATGTCTTAAATCATGACACATCCTAATAACCCCAAAGTCCGCAGAATAACTACATCAAAGTACATAATCCATAAACTCCAATATCAGGTTAAACTGAATATCCACCTACCTTCAATCACACAATGCAACATTGGGAGATGAAATAAATAACCCCAAGGTCTCACCACCATAAATCGTTACATTATAATGTTGTTGGCAGATATCAAATAATTTCCCAAGTTATTTCTGGTAGCGTAAGTAAGAACCAACTCTCCCACAAGCTAAGAACATAAATAAAATATATCCTCAAAATAACCAACTAAGATTATGAAAAAATATTCTATATGGTTCCGTCCTTTTATTCCTTATATCCCAAATTAGGAAAAGACAACATGAGGTGTCTACGACTATGGATATTTTCCAAATAGGTTACGCTAATTAAAGATAAAAGCTCTGAAATAACAGAACCCAACATTTCTATCAATGGATTGGATTCATATGGGTCAAAATAAACATTAATACTTTATAGCCCTTTTATATCGTAAATTTCCATCTGAGGCAGTTGTTTCACTATGTTTTGAGTGAATGTAAAACTGTTATCAACCCAATGTCATAGTGAGATAAATACTTTATGAGGAAGTGTATTTAGTGAAAGGATTAACCCACCACCTATTTTATTTCTAAAATCATGACACGAACCAATTCTATTCTTAATACTTCATAGTGATATAGTGAAGACTGAACTAGAAATAGCATGAAACAACACTTGAGATGAAATAAACCTCACTTATATCCCTTCAAAGGTGTTCTAGGTTCCAGATTATCCAACTCGATGTTATTATAAGAACCGATACCTATCATGGATATCATCACTATTATAACATATGTTTAGAAATTTCGACCCTTTGGTCCCCAATATCCAACTAATAATAACATATTTAACCATTCCATGTAGCATTATTGATTCCACACAAGAGTGGTGAGATTAGAAATTTACAAAACTGAACATGCACTACTAATAAGGTATATATAACAATGGAAGTCGGAGTTTAAACCCATATTGAAATGATGGAAGGATCTAGTTACCTAAAAAGATTTAACACAAACTTGGATTCCTCACCTAAATATTTAAGAGGTTGGGTTCTAAAAAAGAATATTGATTTTACATTAGTTTACTAAATAATGGTCGTGAATAATTTTGGTGAGCCAACAGATAGGATAACACTAAATATAACCATGGTGGGTCTATTGAAATAGAATACATATCTATTCAATAGTAACCAATTTATCCTTGGTCAAGAAAATTGGATATACTTATATAGAAAATCGCTTGTATGATTTTTCTGATCCGAATGTATTATGTGAAACTCTAGAAATAGAAAACAAATTAAAAAATTAGTATAATTTAATTTCATTCCAATTATGTCGGGCTCATTCCCATGTAATATACTTGTCTTGACCATTAAAGGGAATGGAATATGATTTTAGAAACAACCTATTTTCTTAGCAAATAAAATCACTAGGTTTTTATTTAGAAATTTATTAAACCATTTCTAACCATACAGTAAATCTCTATCCCTATGAATTTTCATCGTGTATGTCAGGGGTAGTATTAATCATAAAGCTATTTAATATAGGTGCATCATATATAATGAAAGTAAAATAATCAAAGAATTAAATTAGAATATGGAATTTAATTGATTATAATAAACAATATAAACCAAGATAGGTAGTGGAATGAAATAGTGTAATATAATTTGAATAGAATTGTAATTAACACCTCTAATTACAATAATAAATTGAACTTTCATCAAAGTAATCATTATAGAAAAACTCTGGAATGAAAAAATGAAAAGGAAGTGAATGGAATAATATGAAAAGACATAAAATGGCATATCCCTAAAAACTTTCATCACCTATATAATTAATTGGCCACCTAAAATTATGATTTATAAGTGTTTTATACTATAATTAATCCTTAATTTCCCTATTCCCAACAATATTAAGTCATAATAGTTTGTTTTACACCAAAAGTGTTAGCTTTTTATTCTTTGGTTCTTTTATATCACTATGATTTATGGATTTCATGAAATTCATAGGGTCTTCAATCCTAGAGGGTTTTATAGAATAATTATTACTTTTTCTCTCAATAAATTCTTCAGAAAGATGGTTTTAGGACATGAATATATTTTATAACATGGATATGGAGTTGGAAAGTCTTGATGGATTTTTGTTGTAAATGACTTTTTATGGAATAAAAAGACTAAAGCTGTAAGAAGTAATAGTTACTACCCCATCACATCTTCAGGTCTACTATCCTAAAAATTTAAACCAAAAATCATACTATGAATGTACAAAACATTCTCAAATCCCGATGAAATGATATATATATATATATATATATCTTATAGAATTATCCCACACCTAAATAATTACTTTTCCCTAAGAAAAAATGTATTAGTAAAGATTATGAAGGAAACTATTTCTTATTAAAAAGGTTCATTACAACCATCCAGTTAAAAAAGTGTTTCTATAAAATATTATTCCTCCAAAATCTCCCAAAAATAGAAAATTCTTCCTGCCTCATAATCATGTTCGATAAAAAAAATTCCATTAATTTTCATATTTCAATATTTCAATTGAGAACTATACCAATGCTTGAATTTACCTCCTCATGAATTTTCTATCATTAATTTTGTTAAAATCAAAATGGATTTATGCTCATACAGTGAATAAATGTTCTTAACCACTAGATTTAATCATTTCTTACATCCCCAATATGTATATAATAATAACCCAATTAATCATGAGAGTGTTTCAATAAGGTTCAAATGACTCTAAGGGTGAGGGTATGTGGGTAAATGATAAAAATAAAGATCAAAAAAGTGTGTGGGATCTAATGTAAAATACATTATATTCATAAATAGTGAAATGAATATCCTATTCTAGAAGTAGCATCTCTACACTCCAAAAATCACATGAACAATCATTGTATATTCCATAAATATAAAATAAAGGAATATGTTTCTTAATTTTATCAAATTTTTTTCAAAATCTATGGTTAGGATAGATCTCACACACACCACCTAACCACATATAATCTACCATGAGATTCATCAATAAGGTAATCCTAATGTTTTACATTCCTAATATACAATCTATATTTATATATAAATATATATATTAGGAAAATGATAATCATGAATTTTATATCGGAAGTAACCATGAACTACATCTAGTAAATAAGATTAAAATTTCACTGCACATCTCATCTATAACAAATATCCAATTTCCATCAGTAATGTCCATCCTCTAGAATTTATTGAAGTTAAAATCATGAAATAATACCAAAGAGTAAGGTTATAACTGATAAAATGAACTTATAACAAGTTTTAACCCTAACATATTAATGTGTGGCTTCTATTAGATTAAAAAGTAAAAATATACATGTGGGTATCAAGGAAAATAGTCTCAATCAATAAAAAATGCCTCAAAATTTTTGAAAATGCATTTGTTTAGTCATATCATCGATTAAATTCGTATAAAAGTTATGATTGGGTTAAATTCCCCAATTAACTCTCAAGAAATATGTATGGAAAATAATGGGTAAAAGTAGTTCTTTAATCTTCTAGGGAATGAGAATAAAAATTAAATGGGAAATCACATAGAGAATATTAACTAGTAGTAAGTTAACTATAAAAATTTACACAAATTTATAATTTGATTTAAATTACTCAACTCAATAATATTTCAAAAAATGTAGTACGTGATAAACAATAGATTTTAACATTTTCCAATAAAAAAATATTTTATTTAGATGGGTGCCATGATATTTTAGGGTAATGCATGTTTCAAATTAAAAATGTATCATGGGATAATGATAATAGTAAACAATCCAATTTTACATGAAATATAGCTCAATAATAACCCCCTCCCCACCCCCTCCACACATAATAAATTAAATAGTTTCTACACTATTTTTGAAGTGATGTTGGATAGATAGTGATGAATGTAGAAATAAATTGTAAATTGAATGCATGAAATTATTGTATGTAAGCAAAGATATCCTTATAATAAAATTTAATTAAATTGGGGTAAATTCTAGGTGTTAATATTAAATTAGACACCAATAATAATGTGGGAAATATGATATAGAAGCACTAGAAAAATCATCCTCTCAGAGGATGTAATCAATATGTAAGTAGAGATATGGTTAGGGGTATAAAGTAAGTAGGAATGGGTATAAATAAAGATATATGATCGTGGAATATAATAAAACCAAATCACTAGAATGAAGTATCAAATTTAAAAAAAAAGAAAAGGAAAAAAAATGTTTTACAGAGACTTTGTTAATACCTAACAGATAAAAATTTGGGTTTCCTCCCATAATGAACTAAAAATTATTTCATCACCCAAACAGATGGTTGACGATCAATTGGGGTACTCCATCAACTCATATATCCTATACCTCTTGCATGAAGTGGACCTGGTTTCTTCGATCTATAATTTTTTATGGGTTGTGTTCACCACTATAGAAATGGTATAACCATACATCTTCTCTGGTAGTTAGTGCATCTATGTAGGTAATGTATAGGTCTCATAGGGAGGTCTCTATTTCGTAATGGTTTATGAAATACCATATAAGGAAGTACATATAGTATCATAGAGGTTCTATCATTGGAGACAGAAGAGGTATATGATGAACACATAGAAACTAAATTTAAAATTAATAAGGACAATGTAAGAGAATAATTTTCAGTCCATAGTATTCTATCCCTTCAATTAGATAATATAAATGACACAACTATGAAAATAGAATACATGGAAAATAGTAAAACACCCAAAATAAAAAAATAGTATATGGGTAAAATAGGGGATAAATAATATTCGTGGAAAAAATCTCTTTGAGAATCAACGGTGGTCCCCTCCCAAATTTAGGGACGGTGAATTTTCCTTGTTATGTCCACATCTTTGATAGTGGTGGGGATGAAGACTCAAACAACATTAAATTTGTCATGGTGCTAGAAGTATGCTTGTTCATCATTAGTGGAGGTGATATGTTAATCCAAACTGAGGTTATATGAATCATATTTAGATATATTAAAGTCAAATCACAGGTATATGGAAGAGTAGATACTTTTCCCTATCTTGTGTGCTCCTACAAGAAGTCCTACTGAGAAGAATGTTCTATGGTCTTGGGAGGAACCATAACTAGGGTGGATGAATATTTTAAGGTAGATGGTTTGTTCATGGATCCATAGGTGGGATTGATTGTAGGTTGAGTGTGGGATGATGTAGTGCCTAGTCTTATATCCATGGAAGGCTTAGTGAATGGGATGTTGATATAGAGGAAAAATGACTTTTGGGTCTCCATAATGAACTGTAAAAGGTGATCATGGATACAAACCACCACCCAAATATCTAATAGATCTTAGGGAGTATGATAATATATTGATGCCTTAGGTTTGGAATTCATAGGTTAATCAGTAGTAATGAAGGGACAAAAATTGATCTAGAGTAGGCGCCTCATCTATGGAATTAGTGTACTCATGGTTCACATCATTGTGATCAACCACCTTCGAATGAATCCAATTATTATAGATCATAGATAGTTATATAGAATGTAGAAGACAAATAATGAGAGCTTATGGGAGTTATCAAAGATGTAAAGATATATGTCCAGGTTTGTGATAAGTGATCCACCCATCAGAGTGTCGTGTCACCTCCTATCCCGACTCTCATAGTTCAATGAAAACATACAACCATGTTGAGTATAGGGGATCCCATGTATGTGGCGACAATTTCCACCTCAGTCAGATTGATGGACCCATGAGACTTGAACCATTCTATACATTCATGGTAAAAATGATGGTTTGTGATCTTCATAGCTTCACCCTTAGTTTCTCTTCAAAATTACTGGAACATGAATGTTTGGGTGTGACGGTCACAACTGATCCTTGCCGATATTTTTCATGTTTATATACTTTTTTGATCAAGACATAAGGTTTTTATGTTGGAGAGATAGAAAAATTAGTTGAATAAACCCTAATGTTTAATCACGACTCACTTAAATTCAATTCAAAACTTGAAGTTCGTGGGGGATATTTCAATATAAAAATAGGACAATGACTCAATGAATATCTCCATTAATGTCTCCTCACACACCTAAAAAATATTTAATAGGTTTATCCATTTGAGGGAAAACAAAAATTCATATTCCAAGATGATTATCTACAACACAACTAAATCCAATGATCTATTTATATGTATCGGCCTAAAATATAAATGGGATAATTGAATTAGTCTTGTGTGTCCCCATTGTGCAAAAAGGAATGCACACGGGTAGGAGGAGCTAGACCATACATGTAGTGGGATTCATATTCATATATGGTACTAGATTTAATGGTATTCTAGGGTTGTGTCGGTGAAGGAGACAAATATTTAGATAGTAGAGCCAGGGTTTGGCCCTAATGCTTAGTCGTGGGAGTCCACCATCATTGAGAAGTTTCTCAGAAGGGGGAGACTGACACCTTTGGTTTGGAAAATTATAGAACTAAGGAAGTTGTTATCCGATTGATGAAGGGAGGGACAAGGAGGATGGTTTGATGATGTAGGAGGAGAGGAATAAAATAGTTGTAGGTTCGGTAAACCCTATGGTTACTTTGTATGTAAATTGACTAAAAAACTTACACCATAAATCATTTATTTATACTATTAAAAGTGTGAGTGGTACTTTGTAAGATTTGATGTTTTTTATGGTGTAAATTTAATTCCTTACACCATAATTTCCAAATTTTTAAGGGGAAACTCAACATTAGTTCATGAATCTTCAACAATTGTAATTTTTATAGAGGGAACAATACTAGGATTCCACCAAATCAAAACATCATTCTATGTTGAGATATGAATGTCCCATGATTTAAGTTATTCTTACATATAGGACAAAATATTATTGAAATGGATATTTTTAATTTTTTAACCAATGATCATCAACTTTAAAGGATCATCCATTTAATTTTTTGAATTTTAATAGTGCCATATGAGAATACTTCAACAATTTAAAATACTCCTGACCATCATTATGACAAGTTTCCCTGAATAAAGCTAGATTTAAATTAAAAAATGAATTTTTTCCACCCAATGTGAAAACCTTTCACACAATGAATCACTCATTCCATTTTCCCCTTAAATTTTTTTTTATTCCGATAAAAATCAATTCTCATTTCCGCCAACTCATCCAATTGAATCATTCAATGTTTCCAATATTTTTATGCATCCAATTTTAAATTTTTATTTCCAAAATTGAATGATGTTCTAATTCCATTTGTGTATGACATAATTTCCATAAACAAGCCAGAAATCATTAGTTTTGATATTTATTTTATAATATTTATGGTACACCCGTAGTGATTTTTCATGTTCTAGACGTCAATATTTATTATTTATATTGAATGTATTTAATATAATTTGATTAATCTCCCTACTAGATATTTCCCCCTTCCCACTAATTTAACGGTGTACTTCAATCACTAATGAGTATTATGAGCAATATAAATCCAAAAAATATATTCAAATTTTAAAATCATATGACCTCCTTGACATTGAGAAAAAGAGGTAGCATCTACTTCAACCCACTCTGAAACAAATTTCAAAATGTCCAAAATGTAAGACATTCAATTGTAATTTTAAAATGGGCCCAAGTATTCAATTCTCTAGATGTTAAATATTATCACTTCAAGGGGAAAATAATCTACATGGGATAATTATATCTATGTTGTGTTTAGATACAAGATTTCCTCTAGTCTGTAACATATTATAGAACTCTATAATAAATTTAATTTCATCCACTGGAATGTAAAATCATATTATTCCCTCAGTGAAATTCATAAAGAATGTTGTCCCATCTCAATAATAGTGTGAATCGTGCACAATGATCATTTTTAGTTGTTGATAGAAAAAATACGGATATAGTGTTCTAGTGGAAAGAGAGATTTTTATGTCACCAAACCATTGTTATTATTACATGCCCACATTGAATTATTTCTCATTGTGGAATCATCATTCATACTATGGTATTTATTATTCTTGATATTGGAAAGTAAATGTTGGAAAAAAATCTACAGTAAAATATTCAATCCCTTTGGTGTTTTTGATGAAGTTGTAAAATTCTTACGGCTACAAGATCCACCAAATCAACCAAGGATTGGCTTCTTCTTATTCACATGTATTTTAATGTTTCATGGTAAGTATAAGCTATGTATCTAGAGAGCAATAAGTATGATCTAATTTTTTTAAATTAAAAAAACTACCACAATATGTTCTTTATTTTTTTCATATAATTGATTTAATTTCATTTAGAATGTGGTTGGCATTATAAATGGGGTGAAAGATAAATCCAACCTATTTTACTAAAACCAAACCCAAAGTGACATCACTAGAATCACATATTAGTTTGAAGTGTTTATCCAAGTCAGGTAATTAGATTATAAGAGAAGACTCCGGGCTATTTTTTATAGTATTCAGTTAATGTTGACATTCTTCTATCACTTAAAAATGTATATCCTTATATAGTAGGTGTTTTATTGTTTGGTATGTTTGCATAAAGTCATTAAAAAAGTGATGAAAGAATATTATGTGTCCTAGAAAACTCTTTAATCCTTTTATAGTTGTCTATTCAGGTAACTCTTAGATTACTTTAATTTTAGTTAGTTGACTTAAATTTTTTCCTATGAAATTTTATTCCCAATTATAATTACTCCTTCATCTATGAAATGGAATTTCTCCCAATTCATCATGAGTATTTTCTCTTCCCGGCATTTCTACACTAATTCCAAATTTCTCTAAATAACTTCCATGGTTTATCCACACATGGAAAATCATCCATAATGATTTCAATAAAATATTTCTCCATTTAATAAATGATATGTTTCTAACACCATTTTAATGATGTGATTCCATTTCAAAACCCAAGAGACATTCATAAATATGATAATTTTCTCTATGTATGAATGAATATTGTTTTTGAATAATCAACTATGTTTATAGTGACATTATTTATTTTGAAATATCCATCCAAGAAACAAAAAATATCATGTGTACCAAATACCCCAATCATCTAATTTAAAAATTATAGTGTAAAGTTTTCTTCATGGGGTCATATATTAATATTTCTATATTCATCACTAACTCTTCATTTAGTAGTTTTTTGAGATTGTATTTATTCACTATCATTGTTCTTAATTATAGGCAAGTCTCCCTTATTTAGAATGTCTTGAAGTGGTATCCATAGATCATTGTCTTTTTTTAAAAAAATAATACCAACATAGAAAGTATTGTTAATTTGTTTTCATTAATTCATTCATTGGATAGGTGAGTAACTTATAGGGTTGGTATTTGGGATTATATCATTCCTCCATCATAATTTTGTTGGTGAAAATTATTGGTTTAATTCCCTTGATATAAAAAACACCCCAAGATATTTATTTTTTATTTCTATTGTGGAAATTATCAATTTTTATTATTTTTCTTCATTTAGTGATGATATTATAATCACTAAAATATCCTCTTGAGTCTCTATGAATGTGTAATTTATTGTGATTATAAGAGGCTTCAATTTTAGTTTTGGGTTCTTAATTATTGAGGGTGTTAAATTATATTATTAATCTTGCATCATATATTCTATGTAATTTACCTCCCAATATTCAATAAAATCATCTTCATTAGAGAATTGGGTCTACCTTTAATTTTCTAAAACCAAAAATCACTATTCCATGATTCATAATAATTTATTTACAATAATATGATTCATCGCATTCCTTGGATGATTTTAATGGATCAAAAATTACCTATTATTTTCCAAATCTCAAAATTAGTCCATCATTGTTTAAATATGTTATTTTTTTGGTGGAAATAAATTTATGTCCAATAATTTTGGGTAAATAACTTTTTTTGTCCATATCTAGGAAAACAATGTCAACATAGAAAATGAATATTCCAACTTCGAATAAAACATCCTCAAGAAGAACCAAAGGATACATGACTAGTATGTCATCTAGATGAAGTTTCACTCTTTCCATCTTTAGGTATTCAAGTCCAAATTTTCAAAAGATACTCATTTCCATGATATTTATACTTTCTCAGAGATCACATTATGCTTTTTTGAAATTTTAGGTTTATATTGTGTTGGATATTGAGACTCATATGTTCCCCCATCATTGGTGGGGTATTCCACTACAAAACATTGTAGTTTTCATCATTTAAATAAATAATTCTCCAATCACCCATCGTTCTCTTATTGGAGTTCATTTACATTAATAATTAGTGTTTGTGTGAGTTTTTTAAATATCTTCAGTGCAGGAGATTTTGTTGTTTTGTTTCGTAAGTATCTGTAGAAATTGGTTATTAATATCCACTATCATTCATAATATAAATATCTATGGGGAGTATATGATAGGGTCTTTATGGTGATAGTGTTGTGTATATGATTTCTTTGATGGTATTCAATTGTAATTGAGATTTTTTACTTGAATATACTTCTATCTTTTGTTCTTCACAAGATTTTTGTGTTCTCGTATCATTATTTGCTTATATGAATGTCACACATGATTCATTTTCTTCACTATTAATTTTATCTCCTTTGTATGGTTTTTGAAATTGTTTCTCTTTTCCACTTTGAATAAAAATATATTTAGCCTCTCTTATTGGTTGCGTATCAGTATTTTTGAGAAATATACCTAATATTAAGTCTGATAATGTTTTACAGTTTCTCTATATATATAGATCCATGTTTCATAGATAACAACATTTATTTTTCATTTATGTCTCTAGTATAGTCATTCGTTGGCCCACATTTAAAAAAAAAATTTGAGTATACAGTAAAGATCAAATTGTTGAGGTTTGTCTTGTTGTTGTCATGTCTTATTTTGATGAAATTGTTATAGATAAAGATTTGGAATATACTAATAAATAGAGGGAAAGGTTTTTGTGGGGTAGGGTTATCATTTTCAAGGATCTAGATTCTATGTAGGGTTCCCAGGTGGTCTATAATTCCAATGTGGTGCATGACCAATGCTCTATTGATAGTAACCTTGACTTGGTTAATGTTGTTTCACTAGTATAATTATATAAAATTGTTTGTGAAATTATTTTGGTTATTGATTATAATTAACATAAATAAAATCCTGTATTTTTTTCTTCCATGCCTACATAGCTATCATGGTACAGATGTGGTCCTCTGAACATATCAAAATGTTAAACTACAAAAAATAAATAATGGTGGTAGTGTTTTTGTTTTAGGTAGCTTCATGTTTTCTAGATTTTTTTTAAGGGATTCAACCAAAGATTCATGTACATTTGTTTTTAGGACCTAGTGAAAAATTTAATATTTAGGAACACATCTTGTTAATGGTGTGGTAAATTTTGAGTCATTACATTAAAATGGTCCCACGACTCCTAGGCTAGTTCACCATCAACCTGATTAATTGTTTTTATTTCATTTCATGGAATCTATGTACATATGAGTGGGAAATATCATTTTATGAATTTTTTAGATATTTAATCCCATGTAATTAATGGATTTATGATCCTAAGTATTCATCCATGCCTTGGATATTTTGTTCAATGATAATTGAAAACCCCTTATCTGAATTCCATCTAAAGAGACACCTTATTTTTTGAAGGTATCCAAAACATCAAGGAAATTTAGGATATGCTCATGTGGGTCATTTCTCTAAAGTCCATTAAACTATACCATATTCTATAACATATTAATTAGTACAATTCAAATTTTCAAATATATGTTCTTGAATATCAGGATGAACTGTTATGGGCATAACACCACTAATGGATTTCTAGCCTTAATCCTATATGGTGCGCTCCAATAGCATAGGTGGTATACCTTTCTATTATGGTGGCACATATTGATGATTTTTTGTATTAATTGGTTTAATATTTTAATGTTCATTCGTTATTTATATGATGACATACAATGATATATCTTTCAATCATATGATAAAAAATAATGTTATTCAAGAGTTTACAAGATCATTGAATGGGTCGTAGAGGCTCGAATAGTTCACTAAAACACTAGCATGGATGAAGAAATTAATCTATGTGTGAAACTCATACTAAGAGATAGAAAAAATATGTGATTCAATCCTTGATTCGTGATGATCATCACTATGCCCGAGAAAATTCATGATTCTTCAAGAAAGGAGAAAATATTTGACTGGACCACATAGGATTGTTAATTCATTATGGGTGTGATCATATTAGTAATTTATATAACCCAACATTCACTACTATGAAGGTATGTAGAATATTGAATGTGTACATTCTAAACCACAAGTAAATGATGTAAATTATGGCTTCTTTATAAAATTTAACATAAGTGTGGATTCATTATTCAAATCATTAAGTGATTGGGCTCTGTACTAAGAAGTTTTATCTGATTTCATTTGATTAAAGAGGGGTTCATGATCAATTTCAGGGATCCTACACAAAGGATAACCCTAAATCTTAGGATATGAGGTCTATAATATTTAAAAGTATATCTATTCAAGATTCACTAATTTACCATTAGTCTATTAAATTGGATCTGCCTATATTGGAAACAACTCTTAGGTACATGTGTGGTTTCTTATCTAGATTCATAATGTTCCACTAAAAAATTAGAAAACCAATCAAACTATTTCTCCCTTTTCAGTTTATTAAAGTTAGTTCAAGGTTTCTACCTTACAATTTGTTGCTCAGATCATTCAAGGGAATTTGATATTATATTAGAAACATCCTAATTTCATAGAAAATAAATTTCTCTAGATTTGATTTTGAAATTAATTAAAATATTTCTACCCTTAATTGATGTCCCTATCCCTAAGTGGTTTAATCATTCATAGAGAAGGTTATATTAACCATGAAGATAGTCAAAAAAGGTGTAACCAACATCATGGAAGTTAAATAATCAAATCTCTCAATTGGTATATTGTATTTTATTGATCGAAATAAATAAAACGAAAAATGACATGTAGAAGAAGGAAATAGTGTATGAGGATTTGATGAAAAATGAAAATAGTATGTCTATAAGATAAATGGAATTGAATCTTCTTTAATGTAATTGTAGTGGAAAAACAATGAAAAGAAAATGTGGAAATATAGTTAATGAAAAAATGTGAGAACAAATAAAACTTTTAGTCCCTAAAAATATATGGTGCCTAGAAAATAAATAGACCACACCGCCTTACTATTTAAAATTGTTTTATACCTCAATGTTTCATTAAATTATTTTTATCAAACACTCACACATCATAAGTGTTGGTTTTAAAATGTAAATGAATGGGTTTTATTCTCTTGTTATTTTACATTTGTGTGATTGATGACCTAATAAAAATTCTTTGTGTCGTCAATCTCCATGGGTTTTAAGGCCATAGTATTTTTTATACACCATAAAAGATTCTTATACAAGATGGTTTTATTACATCAATCGACTTTATGTCTTATGTCTGAAGTTATATTGTCATTACAGATTTATTCTGTAAATGAATTTTTACTGTGTAAAATCAATGAAATTGAAAACTATAATAACAACTCTCCTTTTATGACATCATATTCAATTCCCTTCAAATTTAAACCAAAATACATAGTATTATTGTAAAACACTTGTTCAAGGTCCAATGAAATAGTTCAAAGATACATATAAATTAATCTCATCAATACCCCTGATTGACCTCATGGCCAAACTGGTAATGAAACTGAATCATTTTACCCCTACACACACCCAAGGATAAATAAAATAATAGTACTAAGCCCAACAGAATGGTATATATTTTTCCATAATATATCCCTAGGAACGCAGTTCATAGAGTAAAATAAAGAAATGAGGCATGAGGAAACCTAATATGGCGACTGCTCCCAATGGAGAATCATAAAGAAGTTATCATAGATCACACACAGACAAGGTTATCCCAAAACCACCACTACTAGAAAAATAATCCTTACCTATAGATTTGAATTGTTGATATAGGTACCCAAATAATCTTTATAACCTATACCAATGGTTTGAAGGGTTGTTGGATGATTTTTTGTTCGGATAGACCTATCCTAATAGTTTTCCCAAAATATTAGGGATAGCTAATGGAAAATATAATATGAAACTGAGGTTTGAACCCATGACCCCCACCTTATATATGAAATATCTAACCACTATGCTAAAAATCTATTTATGAATATATTTGAATGTATATATATATATTAATAATTTATATATATATTAATTTTATGATATGTGAAAAATAATTCATAAAACATAAGAGTACTTATCCCAATAGTTATTAAAACTGTAGGGATAGGTACTCTTATTTTTGGATCTATACCAACGATATTCATGAAATTTTGGGATATGACTAATTTTTTGGCTCTATCCAAACATTTTTACCAAACCATTACTATACTTGTATATTAAATGTCACATCCCAACTATTATGAAGAACCATTAGAATAGGACCCCTATCCTAATAGTTTTTACAAACCTTTGGGATAGGGTTGTTGGTATTGGTAGGATTTCCGGTAGTGAAGATCTTTTCAGAAACAATTAAACATGAACACAAAGGGATCAAAACTAAAATCATTTGATACACCCTCGGTTATACTCTACAAATGGAACTTAATAAATCCAAAAACATTTCCTAAATAACACATCTACCAAATCAAACTTATTAATTTCTCTTGTCATATAATAAAAGGACATCATCTCAATTTACCTCAAGACATTAAACCATTGGAAAGTTGGTTGGAATGATAAGACTCTCCACTCCATTAAAATTCTGGAAAAGGCTAAAGAGATGATCTAAAACACAACTCTCATGAAACTAATGTCATACCTACTCAAGAAGTCTCTGGAAGAATAACTCAAATACACAATAGGGGATCTTGATATTGTCGTGTCCTTTATATCATGTCGGTTAACCCCTAATAATAGGAAAGTGTTAGGAAAAACATTAAATTAAATAATGTAAATAAAATATTTCTGATATATTTCAGAATAACCAAACATAAATAGTATAAACTAATTTTATAAACAGTTCATTTTAAAAACCTCTAAACATCACTTCGGAATATGGAATACAAATAACCAAGTTGAAAAATAATCATCCTTTTTTTAATTTAGAATATAATTTAATGGTGAAACATTAAAAAACAATTAAAATAGATTATTAGGCCTCCTACCTTTCAATACAAATCATGAAACAAAATTCATTTTCATCATCAATAAAAAACACTATAATTAAAGTTCTATAAAATTGAACTACCATTGAAATTATAAAATCTAGATTTACATAAAATTTATAAATTGATTATTCCACTTTAAAAACAATTTATTCTTCCAGATTAGATGCTTTAAATATCCACTATTTTTTCTTAAATCCAAAATCCTTATATTTACCACATAAATATAAATACTAATTTATTTAAAAATATTTAATCCTTTATAAAAACATGCTTCAAGGTTTTGAAATTTTATCATGAACATGATAAACCAGGCTGGGAACAAAATCATTTTTTACATTTACATGTTTATCTAGCCTCTTATAAAAACATGATCTTTGAAACCTCCATTATTTATTAGGTAAGAAATTATTCTTCTCCTTTCAAACTAAAATTATATTTCATGAAACCCCTTAGCAAACAATAAATCGGTCATTCCAACACTGCACAAAAAAAATAAAAAATTTTAGTCAAGTTGAAATAAATACACTAGGATTCATTATTTATTTAATTGAGTCACTCAATGAATCTAAGAACCATCACTGATCAATCTGATATTTAACCCAATGATGTTGTTGAGATTAGGACCATGTTTTTATTACGGATGTGATCATAATAATCTCAACATTGCATCCTGGTAACTCTAATACCCATTCAATTATGATATCTTATCAGTTATTGATTTTTAGAAGCTGGGGATGATGTATTTATAAAAATCACATCATAGAATTGGATGTGTAAATATTAAAACATATTTATGCAGGCATATATCCACACATTTGATTTATGTATACCAAATGAGATGAAGAGATAAAACTAAATCTTTGGAAAGTTTTTTAAAACAATGATATCATTATGAATTAAAAATAAATGAATGACAGAATATACTTTTTGGTTCATTTATTTCAAATAATTGATGGGGATACGATAGTGGAACCTTTTGTATAAATACTAAAGAACTCAAGGTCGAGAGATTCCTTTTTTTATTAAATTATTTTCAAGAGTTCATTGAAAATGGAGACTCAATATCAGTTCTTTAGGAACTAGATTCTATGAAAGATTATTTCTAAAATATCATTTTCATCATGGGTAGAAATTGTGAAACCCATGGTTTTCATATAAAAATTAAGACATAATCCTTGTGATCCCATAATAAAAATGAGAAGATGAATCTCATGATACTCTATATTTTCATAATGAACTATAATTGATCTTCTATATTCCTAAGAAGGAGAATAAGACTTTGTGATACCTATATATATATCATAATTTAATAAATATATATAGTCATCTAACTTGGATATGTGAAGAAAAAACATGACATAAGATAAATAATATGTTCACGGTTTTTGAATTTTTGATTTAATTGAAATTTAAAACAATAATAATAATAGTAAAATAACATTTTCATAAAGTTAATAGATATCATATGATATAGATATGCATAAAGTAACACTTGCGTGAAGTCCAGCCTTAATTTGTTGCACTAAGAAGAAAGAAGTTTAGGTGAGATATTCCCTGAATGATATGTATTTTCCATGAAATTGTCATTGATTATATTCTAAATGTATAACATAAAAACTGATTTTATCAAGGAATTTGTAGAGAAATTGATAAATCCATGAAAATAAGTTTACATTAATGTGGACAACTCTGAAAAGAGTTGGAGAAATTGAAACTATATTTCTATTATATATTGTGAATACTGACGGTCAGATGTTGAATAAGATTTAGTGACCAAGTCAATATTTGATAATTATTATCTAGTTCAATGTCCAACTTTTTTATTCTTGTTCACTATATATTCTAATTATTATGAGTGATGAAGAATAATAAGAGTATGTTTTTTATTGCAGCATATTTGTGACAGTATATTGATTTTTTTATTCATGGTAGCCCATTTTATTACAACATTTCAAGGAATTTTATTAGATTCACAGAATTATAAAGAAAAATATTTATTCTACATTAATGATCACTTCATGAGGGATAGGTTGACATCCTATATTATTATGATTCAAAGATAAATCTTTCATTATTCCTAGTCAATGTCATAAAATGGATTTATGTTCCATACCTATTTAAAAAACTAAACAGAATACCCTCTCAAACTAGTACCCAACCTGATCTTCCAAATACCCAAACAGTGTTCTCAATCCAAATAGGTTTCTGACTAGCACCCTAGCATCAAACAATAATTAGAGGGAATTATTTTTGCAAACCTGAAGCAATAATAAGGAAAATATATAAAATAAATACAATAACGGTAAAAGGTTAATATATTCCATAGAAAAATAATGGAAACCAAACAAATCATGAGTTTGAACAATATCCCTATATATCTCCAACCATAATGGATTACCAAAATAGTAAAAACCATCCACTCTATGTGATATCATGGGAAGACTCGCACCATATCACCACCATCTACCCAACTGATCGGACTAAAAACCTTTCCACCTCACTATGTAACCTTTCCATTCCTTTCATTCAAAGACATAACTAGGTCTGCACACCACCAAAGGTGTTCCCAGGTTGTAATCTAACAGGCTCAGTATGGTCTCACCTAGGTGATCCATATCATTTCTCTGAAAAATAATGCAAGAATATAAAAATTAAAATAAAAAATTTTGTGAATGAAATTTATCCATTTTTATATCAAAATCATGGGGAAATAGTTTAATTTCCACTTTTCCACATTTAAACATATTTCAGGTAAATCAGTTTCAAATATTTTCATAACCATATATCACATAAGATATATCATGTTAAACAAATCATACATCACATATCATATAAAATCCATGGAGTTACAGATAAATACTACAGACCAAAATCTAAAGCATGAGTAATATAAGACTACGGATCACGCTAAGTCAGTATAGCTAAGACACTCATACCTAACATGTACAATTGTACATGCATCTTGAAACTAGACATATGTGTCCATTATATAGAGTAGAGGAAAACCCTAGCAAGTAAACCTCTTAACATGTCTCATAAGTCCCAAGAACAATTGTCCTAGGGATTTGAATAAATACACATGAGTAAACCCCCCTATATTGGAATATAAAGACTATTATACAATTTAAAAAAGTACCCAAGGATTCCCATGGGCCCTATTTTCCAATATCTAGTTTATAAAATTATTTTCATAAAATAATTCAATGAAAACGATTTAACAAAAATATTTCACATTGTTATGAATACCCTTGTTCATTTACTAAAAATAAGGTGAAATAATATTTTATAGAAACCCAATTCCCCCAACACACACAAAAATTAATCTATCATTCCATTTTATTTAATTTATTAATTTTTCAAAAACAAGATTAATGAAGTTCACCATCATAGGATTGAGGCAGAACCACCTACCTTAGAACTCCGACCACACATGTCTAAAGAGGGACCCACCTATAAGGAAGAAATAAACTATGACAACAGAGTCCCTAGAAATAATCTACACCTTTTCGAATTGATTTAATTTAAAATAATGGTTGGCGGAGAAGAGTAAAGAACACATACCTCAAGAGCACACACTTGGTACACCATAACTAATGAAGTAATTGACCCAAGAATAATATCACACTACGGATCTAGAGAGAACCAAAAAAATCACCATGGGTCATCATATCCAATAATAAAATGAAACAACACTAACATGATAAATGTAATGAAGAAGTAGAAAGTATTACTCACTCAGAGATATTCAATCCAACCATAATACTTATCAATCACCAATGAAATCTGAATTGAATAGATAATCCCAAAATTTTCATTGGAGGTCTCTAGGTTGAGATAAAGGAAAAAATATAATGGAATAATAATTTCAATTTCATACATAAAGATCCTTAAATCCCTAACTTATGATATTTAAACTATGTTTAAACCCTTCACAATCCATGTAATTCATGAGTATAACATACACTGAAAAACATCTCTCCTTTTGATTAAAAAACAATATTTTAATTTTACATGGCATGTAATATATACATGGTGTATACTCCCTTAATAGTATATACTAGAGTCATGGAATATTACTTATAGAACATAAAAGTCATGTAATCCCATTACATAGTATTCATTTCTCTTTCAGACTATGAAAACTATAGATTCATTGAAAAAACCTGAAACCAACTCTAGCATTCTCAAAACATGGGGAGAATCCTACAATTTCCTTAACACATTTATAAACAGAGTCCATTAATTCAAAAAAAACATACCTCCCTAAACATTAAGTCATTTTTCTCAGAAAATTTTGTCTATCCTCGAGATTCCCAATATATCCCCATTTTAAGAAATAAATAAGAAAAGGGAATAAAATTACCTGAAAGTGAGTAACGGGGTATTACAAACTCCCGAAAACAATACTTTTTTCCTCTGGGAGGCATGTAGAAGAATGAACTATGTTAAATAGGTGAGGGTAATACTCCCTCATCAATGAATCATACTCCTAAGTCAACTAAGTATCAGATCCATGATTCCATAACACTCTGACCAATAAAATAGAATTCTCATGAATTAATTTCAATTGAGAGTCAATTATCTCAATTGGTTTCTCAACAATGGAAACATCTATCTCTAACTCTATAATATCTCGCCTTTAATTACATAACTTTTCAGGTACATAGTATAAACAAAGGATCTTTTAATGTTTATTTTCTTGTAAAAATGGTACATAATACATGAAAACATAAAAAATTATTATGATCCGCTTAAAAAGATTTATAATAGGATAATACTATGTACATTTAATAAATCTGATAACCTATGGACAAACATTAAAGGAAAGGGTGAGAATAAGGTCCAGTAGGTGAAATCATGGGAAATAGTTTACATGTGACCATGAGAAATATCAAGAAGAATATAAAGAATTTCATAAAGTCATGAGAAAAGTAAAAAAATAGAATAGAATAATAAAAATAATAACAATAATAATAACATGGAAATTTAGTTACAATATTTAAATTAAACATTCATAAGTATATGACCAATTTTTTCATCGAGGTGTTGAGTTTATTCCCAAGGTATCATAAGACATGTCATCTCTAGAGATAAAATTGTTTACCCAATGCATTGGATCGCTTTCAAGGAACATCGTTCCTATGCATTAATTAATTTTAACCACATATATCATCATCAAACATTTCATAAATAACCCTTGAACAATAAAATATATGGGTTTCATATTAAAATCATTGTGTTTTAAAAAGTTTTTAAATAAAAGATCATTATGTCATTGTTAACCCATGGAAAGGGAATGAGGGTTTCATGCATGTCAAATCCCTGATTTAAATAAATAATTTTTACATATAGGTTAAAAAACCTATATATAAAATAGGTTTGGTTCTTCACAAAAAACAAAATAAAAGAGAATTTCATGAGGAGAAGAGAGAAATTTGGAAATGTAAATTCTACAGCATAACGGGTATAAAATGTGGTTTTATAAAAAGTTAAAAAGGTAAAAGGTATGAATATACTATTAATAAAAAATAATTTGGAAGTAATTGAATGAATAAAAGGAAATAATATAGATTGACCATAACATTAATAAGACATATATAAAAAGATGTTCTTAAAACAAAAACAGAAGAAGAATATTTCCCATACCTTGAAATGTAACTCCTAAAGCATGTGGATTGGGACCTTAGGGGATTAAGGAATACTTGGGGGTAAAACTACCATATCCTCATAATGTATTTATATGGTTTTAATGTAAATTTATATATTGGTGAGTATTTATAGCAAATATAGAGGCTTTTTTTATTAATTTCCAAATATTATCCATGGAAACCTATGTTGAGGAAAATGAAAAATTGTTGGATTTAAAATGGTATTTGGCAATATTTTTAGACACCTGGGTAATATTTTACTTAATTTTAATACACAAGATTATTTAATCCATTTATATTACCTATTTTGGCAAGGAAAGTTAATATTTTCATAAAAATAATGTTTTTAATGTTAATGTTTCTATTTTAGACTTTGTAAAGTAAATTATATGTTTAGAACTTGATTAAAATATATTAAAATGCTTGAGATAAGTAAAATAACATATTAAATATGTTTAATTTTGTTTAATTATTTATTACACCATTATGAAATAATTATGAATTCATTAAACATACTGAATAACTCAAACTGTTTTTTTACTATTCCTGAGAAAATAAATAATTTTAAATGTTTCTCATAAATTCACCCAAATCTAATTTTGACATGTATATTTCACAAATGATAAGTTTAGTATTATATTAACTCTATAAATATTATAATTATAACTTCTCAATATAAAAATCCTAATTTATTAAAAATAATAGAATATTTAAAATGCAAAGTAAAATTTTTAACACTTGAAAACAAATTATAATTTATATTTATATAAGAGTTTTTTATCATAATATTTCATTAAAATAAGTATTATTTATAATATATTAGTTTATTATAAATATTTATATCTTTTTTGGAAAGTACAATTTCGAACCAAAATATCAATTTATCAAGTTCCGTCTTAGTTTTATTAAAAAAAGTTGTTCTTAAAACGGAATTGATGAAATAAAAATTTTATTTATAAAAAGGAATTAAACATTATGTAACTATGTATGGGACACATGACCCATTATAACACCCTCATAATACCTAAGGGTAAGCTATGTGATGGTGATAGATTCATGGGGAATCTCATCTAATGTTGTCTGATTTGTAATTTCCACTAACATTAACTTCCACTATAGGAAATTTCATCCAAGCTTCACTTTTTGAAGCTCATATTGGGATTGTTTAGGAGATAAAACTAGTGGTACAACCTCCCTCCCATTCTCTAACAAATTGTATGCATATGAAATGAACATACTATTTGAGGCAATTGTTTCTCCTTTTTCACTAATTATTCTTTCATATTTCTATTTAAAGCACAATTTATAACATTAAGCGTATTACTAAGAGTATAGTTTCCAATTTTCATGTTGAACAATAGTCATATAAAGGTTGAAACCGGATCGTAACACATCAATTTATACTCACTTAATTATTAGAGAGATATAGTTTTTTTGTGTAGAGAAAAAAATAACACGCATTTTCTCAAGACAGGATTATCATTCAAAAATTCCAAGTTGTTATATTCTTACCCCCATAAGAAATTTCATCCAAAAAAATTTCAAATTATTATCCCATTTGAGAAAAGGTTAATCTAATTCTATCTCATTGACTCCTCTAGTACCCACATAACTTATTCATATTTATGGTTCCTCCGTAACAGTTTTATAAAGTGTGTAGTCTTGTTGCATAGAACCTTATCTCAATGATCCAATATCTCCACCTTTTATTCCTCATAAGATTGGCCATGTTTAAATTGTACCACGTTAGGATTTTGATCATAATAGGGATCTGTTATATACTTCCTCAATAAAGATATGTGGAATACATCATAAACATGAGATAGATTTGGTGGGAGTGAAAGCTGATAGGCTACTTCTCTTGTACGATTAAGGATTTCATAGGGACCAATGTACCTGGGGATGAGATTACCTTTCTTTCCAACCCACATGACACTCATCCACGATGACATTTGAAGTAATAATTTTCCATAAACATCATACACCAAGTCCTTCCAATGGTTTTTAGCATATCACTTCTCCTCACTCTGAGCATCCTTTATGTGTTATTGGATGGATTGAACCTTTTTTGTCATCTTTAGCCCAAGATCAGGCCCAAGTAGATTTCTCTCTCCAACTTCTTCCCAACCAATATGAGTTATACATTTCTTATTATATAGAGCTTCATAGGGTTTTATTTGAATACTCAAATGGAATCTGTAGTTGAATATGATCTAAGCTAATGGGATATGTTGATCTTATCCACCATTAAATTCCATTGATAATGTTCTTAGTATGTCATAATGTGTCTTAATATTTCTTTTATATTTTCTATATGTTTGATGCTGATAGGACATACAGAAATTCAATTCGGTACTCAGATCATGTTAAAAACTTCTCAAAATATTTTATGTGAACACTGGATCAGAATCAGAATTTATAAAAAGTGGCACTCCACGAAACCTCATCAATTCTCTTACATAAATCATGGAAAAAAATTAAACAAATAAATCTTTTCATATATTAATGAATTGGGAATCTTTAGTGAGGTGATCCAGTATACCCATATCAAATTGTATCCTTTGGATGTTCTTAGGAGACCAATGGAAAATTTCATACTGGTATTTTCCCACATTCATGTTGTTATGGGTAGTTGTTGTAATACCCCTTTAAAAAGTTGTATATCTGACTTGACTTTTTGATACACTGGGAACCTTGTAGTGTAGTCAGTAATCACCATTTTCATGTTATTAAACTAATAATGATCAGGAAGGTCCCTATACATTTTTAGTGCATTTAGGATGTATATACAATGTAGATCAATGAGATTCATCTATCGTTTCCTTTTAATTTCTAGAATATATGGAACACATATCATTGCACAAAATTTTAGAACACCTTGTTGATCAATATTGAACTAAGGTAACTTTACATTCTTTAAAACCTCTATCTTCTTTGGTAAAAATGAATCCTCTCTTTGAGTTTTATTGATATTCTCCATTAATGATGGTTGATAAATCATTTGGGATATGGTTTATGAGGTCCCTTCTTTCATTATTCTCATATACAACCTTACTAGGTCATTTATCAATGGATCTCCCGGAATCCTTAACATTTCAAAAACAATAGGGTCTTTCCTACTTAATGAATCAATAACTTTTTTTTCTTTTGGGGTGATAATGAGTTGAACAATTATAGCCTTTATGAAGTCACAACCATCTCCTCTATCTCGTGTTTAATTCATTTTTCATGAAAATATACTTCAAACTTTGATGGTCTATGTATATATCACATTTCTCCCCAAAAAGATAGTACTCAATATTTTCAAAGAAAAAATAACCACATCTAGCTCTAGGTCATTCCTAGGATAATTCTTCTCATGTGGTTTTGATATTCTATATTTATAATAAATAATCTTTTCATTTTGATTGAGGACACACACAATCCATTTCATAGTTTCATCACTAAAAATAATGAATCCTTCTCTAATATAGGGTACATATAATAGAAATTTAGTAACAAAATTTATTCTTTATGTCTTGTAAACATTATTCAAACTCCTTTGTCGAGATTAACTTATCCCCTTTTAGAGTTAACTTTTTTAGTAGATTAGAATTTCATGAATGTTTTTTCATAAGCCTAAAATAATATCATGATAAACTAAGTAAACTATGAAACTTGGTTACTATTTTAAGAGAGACCACTCCTCCAAAACCTTTGTCTTAGTAGGATCAACTGAGATTACTTCATTGGTTATAAAGTTCTCCAAGAAAGAAATCTTTTGTTACCAAAATTCATATTTTTTGAACTTTCCAAATAGCATCTCATTCTTCATATTTTCAAATATAAATCTTAGATGGTCATAATTATCCTCCATAATTTTGTAATATATCATAATATAATCAATAAAATATAGCCCAAATTTATCACAGTATTACTTAAAAACAATATTCATCAAATCCATAAATATAGTAGGTTCATTAGTCAAGCCGAAGGGAATAAGAAAAAACACATAATTCCTACACCTTTATTTGAAGTTAGTCTTTGGAATATCTTCTCCATTCACCCTCAATTGATGATAATGATATCGAAGATAAATCTTGGAGAATAATTGATCCCCATGGAGCTGGTCATATAAATCATCAATCCTTGGAAGAGGGTAATTTTTCTTCTCAATGATCACATTATGTTCTCTATATTCAATGCATATCCGTATTGATCCATCCTTCTTCTACACAAAGATAACAGGTGATCCCAAAGGAGACACACTAGGTTGGATAAATTCCCTCTCATAAATATCATGGAGATGTTTCTATGATTCTTCCAGGTCCACATTTGTTATTCTATATGGGGTCCTTGATATTGGCTTGGATCCAGGTATTTGTTCAATGGAAAATTCTAACTCTCTTTGTACGGGAGGTCCAGGTAACTTCTCATGAAATAAATCAATGTATTCCTAAATTATGGGGACATTTTATATATGTTTACTATCATTCACATATTAATATTCACCAATAATTTCCATAAACAAGGATATGGGAGGTGCTTCTAGACAATGCTCGGGTCGACATAATTCTATTTTGAAAAAACAATCTAGGTTTCCAATTCAATATTATTTAATATTAAATAACTTCTATGGTTGATCTTAGTACTGCACTTTGAGATCCATTCCATCCCTTGTATTGTGATCAATTGTAGAATGGGAATGACTACTATATTTTTTATGTTATTGTTCTCACCAAAGTGAGTAATATAGTTTCCATACACTTTTTATTCTTAGGTAATCTATTCAAGAGTATTCAATGATAACTCTACTTCTATATGTTTAGGGATTGATTCTATACTATTTGAAAATATAGAGGAAATAAAATAATTTATAGATACTAAATGAAATAAATTACTATCTAAATTTGATAGAACATTGATAATATCTTCTACCACATCATTCAGCACTTCAACTTCATTTATCATGATAGAAAAATCATAACCTTTCTCTCTTGTCTTATTATAAGGTTGTTGGTGATTCCCCCCCATTATCTTGTAATTTAAAAAATGGTTGGAAAAGTGCCCAAGATATCAAAACAAATAGAATTTCACTTCAATATAGGCAAATACAATCTTCCCTTTGTCGTTAGTTTTGAGAAGTCTAGGATTCACTTCACTGCGATAGTTTCGAGCTATATGACCATCCCTTCCACACCTAAAATATTTTATTCTTTGGAGAAATCTTTTCCCAAAATTCTTTTTCCCTCATTTATTTCATGTGGGAAGTTTCACTTTCTTTCCTCTTCTTACATGATCAAAGAAACTCTCTATGTTTGGCTCCATTGATCTCATCTTTTAATTAGATCTATGGGACTATTATTTTTCATCATACAATATTTAAACCTTTATATTACTTCTCATTATTTCTGTATAGATATCATAGTCTTTATTTCTGAGATTCTTCTATAGATTGATTCTTAGTCCACCGAAGAATCTAAAAAACTTTTTATTATTATCCATAATAAATATACATGTGTAATGAGAAGGTATTTAAAATTCATCTCATAGCTTCCCACAGATTAATTTTCCTTCTACATAATCTCTAGTAATTCCTTCTCCATTTTCATCTTGTGTAATGGGGAAAATATTTTCTAAAAATGGTTCCCCTTAATTCTTCCCACTCTATAGAATAAATATTACTTCATGGATTATTATTTTGAATTAATTTCTAGCACTAATCAACTACTCCCTCTAATCCACACAGTGATAGTGTGACTTTCTCTTATTCTAAACAATAGAGTACCAAAAATTCTTTCTATAGAGCTTATCTATTGTTCATAAATCAATGGGTTTGTAGATCCATGAAAATAAGGTGGAATTTGATGCGTAATGGGATCAACTGAAATTTTTTACATTTAAGGATAACCTATTTTATCAGCTTGATTCATGGTATTGTTTATAACCTAAGATAGTGGATTCTTCATTCTCATGAATTTTTCCATTCTTGCATCCATCATAGGGAAGTGATCTCATGGTTTGTTTCCCTCTCCATTTATGTGGTTCCTCCTATATCCCACCATTTTATAAAAGAAGAAAACCTTAGTGAGAAACATGTTTATCTTAAAAATCTTATAATTCTTATGTAATTTACGTCTTAAGACACAATTCTTCAATATGTTGTCTTTATAACAACAATTACATTTCTACAAATCCTTCATAATGGTTTATAAAAATCTTGTAATTAACCAAACCTATTATTGTGACCCTATTTTCAGTACATTACTATTACATCATTTTAAAGACCAACAATAGAATATCATTACACAATGAGAATCCAATTGTTCAGTTTCCTGGGAAACTTAAGACTATACATTATATTTACAAATTAAAACATAACCATTTATTTAATTCCTTCTTCTCTAGCTTCTTATTGGCCCTTGAATTCTAATTAGTAAATGTAAAAACCTAAGGATATACATAAAAAAGGTGATAAATACAAGCCCAGTAAGAGGATAGGTAAGAACATCAAAAAATAAAACTTGGGTGACCACAATAATCATTTTAACATTGTTATCAGATAAAAAACATGAGAGGAAACAATAATAAAAATCTTATAATGTGGAAATTAAAAACAATGAAACATCATTTATTAGTGGTTAAATACCAATCATAGTTGTGATCAAATCTAGAATCATTTTCATTCATATTTCACATTAATAAATAGAATATCACATTACCCAATTCATTGGATCACTATATAGTTTTGGGCACAGCATTGACATCTTATTATTTACTTTTCTCTATATAATCTTGGGTGCATCCATCACATCATAACATTTACATTGTCATGAATTACCCATATAACATATATCAATCTTGGACATAAAATAACCCATGGACTTGAGTGGTTTTTATTTCATAAATCAAAAATTCAAAAAATTTGGTTTCCTAAAAGAAATTGTTTATAATGGACCTGATATAAGAATCATCAACTTTAAATGATGAAGAAACAATATTGAGAAGTGTGTTTTTTAAAGAATATTTCTTTTAGAAAACATTGTGTTTCTCATAATCTCAACTATAAAACATTTATATTCTATAAAATTTTATATAAGGATGAATAAATTATATTTAGGTAATATCCATACTGAAAATTGGGTGAAAGAGGGAGACCCTAAAGAATAATAGTTGGGTATGAGAAATCCCCTTACCTTGTGTCCAAAAACTTTATTCACTTCAATGTCCAATATAATCACATTAAATTCATTAATTAACAATACTATAACCCTTTATACATGAATATAATTAATTATGATTTTATTAAGTTCTTTCATGGTTCTTTTGATGAGTTTCATCATTCATGAGTGTTTGATTTCATAGTTTTCATGATCGTTTCATTTATATTAATTAATGGATGTTCATTTAAAATGAGGATGAACATGTGGAATTGTTATTATATGTTATTAATTAACCTAAAATATATTAAATGATGTTATAAATTATTTTTTTATATACCATGAGGATGCTTCATTATATTAATGTTAATGATGGTCATTTTAGGATAATTTTTGCAGTTTTTCAAACACAATGAATTTGTTTTTTTTTATAATTTGTTATTATCAGTATAATTTATTTATAGATAATAATAAGGGTTATAAAATAAACATTTAAATATTTTTTTATCCATTAAATGGTTTTTTAACATCCTTTATGTTGTTAAAGGAAAATAAAAGTGCATCACCCACAATGTCGGAAAATTGACACATCACGGGCGACTATTTCATTTTTAGAATAAAAGTTGGGGAGGGAGATGGTTAACGTTGTATATTCCATTACCATGTCATAATTCCATTATATGTAAGGAAATAGATTTATCATGAAATTTAAATGAATGTAGGGGAGGGAAGAATATGAAAATAAATTTAAATTGAAAGGAAATAAAAAGAAAAAGAGAGAGGATTTACCTCTTGAATTCTCCTATTGAGATCCTCCTCAGGGAACCTAAAATTAATATTTTGATGATACCAATAGCATATAGGTGTGTGTTAGGAGATATGGAATATTATTGAGAAGAATATAGGCAATTATTATATCTTGAGATCTTTGAGGAGAAGAGGGTGTTTGGGGTGGTATTTATAGTGGAGGAGAGGGGTGTTTTCTTATTTTTTTTAATCGTTGGTTTATTATTTTTCTCAAGATAAGAAATAGTTAGGATTATTATGAATAAATAAAGTAATTAGTTCATTTGAGTTCGAATCAATGGTCACTTACATCATCCATGACTCAATCATCACTCAAAAATTCCAATTTTTAGCATTTATTGTAAATTATTTATTTTAATATTCAACAAAAATTCTAGTATTTAAAAAAAATCTCAAAAATGCACCAATACAATTTTCAAAGTTTATAATTAAAAATGAACTCCATTTTATGAAAATAATTTTAATAATATGTTTAATTTTATTATTAATTAAAATTATCATTTACTTAGAAAATACATATTTTTAAATTATTATTGATTTTGTAACACTTTAAAAATATAATTTAGCTCTCATAAAATTATATCAAAATAATAATCCATTAAAATATTAATTTATGAATACATTTTATGAAAATAATTTTTTTTATATTTTTATATTAATCATAAAATTTTAATTAAATATTCATGACTTATAAAAATACCAACACCTTATTAATAATTTTTATAATATTTACTTACTTTTAATATGATATAATTAGATCATATTTTCACTTATAAGATGAGAAATGTTTTTTATAATTTAATGGGGGATTCTTCTTTTCATTTAGTCGTTTTACAATTCATAAGGGTCGTATTACTATTCCTAAGTTCATGTTACTATTTCATCAGTATTGGTTCCTTAACATATTTAAATACTTCTTATTTAATTAATTATTCATTTATAAAGTTTTTATTTTAGTCATTAAGTGATTTTATTTAATTTATACTATGTGAAATTACAATAAGATGTGATATATTCCTATTATAAAAGATTGGGTCATTACATTCTTCCCCCAATTTGAAATTTCTCCCTCAAGATTTTGTTTCACATAAATAGGTGAGTGTACTTATCCTTCATCGCCTCATCTGGTTCCCAAGTTACTTCTACATACTTATGGTTACTCCCCAACACTTTTACAAGGTTGGTTGTCTTGTTGCGAATAACATTATCTTTTTTGTCTATATTCTTTACTGGCTACTCCTCATGAGAGATATCATATTCATGTTGTAGCACCTCTAAATTCAGTTAATTCAAGGGATCTGGTATGTACTTCCTCAAGAGTTATATGTGGAACACATAATGAACATTATCTATATTTGGTGGAATTGAAAGAAGATGGTCCCTTTATCATAAGTGATCAAGGATATAAAAGGGGATAACGTACCTTGGTCTTAGCTTCCATTTCTATCCTAACCATATGACCCTCTTCCATAGTGATATTTGAAGGAGGACATTATCTCCCCCATCAAACCCTATGCCCCTTGAATGGTTGTACGCATAGCTCTTTTTTGGAATCTAAGAATCTTTGATATATTTTTGGATGGATTGAACCTTACCTATCTTCTCTTTCACAAGATCGGTACCAAGTAGATTTATTTTTCTAACTTCATCCCAATAGGTTGGATTTATACATCGCTTTCCATATAGAGCTTCATATGGAGTCATGATAATACTCGAGTATAAGATATTGTTGTATGAGAAGGCAACCAATGGGAGATTCCAATACCATCCACCTTTGAATTATAAAGAGTAGGGTTTTAGAATATCTTCGAGCATATAAATAGTCAATTCAGTTTAGACATCATTTTCAGGGAGAAAGGCCATGCTGAGATTTAACTCACTGTTCAAAGCATGTTGGAGAATCCTCCAGAATTTAGATGTCAACCTGAGATCATGATTAGAGACAATTTAGATTGGAACTCCATTCAGTCTCACTACTTTTTTTACATATATCTTTTTATATTTTCAAGCGATATATCTCCCCGAATAGTGATAAAGTTGGCAGTCTTGGTGAGTCGGTCCACCATAGCCCATATCTCATTATTTCCTTTGGATGTCTTCGAGAGACCAATGAGTAAGTATATAGTGAAATTATCTCATTTCCACATGTGTATAGGCAATTCTTGTATCATCCCTTCGTACTTTTTCTATCTTCTTTAACTTGATGACATATCAAGCACCTTCAGATATATTTCACAATATCCTTCTTCATGTTATCCAACCAGAAGTGTTCTCAGTTATCACAATACATCTTGTTACTCCCGTCACGTATTGACAAAATTGAATTACGGGAATTTTCAAATATAACCATATTTATCAGAAGTGATGAATGCGCATAGAGCCATGTTCCAATCTGAATTACAAATTCATCATTGATATGGAACTCTTGTAGCTTCCCTTATTTTACTACATTCACATTCATTTGTAACTCTGGATCATCCTCTTCTACCTCCATTATATTATCATGGATAGATGGTTGGGAAATCATTTGGTAAAGGTAGGATGTATTACTTACCATTATGATTTTGAAATTCATCATTTTCATCTCCATGAAGATATCACCTTTTTCAATCTGCAACATCGATAGAGTACCAGGTTCTTTCCATCTAAGATCATCAACTACCTTGTTTGCCTTGCTAGCATGATATTTAATAGAGAAATTATAGTCTTTGATTAGCTCTAATGATATCCTTTGATTCATGATCACCTTCTTTTGTGTTAATATATACATTAACCATTGTGGTTAGTTTATATGTCACACTTCACACCATATAGGTAGTGCTAAATTTTGATATTAGGTTATAGGGAATATGTTTTTTGGATCGTGGATTAGCTTTTAAGTTTTGGGGTTTAGATATTAGGTTCTTGGATATTGGGTTTTCGGTTTTGGGGTTAGGTTTTAGGAATTTTTTGGCATGGTGTTAGGGTTTGGGTTTATGATTTCAGGGATGGGTTTTAGGTATTATGTTTTAGGGTTTCTCCATATTTTCAAAGAAAAAATCATAGATTATAAGTCCAGATCATGAATCTGGTAGTTCTACTCATGGATATTCAACTTCCATGAGGAATAGGCTATCAAATTATCATTTTTCATGAGTAAACAACCAAGGCCTTTCTTTGAAACATCACTATATATCACCAAACATTATCCACTTTTTTGTAATGTGAGTAAATGTGAAATGATTATCCTCTTCTTTAGCTCCTTGAATCTTTCCTCACATTCATCCATCAAAACATAATTTATTGTTTTCCTTGTTAACTTAGTTATCAGTCTTGAAATCCGTGAAACGTTTCTTGCAAAACAAGGATAGTTACTAGTTAATACAAGAAAAAATGAATTTCTATGACACTATAGGGTATGGGACATTCCTAAATTGTCTTTTTTAAAGGGTCCCTTGAAATCCTCCTACTTGTGATCACATGCCCCAAAAAATGTGACTTGATTCACCCAAAACACACACTTACTGAACTTCACGTACAACCTTTCCTTCCCCATTGTAATTAACAGAAGACTTAGATGTTCTTCAGGTCCCTCCTTTATCTCGAATTAGATGACAATTTTATCAATAAAATATACCACAAATAATTAATGGTAATTGTTGAACTCCTCGTGTCTTAATCATGTTTTAATGATCACAAATCTTACTACTGTCAATAAATCTCAATAATATTACACATCATGTTTTAATGATAGAAAATATTATTGATGATTAATTAATCTCACTATTATTTACTAATCTTATGCATGATCACAAATCTCACTTATATTATCAAACCTTTGTATTTATGTTTCAAATTATCTTACTTTATAATGGTTAATATTAATTCATATTCTGCATATTACATTTTAAGTCTAAATACAGATATTTTCCTAATTACCCAGACACCGTGAAGGACACACCGTGACCCAGACACCATGAAGGACACACCATGACCCGGACACTATGAAGTACACACCGTGACCTAGAGACCATGAAGGACACACTTTGACCAAGACACCATGAAGGACACACCGTGACCCAGACACCGTGAAGGACACACCGTGACCCAGACACCGTGAAGGACATACCGTGAAGTACATACCATGAAGCACATACCCTGAAGCACATACCGTTAAGAAGAAACCTTTTACATAATCACAGTGACACCATTTCTTATCCTTTTTTCAATATTATTTAAATAATACTAACAGTCATATTTGAGGTCTTTAATGCAGTTAATGTTATTTAATGATAGTTGTTGGTCTGCCAGGAAATCGTACCTCGTATCTATAGAAGGGAAAGCATTACTATTGTCGGAGCTCATAGAATATAAAGAAGATTGAGCTGCATTAGAGTATATACGCATGCCTGAAACATCTCGACGCACATACTACAATACTAGCAAGCTCTGTACTGAAGAGAAGAACAATCCAGAGCACAACTGTGAAGAACACATTGTACGATACTCAAATAAGTTCCATACATGCAATCCTACATTTCTGAAGAACACACGAAGTATTCTGGAGTCAATAGAACATCTTCTCTCCTTGAGAATAAAAATTTGAACCACGACACTCTGTTTTTCAATAGAAAAACCTGAGAAGGACTCAGAAGCTATTTTTCTGAATCCAACGAGTCTAGAGCTGCACTGCCAATCACTAGAGGTTTCTAAACATTCATATACTATCTCTAAGTGATTTATTATTTTCTTTCGAGTAGTGTGTGTATCATGTTTATTTTACACACACACTATCTATTGTACTGAACTGGAAGATATCACAATCCTCATACTAAAACTCCTTACTCTTGTTTACCCACGACAACTATGGAAGAGGTCCTTGTGTGGCTGGGTCTTTATTGTTGTTTCCTACGATGAATAATGGTAGAGGTCCTTGGATGTCCTGAACAGTCTTGTACTATTGTTAACCCTAATTCAAGGTGTGGATCACTTTTATATATATATAAATTTGAGAGGACTAAGTCTCAGCTTGAGACTTAACCTCTTGGTTATATTTGTTGTGCATTTTTAGTTTAAGTTCAAAATATACAGTATCTAATTTATATACCTCTTCTTATTACTTTAAAATGAAAATATGTTTTAAAGTTAATTTGATAGTTAATATAGCAAGTGTTTTTATCTATTGTAAATCATTAGGTTAGTTTAAAAAGCTAATTTAATCTTTTGATTAGATTAACTGAGAACCAATCAATCTTTTGAGAATCTAATTGAACCTTTACGGCTTTAAAAATTCACTATAGTTTAACTTGTTTTATAAATTGGGGTTTTTAATATAAAATATTTGAACAGAAATTTTAATTGGGACTCAATTCACCCCTCATCTTTAGTGTCCACTCCAACCAACATTTGGTATCCAAGGTTGTTTTTATTTATACAAGTTTTCAAAACACTCTGTTTTTCAACTATGATTTTAGTTGCATCTTTAAAGATCTTAAATTTCTATTTGTTTTAAATTTTTCTCTCTTTAACTTTACTTTCTAAAATCTAGCTATGGACAATAGACTAGAGGGTGGTGCTACGAACCGGCCACCTTTCTTTAATGGTACAAACTATTCCCAGTGGAAACATAAAATGAAAATTCATTTGGAAAGTATGGGTTTTGATATCTAGACTGCTATAGAATCTCAACATAAAATTCCAGAAACTGAAAGAACAACTTTGGATGAACATACTAATGTAGCTTACAATAATTACTGTAAAGCAATGAATGATTTGTATTGTGCACTAGGAGGTGAGGAATTTAACAGAATATCTACTTGCAAAACTACTTATAAAATTTGGGATACTTTGGGTGTTTCTCATGAAGGAACAACCAATCTTACAGAAATGAGATTAAATACTTATATTATTAAATATGATTATTTTAAAATGAAGACTGATGAACCTATTTCTGATATGTATCTCAGGTTTAATGAGATAGTTAATATAATGAGTTCACTTGGTAATGTTTTTCCAGCAAAGGAACAAATTATTAGGACACTGAGATGTATTCCTGACCGATGGAGAGGCACATCTGTTTCAATCAGAGAGTCATGTGACATTGGAGCTCTGCCTGTCAAAGAGATTTTTGGTAAATTAATGATGTATAAAGAAGAACTCAAAGTGAATATGGAGGAAGTTGATGAACCAAAAAGAAATTCTGTAGCATTTAAATTAACTACTTCTAAGATAAAGGACAAAGACAAAGTTCAAATACAAACTGAAAGCTCAACCAGTGAAGATTCGGATTCAGACAGTGATGTTGAGATGGATCAAATAGCCAGAATATTTAAGAAGTTTTATAGGAAGAAGAAATTATTTAGAAAATCAAAATACAAAGGAATGTATGACAGTAAAGGTCATTAGAAAAAGGACTGGAAGAAAGCTGATAAAAATGATGAAGATGTCTGCTATGAATGAAAAAGAAAAGGTCATATAAAAGAAGACTGTCCAAAACTGAAGTTCAAAAAGGAACATGACAATAAGGACACTAAGTACAAGGAAGCTATGAAAGCTACTTGGAGTGCTTCAGAAGACAGCACAAGTGAATCTGAAATTTTTGTTTCTAGAAAGAATCGTGCCAACATGTGTTTCATGACCAACACATTTGAGGTAACCTTAGATACTCATATTTTAAATTCCTATTATTATGAAGATGATGAAAAATCTGATTCTGATTATGAAGATATTTCTAAGGGTGAATTATCTGAATATTGTAACATGCTAGAAGAAACATGCAATGAACTTAAGGACAAATATAAGTCATTAAAGAAACAGCATACTCTCACTTCAAATGTTAAATCTTCTCTTGATATTGAAAAAGAAAAGAATGCTCAACTTTTAAAGGAAAATACTGAATTAAAAATGTCTAATAAGCAACTTATGAAGGACTTAGAATAATTCACAAAGGGAAAAGATACACTTACTCAAATTCTTGGAAAGCTAGTGGCACTGAAATACACTACTGGAATAGGCTATCAACCTAGACAGAGACAGATTATGAAGAATAGATTTATTCCTAAATCTGTATAGAATAATATTAGTTCCAGTTATGGAAATTCACATGCTTCAACTGGTTATTCACATAGTTATAGATCAAATAGATTTTTTCTTTCAAAATATTTTTATTCTGTAAATTATATGAGACCCATTAGACAAATTTCAGTACCAAAATCTTTGATTGCTAACCTGTCTGGACCCAAGTTACCGAAGTCATTTCCCATGTAAATCTATTTTATAGGAAACCTATTTGAAGAGTTCCCCCAAGAAGACAAGGTATTTGGAAAGTGGATGTTCAAGACATACGTCTGGGGATTACTCATGCTTCAAGATCCTAATCAAGGTTGATGGAGGCCATGTCACCTTTGGTGATTATTCTAAGGGAAAAATCATCGGCCTAGGCCAAATTGGTAACACTAACTCAGTTTTAATTTCTAATGTTTTATTTGTCGATGGATTGAAATATAACTTGTTAAGTATTTCTCAATTATGTGATTATGGATTTAATTTTAAATTTGAAAATAATTCTTATAATTTTTTTAACTCTAAAAATGTTTTAGTATTCTATGCCTTGAGAAATGAAAATGTTTATGTTATTGATCTGAATTCATTAGGTAAGAAAAATGTTACTTGCCTAAATAATTTTTATAAAGAATCTTGGTTATGGAATATAATATTAGGACACTGCAACATCCACTCACTTAGAAAACTAACTAGGAAGAACTTAGTTAGAGACTTACCCAAACTTGAGTTTCCAAATGAAAAAGTTTGTAATCCTTGTCAAAAGGTAAAGCAACACAAAATATCTTTCAAACCAAAGAAAGAAGTGTCAACTTCTCAACCTCTCAAGTTGGATCACATGGACTTGTTTGGACCTTCTAGAGTTTCTAGATTAAATGTGAGGCACTATGTCAATGTCTTAGTAGATCCCTTTTCTAGACATACTTGGGTATACTTCTTAGCTCAAAAAAGTGAAGCTTTTTCGTAATTTATTAAATACTCCAAGTCTGTATAAAACCATAGTGGACTTAAGATTAAGACCCTGAGAAGTGATCATGGTCGTGAGTTTGAAAATCATGATTTTGAATCTTATTGCTCACACAGTGGCTATAGTCACAACTTTTCTGCCCCTAGGACACCTCAACAGAATGGTGTAGTAGAAAGAAGAAATAGAACCCTTCAAGAAATTGATAGAACCATTCTTAATGAATATGACCTGCCTATTTATTTTTTGGCTAAGGTTGTGAATACAGATTTTTATATTATAAATAGTGTCTTGATAAGACATGTTCTCAAGAAGACCCTATATGAGTTATGGAACAATAGAAAACCTAAAGTTGGTTACTTTAGAGTCATTGGCTGCAATGTTTTTATTCTTAATACAAAGGATAATAATGACAAGTTTTCTTTTAATAGTGATGAAGGAATATTTTTAGGATATTCTATAACTAGAGAAGCCTATAGAGTTTTCAATAAAAGAACCAAATGTGTGGAAGAATCTTTTCACATCAAATTTGATGAAACTGATCCACATGAGCCTAAGTCATCTCTTGAAAATCTTGAAGAAGACTTATCTGTTCTGAACCTTAATGATAAAATCAATAAACCGGCTATAAAGACAACGAGTTCTGAAAATATTTCAGAATTTTCTCCTAATGAACCTGAACCTATAGATGAACCTGCAATTTCTAGTCCTATCTTTACTAGATCAACAAGAATTATAAAGAATCGTCCTTTATATGTTGTTGTTTGTAATCTTGATAGAGGGACACAGACTAGAGCTCCTCTTAGAAATCAGTTTGAACATCAAGACTTCTTGTCATAGCTTGAACCTAAAAACATTGATGATGCTATTAATGTTGAATTTTGGGTAATTTCTATGAAAGAAGAACTCAATCAGTTTGAAATAAATAATGTTTGGAAACTAGTAGAATGACCTAAGGACACTATTACTATAGGCACTAAATGGGTGTTTAGAAATAAAGTATATGAATATGGAAATATAGTTAGAAACAAGGATAGATTAGTTGCACAAGTCTATAGTCAAGAAGAAGGAATTGATTAAGAGGAGACTTTTTCTCCTGTAGCCAGACTAGAATCCATTAGGATTTTACTTTCTTATGCTACACATCTAAATTTCAAACTATATCAAATTGATGGTAAGAGTGCATTCTTAAATGGGTATATAGCTGGGGATGTTTTTGTTGAACACCCTCCTGGATTTAAAAACCCTAATTTTCCAAATCATATTTTCAAATTATCAAAAGCTTTATATGGCTTAAAGGAAGCTCCAAGAGCTTGGTATGATAGATTAATTACTTTTATAATTTCTAATGGTTTTACAAAAGGAATAGTTAATCGTAATCTTTTTATAAAATGAATTTCTAAAGATGTTTTAGTTTTACAAATTTATAAAGATGACATTATTTTTGGTTCTTCAAGATATTCCCTATGTATGGATATTTCTAAAATGATCGAAAACGAATTTAAAATGAGTTTAATGGGTGAACATAAATTCTTTCTTGGATTTAAAATCTTTCAAAACAATAATGGAATTATTTTAACTCAAAGTAAATATAATAGAGATATTTTAAAATGTTTTGGATTGGACATCACAAAAAGTATTGTCACTGCCATGAGTACCACCTGTAAGTTGGATCTTGCTGAAGATGGAAAATATGTTGATCAAACCACTTATTGAGGAATTATTGGAAGTCTACTCTACTTGACTGTTATTCGTCCTGATATTGTGTTTAGTGTGTGTATGTGTGCTCGTTTTCAATCAAACCGTAAAGAGTCAAATTTAAATGTTGTAAAGAGAATTTTCAAGTACCTCAAGAATACTCCCAATTTAGGACTGTTCTATCCAAAAGGAAAATCATTTGAACTAGTTATCTATTCTGATGCTAATTTTTCTGGATGTAAGTTAGATAGAAAAAGCACCTCTGGGACATGTCACTTTTTATGCAAGTCACTAGTATCATGGTGTAGTAAGAAAAAAAATTTCGTTGCATTATCTACTGCAAAAGCTGAATACATAGCTACTGGCAGTTGTTGTGAAAAAATTTTGTGGATGAAACACACTTTACTAGACTATGGATATCAATTCATACATGTACCAATAAATTGTGACAACACAAGTGCTATTAATATTTCAAATAATCATGTTTCTCATTCTAGGATAAATCATATTGATGTAAGATGTCACTTTTTGAGAGATCATTACCAAAAAGGTGATATCACTTTGGAATTCATTGGTACTAAATATCAACTTGCTGATATATTCACCAAACCATTAAATTCTGAAAGATTAGACTACATCATACATGATCGTGGTTTGATTAATCATAAATAGACATCTTAAAGATCTTACTGTTTACTATTTTTCTATATTTTACATTACGGTTTCATATTCTCTGTTTCTCAGTTACTGTTTCATGCTTACGGTCTCACAGTAAACACCTTGTTTTTACGGTCTATCACTTAACTGTCTCACCGTGACAGAACAGTTCACTCACTGTCTCACCGTGACTATACAGAATGATTACTGTCTCACCGTGATGATTGTTTTTCATCGCACCATAATTCCTACTCATGGCCTCATCGTGAATATTCATTATATATTTATTTTAACCCGCATCACGGTAATTTTTAATTCACCGCTATTTTATTTCCCTCGTTTTTGTTTTGATGACGTTTGACATTCCCAAATGATAAAACATAAGGTTTATTACTCGATTCCTTACACGATATCTCTCCTTCTCAATCTCTCAAACCCTCTTTACCTTGAAAGCCTTCTCCTCTCCCTTACCTGAACCGTCAGTGAATGTCAAGGATGAAGTGTCCGTCTTCACCATCGTCTGAGAAGCATTGATCTAAGAAACAGAAGAGGATACCAATTATAGCACCCGAAGGACCTCTAAATCTGAACCTTGTAAGCCGTATTGTAGTACCTGAAAAAGATATTTTCCCTGAGTGGCTATTGTCTAGAAATTCATTAGTCTTGAAAGTCTTAAGAGAAAAAATATGGCTTGATTGGTTCTCTAGAAAAGATAGACTGATTTATCCAAGGTTGGTATCTCAATTTTACCAATATGTAAAGTTTTCTTTTGATACTGGAGAAAGATATATGGTAACAAGCTGGATCAATGGAAAAAAGTGTTCATTCTCTTCAAATCTATGGGCTGCATGCCTAAGGATTCCTCCTGAAGGAATTTGTGATGATTACCAAAGAGACACTCCCCCAACAACTAACATCTTTGATCTGGATAATGCTTTGGAAATCCTTACTGGAAATGGCACAAAGCGAAGGGCCATTGCAGCTGAATTGGATGGGGAGACAAGACTACTATTCAAATTTTATCAGAATTTGATTAGTCCAAGAAAAAGAGATTTTGTTTTGTTGAAGTATCAGGATGTGTTCTTGATTCATCTATTGAATAATGGCCATAAGATAAATTTGTGAAAATATGTCATTAACCATATATGTGAGCGGATTAATGTCACTTCCAAATCCACCTCCTTGTTTTACTCAAGGATGATTTCGGCCATTTTAGTTGCCAACGGAGTAGTTGGACCGAATTAAGAATGGCTAGAGGATTTTGATTTATGTTTATCCAAGACTATCATCAGAAGGATGAAGATTAATTGGAATCCCTAAAAGAAGAAGTGGGTTAATGATAATGATCAACATTATAAGAAGTACAATATTGTTGATTATCCAAGACGGCCAAAGAATATAACTGATCCTAGTTTAGAACTAGATGAAGTGGTTGAGTACCTAGAAGAAGAAGAAGAACCTACTTCTAGAAATGATGTTGATCAAGATGTTCTGTCTGAGGCTGCAAGAGGATTGGTTATCCCTAATTTATAGCAACAAGTCATGTAAGAAGATGATCTAGGAGAAATCCCTGCTAAGGAAAATGTTAATCAAGAGGATCTCCCTGTTGAAAAAGAAGCAACTCTGGAAGCATAACCATTAGAACAATCAGTTCCTGAGTACATACCCACTGCTGAAGAGAGGAGGGAAATTGCCTTTCAGTTGGAAATACAATAATTTACTGAAGAGATTAGTGCTGATCATGTGGATCGTGATCATGTAGTTGCACATCAAGAACCTGAAATGGATGCACATTTTAAGGTGGAGGAACCTCAAAACCTTGGGATTGAGGAAGCTGGATCTACTGGAACATCTCAACCAATTGTCACACATTTTGTGTACACTCGGTATGAGTTTCCATGTTTTTATGATGTGGGTTAATTACAGCAAGTGACTGAAACTGGTCTAGATCTCTCTTCCTTGTTTCAACTGAAGTCAGTAGCTCACCCAGAACCAGAACCAGAGCCTCAACCTTCATCTGAATCTGAAACTAATTCTGAGTCACAATCAGAATCTGCATCAGAACCTGTACCACTACCTTCACCTACACTCTTAACTGAGCAACAATTATTTCTAACTAAGGATGTTTTGAAAGTATTTGGAGAGATTATCCTGGCTGGTGTTGAGAAGGTTTTATCCACTCAACCTCGACCAGTGACTCAACTAAGTCAAGAAGATGCATCGATTATCTTGGAAAATATTATTCTGTATATTCAACCAATGATGATTCGAGAAATACAAGAAGTCATAGTTGAAAATAGGTTGATTAGTGTTGATGTTTCTAATTTGAAAGGTTTGGGGGAGAACCTGTAAACAGAATTTTCTTCAAGATCAAAGCATGCTCCTGCTCATGTTTTTGCTCCTGCACTTGTTGCTGCTTCTCATGGACCATATGTTTCCATCCTTTCTCGAGAGATTGTGTCTCAAATACATCCTTATCTGCTATCTTTTGAAGAGAAGATTGGAACAAGACAAACCAAGATGTCGCAATGCATGAGAGAGCTTCTGGAAAATCTGAATAAGCTCACAGATGAGTACATTGGATGTCTGCAAAAAGTTTTGAAACAGCTCAAAGTTCTATGCGAATATGTCAAGGCTTCTCCTCCATCTGGTCAGACCTCCACTCCTTCTTTGGTTGATTCTATGCTAAGGTCTATAATCAAGGAAAAACTTCATAATTCCCTTAGTGGTTTCAATCTATCTCCTTTGTCAGAAGTGGTGAAGAACAGTGATAGAGCACTTGATCTTGATCTGATCCATTCTAAGATTGCAAATGATGCTCAAGAGGAGATCACCAAGAACATAGAATTTTATCTCACCTGGATTTTCTCTAAAAGTTGCAGGACAAATCACTTTATGTATCTTGTGGAGAACCTGAAAATCCCTCCAGTGACTCAAGCTTTTAAAGCTCATGATCAGAAGCTTACAGAGTTCACCAGATTGTTAGACAAGTTCATGGAGAATAAGGACGATTTTGAAAAGGCTATGCAATATGGTGGAGAAATCATTACTGATTTCATCAATCTTTTGAAGCCGTATATTCATGTACAGAGTACTACTATCATTTCTCTGGCTACTTCACCCCTCAGACCTGGTCTACCTACCTTAGCCTTAACTACCATTTTAGTCAGGCAAGCCCTTTCTCAGATCCGTCCAGTCATTCTTGACCAACCACGGACTAGATATTCTACATCTCCTACTTTGGATCCCTCTATTTTTGAAGGTCTAACTTTAGCATATTTTTCTACCACATATATGCCTTCTTCTACATCAGTATCATCTCCTTCTATTGATAATGTCAAGGCAAAGGCCGATCCCTGAAGATTCAAGTGACTGATTTCTTTTTGATGGGATGTCTTTTGCTGTTTACGGTTTATATTTCTATTATATCATGTATTCTGAACGTTTTTAATGAAAAATGAATTATTTTACTCCCTTCCTTCTGTTTCACTTTTTGATAATCCCAAAAGGGGGAGAAAGAGAAAATGTACAAGTATTATTATTCTAATGAGATATTTGAAAGAGTACAAGTATTAGTATTCTAAAGTGATATGTTCCTGTAGAATCTATTTTTCTCTAAATCTGTTATTGTATATGTTATTTTCTCTAATGTTCCATTTCATTTATATTTTACCTATACATGATTTGTGATCATCAAAAAGGGGGAGATTGTGGGACTCCTCATGTATTAATCATGTTTTAATGATCACAAATCTTACTACTATAAATAAATCTCAATAATAAATACACATCATGTTTTAATGATAGAAAATCATATTAATGATTAATTAATCTCACTATTATTTAAAAATCATATGCATGATCACAAATCTCACTTATCTTATCAAACCTTTGTATTTATGTTTCAAATTATCTTACTTTCTAATGGTTAGGCATAAATCATATTCTGCATATTACTATTTAAGTCTAAATACAGATATTTTCCTAAGTACCCAAACATCGTGAAGGACACACCGTGACCCAGACACCGTGAAGGACACACCGTGACCCAGACACCGTGAAGGACACTCCATGACCCATACAATATGAAGGACACACCGTGACCCATACATCGTGAAGGACACACCGTGACCTAGAATCTGTGAAGGACATACCGTGAAGCACATACCGTGAAGCACATACCGTGAAACACATACCGTGAAGAAGAAATCGTTTACATAATCATTGTGACACCGTTTATGAACATTTTTGTCAATATTATTTAAATAATACTAATGGTCATATTTGATGTCTCTAATGCAATTAATGTTATTTAATGATAGTTTTTGGTCTGTCAGGAAACTGTGCCTCGTATCTATGCAAAGTAAATCATTCATATTTCCAGAGCTCATGGAATATAAAGAATATTGAGCTGCAGTAGAGGATATATGCTCTATTGACACGTCTCGATGCACATACAACCATACTAGTAAGCTCTGTACTGAACAGAAGAACAATCCTGAGCACAACTGTGAAGAACACATTGCACGATCCTCAAAGAATTTCTATACATGCAATACTACATTTCTGAATAACACAAGAAGTATTCTAGAGTCAAAAGAAAATCTTCTCTCCTAGAGAAACAAAAGCTGAACCACGACACTCTGTTTTTCAATAGAAAAACCAGAGAAGGACTCAGAATCTATTCTGCTGAATCCAACGAGTCCATAGCTGCACTGCCAATCACTAGAGCATTCTAAACTTTCATATAATATCTCTAAGTGATTTATTATTTACATTCGAGCAGTGCGTGTATCCTATTTATTTTACGCACACACTATCTCATGTACTGAACTGTAGGATATCACAATCCTCATACAAAAACTCCTTACTCTTGTTTACCCATGACAACTGTAGAAGAGGTCCTTGTGTGGTCTGTTCTTTATTGTTGTTTCCCACAAAGAACAGTGGTAGAGGTCCATGCGTGTCCTGAACAGTCATGTACTGTTTTTAACCCCAATCCAGGGTGTGGATCACTTTTATATATATATAAATTTGAGAGGACTAAGTCTCGTCTTGAGACTGAACCTCTTGGTTATATTTTCTGTGCATTTTTAGTTTACATTTAAAATATACAGTATCTAATTTATATACCTCTTCTTATTACTTTGAAATACACATCTATTTTAAAGTTACTTTGATAGTTAATCTATAAAGTGTTTGTATCTATTGTAAATCAGTAGGTTAGTTTCAAAAGCTAATTTAATCTTCTGATTAGATTAACTGAGAACTAATCAATCTTTTGAGAATCTAATTGAACCTTTGAGTTTTACAAATTCACTACAGTTTAACTTGTTTTATAAATTGGGGATTTTAATAGAAATATTATAATGGAAATTCTAATTGGAACTCAATTCACCCCCCTCTTGACTGTCCACTCCGACCAACCGTAATGTCTAAAGACACTATTCACCAAATCCATGAAAATCATCGGGAAATTAGTGAGTCTAAATGGAATCAGTAGATACTCATATTATTCGTACCCTGTATGGATGGAATTTTTCTGAATATTTTCCATCATCGCCTTTAGTTTATGATATCCAGAACGAAGTTCCACCATTGAGTAGTACTAAGCTCCTTTTAAGTGATCGAACAAGTCATCAATCCTTGGAAGAGGATACTTGTTCTCTATGGCGATCTTTATGAGTTCCCAATTATCAATACACATCCACATTGATCCATTTATGTGAGATATGATTCTTCACTAGGAATCAACAACCACAATGTTGATGGATTTTTCAAATGAGATTCATGATATTCCTTAGATTTGTAAAGAAGCATGGGGTGTTTTGGAATCTAAAAATATATTTTCTATTCCCAATAGTTGATATGTGATCTATATAACGAGATCCAATCCATTCCCATTATATCAATGAATTACACCAAGGGATTTACTATGAGGTTCTCGGGAAGAAACATACCACATACACCAATAGGATATGAGTCCAACACTTGGGCTACAATGACTGCACAACGTTGTGTTTTTACACATATATCTACTTCATGTTTTAGGTTCTTCGATTCAATAGTTCTAGAAAACATGTAAAATATAAAGGAATGTGTAAAAATAGAATCAAATAATACTTTTCCATTATTGAGTAAGTAGGATGTGTACCTTGTATGACTTAATTTTATTTCTCTAATTCTGTAATGGTGCTGGAATAAGTCTTCCATTTCTCATTTGTCTTTGGTGTATGATGAAACTAGTTACCCATATAAAATCAAGGTTTGGTGCACTGGCTTTCATAGTTCCCTTGCCCCTACAGTTGTAGCATTGGACCATGGGTGGTGCTCCCCTTTCCTCTACAATTGTTTCCCAGTCCCTCATATCTTTTCAACATTCATGAGCTTCTTAGGCTTATCTCCCACACTTGAATAATTTCCCTATACCTTTTAGGAAATTACCATGATGTTTCTTCCCACATTTTTGACATGTGGGTGGTTGATTTTTCTTTCCCCCTTTTTCACGATATTCTTCATCATCAAACTCGATCATTAATTTCTTATCAACATTAATCATGGGGTCATTCCCGAAACTCTACATCCACATTGAGAGCACATCGTGCAACATCTTCCTAACTCCTAATGTCTCAAATTGAAATATCATTTAAAAGGTGTGGTTTTAAACCACTCAATAATATCTCAATTTTTCTATAATTTTTTATCACAAAACCCAAAGTGTTCCTTTAAAGCCTTGTGAAATTTTCTTTTTTGGTCATGATAGATTCTCCTTCCTTCTGATTTAATACTATGAATTATCTATCCTCCTTTTGTTTGATGTTTTTGAGGTAAATAATTGTTAATAAATATTATATTAAATTATTCCCACTCCATATCGTCAATTTATTCCCTCATATTTGTGTTCTTAATCAAATCCCACCATTGATCGGCCTCCCCGTCGAGACAATAAATGGAAAAAGTCAACTTCTCCTTATCAAAATAGTTAAGGATATAAAATATCTTCTATATTTATTTTACCCACTATTCTACAACTAGTTTATAAGAAAATCAACAAAACATTGGTGGTTGTTGCCATATAAAACACTCTATAGCCAATTTCTCCCTCTTAGGTGAAGGAGGACGTTACACATTATTCAGAAACATTTTCATAACCTAAGACATATGGGTTTTCATTGCCATGAAAGTTTTAACTCCACCTCTTGAAGAATTGGTGATATCATTTTGGAAATCACTACATTGTACCTTACATGGGTTGTTTGTCTAGTTTCTCCTAGTTCCCACTATTTTCTAAAATATAAAATTAGAGAACAAGCTTAAGTCAACATGTCATCAATAATCTATCCATTTATAAAATTAACTATAAAGAATTTATTATGGGATCCCTATATTTAAAAAATATTCTTGTGTGCTTAAATATACATAACCTCATTCTATGGGTTTCACTAAAGTTATCTAATCCCATTTCCCAAATTAACTAAATCATCCTTTGTTATAAACTATAGTGACACTTTTTTTACATTACTTTTACCCCATTTTAAGGAAAAAAACATAAAATCATTACACAATGAGGATCCAAAGGTTCGGTGAATTGTGAAAATTTGGACAAAAAATAACATATACAAAATAAATCATAAAAAATTATTTAATTCCTTCTTCTCTAGACACTTATTGGCCCTTGAATTCTCTTTAGTACATGTAACCACTAAAGGATATACATCAAAAGTGGTTGATATAAAATACCAATAATAGGATAGATAATAACATGAAACAATATAACATGGGGTGAGAATAATAATAATCATAACATACGAATTTGATTATAAACATGAGAGGAAGCAATATTAAATGTCTTAGAATATGGAAATGAATAAAAATGAAACATCATGTCTTAGTGGTTAACTACCACACATTGTTTTGAACAAAGATAGCATCATGTTCATGCGTATTTCACATTGATCATGAGATAAATAACATTACCGAATGAATTAGTGTGCTATATAATTCCAAGAACACCCATCACATCATATCATTTACTTTGGGCTATATATTTCTCAGTGCACCCATCACATCATAACATTGACATTATCATGCATGAAACATAGAACATATATCAATATTGGACACAAAATAACCAAAGGAAATGATCAAGTTTCATATCATAAATCTCACATTCACAAAATTTTGGTTCCCAAATTCAAGAGGGAATAACAAACATGATATAAGAATCATCAACTTTGAGTGAAGAAGAAATAGTCTTGAGAAGTGTGTTTTTCTGAAAGAGGAGTTCCTTTTGAAAACACTATGTTTGTAATAATCTCAATTATAAAACATGCATATCCCAAAAAAGTTAAGATAATGATGAATAAATTATATTTAAGTAATATACATACTGAAAATGGGATGAAAGAGGGAAAACCAAATGAAAGAGAGTGGGTTTGAGAATTCCCCTTACCTTGTTACCAAACACTTCATTCCCTTTAATGTCTTGTATAATCACATTAAAGACATTAATTAACAATTATAGAACCTTTTATACAATAATATAATTCATTATGGTTTTATTAGGTTCAATTATGATCCTTTTTAAGAATTATAGAGTTTAATTTTGTCGTTTGGGAGTGTTTGTTTTCATTGAATTCATGATCGGTTTGTTTGTATACATGAATGGAAGATCATTTAAAATGAGTATGAACATACAAAATTGTTATTATATGTTATTAAGGATCCTAAATAATATTAAATTATCTTAAAAACTATTTTCTTATATACTGTGAGGATTATAAATTAGATAAGAGTTAATGATGATCATTTTTGTTTGATTTGTGTTTTTTTCAAACACAGCGAATTTGTTTTATTTCATCATTTAGTATTATGAGTATAAGTTATTTATAGAAAATAAAGAGGGTTATAAAATAAAAAACTCAATATTTTTTTAAAAATTTAATGATTTTACTAATAGATTTTAATTTCTTAAAGAAAAATGAAAGTGCATCACCCACGATGTTGGTAAATTGGAACATCATGGGGGATGATTTTATTTTTTGAATAAAATAGGGAGAGGCGGAGTTTAATGAAGGATATTACAATAACATGATATAATTACATTATATTTGGTGTAATGGAGTTATCATTCCACTTTTATGAAGGTAGGTGAGCAAAGAATAAGAAAAGAAATTTAAATTGAAAAGAAATTGAAAGAAAAATATAGAGGACTTACCTTCTGAATTATCCTCTTGAGATCCACCTCAAGGAACCTATTATTGGTCTTTTGATGATACAAAGGGATCATAGATGTGGGGGAGGGATGTAGAAGATAGTTGGTCATAATTTAGGCACGTAAACAATCATTAGAGTTATGAGGTGAAGAGGGTGTGTTGGGTGGTGTTTATAGGTGAGGAGAGGGGTGTTTTCATATTACCTCAATCATTAGCATATTACTTTATTCATGAAAAGTAATAGATATGATTATTAAGACTAAATAAATTAATTATTTCAAGTTAGTTCAAACAAATGGTAATTTAAATCATCCATTACTGAATAATGACTAAAAAATTTCGGTTTTTATCATTTATTGTAAATTATCGTATTTTAATATTCACCAAAAATTCAAGTACTTCATAAAAATACCGAAAAATAACCTTAACCATTTTTAATGTGTAGAATACAAAAAACTCACTCCATTTAATGAAAATAAATTTATAAATATTATTAATTTAAGTTTTAGTTAAAATCATCATTTACTTGCAAAATATAGATTTTAAAATTATTACTGATTTTGTAACACTTTATAAATTTAATTTAGGTCTCATAAAATTATATTAAAATCATAAGACTTAAATGTATTAATTTATAAATAATTTTTATGAAAAAAAGACATTTAAATTATTAAATGAATCGTAGAATTATTATTAAATATTTGTGATTTATAAAAATACAAACGCATTATTAATAATTTTTAAAATATTTATATACATATACTATGATATAATTATATAATATTTTAACTTATAAGATGAGGAAAATTATTTAAAATTTAATGGGTGAGTCATCTATTCATTTGTCTGGTTTACTGTTCATAAGGATCATATTACTAATCCTATGGTCAAGTTATTATTTCATCAGTATTGGTTCCTTAAATTAAAGAAATTATTCATAATTTATTTATTATTCATTTATAAAAAATGGTCTCTAAGTGATATTATGTGATTTATACTATGTGGAATTACTATAAGAAGGGATAAACTCCATTGATAAAATTTTGGGTCATTCCACATATCCCCCATGAGTGTCATACTGGTAGTGAATCAGTACCCATTTTTTGGGTAGTAGTTCTTATTAGATTTTAGATCAAATCAACATTTTTGAGTTTTAACCTAAGATAAAAAAATTTCCAGATCCATATCGACTTGTCCGTATACAGACAATTATTTCTTTTCTCCAAAACTACTAGCTTAATAGTTCACCAAAATAACAAGATGTTTTCTTATATTTAGACTGGTCCCTAGGGTTCTTACTAAATATTTCAAATCCTAATTTCTAAAAATAACTAAACATTCCTCTGATACGAACTATATTATCCCACCTTTTTATTACATAACATCTTATTTACATGGTTCAAACAGAGAATCTTTTAATGCATATATTCATCAAACAAAATATGGATAATATAATAAAAATTATAAAATTATTATAATCAACTTTAGATAATTCATAATGGTTTCATCCATAGTAAATTTACTCCATATCATATCTTGGGGACATATATAAAAGGAAATGATGAGCATAAGACCTTGTAAGGGAAAGTAATGAAAATGGGTTGCGTGTGACCATGAGAAATATCAACAAGAACATAAATAATATCATAAAGTATTGATAAAAGAAAAATAGTGTATATAATAATAAAAATAACATGTATCATAACATGGAAATGTGGATACAACATTTAAATGATACATTATAATCATATCACCATGGTTTTTCACTGAGGTTTCCTAAAAGTTACCAAGCTTATTCACCAAGGTATCATAAAACATGTCATCTCTAGAGATTAAATTCATTACATAGTGTTATTCATGGGTACTAGGGAACGCCCTTAATATGTTTTAATTAATTATAGACACATATATAATATGCAAATATTTCATAAATAACCCGTAGAGAATAAAAGAAACGTGTTTCTTATCAAAATAATGGTGTTTTAAAAGTGCTTAAAGATAAGTTTATTATGTCATTTTTATCCCTAAAAAGGGAATGAGGGTTTAATTCTTGTTAAATACCCAATTAAAATAAATTTTATTTACATATAAGTTAACATTGTTGAAAAATAATGAGGTTTTTAAATTCACAAAAAGAAAATGAAATAGAATTTCGTGGGGAGAAGAGGGAAATTTTGGGGAGTAACTTTTTCTATATAACGGGTATAAAACGTGGTATTAGAAAAAGTTAAAAAGATAGGGGTAGGGGTTATACCATTTAAAAAATATAATTTTGTAGTCATGGAATAAATATAAAAGGAAATAAGAGATAGTGACTATAACATTCTGAATATATAAACAAAAAGATATTTTTGAAACAAAGAGAAAAGAAGGATATTTCTCTTACTATGAAAAGTATTTACTACAAATTGAGGATTGAGACATTTATGGAGGACTCCATCAGAGGTAAAACAAACTAATATTCATTTATAATGGTTAGGTAGTGAACATAAATGGATAAATGGGTGGGTATTTATAGAAAACATGGAGGATTTGTTTATTAAAATTCAAATATATGCCTTAGAAACCTATGTTGTTGAAAATGAAAAACCATGTGATTTCATATGGTATTTTCCAACATATTTAGACCCTTAGAACATATTTAATGTTATTTTAATCCAAAAGAGTCAATAATAATTTTATATTGCAAAATGTTTCATGGAAAATAAATTTTTCACAAAAATAATGTTTATAATGTTAATGTTTCCATTTTATAATTTGGAAGGTACATTATAGGTTTAGAAATTGAAAAAAAATATTAAAATACTTTTTATTAATAAAATAAAGTATATTAGGTCATGTATTTTTTTTAATTAGTTATTACATCATTATCAAATAATTACTACTTCATTAAACATACCAAGAAACTCAAACATTATTTTTACTATTCATGAAAAAATAAATTATTTTTGAAAATTGACATAAATTCACCCTAACATTATTTTGGAATGATGATTTAAAAAATGATATTTATTTTATCAAAATAATTCTCCAAATATGAACATTATAAATTTTTACTATAAAAATCCTTATTTTTTAAAAATAATACGGACTTAAAATGCGTAGTAAAATTTTTGACTCATAAAAAAAATATTTTATCATTTATATTTAAATGAGATTGTTATTTTATAATATTTCATTAAAATATGTTTTATTCATAATGTCGTAGTTTATTATAAGTATTTATAAATTTTCCAAAAATTATAATTTCTGTCCAAAAAATCAATATATCAAATTCCATCATAGTTTAATTAAGAAATAAAATTATGAAAATAGAATTGATAAAATAAAAAATTTATTTATACAAAGAAATTACAATTTAAGTAACTATGGTCCGGAAATTTTATCCCTTATAACACCCACATACAACCTAAGGGTAAGGTATGCAATAGAGATAGATTAATGGGGAATCTCGGATAGCATCACTTGATTGGTAATTTCCACTAACTGAAAATTCCCACTTATGATATTTCATTCAAGATTCATTTTTTTAAGATTGGCTTAGGATTAGTCATCAGAGAACCCATGGGATTCTACATTCCAGCCAAGATCTAAAAAATGGATTTATATGATACAACCCTACTAGTTGAAGCCATCGTTTCTCATTCTTGCATTAATTATCCTTTTTCATTTATAGTTAAAAACACTAATTATAACATTAACATTTTTATCGAGAGTAAAGTTTCCAATAGTCATGTTGACTAGAAGTCATATTGTAGGTTCTGGGTCCAACTAAATAATACGATGGGGTTTTCCCAACATTTCATTTTTTAAGGATTGATGTCCAATATGAAATTTAAATGATGATAAATTTCATGATTTTTTGAATTGCATCAATGAAATAAAAAAGGTGAATCATGTCAGAACCAGAGGGAGGATCACCACATATTATTTATAATAAATAAACTAATATAAGAATTCCATTTATGGAATTATATCTTTATTGATGAATTTAGTGATAGATCTGTAGTGAACCATCATTGTGTTGTTTGAATCAACTACAGATCCCCTCTAGTGGGGATCCACACCTGTTCCATGAAGCTCTCGATTTCACCAAAGGAATCTTCGAGTTATAAAGGATTAAATCCTTAGTCTTTTATTGTCCGCCTTTGACCACTTCGAGAACCACTTCCAAAGAATTATCTGAGATCAGGTGAAGGAAGATTTCTCTCCATTCTTAGGAGCATTCTGGGAGAAGGGAGCTCTTTCGGGCGTGATAGAATTCTTCATTTCCATTGTGCACAACCTAAAAATGAATTGTATTTTTATGAAAATAACATCACTAGGATTATAGATCACTAGGGTTAAAATAATATAATTTCAAAAGTTCCCTTAATTATTTATTTCATCCTTGAGAAAACCCCATGTCAAATAATAACAATATTAATATTATTTATTGACATGCTCATAACTTGTGAATTAAAATTAAATATTATTTCATCAAATAATATCCAATATTTATTATTTTCTCACTAGACCTAAAATCTCGGTCTGTTATTCCCCCATAATATTTATCAGACATTGAAAAGTGTATATTTATTGATTAAATAAATATCTCTATATTATTCATTAATAAATAATTAAATATTATATTTAATAAATAAAAAGTAAAAAATTATATGTGTTCAATCATACATGAATACTTATTAAACCACATGTGTGGAAAATATTTATTAAACATGTTAATTAAAAAATAATAATATATTATTTAATTGAGATTCTAAATACACTAAGTGTGTTACCATTTAAGAATATATCTTAGTAGCACTAGGCGAAGCATCCTAAATTGAAAGTTTAACATCTAAAAACATCACTACTATAAATCCAAGCTTCTGCGCCTGCAGGAATTAGGGACCACCAATGGCGGTCTCTAATTCCGTCAAAAAAACAGGCGGGATTTTTCCCGCTTCCACTCATCTTCTTCATGTACACCAATTCGCCACCGCCAATACCACCCCCTGTCGCCACTGCAATTCTCATGTCGTTTTGATAAGTCCCCCGCCACCACACTACAACCCTCACTCACCCCCATCATGACCCCCCGTCACCTTCCGTCGCACCTACCTCACCAGCCAGTAATCCCATCTCCGTCATCTGCCTGCCTAATCGCTCAAAAACGCTCCTGTCCCTCCCTCCGGCTGCCGTAGATCCTCCATGGCCGGCGACCCAAGGTTTCGACCCCTCATCGCATCCACCAGCTATCCTTGTGTGTCCATAGTCGCACCCACCTTCTGTCCTACACACATGAATTCTGGATTTTTTAAAAGGACCAACAGCGGCCGCCAATGGCAGTCGTTGTTGGTCTTTACCAACAAAGAAACAACGACCGCCAAAAGCAGTGGCAAGGAGGCCACTAATGACCTTTATCGGCTACTTTTGGTAGTCGCTAAAAGGCTTAATTGTAGTAGTCCATGCTAATGCTCCCTTAAAGAAATAAGTATTTGCAATAATGACTTTTTTCCTAACAAAAACACTTACTGTGTAATATAATCCCTTCATCTTGATATCTCAAATCAAGCAGGTTGTTTGTTGGTTCAATAAACTTATGTGCATGATGTCTCTTTCATTGAATTCCCCAAAATTGAAATTTATTACAGAACACCTTATATATGGATTTGTTTCAGCTATATAATTTCTATAAATGGTACTGGGAAATCACTTTACATTAAAGAATAGGTGGTTCAAATCCTTTTCTACATTATTCCTTAATGAAATATTTATCATGATGTACCCAACGTATCTAACCTCACCATGAACATATGTCATCATGGTATTTGTCAATACATCAAAGTACACGACCCATAAAATTCATTAATAATAATCACAAAGTCTAAGGACCAATACATATGTCCATAGATAGGAACATCCAACGACACGTATAAATGTGTATTTCCTACTGGAAGGTCTCATTCTCATAATATCCTTCTTGATATTACCATGGGAATACACCATGAAAAGGTTACTTAGATTCCTATGAGTTTACACCCCTGATATCCTATATCATTTTTTTCCCTAAAATTATATCATCCAGCTATAAAACATATAGTAAGAATAGTGTACTATAACTTTTAGGTTCCCATTATAGCAGGGAACAGGTATTCCCCTTTGGTGAAACAACTACTCATGGAAAATTATCGCATACCATGTTATGAAGAAGAAAAATCATGATGTGATTAGAAGTTTATTAATATTAAAAACTATGAAATAAAGTTATCATAAAGTATATAGAAGTTTGTTCTAGAGCATCAACACCAACATACATCCACTTTCACTAGATACAACTGATAACAATCTTTAGTCTTCCAACTCTCACATGATACTCATGCTTTTGTGAAGATAGGCCTTTAATCAAGGGGTCCATCATGTTATCTCTCATGGGAACTATACTCATTGAAACTTCACCCCTCTTATATAAATCCCTAAATTGGTGAATCATCTGGAGTATATACTTTATATATTGGTGTGACCTTGGATCTTTTTCACGAGCAACCGCTGCAGTATTATCACAATACAATGTGATAGGGTATTTAGTGCTAGGTACCAAATCAAGATCTTCGATGAAGTTCCAAATCCAAACAGATTCCTTGGCTACATAAAAATATTCTATATACCTGTACTCCACTATATAATCAGCGAAAACTAGTTTTTTTGAACTCTTCCAGCTCATAGCACCTCCATTGAGATAGAAACAATATCAGGGTTATGACTTTATATCATTTTGATCTGTCTAAAAACTAGAATCAGTATAACATATGATGACCAAATCCTTTTCTTCTCTATACACAAGGAACATATCCTCAGTTCTTATCAGATACTTAAGGATAGACATAACAGTTGGACAATGTTGTTATCCTAGATGCGCTTGAGATCTTCCTACCATACTCAACGCATAAGAAACATCAATTATAGTACATGACATGGAATACATGATTGATCTTATTACTGAAGCGTATGTGTTCTTACTCAATCTCTATTTCTCAGGTTGTGTCTTAGGACACATTTTCTTAGAAAAATGTAATTCATGTAGAACTAGAACCAATACCCCATTGGATCGTTCTATAATAAATATCTTTAGTATCAGGTCAACGTATTTACTTTGACTTACTCCAATCAGCATCTTGGATCTATCACAGATGATCTTGATCATGAAAATATAGGTTTTTTCAAATATGTCCTTCATGAAGAAACTCTTTTTTACCAATCGTTAACATACTGTAATACCGGTATGTCCTTTATGGTAATTAATTTGTCATTGACATATACTACTAGGACAATGACTGCATTCCCACTAAACATCTTGTAAACACACATCTAACATTTATTCTTATTAAAATTAAATTATTTTATGGATTCATCGAATTGAATGTTACAAGACCTTGATGCTTTCTTTAATCTATAAATGGATCTATGCAACTTGAAAATTTATTTAGAATCACTTGGAGTAAAAGAATACTTTTAGTTTTGTTATATATACATCTTCTTTAAGATTTCCATTAAGGAATATAGTTTTGACATCCTTATTCAAAATATCATAGTCATGGTAAGATGCTTTGGAATGTATAATTTTGATGGATTTAAACATTAAAACTGGTGAAAATGTTTCATCATAGTGAAATCCTTGATATTGTTTAAACCATTTATCCACTAACATTGATTTATATGTATTTCGATTAAATTCAATGTCTTGTTTTCTCCTGAATACCCATTTTCACCCAATCGGATTTATATTAATTGGTGAATTGATAAGAACTCAAACATGGTTCTGATACAAGGATTTCATTCCAGAGTTCATGGCTTCTTTCCATCTTGCATCATCTAAGCTCTCAACTTCCTCCATGTAGGATATATGTTAATCATTGTCAACTTATAATGATTCACCATCATTGGTGACTAGAAAACCATATCTCTCTAGTTATCTTGACTCTATTATGCTCTTATATAGTACTTGTGTTTCTAGAACTACATCTTCCACTGGTACCTATAGAATTTGTTCCAGTTCCAACTCTTGTGTATCTTTAAAATAAACTTCATTGAAGATAGTCTTTCTCCCACTATCCATTTTTGATGATTTGAACCCTTTCAAGAAAGATTTATTGTTAGGAAACAATCACTTTCTTTTCTGATGGGTTATAATATCCCTTTCTTTCCACTCTATAACTTGAAGAGAATTTTTTTTCACTTTAAATGGTATTAACATTAATGTGTTTGTCACCGTTTCGTAATGAATATCCCCAAAATGAAAATGGAAGATATGATTGACTCAATGATCAACCTTACTGTGTCTAAAAAGGTACATTTCATCCATTCATTAACACCATTCCACTATGGTGTGTAACGTCTAGTGAGTTTAGATAGAATCCCAAAATCACATTGAATGTCAATAAACTATTCGTTAAGACAATCACCACCTAAATTAGATCAAATGTTCTTTATCTTCTTACCAAGTTACTTATCTAATTAATTGTTTAATGCCTTTAATATATCAAAATACTCAGACTTATACCTCATTAGGTAGACAAATCCATATCAACTCATTTCATCAGTAAAAGTTATGAAGTAATAATATCCACCTCTAGATTGCACTAGAAACAGTCCACATGCATCAGTATGTACTGATCCTAGAAGATTGGTATCCTTTTCACCATGTCCACTAAATGGTGGTTTAATCATTTTTTACTATAAATAATTTTGAAATCATTCATGTGTTATTATATTAGAAGAGTCAAAATAACAATCCTGATACTTCTTTTTCAATCGCTTCTCGTTTACATGACCACGATAGTGATACCAAAGTTGGGTGTTATGTGAGTCATGTGAAAAGGATTAATTATCAATTTTCAATACTTATTTATTAAAATTTAATACATATATACCATTATTTAAATGTGTCATACCATAATATATATTGGTTTTATAAAAAAAATTATTTCCAAACATGAAAATAAACCCATCAGTATATAAAAATGAAATTGAAATTATGTTGTTACTAACTACAGTTACATACTAACAATATTTTAAAACCAAAATCATTATTCATGGAAATGAAATGTGGTAGTCACAAATGTATAGAGAATCTAACCTTGCACAATTAGTAGCTCTTAAATCCATCTCCAATTTGAAAATCGTTTGGAATCTACTTGGTTACTATATTTGGATATAGATGTGAGAACCAAAAGTTGTATCTAATACCCAATGTGTATATATTAAAAGAATAAACTCGATAGTGAATTCACCATTATCATCCCAATCCTTTTGGGTGTAGTTCCTCTTCCTGGTTCCAAACATTCCGCATGAAAAAGATATTTCCTCATTTTCCTTTCCCTACCTATGGATCTTCTTATTTTTTGGAAGGATGGTGCTTAGGAGATTTAGATTATTTATAGTTCTTGGTCCCCTTTTCTTTGTTCTTCCTTTTCTTATTCACCATAATGAATAATGGTTTATCATTTCCAATTCTTTTATCCACTTAGAGAATCATTTAAATATGTGTTCAAATACTCTTTTCATTATTTCTCATATTTTAATTTGCAATAAAACTAGAGAACGTATTAAGGAGTGATGAAAGTATTAGATCTGTACGCAACTCATCTGGTAATATAATCCCCATGATTTTTAAGAATTATATTTTTCTAACAATCTTGAATATATGAGGCACATCATGTATAAACACTACATGATTTACTATAAATAGAGAATTGGATATCTCATACCTCTTTTGTCTCACCTTCTCTTGAAAGAGATCCCAAAGGTGATACATCATGAAATATTCATCCATGTCCTCATGTTGATTCAAAATCACATTAAACATGGATGATAGAATGAAATACTGAACATTTGTTCCATTATTCAGATGTTTCTCCAAGTTAGATATCTCTTCATCACTTGCCTCATTACTAGGCGCAACTTCAAAAGGTTGAAGCACATATAATTTCCTTTCATAGTGAAGGATAATGTGTTGGTGCCTTTTCTAATCCTGGAAATTTATTTAAGTGATAAGGTTTTTCTTATCTTGTATGGATCACAATGACTTGTTTAAGGTAATTTTAATGATGTTTCAATAAAATAATATAAGAATAAGTTTAATACTTAATATTCTAAAATGTATACCAATAAATAAATATTATTTTTATTAGACTCTCACTATTTTATCCAAATCCAATATCTATTACCATTGGATTTGGAATATCTTGTTTCTTCGAAATTAAAGTGTAAATGATCCATATTCCCTTTTTAATTACCCCAACATTGGTCGGTCAAGCAGCATTAATGGTTTTAGGTTGGAATTTTAAATTCCAATTGCATTAACTCATTGTTCCTTGATCTGTTGAGTGGACTCACTGATCCTTAAATCCTTAAAGTGGATTTCCTAAAACATTTCCAATGAGTTATACCAATTCTTTCTTGATAAATAAATCCTTGATTTGAAGTAATTTAATTCAACCTAAAACATCATGTTAGATTTTCATGATAATTTAAATCATCCCAACATTGGCTGGTCAATCACTTAGAACTATGGTTGGATTTTAACTGAAGTGGTGGAAGGCTATACCAACAAAATATATATACATGAGGTATTTTATCCTTTTATGCATCAATTACCATTTATTATCTTTATTAAATTATTCATAATATTTCATTAATTTACATAAGTGATTAACCATGCCTTCAATAATGTTTACACATAATTAAATTCATTTTAGTTTTATCTAACATGATGGTTAATTTCATTAAATTATACAATCACGAAAAAACATACATAACAAAATAACACTAAAACATGATAGAAATAAAATAATAAAGTGGTATAATCATGAGATTATACTAATTGTTAGTTTAACTAGAAGTTAATAAACTAACCATGGATATAGTGGAAACACCGTGAACCAATTAAATTTCGAGTAATAGCTTTACATGTATCCAACAATGTATCTATCTTAGATTGGTTTTCCCTTGGATCCAAACATGAACCGCATCCAGTAGCTTGAGTTATATGTCCATTTCATATGATTTTACTTCACACATAGGTGAGGGAAACAAGTATTTTACATAAAATAAACCATGGGGTGGAAATCCCTACATAATAAGATGGGAGAAGGATTGTATGCCCACAGTTTAATTTAATAATAAATTAAATGAAACAAATCATATACAAAGGTTGTTCCTATTCTCATGATCATCCACATGCATGAAAAAAAAATATTTAATAAAAATATAATTTATTTCTTTAATCATTATTATTTAAGATTAATCATTCTAAAATAAATTAAATTTCTTTCTAAATTAAGAAATTATTTTATCATAATTCTCATCGGAATTTTCCTGAGATTCTCATTCATCTTAATTTTAAAAAAAATTAAATAATTTCATTTAAAATTATTTTTTACATAAATGTACCTTGGTGGAAACATTATGAATACCCATATTTTTCTACCCAGAAAGTATTATACTCTAATATTATTTTACTCTTGTGAAATATGGAATACACAAATTATCACATAATTTCACAAAATGCCCTTCATGGATGATTACACTAATTATATGGTTTTTGGTCATGTGTTATGCTTTAATTCATGTAGATTAACAACATATAATACGACTCATATAGGATATGAATATCTGAACATTATTTATATATTAATTAAACATTTATATATATATATATATATATTAAAACCTATCACATGGCATGTCATGCCTTTACAAACACATTCAATAACATGTCTCAATGTTTAAAAAATATAATAAATAAAATTTAAATCTATGTAATTTGATTTTAGTGAACAGTATGTGCATCTGATCTACAATGCATATAGATATATCACAGTCTATCTGAGGTGAACGCCAAGGTACTTGACATGTAAATAGTAACTTAGAAATTGGATTACAAGATGTGTCCAATATGATACATTTCGTGTGATGTTTGAATTACACGGTCACCAAACAAGTAGGGTGTGTATTGAAATACGCAGTCCGTCTTTGAATTAAAGAGACTAAACCTCATGTATGTGGGTAAAAAAATGTATAATCTATCAAACCATGCACCAAGATGGTCTATTCAACACATGGTGTAGGAATTAACTATACCACATGTTATCAATTCACATGGTTCGAGTAATTTCTGAATTAACTCCTAATGTATTGAACAAAAGCACACGGTGTGTAACACTTGTTACATAGTAGGTACTCCTATTTTGTTTGGATAGAAACCTTTTCACCTATAGATGAGTTCCTTGATATTAATTTATTCATAAAATTAATAATCCAGATTAGATCTATGATAAATTAAGGATACATAATAATATCTCGCAATTCAGATTAAAATAATGACTAAAGTTGAATTGAAAATATAAATTAAAATTTTGTAAATTAATCAATGGTTTTTAATAATTATAAATGATTATGTGATAGTTATAATACCACTGTAGGTTTTAAGTGCAGGGTAAGTGTGCAATGGGTTTTTCCCAACATTGGTTTTCTTCATTATTGATGAGTAGTCTGAGATCTACACGACGATAAACGCCATGATATATGGAATTGGATCAATGAAATAACAAAAGGGTAATCATTCTGAAATTATAGGGAGGATCATCAAATGTTATTTATAATCAATTTAAATAAAATAAGAATTCCCTTTTTGGAATTATTTATGGATTAATAGATTTGGTGACATATTTGTGGTTAATTGTTATTGCATTGTAGAAATTAAGTGAAGACTCCCTCTAGAGATGATATACATCTATTCCAAGAATGTGAGCATATCTCTGAAGGAATATCTGAGTGCCAGCATTATAGATCCTTGCACTTGCATCATGAGCCTTTGATTTCATCAAGGACTACTTTGAAATAATTCTCCTTGATCTAGTGAAGAAAGACTGATCTCCATTCTTGGGAGCATTCCTGGAGAAGGTATCTCTTTAGGGCTTAATAGAATTCTCCAATTCCATTATACACAACACAAAAAATGAATTGGATATTTGAGTAAATAACATAACTGTATTTATATATCGCTAGTGTTAAAATAAAATAATTTCACAATTTCCCTAAATTATTTATTTAATCATAGAGAAAACCCCATGTAAAATAATAATAATATTATTATTATTAACGACATGTGCTACAATTAAAAATTAAAATTAAATATTAATTACTAAAATAATATTTAATCAAATAATACTCAATATTTATTATTCTATCACTGGACATAAAATATTGGCATGTCATTCCACCATAATATTTATCAAACCATAAATAATTTATTTTTATTTATCAAATAAATATCACTACATCATTCTCCAATAAATAATTAAATATTATATTTACTAAATATAAAACGAATATTTATATTTTATTAATCATTCATGAATAATTATTCAACTACGTACAGAAATAATATAAATTTAACCTATTAAATAATAAATAAAAATATATTATTTAACTAAGATTTTGATACACTTAGTGGGTGGCCCTCTAGGCCTCTTTCTCTATAGAATTAGGATAAGCAGCCTAAACTACAAGTTTATCGTCTATAGAAACACCATGTAACCCATAGAGAAAGAAGTTAATTTTACAATGAAACAATACCTTATATGAATGATTACTATGTAATATAATCCCCTTATCTCAATAGATCAAAAAAATAAGATTGCATGCCGGTGCCATCAATATATGTACTCGATTCCTCTTTCTTTGAATTCATTGAAATTCAACTTACTTATAGAAAACAATGGTCATTGAATTATTTAGGCTATATCAATCCCATAAAAAGGCCTGAGATATAAAATTCTGTAGAAGAACAGAAGTGAAAAATCTATTCTCACATTTTTCATCAATGTAATATTAATTGTGATGCACCCAATGTATCCTACCTCACTGGGAATATTGCTTATCACAGTTTTTTTCAATACATAGAAGTATGTGACTCATAATTTTCATTAATAATAATATTAAATTATAAGGAATAATTAACACATCTACCTATAAGAACTTCCATTGACACATATAAATGTGAATTTCCAACTATAGTTATCATTCTCATAATATCCTACTAGATATTACCAAGAGTGTATAGCATGAGAAGGTGCCTCAATGACCTATGAGTCCCCACCCCTGATATCCTATATCATTTTTTCCCATAAACGATATCATACAGTTATAAAAAAATTTGTATGATTAATATCATAGAACTTATAGGTTCTCATCGTAGTGGGGAAATTCTATGAACTTTTATTGATACAAATACTCTTTGGACAATTTCACGTATAATGTTATTGAAAATAACAATAATTATTTGATAAGAAGATTATTAATATTAAAAAATATGTATACAGGTTATCATAATGTACATAGATGCTTTTTCTAGGGTACCGAATCCAACACATATAATGGTCAAAACCTAATGGTCACATTTCAATTTATTCTCACTTAATTATAAAAGAGATATAGTTTTCTTATTTATAAAAAAATAACACAAATTTTCTCAAGGTAAAATTACTATTCAAAAGGTATGTGTCATTACAGACTAAATCTATTCCCAACTCATAACGTGAGGGGGTTCAGGATGGTATTTCCTAAGCTGAAGTATGTGGTAGACATCATGAATGCCTATCAAATGATATGGAAATACCGACCAATAAGAAACCAATTATAGCCACTCAGTGACATTAAATGGCCCAACATATCTCCGTTCCAACTTTCCCAGTTTCCCAAGATAACAGTAACCCAACCGAGGAGAAAATTTCATGAAAAACCAGTCACCTATGTAAAAATCTAAAGGATGATTCCACTGATATAAATAATACTTGTATCGACTCTGCACTATAACTAGTCACTAATGTATATCATGTATCCTCATGGATGTCTTCTAACCCAAACTCAGTCCCACTAAAGAAGTTTCTCCAACCTCTTCCCTAAAAAGTTGTGATATAGAGGGGAAACCATAGAAATCCTCAAAAGAATCCATTCTTACTGAAGAGTGATAATTATTGTTTTAAGAAAGATCCAATAGTCCCAAATGTCTATCCCAAGATCCAAAAAAATTCAAGATACATGCATATATCATATCCTCTAAAATTTAAAAAGAATTCTATAACTAACCATCCTTCTCTGAATGATAAATTATAATAAATCTAAACTGATTCCCCATGACTCCTAGATACTTCCAAAGAACCTTGAAGAAAACCTAGGATCCATGATGGAAAAATGGAGTAATTAACTCCATGTAGCCTCATAAACATTGGCAGATACAACTTACTAAAATCATTAACTTTTGTTGTGTCTTTGCTCAGAATAAATTAAGCCTAATTTGTCTACTATGAAATCACCAACCAGATATCATTCATCCCTTAGGAAGTTTATGGTAATCCAATAACATATTTTGTGGATACCTCAACCCATTTACAAACAAGAATTATAATATTATGGAGAAAACAAGAAGGTTTAAAAAGATCTACCTTTATTTATTCGTATGAGTAATAATGGGATAGATAATAAAAAATAACCCAATTTATATCTGGTCACCAGAATCATCATCTCATGTCACAATACATCTTCACAGTACCTAAATGAAATGCCCATGAAGATCTATGGTTGTGAAAAAATAGATTTCCTCATGGAAGATAGGATGAAAAACTGATTCCCAAAACTAAGAATACCATCTGAAGAGAGATACCAACCCAGTATGGTTTCCCCACCATATAGGGTGTCTCAAATTCATCTGAACTCATCATCATGTTTATAAATTTGTTTAATAAACATGGGGTGAGATAATGGTAACTGAACACTGGTCAAAACCATTCCTAATACATCCTCTTGATCATCCAGATGAAACTGGATGAAAAATACCCAGTAGGTTCCACCATTCATTTAATTCCCAAATAGCTTCTGATGGAACTTTCCTTCTAAGAGAATCTACGAGACATTCTCCATCCAGAGGGTATAGGTGATATTGAATTCAAAATTCAGTAGGTATTACACCAACCACCTTTATCTTATATTCAAGTATTTCTGATAAATATATATAGCTCGAACTCTTATTTCTAGAGAAGACTATAAACCTTTCCCAAGAAGGACAATACCACCAACACTTAGGCACATTTATAATTTCTGAAAGTATTAAATCATGAGGGAGAAATTATTCTCATGTGATCAATGATGATAAGAGTTTTAAGCTAACACGTTTTTATCTTCCCAGAGAACACAACCCAAACCAGCTCAAGAAGAGTACTAGAAAACTACATAACCCTTACAAGGATCAGGTGACATCAAAATAAGATCTCATGTCAGAAGTATTTTCAACTCATCATATTAAGACTGACACTTTTCATCATTTATGAATTTCAAAGATATCCTGGTAATATCAAACAAAGTTGATGAAAACTTTGCGAAATAATTGAACAACCATCGCTGCTATCCATAATGACCAAGGACACTCTAAATATCAATGAAATTTTGAAGCTTTTACCATGACAATATAGCCATCACATTCTCAAGATCAACTGATAATCCATGCTAACAAATAAAATTCTCTATTAATTTCTCTTATTTAATCCTAAAATTTAGTTTTTAAATCTTTCAAAAAATGGATATTCCTCCAGATTTCCAAAACCAAACTCAAATGGTTATTTTTGTCGCACTCGGATCTTGAATAAACCAAAATATCATCAACAAAAACTACCAAAGAGGGTCAAGATTCTAATGGAATATTGGATTCATCAAATCCAAAAAAAATAGAGAAGCATTATTCAGACCAAAAAAATCACAATATATTGATCATTGAAATACCTTCCCCTAAAATATTTCTTTGGTATATCACACTCTCAAACTCAGAGCTGATAATAACCTGAGTGAAGTCTGATATTTGAAAACCAATTTTCCCCACATAACTATTCAAACAAATTATTAACACAAGGAAAAAACGATACTCGTTCTTTACCGTACCAGGTTAAAATTCTCATAATTCACACACAACGTAAGTGAGCCTTCTGTATTCTTGGTAAAGAGTACTAGATATACCCATGGTGAAACACTAGGGAAAACAAAACCCTTCACCCCCAAATTGGCCAACTGAATAGTGAACTCCTTCATCTCTATTGGTTCTATTTTATTAGAAGGTATCGATAGCAGCTAAGTCCATGGAACCAATTCAATTTTAATATCTAAATACCTATTTATAGTAATCCTAGAGAAATCATCTAGGAAAACATTGAAATGTCACAAACCATAATGAGAAGATTAATAATAAAAGCGATGTCATCGATCACAACTATTATAGTAGAAAAAACTCCTGATCTCTGGGTGGGAAGGTTCGACATGACTAAACCTCAGATCCCACTATCACTGAAACACCGATGATCTCTCATATACAACAAGAAACAAGACATTCAAATGATAAAAGTCAACTTTAGCTCTATGAGAAACAAGACATTATCTCTAGATCATGACATCAGAAATCTCTAGATTGGGAATAAGAATATCCAAAACTAACTCTTCATCAGCTATCGATAGCTCACAAGGAAATGGAAACCTCTAATCTTTCATCTTACCAATATGTTTATCTAACTCCATAAAAAAGTACATGAGTTAACTTGTAAGGTTAATCATATCAAAAAAGTTGACAGTTGTAAATGAGTGAGAATCACTAGTATCAAATAAAGAAATTTCTATTGAGGAAGAATTAAAGTTGTTTCCCCTCACTATAACTGGACCCACACCTACCTCGGTTATAAAATAATCTAATATATGAAGGTACATCACTCATGAGGACTTTGTCTAGAGCCCTATAGTCTTGGAAATATCTAACTGTGACATATTATCCTTTGGAGATGAATATCCCTATTTGTATCAGGGAGTTGGCATAGTTTGAAATAAAAGTTTTATATGACCATAATTTCCACAATTTTTAAATATATTTTCATATAAAGAAAAAGAATTCCATGTGTGTCAAACCATTATACACTAATTTAAAGGCTAGAGGCACACCACTAGATGGAATTGTACATGTTGAAGAGGTATGACTCTATGAAAAACCTCTACCACTCATGTAGTGATCCTTCCACATTATATTTTTTCCTTGGGCACAATTGATGTGGCCACTAGATGAAAGTTAAAGGGAAAAATTTTCATTCTTTCCTTCTTTATTCATATCACCCATCATATCCATATGCACTATCTCTAAATAGGTCAAAATCTTCAACATGAATACCTATGATCTGATATATTATCGCAAACCCTTCAACTACTCTTTTATGTTTTAGATAGCCATTTTAAAACTACTATTGAAAAACAAATGAGATAAACAAACTAATTGGTGCATGCTAACACTAAATGATCTTACTACTGTAAAAATATTAATTATAGATAATTCTATATCATTAAATACTCTAGATAGAACATATATAATAAAATAATCATAAAAACCATCAATTTCAAGGCCGCGTTCCAATCTACGTGTACCATTGAATCCCACCAAATATTTATAGAAACCTCAAGTATGAAAAATGTCCACATCACCATGAGACTCATAGATTTATTCAAGAATTTAAAAATCTGATCGATATTTTCCATAAAATCCTTAGCCTATAGAGGTGCATTCATACCTTTAATGGATGGTGGCTTCTCATATAAGTACTCCCATGATCTGTATATTTCTCGTACAGTTCTTGGTTTTACCTCGACAACTACATTTTGATATTGTGGAAAATTATACTCAATTACATTAATTTCACACACAATAGACAGGATAACATTTTGATCCATTAGAGGATTACCATTGGGAGAATCAGCTGCACCCTCTTGAGGAACTCACAGAAAAAATCTTAGAGGCATACTGTTGTACATAAAAACAAAATAAATGATCAAAAAACATATAATTTTCATTTAAAACTATAAAATCCAGATGAAAAATGAGATTAAAATTAAGAACACAATAAAAGAGACATGCATCCTAATATCCCTTGGTAACCTAAGTCTCATCAAAATGAGAGGTGGAGAGGAACTCACTACAATATACAACTCAATTCCATACAATCCTATCTCTAGACTAACAAAATTCCGAAAACATGGACTCTTGAAGACAGATAATATTTGATACCAAACTATAATAAATTAACTCGAATAAACTCTAAAACTAGCACCTAATCATATCCTCCACATACCCAAAGGGAATTTTTGATCCCCATGGGCTGAATATTTGAAACCTGGCACCAAACAACAATCGTAGAGAATGATTTTAACCAACCTGAAGCAATAACATGGAACATATATAAAATAGAGAAAATAGCTGAAAGGGGTTAATATATTCCATAAGTGAAAATAAAAAATGGAAACCTAACAACTCAATAATAAAAATTGTCTCTACATACATGTTCAACTGCAAAGGACAACCAAAATAGGAAAACCCATAAACTACCTGGTATAAAGTCGAACAACTCCTACCATCTCACCACAATCTGCCGAAATCAGCTAATAAAAAACCTCATTAACTAACTATGATTCATTTCCATCCCATAAATTAAATGACATAACCAAGTCTATGCACTGCTGAAGGGGTATAAAATGTGTGAGCTAATACAATCCATATGGTCTCCGTAAGGGGTTCTATATCAAGTCTTTAAAAAATTACCGAAAAATTTTCAACATTATGGAAAATAAGGCATGATAAAAGTTTAGATGATTTATATAAAAAGCATAGAGAAACAATTTAATTTCCATTTTTCCACATTTCCAAATAAATAAGGTAAATTGGTTTCAACTAATTTTAATTCCATATATCATTTAAAAAAAATCCTGAATCACATGTCATACAAATCCATAGTAGAATAACAAAAATAGTGTCAACCAAAAGAAGAAGATCATATTACATCACACAAGGGATCACACTAGTTGAGGATAACTATGAAACTCTTCCCTAACATATTAAATCATGTATTAATTAATCCACTAGAAAGATGCATCGATTCTTTAGATAAGTGGAACACCCCATCATGAGAACCTCCCAACAAGTCGAACAAGTCTCGAGATCAATGGACCTAGAGAGTAGAGGAAAGCCCCATGAGAAAACCCACCAATAGTGGACATGACATATGACTTTACCTTCCACCTATGTACCCATGGATTCCTATGTTATCTATTTTTCAAAAATGTTTATCATACCATTTCCATCAAATAATTCATTGAATAACAATTCACAAAACCATTTTACAATTCCTTGAAAACCCTTTTACTTTTACCAAATATAGTGGAAATCCAAATTTTATTAAAAATCAGTTTCAAACATACAAAAATAATCATTAAATCATAAAATTTCATTTTATAAATCAATTTCTCAAAAATAGAAGTAATGTTTCTCACAAAAAATTTCTAGAGACAGAACCACCTGCCTCAATACTCATGTTTCACATTCTCAAAGAGGGATTCACCAACAAGGAAGAAACAAAAATAATGATATATGATGGCCTAAAACAAATATAAATATCTTATAATTGGTTCAATTTTACGAATGGGTCATAAGAGAATGGGAAACATCACATACCTAGAGAACATATCACCACCACACCATAACTAATGAAGGAAACAACCCTCAGAACAAGATCTCACAATGAATTTTGAGAGAAATAAGAAGAAACATCTCTACAAGTCAATGTATCTTATAACATAATGAAATGGAACTACCATGGTCAAATAAATGAATAATAAGAAACCATTTCTCACCTGAAGATACATAGTCTAACTGCAATAGTGATCAATCTCCAAACAAATCAATCTGGATTAAATAGAGACTCATAATATCTCTAGAGAAGGGTTCTAGGTTGAGAGAATGGAAGAAGGATACAAATTCATAAATTAATTTTTTGTCATGTAGGAACCTAAATCCACAACTCATAAAATTTAAATAGCATGTAAAATATTCACGCATTGTGTAATACATGGGGATCACATATTCCAAAAAAACTCATCTCCTTTTTGTTAAAAACTAATCTTTTAACAATACATGGTGTGTAATATATGCACTGAATGTAATACCTTCACATTTTCTACCAGATTCATCAAATTTAACATAAATAACATACATGGAATGTACTTTAATTACATGAAGTGTATTTCTCTTATAGATTAAAAAATCTACAGATTCCTTACAAAAACCTCAAATTAACTCAGGTGTTCTATAAACATTTGGAGAACCCTATAAGTCCATTAACACGTTTATACCAGGAATCCATTAATTCAAAAAAACTTCTAAATTTATATCCTCTTTCTTAGAAAATATTCTCCATCCTTGGGAGTCCCACGATGAACCCAATTAATGTGCAAAACAATATAAAATAATAAAAATATGTAAATGTGGGTAATGGGATGTTACACCTCAGCATGTTCTTTTCTTGATAATAAAAATAAAGTTGTGCTTAAGTGGGATAACAACCATCCTATGTTAAGGACGTATTCTCTACACTATAGGAAACCCATTTTGACATCCCTGGTGTTCTTTGAGATTTTTTTTTAATTCTTTATAATTATAGGTGAAAAAGGTAAGAGAATCATTCACTAAATAAGTGACAATAGTATATAAGGGATTAAAAAATTAATGTGGTAACAAGTTATCCAAAAACAATCCCCACCCCTATCACTGTGTGTCCATCAGAAATTGGTCCTAAAAGTAGGTATTATATTGGTTCACACCACTAATTTCTTTCTCAATATAGAATCTTTTAGAGGATTTGTTTCTATTGTAAATTTATTGAGTATTGAAAAAATGTTGGACTTATTTCAATTGCAGATTATAATTATATCCCAACAAATACATTGAAAAAAGTAAAGAATAACTATTTTAAAAAGAATAATAAGACATACCTCCTATAAAATGGAAAACAAATATATGTTTCCCATATAATATCCTCATTAAATTCAAGTAATTTTTGGAAATGGATGAACTGGTAGTTTATTCTACTACTAAGTACATGGAAGAAGATTCTACCTCAGATAGTGATGAATATGTATTGAAAATGTTATTCCAAGATTTTTCAATAAAAAAATAACACCAGTGGTTAATAAATTACTCAGTCATAGATAGTTGTACATATTGGTGGAATAACTTTCTAGAAGACAGAACTCATCTAGAATAAGATGATATGAAAAGAGAGAGTGAATTAACATATTGGATGATTTCATGTGTTGATCTCACTAAACAATTAAATAACAATAGTACTAGAATTGAAGAATTTGATGAATATTTAGAGAACCTATAGATATATTTTGAATAAAAAATGAAATATGATATTAATATCTATATGATAATTAGATAAAAAGAAAAATATATTATTTAACATGATGAATGATGGTCTATTCTTTAAGATCATTAGGTAAATACAATTTAGAAGAATGATTATGTAGAAAATAAATTTAAAATGAAGAACCATGCATTAGAATAATACCAAACAATCATCATTGATCTCAAGAATTATTAACATGAGATAAAAGAAAATATGATCAAGGAGAAGAAAAATTTGAGAAAGGAAAGAATAAAATACATGAAAATTAAAATGAAATTGTCAAGAAATAAATTAAAGAAAGATTAAAGGTAGTGGTATATGAAATAATAAATATTAATATTAAATTTATTTATATATATGTAAGTCTCATAGATTAATAAGATAATCAATTTGAGTCATCAAAAAATAGTAGAAATAATAGCTAGCACTACAAGAGTTATTTTACACAAAATACAAAATTTGATTCAAATTCTTAATCACATAAACTTTGTGTGAAGAAAATTATGAAATCATTCATTGTTCAATATCATGTATGCCTAAGAATAATTTTCCATACTCATCAAGAAATTATATTTTTTATTCCTAGTTTTATGAAAGATTAATGTTTAATAACAAAAACTATGAAAAAGTAGGTGAAGAATGGAAATAAGAAGACCATTGCTACATATTCAATGAACAAAGATATGGGTAAAAGAAGTTGTTACCATAATAAAGATGGATGAATAAATGAATATAAATGGATATAGAATCCATATCAATCAAAAATACTTTTACAAAAAAGAAATAAAATATTGGTTGGCTATTGTTGGTGATGTGATATATTCAGGATCGCGGAATATGATTTCTAGTTCAATATTTCATTATTTTAAAAATAAAAGTATTCATATGAGGGGTAAAATAATAAATAAATCATATTCTACTTAAATAATGATGAAACTGACTATTATAAATAATTTTCATGATTGAATAATCACTATGGGATCTATAATGGTAGTGTTCACTTTGAAGAAACATGAAATTATAAATCATTCTAGCACGAAACTATAATAATTTATAATAAAAGACCTCATTATATAGATAATAAGAAGATGTAAGACTTGTGATATAACCTAATAGAAATTATTCTCAATCATTCAATTAATAGAACATGTAATTCAACATTGGGTGATTATCAAAATATGAGGGATGCTCAACACAAACCCAAAAATAACAAAAACAGTTATAAATTAAAGAGTTTAAGATTATTTTATAGAAAAAGGAAACACCACGGATCTCTATAATAAGGACATTGAAATGATAATGAATATAGGAATTATTATGATATAAAAGGGGAAACCAATACAATAGAAACATAATCTGACAAAAATTGTTTAAATAAAACCATAGAATCCATGAGTAACTACCAATAATTATGTCCATATTCCAAATGATATAGAGATAATTTGGCCATATAATTTTTAATAATCATCGAAAATGGATGAAAAATGGATGAAAAAAGATTATAAATCTAAGAAAAATATTCCTCATAATGAAGTTAAATTTCATATTGGGTTTTTAATAAATGATTCCCAATAAATATCATAAGTTTTATCACTACCAAAAAAATAGTTTTTCCCAGCGCCCCCCCTTTATCCGCACTAATGAAAAAGCGCTGATAAAGGGGGGTCCCTTTATCAGTGCTCAAAAAAGCACTGATAAAGGGTGCCTTTATCAGCACTGATAAACGTACCCCTTTATCAGCACTTTTTTTAGCACTGATAAAGGCGCCCATTTATCAGCGCTTGTTTAGTATCGCTGATAAATCGGGGGCCTTTATCAGAGCTTTTTTTAAAAGCACTGATAAAGGGTCAATTTCTAAAATATATATATATTATTATATAAATATAGTTATATTGGTATAAATATAATATATAATTTTTAAATATATTTTAGATAAGTATAAATGTACATTTACACTTAATATACTTAATATATAAGATATTTAGTGAAAATGTCTTCTTAAAAAATTAAAAAAAATATTTTTAATTAAGAATTTTCTAATTACTATAGAGTAATAGTCATTTAATAACAATTTGAAGACAAAAAAATGAAAACAATTTAAAAAAGATCCAAAATATGTTTAAAACGCAACTCAATCTGTAAACGGACATAAATTTTGATCCAGGTGTCCGTTTGAGCTCTACCACATATCAAATTAAATCCTACCATGATATCTACGTCATTTTGACCAGAGGATTCCCTAGTGAAGGGATTTTCAAGGCCAAAAGAGGCCTAGAAGGACTCCAAAACCAAGTTTTTAGTCGGGGTACCACGATTGTTTAACATTTTGTGGATTTTCAGCCTCGTTTAAGGGGGTATTATTGGCTATTTTTGGTGGGAACTGAATTTATTCCAAGGTATTACATTCATATTGATATTATGTCTTTGAAATTTTATCATTTTTTATAATTCACTGCTATTTATATTCAAATATATAACTATATGTACATATTTTTTATATATTCACACCTAAAAATTAAAATTTTAAAATAAATAATTAAACATATTTACATATAAAATACATTAGCTTTACCTAAATAATAACTAATATCCATTTTATTTAAAATACCAATATATGAATATTTATATAACTACTATATATTAATATAACTATATATATATATATTAATCTAGCTATATATATATATATTAATATAACTACATATATATTAATATTACTATATATATTAATATCATTATAAATATATATATTAATATCACTATAAATATATATATTCATATAACTATATATATATATATTAATATAAATATATATTACTATACGAATAAATATTACTATATATATATATATAAATAGAGATATATATTCATATAACTATATATAGATATATTTATATAACAATATATAGATACATTAATATAACTATATATATATTAATATAAATCTATATTACTATACGAATAAATATATCTATATATATATATAAATAGAGATATATATTAATAGAGTTATATATATATTAATATAACTATATATATATTAATAAACTATATATATATTAATATAACTATATATATATATATTAATATAAATATATATTACTATACGAATATATATAACTATATATATATAAATAGAGATATCATGAAATAGAAAAAAAAATCAAAATAGAGTAGTGGTAAGGGTTTAGGCGCGCAGGGGGGAGGTCTCGAGTTCAAAACCTGCTAGAGGCAGAGGCGCATGCATGGGGTAGATGTGGGGGGGGGGGCTAGCACTGATAAAGGGTGCACAGGGTGCTAGAGGGTGTGGAAAGATCTATTAAAAGTGGGTGATCAAGCACTATAAAGCCCATTGGATTGGCATGCGTTTTTTAAATTTTTGTAATTTTTTTTAAAATTTTTTTAAAATTTTTTAAATTTTTTATTTTTTTAACTTTTATCAGCGCTTTTTTTAAAAGCGATGATAAAAGGGTCCTTTATCAGCACTAAAATGAAAGTGATGATAAAGGAAGCACTGATATAGGATCCCTTTATCAGCGCTAAAAATCACTGATAAAGGGGTACTTTTATCAGCGCTTTTTTGAGCGCTTATAAAATAACCTGTTTATCAGCGCTTTTTTTGCGCTGATAAAAGGGGTCTTTATCAGATCTTTTTTGAGTGCTGATAATGGGTACCCCCCTATCTTTGCTGGGTTTAACAGTGCTTTTCTAGCGCTGTTAAAGGCCATTTTTAGAGCCGATACATGGCGTATTTGTAGTAGTGTATATTGATGGTATAGACATACTGAACACATCTTCAATAATTTTTATCATATCTCAAAATCAATAAGAGATTTGTAAAATGATTCAAAAGGGGACATGTGATGAAATTTCATTGATTGGGAGTGTAAAAAAACAACACAAAGTCACTAATAACAAAATTAAATATTTCATTATAACCAAGACTAATGTAAATGCTGGTAGAGTCATCATGATGTGTGCACCCTCACATAAATAATAAAATAATGGAGTCATTGGGCTTAGAGGTAATTCTTATCCTTGTTTCACTCATTGAAAGGAAAATTAGATCCACATTATTCCCATATACATTGTGTTTATTCCATACTTATAGAGAATTGAAGGTTATATACATATTTTTGGGAGAATATAATTGAATAAATTATGGTTTAATATCTAATAATGTGAATATTAATTACATTTCTAATGAAAGAAAACTATACTAGATTGATCTATATATTTTTATCAGGAATATTGTATTGTGAAAATTATTAATGATAAACATTGATGAATATTAGTAAGCATCCATAGCATATCGATGAGTTTTTTTCATCATCCTTGATGAGATCACAACAGTTGGTATTAAAATTATTTATCATTCAAAAGAACAAAAAATAATAATATGCATCATAATTAAGTGAAATTGGAGACCATCACTTAAGTGGGGGTCTCTAAAGAAGTTCTTATAGATTTATATTTCATTCCAAAATGGTATCTCCTAATTGTACTTCTTCGAGAAATCATTGATGAGGTGTGTGGGAATATTATCATATCTATTCCCAAAAAATGAAATAAAGTGTGATCTTATTGTGGAGATCTTAAATAAATCAATATTTTGAAAAAAAAAATTAAAGAATTTCTAGGAATAATTTTATTAGCATTTAATTCCTATTAAAATAGAATGTATTTAATCTCTGTGTTGGGATGACTGTATGAATTTTAGGTTAAATGTATCTTGTAATGTTTTTCTAGTGGAATCAGAACTAACCTATTTTAATTCAATCAATTGGAATAATTTAATTATTATCATCCTAATAAATAGTTGAACAACTTTTGATGAAGGATGCATGTTGTTTCTTATAAGTCAGTGTTATATTCAAAATTGACAATTGAGTGTATTGAATCTTAAATTAGACCCTATAGTTTTTTATATCATGATACCTCAATAACACATAGTGAGAAATAATTCATGGCACATTTCTGAAGGAAACAATTATTCCAACCTCTCTCAGGTACTTTTCATTTATTAATTAAAATGTTAGGGAGAATAAAATAAAGAAAAAAAGATAAGAAAAAAAAAGAGGACATATTGACATCCCATTTCCAATTTTGGTAATGAAAAAAAATATAAAGGAGGAAAATGATGATCCTAATTTGTGTTTGTGTTTTTTCTAATAAGATAAAAAGTGATGAAGAACTTTATATTAATATGAATTGAAGAAGGAGACCACTAGTAAGTGTTCTTTGGTGTTCCCAGGTATAGTAATGTGAAAATATTTAAATTACTAATACATTAAGTGAATTTTATTGTCAATGTTTTTTTGAGGATCAACGTTCCAATTTAAATATTGTATGTATTTTATGTTTTGAAGAATATCCATCCGTATGAATTTTAAATTTCCTATGTGATGTTTTAAATTTAGTGAATTAATTATAATGATTATTCTACGGGCCTTATGGTCAAATACAAGTTAAAATGAAATCATAAGAAGTGATCATTATTTAATTCATTAAAAGAGACCATGAAATATAATTTTATTAGATGATATGTTTTATAAATACCATTAAAACATTTATTTTCATGATTAAATTCACATTAGTTTTGGATTCGTTTTTATCACAATAAAAAAAAGATATATAAATTTATATTTATATCATGGTGGATCTTTTTTAACAAGAAATTTTATTGGATTATTTTACTTATAATTGGTAATTACTATTTATATTTTTAGGGGGGCTTATATATAAAATTGTTAACATGTTATCCAGTCAAAGAACCCCTAAACCACACATGTGGGAGCTCGAGATCAACCATGTGGAATAAGGTCAACCTAGCTAACCACGTGAGGTAGTTATGAGTGTGCCTGCAAAGATAACTAAGAGAACACAAATAGGGGTGTTCATAGAGTGAAAAAGTATCTCATTTAGGTGTCTGGTGGATCATGCAATGGGTTCATGTGGCCCATGAGTGCATCTGTGATAGTGTTTTTGGGTGTTGGCCCCAGTGATGGGTCGAGAATTTACAGAAGTAAATTGTAATTTTAAGAAGTGGTCAGACAAACATAATAACAAAGTGAACTTATTATGATGCATTGTAAATTTATTGAGTTAAAAAATTTATTCATTTATTTTGGTTAATTCTATCATTATCATATTCACAGTCCAATATCAATCCTATTCCTCCCTCATTCGAAGGTACATCGATGTATGGTTATCATAGCATAATCGAGAATGAAACCTCATAGATCAAGTTAATATTTTATTCAATAAAAATGTCATGATTAATTCCATGTTTTTATTATGGACGTGATAATCATAAATTCATTACATGCATCATGGGAAGTACAAGATCTATGTAGAAATGATTTTTATATGTAGTTTATCTAATAAATTTTGAGGTGATCTAAACTCTACTAATAAAACCATTGAAATATATTGGAAAATATGTAAAACAATTATACATAAATATAGTTATTCGTTTCATTCATGTAAACTGGATTAGATGAAAAGATAAAATTTCAATTGCATGAAGTTTTTTTAAATCCAAGATCATCAAGTATTCAAAATGGTTAATTGAAATTTAATATTTTTCCTAGTATTTTACTCTATGAATACACATATCTATGATAGTGTAACCTTGAATAAAAATACCAAAGTACCCTAGGTTGGGATATTCTTTTCAAGACTCGAATAATATAATGATTTATCTAAAAATAGAGACTCTTCATTATATTCAATGGAACTAGTTCCCATTAATGAGGAGTTATATGAACTTTTTTCTATGGTGGTTAGAAACTATGAGGCCCAAAACTATCACAAATAATGAAATATTTCATGTGTTATCTCCCCATGTAAAATACGAGAATGATCCCAAAAACCTCCTTGGTTATGTAAAGGTTTAAAATAAGTGGCATTTTTGTACCCTATTCACCCGAAGTATAAGAAGACTCCACAAGAATTAATTTAATTTTACAAAGATGGAAGAATATCCCATGATATAAAATGGATACTTGAAGAAGAATCATTATTGAAGATAACCAATGTTCTATCAGTTTTTGAAATAGTGTTTTTTATTATTAAAAAATATATAATAATAAAATAGTAATGTTTCTTGGAAGGAATAATACATCTTATGAGATGATCATGTATGAATTAATCAATATATGAAGTTGGTCATTTTTGGGTTTCACTATGAATAATAAATCATTATTGAGATATTCCATGCATGATATTCATTACACGTTTATGAGACATTTTTGAGATTCTATTCATGACATAGACAATATCATTTCATGAAAAAAAAATTGAGTAATTGAGTAACCCATGGAAAGTAGTAAACATTCACTTGAACGCCGTTGAGAAGAGTTAGATATGTTGACACTATAATTCTATTATTTGTTGTAAATTTAAAATATTCAATGTTAAGTAAGATTTGGCGACCGAGTTTTTATTTTTTAATTATCATTTCTATTGAGGAAGAACTCTTATATTCTTGTATAAAATATATTGATAGTAATTTGATTGAAGAAGAATAATTGGAGTAAATTATTAACTACTCTAATAAAACCTATTGATTGATGTATTCTAGGAAACAATTTGGTTGATTAATTTCAAGTAAATTGATTAGTTTCATTAAATCCCAAGGAATAATATTTTTTTACACCATGAATCACTTTAATAGGGATAGGTTTATATCATGTATTCTTATGCCTGAATGATATAACATTCATTGTACCTAGTTGGGCCTAAAAAAATTTGTTCAAGGTAATTTCCCTACCCATGATTTTCTTGATAATAAAATAAAAGTTAGGTGTGAGTGGGATAATATCCATTGCACACTAAGGGTGTATTCAACCACACTATAGGTCAACCCCAAAAAATAACTTGGTTTTCTTTGGGATTTTATACTTTTTCTGATATCTTTCCAATTATAGGTGAACAAGATTAGATAATAACTCACTAAATAAGTGATGGATGTATCATAATGTATAAAAGTTTTAAGGTGAAAAAAATTAATCCCAAACTAATTCACCACTCCACGTCCCCCTCTCAGTGCAGTTATACCAAATTGATCCTAACATGGATAATATAAAAATTTAGTGGAAAGAATTCATAGGATATATTTGGTAGAAGATAAAGTAGTGTGATGATGGAAGAGGGAAAATGATTTATGTTAAAGTTGGGATGTTTGATGAAAATGGGTGATCGATGAAGGAGGTTGATGATGTGGGAGTCTCAATGAAAGAGGATAGAGAGTGGGGGTGTTGATGGTAATGATGTTCAACACAAGAGGATTATAATTTGGGTTTCATAAAAAGGGAGAGAGTATTGAAAGGGATTGAATGACTAACTAGAATTAGAATATAGTCATGATATTTGAACATTTTTATAGTTTTCAGCAATAGGTATTTAATAAAAAACATCAATAATAAGTTTTCTATTCAGTTATTCAATAATAGACAAATAAAATGGGTTTCTTAAATTAGTTATTTAAAAAGTGATGTAAGACATATTGGTAGATGGTTTTTTATGCTGGTTATTAATTAACTATCCAAAAAACCCTTCATACCAACAGTTATGAATAATAATAATTTTAAAGGAAACATTTTAAATGGATTTTTTAATTTATCTTATTTGGATAGATTGAGAAACTCAATGTAATTTAAATAATATCATGTTATCTAAGTGATCTTCATCCCATTATCTTCATGGAAAAGTGTGTGAAATAAATTTTATTCCTAAAGGACATAAAAAATATGATTATTATATTAATTTATTTAGTCATAAAGATGAAATTTCATAATTTTTAGTATGAATGCACATAGTTTTACAGTGTGTATAGATGTCATGAATATAGATCAATAGTTCTTGCCAACAAATTATACAATACATACTAAATATAATATTATTATATTTTATTTTGATATGATATAATTAGGTTTGATCTCAATGGACTCATTATTTGGAATCAACATTATACCATATTATAGAAATGAAATGTGGAAAATTTTAGGCTTTTAAGGTCTAGTTAAATTTTTTATTTTTGCAGAAATATTATTTAACATAAAACAATTTCTCATAGAATTTTAGAAATATCATATATCAATAAAAAAATATTTAAAAATGTGAATAGAAGATATAAAACTAAATTTATTTCAGAAAAAATATATAAAAGGTATTGTGACGTATCTTAGAGAGATATACCCAAAAAACGTCATATCATACAAGAGAATACATGCACATAATATACATTATATCAAGACATATAATGTAATATAATATAAATATATTATATTATAATAGAAATTTATTTATTTATGACTTATAATAATAAAAAAATTAGTTTTCATGTAACTTTTAATCATACAATACTTTACTTAAATTAATACAACATTTAGAAGTAAAATATTATGAGGTAATATTAAAATATTTTAAGGGAATTATTTAAAGTGTTTAATGAATTTTAATAGTTCTAAAAAGTGTTTGAAATTTATAATAATAATTTTTATATGTTAAAATTAATTATGGAGTCCATGGTAATTATTATCATGTCCACTATATAAAATCTATACCATAGTTATGGAATGTGATGGTGAATGAATGTGTGGTTCATATAGAAACTCCTAGTCAATAATATTTCTTTCTATTTTAACTTAATAATATGCTATAGTGGCCCATGGATTAAAGGATACCCTTACCAATCATTGGGATTATTATAGTTTCCCATTGATATCCAAGGAAGGAAGTGTCTTTTTACAACTTAATATCCAACATTATTGACCACAATGAAGATGATTAATTTTTTAGTTTGACAATGTAAAGGAATTTTATACATTTAAATTTTATGTTCCGAACTTCAATAACATTGATAATCTTGGGATTATATTTTTTTCTTCTACAAACATTGATGGTCATTTATTTCCTTATTAAAGCTTCTACGGTATTTGAGTATGTGTATGATTGTTCGATTTAAAAATCATATTTTAAAAATGAATAACAAACAAATTGCAATCATTGATATGTTATGTCATATGTTATGATATGTGATATCATAGGTTATGATACTTAATGGTTCATTCTAATAAATATATTTATTGTTGATCACTATATTCTTTATTGTGACATAAAATATCATAAATGAAAATTCAATCCAAATTTATGATATGTGATATCATAAACAAATTCAATTCTAGATACCACTGTTTTCAGTATTTAATATTCTGTGAAGAGAATACTATTATATATGAAATGTATAACACCCCAAACTTAATCGCATGTCTTGGAAAAAGTTCCTGAAAACCTTATGTGTTCCACCCCATATGAAAAAGTTTTCCAACTATTTCTGAGGTTGTGAATGATGTAATGGGGAGACTATAACAAAAACATCAATATCCATACACCACAAACATAGGAAAGTATAAATAATAATCAAAAAATAAATGATATAGAAAAATAACAATAACATTGTATATCAAAACGCATGACATGTATTATATATTCATAAAAGAAAATTACCATGGAACCCCAATGTGGCATTTCATCCAATTGATAAAAATCTACATGAAAAAGTATATTTTTTATATTATATCCAGAGTCTATCCTAATATTTCCTTCATCACTTTGCATTATATCCTCAATCCCTTATCACTGATCTTTTCCCCCTCCTTGCATCATTGGTCCTGAGGAATACATGTACATCTAGATTCCCATGTAGGGTGTGAGTAGAAGCATATTTTGACACCACTAATTTATTCTTGACATATTTTTACTTGCATAAGCGATGTATTATATAAGATTAAGGATATTACTTAACAAGTAACAATCAATCATGTAATGGGATTTCATGTGCTAACCATGCTTCCTTAAACCCAGGTCATACATGATTCTTCAATATTCTGGAAGAACAATCTTAAATAATTTCACAAGAATGGTCAAACATTATTACACCACATAAATTATTGAGTATACACAAGGTTAATGGGACATTTAAAAATGTTTTCAATCCCCATTCCATTCATGGGTCGAACCAGAATACTAACATACCCCCTCTAAATCATGAGTCAGGCCACAAAGACATTATATCTTTCCACTACCTCTAATCAGAAAGAAATTAATCACAAACCATCCTTATGTATCGTTCCATCATCTTGATGATTTCATATCATACATTCTCCACCTCTAATGCCTAATCAAGACACAATGGTCTACCTATCATTTTCTGCGAGAAGCAAAACCTCCCATGCCCATATGTTCACACACAACACAGAATAACAATATTTTCACAATATCAATCATGAATATCATAATAAATACATAAAAAATTATTCAAACTCATACATTTGTCTCTTAGGATACACATGCACACACATGTGATCTATATCAAACTTATGTCTCATTAGCTGCAGACACACATATAAAATCAAAATCAAACTTGGGTCTCATAAGATACAAACACACATGCCTAAAATCAATATCAAACATGGTTAAATGAAAGAAATTACTTATTTTAATATAATTCCATAAAACATATACATGGGCTCTATATGGTAAGGATATTCCTATCTCAACCATGCTGACACAAATATGAAGATTTTTCTAGAGTTTCTTCACATACATCACATCTATGCTCGAACTGGAATAGAACCACATGAAAATATTCATATAAATGATTCTAATACAACATAGTAAGGTTAATTAAATGATATTGAATAATGGAATCAATCCAATAGTGTATAACCATAACACTTATGCCACGAAAAACACCATCAATGTTATATCCTCCTCTAGTCCAAGAATTTATACATGGTATATCCTTGAACAAAAACTATTGGTGAGGATTTTGAGATTCCCACTATCCGAGATCAACATGAACATACCCATAAAGAAGGGGTTCATCCTATTTCATTAAAAAATGAATGACTGAAACTCAAATTTTCACCATATATTCATGTAAAATTTTATAGACCCATGGAACTGAAATGTTGAGATGGGTAAATCAATTAATATAGGCAAGAAGAAGTTAAAAATTTATTAAACACATCCTTATAATTATCTCCTTAGATTCCACATTAAAAGGATAAGATACCATGAAATTATGAAGCCGATTAAGTAATTTCAAATTCAAAAATAGCTAGCACCATAGCGTGGTGATGTCCTCCAAGTCCATAGTGGCCTCAAACAAACCCAGCCTTGGTAACCCAATAGGGCCAACCAATACACCATAGTGCTAGAACCTAGCTTATATTTGACCCACCAGTCCATCCATCACATTATATTGTGACAAATATATTCATGTTTTAGGGGAGGAATCCGGGAACAACATCCCAAGCCTATGCCTAACCTTGGGTTTGTTGTCCCTATTTGTTTCAAAAAGGTAACCTCCATGCACAAAACCACCTTCATAGTGGCATGGTCATTCCCGTTCTATCCATAAAAAAGAAAAATACCATATTTATTCAACAAAAACTTCCAAATCATCCCATATCCATGTTAAACCATCACAATGTTCAAACACAATGTTACAGTAAAATTGAGTACGTAAAAAATATCCCCTGCTATCAAATTATCATACCTTAGAAGTGGATCAAGTATACTCATTTGAAAAAATCATTCCATTGAGCTTGAATGTCAAATTCTCATAAGAAATAAAATGGTTGTACAACATTCCCCATTATAACATTACCTCCCTGATCTATAATCTAAATCATGAAATCCACAAATGACGCATCCAGTACAAACTCAGCATTCCCACAGTCAACTACATGCACAAGAATGGGTTCATACCTTTGATTCTAACAGACCTCAAACATATTTTTCGTACTTTAATATTGTGGAGGAAGTTACAAATGGTACAACACCACTCTGACATGCTCCATGATCTCAAAAATTCTAGCAAACTTTGATTTTAAGTTCTCATGATTTCCTAAATGATGATGCTCATATTGATGTTACACACATAATAAAAACCTAGTAACCTCTAATGAACACCAAATAAGGGTTCATACTATCAAAATGTGACTATTGTTTAGTAACCACTAACTTAATAATCAACTACACCCTCTCATTGGTCTTCTTCCCCATACATGGTCAAACTACAGATACCTCACCAAGTTCGTGCTAACATAGTGACGAGAAACACAACCAACCATATAGATCCCAAATAGAGGATATCTAAATAAAATTATTGAAACTATTATTTTATGTCAAATCACCCAAGTCCATATGGTCATCGCATTCTCCAATAATTTCTAATACCCATTCATGGATTATTTACAACAACATTTGGATCATCCTCTATGACTATTTATTAGTCTATGAATGATACACCATACTTAGATTTAGTTGAGATCTAAAAGGGTTATATAAGTCATTCCGAAAACATATATGTAAACTTATGTCCCAATATGATATTACATTATACGTAACTCCATTCATTCATAAAATATCTTGGATACAAAAAATTCTAGACTCATCAATAGATTGAGTCTTTTGAATTAGAATGAAGTGTTCCACATCAATTATCCAATCAATGATTACCCAAACAGCATATCGACTTATCAATGTCCTCGGAAATACCCTCATGAATTGCATCATCACCTCATCCCATATCCATATAGTAATGGTAATTTTCATACATAATCCTTTTTATCATTGATGCTCTACCTTGACCCTTGGATAGGTCAGATTGAGATGAAACATCTGAAATCACTCTTCATTACCAGACCTAAAATATTTAACTGATATCTCGATTCATACTCAAAAAACCTTGGTGAACCAGCCATTGAGAGGCATGAAAGTCCCTTATCTAATCTTCACTCATGGAATCATAAACTAAAACTCTCATATATACATATATCAAGTCATTACTTTTTAAAAACTATCCTTGAATTGGATCATTCCCTATCCACTATTCCCTCAACATTAAGAATTCGGGGGCCCAAAACATATACAATATTTACCTAGTCCAATCATGTCAAAATTATAACTAAGGGATCACATGTCATAACCTCATAATACCAAAAAAAATTAGTATAAAATAATAATATTTTTAATGGATTTCTTATCACAGAACACCAAACATTTAAGTGAATTGTTATATATTGTAACAAACTAATTATACCACATTAGTTTAATTGGAAGGTATGAATATGTGTAATAACATTATTAAATACGTGTATAATGATCCTACTAAAAAATTATTTTTTATTTATTAGGAAATAATATCTCAATTTTAGTAATTTCATGTAATTCTTCAAAAAGTAATTTTATTCAAAAATAATTTTCATTGCATTCTATGAATGTAAATTGTAATTATTTTATGAAAAATTAATAAATTATATTTTTAAAAATAAAAAAATGAAACGAGTATATCAAAATTAACTAAGGTTGAAATTTTTTGATTTTTCTAAAATGAATGATTTTTCAATAATTAGTAAAAATAAATATTTATCATATATAGTAATTTTTTACATTAAATAATTTAATTTAAATAAAAAATTTATTTTTTTGATTTATTATTAAATTTTGATGTGATCCATTTTATTTATAATTATATAAATAATTTCATTTTAATCATTAATATAAATAATTCTTGTAAAACGTATATTTATGCCTAAAACACATTTTTAAAAATTCATTATGTTATATGAACCAACATTACAATTGATATATATAACATATAGGGATTGAATAATGAAAAAAGTATAGTTAATTTTGAATTTAAGGATTAAAATTTAGTAAATAGGACCCTTTAATATTTTTCATTTGGAATAATCACCGTGGATTATATTTATCACTATGGTAAGGGTAAAAGGGTAAATAGGGTTAAAAGCAAGAGATAAATCAACCCAACACTTTCCTCTCTATAATTTGATGGATTTAATTAAACCATACAATTCTAAAATTAATATATATAAAAATTTTAATCAATTTTCCATTGATGATGAAATATATATAATGTAAAGTAATGAACATTCCAAAATGTCACTCTCTTAACTTCATTACCTCTAAATTTTTTCTTAAGGATGCATAAATGATAAATATTATTCTAAATATTTGTATTAAATAATAATTAAGGTTTTTATCTCTGTAATTAAATTATAATTTTTCGTGATTGGATAATTATGTTAAATATTTACCCAATGTTGATACATTATTTATTCAATTAATAGAATAATATAAGAAATTATTTTAAAAATAAAAAAATTAATACCATTTGGGTAAATTTTTGTGTTCCAATAGTTTTTTTAGATAAATTTAACATGTTAGAAATGTTTTAATGTTTATATTAAAATTATATATTTATCATGATGAATATAAATTAAAATTAATTGAATAGAGTCAACATGAAGTTAATGATATTTTATGAACAATTTTAGTTTAAGAAATTATTTGAAAATATTAAAAATATTAAAATAGTACATGAATGATAAAAAAGGTTCTACAATTTTACCCCATGAAAATTTATTTTCTAATTGTCGACTTATATGTAAAATTTTAGCCAATTATAATGGAAAATATTTCTTGATCAACCTATATAATATATTGGACTTCACTATAATATTATAACATTAGTATCAAAAATATACTGAAATTTTATAATTATTATGTAACCACTAATATACACCCTTTATTCTATCAAAGTGGTTGTAAAACTATAACTCATGTATATGTGTGGACTAGAAACTCCATGTAAAAATAAAATTCATTTTACATCACTGTCCTTCATGGATGGTTATAAATATGGGTTTAATGATAATATATGATATCTATGAATTAGTTACTCTTCTTTAATCATAATATCTTAACTACCTTTTTACCTTCCCATACATTGGAAAATTATCATTTCGTTCATGCGTATGTGTGGACTACCACCTCCATGAATTGATGTGATTTTTTTAAATGTAAGTTGATAAAGCTGAAATTAATAAATATATATAACATATATATGATATAGTAATTATTTTTTAATGTGAATTATCATTTAGCTTAATTTTATTCCATTGTTTTAAAAGCAAAAACATTATTCATGCATACGTACAACCTACCGTCTCCGCAAACAATATAATTCATTTTTTAACTAATTATTTTTTGGATAAAACTCAATATATATATATATATGTAATATATATGATAATAATATCATGATTAAAATTATATCTATTATGGATACATTATTAATGAACATGGACCAGAACTACAAAATTAAAATTCTTAAGAAAAAGAAACACCTAACAACTAGAACGGGAAATTATAGTAAGGAATTATTACTAAATGGTTTTTTATATAAAATATGTTGATTATATATGATATTATATCTATTTAAATGACTCTATAATATAATTGTAATAAATTTAAATTTTTTATTGCTGTGGTTTTATCACATTTAAAGCATGTTGAACATGATTGAAAAAATGATTTTTATTGATAAAAATCGATCGAATAAATATGCTCTGAAATTATTTTGGCAGAAATGATGGAGGCCTAGGGAATCAACTATTACAATTAGTTTACAATCATTTGTAAAATAACCCAAACTGTCTTACAAACAAATTATCCCTCCTGTAATCCATTTGTTGCCTATGTTGGCCACTATAAATATTCCTTCCCTTCATGTATAGCCTACAAGAATATCATAGTTTACAAATATTTTGCAATTCCTGAATAGATAAGGTAGCTACCAATGTTCTCAATTAATCCCTTGTTGAAACAAAACTAACATGGTGGAATCAGATTAAAATTTGGTAAACTAAATATTGTAAATCATACATAGCATAATACCAATTATCATTGTTCTTTCAACTATATCTGTAGAATTACTTGGACCAAAATAAGTACTAAATCCCAAAATCATTGAACACATATTGTCTCTCACCAGACCGCACCTCTCACCACTGTATTAATTCATGAAATATCCACATTAAATTTCATCAGTGTGCTATGTTTCTTCCATTAAACCCATTTACCTCAATTTTCTCGATCACCTTCTATATTAATACACAACCTTGGAGCAACCTTCATAGAAAATAAGAAGACACCCTACTATTTATCAGTGCACTAATTTTTAATGCAATATCATTCACCCAAAACTAGAGGAAAATGGAAAAATGTTTTCTTACCTATCTATTCTTGTTCCTAGCCTCTCAAATAAACCATCATTCCATAGAATAACTCATTTCACTTGTCTTTACCTTTAACTCATTCTTCCATACTCCCTAGATCCATGTTTATAAAACCTCTTGCATTGAATATCCACCTCCATCATAACATTTTTTATATAACACCAAATCCCCTTTTCCAACTCAACATTAAAAAATAAATTCAAATTTGATCCTTATTGTAGAGTTTCATAGAACTAGAATTGGGAGGCTAGTACTATGCCTTTCTTATGAAAATGTTTATCCTTTGGGAGTAATTGATTTATCATTCCCCAAACATGAAAATTCATCAAAATTGGGAGCTCCATGCACCAAATTTTGGGTTTCCAATAATCTACACAACATCTTATATAAACCATGTTCACATAATCCCGACTACTTAAATTCACTACATTTGTGCCCAAGAACCCAATTTTTTATGGTATGTCAACCAAACAGATGTTCCACTAGATAGACTTAGTTTTATGATTTATAATGGAAGATATTAAATTCATAAATCAGTTGAACTCCTTGAATGATATATTTGGAACCAGGAAACTTAGAAAAAGAAACTTTTCTCTATCCTAGTTTGGCTCCTAGAGATTAATATCCATTTGACCCACCACCCACTGGGTTCTGTCACTCATCGCCTCCAAAAAATCTAACATATACCTAGCAAGGCATGAAAATCTCTTGGAATGTCCTACCAAATCCTATAACTCATACACATAGATTTTTATATGAATATTTCTCATAGGTAGTCCCCTTAGATAACTCCCCACACTAGTGTCTCTTTCATGGCATGCATGGCTTTATAAACACTTCTTACAACAATACTACCTTCATTAATTTTCCTTGCCAGCCGCTTCCATGATGCCTAGTGGAATTATCTATCATGGTTACCATTCATTAGGAATATTTTCATGATATTATCTAACATAATTATTTTTCCCTTCGACGTATTGATAGTATAAAATACAAGCATGTCGAACATGACGTAAGCGGTTTTTTCTTGTTTATATTTCCGTGAGACATATTCCATATTCACCAATTTCTTCCTTTTATATGGTGTATATACCACTGCTGAATTTATTTTATTAGTATTATCATGAAACCTTTATCGATTTAATATATTCATATAAGGTACTCTCTTTCATGAGGTTTTGATTTAGAGGTTACTAAAGTGGTAAGGGTATATCCTATTGAATTTTATTCTTTGGAAGATGTGTTTTTTTATTTCCCTATATTATTTTATAAAAAGTATATAAATATCATTTAATATTTTATTTCATTAATATTTATTTTACATGACATTTAATTTTTAATTTAGTTCTATTATTTCATGGGGCTTATGATTCAAAATTTACCATTATGGTAAGGGATTATTGTTTCAAACCAATTTTAATAGGGATTTGTATGATTCAATTTTCATTAAGGAAATTATATAATCATTATGTAGTAAATCCCATTTAATTTAATTTAACTCTATTTATTCATTGGATTTTCATGTAATAGTACCATTTCCTCTATTTGGTACTTAAAATGATAAAGAAATCACTTTTGAGAATAACATATTTTATTTTCGCTTTTATTGAGAATATTTTTCTTCAATGTGAATATTTCTATTAAAAATTTAAGAATATTTCCCTATTATCATATGAATTCATAAATTAATTTTTACATGTGTTTTTATTTTTATAAATTTGTTTTAAATTAATATTATTATCTGCATCTGAATGATGTACTTTAGAATCTTTACCAAAATTGTGAAAGTAATATTTGTTTTGATGTACATTATACGAAAGAAAATTCACACCATCATTACCACTCAATGCATTGAATATTTTTTAAATGTTCCAGTTTTGTTTTCAATGAAAATTTTCTTTAATATTTTTGAATCATATTTATTTTAAATATGTCATTACAAAATTAAACTAGTATTCTCCCCTAGAAATCATACAATTGATATTTTAAAGGAATTTTCATCAATGATCATAGCCATTAGTGTTAATTATTTTTAACTGGATATATGATTCTATGATACCAACCTTATTCATTCTCTATATGGTTTATTGTTATGATTATGAGATTTTTACGAAACGCTTTTTCCTTTCCAAGGGATAAGTTATAATGAAATATTTAATGTTTTAATGATAAAGTGTAATGAATCTAAATGTACTGGGATTATATTATATGGGGTTATATTATAACCCTCCAATGCATTGGGTAAATATGGATAACTCTAGAGATAAATATTTTATGTCCTCACATGATTTCATGTTTCAAGGTTTTTGTATAGACCTAGTTTTCATGCCCATGATATTATGAATCAACCTATTTCTCATGTACATCATATTATATGTGGACCTGGTATCCATTCATAGAAGATTATTTGTGGACCTGTATTCGTGTCCATAAGTTTATTAGAGGGTGTGATATCATTTCCATAACAATATGAGTGAACCTATTTCTATTTATACATTTTCACAATGTTATATTTTTTTTCCACATTATGATTTCTATTTTAGGATATCTGGTCTCATGTTCATTTATTTTTTTATGATTTATATTTTCTGAACATTCAAGATTTTTTTAGGACTCAATATTATGATCTATGGTATACAAGGTGTGATTATAAATGATATAATCATGTTATTATAAACTTATTATGATTTTATGTATATGTGATCATAGATATCTCATACATTCACATTTACAAATAATATGATATCACCCTTTCTTATTTTTCCATTCCCTGGGTTATAAGGAATGGTTTTAATTATAATACATTTAAAAGTTTTTTTACAAAAGAATACCTTAGTGGGTGGGATAATGTATATCCATTATGAAAAAATTGTTTTGGTATCTAAACTTCCCAAGAAACCGGTCCTACACAATTTTGGAATGTATCATAATGTTATTTAATGAATATTCACCTTTTAAAATGTAATTTTATTATATGAAAATCAAGGGTCATCATAGCTGGTATCATAGTTGGGTTTAGTCTATATTTATAGATCATGGTTACATAACTTTAGTGAAAACCATGGTAATAAACCTATATATAGTATAAAGTTCTTATATTTTGTAAGGTATTTATTATGTGGTTTTCCAATCAATACATACCTACTTGGGTATAATAAACAGAATTTTTTTTGGAATAGAATAATATAGGGGTAAACCCAAATAATATTTGGTAGAGTTTATATCGTAATCATTCTGGTGTGAGATAATATTCCCTTACTTCACATATAGTCTAAAGATCCTAGGGGATATTCGTAGATTAATTCAAAAAAATTTATTAAACATTTTGAATAATTTCAATTAATGATAACCAAGTATAAATTATATTCCCCAACGGTGTCACAGATTGGAATGAAGGTGTGATGATTTTAATATTAAATAAATTATTTTGGAATATCTATCTTTATTATAATTTTTTCTCACACAATGGTTTTCTGTTTTAGATAATGGCTAGAAATAGAAAGATATATGTTGGTGGTAAATGATATGGATGATGGAATGATCGTCCTGATGGAAAACTAAATAAATTATGAACTTGATCTAGAAATTGTTTTTATTATACATAATTATCTATCGTGATATATGATTAAAATCACATTATTTTGAAAATTTACTAACCTTTAAAATAAGAGGATATTAAACATTTATGAACTTTTATATTGTAATGGCCATAGAGAAGAGAAAGTTCAATTTTATTCATGTCATGAATCCGGGATGGGGTAGCCAGCCTTAACTATGAAATAAAAAGGAATATGTTTTCTATGTGGAAATGAAGGTAATATTGCAATGAATTGTTGAGTAATTTAATGTCTTATATTTAGGGAACTAGGGAATTATCTATTTTAATTACCAAATCCAATTTTGTAATCATATACTAAGAAATGACTTATACTCTTTCAATCATTAAAGTGGAAGTATTGAAGATTGAATTTATTGATATTCAATAATTATGTTGTAGTAGATTCATTTAAATGATATTCTGGTGATGTGAATCATAAAGCATCTAAGAATTTTTTTAACAGTATTTTTTCTTAAATTATTTTAAAATATTTTTTTAATAATATTAATAACAAAGAAAATAGATTTAGAGATAAGGTTATATTTTAGTAGAATAGATGATTAATATAAAGATAACCCTTAATATGTTCCTTATGTTGAGTTAATAATGATTATTTATGATAATGAGATTGTTTAAATAGATAATTTAAGTAGGATATTATTGGTGAACATGTAATGGGTTACTGATTAGGAGAAAATGTGATTTAGGTCATCTTTAATAATTTTTATTTTGTTTTTTGATTTATGTAATATATTGGATTGAGATTATTCCTGGAATAATGTATGTTTTTATTGAGGTTTTCTGGTAATTTGAATTATTTTGGGAAATAATTAGAATCTTTTATGAGAATATATAGTCATGGTATTCACATGATTATTGTGTTACATTATAAACTCTTTCATGTTTTCTGGGGATAAATGAATAAAGGTGATATCGGAAAAAAATATGTTGCCAAATATTTTGGATTTTTTGGGGTTTTAATTTGGTCATGAATAGTTTATAGGATTAATAAGCTTATGTATATATGGAATGGATTATTTTTAACTTTGGGTGTCACTCTTTATGTTTTAGAGACTAATATATGAATATATATCCATATAAGACAATTGTTTCACACCCAAATTCTTCATTAATGGTACTTATGTTTCATATAATTTAATCCTAACATTCTCCCGTAAGTCCCCCCAATCCCCCGCAAATTTTGGAGGCTTTTGAAGAAGTTTTTAGGGAGAATGTAGGGTGCACGGTTTAGGTGCATGATTTTCAAAACCGTGCACAAAAACCATGCACCTATTTCATGGTCATAAAAAACTCTAAAAATTACTTCTTTTCCCTCCCAGTACTTATCCTAATTCACCCCTTTCTTCATCACATCGAACCTAATAGCCATAGACGCCCTCCAAGTCACCCAAACCCTCATTGGAATCCCATTATAATGGGGTATTTTTTGGAGGAACTTCATACAGCCTCAAGTAAGTTTCCCTCCCTCTTAGTTCCACCCCTTTCCCTGAAGATTCTTCCCTTTTTTTCTTGAAGTCAAAAATGACTTGAGGTTATGGTTTCAATCCTAGGGTTTAACATTTGTTTTTATTGGTCCAATATCCTATCTTTAGGCTTGATCTACCTTCCTTGAGGTGTGGCAGTGGTGTGATTGAGTTTTCAGACAAAGAATTCAAGGTTTTAACAAATTTTGTAGGTGATTCCATTCTGTATGCAATCCTTGTGACTAGATTTTTGTGTTTATGGTATTTTAATATGGACTTAATTTTATTATTGGTGAGAAAATTGGTTTTAGAGGTTTTAGTAGAGCAAATGAATTTTTAGTGCCATTTTCATGTGAAATTGGGGGTTTTTTCAAAGAAATATTATATTGATTCATTTGGGGATACCCTATAATTTCTTAGTTGTTTTTATTGAAATGTATTAGGGATTAAAATATTGTTTTGAATGCTTATCTCATTTATTTATTCCTACAAAAATCTATTTTACTGGTGTTTGTGAAGCATATAAACATTAAGTGCCACGTATGTGTGAAAATGGAGGTTTTATAATGATATCACTTCTTAAATCATATTGGGATTTCCTAAAATAGATTTTTTGGTTTAATTAAAAGGATTTATGCTAACATTTTTATTTTGGTGACTTGTATGTGTGCACATGGTGTGCAAAGTTGGTATTTCAAGGAGTTTTGGGTGCAGAATAATGTGTGATTTTGAGAAGTTGTTTATTGAAAATCAGAAGGCTTTATAGTGTTTTTGAAGTGGTATAATGTGTGTATAGATACATTAATTTATTTTTGAGACCAATATTGGTGGTTTATATTCAATGGGATTTAGGTGGAATTCTTCAATTTTTTTACAACAAAGGGGGAAGCTCGGGTACCTAGGTGGGCGGATATGTATGAGTACGACTACTAATCTAGATGGGTTTTGTCCCTGTTTCCCTGAGAAAATGGATATCAAAAACTATAACTAAATATTTTTATGATGTTTTTGGACCACTAAGTTATTATTATGTTCCCTAATAGTTTCTCGTTCATGGGAAAGGATTGTGACCTGGATACTTTACACTGAGGTATGAGTTACATAGGGCCTGAGACTATCTAGTTGCCCAGGGGTATTACCTGTATTGGTGATCATTGGATTTGTGGTATTTTACCTTTTATTAGAGTTTGTTTGGATGTTCATTACAGTATCTAACATGTCTTATTTTAATGTGTTGACATTATGAAGGTTTTAGTTTGAAATCTATTTTCAAATCAATGTAGTGTTTCTAGGAATTTATCACTGATTTTCCTTACAAATTAAAACTACTTTTTTCACATTGTATTGAATACTCTTTAGAATATTTGGGTCATATACTATTATCCATAGGCTCACACCCAACTTACACCCATTGGGTGTAAATATACTTCACTATGTTTGACACAGGTAAAGGTAAATCATCGATTGAAGGCAGCTCGGGTTGTTAGTCCCCTACTATGGTGAAGTGTCGTGGAGACGGCTTGGTGGTGATGACCCCTTTCCATGTGGAGTCATTGTGGATAACTTTATGTTGTTATTATTATTATTATATCCTCATCTAATCTATTTAAAACAATGTATTCTGTTCTAGTTTTTTCTTAAGTCTTGTTTGTCATGGAAATTTCAAATTCTTATTATTGATTGTTTTTATTGTGTTATGCTTTCATACTCGGGTAAACCATTCCCAGACCTAATTTATTGATACACGAGAACATGTGTCATCCCGTTGGGATAGAGAATTCCATTCATTCCTTATAATGGTCTGGATTTGGTGCCGTTATTTTTGGAATCCTGATTTGGTTTGTGACAAAATGGTATCAGAGCAGGCCAATGTTTTTTTGGTGGTATAACTATCTTGGGATGAGTTGGGATAGAAACGAGATTGGACTATTGGGGATCTGGTTTTTGGTCATGAGTAGGGTCCATGGACCACACCTCTTTTTGAAAACCTTGAGTCATCAGGGGATGTTTGAATTATCCGATTGACATCACTCATAGGTGAGATGTGTGGGCTGGATACCACACGTAGACATCGAGAAGGGGTGGAGTAGTTATTTCTTTTATAACTATAATGTGTTTAGATTATCTATATTTGATTTATTTGATTAAAATTTTCATAATTGGGGTATTGACTATTGTTTTTGTGACTGTTTCATTTTGTAGCAACATGTCTCCCTAGAAAGCTCCCATGCGCCCACGGGAGGAAGCCAGAGATAGTTCTCCCACACTAATTGATTGAAGGCTGGTCGAGGATATGGTTTGGGCTATCCAGGATCTAGGATAGGGAATACCTCATGTTCCAACTCGTGTTAAAGAGGATGAGACTAGTCCTACAAAGGATAAGTCACATGATTTCTTGAAAAATAAGCCTCCCACCTTCCAAGGAAGCATAGAACCCTAGGAAGTAGAGGAATGCCTTGAAAAGATCAAGAACAAGTTCGAGTTGCTTTATACACCTGAGGAGGTTAGGGTGAAGTGTGAATATTTACTCTTGGAGGGTCCCAGCTGTAAGTGGTGGGAATCAGTACTTCAGATAGGGAAGAATGACCAGATGTGATGGGGAGACTTCAAGGTTGTCTTGAATGAGCAATACTTCCCTAAGGTCTTCGCATATGACAAGTCCCGAGAATTTTTGGATCTTGTTCAGGGGAATATTTCTATCATGGAGTATGCTGGTCATTTTTCTATGTTGGTTTGGTATTCTCTTGAAATTTTCTTCAATGAACAGGCTAAGGTCTAGAGGTTTGGGAATGGGTTGAGACCAGATATATACTCCCATGTGTTCTTGTTTAAGCTGAGGACCTACGATGAGGAGTTGATCGGGCATGCATGGTGGAGATTGTTCGGAAAGGTAGGACTGGTTTCTATGGGTTAGAATAGGTAGTGGTTAGTGGCATCTCTTCATTGATGAAAGGGAATCGGGTGGAACTGGTGATGAAAGGAGGTGGTAGTTCTGGCCACACCGCCAGGCAGTTTTCTTCTACCACTTCTGAGGTGAGATCAGTCATGTGCCACCAGTGTGGGAAGTCGGGTCACATCTGACCAGAATTCCCTATTCCTCTGAATCCTTGTTACCAGTGTGGAGGTATGGGGAATTTTCAGTGCTTATATGGCGTGGCACGTCGATTTTCGAGTGGGGCAGGGTCAGTGGCTTTAAGAGGAATGCAAGCACAGTTTGAGATGTCGAGGACTAGGGGATCTCGATTTGGTGATCGTGGAGGTAGGTTTGGGTCATCTTCTGGGAAGATCTAGTTTAGGTAATATCCATAGACTAGTGTTCGACCTTAGTCATAGACCGAACATCTCCATGTGGTGGATCAAGCACCATCAGGATTAGAGGTGGGACCATCAACAGTTCGAGGTACCTTTTTTATTGCATCTACTATAGATTCCTCTCTTTTGGATACTGGTTCCACTATTTCATTAATTTATGTCCTTTTATTGGACACACGGAATTTACCAACTGATTTATTGTCTTTTGTCATGGAGTCAGTGATGCCACTAGGAAAGAGTAAGGAGTAGGGTCTCAAGTGCCCATCGGGTGCGCTCTCTGTGTCCAGGATTGAGATGGAATTGGACCTCTTGGTCTTAGATATGGAACTATTTGACATAATACTAATCATGTATTGGATATTAAACTTCTTTTCACACATCGATTTCTACAGGCTGTGAGTGAGTTTCACGGCACCTAATGGGAGTCGTCAGGTTTTTCGTGGAGAATGGGATCCTCTGTCAGGTCACGTCGGACCTCCACTCACAGAGTTTGGATGTATTATCTCCCAATTATCATCTCTCATGCTATATGACAATGTTATTGACCCTTAAGTTTCACTATCATTTAGTTAATGAGTTTCGGGAAGTATTCCCAAATGATTTTTAGGTTTCCCCCCAGAGCGGGATGTAGAGTTCTCGATTGAACCGGCACTGGGAACACAGCTGATATCTCTTACCTCATATTTCATGGCCCCTACTGAGCTGAGGGAATCAAAGATATAGCTGGACGACTTAAAATCCAAATTATTTATTCGCCCAAGAATCTCTCCTTGGGTTTATTCTGTGTTGTTCGCAGAAAAGGCTGACGGATCCCTCCAGTTCAGTATTGACTACCGGAAGCTGAATAAGGTAAAAATGAAGAACAAATACCATTTTCCCAGAATAGATGATTTTTTTGATCAGTTGAAGGGGGAAATGTGGTTTTCAAAAATAGACTTGCGTTCGGGATAACATCAACTGAGGGTGATAGAGGCAGATATTCTGAAGACATCCTTCCGAAGTAGGTACAGATACTTGGAGAATTTGGTAATCCCCTTTGGATTGACCAATGCTTCAGTGGTCTTTATGGAACTCATGAACAGGTTTTTTCACCAATATCATGAATCCTTCATTGTGGTATTCATGGATGAAATTCTAGTATACTCTGGCTCTGAAGAGGAACACTAACATCACTTGAGGATTGTTTTGGTCACTTTACGGGATCATCGCCTTAATGCAAAATTTTCAAAGTGCACTTTCTAGATCAGGGAGGAGAAATTTATGGGGCATGTGATCTCGAAGTAGGGGGTTTTAGTGGAACCTGAGAAGATCAGTGTAGTCATGTCATTGGAGCAACAAAATAATGTGTTTGAGATAAGAAGTTTCCTTGTCCTTTCTGGTTATTATAAGTGATTCATTTGGGATTTCTCTCAGCTTGCTTCACTGATGACTACACTCTCCCAAAAAGGGGTGAAGTTTGTATGGGGACTAGAGTGTTAGGAATCCTTTGAGGAGATGAAGCATCATTTACTAAGGCCCCCATACTGATTTTTCCTGAGGCTAGGATGGAATATGTGGTCTATTTTGATGATTCAGGTATGGTTCTTGGGTGCGTTCTTATATAGGATTATCACATGGTGGCGTATAGATCTCACAAACTCTGACCACACTAAAAGAATTACCCAACCCATGACTTGGATTTGGTAGCAGTGATGCATTATTTTAAGACTTGGAATCACTACCTCTATGGGGAGAAGTTTGTGGTCAACTCTTATTACAAAATCATGGCCAATATCTTTTCGCAGAGGGACATCAACATGAGGCAGTGTCGTTGGATCGAGTACTTACAGGAGTTCAACTTCGATATTGTCTATACCCCAGGAAAGAGTAATTTCGTAGCCAATTCCTTGAGTATAAGAGTTCTAGTGTAGGCTTTGAGGAAGTCCAGTGATGAGTGGACTATTATGGGGGTCTTTTCTAAAATGCATGTGGAGACAAAGAAGAAAAATTAATGTGTATTCTTGGAAAGTATTCAGTTGAATCCTTCTATATTGGAGTTGATCCAGTGGGAAATGTCTAGTGATAAAAATTTCTAGTAGTTGAGGAATTTTTTTTCATGGTGGGGTGACGTACCTGGATTGGTCTTCATCTCCCGAGGGCATCATGTACTTCAAGGGCCGCTCAGTATTATCATTGTCTTTGTGGAAGGTGGTGATGGAAGATAGCCACCAGTCTTAGTAGGTTGTCCATCTGGGTGCCACCAAGATATATTACGATGCATGTCGATAGTTCTGGTGGCTAGGTATGGGAAGAGACATAGAAGATGTTGTGTCGAGATGCAACACATTCCATAAGGTGAAAGCAGCGCATCAAAGTCCCTATGATTAGCTCCATCCATTAGCCATTCCTACATGGAAGTGGGAAAAGGTTTTCATGGACTTCATTGTTGGCTTAACTCATATGTATCTGGGTAATAATTACATTTGGTTGGTGATTGATCGTCCGACCAAATCATCCCACTACATTCCAATCAGAGATACATCTAAAGTGGATGAGTTAGGCCGTTTGTATCTTCAGGAGCTGGTGAGACTCCATGGAGTTCAATTAGCATTTTTCTCAGATAGAGACCCTCTTTTCCCTTATCGATATTTGGGAGGCCTTAGAAAGGCCTTGGGGTCTCAGATCAAGATTATTATGGCATACCACCCTCAGACGGATGGTCAGACAGAGCGGGCGAATCAGACTTTGGAGGACATGCAATGTGCATGTGTCCTAAGCATTGGAGTTTCCAAAGATTACTATTTTGGAATTTATGAGTTTTTTTATAATAATAGTTTCCAATACTCTATTTTAAAGGATCATTTTGAGGTTCTCTTTGGTTATCCTTGTCGGTCTCCCCGATGTTGGGCTAAGTTAGGTGAGACTTTACTCCTAAGGTCGAGTCTTGTGCAAGAGACTTATGAAAAGTTCAAGTTGATCAGGCAACATTTATTGACAGATTATAGTATCCAAAAATTATATTCTGACCTTAGGTGCCAGGACATAGAGTTTTCTATGGGTGACAGGGTATTCTTGAAAGTGGCCCCTACTTTGGTCCATCGTCTATTGGCAAAGCAAGTGAAGCTGACGCCACGATATATCGGCCCTTTTGAGATCACCAAGCATATTGGCAAGCTGGCATACAGGTTGGATTTACCTTCTCAATTTACATCCATCCATGATTTCTTCTATGTCTCCCCTTTGATTAAATACAACCCAGATTCGTCCTATGTGCTGAGTTCGGAAGAACTGGAGATAGATCCTAACTTGTCAGTTTCTGAGCGGCGTGTGAAAATAGTGGACTCCCAAGAGAAGGTTCTTAGAGGGAAGTCTATTCCACTAGTATGAGTTCATTGTAAGCATGGTAGGGATACACATGAGACTTGGGAGTGGATTCCAATGTTTGAGGATGAGTACCCATTCTTGTTTTCTGATCAAGCCTCTAATCCACTTTTTGGGACGGAAACTTTTCATGGTGGGGAAAATTTTCACACCCATGTTCCTAGTTAAAGGTACTTATGTTTCATATATTTTTATCCTAAATATCCCCCCTAAGTCCCCCCAAATCCCCCACAAATTTTTGTGGATTTTGAAGATTTTTTTAGGGGAGAAAGGAAGGGGCATGGTTTAGGTGCACGGTTTTCCAAACCGTGAACAGAAACTGTGCACTTCCCTCCGGTGATTTATTCTAATTCTCCCATTTATTCCCCCACATCAAACTTAATATCCATGGAGGCCCTCAAAGTCACCCAAACCCTCATTAGAACCCCATCTTGAAGGGGGATTTTGTGGAGGAACATCAAACAATCTCAAGTAAGTGTCTCTCCGTCTTAGTTCCTCCCCTTTCCATGATGTTTATTCCATTTTATCTTGAATTATGAAATCAACAGAGGTTAGGTATTTGAAACTAGTGTTTAACCATGGGTTTTCTTGGTCCAATATTCCCTTTTTAGGCTTCATCTACCCTACTTGAGGTGCAGTGGTGGTGTGATTGAGATTTCACAGAAAGGATTCAAGGTTTTAACAAATTTTGTAGGTGATTACATTGTGTATAAAATCTTTATGACTATATTTATGTATTTATGGTATTTTAATGTTTATTTAATTTTATTATGGGTGTGAAAATTTGTTTTAGAGGTGTTTGTAATGAAAATGAATTTGTAGTGCCATTTTTATGTGAAATTGGGGGGTGGGGGTTCAAAGAAATCATCTATTCATTCATTTGGGGATACCCTATAATTAGATATTTTATTTTATTGATATGTATTGTGTATTAAAATACTGTTTTTAATTTTTTATTCCCTTTTTTTGTTGCTGAGAAAATCTATTTTAATGGTGTTTGTGAAGCATATGAACTTTAAGTGCCAAGTTTGTGTGAAAATGGAGGTTTTACAATGACATCACTTCTTAAATCATAATGGGATACCCTAAAACTAATTTTTTGGATTCATTGAATGGTTTTGGGATTTCATTTCTATTTTGGGGACTTGTATGTGTGCACATGGTGTAGAAATTGGGTATTTCAACGAGTGGGTGAAAAACAATGTGAGATTTTGAGAAGTTGTTTATTGAAAATCAAAATGCTTTGTTGTGTGTTCTAAGTGATATAAAGTGTGTATAGATACTATATTGAATGTTTGTGACCAATAGTGGTGTTTTATATGCAAAGGGATTTATGTGTCATGCTGAAATGTTTTTAGCACAAAGGGGGAAGCCTGGGTACCTAGGTGGGTGAATATGTACAAGTACGACTAGTGATCTGGATGGGGTTTGTCCATGTTTCACTGAAAAAATAGATAGAAATGACTCTAACTAAACTATGTGGATTATTTTTGGGGACTACTAGGTTATAGGTATGTTCCATTCTAGTGGATTGTTCATGGTAAAGGATTGTGATTTGGATTCTTTACACTGAAGTACGAGGTACATAGGGCCTAAGACTATCTAGTTTCCTAGGGGTATTCCTGATTTTGGTGATCATTGGATTTGGGGTATTTTCCCTTGCCTTATGGTGTTTTTTGATGTACATTATAGTAGATAACATTTCTTATTTTAATCTATAAATTTTTTTAATGTTTTATTTTCAAAACTGTTTTCAAATGAAAGTTGTATTTCTTGGAATTTATCTCCTCTTTTTTACATATTAAATCTTCCAGATTTTTAAAATTGTATTGCATACTCTTTGTAATATTTGGGTGGAATCCTATTGGGCTTAGGCTCACACCCTAATTACACATCCTGGGTGTAAGTAGACTTCACTATGTTTGACACGGGTAGAGGTAAAGCCTCAAGTGAAGGTGGTTTGTGTTGTTATCCCCCTCCTATGGTGCGGTGTTGTGGAGATGGATCAAGGGTGATGACACCTTATTGTGTGGAGTCATTATGGATGAATTCCTTATATTTTTATTATTATTTTTACCTCTTCTAATTTTTATAAAACCATTTATTTAGTTATGGTTTTTTATTAATCCTTATTTGGCAAGGAAATTTCAGATTCCTATTATTGATTGTTTTTTAATTTTTTATGCTTTCATACTCCAGTAAATCCTACCCAAAACTAATTGATTGATACCTAGGAACATACGGAAGCCCATGGGGATAAGGAACACCCTTAATGAATTTTCAAGGGCTGAATATGGTGTCATTATTAGTGGGGACCAGATTCGTTTCGTAACAACTTTTTCAAAACTATTTCGATTTTAATGATAAATAAAGATTGAATGAATGAATTAGAGTTATTTTACGGATCTCATGATCATTTAAAATTTAATTTTATAACTCCTGGTATGAAAAAATAATATTTAATATTCATTACATGGATTAAGTAATAAATTTTAAATTAATATATGCACAACCAATGGTTTAAATTGTTCTCATTAAATGGAAATAAATCAAGTATGAATATTTTCCCATTAACTCTATTATAATTGTAAAATAATCCCTCAGATATAGGAAAAATATTATTTAATAAATGTTTTATTCATTTTACCTTCATTACTAATGAATTGGGGGTCTTTTCACCCCACAATGATTTCTGGTTTCGGGTTCATTAACTCACCTAGGACCATTCTGTCTATAACCCTTTATTAGTATTTGGATGTTAGTTTTCTTGACCTTGTCTATATTTAAAGTCCCACCAACATTATCATTATTTATGAAAATTATTTTTTTTATTTAGGGTACCTTTTACATATCCCAATTTCCTATTTCATAGGATGATTTGTTATCCATTTTTATGATGTGGGTTTTTAGCAAAGGTATATTCACATTTTTAAAATTTATTTACTAAGATATAAATTAGAAGGGAATAATTTATTTTAGGGTGGCAATTATGAGACCTAAATTTTTTAGTTTAGAATAATTATAATCTTGATAACTTTTTTAACATGAAACACCAAGCTTTTAGAGAATTTTTATATCCAGTAAAAATTATATTATAACCTAGCCATTGATTTAGAGAGTATATATACGAGTAACTGTATTATGTAATATGTATGAATAACAATACTAATAAATAAAATTTATTGATTAATTATTAGAAAAAAATAACTCAATTTTTAGTAATGTCATTTTATGCTTCCAAGTGGCATTTTATTCAAGCATGACTTTTATTTCATTTTACGTGTGGAAATTATAATTCACTTCTTGTACTTTTATTTTTTTTTAAATTCACATATTTTTTGAAATTTGAATATAAAAATTTACATAAGGTGATATTTTTTAATTTTTCATAAATGATTGATTTTTAGTGAATAGTGAAAAATTCTATGTTTCCAAATACTATCATTTCTTTCACTAAATAAATAAATTTAAAAGTATCATTAATTTTTTCACTTGGAATTAACATTACATATCATCCTTGTGTTTTAAAATAAAATAATTAATTACATATAAATCATTAATATTCATGATTTTGATATAATTTAATGTTTATTCTTAAAAATGAATCTTTTAAAAAGTATGTATCTTTATGGTTTAATTTTTTTTATTAAAATATATTTATTCCACTTCTAGAGATTTAATATTTAAAAGTGGAGACAATTAATTTTTTATCAGGTGGTTTAAATTTTAAAAATAGGTCCCTTTTATTTTTTATTATGAATAGTAATTATTTTTAATATCAGTGAGGGTAAAATGGGTAAACATTGGTTACAACCCTGAGATAAATCCACACAAAACATGAAATTATTTCACTAGATATAATAAATTTTACCATAAACATCCCAATTTCCAATATATCTCTTTTTGGTTCCATTTTCACTTTAAAATGAAATATATATTATTTTAAGTGATGTAACATCAAAAATGTCACTCTCTTGTCTTTAATATCTAAACAAAATTAATAAGGATGAAAAGAGGATATATTTTGATTGGAATTTTTATTTTAAATTATAATTAATTATTTAAATTAAATTAATTTTATTATATATTTTTTAGTGATTGAATAATTACCGTAAAAGCTTAAATAACGTAGAAAAAACATTTATTCAATTAGTAGGAAAAAAAGAAGTCTTTTTTTAAAAAATGAATGTAATACAATTTGGGTGAATTTATATGTTTTGAAAAAAAGTTAAATATAATATGTTAGGTATTTTTTAATGTTTTATATTTAAATTCAATAAAATTATTTATTATTTTTAAGTCAATGTAAAATAATAGTGTTGAAAATGACATTAATAATATTTTATGAAAACTAATACTTCAAACATTAATTAAAAATAATAATAAACTTGCAAGAAAAAAAGTTGGATGAGAAAATGGTAAAAAATTTCCCCAATTATCCATTTATTATCTATTTGGTAACTTTTATGTAAAATTATATCCCTCTATAATTGAATAATTTTTCTTCGTGGTTAAGGGTAAAATTGGTAAATGAATAGGAGGAACCAAAATATAAGGTTTACAATGAAAACAAAACTGGTCAAAATTTCATTTTATGATGATATTTCAACCTTATCCTATTTTTTTGATATTTTTCCATTTAGAATAGTTTTTCTTTATAATAACTTATTTGTATTTTAATCTTTTTTATAATTCCAAGAGTTTTATTTCTCTATTTTATAATATAAAATCACATCTCATTTTCTTTTCACCTCCTTGAGATATATATCTTGAACAAACCCTTCCCAAATATATTCTAAAATTACCTATCGATGATGTATATTTTTTTATTCTAGAAATACCAAAAAATGGTCATTAATAAGTGATATATTGAAATATTACCAAAGAAGGGTTAATCCTCTTACCTGGCCTCCTTCATTTTGTTTCTTCTTATACCTCCTTTAAATCTGTTTTATTCGTTATAAAATAATAAATTGTGTATCCTCAATATAATTAACTGTTATTATGATTATGGAACCACCAATTTCCACCCTATATTTCATCTAATTGTTTGTTAATGTATCACTCGTGTTTATGTGTGGACTACCACCAACACATTTCAAAATAATTAATTTTCTATCAATGTCATTCATGGATGGTATTTATAGGCGGTTTAATATTTATATATGATATTTATGATATAATTATGCTTTTAGATTTATAATATTATATCTACCTTATTATTGTCCCATCTGTTGTAAAATGATATTATTGCTCGAGCATATATGTGGACCCCCACCTCCATTAATAGATGTATTTAATTTTTAATTTACCATTTATATGTGTGGTAATAAGGATTGATTTAATATATATATATATATATATATATTATGTATATCATATAATAATGATTGAAGAATGATTAATTATTATTTATCTTTATTTTATTTTATCCTTCAAATAGTGAAAATAGTATTCATGCATACGTATAGCCTATTGTCTCTATGAGAAGTGTAACTAATTTTTATATCTCCACATTTTATAGCTGACTTAATATAAATATAATGAATATATATGGTATATTTATCATTATTAAAATTCTAGAGATTATAGAACCATAATCAAAGTATACAGACAAGAACTACCAAATATAAATTCTCATGAAAAATGAAATAGTTAACATCCAAAATTAATAATATCAATGAGTAATTATTAATAATTTATTGTTAAAATATAATATATGGACCATATGTGATATTAAAATTATGTAAATGACTCAATTATAAAATTTTAAAGAAATTAAATTTATTAAATTAAATATTATTCTGCTTTTGAAGTAACTCAAACATGAGATATGTGATTTTTAATAACACCCTGAGATTTTAAATGAACACTATGTTTGATGGTGTGTAAAACACGCAGCATAGAGTTTAAGTAAACCATAATATATTAATAAAATATTATTTTTTAAACATGACTATCATAAACAAGACATTAAATTTTAAGATATGAATACGAATAAAGACATTTTCCAAATTAATTATGAATAATAAAGGATATGTATTGATTAATAAGAACTTAAATATTGGTAAAGTGTTTATAGGCTTTGAAAAAACCTTTTTCAATAAAAATAATTTTATTTCTTTTTTTGAAAAAATAATGAAATTATTTTTTTTCTAATTTTAAAACACTTATTTAGACAAATACATTTTTGGAATCTAATTTGAAAATTAACTTAGGATTACTTTATGTATTGTTTTCTAAAAATCTTAATTATTTAAAAAATAGTGAAAAATACTACATTTTTTGAAAAGTGCCTTTTTATTTAAATAATTTAAATTCTTATATATTATTTTCAAAAAAATTAAAAGTTAAATTAGTTCAAATATGTTTTTATTAATCTATTTTAAATCATTGTAATCAATTTCATGTAGAATTTTGATGCAAAAACTTTTTATTATTAGGAAAACATGCTCTTTGGAAAACCATTTTTCCTCAAATCTATGGGTTTAATTTTTAATAAAATTATACCAATTTTTTAAATTGAATTTGTAAAAAGTAAATTCATATTTTGAATCACCACAATTAATATTATACAATTAGTTAAACTTAATTTGATTCATAATGAATATTAAAAATAGTAAAAAATATTTTATTATTGTTAAGGATAAAACAGTTTTACCTAGGGTAACACTGAAGAGATAATAACACAACAATAACCTATAAACTTTCCCAACTCCAATATTCTAGACATATTTTGATATTATATCATCTACGGTTCATTATTGATCTATTTTGGATCATTTCTGGCATGTGTAAATTGTGGATATAAGTTTTTATTTTCAAAAATTTCTTATTTTCCCCCTCCCTCACTTATAACAGGGAACCCCTATCCTCTCTTATTAAACTATATAGAGACTTTTAGTTTGGAAAATACTTTTATAAACACCTTACTTCCATCCCCACATGCTATAGTCCTTGTTTTGATCAAAAGTACAATAGTTATTAGGCTTTGATACATAAAGATCTTATTGAGGCATTGTATGGGAATTCTCGTTGTTCACTAAATTTTGGGAGGAAATAGGTGATAATTCACTGGTTGTACCTAGCCTTGTTACTGATAAAATAGAGATGATTTAGTTGATCATGAAGATGATGTAGAGGACTGAAATTCATCTAAAATCAAATGGAGATCATCGTCAATGATCGTTGTTGATTAAGGTGATTTATAATGTGTTTTTAAGAATATCTACAATGATACTAAATCGTCATTTTGGTAAGTAGGTAAAGTTATGACCTCAGTAAATAATCCCTTTTTAGATACTTCAATGACTTTGTGAGGTGTAATATCAGTTGGATTTTCCTCCAAGGTTAAATTCGGTGCATAACATGTTTCATTTATCTAAGTTGAAGTAATACCGAACTGATCCTGACCAGGTGATTTGATGGGATCACATTGACCAAGAGTCAGATGCTTTGTTTTTTCATATTCTGGTATGAATTATGTATAGGTAAGACAAAGTCATGCATGGAAAAATCATCGGTCTATTTTGGGTTTTATGGAAATATGGTCAGATTCAAGGAGAAATGTGGGAGTGTTAAAAGGATATGTTCGATCAATTATGGGTAATCATCTAAGAAAACCATAGTTTTATACTTTGCATGGATAGGAATACTAATTGTTTTTTTAGTTACTTAAAACATTATTTTTGTATTTTAATTTTATATAATTACCGGGTTATGATTCTGGTGGTTATGAGTAGTTTTTTTGCCTTGGAGGCCTTTTTGTAGGCACGCATTTTGACGACGGTTAGTAGAAATCATGCATAACATCTAAGAAACCATAGAATAGAAGTCAGTGGCCTCAAAAATGTGAATGGTTGCCTCATTGTTTTTCCAAATCATGTGTATTCCCAAGAGAAATAATTCTCATTGAAACAGTGGGAAAATGCATGGTTGGTGCACAATTTGTCTAACCATGTGATCCAACCATATGAGGGATAGCTTAAGACTGTAGCTCATGCACGGTTTTCACATGGTATGTCTAACCATGTGATTCAACCATTGCAAGGGTGGGATGGGGATATTATAACCCCCACGGTTGGTGCATGATCATCCAAACTGTATAGCCTAACTATGTGGCGTTTATTTGACCCTCCAAAATTAGTGGATCTAATTCGAATTAAATCTTGTAATCCTTGTTTTTTCCATAATTCTCCTATAACATAAACTTGTTTTATCCCAATGGTTGAGAAATATTTTTGCTTTGGTCCTAAGTGATCCATATGATAATCAATGTGTGTTGGAGTCATGAATTCATCAGTAAGTGCTCATTCTTGGTCACTCTTCTTAGATGTATCATTCTTTCCTTTCTCGTAACCTTATATCTAATCCTTTGCGGACAAATCCATGTTCATTAATAGGAGTTTTTATTTTTTGTGGTTTTATCTAGGGAAGTAAGGGTGGTTTATTATTAGATCTATAGAATCATTATGTCGTTCTACATTTTCACCAATGTTTGTGAGGTAGGTGGCTTCTCTCTTGAGTCCACATTTTTATAACATGAATACATAGCTTGAAAGAAATGTTTTTCTATAAATGGATTTCAAATTCTTATGTGATTTTTATTTTAAACCACATATTTAATTTTTTAGGGAAATTTTTTAAATTGTATGGTTTTGTAGAAAACATCATTGATGATAATTTTTGCACTGTAATTTTAAAATTATTTCTTTGATTTGATAAATTTAAAATCGATTTTGAATTTTTCTAAAAAAAGAAACATTTTATGTGAAATGGATAGGCCTCTATTTTGGGAATACATGGTTTTTGTGAGTTTATATACATTTTACATGACCATATTGAAGGGGGGTTTTCCATCAAGGGACCTAGTAGATAGATAATAGACTACTCAAGAGTATGGAACTGAGACCTCGGCATGCATTTGTCGATATGTGGATTTGGGGATTTGTAGAATCATGAAATCGGTATTCTAAATGAAATTAATAAATTATTTAAATTATTTTTTTTATTTATATATAAGGAAAAATATTTTTTATTTGATATTAATTATTTTAAATTTTTTTAAACTATTTTATAGAAAATTGATAACATGTTATGTTCTAGTGGCATGAGTTGGAAGTCATTGTGGGAAATTTTACTGTGTTTAAAATCACCCCTACTTGAGAATTGTTGTGTGTTTGTAGATTTTATTTATAGAGATATAGGTAAGTAAAATGTATATATGTTCTTTATTGATTATTCTTAATAATTTTGGGTTGGATTGTTGAGTTGGATCTTGTAGTTTCTAGGGAATTTCAGTTTGATGTCTTTGGTGTCCTTAAGTTTTGTTGTCCTTCGATTACTTTGGTTATCTTTTCTTATGTTATACACTTGTAATCTGATATTTTTATGTTGTTTTGGATATGTTGGGCTATATTGTTTACTCATATATCATATAAAGGTTTCTATGTTTATACTTATCTTGGTTTAGTTCCTTTATCTTTAAAAAGAATATCATCCCCCAAATTTTTATAAGGCCCTTGGCATTTCTTTCTAACCTTTGGTGTCTTAGGGATGTCACCTAAGAAAATTATCAATCACCACCAATTCCCAAGACATTGGGTGAGGGTTTTGATGTTACACTTTATGTGTGTAAAATGAGGGTACACAGTTTCTTATTTTCAAATAAAAATAAAGATACTGGTAAAAAGGATTCATGGAAATAATATTCAACCAAAGGTGTCCCTAATAGTTCAATATAATAGATTTTTTGAAATTAGTCATTATCCAAGTCGGTGACCATTCTAGGGATTAATTCCTAAGGATATATGTTATGAAAATCATTGATGTTGAATGGTTGATTATTTTAGGCATTCAAAATCGAGATCATGTTGTTGAATTATTTTTTATCAATGGTATGTTGGTTATAAGAATCAAGAAACATCTTACGATTATTCTGTAATATTTGTTCATTGATGAATTAAAATAATATATTAGATGAAACAAATTACCTATAAATTTAAATTAATGGTGAGGAGGTATTTAATGGAAAGAGACATTATTTAGGAAGTGATAAACTTTTATATGTACTGGATATTGAGTTTAATAATTTTTAATAAATTATTTTATTTTTTTGGGAAAAAAATGTTAATTGAAGTATTTAATATATAAAAACTAATTTTAGGATTAATATTATTTTTAGGATTTCAATGTATTTTTGGTAATGTTATAAGATTAAAATAAATATGGTTTTTGAAAAAGGACAACCAATATTCCAAGAAACATCCCATTTCTTGCAATAAGGGAATGGGATTTAAACCCACAACCGAAGGGGGATAAGTGTTCAATGCCTTCCATTGGATAATGTGATGCACTGGCTAGTATGAAATTGTTTTTACATAAAAAATTGATGTATAAATATTAACTCGAGTTTGAGAAACATATTTTACGATCAATTGTTTTGAAAAAAATGATTTTGAGATTATTAATGGTATTTTGGAAAACGTTTCACTAGGTTGAGGTATGTGTAACCCTTTACATTAACATGACATTTATCATGAATGATTATTTGGGTAGAACTAAATCAAACCCTTGAATTATGAGATCATTAGGGATGTAAGGTTATATAGTAATGGAATTATTTAGGTTTTAATTTGGATTTTAAGATTAATATTTAGGTATAATAATTTTGAAAATTATCCTAACATTTGTTAACCATTTATTATTTTGGATAATTTCTAAATATGATTTAAATATCCTAATTTAATTTTGATGAATCATGTGATCCATTTGAAGTTAATTTTAGTTTTTCAGTCATGAAAAAATCATCTTCATTACAGAATTTCTCGAGCAAAGGATGTGTTTGTTATAAAAAAAATAATGATCAAATTATACTTTCCAAGTAAGTATATTTCCTTATGTTCTTATTTTAGATAATTAATGTATCCCTCAACAATAGGAAATTAACCTTTAAATAAAAAATTTATTCATTTTAAATAAATAACCAGTCTCTTCTCTCTTGAAAAATTATAACATTTTATCATAAATGGTTCTTCTTTCCAAACCCATGATTTTACTTATCACTAATGTTCTCCAATTTAGATATTGGTTTATGTTATAACCTTAATATTTCCTTTTCCATATTTTTAATATGATTTTTTATTTACCATTATTATGATGTGGGTTTTCCCCAAAGTAATTTTCTAATCTAAATCCTTTTATTAATAAAAACAATTTAAAATTATGAGGAATAAATTTAGTTAAGGTGGTAGAATGTAGCATTGTGTGATTTTAAATTAACACTATGTTTGATAGAAAATACAAAATTCCTCATAGAGTTTAAACAAACCACAATAGACTATTAAATAGCCATTAAATTTGGAGGAATGAATAGGAATATTAAAATTTTGAAAATATGTATAAATTATAAATCAATTTAGATAAATAAGATCTTAGTTATTTGTAATGTGTTTATAATATTTGAAAATACCACTTTCTAAAAAAATATTTTTTGTGAAAAAATAATAAATTTAATATTTACCAATTTTAGAAAATGTATTTGGAAAAATTAACTATATTTTTTGAATCAAAATTTAAAAAATTAGCTTCTGTAACATCATGACCAGGGATCCACTTAACCAATTCCCTAAGTTGGTGTGTCACATAGACTCCAAATTGCCTCCCAATATGCAAGATGATTTTAAATAGCATTGAGGGTGTAAGATGGAGTAGTGGGGAGACTATACCCTCATATTAGAGGGGCACAGTATATATAATAAATAAATAAAAAATAGTAAAAGAATAATATAACAATTGTAACAATTGAAATAGATATAATAAATAGATTTGGAAGTAAAAAATAACTGATAAGTAGTAATAGAAATTAAAATCCCAAAGGATGAGTAATATACAATGATTCCATGGCATGCTGATATAAAAAAATAGTAAACAAAGGATACATGCTACAAAAATATACAACATGCTATACAAAAATGCCAAATGTCCAAAAGAATTATCCACTAACATGATGCGAATATTCTTGGACCTTTACTCCCATGGTCTACTCTATAAGTAAAAATGATCAAGCATATATAATAGGGTGGCAGCAAATATACATACATGTAGTCATAAAGTCTACTACAGTTCCAAAGGTGTCCCAAGTTGGGTGTGAGATAAACTCGGTAGTCCACCACTAATAGTTTTTAGAAATAATCAATCCAGTGTACATATAATATCATTGTGCTTATATAATAATAATAAACAAATCTGGATATCTAAATACCAATCAGAACAAGTTTCTATAGGCAATATAGTTGGCTCTGTCTGATTCATCATAGACCTTTGTAACAGTCTCATCAGTAACCATATATATATCATATACATATATATTTAGGGTAAATTTATGTACATTGGGAGCCATATATATGGATACTAGGTGATAGCTAAACCTGAGGCATAACACAAATGTAAATAAAAATTCAAATGAGCCATTGGATCTACTAAGGGTACATTCTGATGATCTCATATGAATGTGAGGCATCATGACAACCACTTGATATGGTGGGATGAGTCTTCATTACCACCAACAAATTTTGAGGAACATTTAATTTATTTCCCATCACCTAAATAATATTATAATGGTTTGAGACATCATTCTCATCCTCCAATGGTAGGGATCATGAAAAGTCATGCCCAATAAGACTCGTATCCATCATTCAACATCCAATATCCATTGAATACGATTAATAATATCACGTCAGTATATATAAATAACTCCATTCCATCCAATCCTTTCAATCATGGAATTTTTATTTTATACAATTCCCATTGATAATTATATAACAAGTGATTTGGTATTTCCCCCCTCTTCTAATCCATTAAACTAAGTTATTTAATTTAATTAAGTATGGAAGATACATTTTTTGAGTCAATACAAACACTTAGATGGTATTTGTTAATTTAAACAATAATATAAAATAGGGTTCCTAACTATGTAGTGGAAATGAATGAGCTCAACAACCTAAAATCACTTTTCAAGGCTCTATGGGAGTAATACCACAAGCTTGAAATTATTATGAAATGAAGAACACATTTAAGAGAAATTCACATTAATGGGTGATATTTGGAATAATGGAGAATCTATGAAAACATCATAACTTTTAGGAAAGTCAACTAGAACACATACCTCAGGGTTTATATGAATTTTCATCAAATGTCGGCACTAATATTTAAATATATCATAAGAAAATGGAATAATTGTCATATCCTCTAAAAATGTGTCTAATGAACATTTATAAAAATATGACTATAAATTGTAATATAAACTAAGAATATATTCAATAGGATTAAGGAGATTACCATTAGCTTTCAAATGCTTCCAGCGGTGATCCTTTTGGAGTTCAGATGACGGTCCAACAAAGAAACCTATGAGAAAGAGGAAGAAAGATCCCACTGGTGAAAATGGGGAGGTTCTATCTAGTGGAGGAATAAATAATATATGGGTGATTTTTAAAATTAATTTGGGTAAAAATGGTATTTTACCCAAAAATTGCAAGGTCATAGGGTTTGGATACATGGTTCGCCAAACTATGTATCAACTGTGTGATATCCACTATCCAAGGAGGAACCATGTATGGGTTAGGTGCATATTTTGGATAACCATGTTTATGAAATGTGAAAAACCTCATTCTTAGACCATTAAAATCTCACATGGGCATGCACCTTGTCTCACACTACTGAAAAAATAGTGTTTTCCCCTACTCTCCTCTGAAACTCCTTGTACTATTAGGAGAATCGATGTGGGATGGGTTACATAGTTTCTACTAACTGTGTGTCCCAACCTGTTTAACCAAAATTTAGGGATTCAGGCTCCGAAAAATCCTCATACACCCTTGTGACCTCTTTGAGTCTATTAGGAGACATTGAAAGGACCAAACTATGGAATTAATGATGAAGAACAATGATCTATACCTTTATGAAAATTTAAGTTTTTATAACCTCCACTACTAAAATAAACTCTCCCTCGAGTTGGCCTTCTACAGGTAAAGAGGGATCCACATTGGAAAGCTCTAGAAACTGGGATCGTATATCATCTTCCCACTTCTATTTATCATCTTGTATTCGGTTGTACTTCAATAACACTCGTACTAGTGGGACTGGCCTACCTCAGGGTTACTTCATGGTCTCATCTATAATACATAGTGGATATTCCTCAAAGAAATAATCAACATATTACTCAACTTCATCATGTGGTAAAACATGCGATGGGTCTGGAGAATACCAGAAAAGTTTAGATACATGAATAACATCATGTATTGACCAGTATCTCTAAGGAAGTGAAATCTGGTAATCCACTAGGATGATTTGTTTCAAAACAAAAAACTGTCCAATGAATCGAGGTGAAGGAATACCCTACATATGAATTCATCAATGGACCAATATGGGTGAAACATGTTGTAAAATGTAGTCCCCGACCTTGAACTCAATTGGATTCTAGTGTCTATTGGCATATGACTGTATTCTAAACTAAGCTACCACCATGGGATTTCTAATCAGGTGGACCAACTCAGAGGTCTCCTAGATGAGATGTGGTCTATGAAAGTCTTCCTCCCCTACCTCTAAACCTCACAAAGGTGATCAAGAAGGTATACCATAAAAGGATTCATAAGGATCCATTTCAATGGTATACTGAAAGGTTTTATTTTAATCAAACTCAACTAGGGGTATGGGTTTCCCTATAGAACCCCCAAATCCAAGGAAACATGCATGGAGCATTTCCCCAAGCACCCAAATCATATTCTCTGCCTTTCCATGGTTACAAGGGTGATATGTCATTCTAAGAATCACCTATGTACCCAAGTCCTTCTGAAACCCCCTCCAGAACTGATATTTGATGTGAGTGTCCCTTTCAGACATGATAGAACATGGACCTCTATGAAGACATGTGACCTCCCGACATATAGACTCTCTATATCATCTACCAAAATATTTTCTCAAGTATGTAAAAATTGTGGAACCTTCTTCTAATGATCAAAAAATAACTAAATTTTATATTTACCATGAGTTGATCTAGTAAAACGAGTTATAAAGTCTATAGAGACATCGTCCCATTTCCACTCGTGAATGGATAATGGCTATAAAAGTCCTATTCGTTGATAATGTTCCTCCTTCACCTGTTGATCAATGGAACTTCTTGTTATAATATTAGATATATAACATTTCAAATTAGGACACCTAAACTACTAATGTAAGTCTTCGTGCATCTTTCAGACATAGGGATGTACCACCCAAACCAAGGTAATAAATCCACACATATTCTCCTCTATGATGTCTGTTGGGACCTAGACATGTCCAGGAAAGCAAAAGGTATCATCCTCATTCATGGTCCAAATAATTGATTAATAATCATATAAGACACTCTCCCTAAGGATAAGGCCTTTTGGGTCTAAAATATTTCTCAATCCCACCCATTCCATAAGAGTAGAATTCACAGCTACTGTTGAAAGGATAGTTCCCTCACGATGCACCTAAACATTAATGTGCATCTCATAAAACAATTATATGAGCTACCATTTACCTATGGAATCCAAAACCTCATATTTATATTCCTTACATCTTAGAGAATTAGCTATAATATTACCATTTCTTGGTGTATAGGTAATCTATAAATCAAATTATTGTAATTATTCAACCCATTTGTGCTTCCTAATATTCAGATCACATTGAGTAATTATGTATTTGAGTCCTTTGTGATCCTTGAATACAAAAAAGGATTAATAAGTAAATTGTTCCTCTAAGATTATAAATCTTGAACAAGAGTAGCTTTCTCGAGGTTGTGCATCAAGCAATTACACTCATTAGGCCTCAACTAATGAGACTCGTATGGAAAGACTCGCTCGTTATTCATCTGAAATACTCTCACTTCAATACATGATGCATCCTAATAAACAATATATATCCCTCCTTGATCTAGAAGAATTAGGATCAATTTTACAGTCAATATGACCATCAACACATTTAAGGATACTTCATAATATTCTGACCATACAAATTCCACACCTTCATTAGTCAATACCATAAGAGGAACTGCTGGGCGTGATAAATAATTGATGAATCATATTTAATACCTAGATATGCATAATAATATCTGTATGTCAATGATGTTCTTGGGATGATCCCAGGAAACTACATATCTCACCTTCTCTGGGTCTATTGATACTCCATTATCTAAGATGATATGACCCAATAAGTGAACATTCTTATACAAAAGGGGCATTTACTAATCTTGGCATAAATATGATTCTATATTGGTGTATTCAACATGTTCTCAAGATGATAGGAATGTTCATGTCCGGAATGATAATACACTAAGATATCATCCACAAAGACTACCCCTTATGAATCTAGATATTAGTGGAAACCCTGATTCTTTAGATCCATGAAAATATCTAGTATGTTTATGAGACTGAATGACATTACTAAGTACTCTTAAAGACCACGCCTGATTTAGAAGAGGTTTTTCTAAGGATATGACATGCACCCGATGATATCCAAACCTAAAATCAATCTTTGAGACACCATATCTCCTCATATTTAATCAAAATAGGTAATTAATTCAAGGCATTAGATACATGTTCTTAACCATGAGCCATTTCAACCATCGATAATCCACACAAAAATTGAGGGTGACATATTCTTTCTTGGAAAAAACGACTGGTGAACCCCATAGAGAGGTGTGGGGGTGTATAATACCCTTATCCTCTAGTTATAAAAACTATTTATTGATCTTCATAATATTTGTAGGTTCTATCATGTATGGAGGAATTGACACTAGTTCCACTCCTCAAACTAGTTCAATGGTGAATTATACCTCTCTCACTAGAGGTACCCCAAAAAAATCATCATGGAAAACATATGTGAAATGATCCACTACAAGAGGGAAAGAAATTGGTCATGACCCTTAATCATCCAAGAATAGACTATTCTATTCTATCACTTTTCCCAACCCCTAATGTTGAGGTCCAGCTCGGGATGCATGGACATCCCATTCCCCCTTGTGGATTTGTATACCTCTCTCTGGTGATGTAAACATCACCCTCCAATGATGATAATAAATATGGGACTGATAGTAAACTTACAAGTCTATTCCAATAATTAAATCAAACCACGTCTTGTTGAGGATCAAAGTATTCCATATGAAGAGATATCTACCAATATCATGGGGGAAATCCTTACAATGGAAAAAACCCTCTAATCAGCTACCCAGTGGGGTATCTAGTGTCACAATGCCATAGAAAAACTTTATATCATGGCTCAAACTCTCCATCATTACCTCATATATAAAAGAGTGTGTTGGGCCTATGAAAAATAAAGAAGACATAAAATTAGTTGTTATTAAAATAGAACCTTGAATAGTATAAGCTCTAGTGATCTTTTCCTCAGGAATAGCCTATCATGCAGGTAATTATCACATATCGTGTCCTAGAGTCAAAACATGGTTACCATGATGAGGCCTCCTCTAATAAAAATATGAATCATGAGTCATATTCCCTTTACCTCAACTACTACCTCAACCTGATCGGTATGTGGTATTATGGATACATTCTTAGAGAGATATTATTGTCCCTGATTTGAAATGTGGGGTTGGTGTAGATCCCTTCTCACTAGGTAGTGATGTAAATGTCCTAGAAAATTGATGGATATGCCTTATCCTACTGTAGCCTCTACACACTACTGGATCTCTCATACACTAAGGTTTCCTATGTCCCATATTCATTCACTAGTGACATATATGGAAGTTTCTAGTTTGAGTAGTTTGACTATTGATATCCCTGTAATAAATCTCAAAGTGATGCATCCTCCCACTATAAGAAACACTACCAGACCTAGGTCCCAACCTAGTCTTGTTACCATCAACATCTTCCCTCAAATTTTGCTCATTAATGAGGGCTTGGTTGACTTTATCATAAATAGCCATCAACTAAAAGACAATGACATTTGAACGGATGGTTTATACCATCCCATCCTCGAATCACCTTCCATTCATAAGATTGTCAAGATTTAGATTCAGTACACGCTGTTACATCTTATTAAATCAAATAGAATACTCCATGATAGATATAGATCCCTACTGTATGTTCATAAACTCTCTAGGTTAGTTATCCCTTAGAGTATGTGGAAAGAAGTAGTTGTAAATAATCATTTGAAATTCTGGATAGATCATATCCTAATGTCAGTCTACATGGGTAATAAAATTACATCATCACTTGGAATAAATGTATAACATATAGGTGGTGATATTGACCCTATACTCTGTAGGTGTCTCCAGATGATCTTAAATAAAAATAATGGACTTTATCCATGACTCTGCATAATGGGTTCATCCCTCCCCTAAAAAGGTGGAAGGATGATACTGTTGTAACTCTTGAGTCAACTCTTCCATAGTCATGGATGGTAAAGAAAAACCTCGAATAGATTTAATCATACATAATAACCCCACTCAGAACTGGGATTCAGTGCCCATATCAAGAACAAAATGTGGTGTCATAGGTTTTACTACATGAGGTTTTATTAGCATCTCAAGGACCACCACCTCTGGTGAATAGTTGTCACTGCCTCTTGGGCATAAGACTTAAGGTTGATATGGGGGAAATATTTTACAATACCAAATTCAGACAACATATGGGAACTTAACAGTTGAAGAATTAAATATAGACAAAGTATTGGTACACCACCTTCTAATAGAAAATTTCACACCTCACTGCCTAATCTAAAATCCTGATCTAGGTGGTGATGAAAACCCATAAAAATTTATAATAATTTAACCGACACCCCAAACTACCCACTACTAAGCTCAAAAGGGGTCAAGGTACCATATCACATGATAGGGGTTCTGGTATACGGATTTTCAATTGCATGGTATATAGAAAATTACCCTTTAAATTGAAACTGACGTCCCATTTAGAGGTAACCATTTCACTTCTAGAGATTTAAATTCACTAGAGTTCATAATCATTAAATAAATATATCCATTTATCATAATTTGGAATAGATAGGTTCTTATCACAAAATATGGTGTAACCGGATAATTAATGTATCACCACAAATATATATGTAAAAACACCATTTAGATTGATGTATGAACTTTAATTAATCCAATTATATTTTCCCTGAAATAAATTTCAGAACATTTCAGTATATAATTATTAGACACTGTCAATATGAAGCAGAAAAATGCACACATAATGTAAACATTTCATGGAAAAATTCCTGGAATGTTAGTCATAATGTGTATATAATTATGCATGAGATGTGAACATTTTGTCATATCAGTCCAAGGAATGAAGTATGTAACAATAACATCAACAATAATAATATCTAAAGTCATATCCATCACCCAATAGTAAAATTGTATCAAAAATAATATGATCAAATCAATAACATCAATAACCCATGCCAAGTAATTTTGGTTTCACATGTATATGGGTTAGACACTTTTATGAACAAGCTTATTTCCATATTCCATTACCTCCTAGTCTCTTATCCAATACCCAAATAGTAAGATAAAATGATAAATAAAAATCCCTTAATACCACTTATCAACATCTTGACCTGGTACCCACTTAACCTATGCCCTGAGTTATGGGTCACATGGCTTCTAGTGTGCCTCCTTATATGCCACAGGATACTGACTCGTAGCAAGTGTGTAAGTTGCAATAGTAGGGAAAATATACCCTTATATCAGAGTGGTGTAGTTGATATAATAAATAAACATACAATACTAGAACTATAATATAATAAATGGAATAATGAAAATATATATAATAAAAAATATTTGAAGCATAAAGAGCAAAGAAACAAGAATAGAAATAAAAATATTAATGGTTAAGTCATGTAAAATGGTGTCATGTAATGATGATATATAAAAATAGGGAAACATGTGATATAGGGGACAGGAATATACAAAATTCAATACAAAAATAAAAAAAGGCCAAAAGACTACTCCACTGGCATCATGATAATACGCATGGTCATTACTCCCATTCTCAAAGATATAAGTAAACTAGTTAAATCACATAATGTAGGGAACTTTACCTTATCCATACCTACTTTCATAAGGTATACATGGGTACCCAAGGTGTACTGAGTGGGGAGTGAGATAAACTCAATAGGCCACCACCAATGGTGTCTTGAAATAATCCCTCCAATGTACATATTATTGTAGTGTTTAGATATAATAAATAACAAGAAAATATAGATAAATAAATACCAGTACTCTCAGGTTCCTACATGACACCTGGCTGGCTCTTCCTGCTTAAGCATAGATTGGTGTAAGATTCTAATAAATAACCGAAAATATAGTATTATATATAAATAATATGCATGTAAATTAAATCTATACATGAGGACTTTTAGAGACATATTCATGTATACTAGGTGCTCACTACACCCAGGGTGTAACTCAGGAATCCATAAGAAGTCAAACAATACATTGGATCTAGCAAGGGTATATGCCCATAATCTCATATGAATGTGATACATCATGTACATCACTCAAGATTGTGGCGTTTGTCGGCATTCCCAACACCTGATTTGGAGTAATGTGGAACGTCATGGACATCACCCAAATAAACCTATAATGGTGTGAGACGTCACTCCCAACACCCTATGTAAGGGGGTGTGATAATTCATGCTTAACCAATCCCTTATTCATAATTCAAAATCTTATACCCATTGTATACCAATAATAATACCAAGGCATTATATATAAATAACTGCAATTCATCAAGCCCCATAAATAATGGGAAAAATAATTTATTCAATTACCATTTATAATTATATAACAAGTGACATGGCCTTTACACCAACTTCCATTCCATTAAACTAATCCATTTAATTTAATTAATCAATGAAAATCCATTTTATAGTCTATCTGAACACTTAGATGATATTTTTCCATCTAATCAATAATATTAAAGAGGACTAGTAAATTTAGCACACCCGAAGGGGTGTAAATGAACTACTTCAACAACGTATAATCAGTTATCAAGGCTCTACAAGAGTAATACAAAAAAAATTAATTTATCTAAAAAGGAATAATAATTTTTAAGGGCAACACATGGTAATGACTGACATGAAGAACAAAGGAAAATCTATGAAAACATCACTAAATTTATAGAAAACAACTAGACCACCTATCTTAAGAATATAGTTGACTCCTTATCCAATATCTGCCTTAGGTTCGAAGTAGATCGGATGAAAACAGAAAAACAATCCAACACCTTGAAAATGGAGTGAGTGAGATTATACCAAAATAGAATAAGAGATGGGATGAGAAACTAAGAGTGAAAGAATGAGAATTTAGGAGATTACCTCTAGTTATCTAATTATTCCAATGGAAATCCATTTGGAATCTGGGTAAGCTAGAAACCATTAAACCTAGTTGGATGAGGAAGAGAGCTCCCATGGGTGAAAATGGTGAGGTTTTTTCTACTAGATAGAAAAATAAGACAGGGGTTAGGTGTTAAAATTTATTAGGGGAAAATGGTCTTTTACCAAAAAAATAACTAGACTACGTGGTTTAGCCACATGGTTGGCCAAACCATTCGCCAACCATGTACCACCCACTATCTAACGAGGTACCCTACATGGGATAGGCACGTGGTTTGGCTAGTCATGTGAAATATGTACAAAAATACTATGAATTAAACCTAAAAAATTTCCCTTGGTCATATACCTCAACTCTTGTAATAAAAAAACTATTCATCGGCCTTCTTCCCTCTAAAATTCCCCCACATCTTTATGAGAAACTGTGTGGGATGGGTTGCGTGGATTTTACTAACCAGGTGGCCTCATATGTCTCTAAAAAAGGGGGGATTTGGGCTTTAAACAAGCCACGAAAATAATTTTGACCTACAGGAATCCATTATATAACATTAAAATAGAAAAAAAATGGAATTTAAGTCGAATAAAAATAATCTTTTCCTTCATGAAAAGCTCGGTCACTACAAGTCGTGATGAATTTTTGGTACTTTTCAAAAAAAATTATTTTTTAATGAATAGTGATAATACTAGTTTTTATTAAAAACTAACTTTTCATTAATATCATTTCAAAAGATACATATTCTCTTAATATGGCTAAGAATTTATCCCTAGTTCTATTATGTTATTATTAATCCAATTTTGGTAATTTCAATCAATTTTATGTTAACAATTTTTATTCTTATGGAAACAAATTCTTTGGAAAATAGTTTTTCATCACATTTTCAGTTTTAATTTTCAAATCAATTATTACACTTCTATGTGATGAATTTGGAAAAAAGGTATACATATTTAAAAATTTCCTAATTATTATAATATATTAATTTCAACTTAATTTTTTTCATGTTAAATAGTAAAAATAGGAAAACTTAATAAATGTTGTTAAGGCTAAAAGGGGTTCACCGGGAGTTAAACTAGCAAATATGGGTTAAAATGAACTAAATAATTCTTCATATATTATTATCTAGTAATATTTAGAACATATATAATCTAATGTTCTAGAATTTTATTTTTTGGATACATGTGGAATTTGTAAAATGTGTATCGTTTTTTAAAAAATCTCATGTGTGTCCCGTCTCCCAGTAATAAAAGGGAACCCCTTTTCCAATCCTCTACAAACCTATGTAGAATTTTTCATCAGAAAATACCTACCCTAATATCTTCTTCAATCCATCAATATGTATTATATTCATTTTATTCATCATAATTTCAATATATGGATGCTTTAGGTATTATTATAAATAGGTGTTCAAAAGAAAAGTTATCAATCCTAACCGAGCATCATTGGATTATTTATTCTTTAACATCCTTCATCAATTATTGAATCATGATTATATAATAACATCTGTATCTACCATATACTAATTTGTTATTATGTTAGTTTACTAACATAAATCCATCTCCTCAACCATCAAATGGGATACAGAACCATTGATTGCATGTACAGACGATTACCACCATGTGAAGCGAAGTGATTCATTTTTTATTATCCAATCACATTGATGGTATATATATCTGTATTTAAATAATTAATATAATACTAAATTATGATAATTTTTGAAAGATAAAATAACACATTCCTTCTTTCCATAATGATATATGAAAAATTGAAACATTACCCATGCGTACATACATCCTACCATCTCAATGGTTGTAATGTAGTTCATTTTTCATAACCATAATTTATTATTATTTTAAAAAAATTTAATGTGAATAAATTCTAATTATTTCTTTATTATTATTATATACATTATAGAACAAAGAAAACTTTGACTACGGTCAATACACTAAGGTCATTTCGAAATTATGAATCGGATGTCCTCAAAACACCTAACATGGACATGACTGGTTAATTAATTAAAGAAATATTTAAAATAAATGAAGAAAATGGTTTACCTATAAGAAATTAAACCTAAAAAATGTTATTACAAAAAAAATAATTGATATCATTTTTATACATGATATAAAATACATAAATTATTATGTATAGACTCGATGTATGGGTTTCGTCTCAAAACATAATTTTTTGAGACCAAGTTACTTTTATGAACATAATTTCATATAAATGGTTTATATAATTCCCATTTATATATTATATCAGGAATCCATCATATATCATGATATTTTATGTTAAAATTCATTTAAATTATTCATGGGATTTATCATTCAAATGTTACCAAATCATTATAGTAATCGGTTTCAATCTAATTTTAATCATGATTCTTTAAGACTCAATTTATTTAATAGGAAATTATTTTATCATTGTCTCATAAAAAATTTTCATTTTTTAATCTTGTTTATATTAGTGAAATTATGAATTAACATTACCATTTTCTTCTTTATGGTAATTAAAATTATTGATAAAATTCTTTTAAGAAAATCTAACTTCATTTATCTCTTCTCTCAAAAATAACTTTTCTTCCATATACATGTTTTTTAAAAATATTTTCAAGAATATTTTTACCATTCTTGAAATGATTTATTATTGTTATTTTTACCCGTGTTCGAATTTTTATAAAATTTTCTCAAAGGGGTTTCCTTTTTATTTTCTGAATGAGGTACCTTTTATCCTTTTTACATTAGTGTGAGAGGAATTGTTTTACCCATATGGAATGTATGAAATTAATTACTGTCAGCAATAATCAATTTTCTTAATGTTAAATTTTTATTTCATAGGGTATGTTTTCAAATAAAAAAAATTCTATAATATTTTGAATATTTTTATATTTTTAAGAATTTATTTTTATGTGAAAGGGTATTTTCTTCAATAAGTATTCTATATAATATTTTAAAGAAATTTTCAATATAAACAACAACCATTGATGTTATGGATTAGTAATAAATTTTGTACATATTTTACCAACATATATACCAAGATTATTATCCTTTACTTTAATGGGATATTACATTCTTTTTTATCATTTCTCAAAGACCTACATTATGAAATTTTATTTGGTTGTGATTTATAACAAGATTATGAAATTCATTCTCTTTCTATGTGTAATTATTATGTTCTTCCTTATGATTGATTTCCTTTATGTGTCGCACATATATCATGAACATATTATGATGGGTGCACCTAGATAGATACTTAATTCATTGGGTATATCTTTATTTTCACGAGGCATTATGTATGGGATTAGGGGGTAAACATAACTCATTGTGGGACTTTGTACACAATGTGATACTGTCTATGTAGTTTATCTTTCCCCATGTTTATGTGATGATATATGTATATACCAGATTTTCAATGATTCTATAAACATATGATTCCATGTTATTTTTGTTATACTTCTATGTGATTACTATATAACCTTCTATTTTATGATATCATGTTATATCATTGACTCACATGTTATATTTCCATGTCATGTTTATTCCCTTACTTGGGTTTTTATCTCACCCCTTTGGTTTATTTATTTACCTGGTTATCACTTGTTGTTTTAAGAGATCAAAAGGCTTAATTATATCATTATGGTGAATAGGATAAAAATTATTATTTTAGTCTGACTTTGATGTATTATTAACTAAGTCTTCCAAAGACATTGGACCACATAATATTTGGGTTTTAATTAATGGATATTTATGTTAAAAATCATGTAGTAATATGTGTAAGAGTCTTGGGTCACTATATTTTATATATAAATATGATTTTTATGTGATATATTCTATATTCGACACATGTTTCCATTATGTGGTTTATATACTAACCATGAATATTTTTTATTATGATTCTTATAAAACTTATGGGGATTCGAAAATCCATTTAAGGTTATATCATTCATGAGGTTTTTCTTTATAAGATAAGAAACTAGTGAGTGTTTATCATCTGGAATTATATTCATCGTGAGATCAGTTATGTTAAGCAGAAATCATATTTTATATGTTTTATATATAATCACTCTAATAATCTATATCCAGAATATTTTTTTCATTTAATATTTGATGTTTCATTTAATATTATTATTTCATGGGGTTGTGATTCAATAGTCACCAAAGCGGTAATGGATTTATATTTCATACTTATTTTTATCAATATTTTCTATTCTTAAATTTCCATTAAGGAAATTATATTATAATTATCTTATAAATCCTCTTTCATTTTCATCTACTCTAAGTATTAATGGAATTTTCAAGGAATGGCCCAATTTCCACTCATTGATATAAAATATTATTGGATAATGTATTTGAGGGAAGTATACTTTGTTTCTTTTTTAGTTCGGAATATTTTTCATCCATGTCCATCTTTTCTTTAAAATGTTTTTATGAAGTTTTTTTCTATTCTCAAACGACTACTTAAAGTAGTTTTTATCCAAGCTTGAAATTTTATAATAATTTTTCAATGGAATATTCCTATCAATTTCAAAATGAGATACTTTTGAAACTATTATAAATATGTGAAAGGAATCATTATTTTATAGTACACAATGTGAAAGGAATTTCCCATAATCATGACCTCTCAATACTTTGTTTCTTTCATAAAAATATTCTAAGGTTAGCTTCAAATAAAATATTTTCCCCAATATTATTGAAATTTTTGGATTTTAACTAAGTGGTTTCATATTAAAGATGGTATTTTCCACAAGAAATGTTCCAAGTGATATTCTAAGAGCATATTTATTGTGGATGAAACCCTTTGATATTATACATGGTTTATTGGGGATATGATTCTGTGATACTATTATTATTATTTATTTGGATGGTTTGTTTTTACGATGATGATATGTTTACAAAAAAATTCCCACCGCTTAAGTTATGATATAATGTTATATTTTTTAATTATCTTTAGGTGTATATATGAAAATATTATTATTATATAATTCCTTGTAATATTATAAACCTCCAATACATTGGGTAATTATAGATAACTCAAGAGATAAATATATTAATCAGGAACCTGATTTCAATGTCACAATTTTATGTGTGATTCCAGTTTTCATTCCATGAGATTATTCATGGATTTAGTATTCATGTCTATGAGATTATATGTGGACTCATATTTCATGTCCATAATATTATGCATTGAAATATTGTAATTTAAATAATATTATGAAGGGTCCTAATTTTTTCATTAAGATTATGAGTGATACAATTCATATCTATACATGTTCACAGTGTTATAAGATTAGTTTTTTTCATATTATTATTTCTTTGTTATTATCTAATGGATCATGTTATTTTATTCATTTATGATTCATGTCTAATAAACATCCAATAATTATTCCATGACTTGGGATTATGATCTATGATATGCAGGGTATGGTTTTAAAAAAATTATATCATAATCTAATACCATTATTCAGATTTTATGTTGATGTGATCATGGATATGTCCATTTTTTACCCTTACTAAGAATTTAAGCTCACCCTTTATTAGGTTTCCTTTCCCTGGGATATAAAGAATGGTTTTACGTATGATATGTGTAAAAGATGTTCTTTATATGAAGATCTTGGTGTGTGATGGTGTATATCACTTTTTAACAAAAATTTTTCGTGTCAAGGTTTCCAAAGACAATAACCCATTATGAGTCCAGAATAGAATGTATTAATATATAATTAGTATTCTAATATTAGGATTTAATATTTATATATGAAAATTATGGGTCAGGATACACACAATTTTCATCACATTCATCCACCAACAATTCAGTTAACAACCTTTCAATTTCCATTCCACTGCTGAAGGTTTCACTCTAAAAACCTATACATTTCTAATGAGATAATCCTCGAAAAATTTCATTTCCTATGATCATCCGATATTTTAATGTAAAAATTCTATATATACTACACCCAATTCTTAGGTTATATATTCATGTATCATTGACATAATATGTACCATAAGCTGTTGTGGTCTATGAATATGAAAAATCTCTCACCAAAGAGATAATGGCACCAAAACATGTAAGAAGGAACCATAGCTTCCAACTCTATTTCATTATTAGGGTAGTTACACTCATGTTGTATTAATAGGTGAAATGCATAATGTACAAATTGATTAGTCTGTATCAGTACATCTCCAAAACCTCAACTATGGAATCACAATAAACCCCATATCCAATACCATGTTTTGTAAGTATTAAGAATATAGTTGTCTTAAATATACTCTTAATCACTAAGAAGGAATCTTCACACTGATCTATCCACTATAAAATATCTTTATTCTAGGTATTATTTTTCATTGGTGATTTTAAATTGAATAAGTATTGTATGAATCATTGGTATTTATCAACTAAACCAATGAAGCTGATGATCTCTAGAAACTTTCTAGGTCATGCTTATGAAATTAGAGTTCAAACCTTCTTTGGATCCACTAAAATTATAATCTCATGGATCACATACCCAATATATAATACATATTAGATCTATAAGTGAATAATTGATGTAATTTCATAGAGATCATATTCTTTAAGTGTACTCAACATAATCTCTATGTGTTTATAATGCATCTCTAAGGTTAGTGAGTATAAGAGGATATCATCAACAAACACAACAATAAAGTAGTTGAGATATGGACGGATGATCCTTTTCATGAGGTCCATGAACATTATAGGTGTATTTTATCAATTAAATGTGAATGAAAAGATACTCATATATCTCGTATCTAATTCTAAACATTTTCATGGGAATATCCTCCTCTGTAACTCATCAATGGAGGTAGCCTGATCATAAGTTAGTCTTAGAGAACAAACATGCTACCCACAAATGATTGAACCAATCATCAATCCATGTCAACAAGTATCTATTATTCATGGTCACTGAGTTTAGCTTATTTTATTCTACACATAATTCAATACTTTCATCCACATTCTTTACAAATACAACTAGAACACCCAAGGGAGATGTTCTAATTCTGATAAATCCATTCCCCTACAAATTCACAATCTACACCTTTAGTTTCATCAACATAGCTACTACCATATAATATGGGGGAATAAATATAGTTTGTGGTAATGGAATGAGTTCAATATCAAAATCAACTCCTCTATCAAGAAATAGTATCAAGAAATAATCTGGGAAGACATCCAATATGGGTCCACTATAGGAGTAAAAGGGGAGGAAGCTATTGTTGGATCCATCATATGAGACAATCCTACTACCTATGTCATTATAGATCTAAATATACTATAGTCTTGACCTATTATTCCTACTACAACATCTCATTCACCATTAAAAAATTTATTTGCCCTATAATTTTAATATATGATACCCATCTTTTGTAGCAGTCAATGTGCGCTTAGTGATGATTCATCCAATACTTACAGAATATCATATCAGAATTAGTAATCTCTAAGATCATAAAGTCCCTCATATTTATATATCCAGAAACTACTATGGGGAATCCTAAATATTTCTAAATATGACATGCATTCTTCCCTATTTTTTCATCAATAGTTATTAATTTAGAAGACAACATGAAAAGAAATTATTGATAGAAAACGACATTAGAAAAAGAATGAATGGGATTATCATGATTCAAACAAGGTATAAGATAGTGTGGGTGTAATATAAGCTTTACCTTAAGAAATTTTTGGTCCCTCTCTAACATCAACTGGAACCTAGTCCACTACATAAACTATGCATACCTATCTCCTCAACCTTACCACTGAGGTTCATAACTCACTTAGGTTTTCAATTTCTGTGGGTTTACAATCTACTTATGAGGACCATGATTATATTCCTAGGTAAAATATGTGTCTGCATCACTCCCCTATAATAACCTATCCAGAATTATCTAAAACAAAACTAATGATGATTCCGCATCTTACCACACCAATGGAACTCAATTTTATGTCTTGGGAAAAAAATTCAACAATTCCCCTTTTTATTTAATTGAAGCACTTTGGACATTAAAATACCATATAGGGGGGTAAAGAAACTATAATCCACTCCAATTTCTAGAATCACACTTCTAAACCTCCCCAACCTTCCTCTTTTTTCTATCAGCAGAGGAACCCATCATATAACTGGGAAGTCTTCTAGCCATTCCACGAAGATGTAGGAGGGGGCATACATACTTCCATCAGTGTACCTCTCAATATTTGTCTAGGTGACATCATCTATAATTCTAAAAGTATTCTTAGAACGTCTATAATAGTTTTTATAATATAAAACCCAAATAAATGTATAGGTAATCACATAATGGATATCTCTATAAAACCTATCCTTGGAGGCTACCTAAAATAATAAGTATTAATCATCCTAGATCTACCAAAGGATCAAATCTAGTTATCTATATATTCATGTAATTCCTAGTCATATGCATATAAAAAAAATCATTCTAAAATTAGAATAATATAAATTTAAGTAAAATATATAACCAATTAATAAATCAATAAAATTAACTAAATGAACTACATTTCATAGAAACCAACAAATATATATACGATAGTTGGTCCTATGTTCCATGTCATGATGCATGAATACACCCAAATCTTGTAAAATATAACAAAAGAACATACTATAGATCAATATGAAAAAATAATGTGAGAATATTAATAGCATTCCCATCACCAATAACTCAGAGGTATTTCATATAAAATATGAACATGAACTTATGTGACTCTCCATCTTGATTTCAAAACAACATAACTCATTTATATCTTTCCCAAATAAAATTCATGTGAAAATAAATGGAATACCTCCTCTGATACCACATTCTAAATATCTGACCTAAATCACCCAGTCCATGATATAATGCCACATGAACGCATGTGTTCCTCCCCATACACAAAATGAATAAAACAAGAATTGATTATCCTATTTATATAGTGGTAATACTATTTATAAGTGTCAATATACATACACTAAAATCATAAGAAAATATAAATATCATCCCATAAATCCATAGCGGAGATAAACAACAAAAAAAATAATATTTAAAATGGAATGGCAGTATCATAGATGCATTAAAGATAACAAACCAAGGACCCCCAATGTTCTAGTTAAAACATTATATAATCATTAAAAAAGAAAATTGTATAATTATGTCATTGTATCTATCTAGAGTCTTTCCTAGTACAACCTCAGTCATCATGTGTCCTCTCCTCAACTCCCCATTGCTGATCCATTTCCCTTCCCCTGATCCCTGATCATGAAGCCTATGCACACATCGATATGTTCATGAAATGTGTGAGTCTAAACATATTACGACATGACCAATGAGTCCTTAATATAAGTGAAAAATCCTAAGAGGTGTATTGAATGACAAAAAGGAAATGTGAAATCAATCATAAATCAATCATTTACTAAGAAAATACCATACACCATAGTTTGTTTCTACTCAATGTGTACCCTAAAATATCCAAAAAACCCGTATTTAATCCAATAAAACCTAGAATGCATCCCTAATCCATGTTAAAACATCAAAAGGTCTAAAACTACATACCATTAATATTGAGGATAAAAAATCATTATTTCATGGTAGAAAAATAAATCATTACATAGCCTTTATGATGTGAATCTTCGATTTTTTATAAACAGAAATATAAAATAGCATTTGTAAATTCATTATAAAATACTATATATCATCAATTATATTTTAAAGTAAAAAATTTCAATTTTTTATTTTTATTTTTTGAAATGATTTTATAATTTCATAAATGTATATAAATTATATAAACTTGTATTTTGAGACATATTTTGAATTTATTTTTTTTAAAATAATTAGTGTTTTTAAAATTGTATAATAAATTATTAAATATTTATTAAATAAATGTCGATAATATTAAATGTTAATAATAAATTAATAATTTTATAAGGAATAAAATTTTAATATTAGTATAAATAGTAAATATTTAAATTATTATCCAATTTTGAAATGGATTATAAATTATAAAATAAGGATAAATATAAAGGCATTTATACTAACTATCTATATTAAAATAACTCACATAAAAAATATTTAAGTAATTCAAATACGTGTTTTTATAGATTTATTTATAGTTTAAATAAAATTAAATGTTTAATATTTAATTATATAAAATATTTATGTTAAATATGAAATGCTTACATAGAGTACAAATGGTTAATATTCTCATAAATTTTATTATAACACCCCGAGATTTTGCAAATAAATTTCATATTTAATTCATGGAAATTGAGTCTCTAAAAACACCACTTTATTATAACCAAGCTAGTAAACATAATTTTACCACCTCTCTGATTTGAATTTTGAAAAAATGACATGCATGGGTGCATTTAGTAAGATATTTAGAGTCTAATAAGATCATCCTGAATTTTCGTGAATTGTAAATTGACCCTTATGAATAGTATCATACCCTTGTGAATATTAATATGGCCCTTATGAATAGTAATAACTGCCATGAGTGTATAAATAAAGATCTTACTACTTATAAATGACATAGATAATTTTTGAAATTAATAATTTAGTGTTGGCATTTTTGTGAGTAATATATAATTAATTACAATTTCCAATTAATAAATTCATTTAAAATAAAATTTATTTTCTTAAAATAAATTTCTAAATAAATATTTTTTTGTCCTATAATTTGAGTTTAATTTAATAATACTTTAGATAACATTGAATGTATTATAAAATCAGTTTAAAATTTAAATCTATATTTTTCATGTAAATAATGATTTTTTAATAATTAAATTTCTTTATTTAGAAAATTAATTTAATAAAATGAGGTTCATTTATTAATTATACACATATAAAAATGGTTAGGGTGAATTTTTTGGATTTTTCTAAAATACTCGAATTTTTTGTGAATAGTGAAATTTGATAATTTATGAAAAATTCTAATTAAGTAAATTTATGCATCATGCTTGAGTCATGGATGATTGAAATGGCCATTGGTTCGAACTAAAATGCACTTCTTAGTATTTTAGGTCACAATAATCAACACTATTTCATGTCTTGAGAAAAATAATTAAATAATGAATAAAATATTTAAAAATATCTCCTCTCCTCCATTATAACCCCCCCCCCCCCCTCACATCCTCTTCTCTTCAATCCTCTCAAGCCTTATGTGTTATCTAAATTCTATGAAAATATACCCCATTCTCCTCCCCCATGTCTTTCTACCCATGGACTCATAAAAAAACCAAAACCACTCCCCTAAAGAGGCTCTCAAGGAAGATAACTTCAATAGGTAAATTCCTCTATATATTTCTTTTATTTCATGTTCTTTTCTTTTACTTTTCTTTCCTCGCCTCCTTTTATAAAAATGTAATTATAATTACAGTACCCTACATGTAATTTAATGTTGTTATGATAATGTAATAATTTATTATCATCTCTCATTTCCCCTTCTTTTATACTAGAAATGAAAACAGCATCCGAGATATGTTAATTTATCATATTCAAGGACGACGGTTTTTCAATTTCTATTATTTTATTCTATTATAGTAATGAAAACATTTTTTTGGTTGAAAAAGACTATAATATTTTTAGTATAACTTATTTAATGTTATTTAATATTTCTTTTACAGATGGTATTAAATTATAAATCAAAGTTAGTCTGCTGTATTAAAAAACAGCTAATTAACCCAAACAATTATCATTAAACATTTATATAACGATTCATATTCACTCCCAGAAAAAAAATGAATTTTATAACCAGGTAATATTATAGATGTTCACAAATAAAATAAAACTTCTATTTTGTACAACCATTATCTTTCTACAATTTTATCCATACTTGAATATAAATAAACCATTCATGAAAACCAAGGAAGAAAATGCTCCCAAACAATAAAATTGAATCTCTTTACTCATTAAAAAAATATTAATGAACCTAATAAGGTTATACCAAATTAATTACATGTATATTAGGTTATTTATTTATTAATTTACGAACCTAAATTTTATTATTCAGGTTATTAGTATCAAGTGGGGAATGCCTTCGGACTTAAGGTAAGGGTTTCTTCATCACACTTAAATTTTTGTGAGATATTCTGTATTGACTACAATTACATGTGTATGGTGAATATATATTAGAAATTAATATTTCATATCATTAATCTCTTTATTTTAATGATATTAAATGAATCATTTAATTATTTTTAGTTTTGGATCACATGCTTCAATTGATTACAATGTATCAAGTATTATCTACCCAAACCTCTATTTTTATTCAGGTTTCTTTTATCTACTCACCTCAATGAAATTATTTTTTATTATTATTTAATCATCATAAAATATGTTTTAATGTTCTATATATGTGTACCAATAAGAATTAATCATTATTTCAGGGTTACATACATGTTTAAAAAGAATCTTACAAAACTTCTTTTGAAATGCAAGTCTGATTCAAGGAACTTCTTGAATTCTTACCTATTTTGATGTTCACTCTATAATCTATTTTAATCCAGATTTATCTTCCAAAAATCAAAAAATTAAATAAGAAAAATATATTTTGGTTCATTTTTTTTTATTAAAGAAAACATTCTTTTACCCATTAAAATCTCTTTAATGATTTCCTTATACCACACTAAAATGTTTTAATTATAAAGCTTCCTTGAAAACACTTTTGACATGATTTAACTTCAGTGGGACATCAATTATGGCTCTAATTTAATCTCAATGTCCTTCGATTTCTTTTCTAGTACATACATGTTTAAATCCATATTTATAAAAAATACTAATGATTTTCTAAATGTACACTTCTTTCCAAAGTAAAATAGATTTTTCTCACCTCACTTTAGCTTTTGTGAAATATATTCCTTGTTCACCAATTATTTCGTGCATGTGGTATATTTAATACGCCTTGGTATATCATATAAAAAGTATCTTTATTTTCATTATATTCTAAGTTATTATTATTTGAATGTCTCAAGGTGGTATGGGACACTTTGGAATGTTTAAGGATTATTTCATAAAGAATTTATCAATGGTATCATTTAAAAGTATCTTTATTTATGTCAAAATACTTTAATTAGTCCTATATTTCATAGAGTTTTATATATTTTGATATCATCTACAACATTTTGTTGAAGGGTTTCTCATTATTTTGAATGGGGATGTTCTATCTTGATACCATTCACCAATTTACTTCGAATGGTTAGTGTTTATGTCTAATGTATGGGGAAAGTTATTTACATTTCATATATTTGTTTTAATATGAATGTATATGTTTTTTATCAATACCCCATTTAATAAGAGGAATTCATTTGACTTAGTATGTGTTTGGTGGGGCCCGCTATATCCCCTCAATGCATCGGTAGGTCTCATGAGACCAACTATGGTCTTGGCATGAGGGCTTGACCAAATGGATATTGATGGTCTTGGAACGATGCCTGGATGGTATTGTTATGATGCCACGCATTATGAATTCCCTCATTGTGAAACTATTAATTTAAATATAATGTGATCATTTTACTAGTAGAATACACTTGTTTATGCTTTATTATGGAATTATTTGTTCATATCTTATTCCTACCATAATTTGTTCAAGTTTATTTTTTAAAGGCATGTGTTTTTAGTGATTCATTAGGACTAATGTTTATGTTTATGATATCTTACATTTTATTTCATACCCTTGTTGACCATCTTATCTCACCCATTTCTTATTTTTTATTTTCTCAGGACATGAATAATTTTATTATGAATGACCTATAAGGATAAACATAGAGTTGTGGATGTTCCCAATAAAACTTATATGTTGTATTCCATTTTATAGTTGTAATGTTGAACCTATGTATGTATCGGGTCTTCCAAAACTAAGAAAATACTCAATATTTAAGGATAAGACTTTCTTGTAAACATGACAGTGTAATGAAATAATGCATCGTCTCCAGGAAACAGGGGTTGGGGCATTACAGTTGGTATATGAGGATGTTTAGTAGAAAACATGGAAACTAGATTTAGAAAATGTACACTAGAGAAAAAAAAATCTAAGATAGTATTTGAGGATAAGTATACAATAATATCCTAGAATTTTGGTAAGGAATATATTATTTTTATATTTCTTGAATATAAATCCCTATCTAGATACTATAGGTGGACATGGTTCTAGAACAGATGTACTTAGGAGGGAAGACTCCAAAAAAGAGTTTTGGGCTTGAACTAGGGTATCCTAGTATATGACCATGGTCCTTACTACGCATCTAGTTTGACACTCCTAGAGGATATTCTTAGGATATTTCACATTTTTTTACAAGCCATTATAAATGACTTGTGCCCGTAAAGTAACCAGAGTATATTTTTCTAGGATTTGTGATGCATAAATTTATGTAATGTTCTATAACTTGTTTATAGGTACGTAGGGTTCATAATTTTATGAACTAATATAGAATATGTAATTTATTAGAAATGGAACCTAGTAGAAATAATGATAACTTCACAAATGCATGTGATGCAAAGAGTAAGATGGGTCAAATATCTTGTGGTATTAAGCAATCATTTCAAATAAATATAGTTTCCCAAGTATCCTCATCGTATGAGGAAATAGTATCATGTGTTAACAAGATATGTAAATAATTCTATGAGTCATATGGCTTTGAAGGTACGTAAGAAAATAAGCGGATGGCTGAGAAAAAAATGGATAAAGGATATAGGGGAAAAAAGGGTTTTCCCACATGTTATAACTGTGGAAATAATTACCCCGGTAAATTCTTGAAGGGAATGAGAGTTTGTTATTAGTGTGGATAAAAAGGACACTTATTTCATGATTTCAAGGGAAAGACAAATGTTTCCAATATACAATGCTTCAACTACAAGGAGATGGTACACTATGTAAATCAATGTCATAAGTGCCAAAAGAATATCCCCAAATGATGTTACTCGATAATGATCAAGTCATGATACTTCCATTGATGAAGTAGAATTCTAAATATGCCTCTTCAATAATTATGACATTTCAATATTTTATCAGAAATGTACTGGTTATAATAATTATGTAATATATAAGGATTGTACTACAGTACTATTTAATTAAGAATTTGAGGTAATATGATGAATTATACCAAGGATAAGTGACTCATTAGAAATTAAATATCTTGGGAAAGTATATGGATGAGGGAAATAAAAACCTAAATATATTCATGATGATTAATATAATGATGAATAAATTATGGATTTTGATAAGTACTAACAACCTCAAAACTGATTGTTGACTTTTCAAAAAGTGGTCTATGCTATCATTGATGAATTTTAAAAAAAATTAGGATATGAGGAATATATTTAATAGCATGTGTATGGATAAATTCATGTTTCCAATAGGGTTTTATGGTAATTTGAGTTATTATAATATTTCAAGAGGACACATGATGAAGATATTCACATGTCTGGAATGAGAAAATGTAGAGCTACTTCATGTTGATTACGGGCTAATGGAATGTTCATATTAGAAATTCAGATTCCTTCTTTCAAAAGTGTTGATTCATTGTGGAATTTATATCCATTTATTAATGGATAATGTTTATCATTTTATGATCATTTAGAGGTTGATGTATTACTTCACCACATGTCACAACCTCTTCTAAATGATGAATTATAGATAGTTTAAGGCACAAAAAAAAGATAATATTGTGTTTTTGAAATAGAAACATATATTTATACTCTTATTGTTTGGAATAATTCATAAACTCTAGGAAAATTTTCTTAAATAAAAAAATTTTCCTATTATTATATTTTTCATGAAATCAATGAATTATTTCACTACAGTAGTTTATGGTTTTGTGGAAATGATCTTTTATCCGAGCATGTTCTCTATCAGTTTCCATCAGAACATGATGGTTTTATTATTCTCCAATGAACATGTTGATCAATTATAATTTGTAGTTTTGCACTAACTGATTCATTTCCCTTTCCCTCTTATTAAGAGGATATTTTAACCATATTCTTGAGGTGGGTTTCTCACATGGGGTTTTTCAAATATCAACCATTAACTTTTGAAGTTCAATTTCAAATTTCAATGGTGAAATTTTTTTACGGAGGGGAGAATGTAACACCCCATGATTTTGAAAATAAATTTAATATTTAATTCATGAAACATTGATTCTCTATAAAACACCATTTTGTTATGACCTAGCTAGTAAACATAATTTTACCACCTATATTATTTAAATTTTGAAAAACGGACGTACATGGTTTCGTTTAGAAAGATATTTATAGTCTAATAAGATCAACTTATATTTTTTATGAATAGTAACGTGACCCTTATGAATAGTGTCAAGAACCGTCCTCGGGGCCCGTGCCGTGACTACCCCAAGCCCGCCTTCCATAGGCCAGGGACTGGAGACTAGCACCAAAGGCATAAATCCTGATAACTGGGAAGGCATTGCCATTATATAAGTAAACAAAACACCATAGAGTACAAGCGGAAGTAAAAAACACTAAGTACAAAGAGAAGTGCTGAATGGTAAATGGGCCAGAATACAAACCCAAAAGAAAGTACAAATACAACTGAACAAAGTACAATAGAAAAAGACAACAGCTGGAGGGACGGAAGCGGCTCCTGGGTCATCCTCCTCGGATCCTAACTGAAGGGTAGGTACAGATGGCGCAGCTCCTGGATCGTCCACCACAGACCCTACCTGAAGGGTAGGTACAGATAGCCTCCACAACGTTCTCGCTCGTCAACCTCCTCCGAGTGTTGTCTCGCTATGAAGTCCACCTCCGGATACTGACTCGTCGTGTGTTCCACCTCCGGGTACCGTCCAGTCCTCGAATACTCGGCCTCCGTTAGCACTGCCCGTCGTCTACAACCAACACAATGAGGTGCGGGCATAACCCGTGAAGGGGTGAGTATAACGATACTCAGTAGGGACCCCGAGACCCTAAAGGTCTCACTAAAAACCAACAATGATAACCACAAAGAAGATCTCAATAGATAACCTCTACTTAGGTATATTCCCATGCATATACCTAAGTTATCAAGTAACCCATCTCAATCATGAGGAAAACACCAAGATCATGAAATCAACGGATAACCACTACCCAGGTATATTCCCATACATATAGCTAAGTTATCAAGTGACCCATCTCAATCATGAGGTAAACACAAAGGTCAAAAGTCTCAGCTCAAACCAGGATTTTCATTATCGAAACCGTAACTGCTGAAGAGCCCCGTCTCTGGAGTGTACAGTGGTCCTGTCATGACTCCGAGGTACTGCTCACTAACCTAGGACTGCTGAGGTAATCCTCCTGTCGAGTACCACGGGTCAGCCACCCAAACACAGTAGTGCTTCCCGCTGGGGTATGTCACCCAAACACAGTAGTACACACCCCCTAGTAGCCTGCTGAGGTACTCTCCGGACGAGTACCGCGGGTCTTCACTGTCACACAGGTAGTGCTTCGTCCTCCATGGGTATGCACCTCACAAAGTAGTGCTCCGCCCACTAGGCTAGTCGACTCACTCCAAGTCGAGTCGATCAAGAAGTTGTCAGGTCTCAGTCGGCTACACGGTCTCCGTACACTGCACGCTCGTCTCTGGGAGGGTCCTCTCCACAAGCTACAGGTCGATACTCCAAGTATCTCAAAGTCCCACGAAGAATAATCTCAAAGGACCGCCTCGTCATAGGGGTCTCAACGCAACAGACGGCCCGTCAATCGGACGTCTGGTCTGTGAGTTATTAACCTTTTCGTCCTAGGGGCCCGGTTGGTTTCGTGAGCGAACCAACCCGGCCGTATCTCAACTGTACCCTGAACTCTCATAGGGTATACTCATAGGGACCGTTTCTCAATGAGATCACCAATGCCGCTGACGGTTCGTCAAACAGACGTCTGGTCTGAAAGATAACAGCTTTTCCGTTCCAAGGGCCCGGTTGGATTTCGGGTACAATCCAACCGGGCCACTATCCAACAGCAACCAAAACTCGAGCGAAGTATGCCAAAAGTTCCATCTCAACAAGAGGAAATCAATGAGACAGATGGCGCGTCAATCGGACGCCCGGTCTATGAGTTATTAGCTTTTTCGTTCCAGGGATCTGGTTGGTTTCGTGAGCGAACCAACCCGACCGTACCCCGACGGCATCCAAACCTCAAGCGGAGTAAGCCAAAAGATCTGTCTCACTTAGAGGAATCCAACAAAGTCGACATCACGTCAATCGGAAGTCCGGAGCTCATGATATAAGCGTTTTCGCTCTGAGGGCCCGGTTGGTTTCGTATCTGAACCAACCCGGCCGAACCCAATGTATTCTGAAACCTTGAGTGTGATATACCTAAATGACCGTCTCGTTCCAAGGATCGCTACGCAACTAACGGTTCATCGATCAGAGATCCGTAGCCCAAGATATGGGCAAAATACCAAAAAGGGTTCGAAAACAGGGGGTCTGGACCCGGACAGACCCGGCCCGACCCCCCTGGGTCAGCCCGAACCGGGTCTACCCGGCTGGGCCCATCCCGGTCTGGCCGGCTCGGTCCGGCCCAGCCGGCTCGGCCAGCGCGGCCGAGCGGAAGCCGCGGAGCTGGGGTGCACGGTCCCCCCCCCCCCCCCTCGCCGCTAATTGAAGACGGCGGCTGCTGCCGCCGCCAACCTTCCGGCGGCACGCTGGCGTGGCGCGCCCCCACCACCTTCCGCGGACCACCGGACTCGCTCTGGTGGTCCGTTTCTCCTTCCGTCTTCGCCAACGGTCCTCCTGGGACCCGACCTTCACTGCGGAGGCCTCAAAATTACCTTGCGGCCTCGTTTGTCGTCGCCCGTCTATCGGCACGTCAAAAACAAATTTTGTCATCTTCGTGGTTTTCCCGGCGTGGCACGTCGGCACCGCGCCCCTTCGCCGCGGCCGGACTCCGACCGCGGATTCGTTCGGCCCCAAAGGTGCGGCGCAACGACTCCGCGCTCCTTCGTCATGATTATCTAAATTCTCGCACGGTCTTGCATGGTGCGATGGTTCCGCGCCATCTCTGTTCCAAACAACAACAGGAACAACAACAAGATAAGGGAGGAGGGTCGGTCGTTTTTGTGCGGTCCGACCCCCTCCCGTTAATCGATAGCAAGTGGTCCAAATTTTTAAACGGAGAGGGGCGACGGTACTAATCATGAATGAAACAATAAAATAAACCCCTGCAGTTCTCCCCGTAATCAAGATTTCCCAACCCGTAACATAAATCTTCGCGGATCAACTTAATATTTTGTTGATCCGCGTTCTTAGATTTAGAAGGGAGTAAATGAGGGTTTAAAAATAAGTTCCCTACCTTGACAAAAGTTGATGAACGGCGGTGTCGCGGAAAACGGCGTCGCAGGGTGAGGATTCGTATATGCCGATGGAGAACGTCCGAGGAGGATGCAGTGTCTCCCTTCCTTTCACGCGGAGAGAAATTCGAAAGGCAGATTGTCGATGGCGAGTTCCCACGTCGGTGCCTCCTCCTTTGCCGAGGAAGAAGAAGATGGAAGAAGAAGAAGAAGTTCTTTTAATACTTCCAAGCTCTCTACCCTTACCCTCAACACCACAAAATCCAACCCATAACAAATAATGGTTCCACATTATTTAATCAACCCAAGCCAAGATTTTACAAAATGAATTCAAAAGTTGAAATCACTTAATTAATGAGTGTGTTGTCTAGAGTTAATGAGGGAGAGGGTGAGGAAATGAAAGGTTACTCGAATGAAGATAGGATTACAAAATTTAAGAGGGAGTTAGGGAGTTTAAGAGGAATGTGAAGGGGTGGGGTTCGTGTGGGCCCCACATCACCTTAAATCCTCCCATGGGTGGTTAACTCCAACTGGTTCCCACCCCTAACTCCCTTAAATAGATTAAAACCACTTAAGAGAGGGTCAAGTGTTGTAACACAACTATTAATCTACTTAACAAGAAAATAAAAATTGTAGATAAATTATAAATTAAACTTCCACAATTTTTATCATCTGCTCTCGGGTAAACGCAACTCCGGAAATGGCGTTCCTAAGCAATTACCGGCGCTAAGGTTCCATCAGTGCCCTCGGAATTCGATTCCGAGCACCGGTTCAAAAGATAGAAATTCCCGCTCGTTCGTTCACTGAACGTACCTGAGCCAAACTTCGGAAAATGATTCCGGGTACACCGGGCCTCGGAATCAGGCGCCGTCAGAAACTGTGTTCTTGTAAAATTCCAAAGAAAATTAAGAAAAAAAATTCCATGAAATTTCCAGGTCTTTACATTACTCCCACCTCAGGGCTTTACGTCCCAGTAAATTTTCAACACAAACTAGGGTCACAAAAGCGGTATTGAACACGCACCTGAGCCTTCCGCTCCCATGTGCTTACCTGGAGGTTCCGTACTGCCAAAGAAAGCACACCCAAGGAATCAATCATCCTCGTAGGATCCGGTCATGTGGATCCTCGATCCCTACTAGAACCTCTGTGGAAGTAACCGCATCGCCATCATCCTGCTCTTCATGGTCGATGATATGTGAAGGGTCAAGCACGTATCTCCTCAGTTGAGATACCTGGAAGACTTCGTGCACCTGGTGCAACTGAGGTGGATGGGTCAAGCGGTAAACCACCTCGCCTACCCAGCTGAGGGCCTAGAAAGGTTCGTTGAACCTCGGAGATAACTTGCCGCCTTGGCTACATCTCTGTAAACCTCGTCGAGGTGAGACCCATATAAGGACGTGATCGTCATCCTCAAACTTCAGAGGTCTCCATTTTCTATTAGAAATGAATCTCAAATGACTACTGCCACGAGGGTAAGGTTGACCAACTCAAGAGTGATCGGTCGCACCCTCCTGTGCAAGAGTTTATCCTGTGCTTCCTGGGGTTTCCTTTTCGCCGACCAAGGAAAACCCATCCCGATGTTTGCCTAAAACCGTCAATTTGAGTATGAAAATAGTTATTGCCCATTACATACTCAAACTAACGTCGTAAGGCATCAACGCTGCCACCAATAGATTCCAACCGAAACTCTCGCCTCAAGGGTCTGACCACACTGTCGGCGTAAGTGTGATTATTGAGTCTCCTCCCAAGGTATCTCCAGACGTGAGGGTCAAGTCCACGGATTACCAGAAACTCCAGGTCTAGAACAAGATTTGTGAAAGCAAGGAATGGTTCATATCGACGTCTCTTACTACAGCAGATAGTAGTGGACACAGACTATCCCTTGAATCTCTTTTTTTTAGACCCATTGGGTCACACTCCTTGACTGCATGCAGCCGCACTCTTCCTCCACCCTCCAGCTCCCTAAGCCTGGCAGGGATAACTAAGGCGGGTGGTTGTAGCATGTTAAGATGTACACCACCTCATGTTGCTCTCCTAGCTCTTCCTCCATGTCTGCTGCTCCGCAAACTCATCTCTCCTTAAAGCTTCCTCTTCTTTAAACATTTAACACGCTCGAGTCTCTAAGACTGGAGCCAGTTTCCTATTTCTTACTGCACTGTGCAGTCTTCATCCGCTCCTGGATGATCTGAAGGAGCTGCTAAAATTTCTCCTTTGCCGAAAAGAGAAACTCGGTCTCATCCCCTGGATGAACCACACCCATTTCCTAATACTGTCAATCCCGACATGAATGATGCCTTCATGCCATAGATGACGTCGTAAGGCCTCGACGTAACTACCAAGATATCCAATTGTCACCCTCACCTCCAAGGGTCAAGTCACACTGTCAGCATCAGTGTGAGGTCAATGGGTATCCTCCAGTAGAAATCTCGAAAGTGAGGGTCAAGTCAACAGTTTTAACCGGGACCACTTAGTATCAACCAAAAAAAAGGACAGGAATGCAGAAAAAGATAAGTGTCTTTTTTTATTATTGCAGCTCATAGTACTAAGAAATGAATACAACAGAAACATGGAACTAGAAGTACAAGAGACATATCCACTAGTCCTCTCCTGTCTACCTACTCTCGAAGCTCTATTGCCTTGTCCAATGCTCGGTTGTTGCTCAAGCACCTGCCGCTGCTTCTGCCTCGGTGGCTCCTCCAAATCCTGCAGATCAACTGTACGGGGAGTCGGACAGTCACGTTCCAGGTGACCCTTTCCGCCGCATGAGTGACACTGTCTGTTTCTAGCATGCCTGGATCTGACCCCACCCCAGGTTCCCCGCACCATCGATCCTAAAACCCGAGATTTCCCAACTGCTAGTCTGGTCCTCCTGGACCTCTACATCATCTTTCTACTGCCCACAGATGACTCGGCTACTGATCGAAAAACATGCGGCAAAGGAAGCAGCTCCTGAACACGCTCGGGGTGTAGAGCTACTGGCACAAACTCCACCCTAAAGAAGGTATCGAAGTCTTCCCATGAGAAGGTCATCCCGTTGCAAAATTGGAACAAGTGGCTCCACCACCTGCCTGCTGCTGCCTGAAGAAGGATGGCAGCAAAGATCACAATGAAGTCTGCCGGCGTCCCCACTAGCCTGAAGACTCTCACCACAGCCTCCAGCCAATCCTCAGCTACCTGCGGGTCTGTCTCTCCCCGGACCCTGGGTGGCTTCTGGGGCTGGAACTCGTGTAGCGCACTCAAGTGGCGTGCATCGCCTACTGTTGGGGCTGGTGGAATCAGTTTCCCAACGTATGGTAGTACAGCTGGTGCCTCCGCTGGTGCCTCAACTATAAGAGGGCCCTATACCGAAGCCTCGTCGCTCGGCAGGCTGTCAGTACGCACATCCCTCTGGGCTGTAGCTGGTCGTCCGAGAAAAGTCATCCTGAAAGAAACAACGTAACACAGTCAAACGATTATACCTGGTTTGAGCTGTTTTAAGGGAAAACCTTTGAAAACACACACGCAATCAGTATTTTCGTGCACAAAGTCGGAAATCAGTTGTCAGGGTCCTGGTGTATGGATGCGTCGGCCGCCCGTACCAACACTGGACTCCCTGAACTGAAAACCACACTCGGTACTCTTAACACTATTTCTTCACAGAAAGAAAATATCAGAGTTATAAGTTCTGCGGTAGAACCGACTCCTCTGATACCAATTTGTCATGACCCATCCTCGGGGCCCGTGCCGTGACTACCCCAAGTCCGCCTTCCATAAGCCAGGGGCTATCGACTAGCACCAAAGGTATAAATACCGATAACTGGGAAGGAATTGCCTTTATTTAAGTAAACAAAACACCACAGAGTACAAGCGGAAGTAAAACACTAAGTACAAAGAGTAGTGCTGAAAGTTAAATGGGCAAGAATACAGACCCAAAAGAAAGTAAAACTACAACTGAACAAAGTACAACAGAAAAAGACAATAGCTGGTGTGACGGAAATGGCTCCTGGGTCGTCCTCCTCGGATCCTACCTGAATGGTAGGTACAGATGGCGCAGCTCCTGGATCGTCCACCACGGATCCTACTTGAAGGGTAGGTACAGATAGCCTCCACAACTTTCTCACCCATAAACCTCCTCCGAGTGTCGTCTCACCGTGAAGTCCACCTCCAGATACTGACTCGTCGTGTAGTCCACCTCTGGGTACCATCCAGTCCTCAAACACTCGGCCTCCATCAGCACTGCCCGTCGTGTGCAACCAACACAACGTGGTGCGGGCATAACCCGTGGAGGGGTGAGTATAAAGATACATAGTAGGGACCCCGAGACCCTCAAGGACTTACTAAAAACCAACAAGGATAACCACAAAGAATATCTCAACAGATAACCTCTACTTAGGTATATTCCCACGCAAATACCTAAGATATCAAGTAACCCATCTCAATCATGAGGAAAACACCAAGCTCATGAAATCAATGGATAACCACAACCCAAGTATATGCCCATACATATACATAAGTTATCAAGTGACCCATCTCAATCATGAGGTAAACAAAAAGGTCAAAAGTCTCAGCTCAAACCAGGATTTTCATTATCGAAACCGTAACTACTAAAGAGCCCCATCTCTAGAGTGTACAGTGGTCCTGTCACGACTCTGAGGTACTGCTCACTAACCTAGGACTACTGAGGTACTCCTCCTGTCGAGTACAGCGGGTCAGCCACCCAAACACAGTAGTGCTTCCCGCCGGGGTATGTCACCCAAACACAGTAGTGCACACCCCCTAGTAGCCTGCTAAGGTACTCTCCGGACGAGTACCGCGGGTCTGCACTGTCACACAGGTAGTGCTCCATCCGCCATGGGTCTGGACCTCACAAAGTAGTGCTTCGTCCACTGGGCTAGTCGACTCACTCCAAGTCGAGTCGGTCAAGCAGTCGTCAGGTCTCAGTCGGTTACACGGTCTCCATACTCCGCACGCTCGTCTTTGGGAGGGTCCACAACACGAGCTACAGGTCGATACTCCAAGTATCTCAAAGTCCCACGAAGAAGAATCTCAAAGGACCGCCTCGTCATAGGGGTCTCAATGCAACAGACGGCCCGTCAATCGGACGTCCGGTCTGTGAGTTATTAGCCTTTTCGTCCTAGGGGCCCGGTTGGTTTTGTGATCGAACCAACCCGGCCATATCTCAACTATACCCCGAACTCTCATAGGGTATACTCATAGGGACCGTTTCTCAACGAGATCACCAACGCCGCTGACGGTTCATCAAACGGACGTCTGGTCTGATAGATAACAGCTTTTCTGTTCCAAGGGTCTGGTTGGATTTCGGGTACCATCCAACCTAGCCACTATCCAATAGCAACCAAAACTCGAGGGAAGTATGCCAAAAGTTCCGTCTCAACAAGAGGAAATCAACGAGACAGACTGCGTGTCAATCAGACGCCCGGTCTATGAGTTATTGGCCTTTTCGTTCTAGGGGCCCGGTTGGTTTCGTGATCGAACCAACCCGACCGCACTCTGACGGCATCCAAACCTCGAGCGGAGTAAGAAAAAAGATCTGTCTCACTTAGGGGAATCCAACATAGTCGACAGCACATCAATTGGACCTCAGGAGCTCAAGAAATAAGTGTTTCCGCTCCGAGGGCCCGGTCGGTTTTGTATCCGAACCAACTCGGCCGAACCCAAAGTATTCCGAAACCTTGAGTACGATATACCGAAATTACTGTCTCGTTCCAAGGATTGCTATGCAACTGACGGTGCATAGATCGGAGGTCCATAGCCCTTGATATGGGCAAAAGACCAAAGAGGGTCCAAAAACGGGGGGTCTGGGCCCAGACTGACCCGGCCCAACGCCCCCTGGGTCTGCCCGAACCGGGTCAACCCAAACCGGGTCGACCCGGCGGGGCCTGGCCTGGCCCGGCCGGCTCGACCGCCCACCCGCAGGTCGGCCAGCGCGGCCGAGCGGAAGCCGCGGAGCGGGGGTGCCCCCCCCCCCCCCCCTCGCCGCTAATTGAAGACAGCGGCTACCGCAGCCGCCAACCTTCCGGCGGCGCGCCGCCACTGCCTTCCGTGGACCACCGGACGTGCTCCGGTGGTCCGCTTCTCCTGCCGTCTTCACCAACGTTCCTCTCGGGACCCGACCTTCACTGCGAAGGCCTCACAATTACCTTGCGGCCTCGTTTGTCATCTCCCGTCAATCCACACGTCAAAAACAAATGCTGCCATCTTCGTGGTTTTCCCGGCGCGGCGCGTCAGCACCGCACCCATTCGTCATGGCCCGACTCCAACCGCGGATTTGTTCGGCCCCAATGGTGCGGTGCAACGGCGCCGCGATCCTTCGTCGTGATTTTCTAAATTCCCGCACGGTCTTGCGCGGTGCGATCGTTCTACGCCATCTCTGTTCCGAACAACAACAGGAACAACAACAAGATAAGGGAGGAGGGTCGGTCGTGTTTGTGCGGTCTGACCCCCTCCCTTCAATCGATAGCAAGCAGTCAAAATTTTTAAACGGAGAACAGTGACGGTACTAATCATGAACGAAACATAAAAATAAACCCCTACAGTTCTCCCCGTAATCAAGATTTCCCAACCCGTAACATAAATCTTCGCGGATCAACTTAATATTTTGTTGATCCGTGTTCTTAGATTTATAAGGGAGTAAATGAGGGTTTACAAATAAGTTCCCTACCTTGACAAAATTTGATGAATGACGGTGTCGCGGAAAACGAAGTCGTAGGGTGAGGTTTCGTATATGCCGACGGAGAACGTCCGAGGAGGATGCAACGTCTCCCTTAATTTCATGTGGAGAGAAATTTGAAAGGTGGATTGTTGATAGTGATTTCCCACGTCGGTGCCTCCTCCTTTGCCGAGGAAGAAGAAGATGGAAGAAGAAGAAGAAGTTCTTTTAAAACTTCCAAGCTCTCTACCCATACCCTCAACACCACAAAAGCCAACCCATAACAAATAATGGTTCCACATTATTTAATCAACCCAAGCCAAGCTTTTACAAAATGAATTCAAAAGTTGATTTCAATTAATTAATGTGTGTGTTGTCTAGAGTTAATGAGGGAGAGGGTGAGGAAATGAAAGGTTACTCAAATAAATAAAGGTTTACAAAATTTAAGAGGGAGTTTGGGAGTTTAAGAGGAATGTGAAGGGGTGGGGTTCGTGTGGGCCCCACCTCACCTTAAATCCTCCCATGGGTGGTTAACTCCAAGTGGGTCCCACCCCTAACTCCCTTACATAGATTAAAACCACTTAAGAGAGGGTCACGTTTTGTAACACAACACTTAATCTACTTAACAAGAAAATAAAAATTGTAGATAAATTATAAATTAAACTTCCACAATTTTTATCATCTTCTCTCAGGTAAACGCAACTCCGGAAATGGTGTTCCTAAGCAATTACCGGCGCTACGGTTCCATCGCTGCCCTCGGAATTCGATTCCGAGCACCGGTTCAAAATATAGAAATTCCCGCTTGTTCGTTCACTGAACGTACCTGAGCCAAACTTCGGAAAATGATTCCGGGTACACCGGGCCTCGGAATCAGGCACCGTTAGAAACTGCGTTCTTGTAAAATTCCAAAGAAAATTAAGAAATACTTTTCCTTGAAATTTCCAGGTCTTTACAAATAGTAACATACCCTAATGAATAATAATATTACCCTTATAAATAGTAACCACACCCATGAAAGTATAAATAAAATTTAGACACCATATAATTGAAATAGAGTATTTTAGAAATTATTAATAAGTGTTGGTTTTTTTGTGAGTAATAAATATTAAATTAAAACTTTAAATTAGTAAATTGATTTAAAAGAAAATTAATTTTCATAAAATTCATTCCAAAATAAAAAAAAATCCTTTAATTTTAGGATAATTTCATAAGACCTTAGTTAATTTTTGAATGTATCATAAAATCAGTTTTAAATTTATATCTGTATTTTTCACGTAAATAATTATTTTGTTTAAAAATTACATTTTTCATATTTATAACATTATTTTGATAAAATGGAGTTAATTTTTTAATTCTACACATCAAAAACTAGTTAGGGTGAATTTTTGGGATTTTTCTAAATTACTCAAATTTCTATTTGATAGTGAAATTTGATAAATTGCGAAAAATGAAAATTATGTTAATTTATGCATCATGCTTGAGTCATGGCTGATGTAAATGGCCATTGGTTTAAACTCACATGCACTTATTACTTTTTTTGTCACAATAATGAACACTATTTCTTATCTTGATCAAAATAATAAAATAATGAATAAAATATTCATAAATCACACCTCTCCTCCACTATAACCCCTGCCCCTAACTTAATCTTCTCTTCACACATATCAAGCATTGTTAATTTTCTAAATTCTAAAAAAATCACCCCCTAATCTCCTCCCCCATTTCCATCATCCCTTAGTCCCAAAAAAAGTAAAAACCCTCTCCCCTAAAGAGGCTCTCAAAGAAGATATCTTCAATAGGTAAATTCCTCTTTTAATTTCTTTTCTTTCAAGTTCCTTTCTTTTTTTTTCTTTCCTCACATCCTTTCATCAAAATATTAAGATAACTCCATTATCATACATCTAATGTAATTTTGTTATGATAATAGAATAATTCATCATCATATCTCATTTCCCCTTCTTTTATACTATAAATGTAAACACTATCTGAGATGTGTTAATTTATGACATTCAAGGACGATGGGTTTTCAATTTCTATTACTATCTACAATTATGGTCATAAAACCATTTTTATTGTTGAACAATACTATAATATATATAAAATAAATTATGTAAAGTTGTGTAACCTTTTTTATGCATGATATTAATTTATAAATCAAAATGAGTCTGTTGTGATCAAAAACTACCAATTAACCCAAACAATTATCATTAAAGATTTATATAATGATTCGTCTTCACTCCCAATAACCAAATGAATGTTATAACCATATTATCTTCTATATGTTAAATAATAAAATAAAACATCTATTCTAGACAACCATTCTCATTCTATATGTTTATCCGTACATGAATATAAGTAAACTGATCATGAAAACCAACGAAGAAAACACTCCTAAGCAATGAAATTGAATTAATTAACCAATCAAAATTCCATGAATGAACATAATAATATTATAAAAAAATAAATTAAATTTAGATTAGGTTATGGAATTATTAATTTATGAACCAAAATTTTGTTATTTATGTCATTAAGATCAAGTGAGGAACACTTTCAGACTTAAGGTAAGGGTTTCCTCATCTCACTTCCATTTTTGTGAGATATTCTATATTCAGTACTATTACATTTTTATGGTGTATATATACATCACATTAATGTTTCATATCATTAATATCTTTATTTTCATTACATTAAATGTATAATTTGATGACTATTAATTTTGGGACACATGATCCAATTGATTACAAAGTTGTATCTAATTTCTACCCGAACATCCATATTCATTCAGATTTCTCTTATTCTCTACTCACCTCAATGACATTATTATTTATTATTATGTACATTTTGGTTACATAATATTTATGCGGAGGAAAAGGAGAAAAATAGGAAACTAGTGCAAAATGGGATGTCTCACAAAGCTCCTTCGCAGAGCCCTTGAGAATTGCGGCCTTCGTGAAGCCCCTCAGCACCACGGCTGGTGTAAAGCCAAAGCCCCCTTTGTGGTTTTCGTAGAGTAACATAGGTGGGAGTATCCATGGTTATGTAAAAATTGACTAGAATCTTCATACATAGGCTGGAACCATATTTCCTCGGTTATCCTTTAGATCTTGATGGAAGCCTCCGTGAGCACCACAGAGGGAATTAAGGAGGGCTCCATGCCGAGGAGGGGATGACAGTCGACTCCGCGTTTACAAAAAACATGATGCAATATGCAGCCAATAATTAAGTGCCACATGTCTTCACAATAATATGCTTGTGCTCCGCGCCGCCTATTCCCTATAATTATTAGTCTTGAACCCAAATGATGGATACCCCAACCTTTTGCCTACTCAGCTCTCAATTTGTGAAGCAAACTCTGATCAGAGAAACCTTGAGAAAAATGAGCTCCTCATGTTAATTGAGCAATGTGATGTGCTTTTCCATTATCTCAAATATGACCCCTCTTAATGTATTGATTCCCTTCGTGGATCCCATGGGCCATCTCAAAGTAAAGATATCCCTAAGCGGACTTAGGTCATCGCAAAGCACTTATGCTTCATGAAGTACCTTCCATGAACGAGTGAATCACATTCTAAGCTAGGATCACAATGCTTCGTAAAGTACATTACATCACAATTACATTTTTTAAAACACACCCATGCTCCACAACGTCCTACTCTGTGAAAGCCTTTCTACTTCACGAATCACCCTTCATATTCATCTATACCCTATGCCCAAGCTAGGGCACTCCACTTCATGAAGCATAGCCCTTCACGAAGTCCCTATACTACCTGGACCACCAGAGCTTCACAATGTCCTTTCCTGTGAATCCATTTTCTTCACAAACACTTCTATCATATGACCCTCCAAGTTTTTATGAAGTTATTTCAAGGTCCCTTGGGTGGATATTCATGTTGTGTTGCATAGCCTTATGCTTCTTCACATAGGCATGCTAATGATTATTACTTCTTCGCATAGCCATGGTAAAGTAATACCCTCAATAGATCACTCCATAACACCGCCTATCTATGGAATTTCTGATGCCTTACCCTTCTTCAAGGGTGGGTGGGTATCAATTATGTATGTTCTAGGGGTGCGGAGTGAACCCACCTCGTTCGAGATGTAGGACTTTAAACTTCAAAGCACCATAGTCCTCAGCACATGATGTTAAACTGTAGCCTCACCCCTTGTAATATACATAGGGTTCCCCACATCTGACATTCACCATGCTCTCTCATATCGACGAGAGTGAGATCTTCCTCACATGGAATGAGATCCTCTTCGTTGCAGTGGCATCTGTCCATGAGGAAGGGAAACCATCCTGGTGTAATCCCCTAGCCTTTCTTTTTGTAGGTAGCATCCCTGCTGACCACACTATCGTGACACATCAAATTTATTATGATTTTAAGATTGATTTACAATCTAGGGAAGACTCTAGGTCATCTCCTGAGGATCATTGATAGGTTTTGAGTATATATTTTTATTAATAATTACTAAAATAATGTGGGAGGTTTTGAAAACAGATTTATGTAAATTACTTAATTAAAGATTTAAGTAGTTGATAAATAAAGGTGGTGTGTTAATAATTATGAGAGAAGAATATCATTTCAAGTTCACTAAACATCATGGATAGTTCATTGTTCGGAAAATTTAACATGGTTTGGTTTAATTCTTTAGTTGAAGGTCGTCAAGATCTTGACTCCCCTCTTGCCTCTTAAAATGATTCTTAAAGAACCACCCCTTGGCACGACAATCGTGTTGACAAGATTTGGTTATCAAACATAGAATAAGAGGTCTACCAAAGAATAATTAAATCTTATGTATGTGTGAGATAAATAGGTTTATTGTGTTATCCAATTGGAATAACCCAAGATTCCCACTTAAAATCTCAACCCAATCGGTGTTGAAATAAAAAATCGTTCCACTTAATTATATCAAATGAAAAGTAATCAGGGGGAAAATGTCAAGAAAAAAATAAGTGAAATATTCAACACATAAATTAAACAAAACCAATAGATGAACATGTGATGCAACTCTCTCCCAGGTTTGTGTAGCTCAATCAAAATGATCGTCCACCATTTAGCTTGTCATTGAGAGGAGGAGGAGGCTCAGGTGGAACTCCTTCTTCATCCATAATTCCCCTATGAGGATAGGGGCCTCCAGAAATACTTGGAAGACGAGAGGACTTCTTTGGGTATCGAAAATACCAGAGCTTTGCCTCTTGGCCGAGATTACAAATGGGGATCCCAAGGAGCCATTTTATAGGAAAATGGGAGGGTGGTTTTGAGCACATAGATTTCATAAAACCACTTGTCATATGTGTTTCAACCTCCATACAACCTTATCTCGATTTGTAGAAACTAACAAAGTTGTATCCCCGCATCTTGGATGTTTCCACTGAATTTTTTCCACAATTGGGACACCTATATCCCATGATATGGATAGATCACAGCACACCACTTTTGACTTCTTGCAGATGTGGTGTGCTAGATAGATCAGGTATTTTGGGAAACTAAATGGCCGAATGTGTTTTTGATTCATTCATATGAAATGTATACCAATGAATGTTGGAACATCCCACAAACGTTCACCCCATTTGGATGCACAGTTCAGGAGAAATGGATGGATGAGTCCACTGGTGTGCATGGATCTTGCACAGTTTTGGCCCATTCTTCTTAGACATCGTCATGAGCCCTCCAAATCACCTCCTCTAGTCAGGGAATCATCAAAACAAGTAACATTTACCTTTTTAATAGTGATAAACAAAAAATAAATGATTCAAACATGGTATGAAACTGGTAATTATTTTTATAATTTTCAATATAAAACAAGTTTAGCATAATGGTGTAAAGTTTAAAATCACACAGTGAATCTTGGCACGATCCCACACCCACACCTAAACATTTGCACTCTTGGGAAAAGTCACATATCTAAATTAAATAATGAATATATATATTCCCAACATCATGAAGATTTAAAATTTTAGGAAATTTTAATTCATTAAAGTTATGTTCTCAATGCACGAACAACACCAAGGAGTTATTCCTAGTTAAAATAGAAAAAGATGTCTCATAAATCATATCATAATGAAATTCAAAGAGATTAATGACACCAAATTGAGAAAGTAATTCAAAATTCAACCATTCCACTAACTCTCCATGTGTTTGACTGAAAACCATTCCATGCTATTCTTTCCACTTTCTATCGAATAAATATTGGTTATTTTAAAATTACTCAACTTTAAATGAATTTTCACCGAACCTGCCTAGATAAATTGCAATAAAATTTCAAGACTCACTCACATAAGCATTACCATAAGTCAAACCATAATCTCCCAACCTAGATATCCCCATATGTTGAACATTTCAAAACTCACCTCATTTAGTTTTTTTATTTTTTTTAGAACTTGCATTTGGAACAAATTTCACACTCATCTATCAACCCTTGTTTGATCTCCTCACGACTATAATTGAAATAGTTATAACAAGGTCAAACGTTGAGTAGGAGTGGTCTCTTAACTTCCCAAGACACAACCAATTTTTTTAGGGCGTAAAACTGTCGAACATTAGGTACACACGCATAGGTCAATCTGGTACAGTAATGAAACAGATCAGATAAGGAAAGAATGTCAGTAAATATCATTTAAAGATGAAAAATATTAACCTAAAATATATTTACCTTATATCAAGTAAGAAATATTCACACTTTTGGTTTGGTTCAAAAATGTGTGGAGACATTACTGAAAGTATTTTCCAAAAAACTACGCACACAAGGGGCATCAATAATCTCAAATGTTTCACAGTGATATAGAAATTAATATCATAGACATAAAACCAATTCACTACAAATCACTCTGTCATGTTAAATTCATACAAATATTATTTTTCTCCATTATTTATGCTACTTTTACTTGCCCCATTATGGTCATCAAATCATGGAATGTTGAAATTTTTTATGGGGAAAAATTAAGATACCAAGAAGAAGTCAAAAAGGAGATGAATGAATAAAGATAATGGAAATCCTAATGAACTCAACAAGATGGGGAAAAGTGAAAATACTATAAAGAAGGCTAAAAAAGAGAAGAAAGAAAAAAATGATGAAAAATCCTATCTAACCCAGGAATGTACCCATCCCCCTACACCTAGAATGTGCAGTGTACTCACTGTAATAATTGATAAGGTTATAAGTAAAGATAAAACATGGGGTGTTTCACTGGTATATTGCTTCTTGAACATGGAGTTCCTCTATTAGGAACTCTAAAAGGGCTTTGTGGAAGTGCTTTAGCAGCTTCCCATTGACAGTAAATGTTTACTTGGTTTCCTCATTTTGAACCTGAACAACTCCAAATAGAGATACATTAATAATAGTGTATGGACCAAACTAGCAGGAACAAAGATTACCTTGATGCAACTTAAGCCTTTCATTATAAGGTAGGACCTTCTTCCCAATGCAAAACTGACGATGAAGGATGAGACAGTTGTGGGAAGCCTTCATACACTCCTTATAAATCCTAGAGTTCTTATATTCATATCTCCTAATTTCTTTTAGCTCCTAAATCTTCAACTTATTTTGAGAACCTACACCGGAATGATTAGAATTACATTATTTGATGGCCCATTTTTTCCAATGCTCAATCTCAACAGGGAGGTGAAAACTCTTTCAAAACACAAGATAATAGTGTGACATTCCAACGGGAGTTTTGAAAGCAGTATGGTAGTCCCATTAATGAATCATCAAGCCAAAGACTCCAATCTTTTCTATTGGGTTGAACCATTTTTTCAAGAATCTGTTTTACCTCTCTATTTGACACCTCGGCTTGACCATTGGTTTGTGGGTGATATGAAGTGGACACTCTATGACCGACCCCATACTGATGCAAAATTGATTGCATTATTCAGTTGTAGAAATGAGAACCCTGATCACTAATGATGAACCTAGGTAATCCTAACCTATAATAGATCTGAGTTCTAATTAATTCCACAACTATTTTGGAATCATCTATCCTTGTGGCTCGAGCCTCTAACCATTTTGATACATAATCGACTGCCAGAAGAATTTACATGTTTCCCAAGTAATTGAGAAAGGTACCCATAAATTAAAATCGCCAAACATAAAAAATATCATGAAAGAGAAATAGTTGTTGTGGCATTCCATATCTTTTTGATACATTCCCCATTATTTGATAATGAGGACAAGATTTGTAAAAATCATGGGTATCTCTAAAAAGTCTTGGCCAAAAAAGACTAGAATCAAGGACCTTGAGAGTAGTCTGTTGGGGACCAAAGTGGCCTCCACAAGAAAGAGTGTGATAGAATCTATGGACAGACTGAAACTCGCTATCAGGAACACAGTGCCTAAGGAATTGATCACTACAAGTGCGCGAGAGGTAGTGGTCATCCCAAATGTACCAACGAGACTCATGGTTTAGACGACTGGCTTGGTTTTCATTGAAATCACTAGGGATGCAAGATGCTACTAAATAATTTACAATTTCAGAATACCAAGGAATAACATCTTTCACTCGGTACAATTTCTCATCAGGAATTATATCATTTATAGGAATACAGGGGGATGGGTCAATGTACAAGGATGGGGGAATCCTAATGATATGATCAGCCACCACATTCTCCGCTCCATTTTTATCTCTAATTTTTAGATTAAATTCATGAATCCAAAGCATCCAATGAATGAGACGTGGTTTTGCTTTCGGTTTCTTATAGAGATACCGGAGGGCTGCATGGTCTGAGAACACAATGACTTTGGACCCCAAAAGGTATGACTTGAATTTTTCCAAGGCAAACACAATGTAATGGAATTCCATTTCATTTGTGGTGTAGTTTTATTGGGAAGGGTCCAATGTACGTGAGGCATTGGCAATGACATGTGGAGCTCGATCGACCCTTTGTGACCGGACTGCCCCAACTTCATAGTTAGAGGCGTCACACATTAGCTCCAATGGTAAATCACACCGAGGTTGTTGGATTACTGGGGGTGACGTGAGACTCTATTTTAACATGTTAAAATATTATTCACATTCTTTATCAAAAATAATTTTTTTATTTTTGGAGTAACTGGGGGGGAATGAAATTTTACTAAAGTCGCGAATGAAACAACGGTAAAATTCATCATGGCATAGGAAATACCGAACATCACATACATTTTTGGGGAATGTTAAGGAAGAAATGACATCCACTTTTCATTTATCCACTTGGATACCATCACCAAAAATGACATGCCCCAAAACTATAACATGTCTCACCACGAATTAGAATTTATCATAATTTAATACAAGATTATTTTCAATACAGTGAGGTAGTAATGAACCAAGACTACTTAAACATTCATCAAAAGAGGAGCCATAAACAGTGAAATCATCCATGAATACTTCCATGAAATTCTCCAAGTAATCCAAAAAAATACTAATCATCCAACGTTGGAAAGTACCCTGAGCATTTCATATACCAAATGGCATCCTTCTATCGGCAAATGTGCCAAAGGGGCAATTGAAGGTTGTCTTTTCCTGATCCTCGAAGGAAATATGGATCTGAATATATCCAGAATACCCGTCAAGGAAATATTAGTGGCACTTACCCACTAGCCTCTCTATAATTTGGTCAATGAATGGAAAAGGGGAATGGTATTTCATAGTGTGTTGGTTTAGTCGGTGATAGTCTATTCAGACACGCCAAGTATTCTGCACATGAGTTGGAACCGATTTATTGCTTTCATTTTTGATTACTTTATGGAATGTCGTTCTAGGAACTACTTGAACAGGACTAACCCATTGGAAGTAAATTATGGGGTAAATGATTCTAGCAGCCAATAATTTTGTTAACTCATTCGTTCACAACTTCTAAGAGGTTTGGGTTCAGTCGATGTTGTGGATGCCTCACTGGTTTAGCCTCATCATTTAATAAAATATGATGTGTACAAATTGATGGGCTATTACTAGGAATTTTAGCAAGTGTCCACCCCAAATATTTTTTATAATCCCTCAAATGTTCAGGTTTTCGCAATTCATGCTCAGGAGGGAGTGAACTAGCAATGATGATGGGAAACTTGTTTCCATTCTCAGTATATGAATATTTTAAATCATGAGGCAATTGTTTTAGTTCCAATTCATGTGGATTTTGGATTGATTGGAGTGTGTGTGAATGTGAGATGTCACTGATCTCATCTAACTGCTCAATGGTATCATCCTCTATAGAGGAATGAACTTTTAAAATCTTAAAAGTATCATCGATGGTCAGTGGATCCCCAGTGTTCAAGAGATCATCAATTAATAAACATGCACGACATGTTTCTAATCCACTGCAACAATCATTGCATGACTCATTTCATAGAATTTCAATCAATGAAGAAAACTCAGAAAGGGGGTTGGGGGAAAGAAAAGTTGTTTTTTCAAGGGTAGGGAGTACATCATTTGAATTAACAGAGAGACGAATGTTCTTCGTAGGGGTTCTTCATGGAGTGAAGGATGTTGAAATGGACTTTTTCACCACCAAATTCCATAGATAATGTACCATTATGGACATTAATTATGGTTTTGGTAGTTTTCAAGATGTGTCTCCCGAATATAATCAGGTAATGTCCATTCATCTTATTATCCTTCATTTTAAGCATATAAAAGTCAGTAGGAAAAATTAAATTTTTAACCCTCACAAGAACATCCTATAATACAGCAGAGGGGTGTGCGGTACTCCAGTTATCCAGTTGAACAATAATTTTAGTGGACTTCAGTTTCTGGACCTACAAAGTAGAGTAAATAGAGTGAGGCATCACATTTATATAAGCACCTAAATCAAGCATAGCATTAGAAAAATAATTCTCCCATATGGTGCACGGAATTGAGAATGTTCTAGGATCATTGCACTTGGTGGGAAGTGATGGCTCTATCAATGTTGAAACATTCCTCCCTAAGATCACTTTCTCATCACCTTGATTCAACCTTTGGTGTGTAAATATCTCATTTAGAAGCTTTTCTTACCGTGGAATTTTCTTCACAGCATCAATCAAAGGGATGTTAACCTGTACTTTCTTGAAAATATCCAATATTTCCTTATCAAGTTAAATTTCCTTTTGTTTTATTGGTAGTTTTTCCCTTTGTTGAAATAGGAGAGGATTGGTTGGGATAGTTGACTCATCAATGTACACACTCTTTCCTTTGGATGGGATTCTCTCAGGATGAGGTTCTTCAACATTTGGAACATTTTTAATGGTTGGGATGGAGGTTTCTTCAAGAGGGGACGACTCTAATGGAGGATTAATTTTACTTTCTATTCGTTTTACACTACTAAGTGTGATTGAATTGACATTTCCTTTATCCCAAGGGTTAACTATAGGTTGAGAGGGAATTTTACCTTATCTGTGACTTTGAATTTCACCCACTGAGTTAGCTAGTTAGACAAATTGGGTTTTGAGGACTTGTATAGCTGCCTGAGTGGTTTGTTAGAATTTAATATTTTTGGCATCCATTTGTTTCATCAAATCTTCTAGGATAGGTTCGGGTTTTGGAGGGGTTTATTGGAAAGGCCTTTGGGGTGATTGAGGATTTCTGGGTGGTGGTGGAGGATGACAATTTTTCCCTTGTTGGTTCCATTGTTGTTGAGGTTGGACTGAATAACCCCTTGCTTATAGTCTTGGCTCTCTTTCCACACAGGGTTAGACAGATAGTAAGGTTCTTGCCTAATGGGTTGGTTATAGGGGAATCCTAGAAATATTGCCTCACAAATCTCAAATGTTTCACTCAATTGAGGACATCGGTCAGAGTAATGGGTTTCAGAAGAACATATACCACAATGGATAGGAGGAGAAGATTGGGATTTCTCTTGGGAAAGATAAAGTTGTCGAATAAGGGTACTTACCTCTTCGAGCTTTCTATCCACCTTCTTCTTAAATTCATTACATTGTACCTTATGGACACTTCGGATCGGTACATTGGACCTTGAACCAAATTGTTGCGTGTTTTGCACCATGTTCTCAATTAGGGTTCTTGCAGCAATTTGGGTCATATCAACTAGCGCACCACCTACATCAGCATCAATCATATTTTGTTCATTATGGATTAATCCTTCCTAAAAATATTGAATTAAATGTTGATCACTTATTTGATGGTGCGGGAAACTTGAACATAACCTTTTAAAGCATTCCAGATATTCATGTAATGTTTCCCCTTGAGATTGTTATATCCCACAAAATTCTTTCCTTATTATTATAGTTCAAGGGGATGGGAATTATTTTTCAAGAAAAAGGCATTTCATGTCCGCCCAGCCTCTTATTGTATAATTAACATAATATAACCAATCTTTTTCATTGCCTTCTAGTGAAAAAGGTATTTCCATTAACTTTACCTGTTCTTCAACCACATTTTCAGGTTTTAGTGTAGAACACATCGTGTGAAATTATTTTAAATTCTTGTGAGGATCCTCTCTAGGAAGTCCATGGAATCTTGGTATTATATGAATTAAACCAGATTTAGTTCAAAATTGGGTGTCTCTCCTTGTAATTCAATATAGGTGAGTTTGATATCAACGTCAGGAGAGGATAATTATTTTAGTGTTTGATTGTCTTCATCCATTTTATTCATGTTAATATTAGTTTTTTGTGGGTTTCCTAATAAGAAGAAGAAGGATTGATATGAGTGTTGATGTTTTGTGTGTCCTCCTTCAAAGGTTCCCCTTGTGTATCTCAGGGTCGCTGATGTAGAATCCTCTTTGGTTCGGGTTCAAAATTTTGTAATTCTCCCAGAGTAGAATGCATCACACACAAAACCTATACAAGAAATAAATTAGAACACAAAAATAAATGTAAAGTTGAAGATAAAACAAAAAATCATTCACAAAATTTAAAAATAAAATTATCAAAAACATGCACTAAAACCAAAGCACTCCCCGACAACGGCACCAAAATTTGACCGCACTATCATGACATGTCAAATTGATTATGATTTTAAGATTTATTTATAATCTAGGGAAGACCCTAGGTCATCTCTTGAGGAGAGTTTATAGGTTTTGAGGTGTATTTTTAATAATAATTACTAAAAGAGGGGGGGAGGTTTTGAAAACAGATTTAAGTGAATTACATAATTAAAGAGTTAAATAGTTGACAAATAAAGGTGGTGTATTAATAATTATGAGATACTAAGATCATTTCAAGTTCACTACACATGTTGGATAGTTCATTATTCATAAATTTCAACATGGTTTTGTTTAATTCTTTGCTTGAAGGTTGTCAAGATCTTGACTCCCCTCTTGCCTCTTTAAATGATTCTTAAAGAACCACCCCTTGGCACAACCATCATGTTTCCAAGATTTTTTTATCAAAAAAAGAATAATAGGTCTAACAAAGAATACGTAAATCTTATGAATGTGTGATATAAATAGGATTATTGTGTTGTCCAATCAGAACAACCCATGATTCCCACTTGAAATATCAACCCAATTGGTGTTGAAATAAAAAGTGTTCCACTTAATTATATCAAATGAAATGTAATCATGGGAAGCATGTCAAGAAACAAAAAAATTAAAATATTCAACACACAAATTATACAAAACCTATAGAAGAACATGTGTTGTAACTCCCTCCCAAGTTTGTGTAGCTCCCTCGAAATGATCTTCCACCGTTTAGCTCACCATCGAGAGGTGGAGGAGGCTCGAGTTGAACTCCCTCTTCATCCGTGATTCTATTATGAGGATAGGGGCCTCTAGAACTCCTTGTATGGTTAGATGACTTATTTGGGTCTCCAAAATACAAGATCTTGGCCTCCTGTCTGAACAAACAAATGGGGAGCCCAAGGTGCCATTTTATAGGAAAATGGGAAGGTGGTTTTGAGCACAAATATTTATTAATACCACTTGTCACATGATTTTGACCTCCAGACATCCTTATCTCAATTTGGAGAAAAAAAATAAAAGATGTATCTCCACCTCTCTGATATCTCCACTACAGGTTTGGAATAATTTGGACACCTGTATCCCAAGATATGGACAAATCACAACACACAACTTTTGACTTCATGCAAATGCTGTGTGTGGGACAGATCAGGCCTGTTGGGAAAACAGATAGCTGAATGAGTCTTGGGTTTCTTCAAATGAAATGTAGCCCTTTGAATTTTGGACCATCCCACAAAATAGAATGCCCTTTGGATGCGCATTTTATGAGAAATGCACGGATGAGTCCACTAGTGTGCATGGATCTGGCAGAGTTTTGGACCATTTTTCTTGGATATCATCATGAGCCCTCCAAATTTCATCCTCCTGTAAGGGAATCATAAAAACAAGTAACATTTCCCTTTTTAAAAGTGATAAACACAAAATAAATGACTCAAAAATGGGATTCAACTTGTCATTAGTTTTTATAATTTTCAATATAAAACAAGTTTAGCACAGTGGTGTAAAGGTGAAAATTACACAGTGAATCATGCTATGATCACCTGCACCTCTCATATTCTATGACAAAGAATAGAGGAGGGATGTGCAACGGGACCTTCATTACCCCATCCATTTCCCTCTAGGATTTCTCTCTTTCAGGCCTCCATCCTAGAGTATGTCCCAATATCCATCTCCCTGGTCCTCTAACCATGAATAAGCCCCTTGTTTTCTCTTTGGGACGATAACAACGTGTACATCCAGCTTCATTCCCCGCATACGCATCTTTCGCGATGTGATTTTCAGGTCCTTGTTGCCTCTTATTTCTCACACCGAGTATGACTCATGTGGTCTTAGAGTAATCATTGACCATGGAATCCTTCTCGGGCCTCCCTATAGTGTAATTCCTAAGCCTCCATACCGAACAACATGGACTTAAATCTTTACCCCTATCCAAGAAAGATAAATAGGAATCCTCTCCAAGGTTCAAGTCCAACACTCATTGGTCCCGACCACTTCACGATAGTCCACCTTCATCTTACATGATGTTAAACTATATCCCTCATACCGAACTACGTGGACTTTGATCCTTTCCCCTATCCGAGCGAGGTACGTTGGAAGCCTCCCCAAGGTTCTAGCCAACACCCATTGGTCCCGACCACTTCACAGCGGTCCACCTTCATCCCGCATAACGTTAAACTATATCCCTTATACTTAACTATGTGGACTTTAATCCTTTCCCCTATCCGATCAAGGTACGTAGGAAGCTTCCTGGAGGTTCAATCCCAACACACATTGGTCTTGACCTCCTCACGACTATCCAAATTCATCCCAAATGTTGTTAAACTATATCCATCCCTCGGAACTATGTGGACTTTGATATTTTTCCCTATCCGAGAAATGTACATAGGAAGCCTCCTCGAGGTTCAAACCCAACACTAATCAAACCTGACCATTTCACATCAATTCACCTTCATCCCGTATGATGTTAAATTGTATCCCTAAAACTGAACTATGTGGACTTTGATCCTTGCCCCTATTCGAGCATGGTACCTAGGAAGTCACCCTAAGGTTCAAGCCCAACACCCATTGGTCCCAACCACTTCACGGCGGTCCACCTTTATACCGTATGACATTAAAAGGTATCACTCATACCGATTTGTGTGGAATTTGATCTTTGCTGCTATCTGATCAAGGTACGTAGGAAGCCTCCCTAAAGTTCAAGCTCAACACCCATCGATCTTGAACACTTCACATTGGTTCACCCCAGTCCAGCACGAAGTTAAACTATACACCCATTTTTTGGTTCAGCATGGAACTAAACTATATACCTTCAAAATATGTTGTTTTTTATCCATGTTTCCTAGAAAAAGTATGTAGGAAGCCTCCCATAGTCTCAACCCCAACCAGAAGTAATCCATTTTAATGCAAACTAGCGGTAAGACGTTATAACCCTAACCAGTGGTAATCCATTGTAACCCCAACCTGTTGTAAGCCATTGTAACCTCAACCTGTAGTAAGCTGTTTTATACCCAAATAGTGGTAATCCTTTGTAGACTCAAAATGATGGTAAGTTGTTGTAGTCCCCTTTGTTGGAACCCACATCTTTGGTCCTTCACATAGTGGAATGAAACCAACTCTCATGTCGCTAACCACTGGTAACCCTCAACATGTCTTTGGGTCGATGTCCTCTGTGAACACCCCAATTTTATGCCCCCATCCCGAAGTACGTGGAATTTTAATCCCTTTTACAAGGATATGTAGGAATCTTCCCTATGGTTTAGGCCCATAACTCATGTCCCATCATGGTCTCTCCCTCGATCCCCCATATGTTCTGGTAAGATCATGCCCAATCCCAAAGGTTTTATTTCCTCCAGGTCCCATCCATGAGTCCATTCTCATGGGCCACCTCCTTAGGTGGGCCATCGCCACACCAAACTATGTCGATTTTGATTCTCTACCATGGGGATATATAGTAAGTCTCTATGAGGATCAATCCCAACATCACTTTCATCCTCTTGTCGGTTCCATCCCATTCTTCTCATTCACTTCATTCAACCATACATCATCCATCTTAATTCTTACCCAAGCCACCACATCTCAGTAAGATCATGTCATCACTCTCATCACCACTCCTCTTGATACGTAGGATATTATCCATGCGTAAGCCCCAGCACCATCTTCGTGTCATTTTCCTCTATGCACACCCTGATTTATCACCCCTTCGAACTATGTGGGTTTTGATCCCTGTCTCTCAAGATAGTGTATGTAGGAAACCTCCCTGAGGTTCAATCCCAAAAAATGGGAAAACCTAGTGCCTCATTTATAGGGATACAAGAACCCTTAGATCTTTCTTCATTAGACTCTGTGTTCCACCTATCTAATAGGACTCTCAGGTGCTCCCTCCTAGGGCTTCACCCATCCGATCCACTCTTATCAACGTTCTGATCAATCTAATATGTCTCCTCCATATGTTAACCTCATGGAATACCCAATGTTAAGCATGGAAAGATGAGGAAAAACTAAGATACATGCCCACGATATATAATTCCCCCACACTCAACACGGATTCCTTGGGATTATGTGACCTTGAGAAGCCCTATCATAAGGGGAAGAAACTCAGACGCATCAATGTTCCAACGTCCAGACATGCCAGCGATGTCCAAAGGGACTACTCCCCTAACCAAATGTTGCGGCCCTAACTTGACCCCTTGGAATGTCCTAATAGAAGCAGTGTAATTAACTATCGTCCATGAATACATGGAAGTGGGAAGAGTTTCATGACCACAGTCGTAATCTTTAAGGGATACTCGGTCTTGGTGATGAGTTTCGAGGAGGAATCCACAGAAAGAGGAATCAACATTCCATTATCCCATTTTTGATCAAGGGTCAAACATCCCTGAATAAGAGATGGATTCCAACCACCTTTAGAAAGAGTAAATTTGGGGAAATATATTAGCTTGTCCTCTACAGATGGATGTGTGTCCTGGAAAAAGCATCAAAAACAAAAATGTTGAACCCGGTGTGAAATTATTCTTCTCAATGTGGAGATTTGTATCATTTGATACATTAGTGGATAAGTGTGTCACTAAATCTAGTTATCCTATGACAGGTCCTACCAACCAAATAGTTGTCCTAGTGTGAATCTCACCAGAAATTGGGGCAATTGAACATTGGACATCCCCGTCTGCGATGTTGTCAGTGTGGATACTTCTTACCTACCATAGAAGATGGAATCGTGTTGGGGCACTCTATGTCGCTTTCCTTCTTTCAGCACTAATGGTTGAATATACTTGCTTTACAGGACCCAAGAAGTCATGACCGGAAACCGATCACCACCCAACCATTGACACAAGGGTCGGGGAAACATCAACGCGACGATCTTGATTAACCTCAGCTCTTTTACAATGGTCTCCACATCCATGGATGTTGGGAACCTATTCCCCATCTCCCTATATGAACTCATTCAGAGAGGGGTAATTAATGAACTCGTCTGATGAAACAAGGAAGAGGGGGTTATCCAATATTGGGATATGTACCGATAAGTCCAACTGGCTTCTACGTCTCATCGTCTCCATCACCCCCATGGTCCGTGTAGGGAGACAATTCTCCCCACTCCAACCTATAATCATTTAGAGAGCCTCTCCCCAGAGTGCTTTTACGACTCCCTTCCCTATGCTAATGAGGTGAGGGAAGTCTGGGCCTACCCATCTATTATCCTAGCTATCATCCAACCCTAATGGCCACTAAGGAGGGCTCCTACTTGTCCGTGTTAGCGCCACAACCCAGACCCACAGGCTAATGATCATGTCAGTAATACACCTGTGTCATCAGCCCGGGTCTGGTTAACTCAATACCAGCGTTGGGCGCAAGCTGATGAGGATTCCCTTCAGGGGGTTTCATCATTAACGTCTACTGTGGACCATGACACCACTGATGTATACCTACAATTCCCCATTTATACCAAATAGGGGCACTCATATGTCATCTCAGTTCGAGGCCCCAACTACCCCACATGTAGGTTGGGAAGACACTCCTGGTCACTAACACCATTGGAATCCATCATGGGTCGACCCATGGCAATGACATCCAATACAGAGTTCCTCTCTCTGCCACCACCAAAGAGAGTGCATATCTTCCCCACTCCCATTCTCGGCATGGAGTTCCTCCCCATGACACTATCAGCCCGAAAGAAGGTCTTCCCCACTACACAAACACCCAATATTGAATCCTATTCCGCATTTATGACCTTGGGTATGGATCTGTTCTTCTTGTGATAGGTCACCAAAGTGAATATGTTAATCGCCTGGTCAATCATCGGTGTGGGGGTCTTCCCCATGTTCTCACTACAACTGATGAAGGTCCTCCTCATATCGGAAATCAGAGAAGTCATGGTGTTCCCCATTTCATCAGCACCCATTGTGGAGGCCTTCGTTGTGTTCAGATCAACAAATATGAGGTCCCCCTCTTACAGTCACTGCTAATGGAAACACACATGGAGGCACGACCCATGATCCTACAACTCCCTGCAGAGGCCCTACCCACTCTATCACTTCCCACAAAGATTATCTCTACATTCTAGCTAGATGGAATATAGGTCCTACCTATGTTCCTTTTGACATCTATCAAGGTTCCCCTCACACCTCGTCTCACCAAGGTAGAAGTCCTCTCCACTCCATAATCATTTCGTCCAAAGGTCCTCCATGAGTTGAAAATCAACCCTATCCCGAAGAAGAATCTCGAGGTAGGAGGGAGGGTTTTCAATGCCATAAAAAGAGCATAGAAAATTTTTAGACCGTGATTAAGACCATCTACTTCTCAGATTCTGAGGCAGAATGCGATTCAGCAATGCAACTCTCACCCTGATCTTTTGTGTCAAGTGTTGGGGCATAAATAAGACATATAAGCCTCATCCTTATAGAATGTGAGGTCCCCCAAATTCATGCCTACCTTCACAGATACATGTAGGGGATGGAATATTTGGCCTCTTTATAAGGCCTTCCCATGAAAGACATCCTGTCATTAATAGGTTCATTAATTTCCATGATGGGAGGTCATGGAGAGTTATTTTGGGGACACATAGAGGAGAAAAAACAAAATGGCCTACCACAAGTAACTATATCCCTTACGCTGAAGGTTGTGGTCTCCATCCCATCTTATTGGGAAGTGGGGGCTATGTAATTACATTTTTCTGAGGACAACCCAAGATGCGGCGGCTTGTCAAACAATACATTATATTATCTACTGGCCAGTCAACCATATCAATGGTCTGCTTCAATGTTGTTACCAGTCCAACAGCCACCCCTATTTGATGATTGGGGAAACCAAGGGCTAGATCACGATTCTGAGCTGATGATATTTTGTTAAATCCTTGTAGTAGACCATTTCGTAGAGATGTTTTGGTTAGTTGCAACTGCGAACTTCAGTGCGCCGAAATCGATTACCTAGGAGAAAGTCACTTGTTTTGGAAAAACCCTCTGGTCGATGCACTTCCTTCCCTATTATTAGTGAATTTCTTACCCCAATAGTCATGCACACTTTGAAGATATTGTCATGTATTGTCATATGTTCAACTTGGCCGTGGTCCACATGGCCCAGAGTCCTGAGTCACCCGGTCACCATCAGACCCTGTAGTAATGATTTTTTTAGAGATATAAAGTGCTCCACAGAATTATCAAAGAGTCTTCCCCCCCCCCACATTCAAGCCTGTGGTTGGGGGAATTATGTTTCCCTTCATTTTAGTTCTATCTGATTCCAGCCTGACTTGCCAGGAGATTTTGGGAATATGCCTTTAGGTATAGTCACGGTTAATATGGAAGACCTATCAAAGGGAGAGAACGAGCTAGATCTATTTGAATAGAACATACCCCCTAGGAGAGTTCCATAACTATTGAATCTGTTATGAAGGGTTAATTTCTAGAAATATAATTTACTAGGTCTTCCCACAACTACTGAGTCATTAGACCTCAGCAAGAATCCCAATAAGCGAAAAGAGCATCTTGGGGCTGTAAACCCCTCTGATGTTTCTAGCTTAGTGAAAAATATTGAAGGTGATCTCAAAAAGGTTGTGTTGAATAAATAGGTCATGGATCATAAAAGTATGTTCAATGATCTCCTTGATGAACATGTTGTGGAGCGGCGACCAGACTACGATGATCCAAGACCAGGGAAGGAGGGGCAGATACAACCCCCCCCCCCCACAGCAAGTTCCCCTAGGTGACCCAGACCATCCTTCCCACATAGATTGGGTATAATCTGGAGCATATGATAAGAGGGCGCAATATGTTTCACCAAATACACATGAGTGGCACGATAATCATCGGGACCCGACTCAAGTTCTCCCAACCTCTCCACAGTTCATCCCCCTAGAAGTCTTGTATGTAATCCCATTATTCGTTCCATGAGCTACTAGACCTACTTATCATGTTGAATAACCTCCCAATGCCCTGGTGATCAGGGATCCTTTCCATGTTAGAAACTCATTCTCAGGTGATCTGATGGAGGCACTAATTTCCTGTTTGGAGGCTTTGGAAACTCGACAGGTGGAAATTTTTCCTGATTGTAAGCCAAATCTGACATGGGTGGATGATATGCTAGAACCTCCTGGTTTAAGACACCCTACCTTTCCCCCCATTAATGGGATAGGAAATCTGTTGCATCATTTGGCCTACTTCATCTCAAGGTGTGGACCCATGCTGGGAACTCTAGCACAAAAAGAGGTCGCTAAACTCTAAGGTTTCCTACAGATATTGGAAGGTCTTGCATTTGTCTGGTATAGCCAGATACCCATTGGGTTGGTCGCCAGCTGGGAAGATCTTCATGGGAATTTTATTTACCAGTTCAGAACTACCACATGTAAGAAGAGTATTGAATACCTCTTCAATTGCAAGAAGAGGCCTAACAAACGAGTCACGAACTTTTTCACCTGGTGGAAAGGCCTCACCTACTCCCTGGATATGCTGCTGACTCATGAATAACAACTGAAAATGTGTGTGGGGAATGAAAAAACTAAATTGTCCCACTCTCTCATCACTCATAATTACCTCATAGTATTCTGTGATTTCTCTGATAAGGCCTTGAATTTGGAGGAAGCCTTGAAACAAGCCAAGAAATAGCATTTTTTGCCTCCTGCAATTCCCTTGAGAAGAGCCACTAAGGATGATTCGGTCATGGTAGAACAGATAGAGGCCCCAGTTAGTTATAATTTTTACCAGTGGAGCCACCTCTATATCTTTGTTGAGGCCCTCCACCTCAGGCACGACCTCTAGCTCAGCATCTCCCACACTAGAATTGGTAGGCACCCCCACGTAACGCACCTCCACTACCCTGGAAAGATAACCAGGTCCCACATCCTCGGTAGGCTCCTCCAGCCCCTTGTCAGGTTCAGGCTCCCAAATCCCCCTTCTAAAATAGAAGTAATCAGACTTACTCATTCAATTAAGCTCAAGTCCTTAGTTATTTTCAAAGAACCTTGGAATAGCTAATTTATATGGTTTCTGGAATGCAGTAGACTCGAAGAAGCAGATCTCACTGATCGCCCTAATTACATCCCCTATCCCCGGATCCTAGGGAACACCTGAATGTAGTGATATGTTTTTATAGACTGGATTCAAGACCAGGTTGAAAACAACGTAGTCAGGTTGGGCGCAGCACCGACATAGTTGGAGTGTGTATTCATATATCCAGACAATGACAGCGACGATGAAGGTGAGTAGCAACAGGTTTCTAACCCCGGATATCAAAAATATGGAAACTAGATGGCCTGCAAGGAAGTCTTCCAAGCCCATGGAATTATACACGCCCATTTGAATCAACATGAGCCTTCATAAGTCTCTACCTCACCAACACAAACTACTTCTGCATCAACATCTTGGTCTTCCTCTTCCTAGAAGGGAAAGCATCAGCGGTGCGAGGAAAAAAATTCTCCACTGATGTCATCGTCATCTCATACACTCAGTGAATTTATGACATGGGAGATGATGATTAGCCCCAAAATTCATCCAGTGGTGGATGATTCTTCAATTGATGACCAAGGGTATGCTTTGGTTAACACTGTGAAGCTTTTAAACCCCTACTTGATTCTTGATGATGAGGAACTGCATACAGATCCTCCCAACATCCCCAACCATCACCAATGTCGACGGATACATGGTTATGTGAGCCAATATAATATCTCTATTAGTACATTCATCCTTGTTGTGCATGTAACTGAAACTAGAGAACATTCCCTATGTAGAGCTTCGCACGCACAGTCTTTTCATATGATTTCACTAGGTTTTCATTCACCACAATTTTTTCTACTTGATCAGGGAGAGCCATAGAATTTATTCCATGATCTACCACGTTATGTTACGGACTAACCTTATTCGTCTAGACATCATCTGGTAGTCTCTCCATTAGTTTCTACTAGGGATTAGCTGGACATTCCCAGCACCAGTCCGCCATCAATTCATCCAGAAGGGCCTATCAAACCTCCTTCCATAGAACGACCTTCTGTCAGTAGAAGTTCACACTTGTAAAGGAAGTGTAATATTTTTAAAAATATTTCCATCATCCCTGCGATTCTCCCTACCCTCGAGGCCCTCCTCCTATCAACAGATATGTGTGAATCCCTTCCTAAGGATTTAAGAATCCCTCTCTAGTTTGAGATGGAGGTAGAAGCTGCAGAAGCCTTCCTTGCTGAGGCAGCCAAGCACACAGAATGTCTGGTTGTTATCTCTCTCTCAAGAAGATGAAGGATCTCCTATACAGTGGTATATCTGCCCACTATATATCACTGGACACTTCGATGGTGTGGAATTCTTTCACTGTCTTGTTTACACTGGCTCTGGGATCAACCATCTCTTGACATGGACACTCTGAAAGATGGGATTGTCTGAGGTAGATCTAAGTCCTTTTGTCCTTATTATTCAAGGTTATGATAGGATGGAACAGATGTAAATCAGAAAGATATGTCTGAAGACCTAGTTTAGTGGCCTATTTTCCAGCACCGAATTCTTGTTTATCTTACAGGACACTGCCTACAACATGTTCATGGGAAGGCCGTGGCTCCACCTACACTCGGTAGTCAATTCTTCGTATCATCAATGACTTAAGTACTCCTTTAATGGTTGAGTAGGCATACTCCAAGGTGGCGTGTCTCCCTTTTCATCTTGTGAAGCCAGATACCTGGATTATTCCTATTACAAGATTAAGGACAAGCATATCCAGGCTAACGAGGTTGAACCCTCTACGACTGCAAATGACCCATGGGCAGGCCTGGATAATGCCTGCACTTTCCAAATCCACCCATTTGAGTACACGACTCCGGATTTGTGGCAATGTGTTTTTGTCTCTGTAATTATGGAGAAGAAAATATCCAATTCTAAGAGACGTAGGGAGATCATCTTGTATTCCTATACAAATCTGACTCTGATAATATCAGATCCCCCTACTCATATAAGGTAACACGATTTCTTCCCCATGGAAATGGCGATACGTCATACTTTCTTATTTTACCAGACTGGGGTAAACTGGCTCAAGAAAACATGCAACCATTTCTTTGACATCATAAAGCGCGGCCCCTTGGTGAGAAGTCTAGATGGGATCAATTTTACATCTTTCATCTCTATGGTTTTAGTGTTATAGGAGTCCCATGATGCGATGTCCACAACCTCTCTACCTGGCACCAATGAACCATCGGGATCTGTCGACTCAATTTAATCACCTCCTACTGAGGATGCCTCCTAGATATGTGAAGAAGAGGATTTAGAGGAATCTCCTATCACTTTAAAATAAGGTGTCTCTACCACATTAGACTTATTGGTTCAAGTGAACCTCGATAGTGAGACGGATCTGAAGCATGCATTGATCAGTGCCGCTATGCCCGTCGAAGAACAATAGTGATACATGGACTTATCGAAGCAGGATTGTGATGTATTTACCTAGATTTATGATTATATGCTAGGACTAGATCCTCAGGTCGCCTTCAACCACCTTGGTCATCTAGGGAATCATCACGGGTTCAAACAACCTCCAAGAAAGGTGCACCCTTCTCATGGTGCCATGGTTGAGGTCAAGGTTGATAATATCATCATATATAACATCATCAAGGAGGTCCAGTACCCCATATGGTTAGCCAACATCGTTCCCATCAAGAATAAGAACAGATAGATCAGAGTCCTCATCGACTTCAAGGATCTCAATTGTCACTATTTTATGGATGATTTTCCCATTCCTATGACAGAAATGTTGATTGATTCCACCATAGGGTTCTAGGCTCTCTCCTTCCAGGATGGGTATTTTGGGTATAACCAAATTCGAATGGCCCCGAAGGATGAATATTATATAGCCTTCAGGGAAACACAAGGTACGTTTTCCAACCAGGTAATGCCCTTCAGACTGAAGAATGAAAGTTCCACATATCAGTGTTCCATGCCTCACATAATTAAGTAGATCTTAGATATATTGGTGGAATTCTATGTGGAAGATATGGTGGTCAACTCTCACCAGTTCCAGGATCATCTCAAATATCTCGAGAAAGTATTTTTCTTCCTCTGGTCCCATAATCTGAATATGAACTCATTAAAGTGCACCTTCGGGGTCACCTCATGAAAGTTTCTCAACTTCACTGTCTGATACAGAGGCATCAAGATTGATTCATAGAAGATCAATTCTATTATCCAATTGTCTCATCCGAGATAAATTCGGGATCTTTGAGTTTATCAAGTACACTTTTCCTATATATGCTGATTCATTGTGAATCTGGATGGAAAGTGTAGTCCCTTTTCCCAGCTCATGAAGAATGGTTTCGATTGTCATTGAGATAAAGAGTGTCATACTTCTTTTGATAGAATAATGAAGTACCTATAACAGCCTCTGGTCGTGATCCTATCTGTTTTTGGAATGCCACTGGTCCTTTATGTGACAACTGTGGAATAATCTCTTGGCTCCCTTCTCTCCCATTAGAACAATGAGGGAATGGAGAACATTCTATACTATCTAAGCTGTATGCTCCTTTATAAAGAGACCATATATTCCTCTATCGAGATAAGCTACCTTGTGCTGGTATTCGCAGTATAGAAATTATGACACTACTTGCAACATCATGAGATACATCTAGTGTCCTGAGTGGATCCACTAAAGTACATTCTAAACCACACTATGTTAACAGGTCATCTAGATCGGTGGTCAGTGATCCTCTAGTAATTTTAAATCAAGTTTGTCCCCCTAAAGTGTATTAAGGGGAAAGCATTGGCATTCTTATTTATCGATCATCCAGCTCTCGCGGACCAGTCCCAGGATCTTGATTTCCCAAATGAGGTCATCCTCTCAGTAGATCGATCCATTCTATTTTATCAAATTCACATTTATGGTGCTTCCTGATGTCTTACCAATATAATACTCAATTATCCCAAACTCAATAGAGTGGGCTTGGGTATCGTCTTGATCACGCCAGCACAAGCTATTCTGCTATAGTCATTCCTGTTTTCAGAAAGTTGTACTAATAATGAGGTATAGTATTAGGCCCTCATTACCAGTCTCGATCTGGCCCTTGAGATTGATGTTACCCACATACATGTGAAGGGGGACTCTAAAATAGTCATCAAACTAGTCAACAGTGTCTACGTCGTCAGGAATCCATAGCTCATACCATTGTTGGAACATACCCTCTAGTTGATGGCCTAGTTCCCATCTCAACCAAAAGTTACTCTTTTCCCTAAGTACCAGAATGGTCGAGCCAACACCTTGTCCAGTATGGCTACATCTCTTGCGGATCTTAATCAGGATGAGTTGATTGTCCATATAGTGCGTCATAGATTCATCGCTCATGTTGCTCCAGACGATGACCATAGCCCACAGGTAAGCCACCTTACCACTGGTTCCCCCACATCAGGACCCCTAGGACCCCTGTCTTAGTGATGGATGTGACTCTTGAATTGAGAACCCCCATTATCAATTATCTCCAACATGGTAATCTCTCAAAATATTTAGTCGAGCATGAGTGAATCTGATGACACACATTGTAGTTCACCCTCTAGAGTAGCCCTGGTCTTGAGAATATCCACTACAGATGTGGGTTTGATGGGTTTCTCCTCCGTTGCATTCAAGGAGGAGAAATTTCTCAGGTCATGTAGGAGGTTCATGCCAGTTCCTTCAAGGATCATCATACCGGGCTAAAACATCCTCACCGGATCTGGAGATTCAGATATTTTTTTCCTCCTCGATCTGTTGCTGCATCGAGTTCACCAAGAGGTGTCATGTGTACTAAATCCATGAATTTTTTTTTCATCATCCACTAGAACATCTCTACACTACTAGGTACTTTTAGCTCTTTTGGTATGGGGACTCGATGTAGTGGGACCATATCCCTCGACAACAGCTCGCCAATATGGGCTTATCCTGACCGCTATTAATTTCTCTTCCATGTGGGTAGAGGAATTTAAACTCAATAAGGTCTAGGCCCATTCTATCTTTGAGTTTGTGAGCTCCAACATCATCTACTGATTCGGAGTCCCTCACTCCATCCTCACAGATGATGGCACCATCTTCTAGGTAGCCGAGATAGTGAAATTGTATTCCAAGTATAACATCTATTCTAAAAATACATCCCGCTATCATGCACAAGAAAATGGGAAGATCGAGGTGTTAAACAAAACCATCTCTATCATTTTGAAGAAGATGTTTTTTCAGAACAAGAAGAGATAGCCAGAAAAACTCCCCAACACTCTCTGGGCCAATCGGACGACAACTCACAATTCCACTCAAGTGACCCCATATTCCCTAGGGTATGGAATAGAGGAATTCCTACCCATCAAGATTCAGTTTCCTTCATTGAACACAACTTTATATAGTAAAAAGACACAAGATAATGTATCCCAAACCCATCTGGCTGAACTGGAAGTGCTCGACGAAAATAGGCATTGTGACCTACAAAATTTGAAGAGGTATCATAATAAGATAACCATATATTTAAACAAGAAAGTTCACCTCCACTCTTTCTTACAAGGTGAAATGGTATTTTCTTTGGTAACTCCAATGATACCTCGTAGAAAAATACCCAAATAGGATCGCAAATGGGAAGGACCTTACATCATTCATAGGGTTTACCGCAATGTCGTTTACTCCCTAATTACCATGGAGAGTGAGCTTATAACTCCTCCTTCCAATGCCAAATACCTCAAGAAATAATTTTCTTGAGTAAATCTGTCCTACAAGACAATAAATAGTGACATCCTTACCGTAAAATGTTAAATTTCATAATGTGTCTGAGTAGCGGGACATAAAACCACTTGGCACTTTTCCCACAATACATTAAACTATATGTCATCCAACATGACATTAAAATGTATATGGTCCAACATGACCTTAAACGGTCTTGTATTTGCCGCATGATTTTAAAATGCATAGTCTATCTAGGTTGAAGGATGCAAAACTACCTAGAACCTATCCCTCATGATGATAAACTACAAAATGGTCTGAGCTCAATGAACGTAAGCTAAGATCTCTCTACGTCCGTGCTGCATGACATAAAACTGCACAACATCTTCAAAACTACGTATGGATTGATTCCCATCCACATGAGATATGTTAGAATACTCAGACACTTCGTCTTAGATTCTAGCCCCAAAATCCTTCTCATTGACTACCCCACTTGGCATGGTTCCCTCAGGGGATTGAACATAGTGTATTGTAGACATCCTTGGACTCATCTATGTCAGGTTTCTAAGGATTTGAACACGTTCCCCTCCTATTCTTCTATCCTCCCACATCCTTACCACACGACGTTAAACTACATGGATTCAGAACTATGTATGGCTTGATTTACATCCTCATGAGATATGTAGAAATGCTTAGAAATTTCGTCTGTAGGCCCAGCCCTGAACTATAAGATCTCCCCTTGGTTCTAGCCCCTTGGCCCAGATGCTCTTCAAAACACATGGTGTGGTGTAGGATTTGTTTGCTTTCATTCACGTCAGTTTTATCAGTACCACACCATATATCCCCCTCCATTGAGATCTCGGCTTCTTTCACCCATGCCACCATGACGTTAGACCATGGTCATGTTCATGCTACACACATTCCCTTTATTTGGGTCCTTATCATCTTTCACAATTGAATCCCCCCTGAATGATGGGAATGTTAGGCCCCAGTGCTCTCCTATCATCTTGGGTCAACGTCCCAGATAATTTCAATTAAAAAATAAATACAAGTACCACATTGGAAATTTGGTAAGCAGTCAATGATCATTTTTTCCCATTTTAGGTCACACGATATGAATGCTGTGTTTTGAATATGGTGAACAACCATCCTTCATCGTTATCGTCACCTATATATGTCCCAAATATTGGCTGCCATGATTCATTTCATCATCTTATCCCTTTAAAGGTCAGTATATCTTGATCAGGGATGTTTCTCTGGGTGGGATCGACCCCACCCGATCTCTTTTCTTTATTGTCATGCCCTTATGTGTTGGGGAGAACCTGATCTCATTCCTTGTTTCCCACACCGCGCACGGATCATGTGGGATTTGGAGACTTGGTAAGGAAATACCCACATAATGGGTTATGTAATCATGGCCTTAGCTCTATGACCTTAAAATAATATCACCACCATCCTCATCATACGACGTTAAACTATGTAATATTTCCTTCACTCAGGGATGTAAGACCACTCATCACTTGTCCCGTGTGACGATAAACTACAAGTTTGCTGGGACATTCTATTTATTTTGCATCCTCATGTCCCTCGACCTTTTGAGCCCCCTAGAACTCACTTATGATTGTGTGGTGTGGGGTGGAATCTATATCCTCATTCATGTCAGACCATTTTTTCGACACCACATACATCCCCTTGGTACACTCCTCCAATTAACAACCTCACCACATGACATTAAATTGCACCACATATCCTAGAACTATGTTTGGAATGATTTCCATCCTCATGTGATACATAATAAAACACATACTCTTTTCCATCGGGTCCAACCCAGGTTCATTTATTCTTTCTCTCGGCCTCTTGGCTTGAGTTCTCTATGGGAATTATGAATGCTGTGGCCTATGTGGGCTTATGTACTCATTCACGTCGTTTTATTCTCTACTCCATAAAAATTCCCCGTTGAGATACCCCCTCCCATCTTCATCCTTACTGCAAGAAGTTAAACTTCATGGAATCTTCAAAACTACATGTGGCTTGATTCCCATTGTCATGGGATATGTAGAAATGCCCAAGAATTGTTTCTTCATGTCCTACACTATTTCTAGGAAACCTCCTCATCTCTCCAGCCCATTGTCTTTATTCCTCTGGGAGGTGGGTATGTGGTGTGGTATGGTCCTATTCCCTAATTCACGTTGAGTTTTTAATAGCCATGACATGTACCTATCCCTCTTGAGATCTCTTCCTCCCCTTATTCTCCACTCATCTCTTCGATTCAGCTACTCTTGAATTGGGCCCCTCAACCCTCTTTGGCAATTCACCAATGTTCCCAAGAGAACAGTGGTTTAGGACTTATAGTGTTGGATTCTACATAGACATGTTATCTCTCAGCTTCATGATTCATGTTCCCCTACATTTGGGATTTCAACATCTTTCACATTCTAAAGGACCCCCAAACTGCATGGATTCTAGGCCCCAGTGCTCTCCTACTTCTTTAGGCCAACGTCCCTGAGAATTTTGGACAAAAAATCGATACAAGTCTCGCATTGCGAATATGGTTAGCTGTCGACACTCATTTGTTGTTCCCATTTCAGGTCACACAATATGGATTTTGTATTTCAAATATGGTTGACATCTATCATCCATCATCGGGACACCCTATCCAAATATAAATTTTTATTTAAAAAGACACTTTAAGGGAAAGTGGGGAACCATTGTTCACAAAACAGAGACCACTATGTGCTGATAGAGACCACAATGTTATTGAACACAAGGCTAAGGTGATTCGAGTCAGGCACTCAATATAATTCCCAATGCAGAGTACTAAACTGAATGTATGGATCCTCCCTGATAAGGTCTTTGTGGTGAGGAATCATTCTGCCCATCGTCTGAATAAATTATTCCATGGTTGAAACCTTAGGCAATGATTCGGTCTTTCTTGTCAATCCACACTTGTTTCTCCTCATTGGCCTCAACCATCACACACCTTTCATATATTCTTAAGATATCCTCATTTGAGGCATTAGGTATAAGGACTTACTCAATCATTTCTTCCTTGGAGTGAATAATGAGCTTCAAACACTCCCCTACCTCTTCCATCACTCTTGGTTCTCTATTTGGATCACCACTTTCTCCGTGTTGTAGGCCTTTGATACCCTTGCTACTGCCTTTCTTGGCCAACCTGGTTTCCATTGGTTTAGGTAAGTGAGAATAGTCTTTACATCCCATGGGTTTTTTCCCTGGACCACAATGCATTTTCCTGAGTCACACTTCCCTTTGTTCCCTTTCTTCCTTCATGGTTTGTGGGGACCTAAACAGTCTAAACTGTCTAATGGGAGATAGTTGAGACCGTCATCTCCTAAGTCATCATCCACGTGTGTCACTTCATGTAGTTCTAGACTTTAAAAGCGGTTTTTCAATGAAACCCATGGGCCCTGCCTTGGCCTGCTCGGAGATTCCACCTTGCCTGCGTTAACCTCCAGGACGTTCTTAATCATCCCCTCTCTACCAGGCTTTGAGGATAAGGGAATGTTTGGGTCCAAGGGACCCAAGACAGTAACCCCAACCTGGTCGCCTTGTCCTGGAGAGGATCCTGAGGCCATGATTGAACAAATATGCCCCTGTAGTGACATTACAGGAGTTCCAGCCTCCTTATGGAAGACCTCCCTAGGCCCATTACTACACGGTGGCCAATTTGAACATGTGGGCTACACATAACCGTGACCCATAAAATGAGGCAGCTGATTAGTATCCTCCCAACCCCGACCATGGGTACCCCCAGGTCCTTGGCCCTTACTGACTGAGGATGTATTCAACACCACTTCTACATTCTCTTGTTTCCCTTCTACAGAGATTGCTGGAACCAGACTCAGCGCATCCACATCCACAGATGCCTTCAGACCCATGCCACCTACATGTACTGTCTCCCCCGGCTTCTCCTGCACCACTTGGCTAATACCTAGATCCTGTCTCAAGCGGGCGAAGACAGCCTCCACCCACGACCCTGACTCCTGAGGAATGCCCTTGACTGCTCTTGGAGAAATCGTAAAGGGGCAGAGAAAATGGTGAACCTCTACTGCAAAACCATGTACCTCTCGGGGGTTTCCATCTTGAATTACTGGGAGAATAAGATCTTCCCCTTTTGATGGATGGAAAACCTTCGCTGAGGCCTTTCCGCCCAGAGTCTCGACATCCAGCACATTTAGAGACGACCTCCCATCCTGTGAAACATCAGCCGAGCAACCACGATGATAGACATGGGATAAATTCCCCAACCGGCGATATGAAGAGTAGAAGTCAGACAACGATTTGAAAATCACAGGTTGTCTGCACCGGAATTCCTCTCCAACCGTGATCCAAACAAAGTCAATAGCTGGTTTCGAAACATCAACCTCAACATAGATACGTGAGGAGATAGGATGACAGATCGACTCGGTTCTTCTATCATAGCACAAGTAGTGACCAACCATATTTCCTAGCATACGAAGAATAGCCAGGTTTTGAAAGGGGAGGGGGAGTTCATAGAAACTGACCCAAATGGCTATCGACAGAGCATCACGGTTCATGTAGAAATAATAGGACCAGTGAGAGAGGTAGAAACGAGATCCATTGCAGATATGTGTTGCTCTGGACCACATGATTATCAAGTCTTCCTCCGATGATAAGTGAACCATTATGTGCTGCTTATCAAGAAGACCCACCATTGCACCGTTTTTTAAACCTCAGGAAGTGAAAACAAACCTGTCAAAACCGTCGACCGAAGGACGACAATGTCTGAAGCAATCCACCAGGGTTAGATATAGGCATGTCGAAGCTCCATTGAATTCTGAATATGATAAAGGGATGTTAGGGAATCTACTATGGAGATCAAAAACTTTGGGGCTGACATCAATATAAGGAAAAGGAGGGAAAAAACTAGGTTGGAGAAGGGGGAGAAGGAAGGTCGGGAGGCTGCAAAAGGAGGTCCCTCCCCCTCCGGTTGGAAAGGTACTAGGATTAAATACATCCTCATCGTGACACCTCCATTAAGCCCTAAATATTCATTTCATGATTCACATCATTTTCCACTCCAGCATGTCTAAGTGGAATTTTGACACTCTTGTTGTTATCCCTCAATGTGCGTTTTTAGGTTGAGAGGACAAGGCCATAGTGAGACATCCTTTGAGGCTCCACACCTTTTCCCCTTTTCATGTATTCCTCATGTGGTAGAGTCCTTCTCTTCCCTTGTTTCCCACATAGAGTGCTGCTCATGTGGGATTAGGGATTTCATCAATGTTTGCGCCTATTTGGAAGAGTCTCGCTTCTCAGAGTCCAAGATCTAAGACCTTAAACTAATATCTCTCTACGTAATTTCTAAAAGACATTGAAATACACATCATCTTCAAGAACTACGTATCGATTAATTCCCATCCTTATGGGATATGTAAGAACACTTGGGCATCTTGTCTTTGGGTCTAGCTCAGGTTCCTCTAATTATCTCTTTTGTTCGGCCTTTCGGCCCAGGAATTAGTAGGATTATGTGGTGTGGTGTCTATGGGATTATTTACTCATTCACTTCATGTGTGAAATATCCTCACCACATAATCCACTTTTAGGAGCTAGTCTCCCGTGCATGTTGTCCCGCGTGATGTTAAACTGCACTCTCATAACTACATTGGGGTTGATTATCATCCTCATGGGATACATAGGAACACCTAGATGGTTTTTTTCTCAAGTTCATCCCCATATTATCTATCCTTTTCTATCCCCTTGGAACAAGGTTTCTTCCTCGGAATTGTGTGTGGTGCTCTGTGGACCTCGTACTCATTCATGTCGGGTATGATTTATCATGCCATGCACATTCCCCTCTAAAACCATTTTTCTTCTGCATGTGTCCAATCCATATGACTTTAAACTATGCTTATTAGTCCCACATGACATTAAACTATTGTTTCTATAATGCATGACATTAAAATTCATGGGTTGGTCCTATCATATGACCCTAAACTATGACTTTATCATCCTAGACGCATGACGAAAAATGGCACCGCATTGTGATGTCCTCACTCGAGGAGACATCGTGTTTGGTATCGGGCATACACCATGCCATTTTTCAAGGCCTATATATGTCTTGATTCTTATATTGATGTCTGGATTATCCATCATTGTTTTTTTTCTTCACAAAAAAGAACTCACATCTATCCTAAAGAACAAACCAGATCTATCAAATGCCGCTTATTCTTTTTTTGTGTGCTAGACCCGCACGATAGTATTGTCCATGGAATTGGTACCCTACCATGCCACTTCTATAACTATGTACGGCTCGATCCCCATTAAAATAGGGTATTTATAAATTCCCACACACTTTTCCTCAGGCGCATCCCAACTTTCATTTTTGGTCCCTCGACCTAAAACCTCTCTAGAAAGCATATGGTGTGATATGGGCTCCTACTGTCCTCGTTCACATTGGATTTTGTAATTACCACACCATGTGTCACCCTCCCTACATTATATCTAGGGTCTGATATCTAAGACCTTAAAACTAAGATCCAATTATCATTGTCGCAGGATGCTATACTGCATAGCCTTTTCAAGAACTACATGTGGCTTGATTCCCAAACTCATGAGATATGTAGGATTGTGCAGACATTCCATCTGTGGGTCCAGCCCCATGAATCCTAAATCTACCCCATTTTCATCCCCTTGGAATTAACACTTTTGGGAGTATTTGGTGTGGTGAGAATCTTTTGGGTTAACATTTACATCAGGTTTTGCAACAACAGCACCATATGTTTCCCATATCTCTTCATAACCTGGTCCGAGTTCCAAAACCCTAAACTAAGATCTCCCTACGAGAACAACACATCGGGTATGGCTACTTCACCACCCTGATTGCATTCAATTAAACTAGTTACCCTCTTAATGGTCCACTCTAAGACCTTAACCTAGGAGTGTGCGACCCCAGGACCCTTGTCCTTGGAAAGGGATTTGACTTCCTCTATCTGACATGTCTCATTGGCATACTCAAATTCATCGTGGCAAAGAGCCAAAGGTGTAGAATTTTAACATAAGCATCCCCTCTTTTTGTGTCCATGATTCATGAGCCCTTTATTTGGATCTTCAGCCTCTTCCACGTCTGAAGGGACTCTCTTTATGGCCTAATCTCATGCGACATTAGGCTCACCTACTGTTTTGGGCCAACACCCATGAAGACCCCAGACGACATTTGTGATAGGTCCCATGTTTCAAACAAGGTCGGTGGTCGAGCCTCATTAGTCTTCCCCCATTCTAGGTTAACACAAAATAGATACTATGTTTCAAACATGGTTAGAAAATATCCTCAACCATCATGCCCCTATCCTTGCAATTTAGATCTCAGGCATCCTGATTCGCATCTTTCAATTCCCTTATGATTAAGTAGAATTCCAACATATTTATTTTTTACCCTTCATGAATTTATGTGCGTTAAGTTGGAAGAACAGTAATTTTTGGAAGTTGTTCACCTAGAGTTCCATTACTCCTATTGTGTTCCTCCTTGTAGTAGGAAAATCCCATCACTGCCCCTTGTTTCCCACACCGTGCATGACTCATGTGGGATTAGTGCTTTTTGTGGAATGTGTACTAGCATAGCTGTGCCACACAAGCCTTTTTCATCCTGCATTATGTTAAAATGTAACCCTAGAACTATGTATGGCTTGATTCCCATCCTAATGGGGTATTGAGGAACTTATAAATACTTTTCTTTGGGTATATCCCCATGTTAGGACACCTCTGGTCTATGGACTAAATAATCCCATAGGGAACATGTGGTTTGGTGTGGATTTCTTATGTCCTCATTCACATTGGGATATGTACCATGTCGGGCATTTATTTTCTGGAAAACCTTGCCCTCAATACTTTAAATTAAACTATGGTTCCACCCTGAACAAGTTCAGGATGCCTCATGATAACTATGGGGCGTGTTAGCTTCCTCTCCACAGAGTATTTCACCCGCCAGTATTGGTCTGTGACCACCAAGGAGGTCATGTCTGGCGGGTGATGCGCCCACCTAATGTGTTTCCACCACAGTGGTGTAATTTCATGATTGTTCGAATCCATTCAAAAAACCCATCACTCTAACCTCCATGACTTGCGTACCATTTATTTATACCCTCATCCTCTTTCATGCCTGAAGAAACCCCCTAATTGTATGGATGATCGGCCTATGGCTTGTCTACTATATTGGGTTAACATTCTAGAAGACTAATGGATTGCATATCGGGTATGTCCTTGTGTTTCAAACATGGTCATCGGTCAGCCCTCATTTTTTATCTCCATTTCAGGATAACATAATTGGGATACTATGTGTCGAACACTATCAATAGTTATCCTTTATTGTTGTGCTTCTCCTACAGTGTTCCAAAATATGGGTATCGTTATTCACACTTTCCACTCCTCTATGTTCGGATTTATTCTAACTCCCTTGGAATTATTCTGCTCGTGCACTAGAGAATATTGGGAAAATAGAAATTCAATTGTTCTGAGAACTTCATTCTCGAGTCAGCACTCCATCTTTCTTCCTAGAATCCCAAATTTTTCAAATATACACCGGATTACCAAATATTTTTTGTCACTCCCACATTCAAATGAAGTAACGATGCGGTCATCCCTTGTTTCAAACATCGAGTACGACCAATGTGTGCTTACAAATTGATTTCTGGATATTTCATGAATATGATGGAAATGCAGCAGACCAAAGAAAAATAATGGAACTCATGCACACAGTCGACACAAAGAATCTAAGAATGAAATAACGTTTATGAGGTTGTAGACACTACAAAACCCAAGGATTGACCCCTACCATCGATGGGTTGACCTATTCAATAAATTTTTCCTCTCCTCTACTCTTTGGATGGTGGCATCCAGGATTTATTGTTATCTATTAATATCCTGCTTATCCTCGGCGATGAAGGGACATAGTTCCTCAGTTGTGATCTGGGTGTGCTCCTCATTGGATCGGGTGATAGACATCTCCTTAGTGGATCGCTTCATCTATTATTCAGCCTCTTCCAGTTAGACCTTTATGCATGATATGAGCCCAGATTGTGCATCAAGGAAAGAAAGTTACTCATTTTCACATTCCCTCAACCACTGAATCTCACTATCGGCCTCCTGAATCTTTTGATGTTCACCGATTTCCTCCAATTCCATCCCACACCAATTCCATGATCAGGCTCCCAAATTGTCTCATACATGATTTTTTTTATGAGAATATTAGGATTTTGGGCATCCAATCCTCCAGCGCATAGTTCGTACAGTCAGGAACAAAGCATTCACATCTGGTCTATCTATTTCACTTGACGGGTCTCCCCAATGAAGTGCTTGATCAACTTCCATGACCAGCGATAGACCGTTTTCAATCCTCTTCATCTGAAGTTGTCTCATACCGATTAGTGGGGACGGTGGTTTCATATGTAGGGTATGCCTCCAGGAACTCATCAGCAGGGTCTTCATCCAATGTCTGATCAGGTGGGTGAGGACCCATGTCATCCGATTGATCCCCATTGTTATATTCCACCTCAATGTCTTCAGGTTCTATCTTACTAATAGTTCCACTCATGATTAGGAGCGTTGTGGCTTGGTTAGTATGGGCGTCCACTTCAATTGACACCGACATTTTCCTAGGAAAGGCAGCACCAGATGCTCCATTCATCCTCACCAAGGCGACTAACACCATTTGAAGAATTGGGCATACAAAAAGTGCACAAACATTATTTAACTTGATCAATGGATTACAGTTATGAATTCTATGAAGAATACATAAATAGTTCAAACAGTTGGTCTCTCCCATGAACAATTTCCATCGAGACCCTAAGGCGTGTCCCTCCGTATATGGTTGGGAAATCTGAAGACTCTAGGAGAACCACCATGGGTATCATGGCCCTTCTAGGCATGATAAATGTCGTTGTTTCGGGTGAAAATCTAGAAGTTCCCACAGCTGCATCTACCAATGCGCGGGATAGGGTCTTGGGTATGAGGCCCACCTGCATAGGTCAAATATTAGTTGAGAAGGCCTACGTGACCGGGATAATAACTACATGAAATTGGTTTAGGTTTTACCACAAATGCCTCTGAAAACTCCTCCACTTCTGAGTTTGTGACCTCACCCTCCTCTAGAGGGCTCCCTCTACCAGCCTCCTCCCCTGAGAAAGACCCTTTAGATTCTTCTGGAAGAGGGAATTTCTCCATTAATTTGGTGGAAACAATTGTCGAATTATCGTTTGATCAAGCAGTACCTTCACTTGTTTCATCATGGGACGCAGAGCACCCCAAGAGTGCACAAAGTCCTCCATCTCGTCAATGTTCTTCTCCCCCTCCACCTGAGACACCACAAAGCCGGACCTAGGAGGAATGATCCCTGGAAATTCCTTACCAAGATGGTTTAGATGGTGCCGCATCTTGTAAGGGTTGAGGAATTGTCTATTGACATCCTAGATGTCCCAAGCCTCTAGAAAGAAAGCATTCTCAAGCATACCTATATGGCACAGCTGCTTCCCCAGAGCTTGAGTGGGTATCCTATGGAACCCCCTGGGCGGCCTCACCTCCAGATGACTCTACTCCTCTGGGATCATCGGGTCCATCGTTGACGCCTACCTCTCGGTTGGTGCATGTCTCACTGCTACTACAGCCATGCCACCACTGTATTTCCTCACCTCCTTCCATCTTCGGCCTTGAGGTTGAGGGGGGGGGACCCCATCACTGGTATGGATGGTCTTCTGCCTCAGCATCTAGCCTGGGTAGGAAACCTCCCAACTCTTAGTGTACTCCTTCACCATCTTGTAGGTAGTTGTGGGTGGAGGAGGCTCATTCCACATCTTCACATCCTCCCATGTGAACATGAGCCACATCTGCCTCATCACACACGGGTGATAATCATAGAGCACTCCCAAGTAGACCAGTGGGTGAGGCTCTGCATGCATAAGAACTACCTCATGAAATGGTGTGGGTGTATGTCTCACAGAGAGGCTCCCGGTCAACTTGCACCAACATGACTCCACCCTGAAATTCCAAGTGGTAGGACTGATTCTCCTCCATTCTCTAGGATTCATCAGTGAAAACACCTATTGGCAATGGGAATGGATGGAAGTTTAACTCGTACGCCTTTCATACCCAATTCAGCACCAATGGCAGTGTCAGCATTGTGGGAAAACACCCCACCATGTTCAGAATAGTCGGTCGTAAGTCTAAACATGGAGGATAAATGGGGTTCAGGTGTTTATATATGGCCCTAATGCAAACCTATATCCACCCATATAGAATATGGAATGTCCCACAAACCCTATGTGGCTTCTTCCCTTTGCTGAAATTCCACAACACTTTATATAGATTATCCAACATTAGGATTCCCATCTTGACCTGCTCCCCCATAGCCAGCATGGATACTAGAATAAAAATGCTCAGCCACACTCCAATGTTAAGTTCCCTTACAAGAAGAATCCATCCATAGATGATAAATGACATGAACTTAGCAAACTTAACCACCAGTTTCTTCTTGTTACTAATACTGAACCCCCATGTCTTCCACTGGCTGTCCAATAAGAGTCTCTAGTAGGAGTGCTCCTTGCTACGTTGAACCACCTTAGGGCAGGTTGGAGACCTCATAGGAAACTTACCATCTACTGGGGAATTTAGGAACTAACTGAACAACCGCATAAAATGCACATCCCTTACTAATTGTTTATCCTCCCCCGACACCAGGTCCATCAATGCCTTTTCCAACAATGGAATTTTCTATGGGTCCTCCCAAGTATTCGCGGTGTGGAGGGACTCATCATACATCACCCATAGTATTGAGACCCCTGAGATTTAGTGTAGGTCCTAGAGGCTGATACCAACATCCTCGTGGTGAAAATGAAAATTGTTGGTCCTCGACAAACACCTACACAAAAAACTATGGCAGCAGTTGCTTCAGCTGGTAGGTGGGGAATTGGGAATCCCATGACGCCTCATACAGGACCACTCACTTTATCTCCACCCCCAAACTCCTCACATGGGGTGAAAACCCAGTAGGCCCATGCCCGATCATCTGTGAAATTGCCACCCTGGCATAGATCTCACCGATCAGTCCACCCCTTCTCTGGGTTCCCCAAGGCCACCTTCAGAATAGTGTGGAATTATGGGGGACATACCTCTAGTTTCAATGCATTCCCATAAATGTTGTTCACATGATTGTACAAGAATTCTATGTTGAAGGTGGTATAATCCTCCCATGTATGACCTTCGGCCACCCAGAACCATTGGAGCTAGCATTACGTACTCTTAAACTAGTTGGTTGGCTCGTCTCTACTCTCTTTAAGAATGAGAACATATTCTCTCAGGCCAAATCTATATAGGAAAATCCTTTTGAACAAAGGAAATCTCTTCTGATTTTCTGAAAATAGCTCCACCGGATATTAGTGGTCCTAGTGTCTCATCACACACTCCCTAATTCCCAGATTATCATCTATTTATGCCCTCCATGAAGCATATGCAAGGACCCTCTGGATGCTTCCTGGTGATCCATTATGCCTCAATGTTTTGATATTTTTTGTTCAGAATTGTAAATTGTGGCCTTAGGTCTCATTCACAGAGCTCGGTCATAGAGACAGGTCATAAAGACCTACCATAAACCTCGTGGATGAAATTCACAGATCACACACTCGTAGATTTGGAAGATTTGTTGTGCGCTGTAGAGCAGAAACACTCAATTCACAAAGATAAATCACATATCACGCGGAGCTTTTTAAATTGAGATCCCAAGATCATGAAAATGAAGATGATAAAGGAAAAAAACATGGTTCATTCTCCCCTAGTTATACGTGATGACCCCCTTGGCCTCACGGAACGCCTAACCGCGGCCAGCTTCACAGTGCTCTCAACCCGTGTATCACCTCTCTATATCACAACTCTGCTTCGCGATATGTCTTTTCAATTGGCCTAAAAATTTTGGTTATTTACCCTTAGACTTAGACCCTAATTTTCTCCTCGGATCCAAGTCTTAGGTGGCGAGACATTTGTTGGAACCAAAATACATGTGCAGAGGAAAATGAGGTAAAGAGGAAACCGATGTAAAATGGAATGCCTCGCGAAGCTATTTCACAGATCCCTTAAGCACTACAGCCTTCATGAATCCCCTAAGAACCACAGTCAGTGAATGTCCAAAGCCCCCTTTTCAGTCACAGTAGAGTAAGAGAGGTGGGAGGATCCATGGTTATGATGCAATTGACTAGGATCTCTACACCGTGAAGGGAATTGGATCACCTCAGCAATCCTTTGAAACTGGACGGAATCCCCTATGATATACATGGAGGGAATTAAGGAGGGTTATACACCAAGGAGGGGATAAAGTTAGACTCCTCATTTATGACAAACTTGACACAATCTGTGGCTGATCTCAAATAACCATGTGGTTTTGTAACAATGTGGTTCTTCTTTGTGACACCTCTTGCCTATAAATACCAGGCTTCCCTCAAACCCAATGGATAGATACCCAGACCTTTTTCCTTCTCATCTCTCAAATTTCAAAGAATCCCCCGCTCTGTGAAACTTTGAGAAAAATAAACTCTTCAAGGTATTTGAGTATTGCGATGTACCTTTCCCTTAGCTAAAATACAACCTGTCTTCATGTAGGTATGTCGTTTGAAGATCCAATAGACCATCACAAATGAATGAGATCTGTAAGGGGACTCGGGTCTTCACAAATCACTTATTCTTTGAGAAGTACCTTCCATGCACATTTGAACCACATTCTAAGGTAGGATCACTGTTCATCGTGAATTACAATGCTTCGCAACACCATGCCTTGCAAGATACCCATGATCTGTGAACTCCTACTCCATGAAATCCTTTCTACTTCGTGAAGCACCCTTCATATGCATCTATACCATATTCCTAGACAAGACCACTCCACTTTGAAAATCATACACCTTAGTGTAGTCCCTTCACTACATAGAGCACCAGATATGGACAAGGTCCTTTCCGGTGAACCCATTTACTTCACAAACCCTTATCCTTTATGGCCCTCTAGGTTTGTATGAAGTGATTTCAAAGTCCCTTGGGTGGTGCTTTATGTTTCATTTCTTATCCTCATGCTTCTTCTCATAGTCATGCTATCGTGTATTGCTTCTTTATATAGCCACACTAACGTGATCCCCTTGATGGATCACTCTATAGAACCGCCTCTCCATGGCATTGATGATACCTTCCCCTTCCCTAAGGTGGGTGGGTATAAGTTATATAAGTCCTAGGGGTGCAGAGTGAACACCCCTATTCAAGCTACAAGACCTTAAAATACCAAGCACCATCATCCTCACCACATGACATTGAACTATTTCCTCGCCCCATGCAATATACATGGGGTTCCCCACTTTGGAGATTATACACACTCTCTCATCTCCACAGGAGTGATATCTTCTTCACATGTAATGAGATCATATTTATTTGAGTGGCATATATCTATGGGGAAGGAAAACCATCCTAGTGTGACCCCTAGACTTTCTTGCGATAGGTAGCATCCTTGCTCCTCCTCTCTTCTTATGTTCCAAAGATGACAGGAGATATGGGCGCTAGAACCTCTGTTACCATATCCCTCTCCCTCTAGGATTTGTTTCCATTGAGCCTCCATCCTGGGGAAAGTCCTAGTCTCCATCTCTATGGGCTGTTAACCATGCATATTCCCCTATTTCCTATTTGGGCCACTAACCACATGTACGACCCACTTCAATCCTTGCGTACGCACCTTTTGCGATGTGATCATTAGGTCTTTACTGGATCTTGTTTCTCACACCAATAATGACTCATGTGGGCTTAGAGTAAGTATTGAACATGGTATCCTTCTTGATCCACCCAAGAGTGTAATCCCCAAGCCTTCATACCGAACTATGGGGACTTTGATCCTTGCCCCTATCCGAGTAAGGTATGTTGGAAGCCTCCCCAAGGTTCAAGCCCAACACCCATTGGTTTCAACCACTTCACGGTGGTCCACCTCCATCCCGCATGACATTAAATAGTATCCCTCATACCGAACTTCATGGACTTTGATCCTTGACCCTATCTGAGAAAGGTACATAAGAAGCCTTCCTAAGGTTCAATACCAACAACCATTGATCTCGACCACTTAATGACTGTCCACCTTTATCCTCCATGAAATTAAATTGTATCCCTCATACTGAACTATGTGGAATTTGATCCTTGACCCTATCTGAGAAAGGTATATAAGAATCCTCCCCGAGGTTCAAGCCTAACACCCATTGGTGCCAACCACTTCACGGCGGTCCACCTTCTTCTTGTATGATGTTAAATTGTATCCTTCATTCCAAACTATGTGGAATTTAATCCTTTCCCCTAGCCAAGAATGGTATATAGGAAGCCTCCTTGAGCTTCAATCCCAACAACCATCGGTCTCGAACACTTCACATCAGTTCACCTTCATCCTACAAGATGTTAATGTGTATCCCTCAAACAGAACTATATGGACTTTGATTATTTCCCCTATTTGATCAAGGTACGTAGGAAGCCTCCCCAAGGTTCAATCCCAACACCCATTGGTCTCGACAACTTCATGGTGGTCCACCTTCATCCCGCGTGACGTTAAACTGCATCCCTCATACTAAACTATGTGAACTTTGAGCCTTTCCCTTATCTAAGAAAGGTACGTAGGAAGCCTCCCTAAGGTTAAATCCAAACACCCATTGGTCCTGACCACTTCACGTTAGTTCACCACCATCCTTCATGACAATAAACTGTACCCCCCTTTTTCCATCATGATGTTAAACAGTATAACTTCAAACTACATGGGTTTTGATCCCTATTTCCTAGACAGGGTACGCAAGAAGCCTCCCCGAGACTCAACCCCAACGAGTGGTAATCTATAGTAACCCCAACCAGTGGTAAACCATTTTATCCCCCAAATGACGGTAAGTTATTGTAGTCCCCTTTTTGGGACCCACATCTTTGGTCTGTCCCTTAGTGGCGTCAGACCAACTCTCAGGTTGTTAACCATGTGTAACCCCTAGCATGTCATTAGGTCATTGTCCTCTACGCACACCTTGATTCTGTACCCCCATCCCAAACTACTGGGGCTTTGATTTCCTGTCACAGGGATATGTATAAATCCTTCCTAAAGTTTAATCCCATCAATAATGTCCCATCGTGGTCTCTCCCTTGAGCCCCCCTCTGTTCTGAGAAGATCATGCCCCAACCCCAAGGGCATATTTCCTTCAGGTCCCATCCATGCGTCCATTCTCATGGGCCACCTCCTCAGGTATCCCATCACCACACTAAACTATATGAAATTTTTTTCCCTACCATGGGGATACATAGGAAGTATCTTCAAGGATCAATCCCAACATCACCATCTTCCTCACATCCATTCCATCCCATTCCTCTCATTCACTTTGTTCAACCATATATCATCCATGTGGATTCTTACCCAGGCTTCCACATCCTAGTGTGATCATGTCATCCATACCATCTCTGCTCCTCGTGATACCTAGGATACTATCCATGTGTAAGATCCAACATAATCTCAATGTCACTTTCCTCTATTCACACCCAAAATTATCTCCCATTAGAACTACATGGGTTTTGATCCCTGTCTCTTGAGACAGGGTATGTAGGAAACCTCTCTGAGGTTCAATCCCAGACAACAGTAAACCCCGATGTCTCCTTTATAGGGACCCAAGCACCTTCAGATTCATTTTCATTAGGTGTTGTGATTATCCTATCTAACAGGACTCTCATGTTCTCCCTCCTGGGCTGCACCCATCTAATCTACTCTTATCAGTGTTTCAATCAGTTTGAACTAACATTGTAAGATGTTAAACTCACGGCATACCCTGTGTTAAGCATGGTAATCGGAGGAAAACCTCAGATACCTTCCCACAACATATAATTCAGCACACTCAACGTGGGATTCCTTAGGCTTCTGTGCCCTCGAGAAGCCCTATTATAAGGGAAAGAAGCCTAGACGCATCAGTGTTCCAGCTTCTAGACACACCAATGAAGTCCAACGTGACTACTCCCCTGACTGATGGTTTCTCTCTTGACTTGACCCCTTGGAATGTACTGATAAAAGAAGTATAATTAACTAGCATCTATACAGACATGGAAAAGAGAAGAGTATCACGAACAATGTATTAATCTTTAAGGGAGACCCGGACAAGGTGAGGAGTTTTGAGGAGGATTCCAAGAAAGGAGGAACTGTCTTCCCATCATCTAATTTTGATCAAGGAGAAAACATCCCTAAATAAGTGACAGATGCCACCCACCATTTGAAAGAGGTAATGCGGTGCAACAGATCAGCGCATCCTCTATAGACGGATGTGCGCCCCGGAGAAAGTGTTGAAAATAGTACCCCACATAAATTCTTTGTGAAGGTTCTATATATTTTTACCAATAATAATCCTTCTTTATTTTATGGGTAGTTACATGTTTTACAAGAATCTATAAAAAAATTATTTCAAATGAAAGCCCGATTCAAGGAACTTCTCCAATCCTAACCTATTTTGAAGTATACTATATAATCTATATTAATTTAGATTTATCTTTCTAAAATCATACTTTTTAACATGAAAAATCTATTTTGGTTCAATACTATTTTTATGAAATAAACATATTTTTTTGATTTACAATCTCTTTAATGAATTCTGTGAACCGCACTAAAATGTTTTAATTCTAAAGCCACTGTAAAAACACTTTTTGCATGATTTCACTTTAGTGGGATATAATTTATGCCTCAAACATAATCACAATGTATTTACCTTTTATTTTTTAGGATATACATGCTTAAAACCATATTTTTTGTAAATAAAAATGATTTTCCAAAAGAACACTTCTTTCTAAAGTAAAATAGATTTTTCTCACCTCACTTTAACTTTTCTGAGATATATTCCATGTTCACCACTTATTCCTTTCATGTGGTATATCTACTTCTCCTTGGTATATCATATAAATAGTCTACTTATTCTCATGACACTCTTAGGGATTATGATTTTAATGTTTCAAGGTGGTATGGGACACTTTAGAATTTTTAAGGGTTATTTCCAAAAGAATTTCTCAATGGTATCATTTAAAAATATCTTTATTTATGTCAACATCCATTAATAAATCTTGTATTTTGTAGAGTTTTATATATTAAGATATCATCTACAATACGTTTTTGAAGGGTTTGTGAATAGTTTGAAAGTGAATATTCTATCTTGATATCATTCACCAATTTAAATTGAATAGTTAGTTTTTATGTTTAATGTATGGGGAAAGTTATTTACATTTCATATGTTAGTTTCAATATGAATGTATATGTTGTTTATTTTTATATCCTTCTATAAGAGAAATGCATTAGACTCAGTAAGTGTTGGGTGGGGGTCGCCATATCCCCTTGATGCATCGGTTGGTCTCATGAGACAAACTATGGTCATGGAATGAGGCCTTGAAAAAATATATATTTATGGTCGTGGCACTAGGCCTTGATGGTATGGTTATGATTTCTCGTATTATGCATTCCCTCATTATGAGACCAATAATAAAAAGTTCATGTGGTTATTTGACTAGTAGAATACCCATTAGTATTCATTATTTTGGGATTATTTGTTCATCTCTTATTCCTACGATAATGTGTTCAAATTTAATTTCTAAAGGAATGTGTTTTTAGTTATTCACCATGCCTAATTTGTATGTTTATGATATCTTAAATTGTATTACTTACCCTTATTGAGCATCTGAGCTCATCAATTTCTTATTTTTCATTTTCTATGGACATAAAAATGTTTATGATGAATGACCGGTTGGGATAAAATTAGAGTTTTGGATGTTTCTAATAAAACATATATGTTGTATTCCATTTTAAATTTGTAATTTTGAAACTATGTATATACCTGGTTTTCCAAAAATACTAAACTACTCATTCCTTTGGGATATGAATTTCTTGTAATCATGCAAATGTAATGAAATAATGCATCGGATTTGGGAAACTATAGTTGGGGTGTTTCAATTATACACCTGAATAATGATGAAATATAAAGTGGTTATATTTTATATATTAATATTAAAGTGATTTTTATGCATTTGTGTTATTGAATGTCCATAAAATCTTGTCTATAATAAAAATAGTTCATAATTTTTAATTTATGAGATGTTTATAAATAATTTAATCATTTTAAATTTTATTATTTATTTGAATTTTTTATTCCCTAATTTAATTATTTCATGAATATAAAGTGTTATATTTTGAATGATTGTACTATATTATTTAAATATTCTATTATTTTTATTTTATATTTAATATCATGCGTATAAAGAGTTACAAGTTAGTATGGGCCTAATATTTAGTTGTTTAAAACCATGGTTACAATTTCTATATAGGTTATGAACATGAATGTACAATTTGATATATATATATATATATATATTAGTATTTTATTATATATTAAGCCTCTCTTGAGTATTGATCTATGGATTGTAGGATATTATGTCAAATTTCTCATAGGTCTGAGATATTAGGATTTATCTAAAAAAATGGGGTTTGGAAACTTATTATGACATAATTTCTCTTAACGTGAATTTTTTTCATATGATTCTAAACCATGAAATTAAAGTATTTAATATACCTTATTTATAGTATATCTTTTCATATGAATGGTCATAATTTTAATTTTCTTATTTTGGTAAAATGAACTATGAGTTTTATAATGTGTTATAGATTAATACTTTTTGAAATTATTTATATGTTCGACTCTATGGGATAAAAAAATATCATTATAAGAATGAACAGGTGAAGCGAATACAAGAGATAACCTTTAGAGATATTAAACACCCCATTAAAATATTATGTGTTATATTCCTTCCAAATTAAAAACATTTGAAGACCTCAATAATTGAAATTAGAGGATAATGCCAAATCTAGATTCCCATTGATATTATTATATCAATCATATAGTATATAGGTGAACATAACTATTATGTTTTTATTATTAGCATTATATTTGGGTTATAATATTATAGTAACACTAATGATTAGGATACTATAGGAATGAAGTTAATATATGTCCACATAATAATTTTGGGGAATCTTTTTCTACTAAACTTTCCATGATTAAAATACTATATGATTGACATGATTATCCACTAAATATAGTCATGTATTATCTTCTAATCATTATTTATGTTGGTCTTTATGAAATATGGATCTTAGCACCTCAAAATATATAATGTAATTTAAAACTTTTAATCATTGTAAAAGAGATAATATTAAATAAAATTGAACATTAAATAGTTGTAAAATGTGAAACTCATCAGATAAAAAATATTTTTTTTAGAAAAAGGCATGATCATAAACATGAGATAAGTTATAAACAAGGAGAATGTTATTAGAACCGAATTCTTATACAGGTATAAAAAATTCAAAATACTTATTAATAATAGATAAAATTAATGTGTCAGAACAACCTTTTCCTAAAAAATTGACTACTTAATCTGTTCTATAGAATGATAAATATGCATATGTTAAGCATAATAAAAATTATATTTATTGATAAAAAAAATTATATAGATTCATAAGTGACCGGTGTAACTTCAATATATTCTCATGTGTTCAATATGATTAGGTACGTCAATGAATTTGAGAGGTTAGGGTCTCCTTTAAGGCTTGATCTATCTAAACAAATCACTATATTATAATTACAGGAATGGTCCTATGAATTTATTTTTAACAATAATATTAATTTTTGTAATTACACATTTCCCATTTTCTTTAATACATTTATGATAAATAATAAACAAATAGCGACCCTATATTTTATTATATGAAGTCACATTAGAAAGATAAAACTATAATTCATTAGAAGAAGATTGAAGGGTCCAATAATCATCATTTTTCCTTGAAACAAAAATGATATTTCCCAGAGTTTCAATGTTGATAGTTTTTCAAGACTATATAATACATATTGATATTCCTAATATAATGTAAGGGGTATAAGAAACTCTATGGATAGTCTATATCAGGGTTTTTTCATCTAGAAAACATTTTTTTTAAATTTTTAACTATATTTGTTACAAATATTACATTACAAAATGTGATAAATATATCTTAGATTTCAAAAAAAATAAATAATTTAATCATATATGTTCACCTATTCATTCAAGAAATGAAGGTAATGGATTATATGTCCTTAATTTAGATGAAGAAGATTATATCAATTATCAAGGGGATATAAATAAATTATTTTTATTTTAATATCATTTATTATTATATGAAAAGTTTAATTATTTATAATTAATTATATTAATAGATTCTATAATTTGGTGGTTTCGATACACAATCTTTATATTTGATATTATTCCATGACAATATCTAAAAGAAAGGATAAAATAATTATCCTCAATAAAAGTGTCTTATCAATATCATTTTTTATAATATTAGTGAAATAGTTCTTACCAAACCATAGTAAAATATTATATAAAATAAAATCTTATTTTTAAAATATTTCTCTAAACTTGTATAATATCATATGATATTTGGTTTCTAATAGTTTATTTTTTAAATTTACACAAGGAAAGTAAGTTTTACTTCCTAAAATAAAGGATTTTATATTTTAGAGAAAAGGGTTTTTGAAAATATAATTTTTAATTGACTAGTATGAGTATGATTGAAATTATAAATGTTCAATGATGACAAATAAATTATTAAAATAATTTAATTAAAATTATAAAATTATTTATACCTAATAAGAGATTTTATTATATTGGTAAATATCAATCATACTGTTAATTGTAACATTTAAATTTATTACTAAATGATATATATGAAAAGTTTGAATATAAATTTTAAATATCTAATAAAGAAACTAGAAATATTTTTTTATTTAAAAACAAAAAAAGTTTTTAACGTCGTAGTTATAGATTTTATGAAGTAAAGATGTATAAATATTCTATTCAAAGAGCTGAACATGGGTATTAGAAATCCTAATGTCTCCATTATTAAATATAGATTTCTTTATAGATGTAAGGTCATAAAAATTATATTTAGGGAGTTATTAATAAAGTGTTTACAATGATATGTGGTAGGAATTACGATGTGATGTAATTATTGAAACTAAAAACTAAAAATATAACAAATATAAATTCTCTATAGTGATAGATCATAAAATATGTGATTATAAAAATAGTTATATATATGGTTTTTAATTATATTCTTAATGTGACTAAAGAAAATATTCAATGCATCATATTATAAAAAAGGCATTTACAACTACATCATTAATTCTTGTAAACATTTTATATTACAAGAAATATTATGATAATTAACCTATAATTGATTTACTTTTATTTATCACTGATCAATGGTCATCAAAGAGTATTATAGGTTGTAATGACTTGTAAATACTAGTGTGGTTTGGGTTTTATATAGATATTTTGAATTTGTTCATAAGGTATAAAAAAATTATGTATTGGATGTTTCTCCCATAATACCATGTGGACTACCATGCACTCTATTTTTGGTATACTAAGAGTTAATTTTTTAATATAATATTCATTACCTAAGTTTAAAAACATAATAACATTGATAACCATCACAATTTTATAACATTTTTAATCTAACTATAATCCTGAAAGAATATGTGGGTTATTGATCATGTCATAATTTGATGCTTAGTCAAAATGGGATATGTCTTATTCTCTCAATTTAATTAATTATAAATCCTTAATTAATATAGAATAATTAAGTGTGTGACCATACTAAGATATTATACAAGAAATATTTCTATATTTTTTGGTAAGGGTAATTCCAATCAATGATTTTTCTTGTGTTCGTTTTTTTATCAAAATTAGTGTTATAGACAACCACTATTGTAACACTCAAACTCCATTAACTCAATGATAGCTATTATTTTACTACATAGGCTCAAGATATGAGAAATAAAATTCTATAGGATTTAATAGTTTAGTATTTGTGGCATAGTAGATACTTAAATGGTTATAACATTATATTTTAAATCATTAAATACAACATAAAATTCTAGTGAAAACATTATTATTTAATTTATTATACCCCTAAAATAATCCATACATAAATTCTTTGATTCATGGGGAAAGAAAAACATAATAATGTGTTACCTTATATGATGAGTAATTAAAATAATACAACATAATTTATCATAGAATATATAACGCACAAATAATATGGAATATAAAAAAATAAAATAGGTCATATAAATATTATCATAAAAGGGTAATATATCTATGGATGACAAAAAAAGATAAATAATCATATGGATAATAATAATATTCTTCATAATAATGGAATTCATAATGTTTGGAAACATGACCATACTACCAAGGCCTTACTCTAAGACATCACATATCTCCATGTAAGGTGTACGCCAAATACCCAAATTAGTTTGTCTCATGAGACCTATTGATTCATTTATGGTCTAAAATGGTCCCCTTCAATCATATGAAATAAATTAATAACAATAAAATACATAGTAAAAATAAAAAATCCTATTGAAAATCCAAAATATAAAATATTGATATTTTCCTTAGTCAATAGAGAAAAATGATCATAATCCATATTGAGCAGTATTTTGGATGGAATCATCATATTTTATACCCATTAAAACATTTTATTCAACAATTTTTATTTACATATATGAAAATAATCTAAAAATATCATTGTAATATTTCATGATGAAGATACCACTTTCAAATTTAAATTGTTTATTTAAAACATAAAAATTTCCAGAATATTAGAATGAAATATTATTTGAAAATAACCATGGTAACTTGTAAAGTAATCTTCAAGGTATTGAATAGTCATTATAAGGGGAAAATCTTTTCATGTGGTTAACATTGAAATAAATATTTTTCGAACACTATTGGAAAAAAGTACCTCGTTCAGAAAAAAGATATGAATATTATTTTTAAAACATTTTGTACAAAGAAAAAAATGTTTAAAAATAACATTAATTAATAATTATCTTATATTAAAAACATTCTTAAAAATATATAAATGAAAATATAGACATTGAATAAAAATATTCCCAATCAAATAGAAAAATAAACACATATTTCCATAAATACATTCTTTCATAATTTTGAGTACATAGAGAAAAGAACATGAAAGGAAAACATTTAAAATATAAATTTAAATATAGTATATTATAATATATTGGGTTTAAAGGATAATGATAATATAATTTTCATAAATTAAAAATTAACATTGATAATAATAATAAGATATTAGAGTGTAATAAAAAACCCATATCTCATGCCTAAATTGGTTCATAAGTTTTTTATCCTCATTTAAACCAAAATGAAATGAATTGTACTTTTATAAAAGAATCATAATAATACCTGAAAACCCATTCATGGTTTACTGATAACATATTATCATCTTTTCATAAACAATCTTTCACTATCATCATTATTTCGAGTGTTAAATACATCTCTTTTCATGTTTGTTCAAATCAATATTTAAGGCCCTTGATTATTAACCATGGTTCCATTATCTCTATAATTATAATTATGATAGAAATAACATATATATTCAGTATAAAAATATTTAAAACAGTCCATTAAAGGAAGAGATTGATAAATGGCTGAAAATATTTATGGAGATAATTGTTTGTACATATGCATGAATGTTTCTTTCATTTATAATGAAAAGAATGAAAGAAATATAAATAATATTCTAACATTTTTTAATTGTAATTACAAACTAAATATCATAATTTTTTTTAAATATGTCATTATATCCATAAATATGATCAAGTAATGGAAAATTAATCACATTACTACTTGGAGGCGTTAATCTATTCGTACGCATGAGTGATATATTCATTTCCCAAGTGATGTAAAAGAGGTGTAAATAGTTTTTTATTATTCATAATAATGTCTCAGAATATTAATCAAAATATATTCATTATTTTATTATAGATAAAAAATATTTAAAGGAATTATAAGTAGATATAAATATTGAAATAGTCAGGTAAAACGATTAACTCTTCTTTGGGAGACCGCTTTTAGAATACATAATAAGCCTTATTAGGATGGTATTTCGGTGTGAAAATAAGATCGATAACTATTTGAATTTATATATTTATGTATTTTTAAAATCATATTTTGAGATAATGTGATCAATTTTTATGAATAATGGTAGAGAAGATGTACCCTTTTATTTTTAATCGGAGAGACACACAAGAAATTACATAAAAGATTTAAATAATATATAGTCATTTTCTTTTATAAGTGGAAGAAAATGGATATGGGAATATATTTTAATATAATATAGGGTCTAGATAATTTCATACAATAATATTTAGACAATTTTATGTCATATATTTCCCATGAATCTTCATTTAACACCCCCTGACAATCCTTTTTAACCATAACTGTGGTAATAAATTTTGATTATTTCTATAATTGATTATAAAAAAATATATTTTTTCCTTATTACCTTGAAATAATTATTATAATTAAAAAAAAAATTATGATTTTATTGGTCTCAATTTCCATATTTTTTAAAAAATACTTTTAAAATGTGCTCATAAAATACAATAGAAACTATTTTTAGAAAAATGCTTATTTAAAGCATAAAATGATCTAAGAGTAAAAATATAATAATTTTTATTAAAATTAAATTAATTGGAATATTTTTAATCTAAATATATTAATTTTCTTTCAAAAAAAACATATACGATCCATCAAAATACTTGATTTAGATAAAAGAACTGAAAATAGTTTTTATTTTTATAAAATATTTTATTAGATTTCAAAAATGTTAAGAATAAATTTCAATGTTCAATATTATATTTTTTATATTAATTATATTACATATTAAATATATATTTTTCCTATAAATTTCTTTTTAAACATTCAATAAATTATTATATCATTATAATTTCATAAGACTTGCAATTTTTGTAAAATCTATATCTCTCAATATTCACCCAAGAATAAACTATTTTTTGAAAAATATCATAAAAAATATCCCTAAGCATATTTTTAATTTAAAAATTAAAAATTTAAATAAATTTTGAAAAATTAAATCTATAAAAATTACAATTTAGGTTTCAATCACATTATTGAATAAAACCATGTGCATTCTATTATTGTTTCTTTAGAAATAAAATCGTACTTACAGTAATTGAATCTTAGGTGTTAAAACTAGATAAGTATTCATTTTAATACATGAAATATGAAGATATATGTTCTCATGTTTTTTTTAAATGAGATGGATATAATTTATATAGATACCAAATATTTAAGAGGTAATAATTGAGATTATGTGATGGTTTTTCATAGATGATGGTAATAATATGGTTACCATGTATATGAAAACCGAATTTAAAAGAGGATTATTAAGGAAAACTATCACATGATAATCCACCATTCCATATTGAACACAAATAAGTCATAGTGATCATGGAAATGTATATATTGAATCTATTAAGGACGTTTTGGATGAAATTTTACATTAGAATCAAACCTATTGTTAACCAAAAATATCACCACTTCATAGTGAACCTAGAAAAGTTATGATGAATAAATATATTTGAATGAATCGAAACAAGGATGAGGAAATATACATATGAAATATAAAAAAACATGAGTTATTCCATACATCACTATAAGAGTTCGGATGAACTTTGATGAAGAACTAAGCTCTACCACCATGTGTACCATGGGAAGAGAAGGAGGAGTAGTGCTAGTGAAGTAATAATTTTGTAGAAATGAAAGATGAAATATAGTTAGTGATAACACTTTTTATAGTTCCTATAGTGAAGGATGATACCATGGGAGTTATTCAATCTATGGATGTTGTGATTTCAAAAATGAAGAAGTTCTTAGACAAACTAACGTTCAATGTGGGATTGACAAATAGATAAATAGTGCACATAAGCCTTAGCCATGTTGGTAAGGACTCTGTAAGTGCATCCACGAGACCCAAGATCAAATCTAGGAGGAGGCATTATTTCCGGTATTGTAGCAGTATTGTAGAAGTACTGTAGCATGTATTGTAGCAGGTACTATAGCGGGAACTATGCAATATTGTAGCAGGTACTGTAGCGAGAACTGTAGAAGTTACTGTTTGGCACTGTAGCAGCCAGGAATATGCCCCTGTTTGGGCCTTCAAGCCACCGATTTGGTCCGCGAGTCCTTTAAGGAATTCGGGCCACCCAGGACTTCAGTTCTGTAAAGCCTTTGATCCACCTTAAGTGCAGATGAAAACCAAATGACCTACGAGGAACAAACTCTACAAGGAGGATGAGCAAGGAGCTTTCACCACAACAGAAGCTAAAAGGATTTCACGAATGAGAGGGTATGGCACCTACCATCAGGAAAAGAATGTGCATGCACAGGAATGCCTAGCCAAACAGTCATGCGAAGGTGGATAGCTGATTTCTTGATGAAGATGCTGGGGAGGAGTAGTTCCAAGTAGTTATTCTGGATTGTATGTAATGTTTGAAGCCTATAGTCAAATGAATTCCTCTAAGTCTTATGGTACATGTAATACTTACGACTATGGGCCTTGTAAGGGTTCCACCTCACCCCTTGAAAAGTGTATTATCAAAAATCAATAAAAAATAAAGGCCTTCAGGCCATTGGAGGACAAGTAGGGAAATAGTGAATAGAGGACGAACATTCCATGGGAAAAATGGACCTCACTCACAGTGTTTAAAAACATATAGTGTTTTTTCACAATGTTATATTGAAGTTTGCGTACATGATGGTTCAAATATGTGATTTTCAAAATGGTAAGCTAAAGATACAATCTCCATAGTAAAGTTCATAGATGAAGTTATATAGAATAATGGAAAAGAATCATTAATTACATGGATGAGTTATAGACTCTAAAATAAGAACCTAGAGGATATCACACCATGGTACATTTCTAAAATATCTACAGTAAATGGGGACACACACTATGAGTGTTTTGGAAGCCATAGTGGACTCATTTATGGGGAGTTAAAAGGATATGTTATAGGACCCCTTTTTATGGGCTTCAACATATTTTGGGTATGGAGTTCTCTAGTCAAAAATTTAAAATTCCAAATTTGTGTGGTAATAGTAAATTTACAATGTATTTCTCTTGAGATTTTACAATTCCATGGTTAGTGGTTGGATCATTCATGTTGATATTATTGGGAAATTAATTATTATATATCCACTAGATTTTATGGATTGATTTATTGAAAAAAAATTATTAGATGGATAAGGAAAATACATTCATAATTCCATATCATGGTAAAGTATAAAATAAAAAATAATCTCTATTACATTTTGGGAGTTAACCTAGCCCTTTTGGAAGACTACATAAAAATTGTATTCAAAATGCTAAGTTTAATAGGAGGCAATTTGGTAGAAATTTCTAGAGAAATTATTTTAGTAGTATAAAAACATTTCTAATATATTAAAAATATGTCAAAAACCTTGCATGATTGTGAAAGAAAACGAGAAGGATAATATATTCCAACCCTTGTGAATAAGGGGTTGATTGATTGGAGTTTATAAAACTTCTTATATAAGTTCAAGAAGATGTGAGATAACGAATAGAGTATAGTTTTATATCTATAATAGTTATAAGGAAAGAATAAATATATCACTGAGTAAAATGAAATATAATTTTAGAGAAAAAATAAGACTAATTAGAGATATGGAGAAGTACTATTTTTATAATTGGTTTTTTTCAAGAAGGGGAGGCTCGAGATAAGAAAAAAATGTTCTATTACAAGATCTAGATTAAGAGAATAGTGTTTTGTAGGAAAATTCATTGTTAGAATTATCCTTATTCACAAATGAATGATATTACACTCTGATTTGTAGAAGAAACACATAAAACTCTTATATTGAGGTGTTGATATCAACAAGTTTAAAAGAATAAGTGATCAGTGGTGTTGATCATGACATAACATCAACTTAGTTTATGATTTTGAATGTTTTATCATAAACCAATGCTGATTTTATAATTACTATCATGTATATAGATTTTTATAGTATACCCATAAGTGGATAACATTTCCAAAATTTTCATAAAACAATGAACCTATAGATAATAAGTGGGTTTAACCATAGATAGATAGTTCACCTTTTTGAATATATTATAATACATATAGCGCTTACTGTTATTTTTTGGTGCACTAGAATTATACCATGTTTATTCTTTATAGACTAGCCCTTAGTAGTGAAGAAAGTAATATCTATGAATTGAATATTCTTTACATTCTACGTATAACTATCATTATGTGGAAATACATAAGATATGGAGATGTTGAACATATTACAATAATAAGGGAACAATATTTGTATGGATAATAGGACTATACAAAAAAGAATATTTTAAATCCTTTAAAACAATGATTCACTACCCTCCATGGGTGTTATAAAACAACATAGTCTCAACAAGTACTATCAGAGAGTAAATGTTCAATTGAGAGGTATAAACGTGATATTAGTTTATTTTAGTTGCACACATGTCAACATTGAAACCACAATTTTTTGGAGGAACTAACTAAATTTGTTGCTATAAATCAATTGTAATGTTCTTGAAGAATTTTGGAAAAAGAGGTGATATAATATTTTCTTCTAGATGAAGATATAAAATATAATAGTTAGAGGAATAGTATTACATAGACTAATAAGTTCTTGAAAATATCATTTTCAAAGAAGTTCATAAGAAACTCACTCATTTTGCTCCTTAATTTGAAATATATAAAATATTATAGATTATCTATGGGGTATCATGGGGAGAAAAGGTGTTATTTATTTCTTCATGGATAAAATATTGAAATACATAAAGATAAGAAATTAGTAAAAAATGTTCATAAATAATTCATTTTTACTAATGGAAATAATAATAATAATAATAAGACTCCTCGAAATATAAAATCCAATTTAAGGGGAAAATCCAATTAAATTATTAAATATAATTTTATCAATATTTTGGATGATTATTTTGAATTTATAAATTCTAAATTTCTCCTAGAGATGGATAAAAGTTCAAATTTTAGTGATGAAATTAAAACAAAAAAACATTCATTTGTATAATGAATTCTCAACAAGTAATCAAGACAAGATAAAATTACTATAAGAAAAAATTCATTATATTGATATCATTCACTAAGTAAATATATCATTCGTAATAATTTTTTCATAGATAATAAATGATTGAAGAATATTTATATGGTCTTAAATTTTTCTATAAATAATAAGGGTGATGAAATGAAAAATAAAAGTGATTGTATTTAATAACTTGTATATGATATAGGAAATAATATTTCTATAGATAAATAACTAAAATAAAGTGTTATCTCTCTTAGGACACAACTAGAAGATATAAGAAAATCTAGAATGTGATTTGATTCATGTTGGATGATGGTTATAGCCTTGTTAAAATACAATGTTGTGAAAATCAAGGAGCTCGATGAGTGGATAAAGTCCTAAAAATACTAAAATATCTCATACTTAAAAATCACATCTTAATATATGAATATTCATTACATTTCACGAAATCACACACAAGGAACATAATGGTTTATTGACTTTGGGGGCCAGGTACTCAATATTCTTATTTAATGAAATATCTTCAATATCTCCCATAATGATATTACCATTTTTACTATTCAAAATATATCCTACAAAAAACTTTTCTTTATAACCAAGGAGAGGGAATATAAGAAAGGGTGTGATCTAATTCTCATTAAGGGTAATTGATGGAAATAAAAAAAACATAAAATGAGTGTAATAGTATGAGAACATGAGAATAACCAATTAAACCCATAACCTAGATATTGAAGATAAAAAATAATTTTTTTCATAAATATTGGAAGTTAATAGGACAATAATTATAATGGAATCAATAAAAATGATCCCTAATATCATTATATCGGCACATGACATAGATTTGTGGCATATATATAATTATAGAAAATATTATGCCATGGATACCCAATAAGACAGTAATAAAATGTTATTCTTGGGATAACCACTCATGTACCTAATTTAGGCATGAGATAACCTCTTGTTTATCCTCTTTTGTGTTTGGGATAACCTCTCATGTACACTCTTTTAGGATTGGGATAACCTCTCGTGTGCCCTCTTTCAAGGTTGGGATAACCCCCATGTTCCCTCATTCAAGCATTGGATAACCTATTGTATAATAAATTTAAGTTTATTAATATATATATATTAAAAACCCATACTTATATATATCATGAGAAATATTTTCACTTGTGACCTTTTATTACCTTTTAATTAACAATTCAATGTTAAAGTCACATTTCAAGCAATAACTGCTTTGTTTTTCATGTAAGTTTTAAATTTTTTATTTTTTGACCACTTAATTTAGTAATGGTCTCTCCATATATAGAATTATATTAAATATATAAATATCATATATATTTATTATATATGTTTTTATATTAATCCATAAAACTTATAGATAGAAAATTAAATATGTTGTTCATGGAGATGGTAAGCCATATCTACGCCTGAACGTTGATGGATTGAATGAAATAATTTTAACTAATATATTACCTTTACAAAATCGTTTTTATTTAATATATATCACATACATTCATAAAACAAATTAGTATTACCATACATGTATTGTGTGAATGAACCACATCGCTTTGTGAGGCAGTAGTACACTGTACACACAAGCAACGTTATCATATTCCCATGGAATTAAAAGTATGGAGGTATATGTGATATAATAATTATATAAGTATAAATATATTTCTAAGGTAATTTATATTAACCTAATCAATCCTTATTACCATCCAAGTAAAATAGAAATGTAAAAAATCACTTTGGTTCATAAGGTGGTTATCCACCATACAGATGACTGGCGTTATTATTTTATAAATGGTTTAGATGTAATAAGGATGATGTGGTATTATAATTAAATATGTATAATAATATAATAAATATCATAAATAAACATTATGTCTGTCATTATATCCATTCTTTAGATGTGGTGATGGAAAAGGAACAACATTGGTACGCAAGGCGGTAGTCCACTAGGCACACAAGCGATGGTTTATTTTCACATTTGATTGAAGAGGAAGAGTATTTATGTTATTACACTAAAATAATATAATATAAATATATTATTGAACTGAATTATTATATCATCATTATTTGATAATAATTTAAAGATTTATATGAAGAAATAAAATGAAATTCCTAGATAGGGATGATACCACTTCATCGAAAAACTTCATTTGGATTCCACCAAAAGCATTCCTAGGTTAGATTTATAACAAAAAAAAAGACTTCTAAGATGATTATATAGATTTATTTAAGGTATTTGAGTAGTTAATTGTCTATAAAAATTTAATTTAAGGTGTAAATATAAGAGGATAGTGGTGGCCTTTTATAACTGAGGTGAGTGGAACACTTGTAATTTTTGAAAAAAAAATGTGTACCCATTTGTTTCACAAACCAAAAAGCCCAAAAATGTCCCATTATTTTCCATAGAATATATAAGATTGAAATATTACGATAAAATGAGTTATTTAGAAGTTTCTAGGTCATTGTAAACCTTGTTTTTTAGTTTAACCCCCTGGTAACCGATTTTCAATATATAAATTATGATGATTCAAAAAATTTAATCTTTTATTAAAAAATAAACTCACATAATTTTAAAATTTTATTGACTAATTAATTCCACATATGAGATGAAAAAGTGATTTACAAACAGAACAATTTCAAAAGTTTAAAAAAATGACAAAAATATTCAAGATGATTTTGATTCCAATTACCTAAATTAGATTAATAGATATGTAATAAAACTAACTCCGCTTTTAAAACAATATTAAAATATTTTTTATGTTTTTAAATTATTTAAATGAAAATATAATTTTTAATAAAAACATGTATTTTCACTATTCATCGAAAAACATATCATTTTAAAAGATTATCAAAATTTTACTCCAAGATATTTTTGAGATTATTATTTCAAAAATTATGTTTATTTTTTAAAATAATTATTTAAAAAGTGGATAAAGTTAATTTTAAAATAAGTGTGAAAAAGGAGATAAAACTGTTTTAAAAAAATGTAGTTTTTTAGCATAAAATTCAAATTATTATTAACTCCTTTCAATAAAACACTTCAGATAAATGTTTAAAATTGGATATAATATATAATATATATATTTTTTATTAAAACCATTCACCAAAAGTTATTTTTTTAACTTATTTAGGTAAAACACAATTGTTTCCATAAAAATTGTTTTTTAGGAAAATATTTCCTTTATTTTCAATTGGTTTTTTATTTTCAATTTATTTAATTGGTCATAAAAATTTTCTTCATATGAAAATTTTTAAACCATATATTTTCTTAATATATTTAATCCTATTAATAGCCACCATTTCAATGGATAGATAATAACTATTATATTAATTAAAAAAATTCAATAGAATTTTAGGTTTCGTTAAAACATAGAGATGTGTATAACATAATCTAATATTTGTCTTCTGTGTATCACAAAATAAAAAAAATATTAAATTTATTTCATAAAATATCAGGGTGTGACATTGTACCACAGGTAAAATGAATTTTTCCTTCAAAATTCATCACTTTGGTACCAAATTATGAGGATAATTCTTTCTCATTACATCCTCAAGTTCACACATAACATAATAAAGCTAGTGGTTTTTTCACTAAAATTTAACTAATAGAGTGGACTTGTTTTATAACACATTCTATATACGATCAATAATTTCAACATACTTTTCCTCAAAATAAGGATCATTATTTAATGGTATGGCCTCAATGTTTAGTACCTGTGGTGTATCAGGTATGTACTTACTCAAGAGAGATACATGGAACATATCATAAACCAGAGAGAGGTTCAGTGGAAGAAGCAAGAGAAAATCTATGTTCCAAATATGATAAATAATTTAAAATGTATAAATATACCTAGGGATTATTTTTTCCTTATTTATTCAATTGAGAAATTAATATAAACAACTTCTAAGAAACTTAAAATTTGAGATTACATCAATAACTATCATCATAACATTTATGTAAATTTTTTGATACATTTACATGTTGATGAACAGATATAGTATTCTCTTTCATTTCTTCATCTAGCATGGGTACCAATAGCTTTTATTCTTCAACATCATTCTAGTACACTGGTGTTCTACAAATTATTCTATATAAAACTTCATAAGTATCCATAGAATGTTCGACTGAAAGTTATTTTTGTAAGAAAACACCACTAGAAGAAGGTTTTGATCCCAACCATCTTTAAAATCCATGAAACAAGATCATAGATTGTTTTATAGGGTCTGAATTGGTCTCTCAAACTGACTATATTTCTGAGGATGATATTCATTTTGGAAATAGAACACTATATCAAGCTCTTGATGATGAATATTTTAAAATTTAGTGGAAAACGTTGAATCACGATCAGATATAACTGAATATTGTACTCTATGAAACCTTCACACTTCCTTAATTTATATTTGTTTCAAGAATATTCAAAGAGAAAAATTATTGAATAGAAATAAAGAATCGTGCCTTTGTAAGGTTATTGATTACAGCCCATATTTAACTCAATATCTAAGATCAAAAAACCCTAATGGTTATCAGTACCATTAATCATATTTAAACAAAGAGTAAATTCATTCCTCATCAAATAATGTTTTTAGTAAAATATATAAAAAATTAAAGGATTTTATTAGCTTAAATGTATCTTAAAATATCTTTAATCTTGATAAAATCCCATGACATAAAATCTTAAAATGGGTTTTAATGAATTCAATCTAATGGTCAACCTTAAAATCATAAACCTGTGATGGTATCCATAACACTTAACTTAATATTACATGGGGACATATACACTTACAAGATTTAATTTAGCCTATATTCATTATATAACTTCTTATCTTTTACTAAAAAACATTTGAATTGGAATCTTGGGTTTATCTATGTACTGATAGAATATCAAATGTGATTTCATTATTCCATAATCCATGTAAAGTGTGATAATGACATGAAATTTCACTAAAGGATGAAAAATATGATTTTTATAGAACTCATTAATAAAATTCCAAACATGAAATAACTATATAATTAGGGGATGATAAATTTTCCCTAATTATCACGATTCACTTCATCTATTGTGATTGATTAATATTCTTTGAACTCGAAGGTTTTTATAGAAATCATCAACATTCTCCCATGGATTAGGGAATTGATTCAAATAATTCTCAAACTCATTTCACATGAAAAAAGGGAGTGTTATTGTTATATTATATTGATCTCTAACTACACTCATTTCATTGACTAGAATCATTCAGAATATATACCTTATATTTTTCAATGGATATTCTTCCCACACTTTTAACACAATATTATTCCTTTCAGGAATTCAACTTAATTCCTCTCCTAACATTTCTATCATGTAGGTGACTAAAATTTATTTCCCATATGTGATTTACTCGAGGACATATTATACACGATCATATTTTTTATATCAAACCCATGGGAATGGTCAGATTATCCAATTTACAATTCTACCTTCATTTCATATTTAATGACTTCTTCGTAGCTACTTAAGTCTCTTATACTCAACACCATTCAATGAATTGGTCTTAACACACCAAATAATGGATCCATTTTTCTCTATTGAGTGATGACTAAACTAGATTTATACCATGAAATTCTTGTAAAATTATCTTATAAGGTACAAATAGACTCACCATCCTTCTGTTTGTGATTGGAAAATTTCTTATCCATCCTTGTTCGTAGAACAGGAGGGAATTAATTACTAAAAAATATCCTCCTAAGATCATCTTTTTCCATTGAGTAAATTGCATCCCCTTGAATTTTATTCTTAATAATGTTCCAATATTGAACTGCTTCTCCTTCCAAAAGATAGGTAGAAACAAATCATTATCCAAACATTGGAGAGTCAGAAATAACATTTTAGTGGCACTAATCCATTTCTTATCACAAAATGGACTACTGGTTCTACTAAAAGTTGGAGAAAAATTCCTCATAAAGGACTCAATAGAACATTGTTCCCTCCTATTCTCTTTTGGTAGTTCAGCATTATTTATATCTTGAGAAGGAGGTTTTATCATAGAAATGAGGTTTTTAATTCTAGCTCCCATATCACTCAGTTTCACTAGAGAAAAGTCATTGAATTGTATTTTTCATTCATCATTAACATGGATCTTTCAGGTTCTATACACTGAATAAAATCATAAATCATAGTGTGAAAGACAATAATACTATTATAAAACCACATAATCATGAATGATAATATATGGTATTTCTAAATCATGAAGGGTAATTTATGGGATTTCTAAATCATAATGATTTTTTATCTATGACACCTTAGGCCTAACTAGGTCATTCTTGGTCATTACCCAAATCCTTCAGGATTTTTCATAATTTTTTTTAAATTTACAAAACATCCCTCAAGAGTTCCAAACTAGGTGTTTAAAAAATCCCACTATCATGAACCAGGAGAAAATTGAGTCCATCCCAATGAACCCTTTTCAGATTTATTACCCCTAAGTAACTCTGTTATAGAGCCACATCCACTTATAATGTATAGGCATGGGTGTAATTTTCTCAAAACTACCATCTCTATCATATATTAAATATCCAAGACATTTTCCTTTTACACCCTATTATTTTAAAAGAAAAATATGTTCATTTGAGTATACAACACGCAACAACGAGTTTAAAAGAACTCCATTTTTTTATATATATAATTGTTAAAACAGTCTTAAATTGGTGGTAGTTAATGGGTTCTACCATATTATGAAATATATATATATATTAATCCTTACAAATTTAATGATTAATTCTTGGGAAATACACACTCAAATTTTAGTTAAGTCATTTTATATTATTTCATCAAAAAAATTATTATTTTTTATAGGAAAATAATATAATTATATTTTTAAAATCTTATAAAATTTATTTTATGAAATTAAATTCACTTTTAATATTATCATATCATAATTAAAATAGTGTTTAATTTTTTGTTTTTTTATGAAAAAAATTATTTTCCTGTGAATAATGAAAAATACAGATTTTTTTAAACCCGTATTTTTATTTCAACCATTTCCAAGTTAAATTTTATTTTAAAATTGTTTCAAAATCAAATTATTTATATTATATTTTTAATGATTAAATTAAATTCATTAGAATCATATTCATGGATTAATATGGAATAAAGACGTTTTTATACTTAAAAATAGACATTTTAGGAAAAACTATTTTTCATTGCATTTTTTCAGTTTAATATTAAATAAAATTATTCAACTTTTGTGTTTTGACTTTTTAAAAATTAATTTTATATTTGAAATCATTGGGTCCAAAATTTAGTAAAATGTTTTGTTTTATTTTTGGACAATATCAAACGTAACCTTAGTAATTCTTATTACCACAGTAGAGGGTAAATCAGGTAATTTAGGATAAAAATAAAATGTTAAGAACTAGAAAATGATTCTAAAACATGAATAAATATAATGGTATGAGTCCATTTCTACCATATTCATTCATTACTTAGTTATATGGTATTTTATGGCCACTTCAGATTGATTGTTATTGTAATACCGGTTTCCACATACCCAACTAAACAATGCTTTTGGATTACCATATCATAAATATAGTGAGCTCTACATGATGCACACTTACCATTATAGTGTAGATATTTTTTTGTATCCACTTTTAAATGGTCTTTTCAATTGATTATTTTTTATATCAAAAGGTTATAGTAGTTTCCAATATATTATGAGAACCTCCTGATACTATAACAATAATATCAAATTTATGTCTAATGGTCTTGATACATCAAACCGACAGGACATAGTTAATTTCTTACTATCAGTTTTTGGGGTTTCTTAATAATTGATATTTTTCTCATTAATTTGACACTTTTTGATCTCTAGTATGTGGGATCATGAGGACAGACCCACCAAAAGGAACACCACATGTTTTGGAAGTCATCGGATATTCTTATCTTTGGACATGTGTATTGGTCTCCTAATTTGAGATCATTATCAATGTGTCCCATTTGAACACATAATTTGAGGCATGTAAAAACAATATAATGATGTTTTAGAATGTTATCTTGTGTTAGGTGTGTCATTGGATAAATATAATCGGTTAAATAATCAAGATTTAATTTTTTTTCTTTCGAGTTGAGAAAGTAATATCTCAGGACTTGTTGATTAGGATGGTAGTACCTTCATAAATCATTATCCATGGTAGTTAAAGGTAATTATTTTTTGTTAGATAAACAAAAAATAAATAAATAATGTATTATGACACAATTGGGAATCCTTATTAATGATATATCAGGAGATAAAGTGATTATATTACAATGTGTTGTGTTTGTAGGATGGTTTTTCATTACTATGGATATTCCTTATCTATTTAAGTGTCTCAATAGGTTGTTATACCCCTCTAATGGTTTGTGAATCACATTCACTGTTATCAAGATAATGTCCTAGAGGGTCAAAAAACAATATTGCGTTTAAGAATCTTTCATATTCTTCTAAATAGACATATTGGGCATGGTGGGCCCGACTACAGGGTCCAAGAGTTGTCTAAGTAATCAATAACTGGTGAATAAATAAATTCATTAATATTTCAGAATAGAATAATAGTGTTGAATTTATTAATTAAAAGTTTTCATAATTTATTAATTGAATACAGAAAGAATATCATACGAATGAATATTTTTTTAATATTCAAGTTTCATTTAATATTAGCTGGCATTTTATGTTGAGTTAATGAATTGTGTTTTATCATGAAATACTTTAATTATATTACAAGAAGTTTATAAAATATAAATAATATTTATGATGAAGTTAGTTCATCATATCTATATATATTGATTATTTAGTGGGTGTTTTATTTTTGGGGGTCAGGGAACGCTATCTAGGTATTTCGAACAATCCAATACATAAATTGGGAGGAGCTCTATTCTAGAGACTATTCATGCCAACTGAATGGGAGACTATCTCTCCTCCAACATCCAAGAGAGATAGAGTCTATCTCTAAGAATTTTATCCAAGTTAACCTTCAAAGGATTGAAGGCATGAGATTGAGGTGATGGTTGCAATGCTGAAGGATCTATTGATTCTTCATGCTAGCACCTGAAATAAGATGAATGAATAGTAAATGGATTCAGGGTGGATGTGTGTACAATCAAGAGGGATTATTCTTTAGATATTTTTAATAATGATTATTAGTGATGATATGTAGTTGATTGTGTCACTGAATCAAATGAGTTATTCATTAATTGAATATTTATTCTTTGAATTATACACATGAGATCCTTGAACCTCTATCAGTGAACAAATCACCAAAGAAGACAAGTTACATCGCTCTGATGATGATAAATTTTAAACTCTTATCCCACCATATTTTGTTTCATTCAAAATTACCATCAATTGGTATAGAATGTATATCTAGACTTTTTTTATCCATGAAGAAATAAATTTTCATTAAATTATGTAGAGGGTTTTAATTTGGTCCTAACAGAATAGACCGCACATTGATCAAATTTTTGATGTTCGAGTTATGGATATCTAAATTTCTTTTAGGTATTATTTTCAATTTTTTGGGTCTTAAAATTAGAATAAATATTTTCTAATATATGATAATTTTTTATATATATGGTGGATGAAGTTATTTATAGTGATCCTTGGGTTTTTTAGCTAGATCGGGATGGAATCCAATGGAAGGATTTTCTCCAGCCGATAACCTAAATTGTTCTTCTGGTTGTGAACTATAATTAAATATTTATTAATTTATGAAAAATAATCCTTTTCATAGAAAGTTGGAAAAAATCATCTCAAAATCTCATTTTTTACAAAGATTCCATGTGGGTGTCAACTAGTTTATAAAAATATAAAAAATAAGGCCATACCTTTTTTATTTCCAAGCCAAGAAGTGCAAATAACCAAAGGGGGAAATAAAATTTTAAATGGGATAAATGGGTCTTCCTTGTGGGACCATCCCTAGTTCACACAGTACTGCCTACCACGTCACACTAACCACCTCCTTTAGAGGCTCATAGAACATACACCCCGGGATACCCTCCCCCAGTCTATGGTCCTAATACCTGATGTCATCACCTAGTGCAGTGTTGAACCGAAGCCCAGTCGACCGCCTCCCACACATCCCGTAAGATCCATTCTGGCTGACCTCCCACGGCTGTGATCTCGGTCCGACGCCCATATAGCAGGACCACTTCCTCACTACCATGGTTTAGTGAGATTATCCCCTATATCACCACCATTGGTGATATGGCACGACCTCCACCTAGTCATTTCCCCTTCCCCACCAAACATAACCCCTCCTCCTGCCGACGCAGTCCACCGACCACCCCTATATGCTTATTTTTTGTAACTGTTGGAAATTTTCCTCACATAACTAAAACAAAATGAATCACTAAATAAGGTACTTGTAAAACTATTTCCAAATGTACCATATTTTTTTATTCTTGGGAAAAATATTTCAAAAAAATACTTTTGTTTTCCCTTCCTCGTGAAAAAAATTATAGTACATTGAGAAATAGTTTCCCAAGTACCCTATTTGGGGAATTTCTTTTTTTCAATTTAGTTATATGAGGAAACTTTTCTGCAACTGTGTATTGATGAGGCCTCCACCACATGTTGTGGTCAGATCCCATAGCACCCTCATGATCAAACCACCCCAATGGTAACCACCTTTAGATCTAGAAAGTTATTGGAATCGTTGTGACTTTGGTCAACAACAATGATAGCCCCTATGGTAAACCCCTTTCATAACCGCATTATTGCCTAAATCAAGTTCCTTCATGTCCTATTGGTTCTGACCCACTTTGTAATGGGACAAGACAAGGCGATTCTTCCCATCATAGAACATTTTAAGGCATGTATGCCTATCCCAAACCCCTATAAGGGGTTTCCCTAGCCCGGAATGGGCTTGTATAGGTTCATCCTGGCCCGTATTGGACTTTCCTCGAGTTTTAGGTCCCGTGAAGTTTTTATATATTTAATAATTAATTTAATTTATTGATTTAGTTTTATTCTTAACATTATTTTAATTAAAAAAAATTTGTTTAGAATATAATTTTTAATATTTGAGATAAATTAATGTAGTGTTTTAATTAAATTAAGTTAAATTAATTAATTTAATGTTTTGAATTAAAATAAAATTAATATTGGGACCGAATTGAGTTAAAATATTTTAATTTAAATAATTCATGTAATTTAAAAGTTCCATCATACATTAATTTATTACATTTAATTTTTATTACACTTACATTTTAACCATTTATCAGTCGTGAGAAATTGATTAAACATGTATTTGTCTGGTTTATTTTTTAAATTTTTTATTCCCTGTGTTGGATTTTTAATATGTTTTTAATTCAAGATGGTGTGTGCATTATCATTTTTTTAATATATATAAGGGACTATGTTCCTAGATATAATATAGTTATCTATATTTTTCACTCTCAATACATCCTCGCTTGCATGCGATATTTTTTTTATTATGATGAGGAAAATATAAATCGAGAACCACACCTATTCAAGGAAAATATAGATTAGAAATAGAGACAGTAGAAGGGGATGATTTGCATCATGAGTGAAGATAGGAATCAGGTATGATAACCCTATGTCATGGTTGATCCATTGAGTTTAAATGGATCAACCAATATTAGATTCTCAAGACCATTCAATTAATTTATTTCATTTCTACATTTTTTTATTATTTTATGCATTTTCGTGATTGTAAGAATGAAAGAAAATAATAAATAGTAAAATGTATAAAGTCAAAATGAATGTTTTTATATTAATGTTGAGTTGTGAGCGGAACAACATAGAATAAACATAATAATAGAAATGGATTACATTCATTGAAAAATATTAAAAACCATCATATAAATATTATGTTTCTAATGCTTCTAATTGTTTGAATTTGAACAAAACAAGGTGTTTGGGGTTCTTTTTAGCCAATGTTGTGGGTACATCCAACTACCTGTGAGTTCTTATAATAGTGATGAGTTGTCTTAACTAAAGTTGGCAGCAAATAATTAGCCTAATATATCTTGTTTAAACATTAGATACAAGCATTCAATAAATTTTTTTATGACTTTAGATGATGGTTTAACTCAATTGAGTATGGGCTCATAAGTTAACGTGGTTGGTTAGTCAAACTCAAACCTTGAACTCTCCGAGTAGTGGTGTTTCCATAGCTTGTGGACTATGAAGAGAGGTTTAAGGATCATTTCCACTAGAATACTAAAAAGACAGAGTATTTCAATTATAGTATAGAGGGCTTCCAAAGTTCAAAAAATGGTTGTATACATTTAATGATTTAAATGATCAGTGGTATATAATTGGTAATCAAGATAAAATTACTAGTCTATTAGTTTTTATTTTTGTAGAAAATGGAAATTAATATCATAATACATTATGTGATATTTAATTCGATAAAAAAAATGTCCAAACTAGCATGATTTTCCTAGAGTACAACAAGTTCTTACAAAAAGTACTAAAATATCAAAAAGATAAGGTTTTGGTGTCCCTAATGCCTTTTAATCCTCCTCAGAAAGTGAGGGTGTAAAAAAAATTACATGAGACTCATGTATGAAGAATATGATGGTTATGTCAAAAGGTTATCATCAATGTACAATGTGAGTTGTGGATAATATGCCATTACATAGATGATTTTACATGTAGTCTCATCTATGAGAATCTTGTAAGGGGAAAATTAATTTCAGATACAAATATGTTATTATTTCATTGGATATGTGTAAATTGAATGATGGGTCTTGATCTTTAAAGGGATCCCTTTCTCATATCATTTTCACCAATTAACTCTAGTTTCTCTTAAAATAAAAATATGGACAGTATGGATAAAATGATACATTACCTTATGGGTAAAGATCTCCAAGTAAATCAGAATTTAAAGAAAGTATAATATTTAATTCTTATGGAGAACAAGTTAAAATACAAGGAAAAAAGATTAATCAAAAGAGAGATCCCAAAGGACCCTTCATAATTTCCTTCAAAGAAAATAAGGATTAAATAGGATGTTGTTTTCTTCACAGAAAATCTATAGAATTTTAAATTAAATGAACCAATCAAATGAAGCAAGTAGTCACTTCCTTTTCAGGTATATTCATCAATTGTAAGTGATGTTTATATTTTACTTTAGATGTATTGAATACAATATGACTATTATGTATGTCTATTTAAAACTCTAACCAAGTAAGTTAATAAACATTACTAGAAGTATGGTTTGTTCTCCATGTATCTATGAAATGGTGGCTAGTAATTCATCAATGAGAAGCACACAACTTCTAATTTCAAAGTTAAATATTCTAGTTGAACTGTTGTTAACTATTTCCATAATATTTAGCTTTTGTTTCCTTTGGACATAAAGAGATATTATTCCAATTCTAAAATGAATGTTTTTTTCGTGTTTAATACTCAGAAAATATTTCACCAACACATGAATCATAAATAATTCATAATGAATATAAATTTTAAGACTTATATACCCATTTGGGGAAAGATAATTTATGTACAAGTTGAACTAAAATTGGACGTCAATGATATTCCTAGTATGGTATTTAGGCTCAGTGCAGCTAAACACCTTATATTTTATTGACATATAGATTTATATAGTTTGGAAAAAGAAACCTTTACAAATAAAGGTACACTATAAACCATTTATAATTAGTTCAACTAGAGAGAGTGAATTATTCCAAGGGTAAACTAGTGATAAATATGCTTAATTTGACTACATTATGTGTAATTAAATAATTTAAAAGTGAATTAGGGTATATTCATGGTCGGAATATATGAGCCTATTCAGCCTTGTGTGCCAAATAATATCTTTACCAAGCCTTATTCTCTCAATATAATGTAGTGTGGAGTAATTCCTAAATGTACATAACATTATCCACATCCATGCTATGATTATAATAACAAGGGTCGTTGATAAGTCTTACATGATAACATTGAAAAACAAAATTTAGTGTAGAATAACTCCTAAATGAAAATTAAAGTATACACATCTATGAGATGATGTATGTAAAAGAATTATCAATGTTGTAACTTATATCTATTGAAGAAACATTCATGATTTTCCAAACATGAACCGAAATTAATGTCTTCATCCCATAATGATATTCCAATTACCATTAAAAATTGATTTCATATGAGTTATAATATGATGGAAATACCTTATTTCGTAAGAATGTTTGTTTCGATGAAAACTTGTTTTTTAGGATATGAAAAATCATTCATCAATAAAAATACAATCTTTATATAAAGTAATTGTCCTATTTTTTCCAAGGATATTATAAAAATACCTAAGATAGATAATTTATAGTCAGTGTAATAAACTCTAGTTCTATATATGGGTTAACATATCTATTTTGGATAATGCGATCCAGATTTTCTTGGTTTTAATCAATGTCAAAGATAGACAAGTAGTTGGAATAGGAAAAAGTTCTATAAGACCTAGTGGGAAATGAATGTTTTAGAGACACATACCACGTAAGATGGTTAAAACCATAGAGATGGATTTATATTCACTGTGGACAGTAATATATTACTCATTGAGAATAATAATTCTTACAAGTAAGAAGTATATGGAAATTAGCTAATATTGAAAATATATATTAAAATTCAATTATTTATTCCATGTCTCAAAGTATAGGGGGGTTATTATTTTGAATACTCTGGTGGGTATTCAAGTGAGAAGATACATGTATGGTATAAGAATAGTTCCAATAAGTCTCGATTGGTAAAACTAATTTATTATACCTAAATCCATTAAAACTTTACATATAATAGCTAATTTATATAAAAAAAAATTATTGATCATTGTACATCAATACCACTAATCACAGAAGGTGTCTATGTGACACAACCAGAAAGGGATGGTGACACCATAGGATACCAATAAGGGGTGCAAGTTACACAAATCAAGTTCAGTATTAATGTAAGAAAAAAGATCATATAATATTAATTTGGAATGAATGTTTTCCATGTATCTACATGTTTTTAATTGTATTTCATGGTATTCTAAGTAAAATATATTTGGTAACATATTAAAATTAATTATTTTCCTCCTTGTAAGTCAACTCCAAAATAAATGAATCTCTCCAGAGATTGAATTAAAGTAGAAACATACATTTTAGGGGAAATCATCTACTTAGGTAAATATAAAGTTTTCTTAGACCAAGTAAAACTACATATACCAAAAATATATTTCTAAATAGAAGTTGTAATGGTTCAAGAGATAACTGTAAATAATGTCACATGGAATAAATCTGTATAAGATGACATGCATGGGTATAGAAGGATATTAAAGTATTTATTTGGATTTCATATGTTTATTTTATGGATAAATCACATATTACATGATATGTACAAGTCATTTTATTTCGAATATAAAATTTATGATGGTCCAATATCAGTTATATCCATGGGAACTACAAGGGAAGTAGTCAGAACTATCTAATTGTTCTTGAATAAGTACAAAAGATATGTACCTAGTTTGTGTAGAGGAATTGTTACTAATTTTCAGGGGAAAAACTAGTATTTCTTTAGATAAATATGATCTAATATCATAGTTAGGCTAAGTTAATGAGTGATATGGGCTCATTCAAGCTATTGGTATCCATACCTACAAATACCAAGAATGTTGCAGCTTCTAAGGAAGCAAAAGAAGAAGTGTAAAAAATGCAACGATTTGTTATAGTCCTTGGAATTGCGCCTAGTAAGTAAAGTTTTATAATAGTATCATTATATTAATCATATTACTATTATAATAAGAATTTTCATGTTTTTATAGTGGAAAAAAGTATTCTCCGGGTTTACATCTCCTATGGAGTCTTACCTAAGGAGGTGAGGTTGAACATAGTAGAATAGCCACACAATAGAGTTTTAGAAGACCAAACAAATAAAGACATTATTCAATAGAAACATGGTCTTAATAATGTGAGATATAACAAGGATATTTATCACATTTCTCTAGTGAAAGTGGGAGTATTGTAATAGTGGGTGACATAGACCCAACTAAACAGAACCTTTTGATTACCATATCATGGATACAGTGAGTTATACATGATCCAAACATACCATTATAATGCATAAATTTTATCTAATATTTAAAAGTTCATTTTTTATATATTATTTATCATATCAAAATATTATATTAGTACCCGTGATATAAATACATCCTCGAGATACTATGAAACTAATAATAAATTTATGTCCAATGGTCTAGAAACATCATAATGACTGGATAAAGTTTATGTTTGACTATAAGGTGTTGGGGTATCATAACCATTGAGACTTATTATTATAAATGTCACACATGGTGTTATCTAGTAGGTGAGATCATGTGGAAAGACCCACCAATAGGAACTCCATATGTTTTGGGTGTCATTGGATTTTCATATCTATGAACATGTGTATTAGTCACCTGAATTGATATCATTATCAGTTTCTTCCATTTGATCATTTTCATTTATTCATGGAAAAAACATGACAATGAAGTAATGGTGAGGTATCTTGTGTTAGATGAGTCATAGGTGTCATAGAAGTTCTTTAATGATCAATATAGAATTTGTCTCTTTCGAGATGAGGATGTAATATCATGTTCCTGGTTGATTATTATGGTAGTACCTTTATAAATACCTAGCCAAGGTAGTAAAAGTTAAGCCCATCTAGTTATATCAACAAAAAATAAATCTATAATGGACTATGATATATGTGTGCATTCTTCTTTATGAGATATCATGAGATAAATGGATTATATTACATAGTGTGTTTTCGCAGGATGGTTGTCGTTTAAATATGTATTCATTATTTATTTAGGAGACTTGATGGGTTTTTAGACTCTGATCTTAGTCTTTTAATAGTATTCATACTATCTATATAAGGGCCTATAGTGTCATACACAATAGCATATTCAACAATCTTCCCTATTTTGGTGAATATGTATATTGGATGTGGTGGTTCCTACCACAGGATCATAGAGTTGTCTAAGTAATTGATCACTGAAAGATAAATAAATAAATTATTATTAGAGTATATAATAATTGATTTTGATTTATTTATTAAAATTATTCATAAGGTATTAAGTTAATATATAAAAAATATTATTCTAAAGAATATTATTTTAATATTCAGGGTTCTTTTAACAGTTTCATTAATTTCGAGTTCAGTTAAGGAACTAAGTTTTACAACGTAATATATTTTTTATATTACAAGAATGTGATAGAATATAAATAAAATAAAAGATTAATCTAGTTTATTGTAAGAATTTACTTCTTATTTAGTGGGAGTTTTATTTTCAGGATTCAGGTAACTCAATCTAGATATTTTGAACACCCCACTATATAAGTAGGGCAGGAGATCGATTCAAATGACTCTTCATACCAATGGAATGAGTCATTATATCTCTTTATGTATCTTTTTGAGAAATAGAGTCTCTCTCTAATAATTCAATCTATGTACACCTTTGAAGTCATGAGATCATGGTGATCATTGTGACGTCGAAGGATTCATCAATTTTCTTCATTAAAACCTAGAATTTGATGAAAAACTAGAGCCTGGATTTTTGTAGTTTCTATTGATGATATAAAGGGATTAGTCTTTGTATCCTTTGGGAAACGACCATGGAATATAAGTTATAGTCAAACATGATACTGAATCGAATAATTTATAAGTTTATTTAATTTGTCTGATTTCAATTATTCAACTGAGATCTTCAGACCTCTAACGAGCCTTGGATCACTAAATACAACATGCTATATCACTCCGATGATGAAACATTTAAACTCCTAGATCAATGTATTCTATTGAGCACCCCATTACCTTCAATTATGACATTCATAATATTTTATTTAATGATACGACAAATATGTCACACCCTTGTTTTTAATAAGTGAAATATTTTTAAGATGGTGTTATCTGGAGATTATGTTTGACTTTAAATAGTCTTTTGAAATATAAATAAATTACATAAATCATGTTAATTGGTTTTTAATTTTTAATGAATAAATAATTACCTTAAATTTTTACACAATAATAATGGAGTAATTATTCAATTAATAGAAAGGTAAAATAAATGATATTGAAAATATAAAAAGTAATATAATTTTAATTAGTTAATTTTATCTATGAATTTTATTTATTAATATAAAATATTTGGTATGTATTGAAAGATTACACTCAAAATTATATTGTTTTATTGGTGTTATTAAATTCAATGTAATGAATAGTTTCAAAGTTTACTATAAGTACATTTTATGAATATAATATTTTAATAAATTATATGAAAAGAATGAAAATAATAAAATTTGAAAAAGGGGATAATATTTTGTCCAAAATGTTATACCCTATTCATTTATAGTCCATTTTGAGTCCTTTTGATCTAATATAGTATTATAATACTTTAATCTTTTGATAAATTCCAAAAGTGTCCCACACCTCAATTATAAATGGGAACCTCCTCTCTCAACTATTTACACATCTTAGAGCCTTATAGCATGACCATACCCTTCCAAATTATCTCATCAAAATCCTTATACACATTCTACAGTTGTTAGTCTTATCAAAAGTCCAACCCTAGAGCCATTATGAAGAGATCTAAAAGGAGTCCACTAAAGAAGAGATAATTGTCTATACCGACTCTTTCAAGTTTATTTCTTCATCTACTTACAATTTATCTCTTGTTTTAAACATACAAAAATGATAATCCCATTATCATATATATATATATATTGAGATGTTATTTTAATTATGATACAACCATACTCCTCCTTTTATCCATCATATGAAAAATTTTAACATTATGTGTGTGTATGTACGGCTTACCATCTCTGCGTAGTGGTGTAATTTGTTTTTGTCACCACATTAGTTAGATGGTTATAAATATGGAATCAGTGAATATTATATATATATATATAATAATAAATATTATTCTAGATAGGTTTATTATTCCTTACTATTCTTTAATTCCATCCTTTAAAAAATTAAACAGTGTTCATGCATATGTATAAACAACCATCTCCATGAACGATGTAATTAATTTTTCTATCTCTATATTTATCGATGACTCTATATATATAATATATATATGATATTTATGTAACGACCCAAATATTTTAACTAGGTAAGGATAATTAGTTTTCCTTTTTTAATGTCTTAAATGGTCCTAATTAAGCCTTCTAATGAAGTTAAGGAGTTAACAGGAGTGTATGTGGCTCATCTGGAGCTCGGGGCTCCGAAAGGGGAAAGTAGGATGGGCCGCATGGTTTTTCTAAAACCATGAAACCTAGGTTCATGGTTGTGCATCTAGTTATAGATGGTTTTAGAGCCCATATTCACTTTCTATGCACAGTTAGTGAAACCATTTGCAGATTCCATGATGTGTGCCCAATGAAGTAGTGATTTATGCATAGTGTGCGCACGGTTTGGCCAAACCGTGTGCAGAAACAGTGAAAGCTAGTTTTTAAGGAAAAATTACAATTTTCCCATCCATTATTTAAGATCAAATTTTTATCTTTTCTCCTACCACCTATGGATAGACCCACATTACTTCCTCCTTGAGCTTTTAATCCTTATTATCCTTCAATATATTACTACTCCTTCGTCTAGAAATCGTTTCCCGTTACATCGGAAGCATTGGATAGGCCAAGGTAAGGCTAACCCTATGTGCTACTCCTTCCTTGCTTAATCCTTCCATATGTTAAGCAATTTAAATGTAGGATTATTCACCCTAATTTTTGTGAGTTGGATAGAAACTCATATCTACTCCAACCTACTCTGAATCTAAGCTCGATACTCAGTGAATCATCTTCTATGACACTAAGGTGGGTGGTCACATAATTTTATATTTGAGATTTGGACATTTATTATTTATTCCGTCATTCCATAGGCTCTCCTTTGATGTTATCCCCTGGTGTGTAGATTCTATTATTCATAATAGACCATAATTATTTTATACGGATGAATTTAACCTTGTTAGGGGTTTAGATGCCACCCTTACCATAGAAGGATACCCAATGTGTGTACCACCCAAAATTGGCCAGTTTATGCCAATTTCCTAAAATGACCAAATCTTAATTTTAAATGTCAGGTTGAGTTTAATTTTAATTTACCATTGTTCCATGTGTGTTTTATATAGACCAAGGTGACTTAGTGGTTCTTAGCTCCAATTGATTTATCATTGAATAAATGGGAATGTAACTATTTGGCTTGACACTTGAGCCTTGACAACTTTCCTTGGAATCAAATTTCCTTGTGGAGAAATTTGTATAAGATAGATATGATGAGATGGCCTAAACCTAAGTGATGGGTTGATATCAAATGAAAAAGTTCCAAGGGATGACTTGACCTTGCGCTTGTTATGTGTTACCATAAAGGTTTTTTCTTGTTAAATAGAAATGATGTAAGATGGTTTACCTTACAATATAAAATGTAAATGTTATTCCTTATGGGTTTGGACCCAAGGACCGTGAGATCATTGAGGTATGGAAGACCATGTTTTCTTCTAGTTGTGGACCCAAGGACTGTGAGAGCCTTGAGTTAGAGAACACTGTGAGAGCTCCCTCATGTATTTCCAAGAGACCGTGAGATATCTTGGAGTTGGGCCAGGGGTTAGACCATGAGAGCAACCCTGGTAATGGATATTTAAGAGTTATATCCTGATCCATCCCAACATATATATATATATATATATATATATCATTACTATATATGTGTGTTTGTGTGTGTGTTTGTGTGTTTTTGTGTGGTGACTCGGACAGACTTACCATCCATGGGCTGAAGTAGGTAGACCCGCCAGGTGTCCTTTAGAAACCTATGCATTAGGTTATTTATTAAATTATATATTTATTAATTTTACTATTACATTCACATAGTTTACTTATGAGTGACTACTCATATTACATGTATACACCTTTGGTAGTAGCCTACTAAGATTTATATCACACCCTAATTGGGCTACCTTTAGCACCTGAGCATATTGTTTTTTGATAGGTATGAACAGGGGAAAGTGTCACTCTTCTGGCTCTTGATTATTTCTATTTAGGTGGACCTTAGGTGTAGAGAACCGGGATTAGGCTAGAGATGATATGGAGGAGATTTTGGATTTTTTCTACTTTGTACTTTTGTATTAGTGTTCTTGTTTCCTACTTACTGTTCCTTTTGGTACTAGCATTACATGCATGCATCCTTGTATCAGACACTACCTTTGAGGATTTTGTTATATTATTTAGTCTTCCACTATTATCTATGTATGTTTACACTATTTACATTATCTTTATATTTGGTTTTACTTTTTCTATTGTACGTTGATGTGACACCAACTTTGTACTCTAGTGTAGGGGTATAGTCTCCCCAATGTTTCACCAGTACACCCTCATTGCTAGTCGGCAGCCCTTGGCTTATGGGGAGACACTCTAGGGGTCATGTGGCCAATCGGTCTTGGGGCATGGGTTATGTGGAAGCCAGGTCTAGGATGTCACAAAGTAGAATCATACCAGTTTTTCTTTCTTTATTTACTATTTGGAAACAATAGATTGGAGATTCGGAATGCCTAGGACTTTCTCACAAGTCATGTTTGGGCGTCGTGAACCCATGTATGTTGTAATGACCAAGTTACATAAAGTATTTTGGTTATAGATTATACTATTACTATTTATATCATTTCACCATTGGTTGTTTCACATGTTTTGTGATTCTGTTGATATTGATGATATTTGAATGGTTATTCCATTTATAGATCTAATGAAATGAGGGTTATGTGTACATAATTCATCATGATAGACATAATATGAATATGTCATGCACTTTTCCATGTCATGTTTAAACATCCAACAATAATTTCTTGTTGCAAATTGTTGTGCATTGTTTTGCATATATATAATTGTGCTAATACTTTTTTATAGGATTCAGATCATTATGTGGTGTGAATTTAGTGAATTTATCTTTTCTATTAATAAGGTGTATGGGCCCTTATGGATCAAAAAATGGAATTACAACTAGATAAACCATTTTATGAATGATATAATCACATAGATAAGCACAATTTAAATGGAAATGTTATCCAAGTGTGTGTCATCTTTTGAATCATAAGGTGTATGGATCCTTATGGATCAGAAAATGAAATATCATTGGATTCAACTATTTGAAAAGACTTATAACTTGAGAACAACCCTTTTACACTTTCCTAACTTAGAAACATGACCCGAACCTGACCTTAGTAGTGGGTAGTGGGTGTGTCCCCGTTCTTATGTCCTGTTATGGTTTGTTCTAACATCTAGTCCTGGCTTACAAAGCAGGAGGAGTGGTGTGTTTGTTATTATAGGAATCCTATAGTACCTATCCTAATTTCTTGATTAAAATCCTCTAAAATGATTAAATTTCTTCTGATACGTTCATTTGGCGTTATAGCATCATGTTTCCCTGAAGTCTATGAGTCGAGTACCCTAAAGGAAGTGACGATCATGTTCTTGAGGTGGAGGGCCTTGAGCCACAAGTTAGTCATCCAGTTGAACCACCTGTGGTTCCTCCTCCTATACCAGAATTCAGTGTTGATATCCCATTCCAAGAAGGATTCTTTCATATGATGTAAAATATTAAAGGTAGAGTGACACCTTCCCCAAGCATGGTTGATTTGACACACGAGTTCCAACAGCAGCATCCTCCTACTTTTTTGGGGGATAGAGAACCACTTGCTATGGAGTACTAGATTGAGGTGATATTGTCTATATTAGAGCACCTATACATGCCTCTAGAGTGGATATTCAATCTAGATGCTTACTTGCTATGCGATTCGGCCAAGAGGTGGTGGCATTTCATCACCTAGGCAGGCCAGCATATAGAGATGGTTTGGGATTACTTACAGACTGTCTTCCATAATTACTTCTTTCCCATTACATGGATCACTGACAGAGATAGAGAGTATATGAATCTATAATAAGGGACATGTCAGTTATGGATTATTCATCCGATTTTGATGAGCTACAGTGTTTCTCTCCTTCTTTATCTATTGGTGATTAGATGGCTGCTAGAAAATTTGAGGATGGATTTTGTTATGTCATCTAGTCCTAATTCAATGTGATCCTATTGACAACTATTTTTGAAATCGTTAACTAGGCCCTGATTACAAAACAGAACTTGAGAGAGGCATACATTGTGAGATAGGTCCATTCGGCACCTTATGTTTCTAATGGATCTTGTTTTCAGTAGAAATGATGCTTTGAGTTTTTTTTGTGAAGTAAGAAGCAGTCATTTCCTGCCACTGATTGCTATCATGTATGTCACCACTGCAGAATGACGTGTCACTTAAAAGCACAGTGTTCGTGAGATCCAGTAAAGTGTAGAGGTTGTGGAAGGATGGTCCATATTCATATTTTTTATAGAACTTTTTAGATAGAACCTAGTGAGCAGGTATTTGCACCTAATCCTCATCCATGAGTAGGGTTGGCATGATCATAACAGTTAGGCAGCTAGAACACCATTGGCCGATCAGGCCAAGGTGTTGGTCAAGGTAGAGGAAACCAAACAAATGACTCTTAGCCCCAAGAGAGATGGCCCGATCAGGGAAGTCAGGCTGGTACTCAAGGATGTGATATAGGCCAATTACTTGTAGTATATCCTACGTCATAAGAGTAGAGCACTGAACTATCTAATTAATGAGGAACTATTCTAGTAGCCTCTACATTAGTGTCTTCCTTATTTGATATAGGTGTGTCTCACTCATTCATATCTGAGAAAATCACAAAGCGTTTGTGCCTCAACATGGAGTTCATTTATGGGGTCATGATGCTAGATACACCATTAGTTATGTAACACCCCGAGATTTTATGAAAAATATTCTTTTAATTTTATTAATGTCTTTTGCTCCACTAAGATTACCTTGCTCTATACGCAACACCGTATTAGCTTGCAGTATACGCAACACTATTCTTGGATCGTGTTACACACAATTTTGATAATAGTTATTCTACGCAACATTGAGTATATATATATATATATATATATTCAATGTATAAATGAAATATGGTTGTATTATGTTATATGAAACAACGAAGTATTCTTGCGCAATACGCAACCCTGACTTGGCTTTCATTACATACAATCACGACCTTCCTCGATAGTGTGTGTTGTACGCAATACTGGGTTTTACTAAACAACTATATATTATTATAATATTGTTATGAACTAGACGTTATGAATAGTGTTAACTAAAATTTGAATTTTATAACATTATTATTCATCTTACACATTTCTAGAACATGGTATAAGAACAAAATAAATTTTTCGGGTAAAATAAGTATTTTTCAAAAAATGCAGTTTTGCCGCCTTTTGATGGCGCACCCACTTTAAATCTAGTTTTTGACATGTTTATAAGTTCAATTTGAAAAAATAAAATTCTTATTTTGAATCAGGATATAAAAATTTACATTAGATAAAGTTTTGATATTTTTCCGATAACTTTCATATTTTAATGAATAGTAAAAACACGCTATATTTTAATTAAAAACAACTTTTTTCATCGTAATATCTTATGTGGTTAAATTATAATATTTAATGGTTTTAAATTATAAATAGAATATATTTTTACCATTTAATATAATTTATGTCATTAGCATTGATTTTACCTTGAATTCGTAGGTTAAATCAATTCAATCTTTTGCAATGTTTTAAAGAAAAACCCGTTTTCTTTCGACAACGGGATTAATTTTAATTTAACTTCTGCCAATTTTGTGTATTGAATTTGTAAAAATGGATTCCATATTTGGAATTATTGGATCCAAATTATGTTAATAAGCTACTTTTTATTTTTGGGAATTATGAATAGTAACTACGGTAAATTTTATTTACCATAGTTAAAGGTAAATCGGGTTATTAAGGGTAAATATAATATTTTAAAATTACCCTAACAAATGTCAAAATCCTATTGGATGACTAAAAGTTGACCCATATCACCTAAGGGTCGGATTAGATTCATTTAATTAAATTTTGTCAATGAAAATAATTTAATTATTATTAAAACAAAAGAATGTGACAACATGTCACTTTCTTAAATCTTATAAGTATAATAATTTTAATATAGTGATAAATTTAATGAAACTTAGAACTTGAATAGTGTCCAGAACGATAATACAATTATCTACATCATAGGAATTTTTTTAGATTTTTTAGGGATTAAATAATTATCATTTATTATGACACAAAGATGATGTAGTAATTGTCTTATTAATAAAATATTGACATAATTGATGTTATAAATGCCCAAATAAATGTAATTTGAGACTTTTTATGACTTACACTAATTTTCTAGGTTCATATGACATGTTATTGTTGATGTAAGTAACTCGGTTTTAAATTATCATTCTGTTATGAATTTCATAAAAATCATGTACCAAATAGTGTCAAAATTGACATAAATTAGTTTTTAAAACAAATATTATATTATTATTTGTTGTTTTATTTATAAAAATCTAAGGTTCGGCCAAATGACTTAGTTAAGATTATATATATTAATAATAAACAACTTGGGGTTCGTTTGGATTGATATAGTAAGTTTATTAACCATATAATGTAAGAAAACAAAAAGACACGGTAAAAGTTAAATTATTGAACTTAGAGTTAAATCTAATTGATAAAGTTAAAATAATAACCTAAACTTGTCTAAATCCTATTTTATGAGAGGATTTTTACCCATACCAACTTTATCTTCGAAATAATACCCTTTTGAAGCATTATAAACCGAATTTGACCTTAATATAAAATAATATTTTGAGATTTTCCTAAGGTTCCCCTCTCCTCCCTTATAAAAGGGCACCTCCTCCCTCTCCTCCTCACACCAATTTGAGCATTCATGCTCGGCCAACCCCTGCCAAATTCTCTTCTCCACTTCCCTATTATCATCATAGAGGTCCTTCTCTTCTTCAAAGACCATCCTTAGTTCTTTAAGTGGAGGTTAGGAAAAGGCGCGTCAAAAAGAGGTAATATCCATTACCGATCTTTTTCAATTTCTTTCTTCTTCAACTTCTTCTTCTTTAGTTGTTTCATGATAAAGTAATAACATAAGTATTTCTTATATACTGATATGTTATTATAAATATTAAACAACTCTAATTAACCTTATATCCATCCTACGGAAAAAGGAAATCACCGCGCGTGCGTACGTACGGAATACTGTGGTGTAATCTATTTTCCGCCACCACCTTAATTGGATGGGTATAATGGTGTAATGAGTAACTATATATGATTATTATAAATTTATATTGATACTGAAATAGTATACATACACTTAAACACAAGTTCACAATCATGAGAACGATGTCATCGCTCGTGCGTACTTACGGACTACCGTCTCCACGACGCGATGAGATTCATTCTCCACATTAACCATTCATGAATGATTATAAAGTATATATAATGAATAATAATGAAATATATGACATGTTAAATCTACTGGATTTATGTATATATATATATATGTATGTCATCTACTTACTTCCATTCAAGACAATAAGGAAAGGAAAACAGCGTTCATGCGTACGTACGGACTACCGTCTCCTTGAACGGTGTGTTTCATTTCATTTATCTATCTATTATATATATATATATATACATACTGAATATATATGATATATAAATCATGTTTTATATTCTGGAAGTAAGTAAATCATTATATAAGTAATAATAATGTCAAGAATAACAAGTCCAAACACCTACGATAAATGAAACGATTTTACCCAAAACGCTTCTTTAACATGGAATTTACAAAAGAACGGGTAATATAAAGTCATAAGTGAACCATATATGATATCATAACAATAAATATGATTCTGTAATAAGTTAATGACATTATTTAAATCATTATACAGGAGTTTCGGATACGTACAAAGCATATCAGACATAAGGTATGGGAAATTTCACAATCTCATTTTTATCCGAGATTGTTTATACTTTGGTATTTACTGGGGTGTATTTTATCATCCACATCCATGTTTCCTCAATATGTAATATTATTTCCATCCACCTAAAATTTTTTAAATACATTTTTACCCTTTGGTGGGTTTATATTAAAAGATATGAAAGGAATCTTTTGACGTTTTTCGTACGAGGTACTTTTTGACTTTCCCGACAAAAGTACGAGAAGAATGTTTTTTTTAAACTTATACGACATTAATGGATTTTTAAAACATTATTTCCAAGAAGCTTACTTTACAAGTTTTCAAGTTTATTTTTAATCAACTTCTTTTAGTTTAAAATTGTATGTCATGTTAAGAAAGGAAAATGTTTTTGAAGTAGAAAGGATATTTTCCTCAAGAATGGAGTTCAAGTGTTTTATCAAAATTATTTTCCATCTAAGATAATAAAGGGTTATTTTTATATCCCTATTATTACATTGATTTGATTATGTTGTGATGGAATTATTTTTATGAATTCCTTTATCTTATATGAATTGTTTTATGATTTCATGATGTTTAAGAATTCCATTTTTATTACATGGGTTATGCTATGATGTATGGTTTATGATTTTGTGGCACACATAAGAATGGTATAATTATGAGATGGGTGGGACCTATATCTCCCTCCAATGCATTGGGTAAAGATTTTATATCTCATGAGATAGACATGGCTGGAATGGTAGGTTATACCGGTTCAGTGAAACAGGACTGAAACGAGGGTGACTCGGTTCAGAAATGGACTTTGTCCACTAAGATAGTCTTCCCAATGAGTCTTGACTAATAAGATATGATTCTCTATGATTATGTGTGTATTCCACAAAGTTTCTTGTTTTATGTTATGATTATTGGGATTTCATTTCACTACTATGATTTATCCCATGTTATGAAATTATGCTCTCTTTTGCAGGTTAAGATTTTCAAAATGTTATGTTCTTATGAATATGATGTGATTGATATTTCTTTTGTTTACCCTTACTGAGCATTTGAGCTCACCCTTTTATGTTTTCTTTTCCCCATGATATAAAGAAAGCTTTTAGGTAAGAAAAAAAAGGGAAGATATTTATGGGAGATGTTGAAGATCTTTCACCATGATTAGAAGATTACGTTCCGAGTTTCCGAAGACACTAAACTATTACGGTCCTTGTGTGTGTATTTTTGTTATGTAATAAGTATTCCGCAAAAGTAATGTAATGTCCTTGTACGTTAAGCTTCGGGTCTCTAAGTTGGTATCAGAGGAAAGGTTTAGTCAACCTTTGGAAACTAGGATGTGAGAACGTTAGTTAGATCCCTAGAGATATTTCTAAGGTATGTCTAGGGATGCCCCTAAGGATAAGTATACGTATAGGATATAGTCCTATAACTATGGTAACAATCTTAGAATTTAACCTAAGATGTTAGATATTGAAGTTACTCCCCCTTTATTATGATTTTTGCCTCTAACACTATTCTTTTTGGGTTTTAGAAAATGGATGGAAACAAGATGATTCACGATAATGGAGGATATTATGGAAAATGGAATGATATTCTTCATGAGAAACAAAATGAAATGGGATTTGGAAGTCCAACCATCATTATTATGCCGAATCAGCAATATCATAATTTGATCAATAAACTCAAATTTGGTAAGTTTCCTGACTCGGCTAATAAGAGAAAGATGGAGTTTCATGATGATCATAGAGGAAAGAAAGTTCAATTTCCCCTATGTAAATCATGTGGGAAGAGGCATTAAGGAGAATGTTTCAAAGGAACTGGAAGATTCTTTGGGTGTGGAAAAGGACACAAAGCCAGTAAGTGCAAAGGAAAAGGTTCAGTTAACACTAGGGATGAGGATAATGGTATTGATACGACATCAACAATCGTTAAATGTTTTAAATGTGGAATGTACGGGCATTAGGCAAACCAATTCCCTAAGGTAAAGTCTCATGAAGAGAATCTGTATGGTCGTATGGGTAGTATTTATGTTGATGATGATGAAGAGACTACAAATGATATGTGAGATGAAAGAATTGTTGAAGCTCGGTCAATGGTTTAAGAATGTAGTGGAATGATTTACATGTTTATCATGTGTAATGTTGTATAAGTAATCTCATGGTACTATAGAATAAAGAGACATCTAAGGATTGTTACACTGCTGTCTTTCCTTGAGTTTTGAAAGTGTATGATTAATGGTACCAGTATCCATGAAAGATTATTTAGATATTTTTAGAATGTATATGATATGCACATAATGATGGGATAAGGATAAAATTAAATGTTTGACTGTATTCAAGAGCTCATGACTGATATAAGGAAATAGTTATATCATGGTTTGAGTATATAGAATTTTGGGTTTTTGGTTTTTGGAATGCGTTAACTTTTGACAGCACTCATGTTTTTACTAAGATTCAATGGGTATTCATTTTTCAAGAGATTACATGATTATGGTATTCACATGAATGGAATGTGATGAACAAGATATATGAGGGATAAATGATGGCATTCACGTGATCATTTTCTCTATACTATGAGCTTGGACCGAAGTATTTTAGATAAGACTAAAGATTGGAATGGATTATGTTGGACATAAGTTAGTATTGTTTAAGGATAGAACCTTTTTTCGATATTATTGATGGGATGATAGAGTAATGTAGTTTTAGAAAAAGGACAACCTGCAGGATGGGTGACAGCCCATCGCGTCGGACAAGGCTGTGGGAATCGAACCCACAACCGAAGTGCGACTGGCCTTTATCGCCTACCACTGGCCTACATGAAGTCCCCGGTTAGTATAAACTAGTTTTATTTTATTAAGTGGTATAATATATGAAGTATAAGTTCATTTTTGGAACCATATACAATTAATCTAACCATAAGATTGACTAATAACTTTTTCTAACCTTTTGTTTGAAAGAGATGGAATGACCCATCATTCTATCACATGATCTGCTAACACATCACGAATAACAAATTCAACTTCATTTCTTTAAGGGATGAAGTGGAAATTGTTCAATTCACGAACAACAGTGAGATTGTACCAAAATCATGCAAGTATTTCTTTTAATTCATCAACTTTAGGGAAATGATCTTGAAAACCAAAAATTTTGTCTAGCTCCCTTATATCCGATTAATCAGATGGTACCTTAGATCATCACAAATCAATAGCTTTGTGATTGTTGGCTTTTTCATAGCCATGTTCTCTACCACTCTCCATCAGAACTTGATGGTTAGATTTTTCTTCCATATACATATTTTCACCTATGTACTCCTACCCCGTGATGAGTTAATTTGGGTAACCGTTACATTTCATACTTTAGTTTTTAAAAGCCATGTTTTGGTATTCCTTTTTACGATGTGGGTTTCTATTAAACAAACTTTCGAGTAGTAAACCATTTATAACCCCGGCGAATTTCGAGGGAGAAATTCATTTTAAGGGGGGTAGAATGTAACACCCCGAGATTTTATGAAAAATATTATTTTAATTTTATTAATGTCTTGTGCTACACCAAGATTACCTTGCGCTATACGCAACACCGTACTAGCTTGCAGTATACGTAACACTATTCTTGGATCGTGCTACACACAAATTTGATAATAGTTATTCTACGCAACATTGAGTATATATATATATATATATATTCAATGTATAAATGACATATGGTTGGATTCTGTTATACGAAACAATGAAGGATTCTTGCACAACATGCAACCCTGACTTGGCTTGCATTACACGCAATCGCGACCTTCCCCGATAGTGTGTGTTGTACGCAATATTGGGTTTTACTAAACAACGATATATTATTATAATATTGTTATGAAATAGCCGTTATGAATAGTGTTAACTAAAGTTTTAATTTTATAACATTATTCTTCATCTTACACATTTCTATAACATGGTATAAGAACAAAATAAATTTTTTCGGGTAAAATAAGTATTTTTCAAAAAATACAGTTTTGCCGCCTTTTGATTGAGCACCCACATTAAATCTAGTTTTTGACATGTTTATAAGTTCAATTTGACAAAATAAAATTCATCTTTTGAATCCGAATATAAAAATTTACATTAGATAAAGTTTTTATATTTTTTCGATAATTTTCATATTTTAATGAATAGTAAAAACACGCTATATTTTAATTAAAAACAACTTTTTTCATCGTAATATCTTATGTGGTTAAATTATAATATTGAATGGTTTTAAAGTATAAATAGAATATATTTTTACCATTTAATATAATGTATGTCATTAGCATTGATTTTACCTTGAATTCGTAGGTTAAATCAATTCAATCTTTTGCAATGTTTTAAAGAAAAACCCGTTTTCTTTCGACAACGGGATTAATTTTAATTTAATTTCTGAAACTTTTGTGTATTGAATTTGGAAAAATGGATTCCATATTTGGAATCAGTGGATACAAATTATGTTAATAAGATACTTTTTATTTTTGGGAATTATGAATAGTAACTACGGTAAATTTTATTTACCATAGTTAAAGGTAAATCGGGTAATTAAGGGTAAATATAATATTTTAAAACTACCCTAACAAATTTCAAAATCATATTGGATGACTAAAAGTCGACCCATATCACCTAAGGGTCGGATTAGATTCATTTAATTAAATTTTCTCAATGAAAATAATTTAATTATTATTAAAACCAAAGAATGTGACAACATGTCACTTTCTTAAATCATATAAGTATAATAATTTTAATCTAGTGATAAACTTCATGAAACATCGAACATGAATATTCTCCAGAAAGCTAATACAATTATCTACATCATAGGAATTTATTTAGAATTTTTAAGGATTAAATAATTATCATTTATTATGACACAAAGATGATGTAGTAATTGTCTTATTAATAAAATATTGACATAATTGATGTTATAAATGCCCAAATAAATATAATTTGGGACTTTTTAAGACTTACACTAATTTTAAAGGTTAATATGACATGTTATTGTTGATTTAAGTAACTTTTTTAGAACCTATCATTCTTTGATGAATTTCATAAAAATCATGTACCAAATAGTTTCAATATTGACATAAATTAGTTTTTAAAACAAATATTATATTATTAATTGTTATTTTATTCCTAAAAATCTAAGGTTCTGCTAAATGACTTAGATAAGATTATAAATATTAATAATAAACAACTTGGGGTTCGTTTGGCTTGATATAGTAAGTTTATTAACCATATAGTGTAAGAAAACAAAAAGACACGGTAAAAGTTAAATTATTTAACTTAGAGTTAAATCTAATTGATAAGGTCAAAATAATAACCTAAACTTGTCTAAATCTTATTGTATGGGAGTATTTATACCCATACCAACTTTATCTTCGAAATAAGACTTTTTGGAACCATTATAAACCGAATTTGACCTTAATATAAAATAATATTTTGAGATTTTCCTAAGGTGCCCCTCTCCTCCCTTATAAAAGGGCACCTCCTCCCTCTCCTCCTCACACCAATTTGAGCATTCACGCTCGTCCAAACCCTGCCACAATCTATTATCCACTTCCCTAGTATCATCCTAGAGGTCCTGGTATTCTTCAAAGACCATCCTTAGTTCTTTAAGTGGAGGTTAAGAAAAGGCGCGTCAAAAAGAGGTAATATCCATTACTGATCTTTTTCAATTTCTTTATTCTTCAACTTATTCTTATTTAGTTGTTTCATGATAAAGTAATAACATCAGTATTTATTATATACTGATATGTTTTTATAAATATGAAACAACTCTAATTAACCTTCTATCCATCCTACGGAAAAAGGAAATCACTGCGCGTGCGTACGTACGAAATACCGTGGTGTAATATATTTTCCGCCACCACCTTAATTGGATGGGTATAATGGTGTAATGAGTAACTATATATGATTATTATAAATTTATATTGATACTGAAATAGTATACATACACTTCAACACAAGTTCACTGTCATTAGAACGATGTCATCGCTCGTGCGTATTTACGGACTACCGTCTCCACGACGCGATGAGATTCATTCTCCACATTAACCATTCATGAATGATTATAAAGTATATATAATTAATAATAATTAAATATATGACATGTTAAATCTACTTAATTTTTGTATATATATATATATGTATGTCATCTACTTACTTCCATTCAAGACAATAAAGAAAGGAAAACAATATTCATGCGTACGTACGGACTACCGTCTCCATGAACGGTGTGTTTCATTTCATTTATCTATCTATTATATATATATATATATATACTGAATATATATGATATATAAATCATGTTTTATATTCTGTAAGTATGTAAATCATTATATAAGTAATAATAATGTCAAGAACAACAAGTCCAAACACCTACGATAAATGAAACAATTTTACCCAAAACACTTCTTTAACATGGAATTTACAAAAGAACAGGTAATATAAAGTCATATGTGAACCATATATGATATCATAACAGTGAATATGATTCTTTATTAAGTTAATGACATTATTTAAATCATTATAGAGGAGGTTCGGATACGTACAAAGCATATCGGACATAAGGTAATGGAAATATCACAATCTCATTTTTATCCGAGATTGTTTATACTTTGGTATTTACTGGGGTGTATTTTATCATCCACATCCATGTTTCCTCAATATGTAATATTATTTCCATCCACCTACAATTGTTTAAATCCATTTTTACCCTTTGGTGAGTTTATAGTAAAAGATATGAAAGGAATCTTTTGCCGTTTTTCGTACGAGGTACTTTTTGACTTTTCTGACAAAAGTTCAAGAAGAATGTTTTTTTACAACTTATACGGCATGAATGGATTTTTAAAACATTATTTCCAAGAAGTTTCCTTTAAAATTTTTCAAGTTTATTTTTAATCAACTTCTTTTAGTTTAAAATTGTATGTCATGTTAAGAAAGGAAAATGTTTTTGAAGTAGAAATGATATTTTCCTCAAGAATGGAGTTCAAGTGTTTTATCAAAATTATTTTCCATCTAAGATAATAAAGGGTTCTGTTTCTATCCCTATTATTACATTGATTTGATTATGTTGTGATGGAATTATTTTTATGAATTACTTTATCTTATATGAATTGTTTTATGATTTCAGGATGTTTAAGAATCCCATTTTTATTACATGGGTTATTCTATGATGTATGGTTTATGATTTTGTGGCACACATAAGAATGGTATAATTATGAGATTGGTGGGACCTATATCTCCCTCAAATGCATTGGGTAAAGATTTTATATCTCATGATATAGACATGGCTGGAATGGTAGGTTATACCGGTTCAGTGAAACGGGACTGAAACGAGGGTGACTCGGTTCAGAAATGGACTTTGTCCACTAAGATAGTCTTGGAAATGAGTCTTGACTAATAAGATATGATTCTCTATGATTATGTGTGTATTCCACAAAGTATCATGTTTTAAGTTATGATTATAGGGATTTCATTTCACTACTATGATTTATCCCATGTTATGAAATTATGCTCTCTTTTGTAGGTTAAGATTTCCAAAATGTTATGTTCTTATGAATATGATGTGATTGATATTTCTTTTGTTTACTCTTACTGAGCTTTTAAGCTCACCCTTTTATGTTTTCTTTTCCCCAGGATATAAAGAAAGGTTTTAGGTAAGAAAAAAAAGGTAAGATCTTTATAGGAGATGTTGAAGATCTTTCACCATTATTAGAAGATTACGTTCCGAGTTTCCAAAGACACTAAACTATTACGGTCCTTGTGTGTGTGTTTTTGTTATGTAATATGTATTCCGCAAAAGTAATGTAATGTCCTTGTACGTTAAGCTTCGGGTCTCTACAAGTTATCTGTTTAGAGGATGTTCACCATTTTCATAACTTTACCCTTGATATAGGTGGTTATCTTTTCATATGAAACCTATACATTATCGATATGATAGGATTTGATGTAGTCATAGAGATGGACTGGTTAGTTCCCAACAGTTCCCACATTAACTTCAATCCTTGTAAGGTGATTTTTACTTCACCAAAGAGCATTACACACATTCATAAGGGATAATGGTATGTTATCACGAGATGATCAGAACATGAGCTGAAAAGTGTAGGTATTTTTATGGTAGATGTTTCCAGTGTTTACCTTTATGTCCAGGGGTGGAAATCTACTATCTTACCTCCAATAGTGTATTGTTTTGGATATTTTCTTCCTAAAAACATTGTTGGTCTACCTCCGGTGTGAGAGGTAGATTTTAATATTAAACTGGTTCTAGGAGTAGCACTTGTGACCATTCCTCCTTACAGGATGGCACCAATAGGGAATCTAGACCTCAAAACTCATTTGAAGGATCTAGAGGTTAAAGGTTTTATATGCCCCATCACTTCTCCTTGGGGTTCACCAGTCCTATTTTCCAAGAAGGCATTTGGTACCCTTAGTCTTTACATGGATTATTGTCAATTGAATAAACTGACTATCAAGAATCGATGTCAATTTCCTATAATAGATGACCTTTTGATTGACTCTAAGTATTGAAGATGTTTTCAAAGATATATCTGAGTTTATGCTATAATCATGTACATGTCAAGACCTTGGACATAACTAACATAGCTTTCAGGTGCAGGTATGGTCTCTATGAGTACCTGGTTATTCCGTTTGGACTCATGAACGTACCTATGGTCTTTATGGGTCTTATGAACTGGGTCTTCAACCCATATCTGGATTCATTTTTGGTTGTCTTCATGGAAAATATCTTAATGTATTCACACTCCATACATGACCATGAAACCCATCTTGAGATCGTGTTGAATACACTAAGAGATAATCTACTCTATGCTAAGCTCAATAAATTCCACTTCTGTATAGATAAAGTTTACTTCATGGGTCATATCATCTCATATTCATGAGTTTCACTTGATCCAAATAATGTGAGAGTTTTAGTGCCTTGGGAGAATCCCAAGAAAAGCATTGATATCTAGAGTTTTATGGGACTTTTCGGATAATAAATATTCTTCATTAAAAAAATTTCACACCTTATAGCTCTACATACCGACTTGACAAAGAACGGTGTGAAATTCAAATGTTCAGAATCTTGCAAAGAAAAATTTTAAGAGTTGAAGGGAATTCTAACTTCAACTCTGGTGTTGATTTTTCTAGAGCCAGGTGGGGCTTTTACAGTCTATTATGATGCATCAGGTATCGGGATTGGAGATGTTCTAATGCATGACAAGTGAGTCATTACATATGGTTCTCATCAGTTGAGGCCTTAAGAGTTTAATTACCCAATGAATTACCTCTAGGTTGTTATTGATTTCCATTCCATGCATTTTTGGATACACTACCTCTTGGGAAGTCATTTTTTGGTTTCCATAGATCACAAGATAATCAAATACATATTCACTTAGCGGGATCAAAATATTAAGCAGCGTAGGCGGGTCGAGTGCCTAGAGTCTTTTGGTTTTGAACTTTCCTACACTCGAGGTAATGGAAATTTTTTAGTCGATGCTCCAAGAAAAAATACTTTGACCTAGGTGATTCCAGAGTCTTGTAATGAATAGACACTTATGGGTTTATTCTTGGAGATGCACATTGAGGTTCAAGAGGACCATGGTCATGTTTTTCTCATAGCCTTAACAATGAAATATACTTTTCTAGAACTAGTACGATCGACATATCTATCTGATCCTGACGGCCATATCCTGTAGGAGAGTGTCTTGGATAACAATACATATTCTTGTACGATAGTCAATTGAAATGACACTCTTTTGTTTCGTGGGCATGTATGGGTCCCAGAAGACATCAGAGAGGAGCTGATGTGTGATTCCCATGCCTCAACATGGGTAGTTCACCCTGGTTTCAACAAAATGTATCAAGATCTATGATGTAAATATGGGTGGCCTAGCACAAAATCAGAGATAGCCAGTTTCATCACTCGATCTTCTACCTGTTAGTAGGTGAAGGGATAACATCAGCATCTGACAGGGCTTCTACAGCCATTGTCCATTCTTGAGTGGAAATGGTATAAGGTTTCTATGGACATTGTGATTGGTTTATCCAGGTCACCCCATGGAAATGACGCAATTTTGGTTGTCATTTATCATTTGAAGAAGGTCTCACACTTATTACCTGTGTGAGAGACCTTTTCTGTAGATGATTTGGGAAGATTGTATGTTAATGAGGTAGCATATCTTAATGGAGAACCTAATTTGATTATTTCTAACAAATATTCCCACTTCACATCATGGTTTGGGTAGGGGTTGAAAAAGGCCTTGGGTATGCAAGTACTTATGAGCACGGCCAATCATCCTCAGATAGATTGATAGATAGAGCATACAATTTAGGTTCTTAAGGATATGCTTCATGCATGCATTCTCGACTTTGGGGTTCCTGGGAGAAACACATTCCCCTCATCATGTTTTCTTATAAAAACATCTTACATGAAATCATTAATATGGATCCATTTGAATCCTTGTATGGTAGTCCTTGTCGCTCTCCTATGCGCTGGTTAGATGTAGGGGAAGCAGTTTTGCTTCATCTTTGTCTCGTGCAGGAGACTTCAGAGCATGTCCAGCTGATCAAGAATCATATGTTGACAACAGAGTCTAAACTGCAGTCTTATGCTAACAGAAACCAGTGACCTCTTGAGTTCGAGGTTGGAGATAATTGTTTCTTGAAATTCTCACCCTAGTTGGGGCATAGGCGTATACAGAATCAGGGTAAGCTATAAATGAGGTTTGTTGGACCCTTAGAAGTTGTCAAGTGAATTAGACTAGTGACATACCAATTGAAACTTCCTCACAGACATCGTTCAATGTAAAATTTCATTCATTTATCTCATCTTTTCTAGTATTATCATGATCCATCTCATGCCTTCCAACCTGATGAGATTTATCTGGATATGTATGCTTCCTTTAAAGAGTATCTAGCCTGAATTGTTGATTGGAGTGTGAAGATACTCCAAGGTAGTTTTTTCCCTCTTGTAATGGTGTTATGGAAGCATGGCCCAGTATAGGATCAGACCTGAGAGTGGGAAGCTGATATATGATATCAAGTCCTGGAACCCTTTTCTAATAGTACCTCTTTACACTCAGAACGAAAACTCAAGGATGAGTTGTTATAAGGAGGGGAGTTTGTAACAACCCAAATATTTGACCAAGATATGGATCATTATTTTTCATTTTTGAAAGTCTTAAATAGTCCTAATGAAGTAATTAAATTAATCTAAGGAGTTCATTGGAGCATTCAGGGATCATCCGAAGCATGGGGCTCCAAAAAGAAAAAAGCATGTTGGGATGCATAGTTTGTCTACAACCATTTGACCCAGGTGCATGGACTTGTGTCCAATTTTATATGTTTATAGATCCAATCATCTTGGTATATGAATTTTTAGTTACATTTTCTGTAGAAGTTGTGTGGTGTGCCTAATAAAACGCGGAGTGACACATAGTGTGCACACGGTTTCGACAAACGGTGCGTAGAAAATGTCTGAGCCAGTTTTTAGGGACAACATCACTCTTCTAGTTTGATGTTCATATTGGGATTAGTATATAGAAAATTGATAAGAAGTGATATTGGAGAAAATTTCTTCCTATACTTTATTCTCTTATACTTAAATCTCTTTCTACCTTGATAACGTTTTATCACTCTTCTGGCTTGAAGTTCGGGCCGCCTTTAGCACTCAAGAAAATTTTATGTCTGTTGCTATGGATAACGTAAAGAATATATCTTATAGGTATTGATTCTTTATATTTAGAGGGATCATAGTTATTTCATACTACCTTTTTATTACATAACGTTTCATTACATTTTACCAACAGAGGATCTTTAAAGTTTAGTTTCTTGGAAATAAGTTACATAATCAATGAAAATATAAAACATTATTCTAAACCACTTGTAAGGATTCATAATAAGTTAATACTAAGTAAATTTATTTCATCTCAAAACATGGGGACATAAATTAAAGGTGAGGGTGAGCATAAGGCCTAGTATGAGTAAATAAGGGAAACAGTTTACTTGTGATATCAATAATAACTTGATGAAATACATAAAGAAACGAGCAGTGGAAAAAGTGTCATATAGTAATAAAAATAACATGAATCATAACATGAAAATTTGTATAAAACGTTTAATTTATATATTCATAATCATATCACCCTGTTCCATCCCCAAGGTGTCATAGAAATTACCAAGGTTATTCACCAAGGTATCGTAAAACTTGTCATATCTATATATTATTTTCATTACCCAATGTATTAGAGTGCTATCAGGGCGTACCCTAAATATGTATTTATTTTAATTTGAGACACATAGATAATAATCATACATTTCATAAATAACTCAAATATAATAACGGAAAATGGGTTTTATATCAAAATCATGACGTTTTAAAAAGTGCTTAAAAATACTATCAATATGTCATTTATAACTCATGGATTGGGAATAAAGGATTCATGTATGTAAATTATAGAATAAAATAAATAATTTTTTTGTCTTGATGAATTCCTATAGAAATGAAATATTTTGGGGTATTCACATAAATAAAATAAAATGATTTATTGACAAAAAGAGATAGATTTGAGATGAAAATTTTACAGCATAACAACTATGAAACATAGTTTTAAAAAACATTAAAAAGAGAGGGGACATGGTTTACCCATTCATAAAATACTCATAATATGTTTTAGAGATATAATAAAATGTAAATAAGAATATGGTATAGAAACTTGAAAGACATACCACAAAAATAGAACTATAATGGAAAAGATAAGTTGAGGATTCCCTTACCTTGTAGAGTAACTTCTAAAACTCTATGATCGGGACCTTGGGGGATTAAGGGAACCTTGGGAGGACTCCTTGGGAGTTTATATAATAATAAATTTATGTATAATTATTTTTTAATGAAATTAAACGATGTAATGGGTGGTTATTTATAGTAAAAGTTAGGGAATATTTTATTAATTTCAAAGGACACCTCATTAGTGGTATTTGAAAATCCAGGGGATTTCCCATGGTATTTTCCCATGGTATTGGACACTTGGGAAACCCCATAACATATTTTAATACATAAGAGTATAAAAACATATTATCTTACTCATTACATCATTAAGGGATATTTATGATGTTATTAAACATACAAAAAACTCAAAACTGTATTTTTACTATTTATAAAAAATTCAACTATTTCAGAAAAATCCCAAAAATTCACCCTAACAATTTTTTGATGTGTAGATTTAAAAAATGATGTTTATCTAACCATAATAATTTTCTATGTATGAAAAATATCATAAAAACTAACATATATCTTATTAATAAAAACTATTCATAAAATGGAAATGATGACAAAAAATTTTATTTATACAAAGGGATTACACAATGTAACCAAGGACTCATTACATAACCAATTATAACACCCACATAGGACCTAAGATTATGGTTTTCAATAGTGATATAATCTTGGTATGACTCAGAAAACATTTCCCGAGTGCTGATTTCCACCAACATGTACTTCTCCTATATGAGATTTCATTCAATCTTAACGGGTTAATGTTTGGATTGGTCTTGGTCCAGAACGAAGCCCAGTGATGACACCTCCTTCCCAATCTCAAAAAATTGGGATTTTTACTACCCGAGTCTACTTGATGAGGAAATTAACTCTTTTTTTTGCATTAATTAATCATTATCATTTCTATTTATAAACACTAATCATAATGGTAAGTGTGTAGTTTCCAACGGTCATATTGACCAATGGTCATATAACAGTCAAAACAAAATGGTCTCTTTTCAAAAATACTCACTTCATTAAAAAAATGATTATAGTTTTTTTTAGTACAAAATAATATTACACATATTTTGAAGAATCACATATTATTCAAAATGTTCAGGTTGTTACCTTTCCCCCCTTAAGAAATTTCATCCTCAAAATTTAAACTTGTTCTCTCAATTGTGAAAAGGTGAGGGTACTCATGCTTCATAGTCTCCTCTGTTTTCTACATGGCTTCTTCATATTTTTGGTTCCCCTATAGAACTTTAAAATTGTAGTAATTCTTATTACGTAGATCCTTATCTCTACAATACAAGATCTCCACCGGCAGATCCTAATAAGAGAGGTTGTGTTCTAATTGCACCACCTCAGGATTCAGTACATGTGCAGTGTCTGGTATGTACTTCCTCAAGGGGGATTTTTGGAATACGTCATGAACTTGATCTATGTTTTGAGGAATTTCATAATGATAGGCCACTATTCCTATGCAATCAAGGATTTTAGAGGGGCCAATGTACCTGGGGTTGAGAATCCCTTTCTTTCTAAACCGCATGACTCTCTTAAAAGGAGAAATTTGAAGGAAGACTTTTTCATCAACATCAAACACCAAGTCCCTTCAATAGTTTCCATGATAGCTCTTCTACTAAATCTGAGAATACTTAATGTGTTTTTGGATTACACAAACCTTTTATGCCATCTCTTGCACATGATCTAGCCCAAGAATCTTTCTTTCACCAGGTACATCCCAACAAGTAGTATTTCTACATCGCTTTCCATATAGAGTTTCATAGGGTTCCATTTAAATGATCTAGTGGATATTGTTATTGTTAGAGAACTCAACTAATGGGAGATGTTTATCCCAACCACATTTAAATTCCATTGAACATATTCTCAACATGTCCTCTAGTGTTTGAATAGTTCTTTTATATTGTCCATCAGTTTGGGGGTGATATGCCATACTAAAATTCAATTTGTTACTCAATGTAAGTTAAATAATTCTCTATAATTTTGATGTGAACCTCAGATCATGATTAGATACGATAGAGATTGGTACCCCATGAAACCTTACCAATTCAATCATGTAAATCTTGGAAAGATGATTTAGAGAGAAATATTCTTGAATAGAGATAAAATGGGAAGTCTTGGTGATATGGTTCACTATAACCAATAATGTGTTGTTTTCATTGGATGTTCTCGGGAGACTGGTTGCAATGTATCTAGTGATATTGTCCCACTTCCATGCCGGTATAGGTAGTGTTTGTAATACCCCTTCAAGAAATCGTTGTTCTTCTTTCACTTACTAACACACCAGGAACCTTTTACTGTAGTCAAGAATATCCCTTTTCATGTTATCCCACCAATAATGATCATGAAGGTCCTTGTACATTTTCGTGCTTCCAGGATGTATAGAGAATATATATCTATGATATTCATCTATCATATCCTTCTTTATCTCTAGATGATATAGAACACATAGTCTTGTACAAAATATCACTACACCTTCTTGATCAATATTAAACTCAGGAAACATCCCTTCCTTTATATCCTCAAACTTATTCTGTACAAAAGGATATTCTCACTGCCACAAAATGGGTTTTCATAGCACCACCCTTTAACAGTGATAAAAAACGTTGATAAAGGGGGTGAATTTATCCGCATTGTTTTGCATTGATAAAGGCATCCCCCTTTATTAGTGCTTTTTCAGTGGTGTTAAAGGGGCCCCCTTTAACAACGCTTTTTTAGTAGTGCTGATAAAGGGGAGATTTAGCTGCACTTTTTTCCCTAGTGCTGATAAAGTATATATTTTAAAAATTATATATTTTATAAAAAATAATATATTGATATATAAGTATATTTATATTGATATACATTTAATATGAATATTTTAAATTAGTTTTAGATCGATTTGATATGTGGTAAATGCAAAATGGACACCTGGAGTAGAAGTTATTGTCATTTAGAGAGATTAAAGACCTTTTGGGGGCTTAAAGAATATGATAAGGTGTTACAGTGGTCACCGGAGTTTATTTTTATTCACATTCATTGATTTGATATGTAGTAGAGGTAAAATGAACACCCAGAGCAGAAGTTATTGCAAAACGGACAACCGGAGCAGAACTTATGACCATTGAGAGAAATTATGGGCCTTTTATGCCTTGAAGAACCTGATAAGGGTTTCTAGTGGTCACTAGAGTGTAGATATTTTCTCAATATTTGATTTGATATGTGGTAGATAAAAAATGTACACCCTAATCAGAAGTTATAATTGTTTGAAACTGAGAAACCCTACTTGCGCTAAAAACCCTAAGTAATCCCCAACTCACTAAAATAGTCATAACTTATATTATGTGTGTCCATTTGAGCATCATAACCCATAAATTAAAATATTGTGAGAATATTGACGACCATTTCCAATAGAAATCATGTGAAGATCAATGAAACAAAAGATATATCAGTTATACCACTCTAAAAAACTCCAACATCAAACGTCCATAACATTCTCTCCGGGTGCCTGTTTGGGCTCTACCACATATCAAATCGAAAGTAATGAAGACTTATAGGCCAAAGTATTACTATAACAAAGTTAAAATAATTTAATAGACCCTAAAACCCCAAAAGACCATCATAAGGCCTCCAAAACTCCATTTTTTTGCCCGGTACCCTGTCAAATTTTTCTTAAAACGGTAATAACTCTTGATTCGTGTGTCTTTTTGGCCTCCTCTACTTATTATATCATAGTTAGTTCCATGATATTTTATTTTAATATTATTGGATCTGAAATGGACATTTGAATCATAAGTTATGTCTATTTTAGTTACTCTATGGTTTGTTAGGTTTTTCAAGCCCCCATTTCTAGCACTTTGGTCCTATTAGCTATTTTTTTCAAATAGTTGTAACTTATGATCTGCCAGTAAATTCGGCCTCCATCACTTATCATATAAAATATCATTTGATGATATTTGATTTTAATGGTCACAGAGCTAGAATGGACTCTTGAATCATAATTTTTCATCATTACCCCGAGTTTAGGGTTTATTTGAGTTTCTAAATGTATTTACAGGTTTTGAGGGTTTCTCAATTTTTACCTGTTTTTCAAGTTTTCAGGGCTTGTTATTATTTTTCATATTTTATTGTTATTTATAATCAAATATATAACAATATATACATATTTTTATAAATTCACACATAAAAATTTAATTTTATAATTAAATAATTAAACTTATTTAAATATAAAATATATTTCTCAATATATAAGCCTTATCTAAATAAAAATATAATATATATTTTATATAAAATAAAAATACATGAATATTTATACCTATATAATGTGTACTTGTATGTATATAAATATTTATATATGTTTGTGTGTGTGTATTGACAAACTGATATATATTATCTATATATTATAAACATTTGTTTATACATATTAATATATAATATTTGTAAATATATATAAATATGTATAATTATACTTACAGACACACATATAATATATATATATATGTTTGTGTGTGTGTGTTGTATATATGTATTTATTTATTTATAAACACACACAAAAAAATATTTTATAAATTTATTTAAAACTGATCTTATAAATATATATGAATATAAATATAAATATATTAATATATATATATATATATTAATATAAAAATATATATATAACTAAATATATATATATATTAATATAACAACATATAGTATATATATATTAATATATATATATATGTGTTAATAAAAATATATATCAATATATGAGTAAATATATATATATATATATATATATATATAAAGAAATAGATATATTAATAAATGAATAGAAAAGAAATATGGTGTAGTGGTAAAGACTTAGGTGTGTAGGCAACATGTCCCGAGTTCGAATCCAGGGGGGTAGGTTGTGTGCGCAGGTGGAATAAGAGCTAGCATTATTAAAGGGTGGGCTAGAGTTGTTAAAGGGGGTGTCTAGAGAGTGCAGGCTGGGGTGGGGCACTATTAAAGGGGGGGTTCAAGTGTTATTAAAGCCCCTCCCTGAATTTCAGAAATTTTTTATTTTATTTTTATAATGTTTTTTAAATTTTATCAGCACTAATAAAGAACCCATTTATCAACATTTTTTTAGCACTAATAAAAGTCCCCTTTTATCGTCATTTTTTTAGCGCTGATAAAAGGGACCCCACCCCTTTATCATCTCTTATATTAATATCCCTTTTTTAGCACCATAAATCGACTTTTCTAGCACAGATAAAGACCATATTTTCAATAGTGACTTTTTTAGCTTTATTGATCTTCTCTAGTAATGACGGTTGAGAAATAATTTGGGATAGGGTTCATGAAGTCCTTTCCCTTAAAATTCTCATTTCCATTTATAATAGTTCTTTTATCAAGGGTTCCCCTTGAATCCTCATCATTTCCATAACAACATGGTCTTTCCTACCTAATGAATCGACAACTTTGTTGGCTCTTCCAGTGTGATAATGAATTAAACAATCAAAGCCTTCAAAAAGTTCCAACCTTCTCCTCTGTATCATGTTCAATTCCTTTTGTGTGAAAATATATGTCAATCATTGATGTTATGTTTCCATAAATATAGTGCCTGCATATCTTCACCTCAAAAACAACTGTAGTCAGCTCAAGATCATGTGTAGGATAGTTCTTTCCAAGAGGCGTCAACTATCGAGATGCATAATAAATGACTTTGTTATTTTTCATGAGGATTCACACAAGTCATTTCATATATTCATTGCTAAAAATATTGAATGATTCTCTAATTGAGGTTAGAGTTAACATGGGTGTAGTAACCAATCTCTTATTCAGATCTTGGAAACATTCCCCACACTCCTTTGTCCAGATAAACTTGACCCCTTTTAGAGTTAACATGCTTATTGGATTAGAAAGTCCTGAAATTTTTTTTAAAAACCTCCTATAATATCTTGATAAAACAATAAAATTATTAATCTCATTTTTTTAGGATGATTCTACTCCTCTATAACCTTTGTCTTTGTAGATTCAACTAAGATTCTTTTATTGGTCAAAATGTTCCCCAATAAAGGAAATTGTTGTATCCAAAATTCACAATTTTTTATCTTTCCACAAATCCTCTTCATCCATAGAGTTTGAAAAATAAACCTTATATGATCCTCACTCTCCTCATGAATTATTTAATATATCAATATATCGTTAATAAAAACTACCAAACATTTATCAGGGTAGTCCCTAAAAAATTTATTCAACAAATCCATAAAAATAAAAAGTAAATTAGTCAATCCAAAGGGCATAATAAAAAACTCATAATTCCCATATCTTGATTGGAAGGTGGATTTTGGAATATCTTCTTTCTTCACCCTCAATCGATGATAACCAGAGCGAAGATAAATCTTAGAGAAAAATTAAACCCCATGAATCTTTTCAAATAAGCCATCAATTCTTGGAAGAAGGTATTTTTTATTCACTATGATCCCATTCAGTTCACTATAATCAATGCATAGCTTCATCGATCCATCCTTCTTCTTCAAAAAGAGCATAGACTCTCCCCAATGAGAATGGCATGGTCAGATAAAACCCTTCTCCAAAATATCTTGTAGTTGTTTCTCTCATTCCTCAACTCCATATTTTCCATTCTATATAGGATTTGTGATATCATATGAGATCCAGGTATGAGATCAATGGATAACTCTCCCTCTCTTTCTAGGGTAGATCCAAGTAACTCCTCCGATAATACATCAATGTATTCCTGAATTATGGGTATATTTTCTATCCTTATACTATCATTTCCTTCTTTTTCTTCACCGACCAACTCCATAAATAAATATATAGGAGGTTCTTCTCTACAAATATCTAGTTGAGATATCTCTCCTTGGAATGTAATTGTAGGTTTTCCATTCAGGACTTATGATATTTCCTTGATTATAGATTTGACCATAGCATTATACTTTGAGAGCCAGTATATCCCAAGTATAATGTCAAATTCAAACATGGGAATGACTACAAGATTTTTTATTAGATTTTTCTCACTAAAATAAATACTACTGTATTTATATAATATCAATTCTTGGATAATTCCACTAGGAGTCTTGAATGATAACTCTACTTTTAGGAGCTTTGAGATTGATTCTTTTTTTTTGAAATCTTGGAAGAAATATAAGAATGTGTAGAATGAGAATCAAACAAATTACTTGATAGCTTTAAGAGAATAAAAAGAGTACCTAACACAACATAATTTGGAGCTTCAACCACAGCATTCATGATAGAAAAATCACAAACTTTCTCCCTTTTCCTATGCTGAGACTCATGGTGATTCACCTCCACTGCCCTAGAATTTGGACAGTGATTAGAAAAGTTTCAAATTTTCCACACTTGAAGCATTGGACTTTTGGTAGGGTATACACCATATGCCTTTTATCATTAGTGTTGGGAAGTTGTTGCTTCACCTCACTATGAAAATTTCGATCGATATGGGGATCTCTTCCACACTTGTAACAATTCCCTCTCCTAAGATGGTTGTTCCCATAATTCCGCTTCCTAAATTTCTTACGCATGGGAAGTACACCTGATTTCATCCTATTACCAAATCAGAGCTCCTCCCCAAGATTGGCTCCATTTATCTCGTCTTTTCATTTTATGTTCGATAACATTGTCTATAACCAAACTCCATTTCAACTTTCATGGCACTCCGCATGATCTCCTCATAACTATCATAGTCTAGGTTGGATATATTATTCTATAGATGAAGTCTTAGTCCACCAAAGATCTATAAACCTTCCTATTAGGATCCATGGAAAAGATTGAGGTGTAATGGGAAAGCCCTGTGAAGTTCATCTCATAACTTCCCAAAGATCCAATCACCTTTTTCTTTATCTTGAGAAATTCCTTCACTATTTTCATTCTCATTGAACAAGGGAAATACTGATTAAAGAAGGTCCCTCTGAACTCTTCCAACTCCAAAGATTAAATCTACTCTCTTGGCCTCATGTTTTTAATCAGTTCCCACCACTGATCAGCTTCTCCCTCAAAGTAATAAATATCCAAGGTGACTTTATCTTGTTCAAAAGTATGAATTAAAGATAAAATATTTTATATAGATCTTTTAAACTATTCTATAATCAATGGGTTAGAAGATACAGTAAATGTTGGTGGTCTTTGACGCATAAAGGACTAAACAGAATGTTGTTCCCTTCTTGGTTAAATTGGTCTCCTAGTTTGATTAATGTTATTTCACATAACTTGAGTAATTTTATTCATCATTCTCTTGAATGTTTTCATTCCATCTTTCATTGTATTGGCGTCAGTGCATGGTCCATTGTGGTCACCATTTGCAGGGTTCCCCTCATTTCCTTCCATTTTCTAAAAGAAGAAAACATTAGTGAAGAACATGTTTCATTTAATAATCTTATAACTCTGAAAGTTTTTTATATATTAAAACAATATACTTAAACACGTTATTCAATATCAATGACTACATTTCCTATAAATCATTCATAATGATTCATAAAAATCTTGTGACTAACCAAACATATCCCCCGATAGTGTCAAACTTGGAGTGCAGCAAGGCCCATTATCGTACACCAGATCCCATTCGATTCTAACTCAAAGAAGTGTTTTAAGATTTTACCCCAACGTACATCTATTTTATAGACACATCCACTTGTTCTTATCCGGAAAGGGAATTATTTATTTGAAAACCACTTACTTGATATTTTACCAAAATACCAAGAATTGTTCCTATATTTAAACTTTTCTATAGGGTTATTCCATAAAATTTCATATCCTAATTTCAAAAAATAACTAAACTATTCATTAATAACAACTATAGAATCCCTCCTTTTTATTACATAATTTTTCATTAAATTTTACAAAAAAATGATCTTTAAAGTTTAGTGTCTTCGAAATAAGTTATATAATCCATGAAAATATAAAAAATTCTTCCAAACCATGCATAAGGATTCATCATAGGTTTATAATAAGTACATTTATTGTATCTCATAACCTGGGGGCATACATCAAATGAGAGGGTGATCATAAGGCCGAATAAGGATAAACAAGGGAAACATTTTACTTCTAATATTAATAAGGACTTGATGAAATACATAAAGACATGATAAATGTAAAAATATGCATATAATAATAAAAATAACATTAATAATAACTTTCAATTATTTATACAACATTTAATATAGACATTCATAAGTATATCATCAATTTCCATCCCCACGGTGCCATAAATATTACCAAGGCTATTCACCACGGTATTGTAAATCTTGTCATCTCTAGAGATTAATTTCTTTACAAAATGTATTAGTTCGCTATCAAAGTCATCCCTTAATATGTTTTTATTTTCATGTTATTCACATATATCATAATGAAAAATTTCATAAATAACCCAATGAGAATAAAATAAATGGGTTTCATATCAAAATTGTGACATTTTAATAAGTGCTTAAAAACAAGATCATAATGTCATTTATATCCCACGGATAGGGAATAAGGGTTTTATGTTTTTCAATTACAGAATAAAAAAAAATTTGTCTTTATTAATACCTCTATAAATTAAATAGTATTTGGTATTCGCATAAATAAAATATAATAATTGATTGAGAAACAGATAGAGATTTTAAGACGAAAATTCTACAGCATAACGACTCTGCAACATGGTTTTAGAAAATATTAAAAAGATAGGGGACATGAGTCACACATTCATATAATACTCATAATATATTATTGGGAAATAATAAAATTTAAATAAGAACATGGTATGTTAACTTGATTGACATACCAAAAAAAAGAGAACTAGAATGGAAAACAGAAGTGCAGAATTCCATTTCCATGTAGAGTAACTTCTAAAATTCTAGGATCGCGACCTTGGGGGCTTGAGGGCACCTTGGGAGGACTCCTTATGAGGTAATACTATAACAAATTCGTGTATAATTATTTTTTAGTGAAATTAAACGATGTAATGAGTGTGTATTTATTGAAAAAGTGAGGGAATATTTTATTAATTTTAATGGACACCTCAGTAGTGGTATTTGAAAAACCATGGGCCTAACCATGGTATTTTTCCATGGTATTGGCCACTTAGGAAACCTCAAATCATATTTTAATCCATAAGAGTTTACATTAATCTAATTTTACTCATTAAATCATTATTAAATAGTTATTATGTCATTAAACATACTGAAAACTCAAATCTGTATTTTTATTATTCATCAAAAATTCAACTATTTCAGAAAATCCCAAAAATCCACCCTAACCATTTTTCAATGTTTAGAATTAAAAAATGACATTTATTTAACCGTAATAATTCAATAAGTATGATAAATATCATATAAATCCAATTTTTTACTTATAAAATCAATTTATCAAATTTTTCTGAATTAAACATATATCTTATTAAGAAAAACTATTCTTAAAATGAAAATAATGACATAAAAATTTTATTTGTATAAAGGTATTACACAAAGTAACTAAGTAATCATTTAATAACCCCTTATAACACCCTTATAGGACCTAATAGTATGTTTTTTAATGGTGATAGAATCTTCAGGCGTCTCAGACAACATCGCCTGAATGGTGATTTCCACCGACTTGAACTTCTCCCATGGATTATATTGTTAAAGATTAACACGTTTAAGTTTGGATTAGGCTTGTCCCTGAGTGATTCCCAGTGAAACCACCTCCTTCCAATGCTTGGAGAAATGGGCTTTGTATAGCCTGAGTCTACTAGATGAGGACATCAACTTTTCTATCTTCATTAATTAACCATTATCATTTCTATTTATAATCATTAATCTTAATGTTAATAGTATAGTTTCCATGGTCATATTGACCAATGGTCATATAAATGTAAAAACCCAATGGTATTATTTCAAAAATAATCACTTAATTCATAAATGGATATAGTTTTGTTGAGTACAAAATAATATAACACACATTTTTAGGAAACACTTATTATTCAAAAAGTTTGAGTCGTTACATTAGGAGGAGAGGACCGGGTTTAGGATCGATATGGTATGGATAAGATTTTGGATTCATTATAATTTGTATTTTGTATTAGTATGCATATTTAATTCTTAATATTCCTTTAGTTACTAGCATTCCATTCATTCATCCTTTTATAAGACACTACCTATGAGGCTTTTGTTATATTATTCAGCCTTCCGCTATTATATGTGCATGTTTCCATTGTTTACATTATCATTCTATTTCGCTTTTGTTTTGATAATATATTTTATTGTTACACCCATTGTGTACGCTGAAATGGGGGTATAGTCTCCCAATTTTTCCCCATTACACCCCTACTACTTGTCGGCAGCCCCTGGCTTATGGGGAGATGCGCTAGGGGTAATGTGGCAAACTGGGTTCAGGGCACGGGTTACATGGTAGCTAGGTCTGGGACAACACAATTTAAATCATAAGTAATATTATAAATAATATTTAATTATGATAAAATTATGAGTACCTAAACTACCAAATTAATACGTACATAAAAAATGAATCAGCTACCACCCAAAACAATCATTTTTATAATGAATTGATAATAAACATGTGATAAAATATTTTCAGTAAATAATATATGGTATGATATATGTGAGTATAGTTCATGAGTAAATTTATTATAAATATATTTTATTATACATGAGGTTTAAACAAATATAAAGGAAATAAAACATGAGGCAGGGGGCTTCATCTCAATTTTCTTTCGTTCATGTATTTTTTGATGTTATGCCCCAATATTCATTTATGAGGTGAATAAAATTACCCTTTGACATATTATATCATTGATATATTTAGTCACATGATATTTAATTTTTTGTTAAATTTTATTCATTCATGAATCCTATGATTTAATTAATTACAAAGTTGTAAGGGTTTCTCATCTAACTTTTACTTTTGTGATACATATGTCATATTGACTACTAATTTCTTTTCTTTACTGTATATACTATCCATTTGATATATTATATCATGAATCTAATTTTATTCATGGTATTTAAAGGTTCATTTTATGTTATTTTATTTATGGGGATTACGATTCAAAAGAAACCTTGGTGGTAAGGGTTTATTTCACAATCTCATCATTATTAAGGATTTTATATTTTCGAGTCTCAATTAAAGAAAAATTTCTTTTTTATGTACATGTTTTATAAAAAAATTATTTTTTATATTCTAAAATGATTTTTATATTCATTTTAACCCATGTGGTATTTTTAAAAAAAAATTAAAAGTAATCATCATGTCATTTTCAGAACAAGATAATTTTTATTGTTTCTTACAAAAGTGTTAAAATAATGTTTATTTAACTTATATAGAAAAAAATGAATTTCCCATATTCAGGATACCTTGATGATTTATTTAATACTTTACAAGTTCATGGGTTTATTTTAAAATAAAATTAGTTCTATATTACTTGCATTGTTGTTAGATTTTAAAAATTATTTTAAAGGTAAATGGGTATTTTCAATAAAACATAATATTGAAATCTTCTTAGAGTATTTTCACCTATGTCAACATCCTTATTTGAAGATGAGTTAATATAATGACACGATTTATCATATTTCTCCATATTGTTTTTGATTTGTTTGATTGGGGATGATTATTTTTATACCATTAATATTACTCTAGATGGTTTATGATTATTCTCATTGATAAGGGTAATTGTTGACATTTTGTATGAAATTTGTTCAATAAATTTTTTTATGTTGATTATGTTTTAACACTTTTATATGAGGAATGAATTGTACATAGTATGTGATGGGTGATGCCTTCTATAACCCCTCAATGTATCGATAGGTCTCGTAATATAAACTAGATATGGTTTTGGACGAGTCCATACCCATTTATCTAATGTCAGCACAAAGTCTTGATGGTATTAGATATCGTCACAAATCCTCAACGGTATTAGATATTGTCACTAATCCATGAATATATTAGACATTTTTGCATAAATACAGGATGATATATTTAATTTTTTCCATATTTTTCATTCTACCATTACGAATTTAGTTACTTATATTCCATGTCATTAATCGATTAGTTAGAATATCAATGGCTAAGTTTCATGATCATGTGATTATTTATATGGAAATATGTGATCATAAATTATTCCTTCTATATTATACTATAGTAATTAATTAACTATATTGTGTGTTCATTTATTTACCTTGTCATGTTTATTGTTCTTATTGATTTCTAATAGATTCGAATATACTTAACCCTTACTAAGAATTATAGATCACCATTATTATTTTTCATTTCCCTTGGAATCCATGAAGTGTACTATGATTATTATTAAAGGATGTACTATAGGAAATAATTTTATTCTGAAAATAATTATATTGTAATTTTTGCTTTCAAATGAAATATATGTATCAATTATGTATCTAGTTTACCAAGAATACTAGACTATTCTATTATTTGGGGTGTTATTCCTTGTATATTATATAAATTTCCCGAAGTAAGAAACCAAATTTGGGCCCCCAGAGTTGGGTTCATTACCGTTGGTATTAGTGGAAGTTTAGTAAAAACCCTGGGAACTATATTCAGGTAACCATATATTCAGGAATATAACCCTATAAATGACTTTAAGGATATATCTGGGAATAGGATAACATCCTGTAGATTTGGTAATGACCATGGATAACCTAGGTTAATGATATGGACATATATATTGTAAATAATGTTACATAATTAATACATACATTGAATAATATTTCATAGCTCACTCTTATTATTGAATTTTGGTGCTTACAATTTACTATTTGCCTTTTCCAATGGTATGAATGAGAAGGAATGAGGTTATCATTAAATGTGATAGATAATGTTTTGATGATAAACAAAATGGGATAATGACTATAGTAGTGGATATTTTGATTATTTTTAATCATTTATCATGATATATGATAAAAAATTGAACTTTAACCAACTCTTGGATTAACAAAATAATAGAATGATAGAGTTCACTAAGATCTTTTGTGGTGGAGACCATAGAGAAAAGATTATTCAGTTTCCTATATGTTGATAATGTCATAAGAAACTCTGAATTGAATGTCTTAGAGTAATGATAATATGTTTTGGTTGTGGAAAATAAGGACATAGATCAAGTAATTGTTGAGTAAAAAGGAAAATTTTGGTTAATAAAATAAATGGGAATAATGGTCTCTAAAAGGTATTATCGACGATTGAATATGTTAAATGTGAAAAGTAGGGCCATAATGACAAATAAATTTCCGAGGGGAGAAATTTCATTTTAGGATTAATGGTTATATTGTTGATGATGAAGATACTATAAAATACATATGAATGGAATGAGTTATTAAAGAATAAGATGATGAGTCCTTGTTAATGGTTTAAGAATAAATAAGAATTATTAATTTTCTTGTGTATTCGGATCCATGAAATATGTTGTAAAGTTATTTTATTCTCATTATAAAAATCATTAAATGTATAAGGATTATACTATAGTACCATTTCTTTAAATATTTTAAAGCATATGTTGAATGGAAAAAATTGCCAATAAAAGTGATTTAGCTACAAGTTGTAACTCTTGTAAAACACGTAATCGAGGGAGGATAGCCCTTAATATGTGATGTGTGTTGAGATTCTAATGATACATAGATAGTTATGGGATATAATTTGGGACTATGAAATTGGTTTGTGATTTAATGGATTATGTTATGTTTTTAAGAGTTTAATGTATGATTGGATTTAATAAATATATTCGACAAAATGATATTTTATTTTTGGAAGTATTGTGATTCAAGTTTTTAAGATGTTGATGTGGATCTTATTTATTTAATGTTTTATACATAATTTAGTATAATTAACTGTGTTTTCATTGTAAAATTAGATTTTTTATTTAATTAATTGAAAATGTTGATAATCATCCATTTAAGTCTAAAAATAATGTTTTTCTATTTCAAACAAAATTTATTGGTTTATTTTAGTCATGTTGTAAATTTTTAGTAAATAAATGAATATTTTTTTAATCATTTATCTTTCTCCTATATAAATTTTTAAATTATAGTTTATCAAATCTTTATCTTCATTAATAAATATATAAGTTAATAATTTTGTGTATTTCAAAATAATTTTTTCAAATTTAAATTACAGTCATTTATTAATTTATTTTAATTACAATTGTTTTTAAGATTAATAATTTCTAATTTTCTAATTTAATCTTTTTATTACAAAAATTCATTTATCCCATTAATTTTCTTTTGTAATTAATCAATTTGACTACATTATTTCATTAATTTATTTATTTATTTATTTATTTTGCTTTTTAGTTTTTCAATTATATCTTTTTGATGTTTTTATAATTAATTAATTGTTCTTTTTATTTTTATTTTTTTGTAAAAAAAATATATTTTATTTTATTTTATTTTTCTATAAGAAAATTATTTTTGTGGAATGTTTACAAATCACCCAACAGTCAGTCTACTAACCAAAAATGAACTGACCGAGCATAGGAAGAGCATGGTCAGTTACCTGATTATGCGTGCAAACTTCCTACCATGCCCTTCTGACAAAGGAATCACCCTACCAAAAATCACCATATCATGTAGCATCCCCCATCTCATGGAAATTCTAGTGATTATGATCATCCTTACTAAGACCTACCTCCACTATACCGCACCACTTAACAAAACTAAATCCCATAGAAGAGAGGAGATGCCCCTGATCCTGAAAAATCTGATCCCACCACTAGCCTCCTTACAACACCTTTGCTCCACCTGACCCCACCATCTAACAAAACTGAATTCCATAGAAGAGTGAAGATTCATCCAACTCTTGACAAATCTGATCCCACTACTAGCTGAACTGTGTGGACCACTACCCTTGGATGTAGCTCACCATTGCAAGGTTCAAAGGTTGAACCCCAAATTTGAGTTGTCACCTACCCTATCAAAATTTAAGATGAACTAGTTTTCCAAACACCAACTATGGTTCTTCTATTTGAATAAGACCTTTTCCACCTCTGTTGAATCCAAACTCAAAAAAATAACCATCACCGAGAAGAATCTAAGGTCGGACATATGTGTGTGTATGTGTGTTAGTATATATATATATATCAATAATACTAACCATAATATAATATATGTTTAAAAATATGTGTATAAAATAAGAACTATTGAACATCACTGATGTTAGGGAAGAAAAAAAATTGGGGGAATTGGCCCACAGGCTGGGCAGTACCCTGGCCTAGAAAAATTATCTGATGCCACATATTAAAATATCTTAGGGACACCTAACACCATGAATTATTTCTATTTTTATGTTATATTTGGTCAATATCTATGATCATGGGTGATGTCAGTTGTAGGAAAATTCAAGGGGTTTCATGAATTGTTGCAAGGGATTAACTGTTTCCACTAGATTTCCACTAAAAGCTAGTAACAAGAATATAGAGGTGTGACAAATGGAAATACGCTATCTATTAGATAGGTTTTAATTTTTGTGACTATTTCTATATTTTTCGAATAAGTGTGGGTGTTCTACACTAGTTTCAAAAAATACTTATACACGGGTGTTGAATAGATTCCCTAAGAAGAGACCATTCAAGAATTACATTCGGTCTCTCCTTTATTCTTTAGTTTTTTTCAAAGTGGAATTATATCATATAGTTAGTGTATTCAAGTTTGTTTTTTCTTATTTCCATGTGTTCTTTTATCTCAGATATCTAGTAGTGGAGGGATAAGCTATGGACTAGTTTCAGGATGTGATGATATGATTCTCCTTGGAGATCTAATATCTTTTCAATCGTCATCATCTTCTAAACTCTTGGTAATTTTCGAGCATGAAGTAAGGAGATGTGATTGCACACTTATCAATAATAATGTGTTTCCAAATTATTCTTCATGGTCAATTTTCTGATTATTTTCTATGAATATTAATAGTCAATCTAAATATAGGTTCTATGATTTGATTATCCTGTGATGATCACTTTTACATAGAAGAAATTCTGTGAGAATTTCGTTTAAACTTGTGATACATTTCACAGTTATAAGAGAATTAATATACTATAAAGAATTATATGCATTATTTTTCACTATTTAAGGAGATAGATATGTTTGTATCAATACATCAAGTGAACATTGAGTTACGTGGAGTACTAGAAGTTTCATCCTATAGATCAGTGATAGGTAGTGGAAGTGAAAATAATTATAGTCATATAGAGAACGCAGGCTCAACAATATAAGGACCATCAAACTATTTCAAGACCATGACCTAAAATTTATAAGGGAAATCAATTTTTAAAATTATAAATTCTTAATTCTAATTATTTCTATTTAGGTTGAACCTAGGGTAAACCCCACGTTCCGGACTCTTCTGTGGTCTTAGATTTCATATTGAACAATCTATTTTAGATATATTTCCACTTTTCTATGAAAACCATGCACTTTTAATATAAAAAATATTTTATATTTTTATAAAATTAATTCTGGGCTTACTGAGCCTCAAAATCACCCGCTGTCTCAGCACCTAACTCTGAAAATATTTCTATGAATATTCCAATGTCTAACATGAAAAAACCAAAGTATCTAAATATATTAAAATAATATGTTACACTAAAAATAGTATTTTTAAAGATAAAAGATTTATATACATCATGGTAATTTATTTTTATTTTTTACTGAATAAATAATTACCTTAAATATTTACACATTGTTGATACAGTAATTATTCAATTAAGAGGAAAATCAAATAAATTATATTTAAAATATTAAATGTAATATAATTTAAATTAATTAACATGATACCTAAATTTTCTAGATGAAAAAATCATATTAGGGATGTATGGAAATATTAGGTTTCAAGTTATATTGTTTAATTTTTTTACTGAAGTCAAAGTAATGAATAGCTTAAAAATTGAAAATAATTATATTTTATGAATATGATATATTATTAAATTGTTTTAGAAAATAAAATTCATAAATATAGAAAATGTGGATAATATATGGTCAAAACTTCACCCCCTGTGCATTTATATTCCATTTGGAATCATTTTTCTCTAGAATGGTCTTATTATATTTTATCCTTTTGAGAAATTCCCAAAGTGACTTTCACATAAATTATAAAAGGGAACCTCATATGTTACATATTTACACAACATTGAGCCTTATATCTCAACCATATTCTAAAAACTCACTTCTAAACATACTTATACACATTATAGAGGTATTATTATTCTCAACAGACCAACTCTATACCCCTTAGGAAGATATCGAAAGAGAGTTCACCAAAGAGAGGCAATCATCTTTACCGAATATTTCATGATTATTTTTTCTTCTACTTCCTATTCATGTGTTTTTGTACCCATCCTAAAATAATAATTCCATTATCATATATATAATAAGATTTTTATTATAATCATGATATAACCATATTCTACCTTTTATCCATCTTATGAAAAATAATAACATCGCCTATGCATACGTACGAATTACCACCTCCACATAGTAGTGCAATTCATTTTTCAACACCACTTAAATTGTATAGTTATAAATTTGAAAAAAATTAATATATATGATATATATTACATAATTATTATTTTTTAAATGTTTATTATTATTTACCATTCTTTCGTTCAATCCAACTAATAATGAAAACAATGTTCAAGAATACGTACTACCAATCATCTCCATGAATGGTGTAATTCATTTTTATATATCTATATTTATGGGTGAATATATATATATATATATATATTTAATTTATTTAATTTATACCCTAAATAATATTTTTTAGCTAATGGAACTATGATAAAATTATATGTACTGGAGCTTCCAAATTAAAACATACATGAAAAACAAAGTTGTTATCACCCAAACTAATCATTTTAACAATGAGTTGATAATAAATGGGTGATAAAATGTTATAAGTAAATAATGTAATTTTTGATATATAGGTATGGTTATATAATATAATTTTATAATAAATCTATATTTATTATACATGACCCTCAAACATGTACAAAAGAAAATTTAATCTGAGGTTGGGGACTTCATCTCAATTTTCTTTCATTGAGGAACATTTTGATGTTATGTAACTATATTCTTTTATGATTTGTATATAAAATCCCATTGAAATTTTATATCATGAATTTTTTTATTCTCGTGATATTGGTTATTTTATTAAATTTTATTCATTCATGGGGAATATTATTTGCCCGATTACGAAGTGGTGAGTATTTCTCATATAACCTTTTCTATTATGATGCATATTCCTTATTCAAAAATTATTTATTATGTGTGTAGTATATACTACCCCTTTGATAAATTATATAATTAATCTTTTCATATTCATGGTATTTAAATTTTCATTTGATGTTATTTCATTCATGGAGCTTATGATTCATTAGAAACTCTTGTAGTAAGGGTTATTTTTACAAAAAAAAATCAATTATTAGCTATTGAATATTTGACTTCCATGTAAATTTGTTCTATTTTATTTTTACTAATGTATAATTATTTTTCAAATTAATTTTTTTCCTTTATTAACTTTTACAAAATGTTTTAAAAGTAATCATCAGGTCGTTTTCCAAATTGGGAACCTTTGGATTTTTCATACAAAATTGTGGAACGAATGTTTTTAACTTATATGTAAATAATAGAATTTCCTTCCATCATGATTCCATAACTATTTAAATATTCATTTACAAGGATATAAGGTTGTTTCAGAGTTAATGATTCCTTTATTATGTGTGTAGATTTTTTATTTTAAAAATTATTTTCAAGTTAAAAGTTATATTTTAGAATAGAAATATTCTTGTAATATATTTAAAGTATTTTCATATATGTAAATATAAATTATTGAATATTATATTGAGTAGGAACTCTAATAATACCATTCATTATATTTCTATAGTTGTGTTATGATCAGTTCACTTGGGGATTTTCCAGTTTGATACCATTCATTTTACTCTAGATGATTTATGGTTATGTTTTTTAATTGGGGTAATAGATAATATTTTATATGTTGGGTTTTCAATACAAATGTTTATATTGATTCTATTTTAACTCTTTCATATGAGAAACATATTATACTTAGTATGTTATGGGAGGGGCATGTTATAGCCCTTCAATGTATTGATAGGTCTCATGAGACAAACCAGATATGGTTTTGGAAAAGGACTTGCCCATTTATTAAATATTGGTGTGAATCCTTGATATTATTAGATGTCTTTTCCCAAATACTTGATGATATGTTTCAAATGTTAATAATTATGCATTCTATAATAATGAATTCAGTTATTTATATTCCACATGAGTATTATATTAGTTATAATATCCTTGATTATGTTTCATGCTCATGTGATTATTTATTTTCTATTATTTGATCATTATATATTCCTTATATATTATGATCAAGATAATAATTAAATGGAATATGTGTTTAGGTATTTACCTTTACATGTTTATTATTATTATTTAATTAGGATAGATTCCACTGTACTTAACCCTTTATGAGCATAAGATCTCACCCTTATTTTTCATCATTTCCCCTGGAATCCATGATGTGTAATATGATTGTTATGCTAGTATATTCTAGAGGGAATAATGTTATTCTGAAAATAATGTGTTTTAATTTTTTTTTTAAATTTAATATAGGTATCATGTATGTATGTATTTTATCAAGACTATAAAACTATTCGGTCCTTCAGGACGTGATTCCTTGTATCTTATTCCATTGTAGTGAAGTATGACACTAAATCTGGGATACCAGGTTTGGGGTCGTTACATTTCCTCTAATTTTAATTATTTATAGAAATATACTTAGACATATCCCTAGTTATATCAATATAATTATTTTTAGGGGTCTCACTAAAAAATTATAATCTTATTTTCCAATGGTTAACTAAACATTTCCTCTTATAACAACAGTAGGGACCCAATAATTTAAATCATAGATATCATATATTAATAGATGAATATTCATTAAATATAAAAAATACATTCCCAAGGACCATAATGTTTTAGTGAATTTGGTTAATACGTACAAAATATTCTTATTTAGAGAAATATTTTTAATATCTCTTATATATATATCCCCCTTTTTTACTCTTCAAAACATAATCTACTTACAAAGTTTCATCATAACATGGAAAAGGAAATATTAGAAAGGGTGATATTAGATGATCAGTAAGGGTAAACATGGGAAATAAAAAAATAACATGAGAATAATGGTATTAAAACAAGATCATAACATATGAAAACCATACCGTTCATACCATAGATCAAAATCTTGTGTTGTGGAATAAATATTTTTAGTTCATAATATATGAAAAAATAGAATTAATGAACGTGATCCTTGATATCATAACATTAGAATAGGATATAGATTTGGAAAATATACATAAGCATAAAAAATATTATTTCATGGATTCTTACAAAGTAATTAATAATATCTTAGTCTTAGTATAATAACCCATGTATTTTCTTCGGGCTTGGGATAACCTCCCATGTACTTTCTTTTTACTTGGGATAACCTCTCATGTACCCTCTTTAAAGCTTGGGATAACCTATCGTGTACCCACTTTCAGTCTTGGGATAACCACCAATATAATAATTATATGTTTAATATATATATATTATAGAACCATAATTAAATATATCATTCGATTTATGATTTACTTATGAAATTTTTTACCTATTTATTAACAATTCAATGATAAAGTCGTGTTTTGGACAATAACATCTTTTTTTGTGAGTTTGGATTTTTTATTTTTATTCCTTTTATATTTATAATGGTTTAATCTTCTCTATATTGTTATCCATGATATTAATATCATATATGTTGGACCCTTAGTGATATAGTTGTTTTAATAATCATAAATCATGATAATTTATAAATCATGATAATTCACATATTATGTTATAACTAATGTTAATCTTGTCAATGAATATTTATAAATGAATAAATTATTTCACATGGTATTAAACATTCCAATAAGTCAATAAATTAGGGATATTTATGTTTCAATATATTTACAAGTTTATATTTACATGCAATTATGAATTTCACTTAATCTGGTATTGTTCTATATAAGACAGACACTTTGTAAGTTTTTCAAAGTCTGTGACACTGATTAGGTCAAAGGAGCAACTGATATCTGACTCACCGATGAGGACTCATTGTTTGAAGAAGACACTGATGCATGACTCGCTGATAGAACAAATGACACACTTATGGACAAGTCACTGATGATCTATCACATAGATAGTTCAAGCGACTCACCAATGGACGACTCATCGATGGGAGATGCACTGATGGATTACTTATTGATGGGAAAAACACTGATAGTTCAAGGGAATTACTGATGGACGAGTCATCGATGGGTGACACACCAAAATTTCAAAATGAGTCATCGATGATGACTCACCATTGCCCAGATAGACCGATAGTACAAATGACTCACAGATGCCCAGAGTCACCGATACTGATGGAAAGGACTCACCGATAAAAAGAGTTACTGATGCTGATAAACCGATGTTATTGACTAACCAGTACATATGACTCACTGATAGTCATAAAAATTATTTTTACTTTATTAATTCAAATTTATATATAACAGTCATATTTAGAAAAATTAATGTTTTTGACATTATTTAATGTTTTATGGAGGATAATCATAGGACAGTATAAGGTGCATACACATGGGGAGATCATTATGTCTACTAGACCTCAAAGTATAAAATAATTAAAATCTAAATCATTCAAAGAAGATAGAGAATATAAGTAAGAAAATAAAGCACGTAAAATAGAATGACTCCTAAAACTCTCGACCATACTTACAAAAACCCAAGAACTCAAAACAAAGAACATACAGGGAGATCAATAAATCATGCTAATCTTACTGAGTTGACCTGAAAATCTTTTGAACAAGAAACTGAACATCTCATACTCCTATAAGCCATAACACAAAGACTAAAACACATTGTTTTGGATTAAACTTCTATAAAAGGACTCAAAATTCAATTACACTACATCAAATGATTCCATAGTTTCACTGCATAACACACAAAGACTTCTAAACATTTCTCAACATCTTTATCTCTATTGTGTTCATGTATTTACATTTATGAGAAGTGTGTGTTTCTATCTGTTTCACACAAACTGACTCATATTCATAACTAGAGGATATAGGATATTCAAAACTCAGACTCTATTTATCTATTTGTATCCCATATAAGACTGTGGAAAATGTAGAGTGTGACATGTTTATTGTTTTTACCATGAAGAATTGTGGTAGAGGTAAAGTTTGAACTAGAAAACCTTTTGTTCTATTGTGAACCCTGATCCAGGGTGTGGATCAAACTTTTTTATTAATTTAAACTTCTTGGTGGAAGTTGATCACCAAGTGGAGAGGACTATGTCTCATCTTGATACTGAACCTCTTATTTTAAATTCTCATTTTCATATTGTTATTTTCTTTTAATATGTTTTATAAAAAATTTCATTCAAGAAAATTCAAACTCTGATAGTTATTTTAGAAATTGTTTATAACAGTTTTGAATTATTAGGTTAGTTTCAAGAGTTATATTAATTTTTTAGGTTAGTATAGCTGAGAACAAATAAATCTCTTGAGAAATTAATTGAACATTCAGGAATCTTATAAATTCTCTACAAACTGACTTGGATTATAATTTTTATTGGGGTAAATCTTCAAAGAACCAATAATTAAATAGAAATTTTTATAGGGACTCAATTACCCCCCCCCCATCTTGAGTACTCTACTCCAACCAACATTTGGTATTAGAGGTTTTTGGAATTTTTCAGTTTTCAAATATTTTTCAAAAAATTTAAACCGTGATTGTAGTTGTATTTCAATGATCATAAAATTTATATTAATAATAATTTTTTATCTATTTGAAATCTTTTCCAAACTTATATTATGGACAATAGATTAGAAAGATATTCTATGAATAGACCACCTTTTTTAATGAAATAAATTATGCTTGGTAGAATCATAAAATAAAAATACATTTAGAAAGCATGGGATTTGAAATCTAGACTACTATTAAAAGTTAATATTCACTTCCTAATGCTTCTAAGAACACATGGGATGAATCTACCGAGACTAAATACAACAATAACTATAAATCTATGAATGCATTATACTATATCGTAGGATATGAATAATTTAATCGCACTTCTGCCTATAAAACTGCTCTTGAGATTTGGGACACTTTAACTATTTCCCATGAGGGAACAACTTATGTTAAATAGATGAAATTAAATAATTATACTACTAAATATGAAAATTTTAGAATGGAGCCTAATTAATATGTTTCTGATATGTATCTTAGGTTCAATAAAATTGTGAACACCTTGATTTCATTAGGAAGAGTTCTCATAGTAGAGGAGCAGATCGTGAGTATTCTATAATGCTTACTAGAGAGATGGTGAGGGACATTAGTATCCATTAAAGAATCATACAAAATTAATAAAATGATAGTGAGGTAACTAATTGGAAAATTAATGATGTATGAAGAGTAACTAAAGGTGAATCAAGAGGAGGAAGAGTCAAAGAGAAAATATGTAGCCTTCGAGACTACCACCCCTAAGAGAAAAGACAAAGAGAATGTTCAAGATACTATTTAGATCACCATTAGTGAAGAATAAGCTTCAGACAGTGATGAGAAAATGGCCCATCTTTCCAAAATATTTAGAAAAGATTACAAAAAGAAAAATTTCTTCTAGTAACCAAAACATTAAAGGAAAATATGACAACAAATGCAGTTAGAAAATGATTGGAAGAAGCCTAAAAAATAAGAATAAATAGTTTGCTATGAATAAAAAAGGATAGGGCATGTCAAAGTTGACTATCCTAAATTAAAATATAAAAAGAGGTATGATTATAAATATAGGAAATGTAAAATAGTAATGAAGGAAAACTGGAGTGCATCTGGGGATAGATCCAGTGAATCTTCTTCTTCTCATAATGAGAAATAAGATATGGAAAACATGTTATTTATGAATAATACCTTAAAGGTACTCTTAAACTATCCTATACCTAATGAAAATTATTCGAAATATGAATCTAAATATGAAAATATGAGAAATGATTAACTGTTTGAGTGTTGTAATATGCTAGAAGAAAATAGTAATGAACTAAAGGATAAGTATAAATCATTATAGAAACATCATGCACTCTCTGAAAATATTAAATCTGAACTTATTGTTGAGAAATAGAAAAATTCACAACTGCTAAAGGAAAATAATGACCTAAAGTTATCAAAGGGTCAACTAAATAATGATCTGGAAAAGTTTACAAATGGGAAAAACACACTCAATCAATTACATGGTAACCAGATAGCTCCTAGGTATACTGTTGGAATAGGATATCATCTAGGATAAAGAAATTTATCTAAAACACATTTTATAACTAAATTTGTAAAATATTATTCTTTGTCCAAAATTCAAGATTTTACTGCAAGTTATAGTTTTGAAAAATATTTTACGATATCATGTTTTTATATACCTAATAAATTTTATTTTTCATATACATTACAGTCTACATATAGAAAACCCTTAAGAAAATTGTGGGTTCCTAAAGCCTTTGTTACTAATGTTTCTGGACCCAAAAAAATATGAGTACCAAAATCTTTTCTTGGAATAATTTTTTTATAGTAAAATTGCCTGAAGAGTTCCTATAGAAATATTTGGTACTTGGATAGTGGGTGTTCAAGACACATGACAAGAGATTACTCAAGATTCAATAATATCATCAAGATTGATGGAGGACATGTCACATTTGGTAACAATGGTAAAGGAAAAATCATCAGCTTAGGCCAGATTGGTAACCCTAACTCTATTTCAATTTCCAAAGTACTTTATGTTGGTGGATTAAAATATAAATAATTATAATATCTCAATTGTGTGATGATGGATTTAATTTCAAATTTAAAAATAATTCATTCCACGTTTTTATGCCAAAAGTAACTTTGTATTTACTATTCTTAGAAATGATAAAATATATGTTGTAAACATAGACACACTAGGATCACATAAGGTTTCTTTTTTAAGTGCCTTTAACAAAGATTCTTGTCTCTTGAACAGAAGACTGGGAAATTGTAATGTACACTACCTTATGAAATTGACCAAAAATGATTATTTGAAAACCTTCCAAAACTAGGGTTTCCAAACAATAGAGTGTGAAATCCTTGTCAAAAAGGAAGGTAACACAAAATCTATTTCAAACCAAAGAAAGAATGTACCACTTATCAACCTCTTGAGTTGGTTCACATGGACATATTTAGAACATCTAGAGTTTCAAGTCTCAATGGGAAGCACTATATTTATGTTCTTGTAGATGACTTCTCTAGGTATACTTGTACCTTTTTCTTAACTCACAAAATTGTATCTTTCTCTCATTTTACAAAGTATTCTAGGACATTAGAAAATTTAAGTGGACTTAAAATTAAATCCTTAAGAAGTGACCATGGAAAATAGTTTGAAAATCAAGAAAGTTAATCTTTTTGCTCAAAAAATGGCTATAGGCACGAATTCTCAGCCCCTAGGACACCTCAACAGAATGGTATAGTGGAAGAATAAATGGAACACTATAGGGAACTACTCGAACTATGATCAATCAATATAAAATACCAATTTATTTTTGGGAAAAAGTTTTTAATATGGCATATTACATAATAAATAGAGTCTTAATCAGACATATCCTTAAGAAAACTCCTTATGAGTTGTAGAATAATAGGAAGCCCAAGGTAAATTATTTTAAAGTGTTTGGATGTAAAGATTATATTCTAAACACTAAATATATTCTAAATAAATTTTCTTCCAAAAGTGATGAAGGAATATTTCTTTGATATTCTACATTAATAAAAGAATATATATTCTTTAATAAAATAACCAAATGTATGGAGGAATCTGTATATGTCCAGTTTGATGAAACGGATCCACAAGAACCTAAGACATTTCTATAAAATTTTAAATAGGATTTTCAAATCTTGAAATTAATACTAAACCCTCTAACCATCCACTAAATGAATCTGTTAAAAAATCCAGTTGTGAAAATTATCCAAATTTTCTCCCTAATGAACTAGAACCAAGTGATGAACCTAAAATAACTAGCCCTAATTTTACTAGACCAACTAGAACCTTTAAAAATCATCCCTTAGATGTTGTAGTTGGAGATTTAGGCAAGGGAACGCAAACTAGATATTCCTTGAGAAATCAGGTTGAACATAGAGCATTCTTGTCACAACATCAACCTAAAAATATCAATGATAAAATCAATGAAAAATTTTGGGTAATGGTTATGTAAGAATAGCTTAATCAATTTGAGATAAATAAAGTTTGGAAGCTTGTTAAAGACTAAAAGATACCTTGACCATAGGAACCAAATGGGTGTTTAAAAATTAACTAGATGAAGCGGTAAATATAGTTAGAAACTAATAAATATTGGTTTCACAAGGATATAATCAAGAATAGGGAACTGATTATGAGGAAACCCTTACACTATTAGCTAGGCTTAAAGCCATTGGAATCTTACATTCCTATGCAGAACACTTGGATTTCAAACTTTATCAAATGAATGTCAAAATTGCTTTCTTAAATTTTTAAATAATCGAGGATGTTTTTGTTGAACAACCCCTAGGTTTTACAAATCCACATTTTCCAAATAATGTTTTCAAATTAACTAAAGCTTTATATGGTTTGAAACAAGATGAAAGAGCTTTGTATGATAGGTTAAGAAACCTTATCATTTCTATAGGTTCTACAAAAGGAGTTAGAGATCCAAATTTATTTATAAAAATAATTTCTAATGGTGTTTTAATTTCTCAAATATATATATATGATATTATTTTTGGATATTCTAAAAATTCATTATGCAATGTTTTTTCAATAATGATGCAAAGTGAGATTGAAATGAGTTGGATGGGTGAACTTAAAATTTTTCGTGGATTTCAAATATTTCAAAACAGAGAAAGTATCATTATAAATTAAAGTAAATATACTATAGATATTTTGAAAATATACATCTTTGATGGAATGAAGAGTAGTGAAACACCTGTAAGATCTACATGTAAGTTGGATCTTAATGGGAAATCGGTTGATCAATATACCTATAGGGGAATTATTGGGATTTTGTTTTACCTAACTGAAAATATTTCAGACATCATTTTTAGTGTGTATATGTGTGAAATATTTCAAGAGAATCAAAAAGAGTCACATTTAAATGTTTTTAAAAGAGTTTTAAAATACCTCCAATATAGAACTAATTTAGGAATGTTCTACCCTAGAGGACAACCTTTTGATATGGTTAGTTATTCTGATATTGACTTAGGTGGGTGTAAATTAGAGAGAAAGAGCACCTCTAGAACATGTCACTTTTTGGGAAAGTCTCTAATTTCATGGTGTAGTAAAAAGAAAAATTTTTCTTCAATACCAACTATTGAAGTAGAGTAAATTACTGCTGGTAGTTGTTGTGCACAAATTTTGTGGATGAAACACAATTTATTAGACTATGGAATTCAATTCCGAAATATCCCCATAAATTGTGACAATACAAGTGCTATTAAAATTTCTAAAAATAAACTTTCTCATTATAGAACAAAATTTGTTGATTTAAGACATCACTTTTTGAGAGACCATTATCAAAAAGTTGATATAACTCTTGAGTTTATAGGGACTGAACATAAACTTGCTAAATTTTTTTACCAAACCCTTAAATTTTGAGATAATGAGCTACATTAGACATGAACTAGGAATGATAAATCTATAAATACTATCCAACCTTATCCCCTTGGAAAATTTGTTTTTTTGTGACACTAATCATTGTGACCCTGAGCAGGTGAAACCGATCGTATGAAGTTGATTAGGTGAAACCGATCAGGAGAAACTAATCCAGTGAAACTAATCATGTGAAACTAATTATGTGAAATCAATCAGGTGAAAGAAATTAGATGAAACCGATTAGGTGAAACCGATCTGGTGAAACTGATCAGCTGAAACCGATCAGATGAAACTGATCAAATGAAACTCATCAAATGAAACTGATCTGATGAAAGGGATAAGATGAAAACAATCAGATGAAATTGATTAGGTGAAACCGATATGATGAAACGGATACCATTAGAGTGCAACTGATACCTATAGGGACCTTTTAGTAAATATGTTTGTCTGTATCTTTTAAGTAAAACGTCACAGTTTCATTTTATTATTTTACAGTTATTCTATTTTATATTTTTATGAAGTTCAATCCAGAAATGATAAAATTAAATAGATTCACAACACTTATACCCTTTGAACTTCCACTACCCACTCTACCTTCAAACCATTGATCTTTTGACTTTCTTCTTCGAACCCAGACCTTCAGAATGTCAAGGACAAAGCGTGTAATGGAAGGATTGAGTGAATCGTTATCATCCAAGCGTCAGAAATGAGAATCATGTAGTTCCACAAGTTCTACGAATCTGGAGTTGGGAAGCCACATAGAAAATCATGAGAAAGAATTGTTTGTCAGATGGTTGTTGTCGAGAAATTCTCTCTTGCTGAAAGTTTTGGAATCACAATGGTGGATTAGCTAGTTTGCCGATAATGAGAGACCTTTCTATCCCAAACTAGTACACAAGTTTTATCTCAACTTGGAAGTGTTTTTGGAAGGATCTGAGGAGGCTTGGATGAAATCAGTGGTAAAGGGAAAGGTAATTTCTTTTTCTTTTAGAGAGTGGGATGAATTCTTGAAAATTACACATGAGGTCATATTTTCTAACTACTAGGGTAACATTCCACCAACCTCAGATTTATTCTCTTATGAAAATTTATTGAATGACGTGACTGGAAATGAGGATTCAAGGATACTGATAGCTTCATAATTATATGGAGAGGTCAGAATGTTATTGAAATTCATCCCACACAAAATCTTCCCAATGAAGGGATATTTTGATGCCTTAAAGTATTAGGATGTATTCTTGATTTATTTGTTAAAGAATGTGGTGAAAGTGAATCTGTGTAAGTACCTTATGGTACATATCCATGAAATGATCAAATCCTCTTGAAAGGAAAATTGTTTATACTGTCCAAGGATGATTTCATCAATGTTGAAGAAGCTAGTATGTGTAAATGATGAAGATTAGGTGATCAATTCATTTAGTGGTTTCTTCCTACACAAAGACATCTGTAAAAGGATGAAAATATTTTCGAACCCATGGAGGAGAATGTGGGTAGTAGATGAGGAGAAATTGTATGAGTATTATAATCCTAATGATTATCCTACTAGACCAGGGGATCAAGATGATCTAGGTCTTAAACTTGGTGAGAAAGTTGTGTATTCATTTGATTAACATGATGAGCTTGAGTTGGAAAGAGAAATGGGTTCTCCTATAGATGATAAGAGTGACCTTGATATTGTTGAAATTCATATAGACATGACATATGGACCTACTAGTCCACTATTAGAATTACCTTCTACTGAACCTTTTTTGGATGATAATGATGAGGATGAGAATGAAATCTCTAAAATTGAAGGTTATGTGAGAAGTACTGATGATGATGATTTTGAGGATGATGATGGTTAGCATGTGAGTGACTAACTGAAATCTAGACAAGATGTAGTTAGTTCAGGTGAGGATTCTATGCATTGAGATGATGAAGAGAATGGTAGACATGATGAGGTTGATCCTAACAGAAAGGTTGATGTAGATGGTGTTGATCATGCTGATATAGATGTTGGAAATGAGGATGGGAATGACCACCTTGATGATGCTCAATGAATCTTTTATAAACTTGATCATATTATGTATAGAGGTCATGAGGATGAATATAAAGTTTAAATTACACATATGCCTTAGAATGTGTGAGAGACTCAAATGGTTTGAGTTCAAGAAGAAGAAGTTGACGTTTAGATTGTACTAGTGTGTCATAATGTTATTTTTGCTGGAAGGCCAAGAAGAAGAAGGTGAAGCTTAGAATGAGGGGAGCCTTAATGTAGAAGAGTACGAATTGATACTTTAGAGCCTAGAGATTGGACTTGTTCTTGGAAGTGGAATATAAATCTAGGGTATATCCTGTTTGGGCTGGATTTTGATTTAGATGAGAAGATGGTATCTCCTCCTACTCTACAAGCTGATGTGGAACTGACTACTCCTACTTCACCTACATTTCCTACCAATGATGAGCATGTTGTACCTTCAGTGCCTAGTGACTATATCACCAAGGCTGGTCTAGAACAATTAAATACTAATGTGTGTGAATCTATGAGATCATCTATTCTAGTCAGAAATGAAGCTTCCACTTCTATGAGTATTTCAAAGGCAGATTCTATTGGGATTGCAAGAATTGTAGTTCAGGAGATACAGCACAATCTTATCACTACAACCAAGACCATAGTGAGAAATAATTTAGTGTTGGGAGAAGAATTGAAGAAAATGAGTCAAGAATTTGTATCTTTGTACAATGATTTCAGAACCACACATGGTGGTGTTATGGAAGTTCTTAAGAGCTTTGTTACACGTCTATTGAATGCCAATTTAAAAAATTTGAATGATGATCTTGGAAAATTGATTTCTGGTGCATCTAGATTTTGAGTTATCAGGCTTGCTGCTAATATGGGGTCCTTTAGGACTATGATAAGAGAAGATCTCAAGTCCATTCAGAATGACTCTGATAAAGGGGATCTTTCCAAAGATCAAAGGAACAGTGACCATGTATATAACATGGTGAGAAAATGTTCCAATGAGGAAAATGCAACTGAAAATAAGATCAGAGAAAGGTGGACCAGTATTTCTCTAAAATCAACACAAATCATGAGTTTAATAACAACTTTAAAAACTTGGATGAGAATCTCAAGATACCACCAGGGACTGAGGCATTCAAGAAGCAAGTGAGCCTGTGGAAAGATTTTACACCCACACTCGAGAAATTCATGGAAAACAAGGAGGATTTTGAAAAGGCCATGAAGTATGGGGTGAAATAATAAATGATTTTATCAATATTTGGAATACATAGCTACATGTACAGTTTGATTATATAGTTGTCCCTGTATCTGCTTCTATAAAACATGGTTTTCTTCCTCCTTCTCAGATGACTGTGTCTTAATATTTATCTCAGATCAGACCAGTTATCCAAGAGAAGCCTCCCAATCATATTTTGTCAGAGAAGAGACAAAGACATGCATCTAATGGTCCTACAACCATTTCATTAACTGTTGTAATCATTTGAATAGTCCTTTTTATATCCACAACACCACATCCTGGACCCACTATTGACCCTTCAGACAAAGGGAAAGCTCCTCAACCTCCTAAGTCTTAGCTTTGGATAATTATTTATAAGGATTTGTACTTTTATTTTAATGGTTGTACTCTTGGTACTTTAATGAATATCAATTTGATGTCAATATGTTTCAAGTTTCTTTGTGTTCTTTTTTTATCCTTTATCTTTCAATTCACTTTTTTTCTAATCCCAAAATGGGGAGAAATATATGGATGGAATAAAACTTTCTATATATAGAATACACTCTTAACCTAAGGGGGTGAATATCGTGGGCATAGGAAAGAAGGAATGTAATAAACAGAGAATATATATATATATATATATATATTCCATCTTTGATATAATATAATATAACAAACTAAGGGGGAATAAGAATCCTCTATATATGCTCTGATACAATTATTGAGGGGGATTATAAAAGGAAAGACCTTATAGTTATATTGAGTGTTCACACTCACTTTTGGTAGGATAAGTCAAGTCATTATTATTCCTTAACATCATATATAACTCATTCATGCCATGATATGTGATTATCAAAAAGGGGGAGATTGTTGGAGCCTTGGTTATATAGTTGATTTAGTAATCAAAAATCATGCCAATTTATAAATCATGATAATTCACATATTATGTTATAAATAATATTAATCATGTCAATGAATATTAATAAATGAATAAATTATGTCTCATGGTATAATACATTTCAATATGTCAATAAATTATGAATATTTATGTTTCAATGTATTTAAAAATGTATATTTACATGTAATTATTAATTTTACTTAATTTGGTATTGTTCTGTATAAGAGAGACACATTGAATGTTTTTCAATGTCTCTAACACTGATTTGTTCGATGGAGTCATTGATAGATGACTCACCAATGAGGACTCACCAATCAAAGAAGACACCGATGAAGGAATCACCGATAAAACAAATGACACATCGATGGACAAGTCACTGATGGTCTGTCGCACTGATAGTTCAAGTGACTCACCGATGGACGAATCAGCAATGGGAGACACACTGATGGATGACTCACCGATGGGTGATAAACCAATAGTTCAAAGGACATACCGATGGACGAGTCACTATTGGGAGACCCACCCATAGTTTAGAATGAGTCACTGATGACGACTCATCGATGCCTAGATAGAATGATAGTACAAATGACTCACTGATGCCTAGACTCACTGATACTGATGGAAAGGACTCAATGATTCCAAGATTCACTGATGTTGATGGACTAATTTTATTGACTCATTGATACTTATGATTCATCAATAGTCATAAAAATTGTTTTTAATTTATTAATTCAAATTTATATATAATGGTTATATTTAGTCAAATTAATATTTCTTACATTATTTAATGTCATATTTAGGATATTCAAAGGATGATACGAGGTACATGCACATGGGGAGATCATTATGTATACTGGACCTCTATGTATAAAAAAATTACAAGCTAGATCATTCAAACAAGATAGATAATAGCAGTAAGAAAAGAAAGTGTGTAAAATAGAATAACTCCTACCACTCTCGAGCATACTTCCAAAAGGCCAAGAACTCAAAATGAATAACATACGAGGAGAACAAGAAATCAAGCTAAAATTGGGGAGTTAATCTGAAAATCTTTCAGACAAGAAACTGAACATCTCATACTCCTAAAATCTAGAACACTGAGGATATGACACTCTTTTTTGGAGTCAACTTCTAGAATATGACTCCAACTTCAATTCCACTTCATCAAACGAGTCCAGAGAATCACTGCATAATACACAAATACTTCCAAATATTTCTCTACATATTTAGATCTGTTATTTTTAATTATTTACATTTCTGTGTAGTGTGTTTTTATGTCTGTTTAACATACACCGACTCATGTGCATTACTAGAGGATACTTGATATTCTCAATCTCAGACTCTATTTGACTATTTTTATCCCACATAGGTCTTTAGAAGAGGTAATGTTTGACCTGTTTTTTGTTTTTTCCACAAAGAAATGTTCTAGAGGTCAAGTCTGACCTGGACAGCCTTGTGTGCTGTTGTGAACCTCGATCCATGGTGTGAATCCAACTTATTTTTTAATTTAAATTTCTTAAAGGTAGGTGATCACCAAGTGGAGAGGATTAAGTCTTGGCTTGATACTGAACCTCTTCTTTGAAATTTTTTTGTGCCTATTGTTATTTTCTTTTACTATGATTTATAAAAAAATTACTCAATAAAAGTCAAACTCTAATAGTTAGTTTAGAAATGGTTTATAACAATTTTGAACCAGTAGGTTAGTTCCAGAAGTTATATTAATCTTTAGGTTAGTATAGCTGAGAACTAATAAATCTCTTGAGAAATTAATTGAACATTTAAGACTCTTTTAAATTCATTACAAACTGACTTGGATTATAATTTTTTATTGGGGGGAATTTTCAAAGAACCAATATTTTAAAAAAAATTATAGGGACTCAATTCACCCCCTCCCCCATAGTGAGTACTCTACTCTGACCAAAAATATATATTCTATATATATGTTTTTATATTAATCCATAAAATTTATTGATAGAAAATGAAATACCTCGTTCATAGTGATGGTATGGCGTAGGTATGCATGATTGTTATTTCCATTTTCAAGACGAATTGAAATAATGAAAGGTAAATGATATATTACAATTATAGAATCATTTCCAGGTCATATATATCACATATTTGTATTAAAATTGTCCTTATGACCTTCCATGTAAAGTTTTAATGAACCAGATCACTTCATGAGAAGGTAATACGCAGTTCACACGAGCGAAGTTATTATATTCCCATGGAATGTAAAGTAAGGAGGTATATGTGATATAATAATTATATAAGAATAAATATTTTACCAATATAAAATATATTTACTTTATATATATTTGTTACCATACATGTAAAATACAAATGAAAAACACCTTACATCGATTCACAAGGTTTTAGTCCTCCATACACAAGAGCGGTGTTATTATTTTACAATGGGTTTGGGGTCAAGAAGTAAGATATGGTATTATAATTAATAAGGTATAATAATATAATAAATATCATATATATAAATCAAATCCATCATTATATCTATCTGTGAGAAGAGGACATAGAAAAAAAATGATATCAGTACGCAAGATGGTAGTCCACAGTACACACGAGTGATGACTTCATATCCAATTTAATGGAATATGGGGAGGATTTAAGTTATTAAATTAACATAATAAAATCTAATGATATGATGATATTTTCATATTATCATTATTTGATAACAATTTATTGAGTTTTATGAAGAAATAATATTAAACACAAGGTTATGGATGTTACTTATTCTTCGGAAAACTTCTTTTGGTTTCTAACAAAATCATTCCAAGGATGGACTTATGCACAAAATAAGGATTATATGATGAGATGGGGGAATTAAGGTAGGTATTTTATCAGATATTTTAAAAATGAAATGCATTTTAATGAGTGAAGGGGAGATTATAGTGGGTGACCTTTTATAAGAGAGGTGAGTGAAAAACCTATAAATTTTTAAAACAAAAAGGTGTACCCACGTTTTTTATAGGATACAAGGATCCAAAATGGTCCATGATCAAAATAAAGAGTATTTGAGTTCCCAAAATGTCCATAAAATTGGTTTTTTCATGTTTCTAGGTCATTTTACTCCTTATCATATTTGTTTCACCCTCAGTAAACCCATTTTCACCTTAACCATGGTAATTATTGTTTTACTTATTTTACTACTCATAATGGTAAAAAGATAAGATAAAATTACTAGATATTATAAATTATTATGAATATAAATATTTACTTCATTTTTTAAAATTCTATTCAAATAATTGGTGAAATTTAATTTAAAATCAATCCCTCAGACGTGATGAAAATCATTTTTCCATAGAGAAAATTTTTAAATGTTTAAAACGTTTTTACTTAAATATTCAATCTGAAATTGATTAAAATAGAATAAAATGGATTAAAATATATATAATTGAACTTATTTTAGTTTTAAAACCGCATTAAAATAATTTTAATTTTTTTAAATGAGTTAAAATAAATGAAAATTCTTAAAAACCCAGTATTTTCACTATTTGTCAAAAAAATTATCTTTTCAAAAAATTATTGAAAATTCTCTCCAAGATAATTTTTACATGATGATTTAAAAAAATAATGTTTAGTTTTTCAAATAAAATCCTTACAATTTCCAAAATAAATTTAAAATAAGTATGCAAAAGTCAAGAAAACTACTTTTTAGAAATATATAGTTTTTATGCGTAAAATTGGAATTAATCTTATCTCTTGTCCAGAAAGTACATGTGATGAGTGTTAAAAAAATTATTTAATATATAATATTTTAATTTCAATGAAATAATTCACCAAAATTTATTTATTTAATTTATTGAGGTAAAATATGTTTGTCTGCATAAATATTGTTTTTTAGAAAAATACTTTCTTCTGTATAAATAGTTTCTTTTTTATTTTCATTTCTAGTTTATTGGTCACTAAATAATTAATTATAAATAAAATTTTAAACCATACATTTTCATAATTTATTTTAACCTATTCGTAAATTCCATTTCAATGGATATAATATAACTGTCATATTAACTAATAATATTTTTAATAGAATATTGTGTTTATTTAAAACTCATTGTTGTGTGTAATGCAAGAAAAACTTGGTGTGCATGTGTCAAAAAATATCAAAAAGATTAAACTGATTTTAAAAAAAATATTTCACGAAATTTTGGCATGTTGTAACACCTATATTGAAAATAAAAAAATCCATCCCATTATTTCCTCAATAAGTGGTGTGCACTATGCTTATAATATGGAATCAGTGCATAAAAAATAATTAATAAAAATATAGAAATAATGGCTCACAAATTTTGGTGGAAAAAAAGTTCTATTTATGTTAAAGATTAGGAAATACTAAGAGTGTGTGTCTGTTAATAAGCACCAGGTCAGAATGGTGGAAGGGATTTGATGCACTAACATATCATCTGAGAAATAATATAAATTCTTACTCCTTTTATTAGAAATATTTTATTTGTATTAACCCCATATATATGGTGATATATTACAATATAAGGTGGTGAAAATAAGTATTATGGAATTCATTCATTACTATAACATACAAGTATTGGGTTAAAAAGGTAATAAAATCTATTAAGAATAAAAATAAATAAATACTTCAGAGGAGAAAATGTATCCTAATAAATTTTGTATCAAGAAATTGTCATTTTACACTCACAAAAACCCTCATAGAGAGAGAATAATATAATCTAGAAGTAATGTAAGGAGGCCAGTTCAGTTTTCATAAAAGGATCACCAAGGATATATGTAAGTCTAAAGTAACTATTAAATGTATTTCAATGGAAAAACACGATGAATAACTAAGTGATTCAAAAAATTACACCACTAGAAAAGCGATGAAGATTGGTGGCAAAGACCTCTTAATCCAGAGGAATCATGGGGAAAGTTTCATTAATGGTGCATCAAAAGAAGAAAATTTTACTAGTGAGATCAATCTAAATACAAATATTTAACTAAATCCAAAAAATATACAGAATCCTATTGATATTATCTAGCATTAAATATATAGAAATTATATTGAAAACCCCCATAAAAAATTCTTTGAAGACAGTTCGAAACGCATTTTTGGTTCATCTCGACCAACCATAATCTTCAAATTGAATATTTCTGAGGTACCCCTCTCCTTGTGTGTTAAATGTTAATAAATATTTTTAAAGTGGTACAATATTAAGGGATAAATATGATACATGGGGTATTATATAATTAAATGATAATATATGTGAATAATTTAAAAAGTTTTAGATGTATTATAGCTCATCATTCGTATCATCCTAGAAAAATAGTGTTAAGGACCTAAAATAACTCAAAAAGTGGTGTCAACTAACCACTCTATTTTTCAAATTTAAATATATATGTTTCATGATTGATTAAATAATGAGTAAATGGGGAATATCTAGATCTCAATTTCCAATGGTGTCATCAAAATTACTGTTTTTATCAAGTGAAAACATTCCATATATTTAGTGATATAAGGTAATATTTCAATTTTTATTAAACCACCAATAATTAGATGATAGGTTGGTCTATGAAGTTATAGGTTTTCAATGAAATTCATGTTTTTTTATATGATCACAAGTTGAGGTAGTATCTTTTTTTAAGATACCAAAAATTGACCATGAGAGATACAATATTACCGACAAGGTGGTTCCACATGCCAAAAAATCATTTCAAGATAAGTTTTCAAGATAAGATGGGATTAAAGGGGAGTAGATGAAGAGTAATCAAACCATTATTAATCAAATTTAATGTAAAACTAGTTTCCCTATATATATGACACATTAATATCATGAGGTGTCAGTAAATATTAAAAACAAATGGTATCAATTGAAACAATATGTATTTTATTTAGATTGGGGTGTCTGAAATTTATTCATACTAAAATTTATTTAAAAAATATGATTAGTATGGAAAAATTTAATATTGAAAAAATATACTAATTTTTATTATAATATGTCCCAACTTTGTAGGATTATATTATTTTTTAACAACTCTAATTCCATGTGATAAATTCACTCATTGAAAATTTTTGGAAATTGAATTATTTTTTGGAGGAAAATATGGGAATTTTATAAGGTACAAAAAGGTGTAGAAGGAGAAAAAATAGTTAACTGATAACGGAGGAATAAATATGGAAAAAGTAACATCTATAGATTTCATAAAATTAATGGTGGAGTGAGTTGGAAGGTAAATACAGAAATTAAATTTTAAATATTTATTATGAATAGGGGATGAAATAAAGTTGGAATGGGAGGATATCATGTTATAATTCCCTTTGAATTTATATGTCAAAGGGGTTGGAAATATATGGATCATAAATCCATATCCTAGAAGATATTTGAACTTTTTTATGGGGGATGGAATTATGTGAGCATTTTCAATAAAATGTAAAGTTGAATAATGTTTAAAAAAAGATATTGGTTGGAGTTATATTTATTTTCAATCACTGGAGTTGAATTCGATCACTAGAGAGTATAAAGGTGATGAATAGAAATATGATGTGATGGTTTTTAAAGGAATATTTAGAGAATATAGTTACCATTAATACATTTTTATGAGGAAATAATTTATTTATGTGATGATATCCCATGGGATATTAAGATAATATGGTTATCATGTATATATAAACAACATTTTGAAGAGGATTAAGGAAGGAAACGTTCGCCATCAAATTCACTATGTCATGGTGAACCAACCTAAGCTGTAGTGATCAGAGAAAGGATGGGAGTGAAGTTAATATGGGTATCTTTTATTTCATTTAATTTGATAATAAAACATGTTTAAGTAAATAAATATCATCATGACATGGTGATCTTGGATATAAGGTGTTGATAAAATATGTTAAACCGAATATGAATTTGGTAGTAAAAATAAATTCTAATAAGTATACAAAAAATTAAATCCAGGAATTTCAGCACCAAAATAGTAAGTAATCGTTATAAATCACCCCTAATCTAAACTATAGTTTCTATCATGGGAGGATAATTAGAATAAAAATCATTTTATGGTCGACACTAGAAGAAGGAATGTTGAACCATGACTTGGGGTGGCGTCGTGGATAGAGTACATAGTGTAAGGTGACATTATATGAGTTATTCAAGTTTTGTACACCATGTTCTGGGAAATTATATAGTATGAAGATAAACTAAATTAAAATTTGGGACTCATAACATGAGTAAAATTGAAGGTATGAAGACTAACCCATGTTACATATGTATCATGCCTGTGGTTATTAGTAAACATCAAGTGATGTTTCACCAAATCGTGGTAGAGTTCATGGATGCGATGGTTAATATATGGTATTTTTAAAATAATATATTAATAATTTCAATTCCATACTGGATTCCATTTTATAAGTATTAAAAGCACATTATCTTAGCCCGGTTGGCAAGGTCTCTGTTGGTGCATCCAAGCGACCAGGGATCAAATCCAGGCGGAGGCAGAATTTCCGGTACTGTAGAAGGTACTGCAGCAGGTACTGTAGGGGGGAACTATAGCAGGCATTGTTTGGCACTGTAGAAGCCGTGAATATGCCCCTTTTTGGGCCTTAGGGCCTTCGATTTGGTCCCCGAGTCCTTCATAGGCCTTCGGGCACCCAGGCCTTTGGGTCAGTTGGGCCTTCGGGCCATTTCAAGGCCTTCGAGCCACCTTTGTGTAGATGCAAACCAGACAAACCTAAAAGGAACAAGCTCTACAAGGAGGATGAGCAAGGAGCTTTCACCACATTAGAAGCTAAATGGATTACAGGAATAAGATGGTATGGAACCAACCATATGGACAAGCATGTTCATGCATGGGAATGCTTAGACGAATAGCCATGCGAAGGTGGAGAGCTGATTTAACGATGAAGATACTGGGGAGGAGCAGTTCCAAGTTGTTAGTCTGGGTTGTATGTAATGTTTGTTCCTACAGGCAATGAATTCCTCTATGGATTACAGGCATGTAATCATTCACCTACGGGAATTGTAGGGTTCTACCTCATCCCTTGAAAGGTTGATTATCAAAAATCAATAAAAAATGAAGGCCTTCTGGCCATTAGCGGTGGAAGTATTAAAAAATAATTTAAAAGGTGTAAATTAAATGTAAGTCCTATATATTCTAAATTATGCAGCTGGAGGAGCACACATCATAGTAGATGACTTCATATTTTTCTAAAATACATGTGTGAAATGGGGAGGCCTGCGATGGGTGTGTTGGAAACTATAGTAGACCCATGTAAGAAAAGTTGAAGTGAGATGATATAGTACCCATATACCCTATCCTTGGGCATTCTTTGTGCTGGTAATTCAAGATATGAAACTAAAATGGACAGGTGGGTGTGGTGATGGGTGTCCCATTGGGAAATTTTCCATGGATTACACCATTCGATGATAAATTTATAGTGTATTCATTCCAAGATTCTTAATGGAATTAAATAGGATATATCCACTAGATTTTGGGGATTTAGTTATTTATATAAGTCATTTCCTAAGTTAATAGATTCACATCCCTAATTCTAGATTATGTTACCATTTAAAATAAATAATAATGGGTGTTAAATATGCAGAGTTAACCTAACCCTTCTAGAGGACCATAGAAACATTCATCACATTACTAAGAGGAAATAGATTTGATCCTAGAAATATATCTAGATAATTTGTGTGAGTTAAAGGGATGCATTTTTTCATACTATATCTATGTGGAACACATGGAATGATAGTAAAAATCATGGGGAAGATAATTAATTTGAACCCTTGGATCAAAGTGGTTGGATTTTTTAGTATATAAAATTACTCTTAGTAGTTCAAGAAAATTTGAAATATAGAATGGAGTATAATTTTATAACTGAAATTAAGATAAATGGGAGTGATATTTATCTTATAGTATACACACATATCCTATTCATAAGAAGAAGAATATGAAGTAGTTCTAGAGATAAATCCTATTTATATATATAGTTTTATTCAATAAAAAGTGGCTCGAGAAAAGGAAACAAGAGTTTTATTGAAATATTTGTTTGAAGTGAGAAGACCGCCACATGATATTTCTTTTTTGAAATTTTTGTCAGATAGAAAAGGATTTTCTAGTGTAATTTATAGAGGAAATATATTAAATCCTCTTTTTGAGGTTTTTATATTATATTTTTTGGTAGAAGGAAAGATCAATGAAGCATATCATAACATATCATCGATTTAGAAGAATTAGGTGTTTACTTTATATATAACCTATGTAAATTAGGTAAATTCCATTATGTTAATAAACTATTTAAGAATAATTGAAAGTATATAAACTATCCAAAATTTCTAAAGTAATGTACTAATAAACAATAAGAGGGTGTGACCATGGATTAGTAGTGTGCCTCTCTAAATCAATTGTAAAACACACATTCCATAGTGTTAATTTATGATATACTAGTAAAATACCATGTGAATATTCCTTAGAAAAGCCCTTAGTGGCGAACCATATAATGTACCTATGTAGTCCCCAAAATGACTTATAAAAAAGGATTATATGACTGTGTATATTATATATGATGCAAAGTTTGGGAACATGAAGGGAGATATATGTTTTTAATAGAGATCCAGCCTAATACCTTTGTAGTTTTTGTTGAAATAATTATTTTTTAGGGTAATATCATTGATTATAACTATAGGTTGTAGAATTTATAATTTTTTTTAATTCTATAAAAGCCTACAGGGTAATAATTTGGGGTTGTCTAAATGAGGATTCAGTTTTTTAACATAGAGTGTTACTCAAAATGTTGTTTTGGATGATATCTATAAAAATTTTGTATATTATTTATATGTTTTTATATATCCTGTAACATATGGTGGAAATATTGATAGGTTGTCCTAAAATAGTTATGGATATGATTTCCAAATTTGTTACATATGTTATGTGACAAAATATGAAACTTCATATACGTCTATGAGGATTTATTGTATGTGGTATATTTATAGAAACATTCCAAAAATTCATTATATTATAATATAATTTATAGGTATATAATATTCCACAGCTCTAATCAAGTCATCTAATAAAATTTATAGATATAGTATTTATGTTTACAAGTTATTCTATATGACATATTAAAATTTAAAAGTATAATTTTCATGTAATTTAGAACATTAAAAACTTTTTTCCATTAATGAGATCATTTTTAGTTAAAAAATTTGAAATAAGGTGAGAATATTTTTACAATAATTTTTTAATTATATAAATAATTGACTAATGATCTTCATTATTTTAGAAACATATAACATTGGAGTAAAAAAATTCAAAAAAAATTATGGATCCTTAGTTGGCTATTCTTGTGGAATATATATATGGCTTATAACATAGTTTTGGTATATAAATGTGAATAAATGACTGCATTTTATAGAAAATCCAATCCTTAATGCACTATTTCTATCCAACTATCTACTCATGGTTCTAGAAGAATCTTGTTTAAAGGAGATCCTTACTCTAGATTTTAAGATTTATAGTAACTCATGGATACACTAGGATGAATGTTCCTTTTGAATAATTCTTAGTGATCATTAAAAACAATAGTTAGGAAGAATAAAGAACATGGTTCTATATAATAATGGTTTTTTTAATTATCAGTTTATTCTTTTCAAATGAATAGATGACTTTTTGATTTTATGTTGTTTTTATTTCCATACACTTTCTTGTTTATGATTTTTCTACCCCTTAGAAACTCCTCAATATCATGACAATACTATGTCATGAAACAGTTAAAAAGTATTACTATTTTTCTTTACAATTTTAAAAATATGAGTACTTCATTTTATGATGAATTCATGTAAAAATATTTCATTATAATTTATCAAATATATGTCATCCATTTATGGTATACACTAATTATAAAAATTCTATATGTATCCTAGCATATTAGTTACCTCAAATAATATTGTGAGTGATGATACATTATGTCCACCCAATGTATGTGTAGAGAATTTATTAAGGCACCAAATAACATTATGTATTGATAACTACGAATACTACTATCACTTATAATAGGTTAATTTTTCTAAATTTGACCATATTAAATTTTGAAAATGTTTTTAATTCCACGTATTTATGTTTTATTATTTTATAATTATCTTATGTATGATAGTACGTACTATAAACTACAAAAAGAACTTATCACTTGGAATAACTTATTATATGAATATGTGTTTCTTGGTTACTCATAGAAAAAAAATATTTTTCTGTAAGTTATTTTACTTATATTACTCAATATTTTAATTTTAATCATCCTTAATGTTTCACATAAATTATAATAGAAATATACTTAAATGAGTGGTATAAAAATAGTTTTCAGAAATAAATATGGTAGGACTTATATGGATGAAATTATTATATTTAATTAATCTTATAAGTATTTGTTAACAATTTATATCAAAAGCAACCTTATAATAATCATAATTTTTGATAAAAGGATAAAAAATAATTCTTTTAAAATGTTTTAAAATACACTTTGTTTAAATTAATGTAAAGACCCAAAAATTACATTTTATTTTGTTTATAGAATTTGGAATTTCTTCTAGTTTGAAAAAATTTATGGCGTGTGATTCCATGGCCCGTTATTCCCAAAATTAATTTTGGAACTTTTTTTACATTACATTCAATAAATGCGTAGGCATAATTTTCTATTTTTTAAATCAGTGCTTGGTTTAAAAATTCAAGGGAACCTTTGATTCTGCAGCGCCAGGATTCTCTTAAAGGAAGCTTCACTTCAACCGCAGTAGGTCAGGGTAAAAAGTTAAATTTTCGACTTTATAGAAAAATAATAAAATGACTTAACAAGTTATTTTATTTTTTTTCTCCAGCGGATTAGCGGTGGTGGAGGGGAACAATTACATGTAAATACAACTAATGGCTTGACACTCTCTCTTTTTTTGAAACCACACTGTTGGGGAATTAAGAGGTTCATTCATTAAATGAAACTAATTAATTCCTCAGTGCATTACTCACCTTTCCCCTCCAATTTAAATAGAACTCAGGGTACGTTTTTGGCATGGCATCTTTAAGCCAGGAAACTCTAGAAAAGTCATGCGATGACATCCACCAACAGAGAATGGAGGCTCCAGTGTCAATGATCTGGGATCGATGAATAGCGACGACTCCATCCAACGTAGATGCTCCTCCCACCGTGACCATGACACCTCCAACGAATCTTGAGGTAGGGGTTTTTTTTGATATTGTGATATTCCTTCTTCCCCATTCATGCTTTATATAAAGAATGCAAATCAACCGAACAATGGGTTGATCCGTGGATCGTTCTTTATGCACTGTAGTTTGATGTGTGGATACAAGTCTATAGTAATTTCTAAATTCTCTGATTGTCGCTTACATCCCTTGTTAAAATTCCAACACAGAGGGCACAGGCCAATCCAAACAACGCCTGGACCCTCTACCAATCTTGTTGTTCCTGTGTTTCTCGTGCGCGACTGGGCAATGTGACGTCAAGGAAGAGATAGGGGTCACGCAGTGGCGGCGGTGACCCAAGAGGCTCAGAGGAATGGAAGGTACAAAAAATGGGCCACCGGAGCACGTCTAGTGGCCCGCAGAATGAACCACCAGCACACCATGTCAGCGACAGCTGGTGGTGGCCAGAGGAGAACCATGGAAACCGGATGCGGGGGGTGAGAAGGTGGCACATCTTTACGCACTGTGGTGGCCAAAAGTGGCCAGCTCTGGCCGGTTGTGCGGGAGAAGGGTGGTGTGTCCCCATGTCGTGCTGCGCCAGCTGGAGACCGGTCAGCCACCTGGGCAACCATTATACATGGTGGGGCAGTGCCCCACAAGCCGGATGAACTGGTCCCGTGTCTTGGGGTGAGATAGAGACACAGTCTACCTCCAGGTGGATTGGGCTGGACGCGGGCCGGCCGAACGGGTCGGATCCACAGCCCGGGCCCGCAAACCTTCCAGGGTCATGTAGACCCTGGGACCCATTGTATCAGGCCGGCCTGACTGAGTTGGACCGGGCCCAGACCCAACCAGCCTCCAAATAAATAAACAACCGTAACGAACGAACCCGGTGTCCATTTTACATGTTGTCAGTGGAGTTGGTACCCTTTTGGGAAGCGGTCCCTTTGGTATATTATTGTGGGCCCAACCGAGCTGGGCCAAACCGAGGTGTGATCACCCCCGTTTCACTGAAAGGGGTGCTACTAACATACCAGGCGTATGATCGATGCACCATCTGTATAATAAGGACCCTTGTGACAAGGCGGTCCATTAGAGACACTCTAATTGAGTTTTGATTAACTTTTACATGCTACTTGGGTTGGATTATATTTGAATCCAACCGGTCCCTTTTTACAAAAGTGCCCATATCTCACAAATCAGGCGTCCGATGGACATGTTGTTTGTCATGTTGGGATCCCTATGATTGGGAAGTCCCTCAGGTATGCTTTTTTTGGGACTTCATATCAGTTGAAATATGACCAGTGGCTTGAGGAGCAGAGTCTTTCGGAGATCAAGCGTGCTTCGTGCAGGAATACAGTGGCTGGTTTTGACATGAAGAAGAAGAGTGACCAATATGGGTCTGCATCAGAAACACCAGAGTGGGTTGATCTTGTTTTACAAATAATCATTCCTACCTCTGTATGAGTGACCAATATGGGTCAACACCAGTGACTAATACGGGTCAGCACCATTGACCAATACGGGTCAGGACTAGGGACCAATACAGGCCAGCACCAGCGACCAACACGAGTCTGTATCAAGTGACCAATATAAGTCAACATACAGTGACCTATATGGGTCAGCAGTGGAGTTTCTAAAACTAGGATTATATGGATTTACGACTAGTCATCCCTATGCTAGTAACCTTGAAGTTATACAGTTAGAGTGATATGTCTCTTTTTCTTGGTGCTTCAAGATCTAAATAATGCTTGTGATATTACCTTTGTGGTATTTCTTGTGATGTTTTTCTTTTTGTATTATTGAGAGACCTTCAGGGATCTTAGGGTCCCCTACTGAGTTATCAGACTCACCACTGCATGGGCTCCGCCTGGACGCGTGTGTCTAGTGCAGACTACTGATGCTCGAAGGCAGACATTGGAGGTTTGGGACTTAGTGGAGATTGGTGCAATAGGAGCAATCACGATCCTCTTCATCGACTTCAGAGTTATAGCTACTACCCTCCAGGTAGAGCTCTAGGGTAGATGTATAGCTATTTACTTTCTTCTCAGTTTCTTGGGCTTGTATTCTGGCCCACTGTTTTTATTTTACTATTATACTTGTGGTTGTACTTTACTCTCATGGTTATACCTTACTTTTTTTGGTTGTTTACATAAGTTTCCATTTTTGAGTGTGTAAAGATCACTTAGTAAATTCCTTCCTTATTTAGGAAAATCCTTTATGAGCTAGTCACAAACCCCGGGCCTATGGAAAGTAGGCTTGGGGTAGCCGCATCTGGGCCCCGTGAGATGGGGTGTGACAAAGTTGTATCAGAGGTGATCGGTTCTACCAGAAGAACTAAGAGTCTAATTTTAATACAATAATGGTGTAAAGTGTCTTGATTTTTATTTTCAGTATAGGGTGTCTAGTGTTGTTGTGGCGGCTGACATATCCATACACCAGCACCCGGAATTCTATTTTCCTACTCGGTAGAGGAAAACACCGGTTGCTAGTGTTTTGAAAAGTTTTCTTGATCTTTATTGAGTCATCTCACCAGGTATAAATTATTGAATGTGGTGCATCTATTTCTTATAGGATGCCTCCATGAAGAGATCCAGTCAGCCTAGATTCTTATTAGAGATCATGATAGTGTCCCACCAAGCGACGAGGCATCGATACAAGGACCAGTCAAAATGATGGAACCTTCGGGTGGTGTACCAGCAGCACCACCACCCATTGAGAATTAGATGCTAATAGTGGATCATGCAATCCAGGTGAGTACGTTGCATGAGTTATAGAGATAGAGGTCTTTGAGTTTTTGAGGCGAGATGGACCCCCCAGGCAGTACAGGACTGGCTTGAGGTGGTTTCGTGGGTATTTCTCTTTGTAGAGACACTCGTTGAGCATATGGAGATCTTGGATGTTATCCTTATTCATGGATCAACAAGAAGATAGTAGAGCTCAATGCTCTAGGTGAATTAGGAGAATACCCTCACCTAACCAGACTTTGAGAGCCTTTTCAGGGCAAGGATCTTGCCAGCGACACTACGCCCCATGCGTATTCAAGAGCTGCTACATCTGCAGTAGCGAAGCCAGACTGTGGCTCAGTACTAGGAGAGATTTAATGACCTCTCCCAATACTCCACTGACATGGTATGGGACCCTTACTTCAGGGCCCAGACCATTGAGTAGGGGCTTCGATGAGAGATTAGAGTTGCGACAGTTTCTCTCAACATCTCGGCACAAGCCGGGGTGCTAGAATGAGCTTTGAAGATGGAGAGATTCCTTGCCGAGTAGGCACTGACAGTGAGATCCCCTACTAGATGATAGGTAGCAGAGTCATCTACAGCTGGCAGTAGATATACGACATAGAATCCCAAGCAGTCTAAACCTTCTATAGGGTGACCCTGAGATGCTGGGTCAGAGGTGAGAGGCTCGGGAGGCCGAGGGAGCCACCAGCGAGGAATGATCTATTTTTCCTATGGGGTATAGGGTCACAGAGCTCGTGACTATCTGACTCCCCGCATGGATGATCGACAGATGATGGAGGGGCCACCAATGCAGCAGTAGTGACAGGATCATGAGGATCAGCCAGGTGGAGGATGAGGAAAGGGATCAATACGTGTAGTAGGAGGTGGTCGGGGTCACCAGGCACCACCACCATGACCCCTAGGCATCCACCACGAGCTCAGGCAGAAGGTGTATGGGGACAGGCCCATCTACAGGTAGTAGAGGCTCACGATCATGATGTCCCTAAGATGATATAAGGTATGATCTGTGTCTTCTCTACTTTAGTTGTAGTGCTTGTTGGCACAGGTTCTATCCATTATATCCTTTTCGCGAACTTAGTTCGGGACTTTGAGATTCCGACTGAGCTTTTAGCTCTAGATTTTCATTTGAATACTACAATGGGAGGAGATTCAGCGGTCACACACTAGTACTAATAGTGTGATCTTACTCCCGAAAGAGATAGTTTCAGATGGGATCTTCTAGTATTGGTGTTGAAGCCCAATGATGTAATTCTAGACATAGACTGACTATTAGTAGTTCATGAACAGATTGACTGCTTGACAAGTACAATGTGATGTACGTGTAGAGATGGATCCTAGTTTTCCTTTGTTGGTGAGAAGGAAAATAGAGTACCAAGAGATGGACTTGCACTTAGGGGGGTGAAACTGATTACATATCAGCTGGCTTGCATGACCTTTCAATCGGTGGATGAGGTGAGTCCATAGTTCCCTGTGATAGTGGACGTGTATGAGGACGTATTTTTAGAAGATTTCCCAGGAATACCACCTCGTAGAGAGGTATACTTCTGCATTGATCTATGCCCAAGAACAACACCGATATCTACACCAGCATATCGGATGGCCCCTATGGGGCTCTGGGAGATAGAGGTATAGTTGTAGGACTTATAGAAGAATGTATTTGTAAGGCCTAGTGTTTCTCCATGGGAATCCCCGGTGTAGTTTTCCAAGAAAGAAGACGGATGTTTGAGTCTATGCATGGTCTTTAGGCGCCTAAACCAGGTGACCATGAAGAACAAGTATCCTCTGATGAGGATCGATGATCTCTTCGACCAACTGAAGGGAGCTCGTTGGTTTTCAAAGGTAGACCTCAAATTATGCTCTCACCAGCTTAGGGTACGAGACTAGGATGTACCGAAGACAGCCTTCAGATGTCAATATGTCCATTACGAGTTCTTGAAGATACCTTTTGGCATGACCAATGCTCCAGTAGTGTTCATGGGGCTCATTAATAGGATCTTCCATCCATACATCGATCGCTTTGTGGTGGTCTTCATCGAAGACATCTTGGTGTACTTAGCATCCGAGGAAGAGCACATTTTACACTTGAGGATAGTTCTAGACACAATCTAGGAGCACCAGTTATATGGGAATCTCTCTAATTGTGATTACTTGATACTAAAGGTCCACTTCTTGGGAAACATCATCTCAAAGGAAGGAGTTGGAGTGGATCCAACGAAGATCAAGTCAGTACTTTCATGGAAACCAACCATGAGTTTTACTAAAGTACGGAGCTTCTTTGGATTAGCAAGCTACTATTGCACTAGTGTAGAAAACATTATTTACGTCACCATTTTTTACGTTGGTTATATATAACCGACGTGATAATCTGTGAAACATGGTTTTTTACATCAGTTATTTTATAACTGACGTAATAAATGCGGTGAGTAAATTTTTAACGTCGGTTATTTTAATAACCGACGTTACAAATCGTGTGTGTTCATTTTTTACGTCGGTTATAAATTAACCGACGTAAAAAACCAAAGCGCCGTGTTTTTTACGTTGGTTATTTGATAACCGACCTAAAAAACGAGATATCTATGAATTTTTTACGTCGGTTATTTTATAACCGACGTAAAAAAAGCGTCTTTTGAGGCCTTTTTGACGTCGGTTATTTAATAACCGATGTAAAAAACAACCCGCATAAGTTTTTACATCAGTTATAAAATATCCGACGTAAAAAACTGTGATTTCTGATGTATTTTGTAAGCCGATTATTCTATAACTGACGTAAAAAACCAACACGCGGATTTTTTTAAGTCAGTTATAAATTAACCGACGTACAAAAGTCGTATTTGATACATTTATAACGTCGGTTATTATAATAACTGACGTTATAAATGTAAAAAAACAGTTTATAACTTCGATTATTAAATAACCGAAGTTATAAAACATTTAAAAAATTAACAAGCCTCGTGGATTATCATTTAAGATTTTTCGATCGACAGTCCAGCGGCTCGTCTCTCTCGTGTGGTAAACCCTAATCAGCTCATCGATCTCACTGTGTTAAACTAGTTTTGCCTTCATCGTTTATCATCTTTACTCTCTTCGGATCTATCATCTCAACTCGCAGCACTCAAGTAAGCCTTCGACGACTTTATTTTTTTGTTTTTTCCCAGATAGTCTATATTTATGTTTTGCGATTTTTTTGTTTAAACTAGGTAAGATTCTTCGATTTCGAACCCTCTTACCTCTTTTTTCCATCATCATCTTATGTATCATCCCCAGATCTATTAGATCGACTAGAAATATTCACATAATCCTCAACTACATCTATTTAGTTTGTTTTTGATTCGGTAATTCCCGACATTGATGGTAATTTTTGTTGTCATTAACAACTAATGATCTCATTCACCTATATTACTGCATAGAATGGTTATTGATTAAATCTACGAATTTGGAAATGATATTTCATGTGTTGTTGTTTCTTATGTTTATCCTCTTTTATAAGAGAACCTATTAGACATATAATGTAATGGTTGTTGACCTCTATGGCCCTTCGATGCATCGCCATGTCTCATGATTCCAAATAAAAATGGATGTATCCAACAGAGTGATACTGGTGAATTCATTTCTGGTGGTCATGTGCAATTCATGTGGATGTATCCAACAGAGTGATACTTAAATACATTGAAATGGTATGTGTGCAACAAATCTCATCTGGAAGCCTCAATTGCCAATGGATATTTAATGGATGAGTGTACTAATTTTTGTGCTTCATATATTGATGAGGTTGAAGAAAAGATAGATAAACCCTCCTAGAATGATGAGGGTCCAATTGGAGAAGGAATACTGTTCGATATGCGAAATGATGAGTGGGTTCAAGCTCATTGATATGTGTTGTTCAACACTCCATCGGTTATTCCATTGATACAGTAAGTTTCATAGTTGATGTGTATTTTGTTTTTATATTTATTTTATTGCTTACCTTATATTGTGTTGTGATTTAGGATGCATATCACTGAGTTGAAACGTGAAAGACCCCATGCAACTGACTATCAAATCCAAATACATCATTTTAACACATTTCATGAGTGGTTCAAGACTCATGTACGTATAATTGATTTAATATTTTTATAGTGCAACTTAGTTATATTTTCACAATACTTTATCCATTAAACTATATATATATATGAAATTTTCAGATTCAAAAGTTATGTGATTTAACCCATCATGTGATCGAAGAACTCAACCAACTAGATGATGGTCCATTTATTACATCTCGTTGCTACATGTCTTTGGATGCTAATAGATTACAATTTTTTATTAGCGATGTTGAAATGAATCGAGCCACACCAAATAGTGGTGTTGGTTGTTCTTTTTTTTTGTGCGGGTTATTATTATGGATTATTGAAAGATATTATTGAGGTTATTTATGGTCGTGGCTTAAAACACATATTGTTAAGGTGTGATTGGGTCGATCTGGTTCATGGAACAAAATTTGATAACTACCAATTTACATTAGTAAAATTTAACATTATTCTATATAAAGATGACTAAGTTAGCAATGATCCCTTCATACTGACATCACAGGAAGAACATGTTTACTTTGTTGGCATTGATTCTGATTGGAAAGTTGTGGTAAAAATGTCTAGAAGAGGGGGTTTTATGATTGACCAAGAGGAAAATGATGTTGTCACATTTCCTAATCAAACACTTGACCAAACAATATTAGTTGTACAAGATGAAGATATACAATGGTCCAGAGAGACAGTTGAAGGAGATGCGATAGACTTGCATGATTAGTGAAAATTGTAATTATATACCCAGTTATTGTTTGTAAAATTATTTATGAGTTATATATGTATAAAAATATATTGATTTAACTATATTTTCTTTTAATGTAGGTATGTCACAGGGTGGTCATAGTGGTCCACCTAATGTTGGCGGTATGTATGTTTTCATTTTTCTAAATTAATTGATTCTAATTTTCTGTGTATATTTCCCTAACTATTTATAATCATTAATTTATAATGTAATTGAATTATGAATCTATATTTATCAGGATCTAGTACGTCTTCCTGCAGATGCAAGGGTCCTAGAAGAGGGGTTCGATCCTGGAACTCTGGAGCCTGATTGGATGTGTTATTTGATGAAACATTTCATCCAGTCGGAGAAGGTGCTACTGTATTGAGTCGTCAGTTTGGGAATATCATACGAGACTCACATAGATTCCCTTTGAAAACTCGTGAATGGATTTATTTCCCCCAGGATACGAAAGACATATTATGGAGGGAGTTTCAGGTAAATTCAATGTTTAATTTCTCATGATATTGTTATTATTGTTGTCCCATCTACTGACAATTTTATTAATAAGATAATTTAACATCCAGTCTAGATGAGTTTTGGGCTGTATGTATGTCCAAATGCCAAAAATTAAGGAAGGATTACAAGTCAAGGTTTAAAATAGATCACATGACAACATTTGCGGGTGTTCCATACATTCTACAGTGAGTCCCTCCGGACATTCTTCCTGCACAGTGGCAGGATTTGGTTGTGTTTTTTTCAAGTGAGGCAGCGATGGTAAGATTTAATACTTTTAATCTATAAATGAATAATTTTTCAAATGTCTATTAAGTAAATATGTTGAATGTAGACCGAGTCTACTTGTCATTCACATAATTGGGCGATGCGGGGCATGCCTTCCAATCTTGTCACTCGACATGTGTCACATCTTAGACATGATGTAAGTTTAGAATTCACTATTCATTCGTATTTTAAAAATATTATAGTATAACATGGTGAACCCCTTAATTTGTGTTGATGAACTCTATAGAAGTTTTTATATCCTTGATGAATAGAATATTCCATTTTTACTTTGATTAGTTTGTTTTAGTATTTGTGGATGACATCTTTGTGCCCTCCAAGACCGATGATGATCATACCCAATATCTTGAAATCATCCATATTACACTTATAGATCATTGAATATAAACCAAGAAATATTTATTTCACTTTTTATTGATTAGTTATAGTTATTGGGTCAAATAATCTTAGAGAAAGGTGTGTCAGTGGATGGAGAGAAAGTTCAGGCAGTTGTTTCTTGGAAAAATCTCAAGAAATCTTTCAATACTTGTAGCTTTCTATAGTAATTAGGATACTATCAAATTATTATTCGTGACGTGTATGAGGAGACAACACGTAAATTGGACATGATGTTTTCATGGTACGTCTCAATATGCATTTTTTTAAGTGTTGGGTGCGCTTCAAAAATGCACGTGGGGTGGTCCAAACTGGGCGAACGATGTTAGAACTGGTGAGTGAATTGTAAATTGGTCGGGAAAACGTCACATCAATCGAAGGTGTTGTGTGCCCGCGGTGACTGAGAACGCACTTCTGGTGTCATAAACAGACAAAATAGGTATTTAACGGTCAAATGCATAGTAGACGGCATCAGATTGACCTGAAATCATAGAGAAACAATCTAATTATTATTTGTGACGTGTACGAGGAGACGACACATCAATCAGATGTGTGTTTTGTGTGGTACGGCTCAACATGCATTTTTAAGTATTGGGTGCGCTTCAAAAACGCATGTGGGACGGTCCAAACAAGCCGAATGATGTCGAATTGACCTGAAATCTAAAGAAAACAATAGGTGAGTGAATTTTGAATTGGTTGTGAAAACAAAACATCAATTAGAGGTGCAGTGTGCCCACGGTGACTGAGAACGCACTTCTGGTGTCATAGACGTCCAAAATGGGCATTTAACGGTCAAATTCAGAGCGGACAACATCGGATTGACATGAAATCACAGGGAAACAATTTAATTATTATTTGTGATGTGTACGAGGAGACAACATGTCAATCAAACATGTGGTTTGCGCGGTACAACTCAATAAACATTTATTAAGTGTTGGGTGCGCTTCCGAAACGTGTGTGGGGTGGTCCAAACCAGCCAAACGATGTCGGATTGACCTGAAATAAGACGACAACAACAAGTGAGTGAATTGAGAAGTGTTCAGGCACACGTTATGTCAATTGGAGGTGATGTGTGCCCGCGGTGATGGAGAATGCACTTCTGGTGTCATAAATGGACAAAACTGGCGTTTAACGGTCAAATTCCTAGCAGACAACATTGGATTGACCTGTAATCATAGGGAAACAATATAATTATTATTTTTGACATGTAAGATGAGACAAAACATCAATCAGATGTGCGGTTTGTGTGGTACAGCTCAATATGTGTTTTTTAAGTGTTGGGCGTGCTTCAGAAATGCGCATGGGGCTGGCCAAACCGGCTGAACGATGTCCGAATGGACTGAAATCATACGACAACAATGAGTGAGTGAATTTTGAAGTGTTTGGGAAGAAATCATGTCAATTGGAGGTGTCATGTGCCCGCGGTGACTGAGAACACACTTCTGATGTCATAAATGGCCAAAACGGGCATTTAACGGTCAAATTCATAGCGGACAACATCAGATTGACCTGAAATACGAGGGAAACAATATAATTTTTATTCGTGATGTGTATGAGGAGATGACATGTCAATCGGACGTGTGGTTTGGAGGTACATCTCAATATGCATTTTTTAAGAGTTGGGAGCACTACAGAAACACGTGTGGGGCTATCCAAACTGGCCGAACGATGTTGGAATGGACTGAAATTAGACGACAACAACGAATAAGTTAATTTTGAAGTGTTCGGGTAGACGTCATGTCAATCAGAGGTACCGTGTGCCCGTGGTGATCGAAAATGCACTTCTGTTGTCATAAATGGCCAAAACGGGTGTTTGACGGTCAAATGCATAGAGAATGAAATTGGATTGACCATAAATCAAAGGAAACGAATCTAATTATTATTTTTGTTTTGTACGAGGAGACGGAACGTCAATCAGACGTTCAGTTTGCGTGATATAGCTCAATATGCATTTTTTAACTATTGAGGGCGCTTCAAAAACGCATGTGGGGTGGTCTAAACCAGTCGAACGATGTCGGAATAGACTGAAATCAGACAAAAACAACAGGTGAGTGAATTTTGAAGTGTTTAGGTAGACAGCACGTTAATCAGAGATGTCGTGTGCCCGCGGTGACTAAGAACGCACTTCTGGTATCATAAACGGCCAAAACGGGCATTTAACAGTCAAATGCTTAGAGAACGACATCATATTGACATGAAATAATAGGGAAACAATCTAATTATTATTCGTGACGTGTATGAGGAGACATCATGTCAATCAGACATGTTTTTTGCACGGTACGGCTCAATATGCATTTTTTAAGTGTTGGGCGCGCTTCAAAAACGCGAGTGGGGCGGTACAAACTGGCCGAACGATGTTGGATTGACCTGAAATAAGACATCAAAAATGGGTGAGTGAATTGTGAAGTGTTCGGGTAGGCGAAATGTCAATCGGAGGTGTTGTGTGCCCGTAGTGACCGAGAACACACTTCTGGTGTCAAAAACGGCCAAAACGGGCGTTTAACGGTCAAATTAATAGCAGACGACATCGGATAGACCTCAAATCACCAGGAAACAATCTAATTATTATTTTTGATGTGTAGGAGAAGATGAAATGTAAATTGGACGTGTGGTTTTCACGGTACGACTCAATATACATTTTTTAAGTGTTGGGTGCGCTTCAGAAACACGCATTGGGTGGTCTAAACCAGCTGAACGACGTCAGATTTACCTGAAATCAGATCACAACAACAGGTGAGTGGATTTTAAATTGGTTGGGTAGACGACATGTCAATCAGATGTTTCGTGTGCCCGCGGTGACTGAGAATGCACTTCTGGTGTCACAAATGGCCAAAACGGGCATTTAACAGTCAAATGCATAGCGGACAACATCTGATTGACCAAAAATAATAGAAAAATAATCTAATTTTTATTCATGACGTGTACTAGGAGACGAAACATCAATCAGATGTGCAGTTTCCATGGTACGGCTCAATTGGAATATTTTAAGTGTTGGGCGTGCTTCAAAAACACATGTGGGGCAGTCCAAACTAGCCAAATTACAACAGATTGACCTGAAATCAGACAAAAAACAATAGATGAGAGAATTGTGAAGTGGTCGGGTAGACATCACATTAATCGGAGGTGTAATGTACCCGTAGTGACTGAGAATGAACTTCTGGTGTCATAAATGGCCAAAATGGGCATTTAACGGTCAAATTCATAGCGGACAACATCGGATTGACCTGAAATCACAGGGAAACAATCTAATTATTATTCGTGATGTGTACAAGGAGACAGAACATCAATCAGACGTGTGTTTTGGGCGATACAGCTCAATATGCGTTTTTAAGTGTTGGGAGGGCTTCGGAAACGCATGTTGGGTGGTCCAAACCGGCCGACCGATGTCGGATTGACCTAAAATTTGAGGGAAAAAATGAGTGACTGAATTGTGAAGTGTTTAGGAAGAAGACAAGTCAATCAGAGGTGTCGTGTGCCCGCGGTGACCGAGAACGCACTTCTGGTGTCATAAATAGCCAAAACGGGTGTTTAACGGTCAAATTCATAGAAGAAAACATTTAATTGACCTGAAAGAAAAAGGAAACAACCTAATTATTATTTTTTACTTTTACGAGGAAACAGTATTTCAATCCGATGTGTGGTATTCACGGTACAACTCAATATGTGATTTTATGTGTTTGGTGAGCTTCAGAAACGTGCGTGGGGCCATCCAAACTGGACGAACGACGTCAAAAAGGCCTGAAATCAGACGACAACAATGGGTGAGTGAATTTTGAAGTGGCCGAGCAGACGACATGTCAATCGGAGGTGTCGTGTGCCCGCGGTGACCGAGAACGCACTTCAGGTATTATAAACGGCCAAAACGGGCGTTTAGTGGTCAAATTCATAGTATACAACATGGGATTAACCTGAAATCATATGGAAACAATCTAATTATTATTCGTGACATGTACGAGGAGAGGACACATCAATCGGACATGTGGTTTGCACGGTACGGCTCAATCTGCATTTTTTAAGTGTTGGGTGCGCTTTAGAAATGCACGTGGGGCGGTCTAAACTGGCCGAACAATGTCAATATGGCCTGAAATCAGACGAAAATAATGGGTGAGTGAATTTTGAATTGGTCAGGTAGAAAACACATCAATTGGAGGTGTCTTGTGCCCGTAGTGACCGAAAACGCATTTCTGGTGTCACAAACGCCACAAATGGGAATTTAATGATCAAATTCATAGAAAACAACATTGGTTTGACATGAAATCACAGGTGAACAATCTAATTATTATTCGTGACATGTAAGAGGATAAAACACATCAATCTTGGTGCAGTTTGCATGGTACGACTCAATATATGTTTTTTAAGTGTTGAGCGCGCCTCAGAAACGCGAGTGGGGTGGTCCAAACTGACCGAACGACATCAGAATGGCCTGAAATCAGGAAAAAAAACAATGGGTGAGTGAATTTTGAAGTTTTCGGGTAGACGTCATGTCAATCAGAGGTGTCTTGTCCCTGCGGTGACCGAGAATGCACTTCTGGTGTCATAAACGGCCAAAACAGACGTTTAATGGTCAAATGCATAGAGGACGACATCGAATTGACCTTAAATCACAGGGAAACAATCTAATTATTATATTTGACGTGTAAGAGGAGACGGTATGTCAATCGGACGTGTAGTTTGCTCGATACGACTCAATATGAGTTTTTTAAGTGTTGGGCGCGCTTCAAAAACGTACGTGGGGCGGTCCAAACTGGCCGAACGATTTCGGATTGACCTGAAATCAGACGAATGCAATGGGTGACTGAATTTTTAAGTGATCGGGAAGACGACATGTCAATCGGAGGTGGCGTGTGCCCGCGGTGACCGAGAATGCACTTCTGGTGTTAAAAATGGCCAAAACTGGCATTTAACAATCAAATTCATAGCAGAAAACATTGGATTGACCTGAAATCATAGGGAAACAATATAATTTTTATTCATGATGTGTAAGAGGAGACGAAACGTCAATCAGAGATGTGGTTTGAGCGGTACAGCTCAATATGTGTTTTTTAAGTGTTGGGTGCGCTTCAGAAACGTGCGTGGGGCGGTCCAAACTAGGAGAACGAGGTCAGAATGACCTGAAATCAGACGACAACAACAAGTTAGTGAATTTTGAAGTGTTCGAGCAGACGGAATATCAATCGGAGGTGTCGTGTGCCCGTAGTGACTGAGAACGCACTTCTGGTGTCATAAACGGCCAAAATGGGCTTTTAACGGTCAAATTCATAGTGAACGACATTGTATTAACATTAAATAACAAGTAATCAATATAATTATTATTCTTGGCATGTACGAGGAGACAACAAGTCAATGGGACATGCGGTTTGTGTGGTACAGCTCAATATTCATTTTTTAAGTGTTGGGCGCGCTTTAGAAACATGCACGGGGTGGTCCAAACCGTCCGAACAACGTCGGAATGGCCTGAAATCAGAAGAAAATAATAGGTGAGTGAATTTTGATGTGGTTCGGTAGACGGAATGTCAATTGTAGGTGTCGTGTGCCTATAGTGACTGAAAATTTACTTCTGGTGTCATAAACGGCCAAATGCATAGCGAACGACACTGGATTGACCTAAAATCACAGGGAAAAATCTAATTTGAACCATAGAATTAACGATTTTAAATTTTTAGAATGTTAATAGAAATTATGAATATATTTTGAAAATCAAATACTTTTGATCTGTTCCGGTAAGCTTGAATTGAAATATGTTAATTTGTTTCAATTATTTTTTTATAGGTTTTATTTGGTACTAATTTTGTTATTAAATTTTGTTATGTAGTTATATTTGATGATGGATGTGGAGCTTGGAAGATGACTGATGAGATTTATGTGGGTATATTTTATTGTACTATTGATATTTTTTTAAAAAAAATTAAAAACCTAAAGCGGCCGCCATTTGGCGTCCACTGTAGGTGATTCCAGCACCACCTACAACGGCTATCGTTTTGTGACCGCTGTAGCTCTGAGCTAAAGCGGCCCCCATAGGGCATCCGCCATAACCCATACCAGCTTTCCTTCAGCACCCGCCAAATTGCATTCACTGATAGCAATAGTGACGGGCCAAAAGCGGCCACCGTTTGGTGGACACTAGGCGGCCGCTATAGACCTTTAGCGACGGCTTTTGGCGGTCGCTAAAGGTCATGATTGTACTAGTGAATTAACAATTTATTTTTTTTCTATAATCAATTAATTAATTTGGTAAATTAATTAATTTGGAGGAATTGTGAAATCTGGAATAGAATTGGTTAGTTTAAATAATTAATTGATAGATTAATTATGAGGATTTTGTGATAGTGGATTTGGTTAATTAATTTTGGAATTAATAAACCATCATGATGTGATTAATTAATTAGGTTGGTTTATAAAATTAATTGATAGATTAATTGTGAGGATTTTGTGATGGTGGAATTGGGTAATTAATTTTTGGAATTAATTAATGGTCATGATATGATTAATTAATTTGGTTGTTTGAAATAATTAATTGATTAATTAATTGATTGATGTAACGTAATTATTTAATCACTGAACTAAATAATGGAATTTATGGAGACAATTAATTGATGGATTAATTGAAGAGGGGTTTGAATGTGAATTAATTAATTCTGAATTAATTAAATGACATTGACAATTAATTTGTGAATTAATTGAAGGCTTGAGTTAGATTAATTAGATGAGGAATTAGTTAATGGGAATAATTTAAATTAATTAATTTGTAAATTAATTAGTGGATGTAATGTTATGATTTTTGAGTTACATTAATTAATTTCAGAATTAATTAATGAGAATTTTTTGGTTGATACAATTGAATGAGTTAGGTTAATTAATTATAAAATTAATTAATGGGGTTTGTTGCGTTATTATATTTGGATGAGTCAGATTAATTAATTAAATAATTAACTAACGTAGATTATTGTGTTAAAAATATTTAAAGTTTTAAATTAATTAATTCATGAATTAATTATTGAGTATTTCTATGAGATTCAATTTGATGAATTAGATTAATTAGTGGATATGTTAATTAATGTATATGGTTGAGATAATGAATTGATATGATTGAATAATTAATGGTTGAATTAATTGTTAGGAAAAGAGATTTTTAAGTTTGGTTATTAATTGTTGAATTAATTATGTCATATTGAAATAGATTATTCGAGATAATTAATTGTATAATTAATTATAATCTATTGATATTAAGAATGAGATAATTAATTGTAGAATTAATTACGAGATTTCGAGTTGTGGATATTGATTAATTAATTGATAAATTAATTAATGTGATGAAATTTCTAATGAATTGTTAAATTTTTTAAGGAGACAATGTGATTAATTAATTATTAATTTTATTAATTTAGTATGTGATAAATTAATTGTTGAATTAATTAATGGGACTATTTGATTAATTAATTGTTTAATTAATTAATTTGGTGATATGGTTAATTAATTGTTGAATTAATTAATGGGAATATGTGATTAATTAATTGTTGAATTAATTAATGCGATGTTGTGATACATGTGACATTTAAAATTGTGATAAAATATTAATGTTGATTAATCTTGATTAATGTGATGTATGTGATATATGTTCCTTATTGAGAAATGGGTTTTGTGACAGGGATTGATGCTTCAAATACTCATGGGGTGATAGACATGGCGTTATACACTCATTATGCATAAAAATATTATTTTATGGGATAGGGACTGATGCTCCAAATACCCATGGGTTGTGAGACAGGGAATGATGCTCCAAATACTCCCGAGGGTACAAGACATGGTGTTCTACACCCATTATTCATACAAATATTATTTTTTGGGATAGGGACTAATGCGCCAAATACCCATGGGTTTTGAGATAGGGATTAATGTTTCAAATACTCACGAGGGTGCTAGACATGGCGTTCTATACCCGTTAATTGACATTGGACTATGGTTCCAATTAGAGGTAATATTAATTGAATTGAAATGGACAATGAAATCATATTGGTTTAAATAAAATTTGAATTGATACTTTAAAATGGTTCAGACCCCAGCACGGCCAAAGCAAGTATCGAGATATGAGTGTCCATGGGAACTTGGTGGTTTATGCATTTAAAAAGGGAATAATTGAATTAATGTAAACTTTTTTAATTTATTACTTGATTTTTATAAATCTACATACACTATTATTGACTGTATTTGTTTTAGACGTCGTTGGTGGTGGCCTACTAAGTTGTACTCACACCCTCCTCGGGCTCCCTGATTGGTACCCATGTAGACGTTTTTTGTTTTTCTGGACATGTTAAGGGAAAGGTCCCTGAGTTTGATGGTTGAATTGGGATGGAGCATGGTGAGGGGACCAGATGTGGTTCAGGACCCACTTGGGTGTCGTCATTATCTTTACTTTTCGGTTTTCATTTTAGGCACCTAACACGTACTTCAACATCACATTTTTTCTGGTTTAGTTTGATATTGTATTTTCCTGCTTCATAATATTCAGATATTGGTTTGTTTGTCCTTATATATTCTTCCCCTATTGTTTATTATTTCTGTTACTGTCTACTCTGATAAAAGAGGGTATAGTCTCCCAACGACTAACTTAACATACCTTCCCTGCTAGTCGGCAGTCTCTGGCATACAGGGAGGCGCGCCTGAGGTCATGTGGCAGACCAGCTCAGGGCACTGTTGTGTGGCACTCGGGTCGGGACGTTATAGTCCCATAGTGGTGGTTGTGACCCAATAGGCTCGTAGGTGAATACGACACCAAGAACGGACCATTGGAGCACGTCTGGTGGCCCGCAGAAAGAACCGCCAACTCACCATGTCGGTGGCGGTCGGTGGTGGTAGGAGGAGACCCATGGAAACCGGCCACGGGTAGTGGCAAGGTGGTGTGTCGCGGAGTCCATAGACGGCCAGCATGAGCTAGCCACGTGGGAGAAGAGCGGAACATGTAGGCACCGTCGGTGGCAGCAGCCGCGACCAGTGAGCTGTGGTAGGAGGCGACGACGTTTCCCCATGTCATGCCACGTCAGATAGAGACCATTCAGCCACCTGGCTGACCATTGCACGTGGTGAGGCAGTGCCCCATCGGTTGGATGAAACAGCCCCACGTCCATGGGGTGAGCTAGAGACACGGTACACCTTTAGGCGGACTGGGTCGGACATGAGCTGGCTGAATAGGCCGGACCCGCGGCCCAGTGGGCCAGCGCGGGTGGGATGATCCCCGCCCAACGAGCCAAACCAACTATGGCCCGGGCCCACAAACTAGTTGTGTAACGTCCCGACCCAGCTCACCACTAAACCAGTGGCCGGACCAGTCTGCACATGACCTCAAGCACGTCTCCTCTTACACTAGAGGTTGCCGACTAGTAGCGAGGGTCTAAGGATAGTTAGTGGAGAGAATATACCCCATTAGCAGAGTTGCATTGTGGTATATCAATGTAAAAAGAAAACAATGGAAATAAATTGCGGAAGCATTTTAATAAATTATAAAGCAACAGAAGGAAGATTTTATAAATTTTCTACAAAAAAATCGCCAACATCAATTATATAGTAGATGCATGCATCACATGCTAATGATACAAAAAATGTAAAACATTGAAAAAAACAGAATTCTGAACATTCCATTACAAAAATAAATAAACAATGACTCCAAGCCCCTACGGTAGTCTCCTCAAGCATCTAGAGCTTCCGCTCGGTCCTTTTCTCCTATCTTTCAAGTAAATGAAAACAACACAATCCTGCAACCAAATAGAATCTACTCAGGTACCCCAGTGCAATGGTGGCCCGAGTAGGGTGTTAGATAGAAATATCAATAGGTCGGGACCACTGGTGTCTACCCCAAATCAATACATTCAATAAATAATTTAAACAATGCAAGCATGCATAATTAAGGTAAGAAGTACAATGTAACTATATACCCAAGTACCTGCTTCAGCACTCAACAGGTGTCTGAACCTGTATTATACATTTTTCATGCATACACAACAGTCATTACAAAATCATTTTCATTTATCAATTATTCAAACCTCATTAAACTACATAATTCTCGTGATCTGGATAGATCTCGACATTCCCTATATAAGTCACTCACCGTAGATGTCACTAAAGACCATCAAGGTAATCAAAGTTAAGACCAAATCCAAGCTTGTGCTTTGTCTTTGATAATGTGTCATATGATATTCAATTTAATCTTTCATAATCTATATCTAAGCCCGTCCAATAAAAAACAGTGATCCACTCCTGGGTCCATCCACTAATAGTGATTCCCCCAATTCATTGATAAGTATGAACCCTTTCTCATATTCAATTCACAAATCATAATGTCACAATATTTTTCATTAACCAATTAATTCATTTCATGTATGACCAATTGGACCCACAGTCCAATGTTAATTAATGGGTGTATAACACCATGTCTAGCACCCTCATGAGTATTTGGAGAGTCAGTCCTTGTCTCACAACCCATGGGTATTTGGAGCATCAGTCCATGACCCATAAAAGAATATTTTCTTGAAAGCTGGGTGTAGAACGCCATGTCTAGCTCCCTGTGAGTATTTGGAGTAACATTACCTATCTCACAACCCATTTATCAATAATACATATATATTTATCATTTATGTATACTTCCATGTCTAACACCCCACAACCATCCATTAATTAATTCATAAATTAATTAATCCAATCTGTTAATTAATTCAACAACTAATTAAACAACATAAAATGCCTGTCAAAAGTCAACCTTTAATTAACCATTCAACATCTCAATAGTAAATAATTAATTATTAATTAATTATTCTTATCAAGCCAAATAAATAATTAACTCAACATTTAATTATCCAAATTCCTTAACAAGTCTAAACCCATCCACTCAAACAGTGATATGTCCAGGACTTTAATAATTTACATGCACATCAATATTCATCACAGAAAATGATGAACAAATCCCATATATTTAGAAACCATCTCATGCAGCATCTCATAATATAAAACAACTCCAACCAAGACAACTCAATGCATAGAAATCTTACATGCATCAAAAGGTACCCATGGCCAACAGTCGTAATAAAAAATTAATTCACAATATTAATTTAATATATTAAAATTAATTAATTCAACAATTAATTAATTAAATATTATCTCTTTAACCAATCATCAATTAATTAACCACTTTCCATTTATCATGTAATAATTAATCCATCCATTTATTATTATCAGTTTCCAATTTATATTCCAAACATTTCAAATATTCAATGTTCTCAATAATACGTAATATAAACAATTTTTATTCCAACTCATGACATGATAATTAATTCTAAAATTAATTACCCTATTACCTATTCTGCCCATTCAAATCATTTAACTATTTAATCAAATTACTTTATCCAAATTAGAAAAAAATGCTTAAAATCAACACATGTTCAAGTCCTCATTTATCTCACGTGAGAGGCATCATTTAATAACATCAAAAGTGCCATGCATAAATATATCATAATTAATGAAACTCAAATTCTCAATTTATTTAAAGAGGGTATATTTCTTAAATAATGTGATGGGGATTTGGAACTCTACCTCAGGGTGGCAACATTTTAAATCTGTAGAGCTTTAATATACTTGGCGGAAACCAGTCCACAAATGGTCCTCAATCGCACATGTATGCACCTTATATATATATATATATATATATATTCACAAGTGCGGCCTACAATAATATAAATAAAATTAAAAATATTAAAATAGGTGATCAGAATCAAAGCTGTAAGGACCAATGTACCTCTAACTAGGTATCGGGGACTCATAAAAATTATCACATCCTTAATTGAATGATGTGAAACAATGCCACAGTTAAATAACCTTACCTGAATCATGACGGAAAAGAGAAAATGAACTCATCTGCCTCACCTTTGTCGGCAGATGTCGGAATATAGTCCAAAGGGTCTTGAGGAACCCCTTGCACATCCCTAGAAACGAAGAAACAAGGAACCCCAATAAAACCCAAACTATAGTATTTTGGCCGAGGAAACTGGGTGATCGATGCAAATCAGAAAAAAAAATGTAGATGGACTCACCTCACCATGATGGACAAGATTAGAGAAGACACCAGGAGGATTCAGTCGTGAAAAGAGGAGCCGGTGAGGGGGGTGTAGTGCACCTCAAAGGAGGGGCCTGGTGCATTTTTGTTATTCCTCCAATATGGTGGTGGGCCACCCTCATGTTCTCTCCACAAATTATAAATTACACCCATGATAAACTAATATTTTTAATATAAAAATAATGACATTTATTATTCTCATTTAATATAATGTTACTTCATTAACTAACATTTAAATAAATGTTTGACAATTAATTCTGAAAACCCCCATTAATCATCCAATCAAATTAATACAATAATAATAATAATATATTTATTATTATTATTAAATATTTCTTTTATTTAAAATAAAATAAAAATAAATCATTTTAAAAACCAGATAACTGCATAGCTGACCCGCACCATTTGACTACCCGTGCACAACCTGATATCTATATTTAAAATGGTTTATTTAAATTAAACCCAACTCCACATTTATTCCTTATTTAATATTACCGTTTAAAATTACCCTTCCTCAATAATTCCCAACTCATCATTATTTAATTAATTATCTCAACTCATATTAATTAAATAAAAACCTCCACTTCATACTGATTAATTAAATTCTTAATGACCTTTAATTTAATTAAACGAAACCCCAAAAAATTACATTATTATTATTATTCATAATAATAATAACAACCACTCATAAAACCATTATAATAATAATTTCATTAATATTTTTATTATTATTCAACCTTAAATAAAACCCAACACCTCTTATTAAACAAAAACAGTTCTTTATTAATTACGAAACTCCTTTTTAAATTATACATTTTTTCGAGATACCCAAAAGCCTCATTAATTTTACATCAATATTATACCTCATTAAACATCCAATTAAAATATTTTAAGATAAATGTTACACCCCATTTAATTAAAAAAACTTATTCATTCATTATTATCTTAATAAACATTTCATAATTAATTATGAAACTCCTAATTTATTATAATATCATTAATATGATAAAAACTCCAACCCATAACCCCTAATTCAATTTCCATAATAATAATTATTTTTACATTCATAAAAATAAAATAATAATAATATCATTATTATTATTTTTCAAAATTTTAATACACCCAACACTACTGCTTAATAACAACTCTTTATTAAATCTGAAACTCCTCATTTTATTAAATTTTTCTTTTAGAAGCTCAAAAGTGTCATTAAATTCTCATAAATAATATACTCCTTTCACATGCACTTAAAATATCAACGCATAAAAATAATTTATGACACCATAATAATAATAATGATAACATTATTATTATTAGAACATTTCTATATATAATAATAAATGGTCCTTTAATAATTCTGAAACTCTTCATTTAAATAGAAAGGTTCTTCAGTAAACCCATAATCCACATTAAATTCTTCAATCATCATTTAATTAATTCTTTAACATTCATTTAATTAAACAACCATAATAATAATAATAATAACTTCATTATTATTATTATTTAAACCTTATTATAATTAATTACAAACTCTCATATAATATTATTTAATTAAATTAAATAATATATTAAACAAGGTAAACTGAATGGGTAAAAACGCAACCGTGTGCTGCCCGGGCAGATCCATTAATGTGGAATTTTCCAAAATCAGTGTTCCCAAGACTCATCAGGACACCTGAAAAAAAAATATCGGTAATTACACAAGTCCAAAAATTACACCTTTAGGTGTTCCAACACTCGGAATAAAATTCCAAAGCTCAGTTTAAAAAAATGACCCATTGATAAACTGAAAAAAATTCAAAAAACTGTTGTATTTTAACCCGGTTTAATAACACAAGACTTTACAATATACCCTACTTAAAAACTTCTCATCCCTGAGAATACACCTGGAACCACTACTAAATAACTGACCTACCATAGCCATTTAATCTTATTATAAGTGATGTGTTGTGTTCCCAACGCCAAACACACCTTTAACCCTTCACAAGCCTAACGGTTAACCTTTAAAACAAGAGCCAATGCTCAGTTTATAGCTTAAAATCGAAATAGTTCTTATATCTTAGGTTATTAGAAGGACCTCTTCAACAAAAATGGTTGAATCTTGATCAATAAACAGAACAGGTTTCACATGGTTTCCTCAAAAGACGTTGCGGACCCAAACCCCCATTTCACCCTTTATCTGACGATGTTCCTTTAAAACTATCCAAAACCATCCGCATGTAAAACGAAGTCCTTACCCAACCTCTTGTGAAATTTACAAGTCAAGTCATAACAAGGATATTTTAAAACAACCATTCCCCAACGCAAAAAGAAAATTATCCCAAAGAATCAACGCATCCTGTGTACTACCCAGATAACTACCACTCATCAAGCCCAACAAAATTTAAACTATAACACGGCATAAGAACAACTCTATCTTAGTGTCTCCATGAAAATTTCAAGATAAGGGATATGCTCATAGTATTTAGAAGAGAGTACTAATAGAAAAACCAAGTTCATTAAGAAGATTAGTCTAACTATTACTGGACAACTCTGTTCTAAAAGCTTGACATCACCTGTTGACACGTTTACCGAAAATGGTGCAACAATACCCACCTTAGAATTTTCAATGACGTCTCAAGAACAGATTAGACGCTCACCAGCACATGTTTTTAGAACACATTAATTAATGCGTGTGAAATTCCTTGAACCACGATCACTACTTCAAACATTAATCATAAAATCTGTAACATAAACCTATTGGCATGCAAAAAATAGTCGAGTCCCAAGAATTCCTCCTGAGTAGTGGGACGAACTTACTTTAATAACCTAGAACATTCTATGGGTACTACCTACCACGGGTTTTCCCCTTATGATCATTAACATCAACCCTCTCTATTGGTCACACAAAACCAAAAACAGCAGATTCAAAAGATTCTTTTTTCATTTTAAACATTTTAATTAATTCATTTCAACCTTTCATCATTTGAATGAATTTCAACAAACACACAAGTACTTTTTCACAAAAAGACACTTCGTTTTCAAAAACAATCCCTATGGAAAAATAAACATGATTCATAAACATCCTATTTAAAAAAAATTCATTCAGTTTTATTCAAATATAAATAGGTAATTTAGCATCTAACTTCCTTTTACTGAAAAGGAGACCTCCAGAAGTCCAATTTAATTCATCCGAGTTATTCAAAAGAAACCCCACAATGGTTCATTACAATCAAAACTCAGCATTATTACATTCATAACCATTTTCAAAACATACAATGGTTATATAAATTAGTCACATGGGTGGCTATCTACCAATTGATAAGGTTCCCATACACCTTAACACTAGCAGTTGGCTCCCATTTATCATAATCAACATTCATTTAACATTTTAACTTTAGAATCCCTTTAATATATCAAAACATCAATAGAATTTTAGCATAAGAAGTAACACAACAACATGATATAACACAGAAGAATGGCACAAAAAAAACATGCTAATAACGAAGGCAGTATGGCATATAATCACTCAAGAATGTTAAATATATAACCAAAACATGCTATCTAGAGAGGCATGCTAAAGTAGATCAAAATATGTCATTGCACAAAAAGAATACAATCCAAATTAGTAGGCATCCTACTAATTCAACTACATGGAATGTTATATGCATGACATGTGAATCTCTAAGTGACTAAGATGATGAATGTATGAAACATTCTTGACATTTCAGGTGAAGAAAATTATTTTTTTCAAAATTCACAAAATCAATAAATTGATGAAAATATTCCAGTCACTCAAGGTGAAATCATATCAACTGTAACCTCTAATATTATAAACATCAATTCCCTTCTCTAGCCAATTGGTCATTTCCCGTACATGGGGTGATTTTTCCCAATCATAGCTGTGAACTGAAACGCCGATACATTCCTAGTCTCTAGTCTACCAACCCCAAAACAGTAAGAAAAATTAAAAGAAACCCTCTGATACCACTTTGTAACATTATGACCTAGCTCACCACTAAACCAGTGGCCGGACCGGTCACCACATGACCTCAAGTGCATCTCCTCGTATGCTAGAGGTTGCCGACTAGCAATGAGGGTCTAAGGATAGTCAGTATGGAGACTATACCCTCTTATTAGAGTTACAAAGTAGAATATCAATGTAAATAAAAAAAAATGGAAACAAATAGAGAAATAAGTCTAATAAATGATAAGAAGAGGAAGGTAGATTTAATAAATCATGTACAAACCAATGGCCAACATCAATTAGATAGTATATTCCTGCATGAGATGATAATGATACAAAAATGGAAAATAGTGAACAAAACAGAATTTTGAACATTCCATTACAAAAATAAATAAACTATAACTCTAAGCCTTGAGGGAATTCTCCTCAAGCATCCTGAGGTTATTCTCGGTCTTTTTCTCCTATCTTCTAAGTAATGCAAATAGCATAATCCTGTGACCAAATAGAATCTACACAGGTACCGCAGCACAATAGCAGCCCAAGTAGGGTGTGAGATATAAATATCAGTAGGTCGGGACCATCGGTGTCTACCCCAAATCCTAACATTCAATAAATAATTTAAATAGTGCAAGCATGCATAATTAAGGTAATTAGTACAATATAACTATATACCCAAGTACAAGCTTCAGCTCTCAACTAGGGTCTGAACATGTATTATACATTTTTACGGCATACAAAATAGTCATTTCATAATAATTTTCATTTATCAATTATTCAAACCTCATTAATCTACAAAATTATCGTGATCTGAACTGATTCCAACATTCCCTATATAAGTCACTCACCGCAAGTGTCTCTAAAGACTATCAATGTAATCAATGTTAAGACCAAATCCATGCTTGTGCTTTGGCTTGGATAATGCGTCATAAGATATTCAATTTAATCTTTCATATAATTTATCAAAGACCATCCACACAAAAATAAATAGTGATTTACTCCTGGGTTCGTCTACTAATAGTGATTAACCCAATTCATTGATAAGTATGAACCCTTTCTCATATTTAATTCACAAATCATAATGTCACAATAGTTTTCATTAAACAATTTATTCATTTCATGTATGACCAATTGGATCCACAGTCCAATATCAATTAATGGGTGTAAAACATCATGTCTTGCACCCTCTTGAGTATTTGGAACGTCAGTCCTTGTCTCACAACCCATGGGTATTTTAAGCATCAGTCCCTGACCCATAAAAGAATGTTTTCTTGCAAGATAGGTGTATAAAGCCATGTATAGCATCCCGTGAGTATTTGGAGAATCAGTCCCTGACTCACAACCCATTTATAAAAAATACATATATATTTTATCATTGGTGTAGAAAGCCATTTATAACACCCCACAACCATCCATTAATTAATTCATAAATTAATTAATCTAATCTGTTAATTAATTCAACAGCTAATTAAACAACCTAAAATGCCTGTAAAAATCAACCCTTAATTAACCATTCAAAATCTCAATAGTAAATAATTAATTATCAATTAATTATTCTTATCAAGCCAAATAAATAATTAACTCAACATTTAATTGTCCAAATTCTTTAACAATTCTAAACCCATCCACTCAAACAATGATTCACCCCGAAGTTTAAAAATTTAAATGCACATCATAATCATCAAAAAAAATGTTGAACAAAGCCCATATATTTTGCAACCATCTCACACAGCATCTCATAATATAAAACAACTCCATCCAAGACAACTTAATGTATGGAAATCTAATGTTCATCAAAAGGTGTATATGGCCAACGTTCGTAACAAACAATTGATTCACAATCATAATTTAATTCATTCAAATTAATTAATTCAACAATTAATTAATTAAATATTATCTCTTTAACCAATCATCAATTAATTAACCATTTTCCATTTATCATGTAATAATTAATCCATCCATTAATTATTACCAATTTCCAATTTATATTCCGAACATTTCAAATATTCAATATTCTCAATAATCAATTATAGCCACAATTTTTATTCCAAATCGTGACATGATAATTAATTATTCAATTAATTACCCTATTACCCATAATGCCCATTTAAATAATTTAACTATTTAATCCTATCACTTTAACAAAATTAGCAAAAAATTCTTAAAATCAACACATGTTCCAAGTCCTCATTTATCTCACATGGGAGACATCATTTAATAACATCAAAAGTGTCATGAATAGACATATCATAATCAATGAAACTCAAATTCTCAATTTATTTAAAGAATCTATAATTCTTAAATAAAGTGATAGGGGTTTGGGACCCTACCTCATGGTGGAACCATTTTAAATCTGAAGCGCTTTAATATACTTGGTGGCAACCAGTCCAAAACCGGTCCGCAATCGCGTGCACACACCTTATATATATATATATATATATATATATATATATATATATATATTCACACGTGTGGCCTATAACAATATAAATAAAATTCAAAATATTAAAATAGGTACTCAGAATCAAAGCAGTAAGGACCAATGTACCCCTAACTAGGTACCGAAGACTCATAAAAATTATCATACCCTTAATTAAATGATGTGAAACAATACCAAGGTTAAATAACCTTACTTGAAACAAGAAAGAAAAGAGAAAATGAACTCATATGCCTCTCCTTTGTCGAAAGATGTTGGAATAAGGTCCAAATGGTCTAGAGGAGCCCCTTACACATCCCTATAACAGAAGAAAAAAGGAAACCCAATAAAACCTGAACCATATGGTTTTTGCTGAGGAAACTGGGTGAGGGAGGAGCCAAACAGCCAATGTGAATCACAAAACAAATGCAGATGGACTCACCTCACCGAGACAGACAAGATATGAGAAGACACCGGGAGGATTCGTTCGTGCGAAGAAGAGCCAGCAAGGGGGTGTAGGGCACCTCAAAGGAGGGGCCTGGTGCATTTTTTTTGTTCCTCCAATACGGTGGTGTCCCACCCTCATGATCTCTCCCCCAATTATCATTTTCACCCATGATAAACTAATAGTCTTAATATAATAATAATAACATTTATTATTCTCATTTAATATAATGTTACTTTATTAACTAACATTTAAATAAATGCTTCACAATTAATTCTGAAAACCCCCATTAATAATTTTATCAAATTAATACAATAATAATAATAATATACTTATTATTATTATTAAATATTTATTTTTTCAAAATAAAATAAAAAAAATCATTTTAAAAATCGGATAACCACACAGCTGACCCGCACCATTTGACTGCCCGTGCACAACCCGATATCTATATTTAAAATGGTTTAATTAAATTAAACCCAACTCCACATTTATTATTTATTTAATATTACCATATAAAATTACCCTTCTTCAATAACGCCCAACTCAAAATTATTTAATTAATTATCTCAATAAAAATTAAATAAATAATAACCTCCACTTCGTAGTGATTAATTAAATTTTTATTAACCTTTAATTTAATTAAATAAAACCCCAAAAAATCCATTATTATTATTCATAATAATAATAAAAACCACTAATAAAACCATAATAATAATAATTTCATTATTATTTTTATTATTATTCAACCTTAGATAAAACCCAACACCTCTTATTAAATAAAAACACTTCTTTATTAATTATGAAACTCTTTTTTTAATTAGACGTTTCCTTGAGATACTCAAAAGCCTCATTAATTTCACATCAATATTATACCACATTAAACATCCAATTAAAATCTTTTAGCATAAATTTTACACCCAATTTAATTAGAAATGCTTCTTAATTCATTATTATCTTAATAAACATTTCATAATTAATTATGAAGCTTCCAATTTATTACAATATCATTAATATGATAAAAACTTCAACCCATAACCCCTAATTCAATTTCCATAATAATTATTATTATTACATTCATAAAACTAAAATAATAATTATCAAATTGTTATTATTTTTCAAACTTTTGATAAACCCAACACTAATACTTTATAAGAGTGCTTCATTAAATTTGAAACTCCTCATTTTATTAGATGTTTCTTTGAGAAGCTCAAAAGTGTCATTAAATTCTCATAAATAATATACTCCTTTAACATGTAATTAAAATATCAATGCATCAAAATAATTTATGACTCCAAAATAATAATAATAACATTATTATTATTACCACATTCCTGCATTTAATAATAAATGGTCCTTTAATAATTCTAAAACTCTTCATTTAAATAAAAATGTTCTTTGATAAACCCAAAATCCTCATTAATTTATTCAATCATCATTTAATTATTTCTTTAACATTCATTTAATTAAACAAACACACTAATAATAATAATTAATTCATTATTATTATTATTAAAACTTTATTTTAATTAATTACAAACTCTCATATAATTTTATTTATTTAAATAAAATAATTTGTTAAACATGGTAAACTGAATGGGTTGGAACACAACCATGTGCTGTCGTGCAGATCCATTAAAGTGGACTTTTCCAAAATCAGTGTTCTCGAGACTCATCAGGACACCTGCAAAAAATATCAGGTAATTACGAAACAAGTGTCTGTTTGACACACCTTTAGTGGTGTTGGGACCCCTTTTAGGAAGCGTTCCCTTTGGAATATTCTGGTGGGCCTCACTGAGCCAGTCTGAACTAAGGTGTGATCACCCATGTTTCACTGAAAGGGGTGTAACTAACAGATCGGGCATCTGAGCGACCCGAATATTATGGCATAAGGACCCTTCTGGAAAAGAAATCCTTTGGAGATACTCTAAGTGAGTTTTGACATAGTTTGACATGCGACCTGTGTTTGATCAGACTAGAATCCAACCAAGGCCTTTTTACAAAGGTGCCCATATCACACAGACCGGGCATCTGATCGACGCGTTGTATGCCACATTAGGACCCCTATTATATGGAAGTCCCTTTGGTATACTTTTTTCAGGACTTCATACCTGTTGAAATATGACTGATGGTTTGGAGAGCAGAGTTTTCCAGAGATCAGGCATGCTTCGTGCAGGAATCCAGTGGCTGGATATAACATGAAGATGAAGAGAAACCAATATGGGTCAGCATCAGAAACTCTAGAGTGGGATGATCTTGCTATATGACTAATCATCCCTACCTCCTTACAAGCGACCAATACGGGTAAATACAAGCGACCATTATGGGTCAGCACCAGAGACCAATACGGGTCAGCACTAGCGACCAATACGGGTCAACACCAGTGACCGATATGGATCAACATCTACCGACCATTACAGGTCTACGTACAGTGACCTGTATGGGTCAGCATGGGAGTTACTATGAATAGGATGATCTAGCTTTACGACTAGTCATTCCTATCCTTGTAACCTTGAAGTTATACCATTAGAGTGAGATATCTCTTTTGCTTTGGGCTTCATGTTCTAGATCATGCTTCAGATATTACCATTTTTTTATTTCTTGTGATGATTTCCTTTGTGTATTACTGAGAGACCTTTAGGGGTCTCAAATTCCCCTACTGAGTTGCTACACTCACCCCTGCACAAGCTCCTCCGACATGCATGTTTCTGGTGGAGACTATTGACACTCCGAGGTAGACTTTAGAGGTTCAGGACTTGGTTGAGATTGGTATGATAGGAGTAGTCGAGATCCTCTTCTTCAACTTGAGAGTTACAGGTACTACCCTCCAAGTAGATCTCTAAGGTAGATAAGACATCTTATTACTTTCTTTTTAATTTATAGGGCTTGTATTCCATCCCACTATTTTCAGTTTTCAGTTCTACTTGTGGTTGTACTTTACTCTCATGGTTATACCTTAATTTTTTTGGTTGTTTACTTCATTTTCCATTATTGAGTATGTTCAGATCACTATGTAAATGCCTTCCCTGTTTGGGAAAAGCCTTTAGGTGCTAGTCACCAACCCCTGGCCTATGGAAGGTAGACTTGGGGTAGTCACATCTGGGCCTCATGGGACGGGTCATGACAATTAAAATAAAAATTAATTTAACTATATCGAAAAAGAATCTTTATCCTCAATGAAAAAGTAAAATAAAGGCACTTATATTTGGATCTGGGATGTCAGGGTAGTTGGTCATGACGTGGGGTGCTTGTTGACGTAGGTGGTCATGATGTGGGATCTCGATGGTGCTCTGATAGTGTGGATGGCTTCGGCCAGCATTCCTAGTAGAGGTTCGTGATCCCGAAGGTTCTCGACCGGTGATAGTCTTGCCTACAAAAAGTGAATAGAGTTATGATAAAAATATTGATGCTATAAATAGTATAATACAAGTTTAATATTTGCAAGTATATAGAAGAAGCAACATGAACACCTCAAAATCATCATGAATGATAAAGAAAAAATAATCTGTGATAGAAAAATATATATTAAAGTCTATGCTCATTTTTTATAACACTTAATCAAAATTATCTTTAAATAATTAACATTATCATGTTATAAATAATGATATACTCAATTTCATCCTAATAATAACCCATCAAGGTATGAAATAGTAATAAATAATATTAAAAATCAACATATAGTGAAAATTAATCAGATAAAAGTTCTATAAAAAATTAATTCAATGTTCATTAATTGGTGGAAAAATAATTTCTTTAAATTGAATAAGGGTTAATTTTACAAAACATATTAAAAAATACTCATAATAATTAAAAATTCTGAAAAATATATATATTTTTTCACTATTTATTATTAAAGACTATTTTTTCAAAAACGTTTTTAAAAAATTGATCAATCAACACTTATTTTTTCAAACTTCCCATTCTAAATTATTAGTTAAATATGAATTTTTCAATAAGTTATATTATAAATTACTTAAAATATATCATGTTTAATATTCTACCAAATATATTTATTATAAAAATGTGTTATAATTCATTAGTATATTGAAAACAATTATTCAATCTATCAATATTTACAAAATAAAATGGGAATCCCACATAAAATAAATTAATTCCAATAAGATATGAATAATGAACCACCTTTTAATACATGATTATTATATAATTAAATTAGAAAAAACATAAAAATAATACATTCTAGGATCAAGAGGTTTTGTGTCATTGGAAAACTAAGTTCACAAATCATGTGTATATATTGTACTTTATACATTTTTATTTCCTTAATTTTCCTCTGAAAACTTCTCATGCTCCCCTTAGTGAATTTAATCTCCTGAGAATATACATTAATGAAAAGGTGTGATCTAAATATCCAAGTAATGGATATGAATGACATGAAAGGAATAAGAGTCTTGAATCAATAGTATATGAGTGAGCATATTCATCAACATCATATGTTTGAAAATCATAATAATCATAATCATGAGGTAGTTTTTTAAAAGCAACATGGAATGTGAGATATACATAATAATGAAATATAATATCATATTTTTTGAATCCTACACATAATTATAAACAAATCTAGAATCTTGTTCTTTCATAAAATATGTGTGCAAATAAAAACATCAAAATTTTGAACAATTATAGCATAATTGTCATGCATAAAACGTATAATCACATTAGATATATCACATTAACCAGTTCATTAGAAAACTATATAATTATCTCCCCACTCATTGCATCATAAAATATTTAGAATCAAGCATGAAACATAGAATTCACAAATATTATAGTCATAAATATGAAATAAACCCATGAGAAAAAAAATATAGGGTTTAATAAATATTTCATAAAGAATGTTTAAATAAATAATATTTGGGGTTTCTCAAAATAATAAGGTAAAATATTTTTGTATATTAAATATTTGTGTAAAAAGGTCATTGTTTATGGTGCAAATAAGAAGCAGCTCGAGAGTAAACAATAAGTTCTTTTGCAAAAAAATATTTTTGGAAACTCATTATTATTGGCATAGAAATCATATCTACAAAGTAAGAAAATGTATATCCACATATGAAAAATTTAATATAAAATAAAATTAATTTATAATTAATTTTTAGATGAAGTAATATAGATTTATGGAATAAGAGGTGATAAATAAAAAAACAAGAGTTGAGTTCAACAATTACCCCTTTGAATATTATAAGGTTTTACATAAATAATAAACATTTTAGATCACAATGATAACATACATATATCACTGGAAAATGTTCTTAGTAAAATTAATAAGGTTGAGGGAGAATGTATTATATTAAAAGAAATCTAATAGGATTTTATAATGATAATTTATTCCATAAAGAGATTTTGATAATGATTCCATTACCTTAGGTCTTATATTATTTTATCTCGTTTATGCCCCACATATAACAAACTTATGTTTACTAAAAAAGATAACACAAGTGAATTGTGTTCATTTTTTTAAACTTGATCATTTATAATTGTTGTATTTTGTTTTTTAATCTTCTTTGTTAAAGGTGATACGTTTTTTTGTTATTTTTTCCTTAAAATTATCCCATCTTCATTCCAATTCATCATTTTTATTACCTATAATTTATCTTCCCAAAAAATGTATCCATAGTCTTAGACTAAATTAGAATTTATTTATAAATTTATTTAATAATATATAGTATTCTGATATGTGTTCACTGATAGGTAATGAAAATTCAATGTCTTTATAAGATGATGAAACCAACCATTAAATTTAAGTGTCAAAAAATTAGGAAAGAGATTTAAAAAATATATGTATATATATATTTAAAAAACATTTCTATGTCATATTATTTTATTTAATAAAATTGTAATTGACTAGGGTATCTTTTCTAATGAATTGTGTGGAAAATTTGAGAAATAGAATGGGAAATGTGAGATGAAATTGAAGGAAAAATACTATCTCATCATCATCATCATGCGTGTATATTTATTCAAAGAAGAAAGAAAAGTACAAAGAAACAATGTCCAGGGGGGTCTAAAATAGTGGAGACCAGCGGAATCCCCACGAATTAAGTTGACCCCTTCTGGCTTGAAGGAGGTGACATTGAGGAGGAAGGTGACATTGGATCCAGGGGCTACAAGGGAGGCGTGATGATCAGTGATTTTGTTCCCCTCCCTCCATGTGTGGGTGACCGGAATATTTCTATTGAGAAGCAGTTTACACTTTCTGATGATGTAGGTGATTGACAATGGAATGGAGACTCTATCCGTCAGCAAGTCACAAATGATCTTCGAGTCGGTTTAAACTAGGGATAGAATGATGTATTTCTAACTACAAAGGGTGAGACCCGTGATGACTGCATTGGCCTCCGCTTGAAGAGCAGTACCACTCCCAAAGTGGGCTGTGAAAGCCAAGAACACACTCCCATCCATGTTGCGGACAACACCACCACCCCTCATGTCACCCACTAAATAGAAGCCATTGGTATTTAACTTGAAGCCATAGGTTGGGGGAATCCAGCGCACCCACGAGCCCCACCTTCTGTCCAGTTGAGCAGCATCCACAGGTAAAAAAACTTGCAGGAACCGCAGGGAGGGTGCCTCACGCCAATTATCAAAAAGTGATACCCAATCAATCAATAAGAATTTTGTTCGAATGATGATGGACCATCCTGTGGAGGATATTCCCTCATACCACGCATTGTTGTGTGCCTTCCAGAGACACCAGAATCCTACACTAAGGATTATGGAACTTGCCAACCTTTCAGGACCCTTCCCTGGTGACCCTTGGAACCACCTATCTAGAAAAATAAAATCGTTGGGGATGTAGGTGGAGATGTCTGTGAACTCTCCGAAGTACTTCCAGACATCGCGAGTCCACTCCCCTTCAAAGAAAATATGATCGACCATTTCTTCCCACTTATTTTTGCAGCACATGCACCAAGAGTCCAGACTAACGCCTATTCTCTTGATCCACTTGTCAGAAGGAATCGCAGAGTTCCGAATTTTCCAGACAAGGAATTTGTATTTGGCAGGGATGTGGTTGCACCACATAATATCGCTCCAGCCTACCTGATGTGTCTGGCAAGAATATATAATATGAAATTCTTCTGTAGTGAACTTCCCAGATTGGGAGGGGTGAAGATGCATTTATCTGGTTTGGGGGTGATGAGGATCGAGTCAAGAATGGCCTGTTGTTTCGTGTCCAGCACTGACTTAGTGAACTCCGGGTACCAGTTAGCCTCCTTGAAGGTGATCATTGGGGATAGACAGCTCGGGAAACCGAGCACATAGCCCAGCCATATGTGCTTCCAGAAAAGAACATTTTATTCGCATATAATCCAACGAGAGTGTTGAAGGAGGCCCGAAATGAGGGAGAAAACTGATTGCCACAGCGGTGATTCCTGCACCAACTCTGCATCCACATTGGTAGCATAACTGTGGGATATAGTTATACCCCAAAGGGTCTGGTTCTCCAATATTTCCCAATCAAGTTTGGCGTGCATGCACTGCAACGTTCCCCCTAAGCTCCTCACATTGATTCCCCCATCATGAATAGGATGGGACATCCTGTCCCATGCCACCCAGTGTCTCTTCCCCTCCGAGAGCACGTCCCATAAAAAATTGGCCAGAACCTTGTCGATCTCTTTGATGACCCCCTTTGGCACGTTAGTAGAATCCATCACATGCACATGTATAGCAGACATGAAGCTGTTAATCAAAGCAATGTGTCCCCTAATTCAAAGACAATAACACCAAGATGGATTGGGGTGGAGTGACTCTAGAATGTACCTATGGTTATTAACAATATTATGAAAATAAAATTGGGTATATATTTGTACTTTATAATTGAAATGTATGTTTCTTTCAAGGTAAGGGGGATTGGGTATTTATAATTGAAGGGAGGGGATTTTTTTAGTTAACATATTTAATAAAATATAATTTACAAAGTAATCCTTACAATAATGATATTATTGAAATTATTGACTATATTTGATCATAAATACATGTTTTAATAACTTTTAAAATATTTATACACTATATTAATTAGTCAATACTAAAGTAAAGAAGATAAAATTTTAAAAAATATTTTTTAATGAAACACATTATATTTTTAGGCTTTGGAAATTAATTTTTAGTCTAATAATTTGAATTTATTTATTTATGAAAATTATTAAATATGATTATAGTGATTCAAAAAAAATTATATAAATTATTAGGTTTTTATTAAATCATGACTTATTTAATTAAATCAATAATTTTAAATAATATTTTTAATTTTACTAAACACCTAAAAATTAAATTGTTTCAAAAAAATATAAAAACTACACCCTTAGAAAATTTTTATGCAGTAATTCTTAAAATAAAATTAATTTTTTCTAAATGATTTTTCATGAAATATAATTTTACATATTAGTGTAAAAATTATGGTTTTTATGAAATTAATTAAAATAAGCTTAAAAAATATACTTAAACATTCTTTTACCGAATAATTTAAATATTAAATATGTGCATTCTAATATATACATTTATTAAATTTATTTTTGTTAAATATTATTTTCATTTCGTTTTATTTTTTAGTGGTTAAATATTTATTCTAATGTTTAGATTACTATTCTAAAAACCATATTTCTTTTATAACTCCTATAAATACCACATATTCCTCTCATTCGTCATTCAATTCAATTACAACAAGGTTTTATACTCTTCATTTTCCATATTTCAATTTAGTTATTAATTTTTTTTCCTTTCTACAATATTTTTTTGTAAATGTGATATTTATAGGATATAAAATTGATCCATATTTTCAAGTTGTAGATATTTTTTTTTTGTATTTGGTCACATCATAATACATTCATGTTTATTTGTTATACTTACTTTATATTGTTCTTAATTAATTCAATAAAGTTTTTTTGTTTTATAAATTATGTTTTTTGTGTTTCATACTATACTATACTTATATATATATATATACTACACAAACTGTTTATTCAAAAAAAATTATATATATAATTTTAAGGATCCTTACATTCTTCCCACTTTCAAAATTTTTCATCAAAATTTCAACATTTATCCTTTGATGAAAATATATGAAGATTGTTTCATTTCCTTCTTAAGATCTCAGGTTTCCTCTTTATGCTTATGGTTCCACCATAGTACTTTGATAATGTTACTTATCTTTTGTGTAGAACATTGAATCTATAGTCTAATATCATAATAGGATGATACTCAAATTAGAGATCATGATCCAACAATACCATATTAGGATTTAGTGCACATGTTGGATAAAGTATCCACTTCCTCAAGATTGATAGATGGAATGAGGCATGCACTTGGGATAGGTTTTTTAGGATTTCTAATTGATCTTTAATGATTCTGGTGAAATTAAAATTCTCAAATGGGTTAATGTATCTGAGACTATGATTTCCCTTCTTCCCAAACCTCATGCATATCCTCTACGAAGATATAAAAAGAAACACTTTATATATAAATTCAATATATTGGACTCATTGAAAATTTGTAGTATATATTTTCTATGGAATATGACAAACATTAATGTTTTATGGAATCCATTTTTCCTTATTTGAGAATTTCTCAAAAATTTTAGGTTACATAATCATTGTTTGGAAACTTAATACTAGTAAATTTGAGTTCAATGCTAATTTATATTAAGGGATTCATAAGGATCCATATTAATTCTCAAGTTTAATTTACTATCGTAGAAGAACTCTACCAAAGAAAGGTATTGACCCTAACATCTTTTAATGTCCATTGGGAAATCTCTCAATATACCCAAAAGTGTATGGATAGTCCTTTTCGGTTATCCATCAGTCTAATGGTGATATTAAGAACTGTAGTTTAATTCTGTGTGCATAGAATGATGAATAGTTTTCCAAAACTTTTAGGTGATCCTTAATTCTCGATTAGACGCAATAAATAAGGATTTTCCATACCTCCCAACCACTTCTCTGATGTATATCATTGAAATATAATCTAGTGGGAATTTCTATCAATTGGTAATAAAGTGAGAGTTCTTTTATGATAATACACTAAACCCATATTTAATTAACTCCTACTGATTTATTTGGAAGATTGGTGAAAAAATCCATAGTGATTTTCACTCATTTTCGTGAAAGAATGGGTAATGGTTGAATCATCCCCTTAGACGTTTTCCTCTAAAGCATCACTTTTTGACATACCGGGAACATGGATACATATTTAGCATATTTTTATTAATATGTTCCACCATTATTTCTCTCAATGATCACAATACAAATTGTTTTATCTTTTGCAGTATATAGTATTTTGAGATATGTACATATTTTAATAGTTACTTCTTTATCTAAGGTTCAATTAGAATGAAGGCTCACATCCCAAATCAATCAAATATCATTATAAATGTTAAACTCTGAGGATTTAAACATTCATTTATATTAAACCTTCTTATGTATGTATACATTATCACATTGAGCATCCATAAATAATCTCTTGAATTAAAGTCTAATAAATCATTTGAGAAAGGTAGGATGTGGTTCATTAATTTCTAATTCCCATGTCCATATTTTTCATATGTAAGAAGATTGGATCTTTATCAATCCTCAAAATGGATTAGGTTTTATTATCCTTTCTATATAGATAATATCTCACTTTATTTTCCTTCCTATGATGGTAATGGATTGAAAATTTATAATCCTTAATCAACTCTATCCATCTTTATTAGCACATATTTAGATCTTCAAAATTGAATATATACTCCAATGTCTTATGATATTTATATATCTCACACACTTATCCATATAGATAATGATTCCAAATAATATTTACAAATAATAGTTTAACAAAATCTAAATAATTTACTAGGTTTTTCTTCTAATAGATCATTAATTGTCATGAGGAATATGCTATCACTTTATCATTTCTCATGAACACATAACCCAAGACCTTATTTTAAGAATCACTATATATCACAAACCCTTATCCATTTGAGTATAGTATGAGTATATGTTTAATTATTATCCTCTTATTTATATCCATAATTCCTCCTCACATTCATCTAATAGACATACTACACTTCTCTTAATATTGACATTCTTTTTGGGATATAAAATCATGAGACATTTCTCACAAAATATTTGCAGTACCGATCTAATAAATGAAAAATATGGATCTATGTGACACTTGGGGGTATATTCCATTCCTCAATTTTATTTTCCTTTTAAGGATACATTGATATTCTCCCCCTTCTGATCACATTTTCCAATAATTTGACTTTATCTATCCAATTTTCACTCTTGTTGAGAAATGTATACAACATATCCTTCATTAAAGTAATCATAATAATCCTTAGACTATATTAATGTTACTCATTTGACATAGAGTATATAAGAACTTAAATAAATAAATACAATAAAAATTTTACCAATAAAATCTATAAATAATTAATTAATCAAGTCTATGAAGATATCATGAGGATTTATAAATCAAAATGGAATAAATAAGAACTCATAGTGTACATATCTCATATGTAGTGATGAATTTTAAATATATTATATCTTCAAATTCTATTGATGATATCCATGATGTAGATTAACTTTTGAGAAAAACATATCACTTTAATGTTTAACAATAAATCCATAGATACTTGATAGAGGATATTTTATGGTGAACTTGTTGAGATCCTAGTAATTGATACACAGTTACATTGATTCATCCTTCTTCATGATAAAGAGAACTGGAGAACTGTAATGTGATTCACTAAGTTGTATAAACCCCTTGTCCAAATTATCTTTAAATTTATTCTTTAACTCATATAAATCTATAGAGGAATTCCTATATGGGTTATTATATAGAGGTGTGGCTCCGGGTATATGTTCTATTGAGAACTTTGCCTCATAATCTAGGGTAAGTATTGAAAAATATTTAGAAAATAAATCACTATATTCTCTCAGAATGAGCATGTCCACCTAAGTTGATTATTTCTATTGACATAAAAATTTTAAAAAGATATTATTCTTCATTGGGTACCAACACTCATACAATTGAATGATTTTATAAGGGGATTTATATTTTTCCATGAATTATTATAAGAACATTGGATGATTCTAGATGTATAATGATATTTTCATTTCCCATATGTTTATATGAGATCTATATAATGATAGAAAATTCACTCCCACTTTGGAACCAAATTCCATCAATATAAGAATTATAATATTTTCATGAATAATATTCCCACATATGCTATCTAGGGAAGAGTCCATCACTTTGGTTTTAATTTCTAAACCACTATGTATTATTATAGATATATATAATTCAATGTATCATGGAGGTGATTCAACAATTATAGAAAACATTTAGTATATCAATTAATTCATATAACTATGATTAAATAAAACATTCACTAAACATGAGTGAATATTAAGTGGAAACTGCACCATTTTTTTTTTTGATTATGTTTTCACCCTTATCTTAAGAAAAAAGGTTATAGAAAACACAAGACAACAAAACATGGTTAAATAACTTATTGAAATGTGTAAATCCATTTTAATGTCCCCACTTATGGGATGACTATGTTTAGAATTTATTTTATTTTACTAACTTGATTCAAAAATTAACTAAGCCTCATCTGATATCAACTATAGAAAACTTACATTTTCATACCTGATTATTACATTATTTTTAGATAAACAACATAGAAATAATATAATCATGAATTTAAAGCTTTAGTGTATTTAGAAAATTAGATTCATGCGTCATGAGTATATAATAAAATATAAACATTATGTATGATATTATTTATTTTCATCGTAAAATATCTCATATTATCCTTTTTACAGGTAATCACCAGAGGATATACATCAAATAAAAGGAGTTAGCTAAAAACCCAGTAAAGGGTATGAAAAACATGGAAGTAGTAAGAGGAATGAATAAAAAGTTTATAGATTAGAATAATAAATATAATCATCTTATCATGAGAAAAGGATCATTATAATAATCATGAGGGAATTTTTTGAAATGGAAATTTAATTTAGAATATGTATAATAATAAAATATCATAACACTATTGTAAATTCTCACAAATAAGTTTTAAACAAATATAACACTTTTTAACACATTACATATGTGCACAAATCATAACATCATAATTATGAATAAAATAACAATCATGTTCATGCATAATACACATTATCACATGAGATATATCACATTTAAAATTTAATTTGAGGGATATATAATTCAGATCAAGCACTTCGGGTGAAAAATAGTCATAATATTTCATACCATATAGAGTGTTATTATATAACAATAGTAAACATGAAATAATCCCATGGAAAAATAATTTGATTCATAATGATTTATTATATAATTTCACAATTAATAACCTTATAGGTTATCCAAAACAATCGGGTAAAATATATTTTTTGACATTAAATATTGGAATAAAAATATCATAGGTTCTGGTGAAAAGAGGAAACAACTCAATAGGAATCAACAGGATGTTTTGGAAAATAATTTAATTTTGAAAAATCATTATTTGTGACTTAGAAATCATCTCAAAGAATTATGAACATGTATATCCCTAGAAAATAAATGTAAAGTAAAGTGAAAATAAATTACAATAAATTTTTAGGAGAATCAACGTGAATGTGTAGAAGAGGAGAAGATAAACGCATAATAGGATTTGGGTTCGAGTATTCCCATTCGGAATATTATAAAGATTTACATGATAAATAATCATTTTAGATCACTATTAAATGATTATTTATATCTCTATAAAAGATGGAAAAATAAAGTGAGTTAGGTGTTTGGAGAATAAAATACACTAATTATTAAAAAGGGTATGATAAAGAGAAAAAATACCATAACGAAAGGTATAGAAAGATCCTCTAACCTTAGGTCTCATTTTATTTAATTATCTTTTCAAATCCACTATAAAAAGCACATATTTATTAAAACATGAAACCAGTAGTAAAATATTATCATTTTTTCACTCCTTATCATTTATAATCATTTTATTTTATTTTAAAATTATCTTTGTTAAAGGTGAAATGTTTTAATGTTGTGTTTTCTTAAAAATTATCTTATATTGTTTTGATTTCATCATTTTGATTATTTGTAATATATTTTTATAATAAAATTACATCCCAAAGAATAAAATAATTTCAAATAAATTATGAAATAAATAATCTATTAAAGTCATTTGTTTATGTGATGGTATATAAACCAAGGAAAACATCTTCTTAGGAGGATCAAACCAACTATTAACTTGACATGTCAAAAGTGAAGGAGAGGGATGTATGATATATTGATATGCTATAAATACAATTTTTATAGAATATTACTATAATAAGTAACCTTTTAATTTAATTTTACGGAGTTTTTATTATTTGGGAATAATAATTGAAAACATTTATGGGGAAAAGTGAGATGAAAGATAAAGAAAAATCATACCTCATTTATGAAGTTCATATGATTTCTAGGACTTTATCACTTTAAGGGAATAGGTTTGAGTGGCTCCAAAATGTCCCTAAGGGTATTAAGGTGATTAAGATAGAGTAATTGGGATGATATTTGTCTTTGATGAGTGAAATGGAAGTGGTTTTCTAAGGGAATGGAGAGGGGTATTTATATTTGGGGAGATGGGTATTTATAGGTTAAAGTATTGAAGAAGCAATAACTTACATGGTAATCCTTATAAAAGAAATATTTTTGAAAAGGATTATATTTATTCAAAATATATGTTTCTATTAATTTTTAAACTTTTATACACTGAATTTATTAGTTTATACAATGGAATGAAGAAAATAATGAAAAAATATTTTTAGGGAATAAGTTTACATTTCTAGAATATGAAATTAATTTTTAGTTTTAGAAATTAAATTTATTTGATTATTTATCAAAATAAATATATTTTTGGTCAATAAAATAATTAAATAATTTTTTAGGTTATTATTACATCAAAAATTATGTAATTAAAACATAACATTTACTTAAAATTGTATTTTTAGAGTTCAGGTAAAAACTTTTATTTTCCAAAAAATTACAAAAAAAACTACTCTTAGAAACTTTTTACGTGATGATACTGAAAATGAAATTAAATATATCTTAAAAATTCTAAAACTTAGGAAATTTTAATTATAAACATAAAAATTATGGGTTTTATGAAATTCATTAAACCGCACTTTATAAAAAAAATACACATTTACTTTATTTCATATTATAAATTAAATACTTAAAAATACAATTATAATGTTTATATTTACACAATTTATTTATTGTAATTTTATATGTCATTATAACATTTTATTGGTTATGTTTCTATTCTAATGGTTGTATTACTATTCTAACTATCATATTGGTTTTATAATTCCTATAAATATCTTATATTTTAATCATTGATCATTCAATCCAATTCCTCTCAATGTTCTATATTCTTTATTTTTGAAATATTTACTAAATTATATACGTTTTTTTTCACGTCTAAACAATTTTAAATAAGTGTGATATTACTAAGAGATGAAAATGATCAAAATTTTCTAGTTCTAGATATTTAATTATATTTTTTTGTTTATTGTCCCATTGTATTACTTTCAGTTTTATTGGGTATATTTATTCAATAATGCTATTATTTAATAAGATAAAGTGTTATTGGTTTTTATTTTGTGCATATTGGGTTTTATACTATATTATACTCTTGTAAATATGAAAACAATGTCTATTATTAATTTAAATATCATATATAGAATTTTAGGCAATTTTATTTTATCATTTAAGGGATATATTGATTTATTCCTTACTTTTTTTTAAAAAAATAAAGTTATAAAAAATATGGAATCATGATATAGATAAATTTATAATATTAAATTAAAATATATTCTCAAATTAAAAAATAAAAAACAATTTATAAAAATAGAAAAAAAATTATGGTAAAAATTTATTAATAATATTATTTTGAAATACACACATAAAATAATTTTTTTAATAATCTATAAATCAAATTTGAATGTGATGCACTGATGCGTATAAAGAATTTCTATTAATTTAAGCACATTGAAATTGATTGTTTGGATAAATTGTCATGATTTTACAACTTAAACATGGTTTGATAGGTATAATTTAGTCACAAAAGGAATGGAGTTAAAGATATAGGATAACTGAGTGATTCAGATGGAAATCTAAGGCATTTTGACCCTTTTTCCCTGGAATATGCTACTTATATGTCACCCAAGCTGAGAACCCCAACCATGAAGGCCATGTAGTGCTTTGACTTATAAGACAGAGCCTCCCCCATGGTCTATCAAACCATATGGACCCTCCATTAAACTGTTTAGGGTGTGCATGTTTTGAGGAATAGTCTTCCTACATGACCTCTACATGGTTAATAAACCATGCGAAACAGCCCAGGTACCCATGCACTTTTACTTCAGTGGACAGAACCTTGAGCATAGTTGGTGCACAATTTAACTAACCAAGCACCTTAATCGTGAAACATTCAATAAGCCACCACATACCTTCTATCTACCCCTACTACCCATCATTTTACACAGGATTTGGGCCCCTAACCACCCTAAGATGGTGTGGGTTTTCCAATTAATGATCCCTACACTATTTTGGAGGAATATGATGATCCAAAGGAGATACATCTTAGATGAGAGAGCTTGAAACCCATTCTACGCAATTTTTGGAGGATTTTATCTTGTGATTTTTTGTTATTTGTAGTTTTCATATTATTTTTAATTAACATATTAGATGTAAATATCTTTTTTATTCATTTATTTAATGTGTAGCTAATTCTGTTCATGTGTTGGGGCTATGGACAATGTAGGTTCATTGTTAATTAATTTTCTTGTTGTGTCTGTGTTGATTCATATTCCACTCATAATTTCCCCAAAAATATCTCTCTTGTACTTATTGGAAACTCTCTATCAGAATAAGAGTGGAGTTTCTAGGTATCTATAGTGAAATTATGAAAAATAAACCCATGATCATTCGGGGAACTTGTTGTCTACAAAGGGGTTGTTTTCATAAAGTTTATAAAAATAAATTTTCAGACCAAAAAATTGATCCCTATTAACATAATCTAAAATCATGGGACCGAGGGAGTTTTTTTACATTTGAAACCTAGATATGTGATTTATTATGAACAACACAAAAAAATAGTAAAATTGATTCTCGAAAACATTCACAAACACCCACAACCCCGACTCATTTCTCTGACTAATCATTAAAAACCCAATCTCCGCATTTTTCAATTTTTAAGTGAACCATTAAGGGACATGAAGAATTAATCACTCAACTATTGGAAAAAACCTTCAGAAAACTCAAACATCAACATTAAAATTTAACAAACCGTCACTTAATTATTTACAATTTATAAAATATAGCACGTTAACTCTCCATTTAGATCAATCCCATACTTATGTTATACTATTATTAAGAGTGGGTAATTCAATTTGGGCCACCAAAAGTAACACTTTGGGAAGAATGACAGCAAATTATGGAATCATTTCTAGGGAGAAAGTTAAATAGTGTTTTTTAATTTATGATTATATTAATTAAGTGAAAATAAAAATTATAAATTCCAAAAAAGTATGTTCTTAACCCCATTTTTTTTATTTATTTTATGTTTTTACCTTTTTTTTCTTGGTGTTTTTCTGGTGTTGTGAAGAACCATAGGTGTATAAGCTTCCGCATTACTCACTCTAAAAGAACCAAGTCAGCGAAAACTCTTCTTCATGACCCTAAAATTGAACGAATTTTATCAAGGTGGAGTTAGACACTTATGGGAGAACACAACCAACATGCTCCCATAGAAAATTTTGGAGAAGAATAACTGGATGATTTCCATGTATTCGGATAGCAGTTTTCACTTGATGGAAATCAAAAACAACATCTTTCTGAAGAATGGTGAACAAAACCCAAATAATCTGAACAATATTATGGAGTTTTCTCCATAGAATCATAAAAGACCACCAGCTCAATTTTTTCCTGAATGTGTATAACAACCCTTCTCATTATTACACACTTAAACATGATTGATTAAATAAAATATTCACTTGATACGACATAAAAAATTGAGAGTTCTAGTATCTTTAGGTCTTAAGAACATTACATAATGACTTAAAACATGAAACACAAAATCTTTAATGAAAACTTTCATTACAAAACAACTACATTCCCTCGTACTTAAGATTGCATGGGATAACCTGAGAACATGAATAAGAAAAGGGTGAGATATAAAGCCCAGTAAGGGAGTAATCGAGGCATAACCTGAAGAGTAAAATACATTTTAGGAAATATCCATATCAATGGAATAGAAAATAAACATGAACATAAAATAAAAGATATAGCAAGACTATCATAACATGGAAATGTGGCAACAACACCTAACATGGAATTAGCATGATCCAAGGCTCATTGCACGTGTAGAATGAGTAAACCCTCATTTCACTTGAATAAGAATAAGTAAATTCTCATCACACGTAAATTAGCATGATTAAATCCTCATTCACTTGACGTATCATGATACTAATCTTTATCCAATTCATTAGAGCGCTATCATAGAGTGCCCTTCTTAAACATTTCATTTAATGCATAAGTGTTCTACATAGATCATACAACAAAGAATCATTAAATATCATCATTTACTCCATGATAAAGGAATGTGGAATTTATAAATGAAACTCTATAATCAATAAGTAAGCATGCATAAAGGTGAATACCCTTGATAGAGAAATGGGCATGGTATTCACAACACAATGACTTTGACTTGGAAAATCACAGTGTAATTTCGGTAGCATAATGACGTGACATAAGAATTCTTAAAAATGGTTTATGAGAGATAAAGGGGTGTCTCATCATATGTACATGAAATGGACAGTAAGGGGTTAATATAAATACATTTACCAACATAATTCATGGAATTTTAGATTCATAATAAAAAATACTTCTTTGAATGTAAATAAGGAGAGGGAAATTCCTTATGGAATTTCGGCATGGTGATGGGTGTACATGAGAGGAATTAATGAGAGAGAAAGGGGTATTTCATAATTCAAACATAAATAGGGAAGTATGGGGGAGGTGTTAAACCATATCCCAACATTTACAATTGAAAATTAAAGGGTATAAAAATATTAAGAAACATGGATAAAATGAGAAATGAAAGAATCCATTACTTGGAAGTGTGATCCCAGAGGCTTGGAAGAGGCTTGAGAGAGTATTCTTGGGAGTTTGGGGCGCCTTTTGAGGATTCTAGAGAGATTAGGGAAGAGTTTTGACAAAATAAAAAGGCATTGATTGAAGAGGAAGTGTGATCTTGGGTGAATTTATATAGGAATGGAAAGGGAATTCTTTATTATTTAGGTTTGGGACACCACACATTAAACTAATCAAAACCAAAAAAATCTCTTTGATTTTTACCATGGGTTTTTCAAAAGGGGAGTGGAAAAAAATATTTTATAACTCCAAAATCTGAACTTCTTAAATTAATAGGGTTTCTTATGTGGAGGTGAGTCACACTCTCAAGGAAATCAATTTAAAAGGCTAAAATGTTTTTTCAGTCTTGGAGGGTCCACTAAGGCTTTGTAAAATAAATAAAACATACCTAAAATCACATTATTTTAATGGTAAAACATATATTTTCCGAAACATAATTTTTATAGGATTTTATTACATCACTATTGGGTCATTATGATGTCATAAAATACATTATATATTTAAACAGTCTTTAATTTTTACCCAAAAATTCAACTATCTCATAAAGTTATGAAAAATTCACCGTTGGATAATTTCAACATCCTGATTCCAAAAAAAATATTAATTTTATCCAAATAATTTTTTAAATATGTGAATTTTCACTTTTTGAAATAAAAATTTACATTTATCGAAAATTCCTGTGTTTTGAAAAAAACAGCTTTCAATCCTTAATAAAAATTTCAATTGTATTCATAAAAATTATATGATCATTTATACTTAATAAAAATGAATTTAATAATAATAATATTTTCTTAAAATATTATTTAATTAAAAAATCCATTAATTTATCAAAATAGATTTTTTAGTTGAATATTAACTAAAAATACTATTTCTGCTTTAAAAACTATTTACAATGTAACAATAATAAAATGAATGTATATTATTTATTATATACAAAAATAATGTACATAATCATATTGCTAATTTCTTGTTATATAACCCCTTATAACACCCGCATAAGACTAAAGGGTAAGGTGTGCGATGGTGACAGACTCATGGGGTGGCTTGGATAACATCTCTCAGGTGGTAATCTCTATCAACTTCCACTTCTCCCGTAGGTGGTTTTGCTTGAGCTTAATTTGTTGAATCTTAGATAGGGCTTGGTCTAGAAAGAATCCTAATGAAACCACCTCCTTTATAAGCTCAAACAAATGGGATTCGTACAGGGCTAGTCTACTAGATGAGTCCATCCCTTTTTTCTGAGTAAATTGGATTTGTTAAAGCCATATATTTATACTAATCATGTGATCACTGTTCAGTGGCTATATTAGCGATGATAAAAATTATTAATTGTATTTTGAAATCAAGAAACAAAAAAAACATGGAATTGAATATTTTATATAACCATTTTTTTTAATAATACATTTAATTAGATCAAAAGGAATTTTCATTGATAAAAGTTTGGGTCATTGAAATCTTCCCCCCTTAAGAAATTTCACCCCCAAAATTTCCTTTTCCCACACTAAACAGATGCGGGTAACTCTACTTCATCACATCCTCTGATTCCCACGTTACTTCTTCAAACTTGTGGTTTTGCTACAACACCTTGATGAGGGGAATTGAATTATTTCGTAGAACTTTTTACCAATAATCTAAGATCTTCACTAGCTGCTCCTCGTAAGAAATATCATCTTATAACTGTACTTATTCATAAGAGGGTACATGTAAAGGGTCTGGTATAAACATCATTAAGAGGGATACATGTAAGACATCATGTACTTTGGACATGGTGGATAGAAGTGTTATTCGATATGTCACAGCCTTGACACGATCAAGAATATAGAAGGGGTCGATGTACCTAGGAAATTACCTTTCTTTCCAAACCTCATGACCTTATTCCATGGAGATATGCGTATAAATACCATGTCTCCAACTTTGAACTCAAGGCCTTGTCGACAGTTATCTGTATAACTCTTATGTGAACTTTGAGATACCTTGATATGCTGCTGAATGGTTTTCACCTTCTCCACCATTTCATCAACCATTCCTGGTCCTAGCATCTTATGATCACCGACTTCATCCCAACACGCTAGTTTTCTGTATATTTTCTTATAAAGGGATTCATATGGTTCCATTCAGATTCTTGAGTGGAAACTGTTGTTGTAGGAGAATTCAACCAGTGGAATATGTTGGTCACATCCTCCTTTGAATTCCATAGAACATGATCTTAACATATCTTCCAGTGTTTGAATAGTTCTCTCAGATTCTCCATCAGTTTGAGGATGATAGGTAATTCTGAATTTCAGTTCAGTGCTTAGAGCATGTTGGAGAATTTTCCAGAAATTCAAGGTGAATCTCAGATCACGATCAGATATAATAGATAGTGGTACTCCATGAAGCCTTAACATTTATTTGATTTAAATCTGTGCAAGTTAATCCAATGAGAAGTCCTCTCGAATCGCAATCAAGTGATTTATCTTCATTAGATGATCTACAATGACCCATATATCATTGTTTCCTCTGGATTTTCTTTTAAGTCCTGTGACAAAGTCCATGTTAATGTTATCCCACTTCCATGTTGGTATGGGTAGTGGATGCATCATCCCCTTATATGTTTTCCTCTTAGCCTTCACTTACTGACATACCAGGAACTTTGATGTATATTCATCAATCTCCCTTTTCATATTGTCCCACAAAACGTTTTCTCGAAGATCCCAATACATTTTTGTGCTCTCGGGGTGAATAGAGAAGGTTTAGCTATGTGCATCATTCATAATCTCCTTATTTATATTTGGATTGAATGATACACATAATCATGACCCAAATCTCACAATTCTATCCTTTTCAACCATGAACTCTGAGGATTTCTCATTTCTAATAGCTTCCACCCTTTTCAAAATTTCCACATCTTTTCTTTGAGAATCCTTTGTTTCCTTCATGAGGGATGGTTGAGTAATAATTTGAGAAAGGATTGATGATGTTCCTCCCTTGATTATTCCCATATACATCCTCTGAAAATCTAAGAATATTGGATCTTTTTAAATTCTCATCATTGATAAAGATATAGGATCCTTTCTACTTAGAGAATCTACTACCTTGTTTGCCTTACCAGGATGGTAGTGGATTGAGCATTCATAATACTTGATGAGTTTTATCCATCTTAATTGGTGCATATTAAGCTCTTTTTTGTGTGAATATATATTTTAGGCTCTTGTGATTAGTATATATATCACACTTCTCCCCATAGAGATAATGCCACCAGATTTCCAATGCAAAGGTCACAGCCGCCAACTCTAGATCATCCATTTGATAGTTTTTATCAAGAATTTTTTGCTTCCTTGAGGTGTAAGATAACACTTTATCATTCTGCATCAACACACAACCCAATCACTTCTTCAAAAAATTACTAAATACCAAAAAAGGTTCCCCACTCATGGGTAATGTGAGCACGGGCATTGTGATAAGCCTCCTTTTCAACTCCTTAATGCTTTATGCGCATTCATCACTCCAAGAAAACTTGACTCTATTCTGAGTTATCTTGGTAAGAGGGTTTGAAAATCATGAGATATTTATCACAAATCTGCAATAATATCATATAACCTCAAGAAGTTATGGATATCTGTTATCGATGTTGTCCTTGTACATCCCTCAATTGTTGTTGTCTCGGAGGGATCCACAAATATCCCATTTATTGTGATGATATGACCCAAGAATGAGACCTCCTTCAACCAAAACTCACACATGATGTACTTTTCATATAGATTCTCGCAAGGTCTCTAGTACAATTCTTATATGCTTCTCATGATCCTCCCTATTTTTGGAGTATATAAGAATAACATCTATAAAGACTACCACAAATTTGTCAATGTAATATCTAAAGACTCTATTCATCAAGTCCATCTAGATTACTGGAGCATTAATGAGTTCTAAAGGCATTACTATGAATTCATAGTGCCCATATCTTGTATGAAAATCAATCTTGGGGATATCCTACTTCTTCACCCTTACTTGATAATATCCCGAATGAAAATCTACCTTGGAGAAGTATTATGATCAATGTAGCTTATTGAACAAGTCACCAATTTTTGGAAGAGGATACTTGTTCTTTATCGTGATTTGTTTAAGCTCACGGTAATCGATGCAAAGGCGCATTGACTCATCCCTTTTCTTCACGAAGAGGACTGGTGCACCCCCTAGTGAAGAACTTGGGTGTATAAAACCTTTATCCAGATTCTCCTATAGTTATTTCATCATCTCCCCAAGCTATAAAACCACCATTCTATATAGAGTCTTGGATATTGGCAACACCCCATGTATAATGTCAATTGATAATTCAACATCTCTTCTAGGAGGAAGACCAGGAAATTCCTCGTAAAATACTTCAGCATATTCCCTCACAATAGGCATGTATTCAAGGATGATTGCTTCCTTAGAATCAATCATCTAATCCAGATATGCGTTCTCATAGGGTAGTAATATCCATTCTTGAGATGATGGTGCTAAATAATATTCATCTTCCTCCTTTAACTTGTATAGAATCAGGGGTCAATTCTCTCTATGGAGAGTGATTTCCCTCTCATGGAAATTTATTTTGGATATATATATAGAAAGATAATTCATGCAGAAAATTTCATCAAATTCCACCAGAGGGAGTATGAAGAGGTTTTCTGGGAAGTTCAATCCACAAATTATGATAGGGGAGGAGTTATATTCATGGGATGCAATGATTTACCCATTTGTCGTACTCATAGACATCTTTACTTCTATGATTTTTGGTGGTGTTGGGATTCTTCTACTAAACTTTCAGCATATAAAAGAATGCGTAGAACCATAATAAAAAAGTATGTTCACTATTCTTGAATTAATAACTAGCGTACCTATCACCACTTCATTTTTGGGGTTTACTTCGGCAGTAGTGATGGAAAAATCTCACCCTTTCTTCCTTGGAGGATGTTGGTTGCCTCTAAAATCCATTATCTTAGGGAACTAATTTGCAAGGTGCCCTAGTTCTTTGTAGATGAAGTAATAAACAATGCGTTGAGGTTCGAACAGAGCATTCCACTCCTCTGTTATAGTTGAGGGTTTTTCTTGTCGGCAGTTAATGGCTAGGTGCCCTTCTCTTCTACACATAAAACATTTCCTCATCCCCTTTAGGCAATTTCCAGGTTGCTTCTTTCCACACCTTTGGCAAGTGCAGTGCTATATTTTCTTAGTACTGTTCGATTTATCCATCGGACCGCCATAATTGAAGTCCGCCTTATGCTTCTTATCCTCAGTATACCCATGAGATTCGTCGATCTCCATTTCAAATACAAGGGCACATCAGACAATTTCCTCATAGCAATTGAAGTCATGGATCTCTAGGGATTTTCTTAGGCTTGGATTCATCCCACAAAGAAGAGATCAACATTTCATTAGGTGGTAATGACAAATCCAGAGGCATATCATAAAAGACTTGTAACGATTGACTCATATGCTATGATGGATTCGTCATCCTTTTTCTTGAGGGGATGGAAGTACCTTTCCATCTTAAGTCAGAGGGTGTGCAGAAAATATTTATCCAATAACATTTTCCAAAAATCCTTCCATTCTAAAACCTCGATATACTCCTCCGGCTTTGTATTTTTGATTAATTTCCACCATTTATTGGCTTCACCCTCTATATAATAAGTATCCAGAAGCACCTTATCTTGTTCAGAACATTTAAGGATGGATAATAACTTTTCAGTGAAGTTGATTCATTGTTCGGCGATTGAGGGATCAGATGATCCCTTAAAAGTAGGAGGCCTTTGTCACAAGAAGCTCTCGATAGCGACTTGTTCATTCTCAGGGGGGGTTGAACATTCCTCTTGACCCATGTTTCTATTCAAATCCTGAGTTAACTGAGATATAATCATGAAAATTTTCATGATTCCCGCTCCCATTGGATTGGGCATCTCATTAGAACAGTCATCACATTGATCTTCACATCGATTGTTATCCCAAGTCCTTATAATATCGGCCATTGGATGGAATAAAAGGAAAGATAAGGTTAACACAGAAAGGGTAATCCAAAAACAAAAAAAGGATGACTTATAAATAACTTTTACTTTCCTAACATATGAATCTATTGGATTCAATCTATGTTATACATGATCTACTTCCCAACATATGTTCATAGAAGAATTTTTTTATTCCCTTAAGAATGGTTTATACTAAGCTTGGGAATTTACCAAAGCATATCCCTTGGGAATGTCGTAACCCATTTTTGTGTACCAGTATACCCCAGGTTAAGCCCAAAACTCATTTTTTGAGTTTTCACTCCTAGGTACATTTGTGCCAGAGCTGCCTCTACCTGATCATATCCATATAGGGATTTATTTTCTTGATAAACCACTTACTCAATACTCACAAAAATTTTGGGATGTTTTTATTATACTTAGTCTTATCCCTAAGTCTTCACTAGGGTTTTCTAATCCTAATCCCAAAAATAACTAAACCTATCCTCTAATACCAACTATAACAACCATGCTCTTTATTACACACTTAAACATTATTTATTACATAAAATATTCACTTGATACAACAATAAAGAATTAGAGGTCTAGCGTCTTTGGTTCTTAGGAACATTATATAATGACTTAAAAAAAGAAACACAACATCTTTATTAAAAACATTCTTTACATGACCACTACATTCCCACGTACTTAGCATTGAATTGGATAACATGAGGACATGCATAAGAAATGGATGATATATAAAGCCCAGTAAGGGAGTAATCAAGGCATAACATGAAAAATACAATACATGTTAGGAAATAGGCATATCAATGGAGCATAAAAAACATGAACATAATGGAATGATATAGCATTTCTATCATAACAAGGAAATGTGGAAACAACACTTAACATGGAATTAGCATTAGCGAATGATCATTGCACATGGAGCATGAGTAAACCCTCATTGCACTTGAATTATCATGATTAAATTCTCATCGCACTTTAATTATCATGAGTAAATACTCATTGAACTTGACTTATCATGATACAAATCTTTACTAAATGCATTGGAGTGCTATTAGGGTGCACCCTTCTTAAACATTTCACTTCATGCATAAGTGTGCCACATGGATTATACTACATGGAATAATTAAAGATCACCATTTATTCCACAATAAGAGAATGTGTAATTCATACATGGAACTATGTAATAAATAATTAAGCATGCATAAAGGTTAATGACCTTGATAGAGAAATGGGCATGGTATTCATGACACAATGACTCTGGCTTGGAAAATCGTGGTGCAATTTCTGCTACATAATGACGTGACATAGAATTATTAAAAATGGTTGATTGGAGATAAAGGGGGTTCTAATAATATGTACATTAATTTTACAGTAAGAGGTTAATATAGATACATTTCCCAACATAATTAATGTAATTTTATATTCATAATATAAAATAATTGCTTGAATGTAAATAAGGAGAGATAAATTCCTTACAGAATTTCAGAATGGTAACCGGTGTACATGGGAAAAATTAATGAGAGAGAAAAGGGTATCTCACCATTAAAACATAAATAAAGCAATATAGGGGGGGTGATAAACCATACCCCAACATTTACAATTGAAAATAAAAGGGCATAACAATATTAAGAAACATGGATAAAATGAGTAAGGAAGGAATCCCTTACTTGGAAGTGTGATCCCAAAGGCTTGGGAGAGGGTTGAGAGAGGCTTCTTGGGAGCTTAGGGAACCTTGGGAGGATTATAGAGAGAGTAGGGTAGAGGTTTGATGAAATAAAAAGGCTTCTAGTGAAGAGGAAGTGGGATCATGGGTGGGTTTATATAGGAAATGAGAGGGAATTCTTTATTATTTAGGTTTGGGACACCACACATTAAACTAATAAAAACCACAAACCAGTCCCTGATTTTTTCCCATTATGTTTTCCAAAGTGGTGTGTAAAATAATATTTTATAAGTCCAATAGCCTAAATTCTTAAAATAATAGGGTTTCTTATGTGGAGGTGAGTCACACTTTCAAGGAAATCAATTTAAAAATCTAAAACGTTTTATAAGTATTGGAGGGTCCACTAAGGCTTTGTAAAATATATCAAAAAACCCTAAAATCACATTATTTTAATGGTAAAAAATATAGTATTGGAATAAAATGTTTATAGTATATTATTACTTCACTATTGGGTCATTATGATGTCAGAAAACACATTATATATTTAAATAGTATTTAATTTTTAACCAAAAAATCGACTGTCTTAAAAAATTATAAAAAATTCACCATTGGATAATTTCAATGCCTTTATTCCAAAAATAATATTAATTTTATACAAATAATTTTCTAAATATGTGAATTTTCAATTTTCAAATAAAAATAGTCATTTATCGGAAATTCATGGGTTTTGACAAAAATAGCTTTCAAACATTAATAAAAATTAAAATTGTATTCATAAAAATTATATGATCATTTATAAATAGTAAAAATTGATTTAACAATAATAATATTTTACTAAAACATTATTTAATTCACAATTCAATTAATTTATCAAAATAGATTTCTTAGTTGAATAATAACTAAAAATACTATTTGTCCTTTAAAAACTATTTGCAACGTAACAATAATAAAATGAATATATATTCATTATTATATAAAACAATAATGCACATAATCATAGTTCTATGGTCTTTTTACATAACCCCTTTTAAAAACCGCATAAAACAGGAGGGTAAGGTGTGCGCTGGTGACATACTCTTGGGGTGGCTCAGATAACATCGCTCGAGTGGTAATCTATATCAACTTCCACTTCTCTCATAGGATGTTCCACTTGAGCATAACTTGTTGAGTCTAGTCTTGGGCTTGGTAAAAATAGAATCCCAATGATGCCACCACCTTTCTGAGCTCCAACAAATGGGCTTCATATGGGGAAAGTCTAGTGGATGAGGTCATCACTTCCTTTGTCTGAGTAAATTGGATTTGTTAAATCCCTATATTTATAATAATCATGTAATCATTGTTCAATGACTATATTACCAACATTAAAAATTCATAACGGTATTTTGAAATCCAAAAACATAAAACCAAGGAAGTTCATATTTTATATAACCATTTTTCATAATAAGACATTTAATTACATCAAGAGTAATTTTCATTGATAAAAGTTTGGGTCGTTACAATTTGGCCAGAAAAATTCCAAACAATATCTTCAACCATAGAATCTTCCATACATTACCTTGAATCGAAGGCCATATTTTTCAAAGGAGAAACATTATATGCCCCCACTTCCTCAAGAATAAATTCCTCAGTGATGTACCCTTATAGAGTACGGGCTACCCATTATTCATGGGGAAGATACGGGCACTGTTAGGATGCCAATGCAGGCCCAACACATTGAGATTAAACCCACCATTATAGATTTTATTCAGAATACAGTTCTATTTGGTGTTTTACCAAGTAAAGACCCAAATGACCATCTTTCAAATTTTCTGGATATATGCGACACATTTAGTTACCATGGTGTTTTAGAGGATGCAATTTGGATCCTTATAATTCCATTCTCATTAAGGTAAAAATATACAGATTGGATTAAAGGGATTATTCATTATTCCATCCCCACTTGGGAGGCATTGGCCCAAAAAAATTATCCAAGTACTTTCCTCCCTCCAAGACAGTGATGTTGCGTAATGAAATTCACAATTTTCAGTAGCATGAGTCGGAGTATTTTTTTCAATCTTTGGATCACTTCAAGGAGATTTTGATAGAATTTCTTCATCATGGACTTACATTGTGAATGAAAGTCTAAAATTTTAATGGGGTTCTTACCATGAAGACTAAATCATTGGTGGATCCAGCTGCTTGAGGGACGGTTAGGAGAAAATCCTCTGAGGAACTTTTTGAACTCTTAGAAGTCATGTCAACCTACAGTTTCTAATGTCATTCTAAGCAAGGAACTCTAAAGAGGGGTATTCATAATATTTATGCCACTATGATTCTCACTGCCCAACTAGATGTTGTGTTAAACAAATTTTATTCATTGAATCTGAAAAAATAAACATCACAAGTTTAGGAAGTGAATCATCCAGCGTGTAGCGAATGTGGTGACAACCACGTTATGGGTGACTATCCGGGATCATTTTTCATCCCTTAAACAAGTTAATTATATTATTTTTCTTAGAACCAAGGTCCAAAAATGTACCCTCAATAATATAATCTAGCATGGAAAGATAATGAAAACACAGTTTGGGGACAACAACAGTAAAATCCTTAGCCACAACTCTATAGGCCACACGGTTATGGTCAACAGCAGTATCAAAATCCATACTCTAAAAAAAATAGGGGAATAACTATAAAAATAGACCCTATTAGAAGCATGATTATCTGAACTCTCATCTGATGCAACCTCCATGATAGCAGAAACCTTAGTAAGTTGTACAACAACAACATCAGAAAGAGAAACCATCAATGTTATAAGAAATAATGTCTAAGTTCATTACAATGGATGAGAAAAGATTTCATAATCAAGAGTAATCCATTCAAAGCCTCATGAATATTATTGTAAATATTTCCAATCAACATTTTTCACATCAGCCCGACACACTACCGGGTAACACCGAAATTAACCCTAGAAAGTAAGTTAATGCATTAAACTTGAGAAGAAGGAAGGGGTTACCGCAACATGTACCTACACAACAAGGGGAAGTTAAAGTTGTATACCATGATAAATATAACCCATATGATGATAAAGAAGCTGAATTCACAGATCCTTCTTCATAAAAAGAATTTTCAAAAGGGAATGATGTTACATGTGATAAAGGAAAAGAGGTGGTTAAACCCAATGAACCCACATTACTTTTCACAGAATGCATGAAGCAAAGAATATTATACCAAAAAATTGAAAAAAAATTATAGATATTTAGGAAACATCATATTAACATTCCCTTCATAGTGGAATTAAATTAAATGACCACATACACAAGTTGATAAAGTAAAATCGATCAAATAAATGTAAGGTGGAGGATTTGGGCACCATTCCTCTAAATAAGGAATGCGTAGTAGTGGTTCAAAACTCTATTCCTATAAAGATTCAAGATCCTTGATGTTTTACTATCCCATGCACAATAGGATCTTGTGATTTTGGAAAAGCTCTTTGTGACTTGGGGTTTTGTGTTAATCTGATGCCCTTTGAAGTTTTTAAAAAGTTTGGGATGAAAAATTTAAAACCAAATCATGTGGAATTGAATCCAACTAATATGTCCATTAAATATCAAAAGGGACTACTTTTGTATGTGCTGGTCAAAGTTGGGATATTGATTATTCTGACTGATTTTATCATACTCGATATGGAAGAATATGTAGAGGCACCACTGATTTTTGGAAGACCCTTTTTTACTGCTAGAAGGCTGTTGATAGAAATTCACAAAGTTGAATTAATTTTCAGAGTAAGGGATGAAAAATAAACATACAACATCCTAAAATCTATCAATAAAGCATCGATTGTGGATAACTAGGACTGTTATTCTTTAAATATAGTTGAAGATTATTTTTACTGGACGGATGCTGACATGGGATGTTTCTCTACCTCCGATGAACTGGACTTAGCCGACATCTATCCCAAACACAAACCAAAGGATCAAAAGCTTATTACAGGCTAGGGAGGTCAATATTGGTAGTGACCAGTTGTTCTAGATATTTTAGTTAGGGATGAGGTAGAAAAAATTGCATTTTCAATTCTTGAATCCCCACAACATGATGGATTAAAGTTAATATTAATGGTGCCTCCAAAGGCAATTTGGGCCCTGCGGGTTCCAGTGGTATCTTTAGGAATCACCTCAGTCAGATCCATGGATGTTTCATGGGTAGCTACGGCATCACCACTTCTCTTGAAGCTCAAATTATGAGTTTAATACATACTATTTCCTTTTCCAAACTCCTTGGTTGGAACAATCTCTAGATTGAAAGTGATTTGACTACCATCATGTAGGAAATTTGGAATGGTATAATACATCTTACATGGATTATTACTACATGTTGGATGGACTAAACCCATTCGATTATCGATATAAACTATATCATCACACATTTTTATCAAGAAGCAAACGCGGTGGTAGATGGCCTAGAAAACATGGGTTTAAATGAATACATTACCTAGTTCGAAGACCTCTTTGTTGTTTTACTTCATTTTCAAGAAAGATATTGTAATATGATCCCATATTTCAGACTCCTGCAATCTCTTTATTTTATAATAATTGTACCTTGGTCGTTTTGGGCCAAGGAATAATCTTTCTGAAAAAAAAAATATCAAGAGAATGAACTTTTATAGGTTCTAAGAAGAAGAAAACAAGCTATTGGTTGGATGGTTGATGACCTTAAGGGGATTAGTCCAACCATCTTCACACACAAGGTGCTACTTGAGGAAGGGTCCAATCCCTCTCAGAAACCACAATGACACTTAAATCCAACAATAAAGAGGGTTGTGAAGAAATTAGTGATCAAGATTTTGGATGCAGGTAAAATTTACCCTATTTCTAATAGCACATGGGTGAGTCCCTTACAAGTGGTTCCCAAGGGGGGTATCATCATGATTTACAATGAAAATAATGAGCTAATCCCAACAATGAAGATTATGGGATGGAGGGTTTTTATGGATTATCAAAATCTTAATGAAATGACATAGAATGATTATTTCCCACTTCCTTTCATGGACCAAATGTTGGAGTTCTTTGAAGAAGAAATAATTATATTTATTTATAAATGGTTTCTCAGGGAATAACCTAATTTCAATTTCCCATGAAGATATGGATAAAATAACCTTCACATGCCCATAAAGAACTTTTTTATATCGTCATATATCTTTTGGAATGTGTAATGCTCCAACCACCTTCCAACAGTGGATGTTGGAAATCTTCTGTGACATGGTGGAACAAATTCTAGAAGTTTTCATGGATGATTTCTTAGTCTATGGAGAGTCATTAAACACAATTATAATGAATTTAGAATTAGTCTTAGAGTCATGAGATCACACCAATACTGTCTTAAATTTGTAGAAATTCCATTTTATGGTACAAAATGGCATTTTATTGGGCCACCAGATCTCTGATAATTGAATTGAAGTAGATCCCATAAAGATTTATGTGATATCAAACCTTCCTATTCCAACTTCTGTCTAAGAAATACAGAGATTTCTTGGGCAAGTAGGATATTATAGATGGTTTATGTGTGATTTATAAAAGATGGCCCAACTAATGACCGATCTAATTTCAATGTATTCCATAAATAAATTTGATGAAACATGAATTTCATCCTTTAAATTATTGAAGAAGAGACTAGTTGAAGCTCGCACCATGATTGCTCCAAACTGGGATGAGTAATTTGAAATTATGTGTAATGCGAGTGACTATGTTGTGAGAGAAGTTCTTAGATAGTGGGTGGCTTGCATCTTCAATATTATCTATTGTTCTAGAAGATCCCTAAACAAATCCCAAATAAACTACACTACCACTGCTAAGGATATGTTGGATGTATTTTCTTTTCATTCGACAGATTCCACTCATATTGAGTGCTATCGAAAGTTGTTGTTTATATTGACCATGCAACACTCAAAAACTTGTTGAACAAGAAGGATGAAAATCCACAACTCATTTATTGTGTGTTACTACTCCAAGAGGTTTATTTATATATTTTTGATAAGAAATTGAGTGAGAACTTAATTTTTGATCATCTCTCTCACTTGGAATTTCCCCATTTAGAAAAAGAAGATGATAGGGAAATCAAGAAAGTCTTTCTAAATGAGCACATTTCTTTTCAGCAGAATCCACACCTCATCCATGGTTTGCTGACATATCTAATTACTTAGTTACAAGAGTGCTCCACCCTAATATCACTTTCCAACAAATTAATTGCTTTCATTGAGATGTAAATATATATTTTTGGGAAGACTTGTTGCTCTTCCGCTCATGTGAAGATGGGGTAATTCATCTCTTTGTACCTGAGGATGAAGTCAACGGAATTCTTGAATTTTTTAACTCCTCACCAAATGGGGTACATCATGGTCTAGACCACACAATAGAAAATATCTTACAATCAAGATTTTGTTTCCCAATATACATAAGGATGCTTGGCACATTGTGGCATGCTATGATAAATTCTAGCAAACTGATAACATTGGGTGCAGAGATAAAATTCATCAACACCCCATCATTGAGGTCTAAGTATTAAACGTATGGGGTATTGACTTCATGAGACCATTTACCCCATAATATGGAAATAAATACATTCTGGTATGTGTGGACTATGTGTCTAAATGGGTGGAAGTTGCTGCCATAACAAAAAAACACACCAAAGGTAGTCGTTGTGTTTTTAAAGAAGAAATTTTTCAGCAGGTTTGGTGTTCCCTGGGTTCTTATCAGTGATAGAGGACACATTTTGATAATGAATTAATGAGTAATATTCTCATAAATTATGATGTGAAGTATAACATAGGAACACCTTACTATCCTCTTTATAGAAGCTAAGTATAGGTCTCCACTCGAGAACATAAACAGATCCTGGAAAACACTGTGGGGGCCCCTGAGTAAGGATTGGTCCATGACCTTTTTTGATTCCTTATGGGAATATATGATTAATTTCAAGACACCATTATGCATGTCCCCATTTAATTTAGACTATGTAAAACCATGTCACCTTCTTGTGGAGCTTGAGAAAAAAACTCATATTGGGTTGTCAAAGCATTAAATTATGATTTAAAGGCCTCTAAAGAGAAACAAAAATTTCAATTGTCCATGTTTGATGAAATCTAGAAAGAAGAATATGAAAATGAAAAGCTTTTCAAATATAAAACAAAGGTGGTTCATAAATGCATGATTTCCTAGAAATCATTCCATCCCGGCCATTGGGAATTATTATTTAAATCTTAGTTAATATTATTTCTAGAAAATTTTAACTCTCACTAGTTGGGACCTTTCAAAGTGGTCAAATTCTTCCACCATGGTGCAGTGTGAGTTTATGGAGAAGATGGTCAATCATTTAAGGAGAATGGAAAACGTATAAAATATTATTTTCCAATTGAGTACATGGTGGGAATGATCTCCACCATGAAATTTGGGTAATAAAAGGCATAGGTATGTCAAGCATAAGAAATTAAATATATCACTAACTGGGAGGTAACCAAGCATTTTGAAAACATTATCAAAATATTTTTTTTTTGCATGCTTAGGGGCTCATGCTAGTGTGTTTTTCACTTTTTGTGTGCTTTATTCATAGGATAAATGAAATGTTATAGATATGTTATTGAATTTTTATTATTATTAACTTAAATATCCTATAGAAATCTAAAATAATCTTTTAAAAATGTTTCCTGAACAAGTGTTTTTATTTTAAAGAGATATATTTCTTTCAAATAAGGGGAACTTTCCAAATTTTAAAAGATAGAACCGTACACATAGTTTGTGCATGGTAAAAACAATTGTGCGCACTAACCATGTGAAATAAAGACCCATTACAGTGGCATCTAGCATGGGTATTTGCATGGTTTTCCAACCATGGAGTTACTCCATGAACCCATGCAGAGAGAACAACATCTTCCAATAGAACTCTACACAATTACTATAGGGTTTATTAAACATTGTTATGAAATCATGCGGCTCTATTAAATACCAAAAAAATTAAAACCTAAAAATTCTTCCCCATTCTAAAACCCTAAACATCATGAGTTCGACCTCCTATTCATTGTGCATATCATCTCCCTCTCCCTCTCCTTCAACCTCCAACCCATGCTCCTTCATCTTTACACTTGATCTTTGTCCAAGGTTTTTTTTTCTTCTCTCCTACTCTTACCCTTCTATTTTATTCTTCTTTATTTATTTTCTTTCCTCCCCCTAGGGTTCGGCTACAACACATTTTATACTCCCTCCCCATTTTTCAATATTCATTTTTCTTTCTATTTTAGGCTTTATTTGTCTCCCTTTAGCACTTTCTTGTCAAAATTCTCTACCAGTAAACTTTCACGAGTGATTTCTTTTCCAAAAACCCAATTTTCATGCCTTCATTTTATAGATTTATATTTTTCCATTGGATATTTAGGTTTTTCATAATATTTATAAAATTTTGTATCTATATTTTTTTAAAATGTGTAATTTATTTGTCTATACTCTACTTCAAATAGGTTCACCCACCCATAACCTAATGGCCTCATCAAAAGGAGCTCGTTCTTACAACTCCACCAACCCCCTTGATACACACCTTAAATTTATAAAAAAAGAGGTGAATAAGTTCTTCCAAATGTTGTTCACTCATTATTTTAACACCCACCATTGCTTCATGCTAAAACATCTTGATGATCTGGGTATTTTGGATGAACTGAAGAGGCTAATTGCATTAGGGTACCTCACCGCAGCACTTTCTGTGAACCATCCAACATTCATTGAACTTTTTTTAGAATTAGGTTCCACATTCCAGTGTCATGACAAATATTATGATGATAAAAAGGCTTCTTGAGTGAGGGTGAAAGAGATTTCACATTCCTTTTAATTAATTATCATTTTAAGTTCTGGCTGGTTGAATTCACTACATTTGTTGGGATTTATCATCAAATCTATGTTTGGAGTGTCGACTATGATGAATCAACCCAGAAATGGGATCTTGTGGCTATTAGATATTTTTGTTCTACAATTTCCCAACATAGATCTATTTATGGGTTGCATACTTCCAAGGCGTCCCACCTCTTAAACCCCATTCACCGCCTATTACATCAGATCATCACCACAAGTTTCACTCCTCAATCCGATAGTGAGGGAAATATTTTACTTAGGGGTTTTTTCATACTACACTCTATGATTACTAGTACTCCAATAAAAAATGATTTCCTATTTACTCGATAACTTTATCAAATTTTCTCCAAGCCAAAGGGGGTCATTTTTGGTGGGTTCTTCATTACTCTACTCATAGAGAGCCTTGACATAGATTTCGATGAGGAGACATTTCTCGAGTTAAAACCATCCCTACCTTCTAATATCAATACGGTTCACTGCATGAGAATGACTGAATATGATGGAAACAATTACTATTTTAGAAGACAGCAAGTGTAAGTCCTAGAATATCCCCAACCCACTTCATCCCCACCTACTAACTCTCACCACTATTCTCCCCATGATGAGGAGTACCACCCCCAAATCATCCGACCTCTATGCCACCACCAACATATTCATAATTTCCCACATATGGACCCATTGAGGTCACCCCATATAGAGACATGAACCTCTTCTAAAATTGTAGCAAGACTCCTATGTTATGTTCAATTGGTACCTTGATGCTCCTCAGTGATAGGTGGCAAGAATCATCATGTAGGATCTCCCCAAAACCTATCTTTACCATCCCCTACCCACCCATCCTCCATCCTATTACATGTATAGAGATGCCCCTTTTCATCCGGATCTAGCCTGGGGAACCTCTCTATTGGGAAGTCCATTAGTATCACCTCCCACTAAAGGGATGGCCTCCAATCTGACCCCCACAGATTCATCATGGGATGAAGAATCCCGCACCCAGTTTTTCAACCCCTCTAACATTGATCCATCCACATGATGGATCTAATTTTCTTATATTTTATTCTTATTTTACTTAATGGTCTCTCATGACTATATTTTCAAATGTTCTTGTATTATGGTTGTTACTTTCTATATCTTAAATGGAGTGATTATATGCTTTTCTTTCATTCCACCTACTGCTACTATGGTATTATGACTTTACTATTTCTTGTTTCCTTATCAAGTGAGCATCTGAATCTCTATTTATGGAATGAAGTTAAATTCACGATAGGTGGGCTCTTTCACACCAATTGATTTCATTTTTTTGAACTTTTTCCAGGAGATTTCTCCTATTCTCTATTTAATTCTCATTTCAATTTTTTCTCCCACTCCTTGCAAGTATTATCACTACCCACTCTTCCCCACCTTACCACGTTCTTGGGGGACCATGATCAGATTTAAATTTAGGGGGGGAACCCACATATGGAACCTTATATGATTATTGGTTTACCATTACCTAATATGACATGTTTTTATTAGGGTTTTTCTAAAGGACTATTATAGATTCCACACATGTGCATCAACTAGATTAAAATGAATTTTAGAGAAATATGTTTGAAATTACTCATATATATGGATTGATAAACTATTTTTTGATATGAATAAACATTTTAACACTTGAGTATAAGCCTTTATATATTCATTCATAAAATATATTTTTTTAAATGAACATTGTGATGTAGTAGTTTAAATTAAGGAACCCCTAAAAATTGAAATCATGTTATGTATAAAGGGAGGTGAAGTATGAAAATTGTTGATGTCACACTAGTGGTTATTATGCAGTCTTAATTTCATAAACTCTTGAATTTATCCTCAAATTCATCATGATTAGACATGAATTTTTTCCCCAATTTTAATTCTAGTATCTTATCCTAATGAAAAAAAATTGATATATTCAAAGGCATGCCCAAATTTGTTGATTACCTTTCATAATTTTTCAAAAGCTGCAAGTCAATGAGTTTGTATGACCAATAAAAGTGACAGCCCTCCATTTAGTGATGAAAAAATATATTATTAACCAACATAAGTGTATGATGATATGGAAATATAGGTTGGATATTTATTTGAATGAAGGACAATTTTAGTTTTAAACAACAATGATTTAGGAATTAATATTTTGAGATTTTGAATTAGGCTTGCTTTGTTGGCTAACTTCAAAGATGAGTGAGTCATGAAGAATGCATGTTGGAATTTTAATAATAATTCATCCAAAATATATATTAATCTAGTTGATATAACTTGTGACATTTCTACCTATTTCTTTGGTAACTCCTTTGATATGATTTTCTAGGTGCTTGTTTGAGGGAAAACAATCAATCAAGTGTGGGGGAGTTTGATGCACTGATGTGCATAAGGAATTTCTATTCATTTAAAAATATCGAAATTGGTTGTTTTGATAAATTTTCATGATTTTAAATCCTAAACTTGTTTTTCTAGGTATAATTTTGTCACAAAAAATGGGATTTAAAGATATAGGAGAACTAAGTGATTTGCATATAAATAGGAGTCATTTGGACCCTTTTTTTAGGGATAATATTACTGCTAAGTCACCCAAGCCAAGGAAACCAACCCTAAATGCCATGTGGATATTTTAATTCCAATATAGAGGCTCCCACATAGTCTCTTCTTGGTCGGTGAAACCATGAAGACCCACTAGGAAATAGTGAGGGGTGTGTATTTCTTGAGGAAGAGGCTTCTGGTAAGACCTCTACACGGTTAACAAACCATGTGGACCATCCCATGTACATGTGAGCCTCTACTTTAGTAGACATGACCTTTAGAATAGTTGTCATATGATTTAACTAATCATGCACCTTAACTGTGATGTAGTCAATATGCCACCACCTAACTTATATATACCCCTCCTATACATGATTTGGCCATGGATTTGTACCCCTAACCACCTTGGGACAATGGGGGATAGCTAATTAATTCTCCCTAGAACATTTTGGAGGGGTATTATGATTTGTAGAAGATACATATTGTAGTAGAGATCTTGAAACCCATTCTAGGAAATTTTTGGAGGATTTTCGCTTGTGATTGTTTCACATTTTCCTTTCTATATTAGTTGTAATAAGCATATCAAGTGTTAAGATCTTTTTTGTGGTTATTTATTAATTGTGTAGATAATTCCTTTCATATGTTGGAGATTTGGACAATATAGGTTCATTATTAATTAATTTTCCTGTTGTGTTTGTGTTGATTCATCTTCCCCTCATAATTTCCCCTGAAATACCTCTCTTAATCTTCTTGGAAAATCCGTATGAGGACAACACTAGAGTTTCTAAGGATATCTATGGGCTTTATAACAATTAAACCTTAAATCATTGGGTTCACTTGTCATCTACGAAGGGAATATTTTTGGAAATTTTATAAAAATCAATTTTAAAACTAAGAAATTGATCTCTATCAACTTAATAAGAACTCACTGGACCAAGGGAGTTCCATTACATTTCAAAAAAAAGAGATGTGAGTTATTATTAAAAATATAACATAATAGGTTAATTGATTCTCGATGACCTCCACAAACACCCAAAACCCAGACGCATTTCTCCCATTAATCGTTAAAAACCCAGTTTATGTGTCTTTTAGTTTTAAAGTGAACCGTTACGGGACTTGAAGAATCAATCACTCGACTATTGGAAATAGCCTTCAAAAACCTCAAACATATACTTTAAAATTAAGAAAACCTTTAATTAATTAATTAAAATTAAATAAATAGAGCATGTTAACTCTCTTTATGGATTTATCCCATACTCACACTATAATATTGGTAAGAGTGGGTAATTCAATTTAGGCTGCCGAAAGTAAAACTTCGTTCGGAAGAACAACAAAATGAAATTTGATGAAGACCCAAAAATAACATGATATTTATTTTAGAAATTTTATTTAACTAACCATTCATATTCCCATGTCATTATTCATGAATGGAATCTAATTTCCAAATAAAATTCCATAAACCAAATCACATTAGTGACACCAATATTGAAGTTCATTTAATTTTGTTTGGGAATCACTTAAAAAGTATCATAAGTTAATGGATACTATTAAAAATCTAATTGAAGGAATATTTTGAAATATTTAAACTATATCAAATAAATCATAACCTAAGAATATACTATAAGAAAAAGTACAATTTCTAATTAGGTATATAAAAAAATCTCCAAGTATTAATCAAAATCAGTTACCATTAATTAATTTTTGTTTTATACACAATACCTCATATAAATTTTAAATAAATTTATATATTTTTTATTACAAATTTTATAATTCCATATATCCTAGTGAATAACACACTATATTAGTAAATTTTAAACCATGAGATTTAGTAAAGGTAAAATTTATATAATGGGAATAAAATACTATAACCATGGTTTATAAAACAAATCACTAACATTGACTTATTAATATGTCATTAGTTCATGAGAAATTTGATACATTAATAAATTAATTTATGTAAATAAATTGTAATGTTTAATAATATATAATTTTTTTAATATTTTGTATATTTATTTTTTCATACTATTTCAACCTTTAAAAAATGTTGATCACAAGAATAATCACTCCAAGTTGGATATTTCATGTTGAAAAATATAAAAAATTAAGATGGTATGTCATTTGATCGCAATGGACAAGTTCTCTAAATACTATTATATATATTTCCTTGAAATTTTCTAGTTAAATTTATCTACATGCTTTTAAATTCATGACATTGCTAAATTGATACTTAAACATCCATTTTGTCAAATTATTATAATATAAAAGCTTTTCTGATTTATTCAAGTTTAAAATATTTTATGTTACAAATTTAAATGTTTTTTGTAGTTTGGATATAATAAATTCTATGAAAATAAAATAAAGTGTACTCAGTATTCTAAATGTTATTCTACCATTAATAAATTATGTGATCCAATAAGATATTTTTTTACTGTGAAATATATATATTGAGAATAAAATAGTAATATATTTTTTATACTTTTTATTATTTGTTTTAAACTATGTTTTGATATTTTATTAAGAAATTTATTTTTTCATGTTGATATTTTTACCATTTTCATTAACAAAATTGAATTAAAACTAAATTTAAATTGTTTATCATTATTCTTTTTTTATTATGTCACCCACTATATCACTGGACACTATATGTGGAAATTTATACTAGAGGATTGATTTGGTGGTATTTCATTTTCTAACCCAAACATGAATATATTTAACCAAAATACATATTATATAATATCTCTTATTAGAAAAATAAATCTTTTTTAAGATATTTTTTTACATTTGTAATAAAACATGAACAATTAAAATTATTACTAAAAACATTGTCATGATTAGAGAACTATTTCATTTTAAATAACATTACATGATGTGTCAATTCAAATATACCCAATAATATTAACACGATTATGTAAAAATTGAAAATTTTAAATAGGTAAAATATGGTAAATAGATCAAATTTGAACAAGAATCAATATGGAACATTACATTAAAAGTTCTTTTTCATGTAAAGTTTTTTTCCAAATGAGTAATCTAAAATTATACAAGATTTAAAATGGTGTCAGAGTGAAAATAAATTATTTATTAATAGTTTTAGAAAATTATTACCTAATATTATGAAATTTTTATCAATTTGTGGATCATATTATCATTTTATATAACAAAACACCATCCATAGTGTGTTGGGTTACACTCTTAATGGATCTTAATGGGGTTTATAGATCACCATTGGTTATAATACTTTAAGATTTAGTTAAATCATGCTTGAAAGGTTTTTTTTGGGAGCATCATGAGCCAAGGGATGGCATATTGATGGATTCTAGGTAATGATGTTAATTATTTTTATGAGGAGATGAACTATATTCAATGTAGACAATATCCATGTGAATGAATGAATGAATCAATATATTTAGTTATATTGAATAACAATTTTTCATTTATAATTGACCCTCCAAAAAACATGTAGATATTAAGTAAAAAGGAGGAAATACATGTTTGTTTGATCTCTAGGGGAACACATTAACATGGGATTTATGGATTTCTCTTTTATGGGGTATACACTAAATTTGGGAGTTGATTAATGGAGATTTAATATTTATCAACAAACCTAACCAAATATGTATTATATCAAAAGTAGAATTCATGATTAGAAATAGTTGAGGGGTTTTTTCTTTAATAGGTAGTAACCATAGGTATTGATGAACTTTGTCTTCAAGAACTACTGAAAAAAATGTCAAATTTGGGGGAGAAATCATTGAATAGATTAACCAATTATGGATATCAATTTTTTCCTTATTAAAAAATGGTTAGATTACATGAATGAAGAATTGTAACATAATTACATTATCCTACAAAAATAATAAAGAGAAGGAAAATAATTGAGAATTATCCACCTATATCTTATTAATGTTATTATATCGCTAAACTACAATAATACTGATATAGTTTTCTTTTAATTTAAAGTTTTTCTATTTCACAGTCCCATAAATGTGTTATGAGTGTTGGTCAATGAAGAAAATAGTAGGTTTTTAGTAATTGGAATGTTTTACTTTCTCAAAGTCAATTTTTGATGGTAGAGCCTTATATAATTATGCTGATAAGAGTCTGACAACATATAAGTCATTAATAATGGATCTAATATGATCATTCTAAATCTATTAGATTTTTTGTATCAACATGGATGATATAAAATCCCTTACTAGAGAATATGATATTTCACACAAAGGTTGTAATAGCTTGAGACATCACTTTGTATTATCTTTAAGTAAATATTATGTTAATATCTTATTTTACAAGAAACACAAAACCAATACAAAATGCAGAACATTATAAATTGTTAAAATATAAAAAGATGAATTAGTGGGTGTAAATAGAGGTAATTGAATTTTGAAAAATATCTAAAAATAAAAATAAAATTTCCTTTTTAATATTAATGAAGTGGTAAAATTCAATTAATATATCTAAATAACTAATAGTGAAATTTTATGATAAAAAATTATTTTTTTATAAATTTGGATTTCTATGAACTTTATTTTAATAAAATAGATATATTATAGATATATTTTATATTTTATATGAATAATTTATTAATATTAATCTAATTTGAAAGTTAAGTACCTAAAATATTTAAGATCTAGAAATATATATCCCTATAAATTATTAAATAAAAGTAAAAGAGAAAAGATAAAGAATTACATGGGGTATTATAAAGACCGGAGTGTACCAATCCTTAAAAATCCAACTCCACCATTACTTCATAATATTATAGAGCCCTGAAAGACCACATTTTATTCATTTCCATGATTTCCCTCTTTAAAAATCATTTATTGGTTGGTTTTCTTCTTGATATGCATGTGATAAAACCAAGTTAATATTGTTAGCATGATTAATACAAATATTCTAATGAGGTAAAAGATTACAAGGTACATTCTTGGATTCACCGTGAGTTCTTTAAATAAATTGAGTCAGACTAAATTCATAAGGAAGTCCAATTATGATGGAAAACATACTTGATGGCATAAATCATCTCCTATAATCCAGCTTCATATGCACTTCTAATTCCAATATAATGACAGAAATAACCTTAAACAAATCCATGATGGGTTCAGAAAATACCTCCATATCTAGAGGGTTCTTATGTGTCAGAGGCAGCACCATCAACATTATCTTTAATCCACATATTGATTTTAGTAATGCAATGAATGTATATTATAGAAAGATGTTTCCTTGGTCTTCCTGATACTTTCAACAACCTAATAATGTTTAGGTTATTAATTTTGTTTCCCATAGCCCTTATATTCACTCTTTAAGTAGAATAAACCTCCTTATGCATGACCAGTATAGCCTCATGAATGTAGGATTGCTGGTTTTTCAAAATCCTTACATTCCTTGCAATAGATATCATAGAAAATATTGAATCCACTACAGTTAGGAGGTGCGGGTGAATTTGATCGTTCTACTCAGTTCTGGTAATAAGGTGTTTAAGTTCTTCCAACTACCTACTTGAATTAATGTTAATTTCAAATAGGTCCCCTACATACCTCCGAAGTTCTTGAGAAAATTCACATCCAAAAAAAATGTGCTACACATTTTCTTTAGCATTTATTAATAAATGACACACTGATGAAAGGTTTTTTCTAGACCTCTTTACTTGGTCAAATATAGGAAACGTTTTTTCCATATTCTGAAAATAATTAAAAATATTGAGGGTTGAATTGAATTTACCTTTAATTTTAATTTCCATGATGTTAATATCTGGGATCCCTCACATCTCATCTTGTAGTAATATTTGAAATTAAATTTCCCAATGGTTTTTGGACTCCATATTAGTGCGTCAATATCTATGAAAACAAAATTATAAACGTCCAGAACAACATTCATGGGATTATCATCTAGGTTTTTAGAGATTTACACAAATTTTTCAATGGTCATTTTTGATATATCCAGAGGAATATTCATGATGACTTTGAGCGACCTATCCTATAATAGAGCATTACAACAATTAATATTTTATTTCTTACAAACCATCCACTTTGTATTAGTCATGATTCCATTAAAATATTACTTGATAAAGGGCCAAATAGATGATGTAAGGTAGTTTAGTTTCCCATCCTAAAATCTCATCTGAAACATATTTAATAAAAAATCAAAAGATAGAACATTAGTAGTCAGAATATTCCATGTGATTTCCCCAAAAGGCCATAATTAAATATTCTAAGACCCTTTATTCGAAGTCTATCCATCTCAATAGGATTGATAAATTATTTCCATGAAACATTAACTAGTTTTCTTTCATGCACTAACCCATCCCAAATAAAATTTATGATCATTCATCGAAGTTACTTAAGGAGGATTATTAGACACCTATAGATGGAGATGGAATAAACAAATTTTTAGGTGGTTACTAGATTATCAAGGAACACCCTTCTATCATGGGAAATTTATTCCCCTTTCCATTAGCGAGTTGATTTGTTTTTCCAAATCATGTTCTTCTGAGATATTGAATCTTCACCTTTCTCCAAAACAATGTTAAACCAAGGTAGTTGAAGTGGAGATATACCCTATTCACCTCAAGTATTCTAGTGATTATTTTTTATTTCTCAACATATATTCCATCACCATACATAATAAATCATTTTCTCTAACTAATTTCCTTTACATCCATCTCTTTATAGTGTGGAACAAGTTATTTGATCGAATATATGGTTTTACTTGAATATTATTCAAGTATAAGAATATCATTAGAATATAAAAGGTATGATGGTATGTAAATATTCCACCCATATTTTATTTTCTTATACATACCAACATAGTAAAGATCATTTATGAATCTACTCAAAAAATCTCCAGTAATGAAAAAAGTATCCTTGAAAGTGGGTATCCAATTCTCAAAACCCTTGTACATTGAAAGATACCTCTAGGTAACCCATTTTTTAGAATGTAAAACCTTGCAGGTGTGAGTATGTTCTTGAATTATATTATAAATTCATTGGAGAAACCATGTTTCTTTAATAAGGAAATAGAAATCACAATTTCATAGTGTTGAAGGCCTTTGATATATCAATTTTAACCATAAAATTCCATTCTTTTGTCCTTCTCATTATTTTAACATTTGATGAGGTTGTGAATAAGTAATTTTTAATTCCTCACCCAATAAAAAATATAAAATGATTTAGAGTGATTTGGTCTTTAATTATTCCTACCATCCTGGTCATCATGACATTACTAATAAATTTTGGAACAGTATTCCTAATTTTAACCGGTATAAAGACTTGAATATCCACTATATTATCTTTATTATGAATCAAGGAAATAAATTTTTAATTGATCCAATAATTCATGGATTCATGGGTGAAAAACTCTATGTTTTCACTTGTCACATCATCACATAAAATGCCAAAATAAAACAGGAAAATTTTGTTGGTGAATCCATCTAGTCCAACAACACTTTCCATATCGAGAGGTAACAGACCATAATTAACTTATTATTTATTAGGTTCCATGATGTGAGTGATTTTTTTATTATCTTAAATGAATGAAATTATGTTTTCAATCATTCCTAATGTATTTTCCATCCCATCATTAGCTTAAAGACCACTAAAGTACTCTACCACTGCCTATGAAATTTTATTTTCAGAGGTTTATAGACAACCATTGATGTATATTACATTATTACCTACCCTTAATATCTTTTATTTATATAGAATATAGAATAATTTTGAGTTATTAACTCCATATTTAAACCATTTCATATTGAGGTGATTCTTGTCTAACCTTTCTTTGAGTGTTAATAATTCATCCAACTTAGAATAAGCTTGTATTTCTTACCTATATGGATTGTTTTGGTGTGAGTTGCTTACTTGGATGCATTAAATTTATTGTTAAATAGATTTTAATTCAAGTTCCATCATAGAGAAATAATTTCTTTCACGAAATTTAAAGTAAACAAGAATAAGAATAGTTGAAATTTTAATGTGTTATTTTTCTATGAAATCAATTTTCATTATATATTTATTTAAAATCTATCTTCCAATTTTTTTTAATATAAATTAGACCAAAATAAATTATTTTTAATATTTTTAATAATAGTATTATCTTAATATGCCTTTCTATATTTTTTTTGAATTAGTTTATTTTTTAGTGAATAATGAAAAAATATGGATATTACTAAAACTGACACTTTTATGACACTCACAGAAAAATAATGAATTAAATGTTTTCGAACACATTTTCTATAAAAGATATGTGTTTATAATTAAAATAAATCATTTGAATTATAATATTATACTTATAAGGCCTTTTTTTATAATTTTTGGAAACATAAGTAATATTTTACTTCAAAAATGCTTTATTTATTTACATTTAGAAAATTAGTTTTCACCACTTGTAAAAATTAAATATAATTTTTTTTCAAATTATAGATCAACATGATCATATAATGTAATAAGGTCAATTTTGTAAAGCCTCGTAAATTTAAAGGAATTTTTTTCTTAAATTATATGGGATTTTATGAGTACGCAGTTTCTGACGGCACCTAATTCTGAAGTCTGGTGTGCCCGAAATCAATTTCCGAAGCTTATCTCATGTACGTTCAGTGAACGAACAAGCGTGTTTTTCTATCTTTAGAACCGGTGCTCGGAATTGAAATTTGAGGGCACTGATGGAACCGCAACGCTGGTAATTGCTTAAGAGGAGCTTTACCGAAGATGCGTTTGCTTTAGAGGAGTTGTTAAAAAATGTGGATTAATTAAAAAGGGTGAATAAAATTTGTGGTACAAATTTTATTCCTAACTAGGTGGTTTTATCCTACATGGGGTAGTTAGGTTGGGACCCACTAACATCCAAACTACCCATGTGAGGATAAATGTGAGGTGGGGCCTGCACGAGCCCCAACCCTTCACATTCCTTAAACCCCCTTAAACCCTCCATTAATCCTCTTGTAATTATTTGGGTAAATCCTTCCCTACCCACTCTCCCACATTAAATCATGCCAACATACATTGATTTAATTAATTGAACCTATTTAATTAATTGAGTTATGTGTTTGAATTTTGGAAATTTGAATGCATGGATTGAATTAATAAAATAAGATGAGACTTATTTTATTTGTTGGTTGGCTCGTTTTGTTGAGGATTGGAGGAGAGAGCTCTAGTTCCTTGGAATAACTCCATCTCCTTTGTTGAAGAATGCCAAGACTCTGATGAAGAACATCGACTCGGTGACCCCGGATTCTTCTTCCTTTTCCTCCCCCACGGAAAGGAAGGAAACAACAATGTAGGAATTCACCAACGACATCACGCTTTGTTCTCACCATGATAAAAAGAGGAGACGTCGCTTCCTCCGACGCTCTCCGTTGATGTCTATGAAACCTCACCACGTGACGCCGTCAACTGCAACACCGATATTGGTCCTCGCTTGTTGAGGTAGGGGTTAAGTCCAATTTTAATGAATTAAAATTGTGCTTTATTTGTCGTTGAAGTATCTCGTTTACATTGGCCGCTTGTTATCAAAATAATTTGATGATATCGGACCGCACAAACATGGACGAATCTCCTCCCCGATTTCTTGTTGATCGATGTTGACGTTTGAGGCGAAGGTGGTGTGGTGTCGTTGCACCGCGCGGGAACGATGAGGTTCGCGGCTAGAGCGGGCCGCGGCGGTGGTGCGTGGCGATGTCGCGCCGCGCCGGAGAAACCAAGGGAGGTTGTGGCCGGAGCGGGCCACGATGGAGGGGCACGGCGCCGTCGCGCCGCGACGGTCCAACAAGGGCGGCCGGACAACCGGCCGCCGGTGCTCTAGGAGGCAGGACCTCTGCGGGTCCCACGGCTTCTCACTACCGGACATCCATTATGGCCGGTCGTTTCCGATGAAACCAGGGGGCGTAACCCCCCGGATCTGCCTCGGGAGGACCCCACCAGGGGGTCGCCGTTTCTGAAACAAAGGGGGTCGCGCCCCCTTCGCACCCCGCTCGGCCACGAGCCAAGCCACGGTAGGCTTCCGAGCAGGGCTGCAGGCCGTGACCAGCCGCGGGCCGGTCCGCGCCCAAATGGGCGGGACCCGGGTCGGGTCAGACCGGGCCCAAACCCCCTAGTTTCGGACCAGGTTCGTTCAAATGCTCGTATCATGGGCTACAGACCTCCAATCGACGCACCGTTATCTTCTTTGGGATCTTTTGATCAAGACGGTCGTTTCGGTTTATTAAACATGAGGTTTCGGCGAATGTTTGGTTTGTCCAGGTTGGTTCGAACCCATAACCAACCGGGCCCTGGGAGCGGAAACGCTTATAAATTAACGACCAAACGTACGAATAACATGCCTCAAATTACATTGAATTCCTCTATGTGAGATGGTTCTTTTGGCTTACTCTGCTTGAGGTTTGTATGCAGCTGGAGTATGGTCGGGTTGGTTTTAGCTTAAAAACCAACCGGGCCCCTGGGACAAAAAAGCCAATAACTCTCAGACCGGGCGTCCGATTGACACACCGTCTTTCGCGTTGAGTTCCAATTGACAATACAGAACTTTGTGATACATCAACTCTGGACTTCGTGACAGTTGATGTATCGAACCCTTGGCTCGTGGAGCGGACCCTCGAGGAATCGATCGTGCTGTGTGCAGGAACCCTAGAGCTGGCTGCGACTACGACGACTACCGTGCTGGGATCCTCTGTGGGTTCGACGACTATGGAGATTGTACTTGGATCCTACATGGGATCAGCAGTGAGGATGACCGTACTTGGATACTCCTTGGGTTCGGCAGTGATAACGACTGTACTTGGATCCTACGTGGGTTCGACAATGATGGTTACTGTACTAGGATCCTACGTGGGTTCTGCAGCGACGACTTCTGTTCTTGGATCCTACGTGGGTTCGGCAGAGGAGATGATTCAGAGGCTACATCTAATCATCTCCACCCCTCTCGTGAGTAGTATACCTATGTGAGTTGAGTCTTTACTTCCAATCATTATCGTTTATATGATTGACTTGCTTTCCTGTGTGGATTGGGTTGTGCTTTCTTGTGTGGACTGGGTTGTACTTGGGCTCGTGAGTTGGAGCCGAACAAGAATTGATGACTTAGGTATATATATGGGCATATACCTAAGTATAGTTGGTTGATACTTCATGATTGAATCTTTATTTTGTGTTTTATCCTTTGTGGATTCAAGGAGGCCTTCGAGGGTCTCGGAGTCCCTACTGAGTATCGTATACTCACCCCTGCACAAGCTATGCCCGCACTACGTTGTGTTGGATGTAGACGATGGACAACATTGAGCGTAGTTGAGGATTGTGGAGAAGACCAGTATCTGGTGGTGGACTATCAGGCGGGACTTACACGAAGCGGATGACCGGACCTGAGGAGCTGAGGAGACCATCTATACCCACCCGTCAGGTAGGATAGCTAGAGGACAACTCGATGGTTGTTGATTCACTTTACTGCTACTGTACTTTCTTTTCAGTTGTACTGTACTTTTTGTTGGGTTTGTATTCTAGCCCATTTACTTTTCAGCACTAACTTTTTTTACTAAGTTTACTTAGTGTTTACTTCATCTTGCGTACTCTGTGGTGTTTGTTTTCTTATATAAAGGCAATGCCTTCCCTTTTATCGGGATTTACGCCTTTGGTACTTGTCGCCAACCCCTGGCCTATGGAAGGTGGGTTTGGGGTAGTCACGACACGGGCCCAAAGGATGGGTCGTGACAAATTGGTATCAGAGGTGTAGGGCACATGCAGCAGATCCAGTCATACGAGAGGCAGACAGTGCTATACATGCGGCGGGCAGGGCCACATGGCTCGTGACTGCCCGACCTGCCATGCAGAGGTGCAGCAGACGGTTGAAGGACCACCCAGGCAGAGGCAGAGGTTCAACTGTGGCAGTCCACAGGAAGCAGGCGGACAAGGTAGAGGAGCTGGCCGAGTAGCAGGTGGTGGACGACGCTTCGAGGCTCTACCACCACCACCACCGGGAGGTCCACCCCGACCACAGGGAGCTAGCGGACAGAGGCATGCTCAGCTTCAGGCAGTGGAGGCCTATGACCACGGAGCACCTGAGATGATTTGAGGTACTATCTGTGTCTACTCCACCCTTTCTGTAGTTATTATAGACACAGGAGCGAGTCATTCTTTTATTGTCGTTGCCCTTGTTCGGAGCTCGGAGATTCCGACCGAGCCGTTGGCTCAATCCTTACGGCTAGAGATGCCTAGGGGAGCAGACTCGACGATTCCACACTAGTGCCATCAGTGTGAGATTAGTCTAGGAGGCGAGATATTTGGCTGTGATATTCTTGTAGCGGCGTTGAGGCCTTACGATGTCATCTTGGGTATGGATTGGTTATCTACGGTCCATGCTCAGATTGACTGTATTAGGCGCAAACTGTGGTGTGTCCGCACCAATGGGAGCATGTTCACCTTCACCGGCGAGAAGGGATCCTTTGCAGTGCAGGATGGACTCACATAGAGGAGAGGACAGTCGATCACCCATCAGTTGGCTAGCCTCATCCTAGGAGCAGTTTATGTGAGGAGTCCGATTTTTCATGTTGTGGTGGATCAGTATACGGACGTTTTTCCTGAAAACGATCCAGGACTACCTCCTCGCAGAGAGGTAGACTTCTATTTTGACCTGTACCCCGGGACAGCCCTGATATCTACTCCAGCATATCAGATGGCTCCCGCTGAGCTTTGAGAGCTACGAGTACAGCTGGAGGACTTGTAGGTCAAGGGATTTATTTGACCTAGTGTTTCACCCTGGGCTTCCCCGATTTTGTTCTCCAAGAAGGCGTACGTGAGCTTGTGACTGTGTGTCAACTATCGTCGCCTGAATCTGGTGACAGTGAAGAACAAGTATCCACTTCTGAGGATTTATGACCTCTTCGATCAGCTCAAGGGAGCACGATGTTTCTCGAATATAGACCTATGGTCAGGCTATCATCAACTCAGAGTTCAAGACGAGGATGTGCAGAAGATGGCCTTCAGGTGTCGGTATGGCCACTATGAGTTCTTGGGTATTCCTTTCAGCATAACCAATGCTCTAGCAGTGTTCATGAGTCTCATGAACAGGATCTTCCAGCCTTACCTCGATTGTTTTGTCGTAGTCTTTATTGATGACATATTGATTTACTTGACCACTGAGGAGGATCACGCCTACCACTTGCGGGTTGTACTGGACACACTCAGAGATCACCAGCTTTATGGTAAGCTCTCGAAGTGTCATTTATGGATTTGAGAGGTCCACTTCTTGGGGCACGTCATATCTGAGGTGGCAGTTGCAGTGGATCCTGCGAAGATCGAGGAAATACTATCTTGGGAACCACCTAGGAGCGTTACAAAGGTGCGGAGTTTCCTAGGTCTGGTTGGGTACTATCGGAGATTTGTGCCAGACTTCTCCAGAGTTTCAGCACCACTTTCACCTTGACGAAGAAGGGGAAACCCTTTGTGTGGTCAGATAGATGTCAGCAGAGATTCCAGGAGCTCAGATAGAGTTTGACCAGTGCACCCATATTGAGGCTACTAGAGGAGGGAGTAGGGTACGTAGTGTACTGCGATGCATCAGGGACCGGACTCGGGTCTGTCCGGGTGCAGGAGCGGGCAGTGATCACCTACAGTTCACGACAGTTGAGGCAGAACGAGCAGAACTACACTACCCATGAACTCGAGTTAGCAGCAGTGGTCTTCACCTTGAAGATGTGGCGGCACTATCTGATGGTCGAGTGTTTTACAGTATACTCTGACCACCAGAGTCTCAGGTACATCTTCTCACAGAAGGACCTGAACCTGAGACAACGGCGATGGCTCGAGTTCCTCCAGGACAACAAATTTGAGATAGTCTATACTCCTGGGAAGGGGAATGTAGTAGTTGATGCTCTCACCAGGAGGTCGGGCATCTAGCTACTTAGAGAGGCGATGGGGCAGCTAGCCGTGTTGAAGATATCCTTTATGGATAGAGATGGGGAAGACCTTCTACAGTCGCTCACAGTCACTCCTCCACTACTTCAGCGGGTCAGAGAGGCACAGTGTAGGGATGTTGACTGTGAGACGTGACGTGCACAGATATCCTTATGACAGGCACCTGATGGATTCTCTGTAGGAGGATAGAACGTCTTCCTTTTCAGAGGTCATACCATCGTACCAGTTTCATTACAGGAGGAGGTGCTGAGAGAGTTTCACACTTCCCCATTGGTGGTACATCCAGAAGTAGCGAAGATGTACCAGGATCTCAGACGATAGCACTAGTGGACTGGTATGAAGAAGGTTGTGGCAGAGTTCGTTTCACGATGTCTCACCTTCCAACAAGTGAAGGCGGAGCACCAGGTACCAGCAGGCTTGGTACAGCCCTTGGAGGTCCTGGAGTAGAAGTGGGACGGGATATCTGTGGATTTCATGACAGGGATTCCACATACTTCTAGAGGACACGACTCCATCTGGGTGATCGTAGACCAACTCACCAAGTCGGCCCATTTTCTACTTATCAGAGAGCAGGGCTGAGTGGAGAGCTTGGGACGCCTCTATGTTCAGGAGATCATACGGCTTTATGGTGTGCCATCATCTATCGTATCCGATCAAGATGCTCACTTTACATCCCGGATTTGGAAGGGGTAGGAGGAGTAATTTGGGACGTAGCTACTCATGAGCACCGCCTTTCATCCTCAGACGGATGTCCAGATGGAGAGGACCATTCAGACTCTCGAGGACATGCTCCGTGCATGTTTCCTTGACTTTGCTCGCAGTTGGGAGGATCACCTACCCTTGGTGGAGTTTGTGTACAACAATAGCTACCACTCCACCATCGGGATGGCACCATATGAGGCATTGTACGGCCGACCTTGCAGATCACCTCTGTGCTAGACAGACCCTGGGAAGTCAGCACTTGTAGGACCACAGATGGTCCAGGCCAGGACGGAGAAGGTACAAATCATCCAGGAGGGGATGAGGACTGCTCAGAGCCGACAGAAGTCCTATGCTGACAAGAGTCAGAGACCACTAGAGTTCGAGGATGGTGACCAGATTTTCTTATAGGTATCACCTCAACGTGGATTACAGAAATTTGGCCGGGGCGACAAGTTATCTCCAGGCTTCATTGGATCATTCCAGGTTCTCAGTAGGATAGGCGAGGTGTCTTACCGGCTGGCTCTTCTACCTCAGTTTCACCGGGTGCACGACGTCTTCCACGTATCTCAGCAGAGAAGATATGTGCACGACCCGACGCATATCATTGATCACGGGGAGCTGGACATCAATGAGGAGGTGACATTTTTGGAGGTTCCGGTGGAGATCGAGGATCGATAGGAGAAGGTCCTACATGGATAGTCTATTCCTCTGGTGCGTATCTGGTGGTAGCACGGAAACCTCTAGGAGAGAACATGGGAGCGGAAGGCTCATATGCGTGCACAGTACCCTCCTTTGTTTCCCTAGTTTATGATGTATCTTTACAGGGACATAAAGCCCTGAGGTGGCCGTAATTTAAAGACCCATAAATTTCAAGGAAATGTTTTTCTAAAATTCTATGGGATTTCACTAGTACGTAGTTTCTGACAGCACCTGATTCCTAGGTCCAGTGTGCCAAAAATCAATTTCCGAAGTTTATCTCGGGTACGTTCAGTGAACGAATGAGCGGGTTTTTCTATCTTTTGAATCGTTTCTCAGAATTGAAATCAGAGGGCACTGATGGAACTGCAGCACCAGTAATTGCTTAAGAGGACCTTTATCAAAGATGCGCTTTCTTTAGAGGAGTTGTTAAAAAAATGTGGATTAATTAAAAAGCGTGAATAAAATTTTTGGTACAAATTTTATTTCTATCTAGGTGGTTTTATCCTACATGGGGTAGTTAGGGTGGGACCCACTAACATCCGAACTACCCATGTGAGGATAAATGTGAGGTGGGGCCCGCATGAGCCCCAACCCTTCACATTCCTTAAACCCCCTTAAACCCCCCCCCCCATTAAACCTCTTGTAATTAATTGGGTAACTCCTTCCCTACCCACTCTCCCACATTAAATCATGCCAACACACATTGATTTAATTAATTGAACCTATTCCATTAATTGAGTTATCTGTTTGAATTTTGGAAATTTGAATTCATGACTTTAATTAATAAAATAAAATGAGACTTATTTTTTTTGTTCGTTGGCTCGTTGTGTTGAGGATTGGAGGAGAGAGATCTAGTTCCTTGGAAGAACTTCATCTCCTTTTTTGAAGAACACCAAGACTCTGATGAAGAATATCGACTCGGCGACCCCAGATTCTTCTTCCTTTTCCTCCTCCGCGGAAATGAAGGACACAATGACGCAGAAATTCGCCAACGACGTCATGCTTTGTTCTCACCGTGATAAAAATAGGAGATGCCACTTCCTCCTCAGACGCTCTCCGTCGACGTCTACGAAACCTCACCACGTGACACCATCAACTGCAACACCGACGTTCGTCATAGCTTGTTGAGGTAGGGGTTAAGTCCAATTTTAATGAATTAAAATTTTGCTTTATTTGTCATTGAAGTATCTCATTTACATTGGCCACTTGTTATCAAAATAATGGGAGGAGATCGGACCGCACAAACATGGCCGAATATCCTCCCCGCTTTCTTGTTGATCGACATTGACGTTTGAGGCGAATGCAGCGTGGTGTCGTTGCACCGCGTGAGAACGATGAGGACCACGGCCGGAGAGGGCCATGGCTGTGGTGCGCGGCGCTGTCACACCGCGCCGGTCAAGGAAGAGCCACGACCATAGCCCGCGGCGGTCCAGCAGGGGCATCAGGACAACCGGCCGCCGGTGCTCCAGGAGGCGGGACCCCCGTAGGTCCTGCGGCAGCTCACTACTGGACGACCATTATGGTCGGTCGTTTCCGATGAAACTGGTGGGCGTAACCCCACGGATCTGCCTAGGGCGGACTCCACTAGGGGGGCTGCCATTTCCGAAACAAAGGGGTTCACGCCCCCTTTACACCCCGCTCGGCCGCGCCCTTCCGCAGGCCAGGCCACACCTAGCCGGGCCGTGAAAAAATGGGCCGGACCCGGACCCAGGTCGGGTCGACCCGGTTTGGCCGACCCAGGGGGTATTGGGTCGGGTCGAACCGGGCCCAAACCCCCTAGTTTCGGACCATGTTCGTTAAAACGCCCATATCTTGGGATACGGACCTCTGATCGATGTAACGTCAGTTGCGTTGGGATCCTTGGATCGAGACGGTCGTTTCTGTGTATTACACTCGAGCTTTCGGTGAATTTTGGCTATGGATGAGTTGGTTCGAACCCGAAACCAACCGGGCCCTTGGAGTGGAAACGCTTATAACTTAACGACCGGACATCCGAATTACTTTCCATAAATTACGTTTAATTCCTCTAAGTGAGACGGTTCTTTTGGCTTACTTCGCTTGAAGTTTGGACGCAGCTGGAGTACGGTCAGGTTGGTTTTAGCTTAAAACCCCACCGGGCCCTTGAAACGAAAAACCCAATAACTCTCAGACCGAGCATCCGATTGACGCACCGTCTATCGTGTTAAGTTCCTATTTACGAGACAGAAATTTGTGATACATAAACATTGGAGTTTGTGACAGTTGATGTATCAACCCCTTGGCTCGTGGAGTGGACCCTCCCGGAATCGAGCGTGCTATGTGTGGGAACCCTAGAGCTGGCTGCGACTGCGACGACTATCGTGCTGGGATCCTCGGTGGGTTCGATGACAATGGAGACTGTACAAGAATCCTACGAGGATTCGGCAGTGAGGACGACTGTACTTGGATCCTCCATGGGTTCGGCAGTGATGATGACTGTACTTGTATCCTTCATGGGTTCGGCAGCGATGGTTACTGTACAAGGATCCTACGTGGGTTCGGCAGGGACGACTTCTGTACTTGGATCCTACGTGGGTTTGGCAGAAAAGATGATTCAAAGGCTAAATATAATCATCTCCACCCCTCTCGTGAGTAGTATACATGTGCGAGCTGAGTCTTGACTTCCAATCATTATCATCAATATGATTGACTTGATTTCCTGTGTGGATTGGGTTGTGCTTTCCTGTGTGGACTGGGTTGTACTTGGGCTCGTGAGTTGGAGCCGAACTATAGTTGATGACTTAGGTATATGTATGGTCATATACCTAAGTAGAGTTGGTTGATACTTCGTGATTGTATATTTCCTTTGGGTTTTATCCTTTTTGGATTCTGGGAGGCCTTCAGGGGTCTTGGGGTCCCTACTGAGTATCGTATACTCACCCCTGCACGGGCTATGCCCGCACTACGTTGTGTTGGATGCAGACGACGGACAACGCTAAGCGTGGTTGAGGCTTGTGGAGCGGACCAGTATCCAGTGGTGGACTATCAGGTGGGACGTACACATAGAGGACGGCTGGACCAGAGGAGATGAGGAGACCATCTATACCCACCCTTCAGGTGGGATAGACAGAGGACGACTCGGTGGTTGCTGATTTACTTTACTGCTGATGTACTTTCTTTTCAGTTGTACTGTACTTTTAGTTAGGTTTGTATTCTCTCCCATTTACTTTTCAGCACTTACTTTTGTACTCAGTTTACTTAGTGTTTACTTCAGCTTGCGTACTCTGTGGTGTCTGTTTTCTTATATAAAGGCAATGCCTTCCATTTTATCAGGATTTACGCCTTTGGTGCTTGTTGCCAACCCCTGACCTATGGAAGGAGGGCTTGGGATAGTCACAGCACGGGCCCCGAGGATGGGTCGTGACAAATTTGTTTTTGGTTATAAATTAGGATTACTAATATTAATTTTAATAACCATGATAATGGTAAAACTATAATTTTCAAAGAATTATTTTTTTAATATTCTGAAATTTTTATGTTATAAAATAACTTAATCTCTTCTAAAAAGTTAATTTAATATAATTTTCAAACCCATATTTAAAAAAATTATCACTCATTCTAATTTTAATAAATACTAAATAATATTAAGAACATTTAATGGTGAAGATAGTATTTTAAACAAAAAAACATTTCTTATATATAATGGTTATTAATTTTAAAGTTAATTTCATCTTAATTAGATAATGAATTAAATTAAATGAGAATTGGTTAAGAACTAGTTACCCCGATAAAAAAGGTAAAAGAAAAAATGTTAGAAAACATGACTTCCAATATTTTTGGAAATAATTGGATGATGCTTACAAAATAAAATATCACCCCAAACTCTAATATTTCTCAAATTTGGAAACTTTGAACATTGAATAGTTTCATTCAGTTATTGAAAAATAGTGGGTTCTCACAAGAGATCCCTTTTCTTCCCTTATAAAAGTGGATACTCCCGCCCCTTCATGCCACACATGTTACTTTGAATATATTCTATAATCTATTCCATTTGGATCCTACTAAAATCCTATCCCATTTTCATAATCTTCTAGCCTCGATTATTTATCATAACCCCATAATTTCCAATGAGGCATCCAAGAGAAAGTGTGAGGTATGAAAGTGAGTATTACTTTATCCATAACAATTTCTTCTTAAATGTATCTTAAAAACTCACCTTTTAACTAATCAACCCCAATTGAACTAATTTTTCACCCAATTTATCCATCTATAAGGCCTGAATCACATTCCTAATCTCCATAGTTTGGTGAAAAGAACTCGGTCATCAACAGACACAAAACATGTGAATGGTTTCATCATAAAAAACACAACACAATATGTCACATGTAGAAAAAGGTATTGATAAACAATGAAATTACACTGTATAATAAGTGTTACATAAACATGAGACATAAAATAATAATTCAATAAGACTATTCTTGTAAATAAACCAATTCCATTTCTAAAACCATGTCTCCATGTGATCGTTTATCACTAGGATCCTAATCCACCATGAGGAAACATCAAAAAAGAGAAGTTTTCAAGCTATATAACACCATTAAATTTACCTAGATACAAATAAGCCATGTTTTTGTTCGTCTAAATGAATATACATGGTGTTATGAATACACATAGTAGTATACCACCATAAATATATTTAATGTCTTCCAGCATGCAATTTTTATCTCTAGCACTAAAACAAAAATATATAAATCATGTTCATTTGAAAATAATTTTCATAAATCAATTTTTTGTTTCTTTTTAACATATCATGTTCAATTAAACATAGAATATGTAAAACTTGTAATAAAGATAAATAGAGGTAAGTAATCAAAGCCAATAGTTGAAACTCTTAAAAAAATCATTCGAGCAATCAAAGCATGAAACATCGCCATCATTAATGAAACAAAATACAATTAGGTTGTATCCAATGGGAATATATAATTATAACATAAAAGGAAAAAATAGCTATCATCATGTGAATTCTAATGATCATAATTCCTACCATAGTCTATTGGTATCACAACCATAACCCCTAGGGTTGAAACACTCACTAAGGCTTGTAACTGTCTATAACCCGGTGCAGCCAAGGTTCTCATGTGCTACGTTTTCTCAACACATTTAATTAAACCATGCTCAAAATTTTATAAAACACTTATATAAGAAAATAATTATCACTCCCATGCTTAAAACCCCATTTAAATCCAAAATCATTATTGAGGAATTTCATTTAACACACGATGTGCATAAAACATTTTTTAAATAAATACCCAATTAAAATCATTTTTATGCCCCCAATAAAGATATTTCATAGATGTTAAATCATACATATCAAATCAAAAATTATCATGGTGAAAAATAAATAATAATAAAAAGATAATAACATGGTACACCATGTGAAAGAAATATTGTATCGAGACACCTACCTCGTCAATAAAGGAATTTTAGTCTCCTTAAAAAATGGGGATTAAAAATGAAGAGATTGGGTAATCACAAGACTAGATCAATAAGAAAAATCATCAATTCTCCACCCAAAAACCTATATTTGACTTTCAAACCCTATTTGGTTTCCAAAGAATCAAGGTGGATAGAGATAAAGAGTATATCTAGAGAACAAGGGAGGAATTAAGAGAATATTCATATATACCTTGAAGAGATATTCCCAATTTTATAAAGAATCACCAAAAAACCAAGTTGAGAACCTTATAAAGAATAAAGTAAAGGATTTATAGAGATAATAAGTGATTATGGTGTGAATTTATTAAAAAAAGTTATAGAATATGGTTATTTTTTCATTTTTATAAAATCTTTGTGGGTTTTAAGGTTAGGCCACATGGTTTGAAAAATAGCTCACTAATAGTGTGGTCACTAATGTCCATTGAAAATAAAAAAATTCATGGTTACCTAGGAATATATTTATGGTTATACAAACCTTGTGAGAGTTCCAAAGATACCTCTAGACCCAAACACAACCATCGGTATAGTTTTATTGGGAGTCTAAAAATTTTAGACAAACCATTCTAAAATAGTTCACAAACATCACTAGATCTAATTGAGTCATATCTCATAATTACCGCGTGGTTACTTTAAATTGTTTGAAAAACATATTCCTAGAATATTTCTTCAAAATTTATAAAATATCAAGCCTCTACCCCCAAAATAATTTAGGATGATAAGAGAGATAAAATAAACCCAAAATAAAATATACCTATAACACTAAGGTGTCACAATTCACCAAACTATGAAACCATTTTCCTATTGAAATTTCTCTGAATTATAGACTCATAAAGAGATACAGACACTACTACATCATCAGTTCTTCACACTCCCACATATTTTGGGTATAGAATCACCACTACCATAATACATAGATGAAGGGAATCATTTAATTGGGTAGCACCTTATTCTGATAATCCAAAATCTAAATTGTTTACTCAACCATTGAGGTCCCATGTATAAGATCATGATCTTCCCATTTAATCACATGAGAATAATTTGGTTGATACCTTCTTATTTGGGAAACATGAAACACATAATGAATGAATGTCTTTCGGGATGGTAAGTCCATATGGCATGTTATCTTGCTAAGGTGTTTACTAATATCGAAAGGTCCCATTAACCATGTTAACAAGATTACTTATCTTCTAAAATGACGTTGTCTTAAATGAGGTTAAATCTTGAGTAAAAATAAATCACCTAAATAAAAATATAATGGGTGATGATGATGGTTCTCATAGTATTTCTAGTGACTCCGAGTTTTCTCAAACCTCTTCAGGATGAACACTACCTCTTCTATCATCTCTTGAATAAGACTAGGTAAAAAAGAAGACTATTATACAAAATCCTTCAAATATAATGGATATCTACCTAGTCTCTAATACAACACTTAAAAAGGATCAATTTTTATAACTATTGTTATAGGCGATCTCAACCAATGAAAAAATATTTTACCATGTACCACTAAAAATAGCATGCATTCTTGAAGCATATCCTCAGGAATTTGAATGGATCGGTTAGTCTATCCTTATGTCTGAGGGTGATATATAATTATTAACATCAATAAGTAACCCATAACAACTTGAAAACATTTCAATGTTCGGAATATTAACCACCAATATTTGTGACACAATATTAGAAGGCCCTCGATGGAGTTTTCCAATCTCTTGGACATACAAGTGCTTGAGATCTTCCACCATCTATATCACCTTAATATAAAGAATATGATCTGATTTTTTATTCCATAAATTTTTACACAAATTAAATTATTCCCTATAGTTTTTTATAATAAACCGACAATGAGTCCCATAGATATATCATCCCATATCCCTATCTTTGTGGGTAACAAATACAAAAAAATGATAAGTATCTAGTTCTATTCCTCAATATTATGGTAGGTAAGGCACCATGATATTAAGTACAAAATCGGATGCCTCATCCCTAGAAAAAAAATACCAACATCTCAAATCATGATACATCTTGGTAGTCCCATGTTGTATAGACTAAGTAGAATGATGTATTCTATCCATCAACTCCTACTTCAGATTTATCAGAATAACCAATATGCCTCAAAAATGCAGGACACCATCAATATACCGAGATTAATTCCCCGAGGTCTTATTACCATAATGGATTTCACTATAATACTATAAATGAGTATCTATTCCATGTTTAAGATGAATTTGATCATAAAATTAATAATTATATTTCAAAAAATATATGAACACCTATCCATAAACTTATTATATATACAAGAAAATATTTGTGAATAGATACATCAAAGTCCATTCTTCCATATATTACCTTAAGGATTGAGTATGTAACTTCCTGCTCAACACATCAGTAACCAAATTCAATTTTCTTGGTGTGTATGAAATATAGAAATTAAAATTCTGAAGATACTCAATAGATCATATCTGTTATATGTTTAGTTATATATATTTAAAAATATAATTCAGACTTGTATGATCCTAATATATAGTAATACTCTCTCTAATAATATATGTGTTTCTTGTATTTTGAGTATAAATCATTATAACCAATTTTAGATCACGGTTAGGATAGTTATTCTCATGAGGGTGCAGTTGGTGAAATCCATATGCCACCACCTATTTCTCATATATCAGAACACATACAAATCTAATATCTAATGAATCAAAAAATATTCCATAGCCTAAACATGGTTTAGGAAGAATTAAAATTACTGATTAAGTCAAACTAGCATTAAGATTCTTGATTATCTTTGACACTAATAATTCCATTCAAACATCACACCTTTATGGGACAACTCTCTCATAGGAGACAAAATCTTAGATAAATTTTGAAAAAAAACAAGTAATAACCAGTTAAACCCAAGAAGCTCTAAATTTCAAACACATTCCTGATTTTATTTAAAGACATCATGACCAGAATATTTTCTATATCCACTAACATACATCATTCAGATATTTTTTTTTAATTTTTCTCATAGAATGTGTACTTTTCTAGGTTTAGAAGACAAGGTTTCTAATGTGTATAATGATTCACCTATTCTGTCATTACATGACATTAAACTGACTATACCATTTTTATTTCCTTCTTGATGGTTGATTTTGGGGGTTCAAGTATGGTTGCACAATTAGCTATGCATGTTTCACCTGGTATATTTGTTAGAAACTACCAATGGATCCCACATCCATAACAAGGTAAAGAACTTCTTTCCAAATGTAGGTTGTCAATTAGGATTTCAAACCCAACAATTTTTAGTAACTCACATAGGTCCAGATGTGAGGTCTAGCTCATCACACCCTTTGGGGGACATTATTTAATACTCTCATACTCTCATATAGATTTAATATATGTTTAGTAATCTCTTCCTAATATTGATACAAAACTAGTTACCATAACAAAATGATTGGGTGTTGAATCCTTCTATGTATACAAGGGGATCTATTAATGGGACCATGTAGATCTATCTAAGGTTCTTCATCTATTTCCTATTATTTTTTATAAATTTGTTACCTATTATATTTTGAATCCACATATCCAAGCACCCTGGATTTACTGTGATCTATGTTGGTGATTGATATTTTGAGGATGGAATTTAACCTTTATGAGGCACCATATATATCTTTTTTGTAACAGGAATCAAAACCCACATAGTTTGGTTAAACCATGAAGGTTAACTTCACACATAAATGACATATGTGAGGTAACATAGGCACCAAGTATAGAGATTGAGCCTTAGAAAGGTGTCTTATGTATCCTGTTTATAACAGGAATCAGATTCATCATAGTTCAGTTGTGCCTTCTGGACTTACCTCGAGGTGGAAGCCCATATATGGGGGTAGTAATATCATGTAATTGAATGGGTCTTACACACTAAGGGTTACCTAGAATAATGGAATTAATGATGTGAATAATATGATCATTGGAAATCCTGAATCACATATGATCCATGCTCAGTGTGAGTAATAAGGGATAAACAGTGGTCAACCTATGGGACTAATGCATTAGGGAAGACCTAATAGTGTGTTTAATGTGGAGATCAGGCCTTGGGAAGGATTTTTTACGTATCCTAATTATAGTAAGAATCAGAGTCCTCATCATTCATTTCACCTCTCAATTCGCTCATGGATGAGGAAGAAAAAAATGAACCCATATTGGAGTTAGGTTACCACGGGTTAGAGTATCTCAGACATGGAGGCACTTACACCGAGGTGGATTGCCATTGGATCTCAAGCCTAAGGAAGGAGTCCTACGTATCATGTTTGGAAAAGAATAGGAGTTCTTGTAGTTTGGTTTGAGGTACTTCTCAATATGTCTATAGGACAAGGTCATCATGTCCCAAGGTGTTGGTCAGACATATCCCGATTATCTACTTGACATGTATGGGGTTTCTGTATGACATGTCTGATGATTTTTGGACATGTCCTAGTTTCCTAGAGGACATTTCCAAAGATAGTCTCATGATCAAGAAGACTTTTCTGGAGGACATTGCATGATCTGTATGGTATGTTTGGAGGACATCACATGACCTAGATGAAACACCTAGAGGACATTGTATCATGTAGATGAGTTGTTTGGATGGAATCACATAACTTGGTTGATATGTATGAAGGGCTTCACACGAGTTAGCTGATATGTCTGGAGGGAATCACATGACTTATATGATATGTTTAAAGGACTTATCAAAACATCAGTTACATGTCCAAATGACTTCTCTAGACTTCGGTTCCATGTTTTGAGGGCATCACAAGACTTGGACGGCATGTCTGGAGGCCATCGCATGACATAGATGACATATCTAGATGACTTCCCAAAAGTTGAGGCACATGTCCAAAGGACTTCATAAGACATAGGTGACATTTCCTAATGGTTTCACGTGACATGTATAGAATGTATCGGTGCTTTCACATGATATGGAGAGGTCATGAGAAGTTCATTATTACTTCACATGAAAATTATCATATCCTTATTCACATATTCCTCCTATATTTTTTTCATTATTTATTGCATATGTTCCCTAATGTTTTTCAAGCATTAAGTTGTTTAGATCTTTTATAAAAAAATTGACATGTGAAGACTCCTTCACATTATCTAAGTGGAATTCTAAAATTACTCTATGTGATCTATAATATGGTCATATGAAGCATATATTAATTCCGCGTGATCTATTTATTTGTTCTCTTAGATTTGAGATGGTGGAAGACTCTTTTGATCAAGTGCCTTTCTACCCTAAGGAGTCCTCTCTTCTACTCTTCCATGGGTGTAGTCATCATATTGTGTCTCTATGTATTTTTACTAAGGGTTAGGAATTTATAGGACTCTCTAAAATGGTTATAAATCAACATTCACAACACATATATGACATATATGACTTGGAGTCGATGGATGGAGTATCACATAACATGATTCGCATGATCCTTTCATGGGTCATCCAAGGTGTCACATGATTTTCAGTGACTACAAGAACACTCTATCATCACCATATTTATTGTAAATTATCTTGTAAAAGGGATTCTTCATAACCATGTTGACATTACAAATGACCTTTTTACCATTGAACTGACAAGTCTGATAATCTTTGCAAGATCACGACACCTATGAAAAGTCTCTCATGTGATCTAATAAGACTTGTATGGAATATTTTCTGATACTAAGAAGGCTTGATTGAGGACATTCATGAAATAAAAATAGATTTTCAAGGGCCTCTTTCAAGATCAATATAGCTTGTTAAAAGGGTCTTCATGTGATTAATAGTGATCATATGAGGCACATAACCCCTCTAAATGAAAATAAATGTATATTCCCTTTACGATAGGCTTCCAAATATTCCAATTATTTTTCCATATATTAAAAGGATTATGGTCTCTATAAATTGATTTTCTATCAGTTCATAATATGGTAAGTAGGTTATCTCACAACTTCATGTGATCATTATCATATATAGTCACTCTACATGTCTAAAATGCATCATGTGATAAATGATGGATCTTGAGATGGTGTGAAAATATTTTCATGGAAAATGTTACCTCCTGTCTATGGATCCAAATGGGTATCGGATGATCAAATAGACATGTTTGAGGTCCTTTTTATGATGAAGTTGACAAGACAACATGATCTCACCTTACAAGGTCGATATGTTTTTAGGGGAATCTGTGAGGTATTTTAGATCAATTCATCATGTCACATGAAAATCAATATAACTCTCTATTTCATTAAGCTTCGTCCTTTTCCACATTAATTTATAACAGTTATTGGGTGTTTATCTGGTGTCTTTTGATTGAAATATATAATGGTCAAATGAACTTTTTTGGTAGTCTTTGCATGACCATCATCGCTTGTCTGGACCCCTATGAACGAATTGGATGGTTTATCAGAGGGGATTCACATGATCACAAGTAGGTCTTGTGCAATACAGGATCTATATGCTTCAGCATCACAGGGTCATGCGATCACGTTTCTTTTGAAGGTTACATGATCTGTGTGATTCATACACCTAGACTTTATGCTAATCCTTTGTTTTTAGGTAAAATAATACCCATTCTTTGGGTACTTACTCAATTCTAGAATTATTGATGCACATTTTGTAGATGTCAACAAATGACCCCCCCCCCCCTCTGGAGTAATGTCCAAAGGGACATGGAATCAATTTTTGGGAATGAAAATTCCCTCACGAGTCCATGGGGATTTCCTTTATCGGTGTCTCAGATGCAATTTGGTCTCTCAGGTGACCTTTGGTATTCCAAAAAGCATCATATAAATAGGGGAAAGGGGTGACTCATTCTATTGGTGAATTTTAAATCTAGAGATCTTGTGATTTCTCTCATCACATTAATACTTCACAATATCTCATCACAAGAACCATTTCTCAAGACCTCTCCCCAAGAACCAATCACAAGATTATTTCGTGAGACTATTTCGTGACATCTCACCTTATGAATTTCCTCGACTAGAAGGCTTTCTTAAACAATATATGAATTAAATCTTAGTAATTTTCTTCAACCATGACCCATATCCTCAGTATCATAGCTATCTTTCAAGCTTTTCATGATCTACTAGCTTGATTACGTGATCTCTCTACCATTATGTGATTTGTGTGACCACTTTAGGGTCACATAATCACATGTCTTATAAAAAAATCACACAATCATGAGATTCCTCATGGTTCATGAAATTCATGAGGTCTCTATTGGTCATGAAATTTATAAGACCCATATCAGGTTATATGATCATAAATCCTTTCATGGATCATGGGATTACTATGCTTCTTTTGTATATGTTCACCTCTTCTGGTAGGATTTATAACTCATATAAATGTTCTACTTGTTTTCATATAGATGGATTCAAATTCTCAAACATCTTCCCTCACATCCATCTAGAGGGAAATGATTGTTGAGAATCCAAATGTTGACCTGTGGTATTATGTAAGCTATGAAAAAAGAGTCTTTGAAGGAGATTATCCAACCTAAACTTTAGAGATATCCCCGAAAAAATTGGATTCCTTTGTAAGGGTTCTATCTGCTAGATGATTCTGCCATTCCCTCTACTAATTACAATCTTCCCTATGGATAGGTTTCATATTCCCATGTCTGTATTCAAAAAATTATTTTCAATGATAGTCAATTAGTACTAGTTTGGTACTATGGGTTTTCCTACATGTGGTAGAAATCCCCTCAGGGTCCCAATGGTTGTGATATTTTACATCCTCCAATTGCACAAAGTTATTAAATCTTACATGTGTCATCCTTGAACACTCTTTGAAGCAGTTGGAGCTCTAAATGGGACTTATGACCTAGCGGTAACTTTTATGACAACCATTATGGGTTAGGCATAGATTATTATAATTCCATTACTAGCTATATGTTATACATAATTATAAGGTTTCATAAATTTGTCATCTTATTTTATATTATTAGTCAAAATATCTCAAAGAGCTAATCACCCACTAGTATATGAGAACTAATTTCTTATGTTTTACCCATGGATTTTTAGGGTCTACCTTTGGGGAATTTACTAGATCAAAGGGATATCTCTTCTTGGAGGTATGATGAAAATCTTCCCCTTATGGATGTTTAGGATGACCTTGAACAAACTTCTATCTTGAAAAGGGTAATTCTTACCATTAATAAAGGGTAGTTAAAGATATAGATGAAACTTCGCTTGCTATTTTCCTTAAGGACCAGATCAACATCTTCGTAGGTCATAGTGGGACCCAGCCAACTGATTTATACCCTCATCAGTTACCTTCCCAAAAATTTCATGACAGTGAGGGATCTTATTGGGAATTCCTTGAGGATGGGTAGTATGCCTCATGAGGATATCGATTGAGACCATAAGTATCCCCAAGTCTTCATATATAAGGGTTTTATACATCTTTTTGAATAGATATATTTTTCTGGTTGGGAGCACACGCTTGGAAATTAGAGTGGGAACATTGGTAATGGAATCTCAACTTGTAGAGGGGTGGCTTATTAACCTAGCCATACCGACTCTCACTCACTTTTATCATCTCCTTGGATATATCCAACAAGGAAACAAACACTATAGTATTGCAAACCTTTCCTATTCTTATTCGGCTAGACAGAATAGAATTTACACTATTATAAATATCATAATACTATTGAAATTTGTGATGATTTATTTCATCCTCAGAAATTGATTTTATTTTGAGTTGAGTTGATTCCACTAGGATCTAATGAGGTTATTGACATGTTGAGTCAGCCTAATCGTTTCAACTTCTTGCCCTACCCCACACCAGATGGGATAATTCCTGATAATGGTAATGGCTCTCTTGATGAGAGGTTGTATAAAATATCTATTCATGATGGGGTTCTTATGGACCATATTGATGATATGAATATTTTTGAGCCATATACCCCCTATCTATTCACTCTCTAATTTGGATGCATTCAAAGGGTTTTTTCTCTCTCTTTAGCTGGCATGAAAGGAGAATGACACATCAATATTATTTTAAAATTTTGTATTGTATTTGTGAATGAATACAAAAACTATGAGATTATTATTCCTCTTATTGGAACCCCAGTCTCTCTATCTTACAATTATTCCCGGGCTTGGTTGGAAGCTTACCTAGTTGGTGTTCTGAATAGATTAGTTTGTCAAGTAAAAAAAAACCTATGCTTCTCTAAAACCCCTATCAGTAGAAGCCATGGATTTGATTGAATGATTGAGTGAGAATTCAATGAAGAATCATTATCCATGCAATGAACATCCTATTAGTAAGATAGAATTTATTGAGAAAGTTGGTCCTTAAATGTCAGTGATGGATGATACATCATTTGAGAGAAGATCACATGAAACTGCTTCTCTTGAATCTTCGTCAGCTCATCTAATCTTTCATATTTCTGAAATACCAACCCCAATAGTTTTAGATGACCAAGAATAACATAGTCTAATATGGAAGTATAATTGTACCAGGATCACCAAGAATCCCTTATAGATGATTCAAGAACAAGAGCAATTACATCCCTGAATTTTTCATGATTTGGGGGAGATGGCTTTTACCACCATCCATTATATGATATAATGCATCAAATCCTCCTAACCCGACAAAAACTATTTAATATTTATAAGTACTTATGCAGTTTTGATGATAAAGGTTCTTTGGACCATTCAGTAGTGCAAGTGACAGAGGTTCTTGTGTAGAGATGTCAAACAACCTCTAATATATACACTAAGATGGATATCTTAACTATAGAAACAGAAGAATATTAAACACATGCAGATGAAACTAGATCCCATATTCTGATATCATCATCTTTATTGGAGACTAATCATAATGGAGTTAAAGAGTTATATTCTTTTATTGAGCCTCTTCATCCTAATGTGATTTAAGAGGAGGTGGAGTGAAAGACACTTCATAATTACATTGATACCTACCACCAAAATTTGGCTAATTTAGAAAATTTGTAGAATCAGATTTTATTATGATCTACCCATGGGAATATATGTTCTCACTTTTTTTAAAACTTTTAGTAAAGACTTCCGAATGTGAAGATTCCTCCTTTTGAAAAACATCAATGCAAAAAATCTTATGTCCTTTACCTGTATTTATATAGTTCTGTTTTATTCATGATATGCACAATTTTTTATTGGTCTGATGTCGAATGGATCATCTATGATACCCATTATTTTCATGATACCAAGTAAACTCAAATTCTTAGATTTTAATGTTTAAATCACAATAGATTTCTCTTGATAAATTCTCATGAAATTCCCACCGACATGAGATTCCTCATCGATGTACCTGCTCTAGTTTCCTTGAGATAACATGACATTTAAAAGGTTAATTTGGATTAGATATATTCCTCGATGTGTGAATGATATAACTATTTTTGAATTCAATGAAATTAGAGAGCATATCTTGATTTTTATAGGGACAAATAATGATCCCTTTATGTTTTATATCTTTTTATTTCATATCAGCCAAATTATTTCCAAAGCATCATATATAAGAAATATTAGAATATATGGAAACATATTTTGCTAAGGCATCCCTCTTATGGGTTTTTATCCTAATTGGTTTTTTTCATTTTCATTGTACGAGTTCTCAATATTGGTTGGATCACACAAAGTGAGTGTCCAGTGAAAAGAGAATCTACTTTCACTCATGGTCCCCTTTGGGGGTTCTTAACCTAGGGAGCATTGTTTCTCTTTCCATTGGTTGTTTTAGGGTCTTTCAAACTATATCATTATTATTATATAATTTAAATTCTTATATATCCAAAATCTATTTCTAGTAGTGTACTATTCTCAATTTTATGTTCTCAATGATGTTTTTTCATCATACAGTAAAGAAATTTTCCATGTATTTTAACATCAAGTGGTAAGGACATATTCCATGAAGTTTAACATCATTCATTAAGGAAATATATCATTTAGTGTAACACCATGAGGAAAGGATGTGAAATTTTATTTACATTAAATTATTTCTAACAGGATATGATTGATGAATATATAATGGTGTAGAAAATTGGTGGATGACCCAAAACACCCTAAGGTGCTGAGTTCCACCATGGTGTTATTAGGGCTCATGAGGATTGGATTTCCTTTCTTGAAAGGAGGATATTACTCTATTTGGTAGGTGAAATCCATTATTTGTTTCTAGAATAGTTAGAAAAAGGTGTCCCCATTATGTTACAAGGTTCATGAAATATTTTATAGATGGTATTGATGGATCGTAAAATATAAGGGAATCTAATTCCACCTGGATAGTTGGAATATGGGACATGAAATTCATTGGTCTAGAAGTTTAAACTGATGAATATGGAATCAAAAGACATGCCAGTGATGACCTCAAACACCCTAAGGTGATAAGTTCTTCCACAGTGTTACCAAGGATCATGGGGATTATATTTCCTTGATTGTAAGGAGGGGATGCCTCTAGTTGGTAGGTTAGAATCCCTTATGCATGATCCCATAGGGATTACATACATAGTCAAGTAAAGGTGTCATTTCTTTTTTCCAAGGGCCATGAAATATTTGTGAAGACTCAAACATCTAAAAGATTATGTGGGGTATGGGTAAAATATCTATACAGGATGGGTTTTTAGAACCCTATGTCAGTTTGTTTTTATGTTGGAAGGCATAGGCCCTACACTATGTGGTTTCAAGTCATGTGGTATGGTTTATCAAAAATTTTGGGCATGGAGTGTCACATTCGAACCTTATCAAAAATTACAACACTTGTTGATGTAATGTGTAGGATTTTAAATCGCCTTGAATAGTCTGGTTATGGTGATTGTAAGTAGTGGTCTAGGAATATCCAAGTGAACTAGTTGTGGTGGCTGGTGGGTACCGGTCCACCATTGGTAATGGAGGGATCCTTTAAAGTTCCATGAGACCAGGACTATAACTCCTAGATTTAAGGGGGGTTTCATGGGATCCAAGGGTCTGTTTGGAGGAAATTGTCCTTATCACCACTTTTTAAAAAATAATACCCAAGAGTAAGGAATCCCAATGTCTATGGGGTTCTAAGAGAAGGATACCAACTTGAGGTACTGGTTGTGTTAGCTCGTATATCAAAGGAACGAAGGTGGTTTATGAAAAGTGTAATATTCTAAAAGGCTTAAAGAACCCTAGAAGATTTTTCTCCACCTATTGGACATGTTATCATAGTGAGGAGATGTGATAAACCATTAATCTAACTTTTTCATAGAAAATAGGGTCCAACAAGCATGGTTCAGTTATTAATAGGGACGCAAATTGGTATCTATGAACTCTATGCATCGTTTATTTATGATCAAAATTTTTTATAAACTCCAGAGATAATGATTTTAGTGAGTATAGACATTAATGTTTCTCAATATTCCCTTTAGGGTTTTTAACCTGACAATTTTTATGTCTCTTTAATTAAAACTTTTAAGGTCTTATGATTTGGGCCATCAAAGTATAAAGTTTAATGTTGTAAAACAATAACCAATGTGCATTCAGTTTAAGGTAATGATGCACATTGAATAGGTATGAGGGGAATGTAACACAAAATACTAATCAAGATAGTTAGGGTCAATATTAATCCAACATCATTTTGTGTGGTAGGTTAAAATTTTGTAAATCATAGATTATGTTTCTCATGCCATAAGTAATGATATGGGAAAATCATGTCAAGGATAACCTAGAACACCCTAGGGTACTAATTTATACCATAGGGATGTCAGACTCATGAAGATTATAAATCTGTACCAATAGAGGAAATATGTCTCTAACTAGTAGTCCAAATACCATATTCATTTCTTACATGTACAAACAAAATAGATCTCATTTACTTCCCAAGGGCTGTGAAAGGTTTATAGAAACCCAAGGTGCTCCAGGAATGAAGTATAATTTATGGTTTTCATGGATTAAAAAAATGAAGAATCCCCCCATACTCTGGTTATCCAGGGTTAGTTTCTTATGGTATTTTAATAAGGAAAGATGATGTGTGATAGTATGCGCATTTAGCATTATATAGTGGGTACATATTTGTTTTGCAGTTTAACATCAAGCAAAAATGATATTTTTTTTCCAGTTTAATGTCGTGTGGTAAAGATGTTTTCCTTGAATCTTAACGTTATGCTATAAGGACATGGAAAATGATATGAAAATCATGTATGATATCATTACGGACACTTTAAACTGGTCTGGTGTATTTATATTTTGGAAATATCATTTATCCATGCATAGGTTTATTAGTTGGTATCCATATTTAAGATCTCTTATTGTGTAGATTTATCACATGTAATATAAATCCATTTCTAGATCTAACTCATTCATAGGTAAATAATTATTGTATGAATCAACCCTATTTAAAAATATTTATATGCTAATTTTATGTGTTGGATTCCCTAGGTTTCTCTATGCATGTTGTAACAGAAGGAATATTTCCATAATCAACTACTTTATGGATATCCTTCTATGTGAATATAACTCGTATGCATGGGATATAATTGGGAGTGATAGAGATGCAAATATGGGCCCAAAATAGAGGATATTATCATCACTATGTATCCTGTTATAGTCATAATTAATCCAAATGTAGTGCTCAGATATCTCCTTGCATAGGTATGGGCCGTATATATAAGAGGTTAATTTTTATCATCAATGTTGTGGTTGGACCCATGATTGGAGATCAAGGAATCACTATGTTTCTTGTGAAAGAAGGAATCAAGCCACACATAGTTCTTTCATGAGAAATCCATATTTAGGTTTGACCCATATAAAATGGAGGGGACATTTTTATGTTTATTTTTATAGTTAGACCTAGGATTGGGTATTTGGGAATCACTACATATCCAGTGATGATGGGAATAAATCCACATATATTTTATGAATAGGAAAATATCCATATAGGTTTGGCCCATACAAAAAGGGTGAAATTATTCTCATTGATTGTTATTGTGGTACTCAATATTGGAGATCTAGGTGTAACTACCTATAATTTTATGAATGGAATCAAGCAACATGTTGTTCTTAAACATGAAATTCCCCCTGAAAGTCTGACCCATACGTAGAGGGAGGAATTGATCATATTGATTATTATGGATAGACCCAGGATTAGAGATCTGTGTGCCACTATTTATCAAGTTATTATAAGAATCAATCCACACATAGTTCTAGAATTAAGGTGTGGTGAGAGAGAAACAAAAATTATAGTGTTCCTCTCAGGTGAGGTCCATAGTAATGCAAAGTTTTATGTCATACATGATACATCGACCATGTAGTTTAAATTCATGTGGTAGGGACATATGGTGTTAATTTTAAGGCATTTTTGTCAAGATCATTCTAACTCAATCATTAACTGGTATGTACTGATCATATGGTGATGCCTTTACAATAATTTCTAAACCCATGTGATCTATGATACATGTGAGAAAAAAGGAATGGAAGAATATTATTTCACCACAAAGAGGTAATAAAAATAAAATACAAGGGAATTTTGATCATGTGGTGTCTAGGAGAAGATATAGGATATGTGTATCTCTACTTATTACATTTGAATGAGAATCAATCCATACATAGTTTTGGAAAACTATGCATTTTAATGTTATGTTGCGAGGAAGAAGGTTACCTGATATGAAAAATAATATTTCAAACCATATAAAGTTTTTCTACATGTTCATGAAATCATATTTTGAGAGTAATTCCATGTTTTTGATATGGGGATTCCTGATATGGTTTCCCAAGGCATCATATTCATGGTACACAAGGTAATACTACATCTTAACATCATGTATTGAAGATGTTTCCACACAGTTTAATATATTTTGACCATGTCAAATATATTGTGGCTGGACCAAGGATGTGAGATATGGGAGCCACTATGAATCCTTTGATTGCAGTAATCAAGACACGCATAGTTCTCAAAAAGTTAAATTCTTGATGTGGATCTGAATCACATGCAGGTATGGGGAACTTCATTTCTCTTTCACGCAGGTCTAGATAATGTGTAATGATTTATCTATGATGTAATGATTTCCATGAAGTTTAAAAGTCCTATGGTAAGGGAAAATGGAATATTTTAGTTTTATGTCATATGAATAGGACCAATCATGAAGTTTAGCATCATGTCACCAGAATGATTTCATTTCAGTTTAATTTCACATGTTTAGGAAATAGAAAACTTTGACAATATCCAAGAAATGTATTTCTTCAAAAACCTCGCATTGGTTGGGGACGTGATGTGTTCCCCATCCATTATGGACAAATGAGTATGCTCTATTGGAATTGACCTTATGTTTGATGTATGTACCTTCTCATTTGGGTTTCAACATTGATGGTTTCATTCCTGGTAATGTTGGGGTTCTGAGAGACAATACTTATTCTCATCAAAGGAAGGAATGAAGATGAACCTTTTTATTGAAGGCTTATGTGATCCTATTCTAATGAACTTTTAGGTTATTTAATGTATGCAAACTTTTATCATCTAGACATTCCAACTCATATGCCAATTTTTTGATTTCTCATCATCTAATAGTTATCCATAGATAGCTATTTGAAGTGAAGAAAACTGGACTTCTATGAGAAATAATACCTCAGTTGTTTATACTAATGAATATGGATTTTCTTATGTAGTAGTGCACATAGTGGTATGGTGGGACTATAAATCTTGGAGGGGCTTCTCTGGAAAATAATTCTTGTCCTTATCTACCATCATCTTAAGTATGATTTGTAGAGTGTTATTAAAAACATATATCTGACTATTTCTAATGAATAATAGTGGGATGAATGGTTAGACTCGATGTTGTACTCCTAGTAAAATTTATTCAACTTGGTTGACCAAAAGTTGGTGTCATTGCCCTAAATATCTTGTGAGGAATTATGAGTCTAATGATGATGTTGAAAATTATGAATATAATGATATTATTTGTCCCGAATTTCTTCAGGTGTATTTCCATGGCCCATTTGGAAATGAAATTAGAAGCAATAAGGATATACTTAAACTGCCTAGTTGTAGCTGTGGGATATGGCCCCACAATATCCATTCCCCATATAGAAAATGGCTAAGAATATTGGTCTATATTTAGAAATTATGGGGATTTATGGATGAATTTTGAAAGGATATTCTATGCACAACATTTCTTGGTGAATTATACACGGTCTTGTATCATTATTTTTAGTGGTAATCAAGCCTCCTGATTTGGTGGCAGAGCCTAGTCCCAGATTTATGTACACCAAAATATCCTTCATGGAATTATTTAATGATGGCAGAAATCTCTCATTTTTCTATTCATCTAAGGGGTATTCTATTAAATCCTCATTTGTAGAGGTATTTTTTCTCATTTGGCCAATCTCGATGGGTAAATATCAATGATTGACATCGAGTCTGATCCCTTATGGCTTGGTGCATTGGGAGAGTCCCAATTTGGAGATAATTAATTATGGGATCCATCCATCCAAGGGTAGATATCAGTTAATCAAGATCTAGGGATTTGTTTATTAGATTAATTTTTTCTATGTAACAAAATATGTTCTATGATACCATCCTTCAGTTTATTATGTGGAATACCACCTCATCCTAATATGGGTCAGCCAAAAGTATATCTACACTATCTATTTCATAACCATGATCATTTTGTGATTGAAGTACATGATACATAGTTGGTTTAAAAGGGAACTATTCTATCAGTGCTACGATGTAGCCAATGAGAGGGTATAATTCCTCCTTTTTAATGGTGTATTCTCTATTGATTTATTTTATCACTAGATATAAATCCCCTTTGATTTTCAGGTTGGATATTTTTAGTTTTAGGTCCAATTCCAAGCCATCCATGAGGGTTTGGTAATCGAACTCATTATTAATTTAGACTTTGTACAACGAGATGGTGTAGGGAAAATTGATTTGTCTAAAGAAACAAATAAAATATCTAAACCAACCTGATTGATATTTGGGTTTTCTAGACTCTTGCTGATAATACTCTAGGAGGCACCATCAGAACACTAATACATGTTCAGGGAGTGTCATGGGAATAAAAAACCTCTTCATATGCAAGTTTGGTGTCCACAGGTGTAATTTCTGGGGTGGTATGTTCTGTAAGAAAATTATCCAGGTCTTACCCTTTCACTACTTTCTAAAACAAAAACTAGATGTAAAATTATTGTAGAATAACCGCCCATAATACTAAATTCCTAGTCACTATAGGACATCCAAGGATATACTCGGTTGAGTCAATATAAGAGACCATGTTAACTTTGTGGTGCTTCATGTAATTCTTCATCTTTTTCACTATAAATATGGACGCGGGGAAGTTATTCTTAATATCAAAATGCAAGGTATCAGTACCCAACATTGTTTGACTAAGGAAGTAAATACTATTTTCATTCCCTATATCATTTTTCTATGTGTGGATATCACCAAGTGATTGTTCAAGGGTATCCACATATAATGTGAGTGACTTTACTTCCACCAGCAACATCAATACCACTGGGTGTATAAAATACTACTTGTGTCTCTCAAATGAATCTTGTAAGTCCTTATCCAATCAGTATCTAAATCCATTTTTCATTAAGTTATTGATGGGGAGATATTTTTCATCCAGGTTATGTAACACCCTGAGATTTTATGAATTATTTTTTAAAAAAATAATTTAATCTTTTTGATATTTTTCATTTCAGAAAACACTAAAAATATTTTATTTTATATTAAATAACTATGTCTTGATTGAATTATAACAAATATAATATTAATTTTTCACTACAAACAACATAAATTTTAGCTTTTTCTACAAAGAACACCGATGTTAGCTTACGTTACATGCAAGACTAAGTTTTTACCGCCTTTTAAGGGTGCACCTATTTTAAAAAATTTAATATTTTTAATATTTTATTTTTCAAAATAAACTTTATTTTTGAATTATGAATATCATAATTATCTTAGGTAAATTTTTTTTGATTTTTTTTGAATCTTCATTTTTTGGATGAATAGTGAAAAATAATGTATTTTAGTTAAAAACTACCTCTTCGTTTAAATAATTATTAATGTTAAATTATATTTTAAATTGATTTATATAGTCAAAATAGATCAATTATAAAAATATTATTCCAATTTATATCATCAAAATCATTTTTATATTGAAATTAGATATAAAAACTTATTGAACTTTTGAATGTGTTAATTAAAAAACCTGCTTTCTCACCACATTTGCAGGATTAGCGTTAAACATAATTTTTTCACTTATTTGAGTTGAATTTTAAAAAACCAACATAAATAGATTTAATAAGTATTATATTTTTTTCTAATAATATCAACTTGGTTTTTGACGAAAAATATTAGTAAAAGTGATTAAAATTAATCACATCGATTAAGGTAAGAGTAAGAATAATTAAGGACTAAACCTTATATATATGGATCAAAATGACCTGGAAACTTATGAAAACAATATGGATTCTAATAATTAGTCCATATCCCGTATTGGTTATAATTTTAAGTTTTATTATGACATTCTTAAATGGAACTACCCTATATGAAAGTTTAAGTAAGGAAAAAAGACCAAAAGGGATCTTTCCTTACATTTAAATTTAATAACACTTTGAGATATGTAACAAACACCATATTATCGGTTAAACATATCATTTTGAAATATAAATGGGTTATTTTTACCATAATAAATGATCAATAATTTTTAGATATGATTTAGTAACTTAAAATGATTATGAAACGACAATATAATGACTATTTTGTTAATAATTAACTAAAATAAATGATACTATAAAAGTTAAAAGTGAAATATATTGATTGAATTATTGTATATAATTATATTTTTAGATAAATATATCAAGTTAAATAGATTTAAATTCAATATATTTTAATTAAAATATTTTTTTGATATTTTAAAATTAAAATTAAATAAACAATGTCAAAAGTGACATTAATGTTATTTTATAATAAATGATATTTTATTATGTGATTTAAAAATAATTAAAAACTTATATTATTCCAGGTGAATTGTAAGTGAAATTAAATTTTAAATATGGTATATTAATATAACAATTTATCTTTTATAATTAACATATTGACCCATATATTTTTAAAAAAATTAACATGATCCGGGTTTAAGTAGTGTTTTTGGGCGTCACATGCGTTTGTTTTAAATTAATTTCCAAAACCGATGATATTTTTATTTTAAAAATTAGACATAATATTAATGTTTCAATTTATATATATATTCTAATAAATATCATTTTATTTTACTCCTAATGGTTAAATTACCTAGGTTATAAAACTAGAAGTGGTAATAAAAATGAAAATGATAAAATTAGGGAATCTTATAAGTTAAGGAACAAAATTATTAAAATACACATATTTTTGTGTTGTGGAGGTATGTATAGACCATTATTTCCCGTTAAAAATTTATTTTTCAATTTTTAGGAACATATGGTATGTTATACCTCCCATTAATGAATACCTTATGGTATGTACAAGAGTGCCACTCCCCTTCCACTATAAAAAGGCAAACACTCTCCCTCTTCATCACACATCTCAAACCGCTTAGATTTTGCCAATATATGATCAATAAACATCACAAAATCCCTCCCTAAATCTTATAAGACTACTATTGGGCAGAAATAAATCTAAGTAATCCTTTTGGCCCAAACCAAAAGGAGTTACCCGATTAAGATGTAACATCCTCTCCCATGATCCTGTCTTTTATTTTCTTTCTCCACCCACTACACTCTCTTTATTCCATGATTGTATAAAAAAACCATTATATTCAATATAATAGGATGTTTTATGCTATGTTTTTGACCTACACTTACACACACATCAATCTAATGGGTAAAAAACATATTGTTTATGTATATGATGAATTACCACCTCACAAAACGGTGATTGTTCAATTTTCCTTACCACCTATCATGGTAGAAATTATGAAGGATATTTTATTTATATATGTTATATATTATATTTATTATGCCTTTAATATTATTTAATCCTTTTAAAAAACTTATCTTTATACTCTCTATTTTTTTAAATATGATAATTTCATTTGAGAGAGTGTGGACTACTTCCCCCTCAAAGCGATGTAATTCGTTCACACTCTACGTGGAAGGCATTAAGGATGGTTTTATTGAACTTATATTATATATATGATATAATAATGATACTATAATAATTATATATATATATATATATATATTTCATTTACCTTCTTTATTTCAATACGATAATAAATACATAAACAACGTTAATGTGTACGTACGACTTACCGTCTTCCATTTCATAATTATATATTATAGAAATTATTATTATAAAAATATACTAATTATAACTTATATTAATATAATTATTTACATTCTATAAATCTTGATATAAGTATAAGGACCAAAGATATAACAAATTAAGACACATGCAATGAACAAAGTGGATATTACCCGAAGTAAAACCTTAACATAGGATTGTTAAGATGAGGATAATATAAGGTCATAATCAAACATCATATGGTATTTTATATAATAATATGTTTCTTTTAATGATTTATAATATATTTATATTTATTATACATGTGTTTTGAATGAGTACAATGAGATTCAAGACACAAGGTGTGGGGATTTCATCTCACTTTTTATTTCCATGAGATACATGATTTATTCACCACCCGTTCCTTTTGTGTGGTGTGTATACTATCCATGGATGTGTTAAATTATTATTAAACTTAAATTTATATGTTTTTAAATATCTATTATATGATATTTATTTCATGTTATTTATGTTTAAAAAGTTACCAAATCGGTTAGATATTTTTGTCACAGTTTACATTTATTGAGACACATCCCATGTTATGCACCAATATTTTCATATGAGGTGTACATACATCATTTTTAATGTTATATAATAAATCTCATTCATTTAATTATATTTTATCTTTCATTTAATTTCACTTTATTACATGGGGAGTATGGTTCAAAGTTACCAAGTGGTAAGATTTTATTAAAACAATCTCATCATTTTTAGATATCTTTAATGTTTATGCTTCTTTTGATGAAATATTATGATCCATGCCTGAAATATAACTAATGAATATTATTATCCTATGATTATTCATGGTATATTCATTTATTGGTACCATATTTTACAATTAGTTACATAATATAGTTAAGAATATGTTTTTATGAAATCTCAACTTTACCCTCTCTTCGGTCGAAAATTTGTGTTCCTTTAAAACCATGTTTTCTAAAAAGTGCTTCAAAGAATATTATAATAATATATTACGATCATTAAAATAAATTTTTACTATTTTTATCTTTTTCCAGTGTTTTTAAATTAATCTTCTTGTCTCTTTTTAAATTAGTTATTTTTAAAACTTTTTATCGTGCAAAAGGAATGTTCTTTTTACCTCATAAGATATATATAAATTTTTCTGGCATCAATTATTTGATTCTTTATTTTCATTTTTAAAAGGTTAATTTTTATGAAATTTTGTTAAAATATATTTTAAAATAAATATTTTTCAAATCTTTTCTAAAATTATTTTAAAGTTTTAAAATAAAATTGTTTCAATTTTTTCATGGTATCTTTATATGTTTTTAATGAAAAAGGTTTCCAATAGGTTTTATAAGATTTATTTATAATATTTCAAGTTTATTTTGAAGAAAATGGGTTTCAAAAGTTTTTTATGTTATAAAGATCTTTTTTTCAAAGAATAAAGTATATTTTTACAATAAATTCATTCAAAATATCTTTCAAAGTTATTTTCCATCTAAGATGACATTAGTTGATGTTAATCATGATCTAATATGAGATTATCCAAAGGTTACATTTACATTATTTCTCTAAATGGTATATGTTTTGACTGAATGTTGTTTATGAAACCCATTCCTCTTTCATAGGTTATATGATTTTGAATCCCTTTCCCCACCCATGGGTTTTATACTTTTGAAACCCGCTTATTTTCATGGGTTATGCTTTCATGAAGTGATTATGAAACATATCTCTATCCATAGGTCATGTTTCGATGAAATGTTAATGATACCCATTTCATTTCATGGGTTATGATTTGAAGATTATAAAACCTATCTCTTTTTTTGGGTCAGTATATGATTAATGTTTTATTTTATAGAACATGTATGAATGATGATATTATGAGATGGGTAGAACTTATATCCTCATCTAATGAATTGGGTAATGATAAAGGTTTTATGAGCTCAAATGGTATACAGGAAGGAATCTCAGCCCAAAATAATAGATTACATGGGAGGAAATACCAATACCAAAATAAGAGGGTACAGATGAGGATATACCAAGAAAAAAACAAGATGGTACATGGGAGGACATCCCAATCCCGAAACAAGAGGGCACATGGGGGGACATCCCAAGCCCGAAATAAGAGGGTACAAGGGAGGACATCCCAAGCCCAAAAAATAGGGTAAACCGGAGGGCATACCAAGCCCGAAGTAGGTACACGGGTTATTATCCCAATCCTAATATATTACAAAGGTCTTTGTAGGAAGCCTTGATATAGGGTTTTTATATGAATATGTGGTTTACACAATTCCATGTTTTATTCATATGATATCCTTTCATGAATAATTCCCTTAATTCTCTTATGATCTATGTCATATGAACTACCAATATTTGTTATGGTCTCTAATATGAAGGGTATGATATTCAAATGTTATGCTTAATTTCGATACCCTTTTTCATGTTATGATTTCTCATTTCCTTTATTTACCCTTACTAGTCATCTGAGCTCACCCCTTTATTGTGTTTCCTTTCCTTAGGTTATAAAGAATGGTTTTAGGTATAAGTACTAAAGGTGGAGATCTTTATTGGAGTTTTTTTAGATCTTTCACTAGGATATAAGATTTTTTTTCATGTTTCCAAATACACTAAACTATTACGGTACATAGGCATGTATTTTTTTAATATACTGAATATTACTATAAAATTATCTAATATCCATGTATGATACGCCTGGGTCATTATATTTTAACTATGAATCATCAAATACAATCAAGGATTCCTTGGATCTACCATAGTTCTTTAAGATTTCGAGGGGGTGACATTGCTAAAACATCACTAGTTTTTTTTGGGTTGGCCTCAATTATGTAGTGTCTTATTGTGAATCCATGTAATTTACCTGAAATTAACCTGAAAGTAAACTCTATCATATTCATCTCCAAACTATGCCACCAAAACATGCCAAATATTGTTCAAAGGTATGTGAAGTGGTCACATCGCTATTAGGATATATCCAAAAGTATTTCAATAAAAAATTATTCTATTCTTCCCATGATGGGATTAAATATATGTTGCAGTGAGCATTGGAAAGTATCTCTAGCATTCTTTAATCTTAAGTTCATGACCTTATAATAAAAGATCCCCTGAGGTGCTCTGAAATTAGTTTCTTGCTTATCTTCTAGGGCCATATTTATTTGATTATACCTTGAATACCCATTCATGAAGGAAATGTATTTTAATCTTATAGTTGTATCGATCAAGAGTTATGTGACTATCAGTAGAAAATTTTATATCGGGCAGTGTTGATTAAGGTCTTTGTAAAAAATGCAAGCCATAATATGCCTATTATTTTTCTTTACATAGAAGATACTTTTGATAGATATTGGGTATTGTAATTATCATAATTTTTGTTATTTGATAAACTTGTCAACTTATAATTCCACATTAGTATCATGGGAAGGGTGAATGAGCCTAGATTACTTCCGGAAACCTCAATGGTAATGAGGTAAACCTAGATAGTGCGTAGACACATTAGGGTTCCACCTGATCATGTTTTTATAATCCCAAGAGAATAGATATCGACATTTATTTATAAATAGAATGTATATATCATGTTCCTCAAGATGCATGGTGGAACTAATCTATATAGGTCATGGGTCTTAATTTATTCCCAGATTTACCTACTTGAGCTCAAAGATGGTGTTATATATTCCTTACTCAAATGAGGGAGCATCATTCCTAAGGTCATCCTCTTCTTCCTCCACCTCAGAGTCTGTGGATAAATTTTCAGACATTGTAGGTAATCAGAGTGAATATTTGTCATTATCAAGGTGAGTGAGGCCATAAAAAGAGACATTGTCATCCCGAACTACCATAGTCATTTTAGAGAGACTTTAAATCTGGTTTTTTCTATTATACTATCATGGGATGAAGGATGATCTTTTATATCTGGGATTAAGTCTACTAACTCGATCAGGTTTATGGGTATCACATAATCACCATCAATCATCCTCCAAGGATTCATAGATGAGGTCCCTAAGACATTGGCGATTTTAACTTACATATCCTCATCCACCATTGTTTTTTTAATTCCATTTTATAGAAACATATCTCATAATATAAGTATTCTTATGACTCAAAGGGGGATATGTCATTATATAGTGTATTGGACTTCAAATTGATTGGGTGTTCCAAAAACTAGTGAAATGTTAATAGTATAACCACATTTTTGTGAAGCCATGGTATTCATAGTAGGACATAATATATGGAGTCTTGATGGATAACCATCAAATTGACATTATATATGAGATCCCAAAATCTATCCTTGATCATGATCTTCCCAAGAGGTATTTTATGACTCTAATTGTACCATTTAATGATTAGCTTTGTAAGAGATATACCCCCTCACTATATCCAAAAATTTGAAGGCTCTGAATCAGGATGAGGTTGATCCCAGACTATTTTCAATCAGAGCCCTTCATATTTTGATAGTGTCAAGTTTACCTAAAATATATAAGGGCCTAATATTTACCTAGATGACTATTTCCTAATCCTATTTTCTAAATGAGACGTGGACATGTCATTTTTACAGTATAGTATCTACTTGATAATCCTCAGTTATAATGAATTTTTCCTAAAATAGCCATGGGATATACAGGTCCTCAATGAGTGCATATCTGGGTTCTTTTGAAATATGGATGGAATATATGATTCAAATATGGGTTGAAACAACTTCTAAATATTTTATAATGCCTTAAGTTTGTGATATATGTCTATGCTTACAAAGGTGGGGTTTCTCCATATTATGTGGTTTAGGAGAGGAGGTGTTTGGGATAGTCAGGTCTGGTTCTTGAGTAGAGTTCAGGGAAGAATCTACTTCTTGTGGTGTGGGTCACACCATCCTTTTACTTTGTTTGTGATGATTAGATAATCTCACCCCCACTAAGTGGTTGTGTAAAATTACAGGGTTTGGAAGACTACTAGGGGGATTTGGGACACCTAATTGTTTTTATTGGTCTTTATATAGTCATTTCCCATGGTTATCAGCTATATATATCCTATTTGGGTATTTTACTGAGATATTGGGTCCAACCATGTCTGTGATATCCCCTATATCCTCGGATCCTACTCCTTGAGCCTCTGGATCCCCGATTAGGAATAGGTCGCTCATACTTGGAGACATATTCTTCATCAAAGAAAGAATATTTTAAGTGAAATACGTTAACATAAAAAATGATAATATCTTTATTTGATGGGTATTACATTGGGCGTGGAAGCTCTCATGATCCATATGTAGAAAGAAAGAGGTTTGAAAGATTCAAATATTATTTAGGAACTAAATATGACTCTTCATCTTTTATCTCTCCTAGTGTCTGATGATTATTTCCACCTCTAAGAGGTCAAATCGATGTCACCTACATAGGTGAAGGGATAATTATTAGTTTTCAAAGATTTTCCCTAAGGGTGTAATGGTATTTTTGAACTATTTTCAATTCATCTAGTTATTAGACTTCTTACCATGATAGGTTGGAAATTCATTCCAATCACCAACTTCTTATGTATGGGTGATCGCTACCCAAGTCACATATACTGGGGAATTTTCCAACATTACATATCCATAATAAACTGTGTTTTAGAGGAAGCATTTGAAGACAAATAAATACTATGTGGTGTGACCCAGCCTCTTATAGAAAGGGTAGATATCAGGATGATCAGAGGTTGGCCTCATTGGGCTTCCTCAGCTATGGTACCTTGAGTAGGTGATTTTCCATGACTATAAGAAAATAACCAGGGACTTGCTGGTTTCATACGGAATATTCATTATTAATTCATTCCTCAAATCATGGGTGACCATGATCCCATTTTTCTTCTGGTTGAGGGTGATTTTTTTGAGGCTACTCAATAGAATATGTTGGATGATTTGGGGTTGGCCTGGGTGTAATGTCCCAACCCGGATGCTACATGTCGGTGCCTCGAGCCGATTCACCATTTGAACTCAGGCGCACCTCCCCCTAGCCCAAAGGATTCCAACTAAAATTGAGCGTGTAATATAGATATCACAGGGAGACTATAAACACTTTATCAAATTGAAAAATAGTAGGAATAAATAAACAATAGACAACTAATGATAAACAACATACATAATAATACCACAACCAATAAAAACTAGTATTACATGATAAACCAAAATGAGAAAACAATATCCCGACCAAATTAGTAGATATTTCATGCCATATATATGTCAAGTGTCAAATGAAAACCAAAAGTAATGATATAATGAAGACTCCCAAGAGGGTCCTGATACCATGTCCAGTTACCTCATCTATCCTCTATCCAAACCTATCCATCTAACGTAGGGAACTTTCACTTATCCTATCCTGAAAATATGAAGTCTATTCGGGTACCAATCAGGTAGCCCAAGTAGGGCATGAGTGAAAATCAGTTGGCCACCACCAATGGTGTCAAAAACAATATTAAAACTATAACATTTTATTAAGTTGTATAAATAATAAAATACAATATATAAATTAAACATTTCCACATTTCTCTATTCTTTAATTAACCCCATGTTTCCCCAGGTTCATGATGACACCTTAACCATCAATACCTACTTTGAACCATACCAGTGCCTGAACCATCCTAAAATGGATATAATATTTCATTACATAATGGGGTTTCATTAATAATATCATTCAAATTTCAAATTCAAACAATGGGGGTCCAGAGAAATAGTATGGCACCATATGGGAATTTGGAGCAGCAGTCTCTATTCCACAACTTAATGATCACATATATACATAAATATATTGGGGTACAAGAGCAGCATTCTCGCAGCCCAGGGGTATTTAGAGTATCTGTCTCTATCCCACACTCATTAATAATTATCACATATCATGGTTCAACGTTTAAAACATTTATCAATCAAACATGATACATAAATCATCATTTCATCTTATTGGCACACTACAAGGGTGGTTATCAATTTAATAATTGCATTAATCAACTAATTTAATTAACCCATTATTCTACAATTTAAAAATCAAAATATTTATCAATTTCATAATCATATGTTGAATCAATTGAATAAATAAATTTATAATTCAATTTCCCAACATGGTAATTGATATTTCACAATAACATAAAAGAATATAATAATCAAGACTACGGGATTTGATAATTATACCACCAACCTCAGGGTCATTGATGAATGCTCTCCAACCCTTAGTCCTCAATTTGATAGAGAATGGATGAAAACACAATGGGTAATAATATTAGGAAAATAAAAACCTACGATCAAGATTAACCACCAAAAATAACAACTGTCAAAAGGTTCCACGATTTCTTTAGAATAAGGAGGAAAGAAAGGAAACAAAATAAAAAATTCTTATCAGGTATCAAACACCAATCTGCAATGATCAGAGATGAAGAAATCACTCTAAAACAATTGGGAGTAGCCCTAGGGTTTAAGACCGGAAGGATACATGATGGAATGAAAACAAAAATAACTGCAAAGAATCATTAAAATTACTACCGATGAAGTTATGCAGCGTCTAATTCCCTTACACGTCATGTAATCATTTTTAGATGGTTATGTCAAAAACATTATTAGACCAGGTTAGTATTTATACTGATTAATTATTATACATTGTGTAATAAGGTTACATGACATGTATTATTTTCATGTCGTGAACCAGTACACCATGTGTAACCATTCATGACATCTGTTTAGATAAATGTACATGTCGTGTGACCTATTTACACGACATGTAAATTTTCTACTAACTGCTTTTCATCCGAAATATTCTACTTTAAAGATCTAAATCACATCTAATGCCTTAAAAACCATTTAAATTCATATCCAACCCTATAATAAATGAAAACACAAAGGGGAATGTACCTAGAAAAGGAATGGATCTTACAATCTCCCCACCTTATAACCTCTCTTCCTCGAGTTGTTCTCCCAATAATATCTAAGATCCTAAGGTAAAAGGGTCGGTCAACTGATATCATATATATGTTTCCCTCTCCCAAGTTTCCTTTTAAACACTTCCATGTTTCCACAATACTCGGATTATCAGCATGGTCTTTCCCCACAACACATTCTCACTACAATTCAAAACACGAATCAGATTCTCCTCAAAGGAAACATCGTCCTAACGCTCAACATCATCAACATCGATCACATGTTAAGGGTTAGGTTAATAGTACCAAAGTTGTGACACATGAAAAACATTATGTATAGCATTGTACCTGTGTGGAAGATCCAATCGGTACACCACCTTCTTGATTCTCTCCATAATCTCAAGAGGTATAACAAACCTTTGAGCCAATTTTCCCTACCTTCGAATCCTACAGTGGCCTAATCTAGGAAACACCTGAAGGAATACATGATCAGCCACTGTAAACTCAAGGGGTCGATGATGTTGATCATCATATGACTTATGCTTACTGTGATCCATAACTATACATTTCTAAGTCAATTGACCTTCTCTAATGTATCTTATATTAGACTCAGTCCCAACAACTCTGACTCACCGGCCTCCTTCCAGCATAAAGGTGATCTACACAACCTACCATAAATATCCTCATATGGTGCCATATGAATAGTCACCTGATAACTATTGTTATAGATGAACTCAAAGAGTTCCATGTGATTCTCCCATGACCCAAAAAATTATATAATGCATTCCCATAGAATTGTCTCTAATACTTATATAGTATGTTCCAACTACCCATCTATCTACGGGTGTAAATCCATACATAGAAATACCTACATACCTAGTGCCTTCTAAAAGCCTTACTAGATGAATGAAGTCAAAAACGAGTCACAATCTGAAACAATAATCATTAACACCTCGTGTAGATGGACTATATCCCTAATGTACAAGTATCCTAAATAATACACTAAGAAAGTATCCTAGATAGGTAAGAAATGTGCTACTTGTTTTAACTAGTCACAAGAAGTAGAGCTAAATGGATTGGAATAATGAGAGGATATGGTAGCCACCATTGGGACCAGGCACCGTGCACCTTTGTACGGGGCAATTCTAGCCGATCAGCAATGCAAGGTGGATAGATAGGTGATCAATGACGCCAAAGCTGGGGAGCGGAAGTTCTAGTGGGTTGGGCGTATGGGTCATGTAATGTACATGGTATGCCTCTGGGCCTTCCGGTCATGTATTGCAGGTCAAATGGGCCTTGTGCCTTAGGCCTATGGGTCATGTACGGGTTCTCCTTCAACCCTTAAAAGGGATATTATCCATAATAATATAAAAATAAGGCCTTCAGGCCATTCATGTAACACCTCGACCCTAGTTACCCAGAGTGGGTGCATTATTATATAACATTGGCATGATCACAAAATACCTAGTCTCTAAATACCCATTATTTTAGTATCCTTGGAAGTACTATATCCATTCATAAGTTGTACATTACATTTTAAAATGGAAAACTAAAACAACATTGTTTACATAGACCACACTCATATCCCCTCAGACAATCCCTGTAGGTCAGTCATAAAATACTTCTTCACATCCTGGGAAAAATAAAACATAGAAAGGGGTGAGCTTAGATGCTCACTAAGGATAAAAATATAGCGGAAACTTTCATAAATAAGCATAAACATTTAAGGAAATGTATAAGACTAAAACAAAATCCTTTTAAACTTAAACTTCAGTATAATATGGCAAATATAAAATCAAATAATTCCATTTACTTACTCACATGGATATTATACTAGTCGAATAATCACATGCAATATCAATAGACACTTTCATAATGATGGAATTCATAATGCTAGACTTTCATAACCACATAGTCAAGGCCTTGTTCCAAGACTACAAATAATATTTTGTCATGGCCTTGTGCCAAGATACTAGTTTGTCTCGTGAGACCTACCGATGCATCAAGGAGATATAGCGGGCTCCACCAATCACATACTAATTCCAATGCACTCCTCATATGAAAAGTTTTAAACATAACATAAACATTCATATTAAAACTATCATACGAAATGTCAATACTTTATCCATAAACCATGAATTGTATAAAAATAACGCATCCACAGTCAAACATATCACAAAACCTTCAATACAATATGGAAGTTTTGTATCATAATAAATCAACATCAAATAATCATAAAATCCATCAAAGGATGTTGACATAGATGAAATCAAAACCTTTTTTAGATAAATATCTTTTTCTATTTTGAAATAATTTAAGAAAACATTTATTTTGAAAATATTCTTATAATCTTATAAGGTAAGCTTCGATGTTGTTATAAGGGCGTAATATAGTCGCACCTTCCGTATAAGTTAAAAAAACACTCTTAACTTAATTTTGTCAAAAAGGTCATAAAGTACCTTGTTTGGAAAACGACGGAAAGATTCCTTTCAAATCATATAATGTCAAATCAGTGTATAAATGAATTTAACCCATTATATAGTAAATATTAAAAATGTTTTGAAATACATTTTTAAGAAACATGGATGTGGATGATAAAGAGGTCCCGGTAGATCATTACATATAAACTACCTTGGATAATGAAGAGATTTTAAAATTAACCCTTACCTTGTACTTTTCCTTGGTCGAGGGTAGCTCATCCTCCTGTATAATGGTGAAATAATTGTTATTAACTTACACAATAATCATATACATTAATATGATATCATATATTATCTTTTAACATTGCTTTGATAATAGTATCTTCGTATTATTGTTGTTTCGGGTGTTAACGGATTCGTTTTCCTTTATATTATTTGTTATGTGAGTCATATTTGTTATGGATGGGATCTATATTATTCATATCCAGAATGATATCAAGTATTTAAACATTATTTTTAATCATCTAATGAAAATTACTCTTGAATATATATGATGGGGAATGAATCTCATCGCGTTTGTGGAGATGGTAATCAGTACGTACGCACGAGCAAAAATATCATTATTTTGACAATGAAATAATATATAATTGGACGGTATATCACATATACATAATAATTATCATGTTATATTTATTATTTAAATCAATTAAACATCATTATCATATCCATCCAAATAAAAATGTACTGAATAACAATTACACCACGACGTGGAGACGGTAAGTCGTACGTACGCACGTATGGTGACATGTCATTCAAAGGATGGATAAAATAATGAATTTGGTTGTACCATATTTATAATAACATAAAATTATATATAAGATACTATAGTTATTATTTTATAATGTAAACAACAAATAAAAAGGAAGTGGAATGAGAGGTGGTGAGATATTTACCTCTTCTTCAGGTTCTTCCTTTTGATTTGATCAAAAGGTCTCCTTAAGTTGGATTTATGACTAATGTAAGGCCTCTAGGATTAATGAAGTAAAGTTTATAGGGTATTTGGGCAGGGGTTTTCTGAGCCAAATGGTTTTGAAGTTGTGAATTAGAGAGAAGGGGGAGTTCCCTTTTATAAGAGGGGTGAGGGGCACTTTTGGAAAAGCTAGAAATATTATATTGTAATAAAATAATTTTCAGTTTATAATGGCTCCAAAATGAATATTTAAAGTATAAGGTGGGTATGGGTCAAAAACCACTCAACCAATAGGTTTTAGATAGGTTTGGGTCACTATATTAACATTATCTTTTAGATTTAACTCTTAGTTAAATAGTTTGACATTTACCATGTCTCTTTGTATTTTTATAATATATGGTTTATAAACATACTATATACTTCCAAGAGAACCCCAAGTGGTTCATTAATGATACACCTATAATTAAATAGGTCTTTTTTCTGAACCTGAGATTTTTAGTAATAGAATGTCAATTAATAATATAATATTTATTTAAAAAACTCTTTTTTGTCAATTTTAACACTATTTGGTATTTTGTTTTTTATAAATTTATAAAAGCATTATTACTTCAAAAACAATTCATATAACCAACTATAACATGTCATATTAACATATAAAATTAGTTTAATTCATAAAAAGTTTCAAATTACATTTATTTAGATATTTATAATGTCAATTATTTTAATCTCTCATTAATACGGTAATTACTACATCATCATTGTGTCATAAATAAATTAAATTATTTAATGTCTAAAAATTATAAATAAAATACCATTATGTAGGAAATATTTTTATATTTCTAATTAATATTTATATTTTAATTTATCTTATTTATAATTATATATTAAATATGTTTTAGTTGTTAAACTTTGATTTTAACTCTTTTAACTTTTCTTTAAATAAAATAATAATAAATGTCCTAATCTAATCCAAGTTGACCTAAAGGATCATATTTTATTTCTAAGGTTATTTTTTGTCGAATTACACTTATCCAATAGAATTAGGACATGTGTTAGGGTAATAATAATATCATTTTTAACCTTAATTACCCTATTTACTTTTAACTATGGTAAATAAAAGTAAAAAAGTTACCAATCACCAAAAATTATTTTAATCTTATTAAACCACATTTTACTTACTGATATCAATCGTGTCTCTCATATTTTTAAAATTCCACTCACATAAGTGATTAAATTAAGTTTTATGTGAATTTGAAAATTCTCCTAGGAGGTGGGTAAAAGATGGTGGAAAGTTTAATAAACTTTTTATATATCTAAAATTATTATAAACTGACTCTAATGAATTAAATTGAACTTATATAGGTATTATTTATCTATTTTGACCTAAAATAAATTTAACTAAAATAAAAATTTGGTTTTAAACTATAACTCGGTGTTTTTTACTATTCATAAAAAATTGAATGTTTTCAGAAAAATACCAAAAATTCACCCTAAGATAATTTTAATATTCTGAATCCAAAAATGAATTCCATTTTGAATGAAAAAATTTATAAAATTTCAAAAAGTGGGTATTACTATTCATAACGGCTAGTTTGATTGGTTGTGGTGTGTTAGAAATCGAAGTTGCGTACAACACACGTTATTGTATTATTCAGAGAGAAGCATCTCATGGAAACTTGGAGTGTCACATTATCCCTGCCTTCAAATAATTTCATCCTAAAAATTTCTAGAATATTACTGCATAAAAAGAATCGGGTGGTTCTTCATCATAAGTTCCTCAGGTTCCCGCGTTGCCTCTTCCATCTTATGGTTTCTCCATAGAACTTTTACCAGATGATTCGTCTAGTTTCTTAGCATATGTTCTCTTGTATCATGAATCTTGAAAGGATCTTCGCAATAAGACAGATCGGGTTCCAGTTCTAATTCCTCATAGTTGAGTACATGCGTTGGGTCGGGCATGTATTTTTTCAACAGTGATATGTGGGATACATCGTAAACTTTGGAGAGACTTGGCCGCATTTCCAAACTATAAGCTACAGCCCCAATTCATTCAAGAATTTCAAAAGGTCTGATGTACTTGGGACTCAATTTACCCTTCTTACCAAAATGTATAATACCCTTCCATGGAGATACCTTCAAGAAAACATGATCTACTACCTAAAATTATAAATCCTTCCTTCGGTTATTAGCATAGCTCTTCTGTCTACTTTGAGCTGCTTTGATGTGGTTTTGGATTACCTTCACTTTTTCCGTCATTTCCTCCACTAGTTCTGGGCCTGTGAGTTTTCTTTCACCAATATCATCCCAACAGGTTGGTGTGCGACATTTCTTTCCATATAATGCTTCATATGGTGCCATCTGAATACTTGAATGAAGGCTATAATTATAGTAAAATTATACCAGAGGTAAATATTAATCTCACATACCTTGAAATTCAAGTGAGGATGATCTCAAAATGTCTTCTAAGGTTTGAATAGTCCATTCTGATTGTCCATCGGTTTGGGGGTGGTAAGCAGTACTCAAACAAATTTCAGTATCCAGGGATTTCTGAAGACTTTTCCATAATCTTGATGTAAAGCGGGGATCACAATCAGAAACAATCGATAGTGGTACTCCATGAAGTCTCACAACTTCATTAATATACATTATTTCTAAAATTTCAAGGGGTAAATCTTCTCTTATAGTAAGAAAATGTGTTCACTTGGTAAGACGATCAACAATGACCCATATTCCATCATTCCTTATAGGATTCTTTGGTAGTCCATTGAAAATGTCCATAGTAATATTATCCCATTTCCACTCCGGTATGGGAAGAGGTTGCATGACTCCTCTAGGCTGTTACCTTCTAGATTTCACTTGTTGAAAAACCATACATCTTGACAAAAAATCATCAATCTCCCTCATCGTGTTGTCCCACACAAAATGTTCCTTCAAATATCTATACATCTTAGTGCTACCAGGCTGTATAGAGAAATTGGAACTATGAGCAGCATCCAACAATTCCCTTTTTAGATCAGGTATATTGGGAACACAAAGTCTCTTCCCAAATTTCAAAATTCCATATTCATACACAAAGTCACTCAATCTTCCATCATTCACAACTTTAATCTTCTTTTGAAACTCTTCATCACCGGTTTGAGAACTCCTTATCCTTTCTAGTAAAGATGGTTTTGCAACCATTTGAAAAAAGTATTTATGTTTCACCATCCATGGTGATTCTAATATCCATATTTACTAGATCCATGTATATTGGATCCTTTTTAACTCTCATATTGTTCAAAACTACATGATCCTTTCTACTCAAAGCATATGCCACCTTATTTTCCTTCCCCTGGTGGTAGTGTATAGTGAAATCATAATCCTTGGGTAGTTCAAGCCATCGCTTTTGCCTCATGTTGAGTTCTTTTTTTGAGAAAATATACTTCAAACTCTTGTGATCGGTATATATCTCACATTTTTCACCATAGAGATAGTGTCTCCAAATATTCAAAGAAAATATTATAGCTACTAACTCAATATCATGAGTAGGATAGTGTTTCTCATGAATTTTTAGCTGTTGTTATGCATAAGAAATAACCCTATCATTCTGTATAAGGACACAACCAAGTCCTTTCTTTGAAGCATCACTATAAATAACAAAACCATCATTACCCAATGGTAGATTCAATATAGGAGCATTTACTAATCTTATCTTCAGTTATTCAAAACATTCTTCACACTCTTTTTTTCAAACCAATTTAACCCCTTTTCGTGTGATCTTTGTTAATGGGTTAGCCAACCGGGAAAAATTCTAGACAATACATCAATAATAAACTTCTAAACCAATAAAACTGTGTACCTCAGTTATACTCATCAGTGCTGGCCATTATTGGATCTTTCTTGTCTTAGAAGGATCAATAGAGATTCCATCCATAGAGATAATATGGCTAAGAAAAGAAATCTCCTGAAGCCAAAATTCACACTTGCTAAACTTCCCATATAATTCATGTCTTCTAAGAGTCTTCAGAATAACGCGTAAGTGATTTTCATGATCTTCATAGATTTTAGAGTATACCAAGATATCATCAATAAATACCACTACAAAGTCATAAAGATATTCCTTGAAAACTTTATTCGTTAGATCCATGAAGACAGAGGGTGCATTAGTCAATCCAAAAGGCATTACTGTAAACTCGTAATGCTCATACCTAGTTCGAAATGTTGTTTTCATAATGTATTTTTTCTTCACATACAACAGATGATATCCAAATAGAAGTTCAATCTTTGAAAAGTATTGAGCTCCATGCAGTTTGTCAAATAAATCATCAATGTGAGGTAGGGGATACTTTTTCTTTATTGTTATAGCATTGATCTCCCTGTAGTCAATGCACAACCTCATCGATCCAACTTTCTTCTTTAATAAAAAGGACAGGGGCTCCCCATGGGGAAACACTAGGGAAAATAAATCCCATATTTTTCAATTCCTCTAGTTGTTTCTTTAGTTCCACTAATTCCATAGTAGCCATTATATAAGGGGTATTCGATATGGGTCTTGAACCAGGAATTAAGTCAATGGAAAACTAAATTTCTCATTCTGGAGGATGTCCAAGTAAATCTTCTGGAAACACATCAACATATTCTTGCACAATAGGTACATCCTCTATTTGAACATTATTTTCCTCACCAACAATTATTTCACTCTATTTCTCCCCAATATTTGAATTTATTTGAGCTACTATGGGTGGATATAGATAAGAATTATGTGGTGACGTTTCCTCTCTAAATATAAGGTGTACTTTATCATCATCATCAAAAATTGTAACCTCATTCTTCTTACAATAAATCTTCACATCATGGTCTAAAATCCAATACATACTGAGGATTATATCAAATTAAATCATGGGTATGATGATGATATCTGTAGATAAAGAAAATTTATATTCTCTAATGGGAACTAATTCACAAAACTTTGTTGCGATGATACTTCCCTTAGGATTTTTGACTGACAACTCCCTTGTTAAATCAAATTGGAAATATCTAATTTTCATAGAAAACTGGGAAGATATGAAACAATGAAATGATCCAGAATCAAATAAATCATTTTCTAAACTTGAGGAAACCTTTAAATTACCTGCCACCATGTCTTTCGGAGCTTCAACCTTAGCATTAGTGATAGCCTAAGCTTGGCCATGATCCCTTGTCCTTTTTTTGAGGTAAGTTCCCCGGACTCTTAGGAAATTTATTCGCATAATTCCCCATTTCTCTCCAATTTTATAATTTAACATCGACAGCCTCTTTCTGCCCCTTGCAATTACGATCTTGGTGGCCTTTTTCACCACACTTGTAACAGACTCCCATTCCCTTCAAGAAAGTACCAAGGTGTTTATTCCTAAATTTATTGCAGGATGGATATTCAACTTTTCCCTTCTTCCCCTTATTTCCATTTCCAGAGTGTTCAACAGATCTCTTCTTATCATTCTTTTCTTTAAAGTCGTAATACTTAGAGAATTATTTTTCTGTATTGATAGCACATTGTTGACGCTCCTTTCTATCACAAAGTCTAACAACTTAAAAAGGGAAATACATGTGTCCAAATTGATTCATCCTTTGAAGAAACATCAAAAATTGACAAAGGCATGAACACAGATTCATTTGAACTTGGGTCATGCAAGTTTGACCAAGGTCACGCAAGTATACATGCGCGCCACCCAATGGTCACGCAGGTGACTTGCACGCCCTCTTTCATTTTTCGCCCAGGGTTTTCCCTGGCCTATAAATACCCCTGGTGGGTCCCCCATTTGAGAACGGAAAAATTCCAAAACTCATATTCAAGCTCTGGTCGCCCAAGTCTCTTCTGGAAGTCTTCTGAACACTTATAAGGTAATTTATTAACTAGAATGGAAGGTCTAAACAGGGTAAACAAGGCCTAAGTGTTGAAACTCATTAACACTTGCATGCCTAAGTGGCCATCCCTTAAGGGAAATGGCCACACTTGCAGGCCGCCTTACCCCTTCAACAGAACTTGTATACCACTTGTCTGTAAGCCTCTGGGGATAGTATTAAGGGCTTGAGCCAAGTCTCTCCCAAGTATTACCCTAAGGGTTGACCATCGCGCAAGTACCCCTATGTCGCGCAAGTATACTTGTGCGACCATAACTTGTGCACCCACTTTTTTTTGGGTGCCTCTCCTACCTATTTCACCTCTCTTATGCCTATTCACCTCTCCTATTCAAGATCCAGCCTTCAAACCCCTCCTTAAAGTCATTTATTTTGTCATGGATTCCTTGTTGGCTTCCTTATCTGAAAGTAATTCTGTGGAAAATCTCTCAAAACCTAGTGATTTACACATCCTTACATCACTAAAGTTAGAGAGTTCATTCATTCAACCTCATCCTTTAAGATGAGAGAATCCTTAACCTAGGCCTTCTTTTCAAGAGTATGCCCCAGTCCAAATTTTCATTGATTTGGGCATCCTCCTTAGGAGTAAGCCCCTAGTCCTCTTTAATTTGGGCCTCAATTTTAGGAGTAATCCCCAAGTCCCCTAATTTTTGGGCATCCTCATTAAGAGTAAGCCCCAGTCATAATTCCCTTAACATGGGCTTCCTTTTCAGGAGTATGCCCCAGTCTCAAGTATGGGCATCCTCTTTAGGAGAAAGCCCCAAGTCCCATAATTTTTCAAATCCCTTTAAATTGGGCCTTCTTCTCAGGAGTAAGCCCCAGTATTAATTTCCCTTAACCAGTCTTAATTTACTTTTTGATTTGGGCTTCCTTCTCAGGAGTAAAATCCAATCATAATTCCCTTCCTAATTCAGGAATTTTCCTTAGAAGTAAACCCCAAGTTAGAGTACCCAAATCTCCATAAAGTACATATACATTTATGGACCTTGTTCCTGGGTTTCTTCCCTGAAGTAAAACCCAATATTCATCTATTTTGGGCAGTCATACATACATAAGCCCCACATCATTGCATCTTTCGTGGCATAATTGTCTGGTTTCACCAATACCTCTTCTTTATCACACAAAGGATGACTCACGTGAGCTTAGAGTGTAAAAAGAATCATGAAATCTTTCTTTGAGCCATCAATCATGCATAAACATCATACTCCCTTACTCTAACTACGTGGGTTCTGATTCCTTTTCTAAACAAATGATACGTAGGTATCCCATATGCGGGTACGATCCCAACTCTGAAATAATCTATGTCCTTCTGAATGAAAATAAACTTCAAGTGCCCCACTGACTGGCTTTAAAACCAGTATGGTCATTATAATGAGAAAGATAATTTTATGTATTGAAGGATACCATTGATTAAGAATCTCTAACAAATACAGATGATTATCTATCGATGAAGAACCTCGAATACAAATAAAAGATTCTCTAAATTTCCTACATATCAATCATTGATTGTCAGATATAAAGGAAAGCTCATTTTATACGTGGTAATGTAATAAGGATTCACAAACATAACTTAAATCTATAAAGAGAGTCCTGGAGTAGACAATAATTCCCCTCAAAAAGGTGTGATGAGTCCGACCTCCCATCCCCTCGACCAATGAAAATTCTTAAGCCTCATCAGTCCATAACTAATGAGCACCTACCTTTGTAAAGTAGGTCCAAATGGATATGGAATCATTGGATGTTTCTGGTTCTATGAACAAACCCGTTAGAAACCGATTGGAATGTTTGAACATTCAATCAACAAGGTCATCCCCAATTCCAGAGGGAAAAAATGGTGAACCCGATGTGAATCCTTAACGAAGTTAAAGTGATGTTTTACCTATTTGTTAGGCCCCTATTTAAACTCAATGAGAGGGCCAAAAAAGAAATCAATAACATATGTGATCATCCAAAAGATGTAGTAGCTGAACTAATCTTTTTTATGTTTGTTATATCAAACAGGCACTCTTTTCCAAGATCTTCTGCATTACAAGAATGGATTTTCTTAAGTTCACGTCTGTGAATGCCTCTGCTGTGAATACATCTGCTGCTGCTTCTACTGGATCATTGTTCGCTCTGAGGATGATATCACCTACTCAGTGTCTTCAAAGATGGATATTGAATGCATTGGTTAAGAAGTACCTTCAACATGGTACCATTACATCTTTGGAGGCTGCTCGAAAAGCCCTCTAAGTGAACAACTCACCCTGGTCATCCGGACAGCGACAACCAGTGATCAAGAAGCAGGCGGTGCCAACCACCGTCTCCAACCGTTTCAGGTCATTATCCCTGGAATGCAATCACCATTCACTCCCATATTCTGAGGAGGTGAATGAGGAGGTCCCTCAGGGGCTTAATTCAAGGAGACAGGAGTCCTTCCCAAGGGCTCCTATCAACAATCGCCTCCAGACTCGTGTGACAGTGCGCCCTCAACATGATGAGGGTTTCGTCTCCAGGCGTTCAACTCAGGTTCCTAGAACCCAAGCAGGAAAGATGAACCACCAGAGGTGACAACCGGTTAATAGTGAGAAGGTTCTTATCCCTGCCATTTCTGGAGAATTCCACCAACCTAACTTGGTGGCAAGCAATGAGCAGGCACATACACCCGTCTGTTTTAATCCCGCTGTCCAGCTGACTCATCTGGCAGCAGCATGCCAATCCCACCTGGAAATTCCGGCAGAGTACTATAGACAAGAAAATATACCTATTTATAAATCATCGGTTAGTCAGCAGGCTCTCCTGAATACATGCGATGGAGCCCGCCAACCCAATGTGTTGACAACTGATAAACAAGAAGATACACCTGCTTACACTCATCAATCCTGCCAGCAGCCCCATCTGTCAGTGTTGAAGGAGGCTTGTCAACCAAGTTTGGAAGAGTGAAATCAGTAGGCACATACACCTTCTAGTATTGATGAAGGCTACCAATAGTCTCGTTTGGTAGCATTCAGAGAAGTCAGTCGGAAATCTCCTGTGAAAAACAGAAGGCAAACTCAACTCTCTGCCCCCACACATGAGTACTATCATGATTCACTAACAGGAAAAGGAACACAGGAGTAGGAACATACACCTACTCCAAGAATGTAATGGATGTATATCCCCATTCCGGTAGATGAAGTCACCAAGCATATTCTATCAATGGTGAAAGAGCAGATGAAAATCCCTGCTCATATTCGGGATGCCTACTAGTGGAGTGACACATCAACAATTCACTCCAGAACAGACACACACATTTGTTCCAGTCCCAGAGGTTTCTGGGTCGTACTCTCCCATATCATACGGACAGCCAAGTTAGGCACATACACCTTATTTCAGTGGAGATAATCAGCCTAACCTGATCATTTCTCCTGAGCAGGCACATACACGTGCCAAATTGAGTAAGAAGGTGTCTAAGAAGAAGACTTGCCCAACACAGTCAAGAAATAAAAAGCCCATCGGTGATAAGGCCTTACTCAATGCTGGAGTTCTTGATGCACTCAGACAACTATCTGTTGCAACTCAAGATTATTCTCTCTCAGTTCCCAATAGTGGGAACATTAATTCTGAAGGTATGCATCAGACACTTCTTCATGAAGGCTTGGTTCATGATAATTCGGTCGATCATAAAGTTTCATCTTCAGATGAGAGCCACAAGAACCCTCTGTGTGGTCATAAGACCAAGGAGAAAAAAATTTCATCTTTTGTTGTAACCCACCATGGTGGTCCTACCCATGATGCTGAATTTAGCTGTGAAAGTCCTCTCCACAGTAGTAATTCACATTGCTTGGAAAATTGTCCAACGGACAATGTAGTGACGAGAACACTAGTGCAGAAAACATTTTTTACGTCGGTTATTTTTCATTATTTACGTCGGTTTTTAGGCGACGTTAATACGGGCGACGTTATAAATAACGTTTTTTACATCGGTTATTTAAAACCCAACGTAACATCCCTAATATCACGGTGTTTATCACGTCGGTTATTTCTAAACCGACATGATAAAACGCCTGGGATATCGTTTATCACGTCGGTTTTTTCGAGAACCGAAGTGATTAACCCTTCCTCGGGCCTATTATCACGTCGGTTTCTTAAATAACCGACGTGATAAAAAGGCGTGGGAAACGTTTTAGCACGTCGGTTATCCAATAACCGACGTGGTAAATCGACTCCCAGGCCTTTTAGCACGTCGGTTATATTAAGAACCGACATGATAAAAGGCCCGGGAACGGTTTATCACGTCGGTTCTCGAAAAAACCGACGTGATAAACCCCTACTGATTTATTTACCACGTCGGTTATAAAATAACCGACGTGAAAGCGATATTTTTTTTTAAAAATAATTGCACTGCTCTCACCAAAAAGCAACCAGAAACCAAACAACAAAAAAAAACCATGCCAGCCCTCCCCCAAGCCCCAACTGAACCCCACCCTCATCTATACCCACCTAACAACCTGGCCAGCCCTCCCCCACCACATTGGAGCCCCACCACAACCCTTGGACACCCCCACCCCTTGGACAGCCCCCCACCCTCATTTACACCCCCACGACCCCTATTATAGCCTCAAACACCCATTGGACACCCCTCCCATATCCCTTGGACACCCCCCACCCCTTGGACACCCCCCCCCCCCCACCCTCATTTACACCCCCAAGACCCCTAGTACAGCCTCAAACACCCATTGGACACCCCCCCACACCTTGACAGCCCTCCCAGACCCCTTGGACACCCCCCCCCCCCCCGACCCCTGGCCACCCCCCCAAGCCCTTGGACAGCCCCAAACACCCCTTGGACACCCCTCCCATATCCCTTGGACACTCCCCCACCCCTTGGACACCCCCCCACCCCTTGGACAGCCCCCCACCCTCATTTACACCCAACCAGCCCCTTGGACAGAACTCCCAGACACCTTGGACACCACTCCCATATCCCTTGGACACCCCCCCACCCCTTGGACACCCCCCCACCCCTTCGACAGCCCCCCCACCCTCATTTACACCCCCCGAACACTAGGACAGCCCCAAACACCCCTTGGACACCCCTCCCATATCCCTTGGACACCCCCCACCCCTTGGACACCCCCTGCCCCTTGGACAGCCCCCCCACCCCCTGGACACCCCCCTGACCCCTTGGAAACCCCCCCCCCCCCCCCGACCCCTTGGAAACCCCCCATCCCCTTGGACAGCCCCAAACACCCCTTGGACACCCCTCCTATATCCCTTGGACACCCCCCCACCACTTGGACACCCCCCCACCCCTTGGACATCCCCCCCCCCCACCCTCATTTACACCGAACCGACCCCTTGGACAGCCCCAAACACACCTTGGACACCCCTCCCATATCCCTTGGACACCCCCACCCCTTGGACACCCCCCACCCTCATTTACACCCCCCCCCCCCCGACCCCTAGGACAGCCCCAAACACACCTTGGACACCCCTCCCATATCCCTTGGACACCCCCCAAACACCCAACCACCCCCTTGGAACCTCTCCCCCCATACCAAAATCCAGACCAGAAAAACCATCAACAGTAGACCAAAACAAGAAGTAGAGAAAAATTAAACATTCACTTATATAACATTCAAAACTTACACTGTCAACTTCAAAAAAAAACTAAATCCAACCTAAACGACTACGAAATACACAATTACATTGACAATATTCAAAATTACATTTTACATTACAAACAACTAAAAGTCAATCAAACCTGTAAAATAATTTGACCACTCCAGTTGTAAGTGTTTGATATCTTCAGCAGTAAAGGGTTGAGGGTCATCAAAAAGCTACAAAGGAAAAGGATAGTAGTCAACGTGTATAATGAATAAATCAAATTGAAATATTATGAGAAAGAGGAAATCTTACCAGGTCAAAACTCAGAACTGTCCCAGTTGTTATTATTTCATACATAAATCTTAACATGTAATATCCGCATTCGATGATGCCTTGTTGCTCATGACATTTCTGTTTGAATGAGTGTAAATTCAATATATTATTTTTATGTAATAAATCAAAATGTACAAATTATAAATGGATATTTACCTTCGCATGTACATTTTTGATCTTGAAATTCCTTTTCTTTGCGCTTTTTTGAAAGTGGACCCATGCCCTGTTAGAAAATAATACGAATGGGGTAAATTTAAAATTCATTATAATATATAAAACTATTGTGAAATTGAAACTTACGTTTCCAATATATTCTTAAAACTTTCTCGCACATCATCATGGAGAGAGCATATCCAATAAAGTGCTTTCTCCCTAGGGAAAAAAACCCCTAACATCGAATGATCCCTGATAAAAGGAAATTTAACGTTAGTGTTTTTTTATGTTAAAAGATAATTAACTCTTTGAGAGGGATGTGTTTCATACCTCTCACAAAAAGGCATCATCCAACACTGTGTGATTACATTCTTTTCAAATCTATCAGCAATATAAATCATTCTTTGTTCCTCATCCAATACACATGCTTCAGGGGAAATCAATTGTGGGTCCACGAATCCATATACATCTGTCAGCTCATTCCTCTCACAAATTTTATACAGATACCTAATACAAAGCAGACATAAGTATACATTTTTAATAAATATAATGCAAGGAAAAGGTGTTAAGACTTACATGATAAAAATTTTCACCACGTTGATGCCCAACTTATCTCCAGTGACAAACTCCATGATATCAGTTTTCATAATCCCCACACTTAGTTCACGTCCACAGACATGAGCTTCCATTGTAAAGTCATAATGATCCGCCAACAAATTTGAATATCTTGACAATTTGTCAAGACTGCTAGTATCTGCATCTGATGTCATAGCTATCTGTCTTTGTTGTTGTCTATACAGTATTTCTTTACCTTTGAAGTATTCCTGTATAAATAAATTGAAAAATATATTAGTTTTCAAATGATTAAACATTAATAAAAATATAAAATAAAAGATATAACATCCATACCTCTATGGTAATGAGTCGAAGAAGTCTGGATGGACAAAGTAAAAAATGGCCGATACTATGTCCAACTGTCGTCACCTCATCTGTAGGTAATGGTATCCGAGCTGATCTATCTATAATATCCTGTACAGTGACCCTCTGATTCTCTACCTCTAACTGTTGATGATGAACTGTATCTCCTATACAATATACCATCCCATATGCAACTATATGATGTTGAGGATCATCAACATACAACTCACAATAAGTAGGTATCTGGGGCGGAGGAGGAGGATCAAAAATGGGGTCTGCAGGCTGAGGTGGGGGAGTGGGAGCTACTGGGAGAGGTGGAGTGGGAGCTGCACCCTGAAATTGTCTTTGCAAGTCTGCAAACATAAACTGCACTGATGCTCTAATCTTTTCCTCCATTGTCGCATTAATATTATGGACTTCAGCCTCCAAGGATTCTATTTTTTTTTATAAACTCCCTCAACGTTAGAAGTTGAGGAACGTGGAAACACTTTTCTTACCGATACACCTGCCGGATATCCTCTTACACGGACAGGATGTTCGGGCTTTCCCAATGCCACAGATAAAATATCTTCCCTCCCAGATGGTGTAAATGTCCCCTGTGAACTCTGCTCCTCAAGAGAGTCCTGTAATAATTAATTGAACATTTCTATAATGATTGGAAATATATGACGAAAATAGTAAACTTAAATAAATAAAATAGATATCTTACAATCCTCTCAACTACGAGTCTCGATTCTTCCCAAAGATATTGTCCTTTTTTGCCCTTCCGAGCTCTTTTCCATTTCTCATGTCTAGATGGAGGGGATGGAGGGGCCACCTCTCCAGAGCTTGAAGACTCAGCTCTTAGTTGTTGAAATTTTTCTGCCATCATTTGTTCTTCCAATAATGCATACCCTCCCCGAGATAAACTATGAGGGTATACATTTTTAGATTGGATCTCTTGATGAGCTTTCCTTGTTTGCTGTAAATTAAGAATAAGTAATCATTAACAAAACAATAATAAGATCATTTATATAAGAAATCTTATAAAAGTTTACATTGCCCTTACCAAAAATGATTCTTTTCTTCTACTTTCAAAAAATTGTCTCCATGTGTCTTCATCTATAAAAGGATATATACGACATGGATTCTCACGACTCCTATGACCGTAAATGAAATCAGATGAGAGGGTTGATTTGAAATCCCTCCATATCCTAGCAGCCAACGATAAGCATTTCTTCCTGACTCCTCCAGTGTCAGGAATATCAAATGTCATCTGATAAAAAAGAGGTTAAAAATATTATATATACTAGAAACATTTAAAGAACAGTCAAACAATAGCAAAATATCTTACCAAAATGGTCTCCCACAGCTGAGAAATTATCTCCTTATCCACACTTCTCCAATCATCATAGAGAATGCTTACTTTGCTCTTAGCCTGAGTTGCTACAAAACCCTTAAAATCTTTAGCATTTGGACCTCTAGTAAGATCATCATCATCAAACTCCACGACTATCATCTCCTCCTTCGTACGGGCAAGTGATAATTTTGGTAAACGTGTGCACCCACGCTTACCAACCTTTGAACTCTTTTTCGTAATAGGAGCATGTGAATGTTCCTCCCCAGATGTATGACCAATATGCTCATCTCCAGAATCATGTGGCTGATCAACTGATTGATCTGTCATTTTCCTTCAAATCAAAAAAACAAACATTAGTTCACAAATATACAAATTCAAATATTGTAATACTACTTAATCAGAAAATAGAAAAGTGTACTAAATTACATAATAGTAAACATTGGTAATATGGTAAGCATGTTAAACAATGATAAACATGGTAAACATAGTCTGTTGTACCCCTCTCTCTTGAATTTTAATGATCACAATCACTCTTATTATGTTCTAACTTGTTTTCAAGTGTTTTTGTTGATAGGAAAAAGGTTGCCAAGGAGTTGGCCCAAGAAAGCTGAAAAGTGGACTCACTGAGTCCACCGGTCAGCCGGTGTGAGCTCACCGGCCAGCCGGAGGACCCAGGCAGTAGACTTTCCCACTGCCTGGTGTCACCGGCCGGCTGCTGGATCACCACCGGCCGGCCGGTGGACCAGACAGAGAGCCTTCCTCTCTGTCTAGACCACCGGCCGGCCGCTGGATCACCACCGGCCGGCCGGTGGACGAGAGAGAGAGCCTTCCTCTCTGTCTAGACCACCGGCCCGCCGGTGCGCCCAGGACTTCTCCTCTTTACGGTTTTTATTGTTTTATCATTTTGGTTTGATACATGTTTTAATAAGTAAAAAATTTACAATATCTAACATTATATTAAAAAACTAAATGTAAACAAGAAATAAACATGTGTTACCTGTAATTTTAGGAATGTACGGTTGGATTGTTTTCCCAAATTCCTTCGTCGTGATCGTTCCTTATGGCACAAACCATGTCTTCAACATACTCATCATTATGTTCTGTTAATCTTTCCATGTAAGTAGGGATCTCACATAAATCAGCATCTTCATCAAATTCATCCTCACCAACATATTGTTTTTTCCCTTGTAAAACAACAGCCCACTGCATATCTGATTGATCTACTACATAGAAAATTTGTTTGGCATGTGTTGCCATTATAAAATAATCAGCTGTGTCTTCCAATCTATTCAGATTAACAAGTGTCATTCCAAATTCATCGTGTCTGACACTGTTCTTACCGATAAACCATTTACAGTTAAAAACAGGAACTTTAATTTTAAAGTAATCAGCCTCCCATATGTCTTCAATCACTCCATAATATGCACTTGATGCCGAAATTGGGTTTCTGTCCTTAGCACTCAAAAAATGCATTGCTTCTGCAAACACCAATACACCACTAATCTGAACTGCACTTCTGTTGTCCTGAGCTTTCGTATGAAATGTATAGCCATTAATGTCATAAGCGGACCATGTTATCACATTTAAAGATGGACCACCCACTATCCATTTTAATGTCTCTGATACATCTGATCTACCAAGCAAGGTATTTTTAAACCATGGAAAAAAAGTTTTGTTGTGCTCATTCAAAATCCACATTTCTTTCTTCTTTGGATGACATTGTTTCAACTCATTAATATGCAATGTGATATACGGTTGAACATCAGCTATGTTATTCAAGATGTATGATTCTAACTTCTTCATCTGTTCAGCTGACAGTGATTTGACTTTCAAGCCACGAATCCCCTTTCCCTCATTATTAACCCGTTCTTGGCGAGATGGAGGCAAACCTATGTGTTGCGCCGTAGCCAAGTAGCTCGTACAAAACTCTGCTACCTCCTCAGAAATATACTTTTCAATAATGGAGGCTTCAGGTCGATATGGATTTTTAACATATCCCTTTAATAATTTCATATACCTTTCAAAAGGATACATCCAACGAAGATATACAGGTCCACAAAGCTTTATTTCTCGAACCAGATGTATCATTAAATGCACCATCATATCAAAAGAAGTTGGAGGAAAATAAATTTCCAAATGACAAAGTATAAAAATTGCATCCTTTTCCAAAATGTTCAAAGCATTCACATCAATCGCCTTGTTACAAATTGAATTGAAAAAATAACACAACCTCATTATAGTTTTTCTGACACGGATGGGCAATATTCCACGCAGTGCAACTGGTAGAATTTTTTGCATCATGACGTGACAATCATGTGATTTCATACCTATCAACTTCAAGTCTTTCAATGAGACAAAATTTTTTACATTTGGAGAATAACCTTGAGGCACTTTGATATCATGAAGACACTGACATAAGCTACTTTTCTCCCTCTTCGATAATGTATGACAAGCCGGGGGAAGAAATGTTCGTCTTCCTTTAGGAGTGGGAGCTAACTCCAAACATATTCCCATTGATAGTAGGTCTAACCTTGCATTCAACCCATCTTTTGTCTTTCCTTTAATATCTAGCAATGTTCCGATCAAAGAATCACAGATATTCTTCTCCACGTGCATGACATCAATATTATGTTTGACTTCATGATACCTCCAATATGGTAGCTCGAAAAATATTGACCTTTTCTTCCAAATATGTCTATCATTACCAGATTTCTGTGTCTTTCCCAATGTCACATCAAGGTTTTTCACCCTCTCAAAATACAAATCTGGGGATAAAGGTTTTGGAGTAGTATCAAATTCTTGTGAGCCATTGAATGCCTTTTTTAGTCTTATATAAGGGTGATCCATAGGCAAAAACTTTCGATGACCCATGTACACTGTTTTCCTCCCATGATGCAATTGACAATATGACGTCTGTTGTTCGCAAATTGGACATGCTTTATGCCCTTTAACACTGTATCCAGACAAATTTCCATATGCTGGGAAGTCATTTATAGTGAATAGAAGCACTGCATGCAGTTGAAAATATTCCATTTTATAAGAATCATACACCCTAATACCATCAGCCCATAACAGTTTCAAATCATCAATCAGCGGTGACAAGTATACATCAATATCATTGTCGGGTTGCTTTGGACCAGAGATCATGATACTCAACATGACATATTTGCGCTTCATACAAACTTCAGGAGAGAGGTTGTAAATTACCAATAAAACAGGCCATGAACTATGTGTGCTACTGAAGGTTCGGTATGGATTCATTCCATCTGTGCACAAGCCTAGTCTCAGATTTCTAATTTCATTTCCAAATGTAGGGTACTAGGCATCAATTTTCTTCCATTGTGGACAATCAGCTGGATGACGTATTTTTCTATCACATACCCGCTCATCAGCATGCCATCTTAACCTTTTTGCATCATGTGAATTAGCAAATAAACGTTTGAAACGAGGAATTATAGAAAGATACCAAAATACCTTTGAAGGGAGCTTTGTAATCTCTACATCAGCTTGTGATTTTTCTTTCACCTTATACCGTGATGTCCCACATTTAGGACACTCTTTCAAAAATTCATATTCCTTCCTATATATAATGTAGTCATTTGGACAGGCATGTATTTTCCTGTATCCCAATCCCATCGGGCATAATATTTTTTTGGCCGTATAATGTGAATCTGGAAGATCGTTATCTTTTGGAAGAATGTCTTTCATCAATTGTAGCAGCTCTGTAAAACTTCTGTCACTCCATCCATGTTTCGCCTTCAGGTTAATCAATCTTAACACCGCCGAAAAAACCGTAAAATCTGTACAACCAGGATATAATGGTTTTTCGGCATCACCATATAGACGTGCAACTGTCGGTTCTATCTCAATTTGTTCTTCTACAATATCGCGAATCATTTCTTCAATTCCATCGGAGTTACCATCTTGCGATTCATTATCATCAGTGACATTCTGTCCAGTTTCGCCATGCCAAATCCAAGGGTTGTAACTCGGATTGAAACCATGACAAATCAGATGATCTTTTATCTCTCTACTTTTCAACTTCTTCATATTCAGACATTTCAGGCATGGACAGAAAAAAATGTCACTACTTGGAACATTTCGTTTAGAAAATTCCAAAAAGGCATCAACACCTTCCTCATATTCATTGCTCATTCGATGTGTCGTAATCCAACTTCGACTCATTATTACCTATAACAAATAGAAAAAATATATATATTTTTTAGATAAGACAAATATATGTTTATATGAAAAAAATCATAATTTGAATTTAAACAATTTTGAAATATAAAACAAATCGATGTGTATTTAAAAAAATATGCTTGAATATTATTTTTTAAACAAAATATAGTAAGATATAACACCCCCCTGGACACCCCCCCGACCCCTCTGGACAGCCCCCCGCCCCTCCTGGACACCACCCCCCACCCCCTACCCCTTGGACACCCCCTGGACATCCCCCAACCCTCTGGACAGCCCACCCACCCACCCGGACAACCCCAAATACCCTCTGGAGAGGCCTCCACCCACTTGGACAGCCCCCCACACCCATCCAACCCCTTGGACACCCCCCTGGACACCCCACCGACCCCTCTGGACAGGACGCCACCCCCTTGGACAGCCCCCCACACCCACCCATCCCCTTGGACACCACCCTGGACACCCCCCGACCCCTCTGGACAGCCCCCGACCCCTCTAGAAAGCACCCACACCCCTCCTGGACACAACCCCCCACCCCCGACCTGCTTGGACACCCCCCTGGACACCCCCCAACCCTCTGGACAGCCCCCCCACCCCTCCTAAACACCACCCCCACCCCCTACCCCCTTGGACACCCCCTGGACACCCCCCAACACCCACCCACACCCTTGGACAGCCCCCCACACCCACCCACCCCCTTGTAAACCCCCCTGGACACCCCCCGACCCCTCTGGACAGCCCCCCACCCCTCCTGGACACCACCCCCCACACCCTACCCCCTTGGACACCCCCTGGACACCCCCCAACCTTCTTGATAGCCCTCCCACCCCCCTGGAATCACTGAAAATTTACCATAACAAGAAGTTGGGCCATTCAAAGAATGTTTTTAGGTGTGGAGGAAGAACTGAGTTTCAATAGATAGAGAAGGAACTCGACATTAGGTTGTCTATTCCAGGTGTGGATTTGAAGGAGTTAATGTTTGTTCAGTGACCCAAGAGATTGAATCAGAAATTCAGATGTTGTGCCATTTTCTCATGATGAGGATGAATAATTGATGGGGTTTGACTTTTAAATGGAGAGCTTAGCAGACCATCATATTTTCTATAGATCAGTAAAGGATGTTAGCATCGAACATAAGGCTTAAGGGATGCTTTCAGATCCAAATATGTATGTTACTGGATGCAATGGATCTAGTAGAGGTTCTATAAAGAATGGTGGTTTTATTTGTTTAGGATAAGTAGTGAAGAAAAAACTAGTTAATTTTTTACTTTCTGAAAAGAGGGTATCTAAAATTTTTAACATGCCGAGGGGAAATCTGGCGAGTCCTCCTCATGAAACTTTGTTTGCAGGGGGTGAAAATGGTGATGTGATCCCAAATCTATGCACCTATGCCATGGTTGTGTGTGAATAAAGTAGTAACAACTGTAAAAGGGCAACCCATCCAAATGGACACGCCCCAACCCTCTCGGGGATTTATAGAAAACGATGAAAAATTAGTGAAATAATAAAATTAGTCAATATTGCAAGTCGAACTAATAGATCTAGGGATGATAAATAAGATTATGGTGCCAAAACGAGTTAAAAGGGTTCGCAATCGAAGAATCTTAGCTAGTTTCAACAAAAAAATCACAACACATATATATATACTATCCGCGAAAAAAACGAACGAGTGGGAGGATTACCTGAGTGCTGCGAGTTTAGATGATTGATCCGAGGAGATTAAATATGAGAAACGATGATCGCAAAACGAATCTAAACCAACGAAATGGACGAGCCGATTCGGGTTTACGTGCGAGAGAGACGAGTCGCGACTGTCGAAGGTAAACTCGTGAATGACAATCCATGGGCTGGGTAAATTTTTAAATGAGTTATCACGTCGGTTATTCAATAACCGACGTTATAATTTTTTTAAAAACATTTATAATGTCGGTTATTCAATAACCGACGTAAAAACCTTCCTCCGATTCTTTTTTTACGTTGGTTATTTTATAACCGACGTTATAAAGGGCTCAAAATCCGCGTTTTTTTACGTCGGTTATTCCATAACCGACATCAAAAACATCTGTGGATTCTTTTTTTACGTCGGTTATAACATAACCGACGTAAAAAGGCCTTCAAAAACCGCGTTTTTTACGTCGGTTACTGAATAACCGACGTAACAAACACCCCCGCTTCTGTTTTTTACGGCGGTTAATGTATAACCGACTTAAAAAACCAAGCCGCACGATTAATAACGTCGATTATAAAAATAACTGACGTTAAAGGTGTACTAAACATAGGTTTTTACGTCAGTTATTAAATAACCGACGTAAAAAACCTCGTTTTACATATTATGACGTCGGTTTTATATAACCGACGTAAAAAATGGTGACGTAAAAAACGTTTTCTGCACTAGTGGAAAGCCCTCTTATCTTGAGGAACTTACAAATGTGAAGCCAGTCATGTATGATTCTTTACCATTATCAGGTGAAACACTTTCTCAATCACAAGATAGCATGTGGTGTAGGTCATTCTCTGAACCAACCCTGGGTCGTTCATCTTCTAGTTTAATCAGGGAATTCTCTACCAATCTTGTTGAATCTGATGAAGCAACAAGGAAGCACCAGCTCTTGTCTAATCAGGTAGAAGAATCTTCATTGAATGATATACAGGAAGTACTAAATATAAGAAAACAACTGGAAAAAGGTGAAGTGATAGTTATGTTTTGGCCTTTGGCTGATTCTCAGTATGAAATTCCAGAGATGTTGACGGAAGATGGAATTCATGATATTCGTCTCAACATATGGAAAACAATTTTTCATTTGAAAAAAAAATATTATCTTATGATGAATATGAAAATCATGTCAAGATAATAGAAGGGTTACAACGTCAAATTGACTTTGCATCTCTCTCAGTTTCTTGATATCCGAAGGATGAAAAGTAGCATAGAGCCCTTCGGCGTTCATGCCTTGGCTCACTAAGAATATTGCTCCAGTTAATTGCCAATGCCCCATCTAGTATTCATATCAGAGGATGGGGTGTTCATGGAGAACTACATTTCATTGTTCTCTCCAGTCAGCAAAGCCCTCCGAAAATGGTCTCATACAATGTTATTCCCCATGGTTGGCCATAGTCAATGGGTTTTTTCTGTTATCAAAAGCTTTCCCAAGAACAGGACTCAACTAGTTCCTCTCAAAATCACGCATACAGAGAACAAGTTGTTGAATTACTCCTGCATCAAGGAAACGAGAATATTGAACAGGCCTCTCGTTTGGAGAAAGCACACCACCAAGTGACAGAAGTGTCCAAAATCATCCAACAGTATTTTGAGCCGGGTGATAAAAGTGGATGCAGGTTGATGCATCCGGATAATTTCTGGACTAAGGTCCACAATATCAGGAGATATTTCAATAAGGTCTTAGATATATCATGTCAAGAACCATCCCATATTTCCAGAATGATGACTCTTTTAACCCAACCCTCAGAATCAAAAAATAGGATTCGGGGAGTTGATCAAAGACAACAGGTTTAGCCCCGGTCCACTGGACTGGGGACTTTTTCAAATCCTCAATCCCTCCCTCTGAGAAAGTCAGTCTTCTCTCAATTGGGGAAGAATCCTCAAGAGGAATGAAGAACCAAATTATCAGGAGATTACCTCCAAATTACGGTTCATCAAGAAGTTCCTGAGGGATCGAATCAACAAAAGGAAATGTCTCATCAAGGACATGGAAGAAGAAAATATCGCAGAAATACCGATAGAAGGGATGCAATGCATTATTTCTCAATAAATGTCATCAATGCCACAGTTTCTGATCCACCAGATGAGGCTCACTCGGAGGGATCAGATGAAGAGGTTCTTGCTCAAGAAGTTGTACGCACAGACACAAATGAAGAAGGTGTGCGTACACGAAATCAAAGGATTACTCAGAACCAAGGTAATCCATCAAGTAACCCACTTCCCCCTCTCTGAAAGAGATCCAACAAGGGGAAAGGAAAGAATCAGGTTACATACCCTTCCTCTGGAGAAGGCCAATCTCCCTCATTAGAGAAAATATTTGCACAACAAGAGGAATAAATTAAGGAATTACGGAGGTTGAATGCAGAACTACTTCAAGGTAGTCTTTCTCCTAAGCGTGCTGGAGTCAGTCAGCCAAGGGAACTTGTTGCAGCTACTGAGATGGATCAAGAATATCCTCCTTTATTAGTACACCCTCATAGGTATAATCCTACGGGTCATGTCCAACAACAATCGTTAGTGCTGCCACTGGTTGTAGTACCAGCTTCCACATCTGTACCAGCTCCAGTCATTGCACCTTTCAGGTCCAAGCTCAACTGGATGTTTCTCAAAAGTTAATAACTACTATTGAGTCATTAACAGCTCAGTTGGAAGCTATGGAGGGAAAGCATGCTCCGGTTCCACCAGAGAAGAGAACTTACCCTGAATGGGTTGATGCAATTCCTCCCCCATCAAATTTTGCAAGTACCACATTCTCAATCTTTAATGGTTCGGGAGACCCAGAGCAACACATAACACATTTTGTTTCTCGTTGCGATCCTATGATGGGTACCCTTCAGCAACAAGAACCAGTTAAGCTCAGGTTTTTTGTACAGTCATTACAAGGACCTGCTTTTGTCTGGTACACAATCTTGCAATCTCGGTCAATTATCGGGTGGGAGGATCTTCATCAACAATTTCTTCTTCAATTCATCTCAACGTTTCCAAAGACAACAGTTTTTGATATTACAAATTGTTAGTAAATGGAGAATGAAAGGGTCTCAGATTTCATTTCTCGCTGGAAGGGATTAACATATTCCCTAAGCTTAGCACTCCCTCAAGAAGAATTGTAGTCAATCTGTGTGGTGAATTTACATGATGAGTTGCGTACACCGCTGATCCCTGTGAAATACACAGGAGGGTTTCGAGACCTTACTTCAATCGCTCAACAGATTCAACATTCTCTTATAAAGACTAAGGATAAAGCTTGTATAATTCCATCAGCTCCAGGAAGGAGAATTGGTAAAGTAGAGACTGCTACAGTTATGCTTAAACAAGCACCTGTACCTACTTCTACTTCAAAACCTTCATCTCCTCGAAGGGCTCCACCTCATGAGTGCCAAAAACAGAGGTCGTTTCGTCAAGGTGATCAAAGAGATCAAAGACAGAAACAATTTGAGGATCTAAAGAGAAAAGTTTACTCTTTTTGAAATGAACAAGTTCCTGGTTACTTCATTTTAGCTCTGGAAAATAATTTGGTTCAATTGCCAAGGCCCAAGAGGCCAAAATAGGAAGGAGATGAAGATCGTCCCAACTATTTCCCATTTCATCAGATATTGGAGAATCCCATTCAGGAGTGTTTTTTTCAAGGACCTCCTAAAAAAATGGTCGACTTTGGAAAAGTCAAACTGAAAGGTTCTTTAGCTCAGGTATCATGTGTTACTGCTACAGTTCCAGAAAAGGAAGGTGAGTGGCAAGAAGTCAAAAACAAAAATGCACAAAAATATGATTATTGGATGGTCAGAAATATGATCAACCAAACTCGTGCTATTTTGCGAACACAATTGAAGAAGCCAATTGTGTCTTCTGCGATAAATGTCATTGCAAAACCCTCTTCACCAATGGGAAAATCCTCAAAGATATGGCATAATTCCAAGAAAGAGGGACAATCAGAAGAAGATGAGTATGTGTCAAAGCCCAAGTTTTCTTTGACTCTGGAAGATTTTATGCCATATACCTCGAAGCAACGGGCACCGCCCCACCAAACGGCACAGCCTAAATAGGCTAATCAGGTAGAGTCTTCATCGGATGAAGAGTTGATCTTCAGTTCTGTTAATATGATTCAATTAACAGATCTGTATGCCAGTCACGGTTTCGATTTTGATGAGCCCTAGTTCCCTGTATCAAACATAAGAATCAAAGGAAGTTCCAGAGGCTCAGGATACAGGGGAATATGTGGATCTTTCAGAGGCCACTATTCCAATTCTACCCCTGCTAGAACTGTGTATGCGGCAGAAACTCATGGTAGAGCCCTTCAATGAGCTCAACAAGAAAAAGGAAGTTCTTCCACACAACGTAGACTCAGTCCTAGCACAATTATTCTAGAAGATCGGTTGAAGGTTCCATCTTCTTCCTCTCAACAAGTAAATAGACCTAATCGGTCTAATCTCCCAAAGCCAGGAATATTACCAACTCCTACCCCGGTACAAGATGAATCAACTTCCAAAGCATCAAATTCCAAGTCACCTGCTAAACCACATGATCCTATTGGGAAATAAAGACCTTTGGATAAAAATTATGATGTATTGAAACACTTGGCCCAAATACCAGCCAAGTTATCAATTATGGATTCTTTGAATTTATCAAAGGATCTTAGGGAGGCACTCATCGAGGCTTTTTAAAGTCCTCAGGAGTTTGTGACTGAAATTGTTTCAGCTGAAGTCTACCATGTAGATAATAATCCTGCAGAATGCCAAGAAGTGACATCTTTTACTGATAAAGATGAAGATGATGTTGTGCATGGACATATTAGACCTTTGTACTTATCTGGAAAGGTCAATAGTGTATACATCCGAAGAGCTTTCATTGATAATGGTTCAGGAGTCAACCTCATGTCCATTCGTACACTTCATCGATTGGGCCTCACAGAATCTGATTTATCTCCTTCAACTATGATGTTACAAGGATATGATAAAAATGAACAAGAACCACTCGGCGAGATTACACTCAGAACTCAGTTTGGAGATCTTGTATCCAATTCAGATTTCATGGTTGTTGACCAAGACTCAGCCTTCAACATCTTTCTTGGAAGACCCTGGCTACATCAACATGCGGTTATCCCTTCATCATACCATCAATGTCTCAAATATTGTTTCTATGGTCAAGTTAGTACATTTTATGGTGATAAGGCCCTGTTCAAGACATGTGAATCTCACTACATTGAGGCGGAATTTTACCACTTGAAGGGAAAGGAGGAATCCCCAACAAAGGATATTACCAAAGTTAATTCTCTATATGGTTTGGAAAAGATTCCAGTAAACCCATTAGCGCATGTGAGTATAGATTATGTATTGCCTATCAGTCAAATTGATAGGATCGATCCAAATAAAAATACTCTTATGGAAACCTCCATAATGTCAATCATGACAATCAAGCCAGACAGCATGGGATAAAGTGGTGATTCACCAAGAAATGATGAAAGCTCAAATAGAGATGTCTTTATTTCATCTGTTGAAATCCAGAAAGTCTATACTTCGCCAACCAAGCCAGAATAAGTTATAGCAATGTTAGAGGTGAATGATGATTTCGATTCTCAATCCATCATCTCCTCTTTATTACCCAAATAAGACCCTTCATCATCAATCGGGTCAGAAATGGAAGCTTCTTCTTCAAGATGTGAAAATTTTAGCGTCTCTTCTGATTATGAAAATTATGCTTCATCGTCTACTATCAATGTAGAAACAGAAGAAATAAAACATGTTGAAGAAGAAGAGGAAGATCTCAGGGATTCTCCTCCCGCATTTGAAGAGGGTATCTCTACTACCATAGATGAACTCAGAGAAATAAATCTGGGTACAAAATAAGATCCACGCCCCACTTTAATTAATGTGGCTATGAATCTTGAAGAGAAATAGATTTATATTTCCTTTCTAAAGAAAAAATTGAGATATATTTGCTTGGAACTATACAGAGATTCCAGGGCTTGATCCTAATGTTTCCACTCATCATTTGGGTTTTCCAAAAGAACATCGAGGATTCAAACAAGATGCTAGAAGAACACACCCAACCTATGCTTCCAAAATTGAGGCTGAAGTGGATAATCTTATCAAATCTATCTTCATCAGAGAAGTTCAATATCCCAAGTGGTTGGCTAATATTGTCCCATTGAAAAAGAAGAATGGGAAAATTAGAGTTTGCATTGATTTTAGAGATCTTAATCGGCATTGTCCTAAGGATGATTTTCCAGTACCAATTACAGTACTCTTAATTGATGCAAAAGCTGGCTATGAATCACTTTCCTTCATGGATGGATATTCCGGGTATAATCAAATCAGAATGGCGCTAGAAGATGAGGAATCTACAGCCTTCAGAGCCCCTCAAGGTGTGTTTTTCTATCGGGTAATGCCATTTGGCCTAATGAATACAAGTGCAACATATCAGCGTGTCATGCATCGTATCTTCAAACCCTTTTTAGGGAAGTTCATTGAATGTTATGTGGAAAATTTTGTGGTTAAATCCAAACAACGTTCTAATCACTTGGCTGATTTGGAAATCATATTCCACAAACTTCGGCAACATAATTTGATGATGAACCAATTAAAATGTGCTTTTGGGGTAACCTTATGAAAATTTCATGGCTTTTTTGTACGCCATCGTGGCATCGAAGTCGATCTTGAGAAAACAAAGTCAATCCTTGGTATGTCACCTCCTCTAAATTTGAAATAATTGATAGGACTTCAAGTAAAATTATCTTATATTAGGTGTTTCATTGCCAATTTGGCAGGCAAAAGTTTACCCTTCACCAAATTGATGAATAAGAAAGTCACTTACCAGTGGACTGAGGAATGTCAAGAAGAATTCGATATTCTCAAGAAGTATCTCCTGAGTCCACCAGTGTTAATGCCTCCTGTTGAAGGAAGACCTCTTATCCTCTATGTGACAGCTCTAGAGCGATCATTGGGTGACTTTCTTGCTCAGAATAATGATAATGGGAATGAAAATAGCCTCTACTATCTTAGTCGGACTATGCTTGAAGCAGAAACCTGATATTCAAGTCTTGAGAAGTGCTGGCTAGCATTAATATCTGCAGTTCATAAATTGAGACACTACCTGCAAAATCTCGAGGTCCAATTTGTATCTCGTAATAACCCGCTCAAATTCATCCTTAGTTGTCCAATGCTTACAGGACATCTGGCAAGGTGGGCAGTTATCTTGTAACAATTTGATATTCAATATGTGTCTCAAAAGGCAATAAAGTGCCAAGATCTGGCTGATTTCTTGGATGAACACCCTTCAGTGGAAGACACATCTTCAGATATTGAACTCCCTGATGAGAAAGTCTTCTCTATTCAAGAAAGTCTTCAATCATGGGAAATGTACTTCGATGGTGCTTCCAGAAGTCCAACAGGGAGGAAAATGGAAGATCCTAAGTCCAACAAAGTTGGGTTAAGAGTTGTACTCATTTCCCCAGAAAAGGAATTTCTACCTTATTCCATCTCATTATTGGGAGGAGGTACAAATAATGAAGCAGAATACCAAGCTCTTATTGCAGGATTGGAGTTGGCGCTTCAAGAACAAGTGAGTCACTTAAAGGTGAAAGGTGATTCAGACCTGGTAATTAAACAAGTAAAAGGGGATTACGCAATCAGAAAAGAATAACTAATCCCTTTGTATGATTACATCAGAGAGTTAATGGAAGAATTTCCTACAGAACTGACATTTTCTTATGTCCCGAGATCACAACATGCCCAAGATGATGCACTGGCTAATATAGCCACAGCTATGGCTGATCCAAATCGGGACAAGACAACCATTATTATTTCCCACCATCGTACAATTTCACCTTATGTTCAAATCAGAAAAGAGGAAATCAATGAAATTAGTCCCATTCCTGAACCATATGGTCATACTACAGGATGGATGCCACCTATCAGGTAATACCTTTAAAATGGGACACTTCCACCTGATAGAGCCGGGAAAGAACAAATCTGGCGATGTGTGTTCAATTTTACTCTTTATGACAGCCTAGATCACCTAGAAAAAATTCTCTACAAGTGTGGTTTTGATGGAGTTCTCTTCAGATACATTGATGGGGAAGAGACAATGGCTGTCATGAAAGAAGTGCATGCAGGAGTCTGTGGTGCCCACCAGTCTGGACACAGACTGTCTGATCAAATTCGAAGGCTTGGATACTTCTGGCCTTCAATGATACAAGATTGTATTGATTTCAAAAAGAAGTTTCATTCATTCCACATACATGCCAACTTCATTCCTCAACCCCCAGAGTTGCTTCATACATCTAAATACTCATGGCCATTTTCCACATGTGGAATGGATGTGGTGGGACCTTATCCTTCAGCTACAGGCAAGCAGTTTAAGTATATTCTTACTACTACTGAATTCTTTTCCAAATGGGCAGAGGAAATACCTCTCAAGGAAGTCATTTCTAAATGCATTGTTAGCTTCATCGAGTCTAACATCATTACCAGATTTGGTGTTCCTCAAACCATATTGACGGACAATGGCACCAACTTCTATTCATCCGAGGTGAATAAGTTGTATCAAGAATACAACATCAAATCCAATCATTCATCTCAATATCATGAAGCGTCCAATGGCTAGATAGATTCTTTCAACAAGACTCTGTCAAATATAATGAAAAATATGGTGGATAAAGCTAATAATTCATGGCATGATAAACTCTTTCATGCTTTATGGGATTATCGAACTACCACCTGCATTGCAACGCGGTCAACTCCACATTCATTGGTAGATGGAACGGAAGCAGTCTTGCCAATTGAGGTTCAAATACCCTTGCTTAGAGTATCCATTTGTGATCAGTATTCTACAGATGAACAATCTCAAAAGAGATTGGATGAATTGGAATGGTTAGATGAGAAAATATTGTGCACCCTGCACCACTTGGAAGTCTATCAGAATCAAATTGTATGAGCTTTCAACAAAAAAGTTCGTCTTCATTCATTCATTCAGGGAGAATTGGTATTAGTTATTAGAACTCCAATGATACTAGGAAATAAACCTCCCAAGCTTGAGCCAAAATGGGAATGACCATATTCAATACATAAGGTCTACTCAAATGGAGCTTATTCTTTAATCTCAATGGATGGAGAACTCATCACTGCTCCAAACAATGCCAGATTTCTGAAGAAATATTTTTTATGAACACAAAATACATCGAGGGTCCATGCATATGACTTTTAAACAATTGGAAATTTCGTCCAACATGACGTTAAAATGTGACGTCCAACATGACGTTAAACTGTGATGTCCGAACTACATGACGCTAAACTGTATAGAAGTCCCTCACGTCCCGCAAGACATTAAATTGCATAACCAATGGTCCATGCATATGACCTTAAATTATTCTCAATTTCATCCAACATGACTTTAAACTGTGGAAAAGTCCCTAATATGTCCAACATGATGTTAAACTGTGTCCCCTTTTGTCCTTACTGCATGACATTAAAATGCACAGTCCCTTTTTTCCAACATGACATTAAAATGTATTGTCCCCATCATCCTAACTACATGATGCTAAACTATACAGAAATCCATTAATACATCCCACATGACGTTAAACTATATTTTTTCCCTGCTACATGACACTAAACTGTACAGCACCAATAGTCCTAACTGCAAGACTTTAAACTGCATAGTCCCTTCATTTGTCCTACATGACATTAAACTGTGCATCGTTAAGGTTGTTTATACCTCTTGTTTCTCACACCGAGTATGACTCATGTGAGCTTAGAGAAAACTTCAACCATAACACCCTCTCTGGGCTGCTAACCACGCGTAAGTCCCAACACCATTTTTTTGGTTGTTGTCCCCAAGAACAACTTGATCACTAATTCATTCTTTAATTGAACTACACAGACTTTGATCCTCACCTTATAGGCTGGGTATGTAGGCAACCTCTCAAGGTTCAAGACCAAAACCAATTTCTTCACATCGGTTCACATCCATATCATACGATGTTGATTCGTGAAACCACCCCCAGAATCAATATCTTTACATTGGTTCACCTTTGTCCTTTCTATACGACTTTAAACTGTACAACATTTTTGTCCTGTATGACAATAAACTACAATATTTTTTGATGCCCTCACCTAAGAGGGAATCATTATTTACATTGATTTTCGATCATTTTATATTCCAAAAAACTATGTACATACATGGCAATACCTGAACCTTTTATCTTGGGTTAAACCATCATTTCACTAAAGTCCCCTTTCACCCTTCACATGTACAAACCAAATTTGTACAGAGGGTATTTCTAGAACTACGTGGGCTTGATTCCCATCCTTATGGGATACGTAGGAACGTTCGAGTGTCCCTCGAATCTAGCCCCAATTCTTTTGGGCCTAACCCCAAATTCCACTTTCAGTCCCCTCGCTGAAAAGTCCCCGTGAAAACACACACTGTGTATTTCTTATAATGGTCCGGGTTCTATGACCCTAAACCAAGATCTCTTATATTCTCATCCCACACGACGTTAAACTGTATTTCAAGAACTACATATGGCTTGATTACCATCCTTATAGGATACGTAGTTAAGTCCAATATTTCAATTCAGGATCCAGCCACAACATGATTATGGTTAGCGTTGATCTGTGTATCTCTGCATACATTGGACAATACCCATAATTATGTGTCATAATCCTAACATTAAATATTTTCAGATCTTCATAACCCTTTTCTTGACTTCTAGTCACAAAATTGTCAAATTTCTGAGAGTTCATTTTCCTGACTATGTAGCACGTTCCCTTAGGTGTCCTTGCATAAACAGTCTACATAACAGACCTATCAGTCAAAAGATACTATTATTTGACTATGCAGCCAATGCGCTTAGGCATCCCTACAGAATTCATCCCCCTAACGGGTGTGTTAGATAATGGTAACTTCATTATTGGGAAGAAAACCTCTTTTTTCCTTATTGTTCTTATCAAAAATATGTAAGGATCCGCAAAAACAATCCATCCTTAACATATTTGTTTCATGTTCTTTTTCATGATCTGAAAGTATTCAAGTCTTTGGTTTATATTTCTCTTCACTACGTTTGGGTCAGAACTTTGTAGGAGTGACATTCATCTAGTTCTTGGACAATCTTGTTTGGAAATATCTTCTCCATATTCAAGTACCTCTCTCCATACAGAAAACTCTATGCTTTGGAAAATTTGAATCCCCATAAACTTCCAATGGCATTTAGTAATAGAAAAGTAAATATCTGAGAGTTCTTTTTCCTGACTATGCAACACGTGCCCTTAGGCGGCCTTGCATAAGTAGTCTACATAACAGACATGTCATCCAAAAGATGTTATTATTTCACTATGCATCCAATGCCCTTAGGTGGCCCTGCATAATTCAACCCCCTAACCGGTTTATTAAATAGTGGTAACTTCATTCTTGGGAACTACTTCTTCTAATTCCTTTTATCCATTTTTAATATCATTCCTCAGATTCAAAATTTCTTAATTCATCATTTACATATTTTCCCTCATACTTGAACATGGTAATATGTTTTCAGATAAATTATCAAGGAATTGAGTCAATGTTAATCCATTCGGTCAAATCTATTTCGACCTTAAACATTAGACTTTTTATGTCATATATGCATGAATTTAAACTGCCAATAACCACAAAGACCCCTGGTTTCTCTTTTTTTTCTCAGATTCAAATCCTATTTTCTCTCGAGATCTAACTCTAAGGGGGGACTTTTTTGATACTTCTTTCTGTCACAAAGTCTAACGACTTAAAAAGGGAAATACATGTGTCCAAATTGATTCATCCTTTGAAGAAACATCGAAAATTGACAAAGGAATGAACAAAGATTCATTTTCACTTGGGTCACGCAAGTTCCACCAAGGTCGCACAAGTATACTTGCGTGCCTCCCAATGGTCGCGCAGGTGACTTGGGCGCCCTTTTGATTATTTTCCCAGGGTTGTCCCTGGCCCATAAATACCCCTGGTGGGTCCCCCATTTGAGAATGGAAAAATTCCAAAACTCATATTCGAGCTCTGGTCTCCCAAGTCTCTTATGGAAGACTTCCGAACACTTCTAAGGTAATTTCTTAACTAGAATGGAAGGTCTAAACAGGGGAAACAAGGACTAAGTGTTGAAACTCATTAACACTTGCACGCCTAAGTGGCCATCCCTTAAGGGAAATGGCCCCACTTGCGCGCCACCTTACCCCTTCAACACAACTTGTGCATCACTCTTTTGGAAGCCTCTGTGGATAGTACTAAGGTATTGAGCCAAGTCTTGCCCAAGTATTACCCTAAGGGTTGACCATCGCACAATTACCCATGTGTCACGCAAGTATACTTGCGTGACCAGAACTTGTGTTCCCACACAGGACATACGTGCCCACTTTTTTTTGGTGCCTCTCCTACATATTTCACCTCTCTTATTCCTATCCACCTCCCCTATTCAAGATCCAGCCTTCAAAACCCTCTTTAAAGTCATTTATTTTGGCATGGATTCCTTGTTGGCATCCTTATCTGAAAGGAATTATGTGGAACATCTCTCAAAACCTATTGAATTTCACATCTTTACATCACTAAAGTTAGAGAGTTCATTAATTCAACCTCATCCTTTAAGATGAGAGAATCCTTAACCTGAGCCTCCTTTTCAGGAGTACGCCCCAGTCCAAATTTTCATTGATTTGGGCATCCTCCTTAGGAGTAAGCCCCATGTCCTCATTAATTTGGGCCTCATTTTCAGGAGTAAGCCCCAAGTCCCCTAATTTTTGGGCATACTCCTTTATAGTAAGCCCCAGTCATAATTCCGTTAACCTGGGATTCCTTTTTAGGAGTAATCCCCAGTCTGAAGTATGGGCATCCTCTTTAGGAGTAATCCCCAAGTCCCTTAATTTTTCAAATCCCTTTAACATGGGCCTTCTTCTCAAGAGTAAGCCCCAGTCTTAATTTCCCTTAACCAGTATTAATTTACATTTTGATTTGGGATTTCTTCTCAGGAGTAAAACCCAATCATGAGTCCCCTCCTAATTCGGGCATTTTCCTCAGAAGTAATCCCCAAGTTAGAGTACCCAAATCTCCATGAAGTACATATACTATTATGGACTTTGTTCCTGGGTTTCTTCCCTAAAGTAAAACCCAAAATTCATCTATTTTGGGCAGCCATACATACATAATCCCCACATCATTGCATCTTTCGTGGAAAAATTGTCTGGTTTCACCAATACCTCTTATTTCTCACATCGATCATGAATCATGTGAGCTTAGAGTGTAAAAGTAATCATGACATATTTCTTTGAGCCATCAATCATGCATAAACATCATACTCCTTTACTCAAACTACGTGGGTTCTGATTCCTTTTCTAAACAAAGGATACGTAGGTAGCCCATCTACGGGTACGATCCCGAATCTGAAATAATATATGTCCTTTTGAATGACAATAAACTTCAAGTGCCCCACTGTGTGGATTTAAAACCAGTATGGTCATCATAATGACCAAGATACTTTTATGTATTGAAGGATATAATTGAATAAGAATCTCTAAAAAATACAGATGATTCTCTATCGATGAAGAACCTCGAATACATATAAAATATTCTCTAAATTTCCTAAATATCAATCATTGATTTTCAGATCTAAAGGAAAGATCATTTTATACTTGGTAATGTAATAAGGATTCACGAACATAACGTAAATCTATAAAGATAGTCCCGGAGTAGACAATAATTCCCCTAAAAAAGGTGCGATGAGTCTGACCTCCCATCCGCTCGACCAATGCAAATTTATAAGCCTCATCATTCCATAACTAATGAGCGCCTACCTTTGGAAAGTAGGTCCAAATGGATATGGAATCATTGGATTTTTCCGGTTCTACGAACAAACCTTTTAGAAACCAATTAGAATGTTTGAACCTTCAATCAATGAGGTCATCCCCAATTCAAGAGGGAAACAAACATGAGACAATATCTTTGTATGACAAGAAGGATTTTGAGACTAATGCTCAATAGATAAATGGTTTTAACCCATAAAAGAAATGATCAATCTTATTTCTTGGGTTATGTATATAATCTGCATCATGCCTCACTAACCTTGTAAGGTTAGGTTCATAATTTGTGACATTCTCATTCTCCTTTTGCATCATACTCAGAAATTTTCATTCCATATCCGCTCGATGGTAATGAGGAAAGTATTTTTCTGACAAATTTTTTTTAAACTCCCTACATTCCATATTTGATACACTATCATCTTCCTTTGTGTTTTGAATCAATGACGACCATTGATCAGCATCTCCAGTGAGGCAGTAAACTGTCATGACAACTTTTTTGCTTTCGCTACTCGCCAAGGCGTGGAATATTTTCTCTAAAGAATTTTTCAATTTCTCGGAAACTAGTGGATTTGTACCCCCATTCAATGTTGGTGGTTTTTTTCTCATGAAGTGATCTAACATTGATCCTCCACACTGCGGATCAGGTTGCTCCATACGGGTGAGTTTATTATTCATAACCTGAGTGAGTTGTCCCAGTATGGTGATTAGTTGATCAGCACCAGTTGTATCACCATCTCCACTATAATTATCTTGAGAAGGAGGGAAATCCCTACATGGAGTGTGTGCATTGATATTGTTTCCATTCCTTTAACTAGGTTCCATTTCTAAACAATAGAATAAACTAGATTATTTTATGAATCGCAATACATAAATCTAAACTTGTAAAACAATTTACATAAATTGAACAGTTTATGGATATTATCCATATTCATAAAATTGTTTTCTTTGAGGTAGTATATACTCATAAACCCTTCATAATGGTTTTTAATGAAAATGATAATTATCCTAAGCATATCCCCTGAGAGTGTTGTAACCAAGAGTGCAGCAAGGCCCGTTGTCGTGCACCAATTCCTATTCAAATCTAACTCAAAGCGGTGTTTTTGGGTTTTAACCCTAGGTATATCTGTGCCAGAGCAACCTCTACCAACTCGTATCTAGACAGGGATGTATTTTCTTGGAAAACTCACAAAATATCTACATTACCAAAATTCTAGGAAGTTCTTCTATACTAATCCTCAAATTCTATCTTAGGGCTATGTGCTCAAATCAGAGTTTATCTAAATCTAGTTTCCATGGTTTATACTAAACTTCCTCTCATACCAACTATAATTCCCCGGCCCTAGTTACCTAGAGTCGGTGGATTATTACATAACATTGGAATGATCGCTAAAGACCAAGTCTCGAAAGACCGATTAGTTTAGTAGCCTTGGAAGTACTAGATACATTCATATGATTTACATTACATTATAAAAAGAAAAACTACAACAACATTGTTTCCATATACCACACTCATATACCCTCATACTATCCCTGCAGTTCAGTCATAAAATACTTCTTCGCATCTTGTGAAAATTAAAACATAGAAAAGGGTGAGCTCAGATGCTCGTTAAGGATAACAATATAGTGGAAACTTTCATAAATTATCATAAATATTTGAGATAATGTATAAGACTAAAACAAAATCATTTTAAACTTTAACTTCAGCATAATATGGAAAAGATAAAATCAAATAATTCCATTTACTTTCTCACATGGATATTCTACTAGTCTAATAATCACATGTAATATCAATAGCCACTTTCATAATGATGGAATGTGTAATGCCAGAATTTAATAACCACATAGTCAAGGCCTTGTGCCAATAATACAAATAAGATTTTGTCAAGGACTTTTTCCAAGACACTAGTTTGTCTCATGAGACCTACCGATGTATCGAGGAGCTATAGTGGGCTCCACCCGTCACATACTAAGTCCAATTCATTCCTCGTATGAAAAGGTTTAAATAAAACATAAACATTCATATTAAAACTAGCATACAAAATTTCAATACTTTATCCATAAACCATTAATGGTATAAAAATAACACATCCACAGTCAAACATATCAAAAAAACCTTTAATACAATATGGAAGTTTTTTGTCATAATAAATCAACTTCAAATGAGCTTAAAATCCATCAAAGGATGTTGACATAGATGAAATCAAAACCTTTTTTAGAGAAATATCTCTTTCTATTTTGAAATCATCTAAGAAAAAATTTATTTTGAAAATATTATTATAATCTTGTAAGGGGATCATTGATGTTGTTATAAGGGTTTAATATAGTCGCACCCACCGTATAATTTAAAAAACATTCTTACCTTAAATATTTCGGAAAAGGTCATAAAGTACCTTGTTTGGAAAACGACGGAAATATTACTTTCAAAACATATAAGGTCAAATAAGGGTATGAATGACTTTAACGCATTGTCTAGAAAATAGTAAAAATGTTTTGAAATACATTTTTAAGAAACATGGATGTGGATGATAAAGAGGTCCCAGTAAATAATTACATATAAACAACCTCGGATAATGAAAAGATTTTGAAATTAACCCTTACCTTGTGCTTTTTCTTGGTCAAGGGTAGGTTAAACTCCTTTATAATGGTGAAATAATTGTTATTAATTTATACAATAATCATATTCATTAATATGATATCATATATGATCTTTTAACATTGCTTTGTTAATAGTATCTTAGTATTATCATTTTTTCGGGTGTTAACGAATTCATTTTCCATTATATTATTTGTTATGTGAGTCATATTTGTTATGGACAGAATTTAACATATTAATATCCAGAATGATATCAAGTATTTAAACATTATTTGTAATCATCTAATTAAAATAAGTCTTGAATGGATGCGATGGGGAATGAATCTCATTGCGTTCGTGGAGACGGTAATCCGTACGTACGTACGAGCGACAATATTATTCTTTTGATATTAAAATAATATATAATTGGATGGTATATCATATATACAGAATCATTATCATGTCATATTTATTATTTACATCAATTACACATCATTATTATACCCATCAAAATAATAATGTATTGAATAACAATTACACCACGACGTGGAGAAGGTAAGCTGTATGTACCCACGTATGGTGACATGTCATTCAAAGAATAGATAGAGTAATGAATTTGGTTATACCATATTTATAATAACATCCTAGTATATAGAAGATATTGGAGTTATTATTTTATAATAGAAACAACAAAGAAAAAGGAAGTGGAAGGACAAAGGAACTTGAAAGAGGTGGTGAGATATTTACCTCTTCTTCGGGTTCTTACTTTTGATTTGATCAAAAGGGATCCTTAGGTTGGCTTTATGACTAAAGTAAGGCCTCTATTATGAAGTTAGGACAGATTAGACGGTATCTGGGTAGGGGTTGTCCAAGAAAAATGGATTTTAATGTTTGAATTAGAGATAAGGGGGAGTGCCCTTTTATAAGAGGGGTGAGGGGCACCTTAGGAAAAGCTATAAATATTATTTTATAATAAAATAATTTTCGATTTCTAATGGCTCAAAAATTAATTATTTAAATTCTAAGGTGGGTATGGGTATAAAACCACTCAAACAATATGTTTTAGATAGGTTGGGGTCAGTATATTAACTTTATCTTTTATATTTAACTTTTAGTTAAATAGTTTGACATTTACCATGTCTCTTTGTATTTTTATAATATATGGTTAATAAATTTACTATATACTTCCAAGAGAACCCAAAATGGTTCATTAATGATATACCTATAACTATATAATTATTTTGGCCTAACCTTAGATTTTTAGGAATAGAATATCAATTTATAATATAATATTTGTTTTAAAAACTCTTTTATGTCAATTTTGACACTATTTGGTATTTTGTTTTTTATAAATTTATAACTGAATTATTACTTCAAAAAAAATTCATATAACCAACCCTAACATGTCATATTAACCTATAAAATTAGTTTAATTTATAAAAAGTCTGAAATTTCATTTATTTATATATTTATAATGTCAATTATTTTAATCTTTCATGAATACGTTAATTACTGCATCATCATTGTGTCATAAATAAATTTAATTATTTAATTTTTAAAAATTATAAATACAATACAATTATGTATGAAATATTTTTATCTTTTTAATTAATATTTATAGTCCAATTTATCTTATGTATAACCCTATATTAAAAATGTTTTAGATATTAAAATTTGATTTTTACTCTTTTAACTCTTCTTTAAATAAAATAATAATAAATGTCCTAATCTAATCCAAGTGGACCTAAAGGAACATATTTTATTCCTAAGGTTGTTTTTGGTCTAATTACACTTATCCAATATAATTAAGACATGTTTTATGGTAATAATAATATCGTTTTTACCCTTAATTACCCCATTTACTTTTAAATGTGGTAAATAAAAGTAAAAAGTTACTATTCACTAAAAATTATTTTTATCTTATTGAACCATATTTAACTTAATGATATCAACTGTGTCTCTATGAGTTTTGAAATTCCACTAACATAAGTGGTAAAAGTAAGTTTTATGTGAATTTGCAAATTCTCATAGGAGGTGGGTAAAAGGCGGTGAAAAGTTCAATAAAATTTTTATATATCTAAAATTATTATAAACTAACTCTAGTGAATTACATTGAACTTATATTGGTATTATTTATCTATTTTGACCTTAAATAAATTTAAATAAAATAAATAATTATTTAAATATTAATTCGGTTTTAAACTATAACTCGGTGTTTTTCACTATATATCAAAAATTGAAAGTTTTCAAAAAAAAATACCAAAAATTCCCCCTAAGCTAATTTTGATATTCGAAATTCAAAAATGAAGTCCATTTTGAAATATAAAATTTATAAATTTTCAAAAAGTGGGTATTACTCTTCATAACGGCTAGTTTGATTGGTTTTGGTGTGTTAGAACTTGAAGTTGTGTACAACACACACTATTGTATTATTCAAAGAGAAGCGTATCGTGGAAGCTTGGGGTGTTATAATTCAGGTTAACTAGTCCACAATTTCTGACATGGAATCATTATTCTAGGGAATCCATGGAATACCTACCATGAATTCCAGAGTAACTTCGTCTTATTTCCATTCTAGAGAGGTCAATAGATATAATAAACCATCAGGTTATTAATGCTTGGAATTCATCTACAAAAAAGTGTAGCATCATGTCATGAACCCTAAAATCTCCTTTTTCATGCCCGAACACCAATATTGTTGATATAGTTCATGGTAAATTTGTATCAAACTATAATTCACCACCCAATTTGAGTCATGAAACTTCTACATCATATCCTCTCACATACTCATAGTCACAACAACATGGGTTTGAACGTAGATGATATCATCCTCATCTATAGTCCAGTCAGAAGGTGACTCCCCTCATTCAAGGCTTTCCCTTAAATCCAAACACTCTATATCCTCATACTGAATCACTCTGATCTTCCTCAAAAGTGTGCAATCCATTAATACTTGTATGAGTTTCGTCTTCTCAAATCCCTCCCAAAATACAATATGTATCTCAGCCAGTATGTTCATCATCTTCTGCTCAGAACTAAACTCTATAACTACCTAATTCTATGTCTTCATGTTCATACAATCAACAACACTCTTTCCATTCCTAGGCATATATTATTTCTCAAAAAGCAAAGACTTCATATACTTAACACATATCCACCATTTTAGAATCAAATATCTCTATGAAAATATATACTTTAATATTTTTTAGTCGGTATGTAGAGTAGAATTTTCACCCAACATGTAATGTTTCCAACACTTCAGAGAATAAACTATTATACCTAAATCTAGGCTGTGTGTAGGGTACTTATATTTACATGGAATCAACTTTTGTGAATGAAATTATACAAATCTATCTCCCTATATTAACATTGCTCCATGTGTGATCCCAAACTCATTACAAAACACTATATGCTACTCACCCATATCGGGTAGTATCTAGATTGGTGTGGGTTTCAACTACTTCTTTAACTCCTAGAAATCATTATCACATGATCCAAACCATTAAAAATTGATTCCCTTCTCGGAAAAACCAAATATTGGTTCTAAAAAGAGGGAAAGGTATTGGATGAACCTCTGATAATTGCCTTCCAAACCCAAAAATCTATGGATATCCAAAATATTCATGGATTTCTGCCAAGAAACCAATTCTTGCAACTTCTTTGGGTCCATTGACACACCTTCCTCTAATATGATGTGAACCAATAAATGTACCTAATCAATTCAAATTTGATACTTATATATCTTCTCATATATCCAATTCTATCTCAATGTACTCAGAAAGATGTCAAGATGTTGTGCATGATCATCACGAGTCTTAGAGTACACCAAGATTTCATCCAAAAAAAGTACCACAATGTGATCTGGGTATGGGTGGAAGATTCATTTCATCAACTCCATAAACATAGTTTATGAGTTTGTTAGCCCGAACAACATCACAAAAAAACTCATAAAGGTCATACCTGCTTCTAAAATCCATCCATGGTATATCAAATGGTCTAACTCTCAACTAATGACACCCCAATCTCAAGTTAATCATGGAGAAAACACAATATCCTCTAAATTGTTCAAAGAGATCACTGATACACAGAAGAGGATACTGGTTCTTCATCTTCATCATATTCAACATCCATTAATCAACACATAAACGTAAATTTTTTCCATCCTTCTTTACAAAAAAGGCTATAGAACCCCAATATTATGTAATTGGATGTATAAATACCTTATCCATCAACTCCTACAACTGAGTCTTAATGTCTTGATGAAATTTGGGTTCCATTCTATATGGTGTAATAGAAATTTTCTTAAATCCAAGAATTAGATCAATCATAAAATCCATATCCCTCTCAAGTGGAATCCCAGATAAATATCTAGGGAAAACATCCTGAAACGGATCCACTATGTGTGGGAAGGTATCATGCTTCACAGCCAAGTCATCGAGCAAAATACTTGCAACCTAGATGGTGAGCTCCCATAGTTGAGGATGAATTGGACCTGTATAGACTGTCGGGATATTCCACCCTCCTAAATGATCATAATTGTTACCCTCATGATATGTAAAGGTGACTCTCCTATGGTAATAATCAATTTGATCTTGGTATACTACCAACCAGTCCATACCCAAAATCAATTCAAAACCTAACATATCAAGTATGTAAAGATCCTAGTATAAATGATACTCTCCAACTTTGAGAGAAAACCCCTTGCATAAGAAGATGTCTCTCGACTGTACTCCCAAAGGGGTATCGGTCATCATAACCCCACTCACAAATTCCACCATTAGACTCAACCATTAAAAATTTACGTGGATATAAAATAATGATAGGATTACATATCAAATAAGGTACTAAAAATAATATAATCTATAATAATAGTACCTCTAACTATCAATTTCCTAGCCTCCCTATCCACAAGTGTAGTTTGAACTGCATGAAACTGTACTCACCTTATCCTCTATGCTATAGTCTGAGTCCCCTGAGATGAACCATTGTATTGGTATGGGTTCTCTTTCCTTGTCTTACCATGTAAACTTACTCAACCTCCATGGCCAGACTAACTTCAACTACTAAACTAGAACTGGGTAGAAGACCCCCTCCCAGTGTTCTGAGTCTTCCTTACCCCTCCATCAATACCCATGGATTGAGGGCTTCTGCAAAATCTCTACAAGTGACCCATCCTGCCACAAGCTCAGCACTCTACTTATGGTTGGGGGTATTGGCTACAAATGTGTCCTGACCTACCACATTGGTGGAAGTATATATGGTTAATTATTTGATTAACTGATCCATCCCCCTAGCCACTCTAGTTGTTATTTACCTAGTTAAAATTATCATAATTATGCTTTCTACTTTTAGAAGATATACCTCATATTCATATAATAGAAACCACATGTATTACACTGGATTCTTCCTTTAGGTTCCAATAAAAAATTAGAGCCCGATTCACCACTTTTGAAAACTTTTTCAGCCATAAGATATTAACTTGTGACTTAATCTATCATATAATCCCATACTAAAAACTCTTCGATGTAGCAGCATCATCAACTACTAGTGTTATCATAAAGAACTAAAACTCAATGAAGCATCCATCATATCCAAACACCAATATACTCACCTAGGTCAACTATAAAAACTCTTCTATCTATCAGGGTAAAATTTCTATAGGAAAATATCTTGGAAGTCCTTCCACTGTATATTCTCCAGTTTCCCATCTCGATTCTGAATTTTCCACTAATGCTTCAGTTTACTAGATAAAATATAATACTCCTACTTGAATATCATCTCAATGAGATACTATATGTGGTCAAGGAAAATATGTATAAACTCAATCTAGAACTCAACTACCTCAGGTCCACCCTCTCCAGTGAATGTCATAGGTTGTTACAACTGGAACTCCTGTGTCAAGTTAGACAGACTATACACAACCTACCTTGGGTCTGTTTCCATAAACAGCATAAATCGATTGAATTTATCATATAACTACTCTACGTTTCCTTCACTAGAAATTATTCAAGACTTCAGTTCCACTACTAGAGGATCATTTCCAGTCAAGTCCTCTTATTTTCCTATCAACAAGCATCGTCAAGGAAGCATTTCTCTAAAAATCCAAAAAAAAAGACTTATGAAACATAACACATGATTATCACATTTCAATGATATGGATTCAAATAAATCCATAATAATTCATCCCATGGATCTCTCCACACGGTCAAAACTGAGGTACTATCACTACCCTCAATCATCCCTAACATGGGTCAAGGCTCAAAATGGAGTAAAGAAAATTCAAAATTTGTGTTTCCCATTAGACACTCATTAAATAAATTTAAATTACCATAATTTGAATCATTTAAAATTTTCAATCTCATATGAGGATCCTTTTTATCTTTAATTACTCACACAAATAAAATCATTTCATTTTAACTACTCACCCACAACCTACTTTTCTGTATGTGCCTAAAATGATGTAAGTCATAATAATTCCCGAGAGCCTAGAATGATGCATGTATACACAAATCTATTTACATAATATGACATGAATATAATATTATAAAATTAATAACATCACACAAAAATTTCATCACCCAAGATGAAATAACATTCAATTATAACAACAAACCTCAAGAACAACAATACCACCCTCAGTACTTTGTTTTACCCCTATACATGGGTTATATACTCTCATAAAAAAGCTCTTGAATAAGTCCCAACTCATCCTAGTATGCTATCTACCTTTCCCAAATAGTAAGAAAGAAAAAGAAAATAAAATACCCTATGATACCACTTTGTGATTTCTAAACCCAGGCACTACATAATGGTTCCCCAAGCTGGATCTCCATGTGACCTCTGGTGCACCTCCCCATACACTAAAGGTTGTCGACATGTAGCGAGGGTGTAATATATATATTGTGGGGAGACTATACCCTCTTTATCAAATCCTCACAACAGTAACAATAAATATAAAATATCCAATTGATGATAAAAAAACATCCATAATAATACCATAACCAATAAAGACTGGTATCATATGATAAATCAAAATAATAAAAAAATATCCCAACCAAATCGGTTGATATTCCATGCCATATATGTGTCAAGTGAAAAATAAAAACTAAAATTTAAGGCACCCTAACCACTCCTGAGAGGGTTCCAACACCAATTCTTGTTCCCTAATCCATGATCCATCCCAAATCAACCATAAAACATAGGTCTCCTGACCTTATCCTTTTTTTAAAACATGAAGTCTATTCAGGTATAGATCAGGCATCTAGAGTAGGGTGCGAGTACAACCTAGTAGGCCACCAAAAATAGCATCAAAAAATAATATACAGTCCATAAAAATGAATTTAGTTTTATATATAATAAATTGTAATAAATAAAATAAACAGTTTTTATATTTAATTATTATTTAATTAAACACATGTTTCCTTAGGTTCATGATGACACCCTTACCATAAATACCTACTTTGGACCATGCCAGAGTCTGATCCATCCCAAAGGTATATCACATTTCATTACATCGTGGGATTTCATTAATCAAATAATTCCAATTTCACATTCAAACAATGGGGTCCTAGAGCAGTAGTATGGAACCTAGTGGGTATTTGGAGTAGCAGTCCTGGTCCCAAAACTCAGTTAACATATATATATATATATATATATATATTGGGGGCCTAGAGATGCATTCTATAACCCCATGGGTATTTGGAGTAGTAGTCCCTATCCCACAACTAATTAAAAATTATCACATCCCATGGTTCCATGTTTCCAACCATTTATCAACCATTCATGAATCATGAATCAAAAATCAACATTTCATCTTATCATCACACCCCAAGGGTGGATATTGATTTAACAATTCCATTACTCAGCCAATTAAATTAACCCATTATTCATCAATTTCATAATAAAAATATTTACCAATTTCATAATCACTTGTTGAATCAATTAATTAATTCAATTTAGAATTCAATTTCCCAATACGAAAATTACTATTTCACAATCACATACATGCATTTAATTATCAAGACTATGGGATTTGATAATTATACCACCAATCTTAGGGTCGTTGGAAAATTCTCACCAACCCTAAGCCCACAATTAAATATAGAATTTCATAAAACAAAATGGTTAAGAAGATCAAGAAAATAAAAACCTAGGATCAAGATCAACCCCCAAAACCAAAAACTATCAAAAGGATCCACCACTTAATTGGAAGAAGGGTGAATGAAAATAAATCAAATAAAAAGTCTTAATGAGTACCAAGCACTAATCTATAATGATCGAATATGAAGTAATCACTCCCAAACCACTGGGAGTTTTCCTTGGGTCAAGTGGAGAAAGGATGTACCAAGTAAAGAAAAAAAATGCATGAAACCTTTAAAATTACTACTCAGGATATTACACAATGAGTAATTACTTTACACGTTGTGTAATCCTTTTTAGAGGGTTACACAAAAAAAACCCATTACCTCAGGTTGGTATTTATCCTATTTAATTATTACACATCATGTAATAATATTACGCGCCTTGTAATATTTTCATGGCATGAACTAATACACCATTTTTAACCATTCATGTTATGTGTTTGGTGACATTTACTCATCATGTAACCCATTTACACTGTGTTTAAATTTTCTACATACTATTTTTAACCTAAAAGTACTAATTTAAAGATTAAATCCCTTCCAAATCCTTCCAAATCATTTAAATCCCTCACCAACCCTAGAATAAAAGAAAACTCAAAGGAGAACATACCTGAAAAGCGTCAGGATATCACACTAGGTTCTTAAATAGGCACTGTTACTGGTTTGAGGGTAGCAGTGGTAGTCTCTACCTTTCCAAGTCTTTTCCCCTATGCTGAGGTCATGGGATCAGATTTAACTCAAGTCCATTGAATGGTATCTTCTAGTAATTTTTTCATTTCTACAAACGCGTGAAATCTTCCTGGATACTTCATCAGGATAAAATTTGTTTGTAGCTCATCCTAAATATTTTCAGCACAGAGTTCCAAAAATTTCTCTTATGAGAGAGGGATTCTAAGTGAATAAAATAAAACATTACACCATGTGATGATGTCATAACCCCTCTCATTTTCAAATTTCCTATAGTTCTTGAGGTCAATAATTTTTTTTTTATTTTTGTAGAGTTGAATTGATAATGTAATTGGTGAAAAATTTCTTCCCATATATAAATGGTTCTTGTTGGAAGGATGCTGTGACAAATGAATTTTTCCCCATTAGAGTCTGTATAAAAAATCATAGCTTTATTGAGTCTTTCTTTTATTGAGGGCCCATACTTGGGCTCCATCGGGATATAAAGTTTGTGAGATCCAGTTTTGGATCTTCTAGGATGTCAAGGATTGTGAAGGTGGGATTTTCAAAACTGGATGGAGGGAAAGTGGAATCCACCAATTCAGGTTATGGATTCTTCTCAGGTTCCATGGGTGTGCTCCACCCTTCCAAGTATTTCATTAGAACATCTAGGGATTCAATGGTGTTGAGAGGTTCCAAAGGTTCTACTATCTGAACTTTCATCCATCTATAGAGAGTGAAAAATTCTGGATGAGGTGTCCATGTTTTCATATCCCACTAATTATACATCCACGATAAGACTGAATGACCACCCTTAAAGGTGAAAGACTATTTCTATAACAAAAGAAAGTAATGATCATATTCAACTTCTCTATTTATACAGATCAAATTCCTAGATCTGAAGACATCTTGATGCATAGATGTCACTCTTTTGGGAAAATTAGATCTTTCTTGATGTGTAGGAGGAGATATATCCATATCTATTTGAAGACAATACCATGTTTGAATGTTTCCCCTAGGTAGCTTTTATTTTAGTTGTTTGAGATTTTGTATCTCATCCTCATATTATTCCAACTATTCCTCTTTGGAAATAATTCTTGTTCTTCTAGGTGGTGAGTGGGATGTAACCACATATTTCCCTTTATCCTTATTAGTGTTCCACTATAGAGGATGAAACTCATTATTCGGGGGTGCTAAATTCTAGCTCTTCTATTTATTCTACATACATAAAACCTCATTTGGTGCTTCCAGATCACCCTCCTCTCAAGATATGTTTTCCCTATTGCATCCCTCAACATTTTCAACTTGATCTACATCATCTTTTGTATTGATTTTGACAAAATTCACTGAGGTTTATCTTGTAATGGTAGATATCCCATTACTCCTGATGCAATATGGTGATTTGATGCCACTTTCTCCTCCTTAGACGGTTGCATCAGGGTTATTTCTCTGACCCTTAGCCATATTTTACCTTTTCATCTTGTGACCCCTATGATATTTTATTTCCTTTACTATATGTTCCTCTTATGTTAGTATGTGAATAGTGACTATGTTTTGGGCCAAAGTCCCTCAAGGTAACATTGTAGTCTTTTGGGTTAATTTTGTTTATTGAAATAGCAGGTTTTCATGGTTATTTGTAGAGTTCCAGAGAAACTATTGACATAGTATATATAAAAATATCCAATTAAAAGTAATGGATGCTTTGGAGGTAGTACAAAAACTTGCGTATATAGGGTGGCGATGTTTCCCAGTGTTTGACAAATTTTTGGGTCTAAAATTTGGAGAATGGAGAAAGGTGTTTTTGGAAAAGGAAGTTATGTGCAAGTTTTAATGTGAATTTTAATGTTGAATACAACATAATTTTTTGGATCATCTTAGAAAAATATTTAAAAGGAACTAATCACATGAAAGATTTGTTTTTACTGGAAAGATGGTTTGCATGACAGGAAGTTTTATGCACAAAAAAGAAGGGACAAAAGAGAGTTACTAGACAAATGAGACGTTTATTATTCACTTCCTCATGTGCATAAAAGTTATGCACACAAAGTAGGACGTGTGAGGATTTTTTGTGCAGGGTCATCCAAGTCTATAAATTTTTGGTCCCCCCCCCCTCATTTTAGCAGCCTAACCCTTAGAGAATATCTGGGCTCTGAATCACATAAGATTTTCACACAAGGTAGTAAAGTTACACGCAAGTATAGTTTCCCAAATAAATGAATAAAATATTTGTTGTGTGCAAAAAGGGACCTGATTCTGAATGAACAATATAGTTTCATGAAAATCATAAGAGTTGTGTGCAATTTTGACTTAAAAAATTAAAATGTTGTATGCAAGGTGATAATGTTGTGCTCAATACATCCAAAGTTTGTGTGAAAGACAATGTGTAAACTAGAAGGGACTTCCCTAAATTTGTGGTAAAGTGGAATTCATCTTGTGGATGAAATTAGAACTTAATAATGCACTAAATGAGGTGTAAAACATATTGATTCAAGTAATCAAAGGATGATCTTCTAAAGAAGCAGTGAGAAAACTTTAGTTGAGATATCATCTAACATTAAATATTTTATTGATTTTAAACCAAAAGGTATAGTGAGTTACGCAAAACTCTGTAAATAGTTGTGTGCATTTAGTGGATTTGGTAAATTGGCATATTAATGGTGTATTCTCCTTGGAAATATCCCAATGAAGGTGAACCAAGTAAAATTATTTTTTCTCATGCATGCTTTCATTTCTATTCATACTTTTTTATAGAAAAGAGAGAGAAGAGTGTTTTTCTAATAATGAAACAATATTTAAAGGGCAAGTTGTTTTATTATTTCCAACCCTATTTCATATCCCCCCCCTCATGTTATTTAACCTATTTTAGATAATAATTGGTATAAGATCCAAAAGTTAATTTCAATGCTTCTCTTATGGAGGTTGTTAATCATAAAGGGATTCTAATCTTTGATGAAAAAAATTTTCTATTATAGAAGAATCTTATAGATAACTATTTATGGTCCTTAGGTATGGATGTTTATATATTAGAAACACATGTTATTTCATTCATTGTGGAAAATGGTGCTTTATGAGAAGATGAAAGAATATAATTATATGTTGAAGTAAATGGAATCGATGCATTAGGAGAATGTTTATCCAATGAAATATATCAAAAAGGTGATGTCATGTATGTGAACTCATTACAAGTGAGAAAATAAGTTAAATATCAATGAAGGAGATTCAAAATTTATAGAAGAAAAATTGCAAGTTCTGTAGAAAAAATATGAGGATCTGAGAATGAACCCCAGTGAGTCTGTTGATTCCTTTTTTTACCAGGTAAATATTGTTGTAGAGGAAATTTGTGGTCTTAGAAAAATTATTGAATATGTAAATATTGTTAAGAATATATTGGGAAGAATCCCACCATAGTTCAATTTTAATGTTTCTATTTTGGAAGATAAAGATCCAAATAAACTGACATTAGATAGCCTACACAATACTCTTATTACACACGATATGAGAAATAAAGATTTTGAATTTGTGGAAAAATGGAATACCAAATAAGTGACATTAAATTCCATGACTAATATTACCATTTAAAATTGAAATAAATTAAAAGATATGAATGAGGTTATTTCATTACTTCCCTCAAATATTCAATGAGAAAAATTAAAGTTCAAAGGGAAACTCCCACTTTCATGATTTTGATGTGGAAAGGTTGTAAATCTTGTAGAAAGGGGCCTCAAAAAGTTTAAAGATGATGAGGAGGAGGAATTTTTAATTCCCATGAATAATTATTCAGCTTATGTTAAAGGTAAGAAAAAATTCAAGAGAAATTTCTTCAAAAAGAATAATCTTCTTTCACAAAAAAATAAAATTAAGAGGAATATAAGGTTGAAGATATAGAGAACTACAAAGATCATGGAGAAAATACTAGGGTGTAAATTGTTGTTAGTGTATGGAAAAGGGAAGAAATAAATAATGATGAGGAATAAGTTGAAGGAATAATTTTTTTTCATGCTGAATTAGAAATCTCTCTTGAAGAGATAAAAGTTTTGATAGACAAAAAGAAGAAATAAAACAAATTGGTTCATGATACCAAACTTTATATATATTAGTATAAAGAACAGAAGTTTGAGATGAATGAAGAAATTGAAAAGTTGTAGTCTTTAATGCTAGAGAGATCAGAAAAGGATATTGAGTACAATCTCAAAATTGAATAATATAAAAGAGAAATTGATAGTTTGACTAACATCAGAAAAGAACCAATAACATGTATCGAAGAACATGAAGAGTGGGTCATCATAATGTGACAAAGTGTTAAGGATTAGAAAAAACTATTGAATCACATTACGACATCGAGAAATAAGATCATTAATGCAACATAAAAGATGAAAATAGAACATTGAGGTCTAGAATTATATAAGAAATAGTAAAAACCAAATTATATGGTTGGTATGGGGCTTGATTGAAAACAAAAATAAGTAATGGTTGAAATCAAACCACAAGAACCTTCTCTGATATTGAAGATTTATTTGGGCTTGTAGAAAAATCGGAAAATTTATAGAACCCAATGGAAAAATAGTGGTGTAGAATAGACACACAAGAATGCACCCAACATCAGGTGTTATTTTAGTGGAAAGATGGGACACTCAGAAAATTTGTGTTCCATATCAAAGAGATATTGAAGGAAACAAGAACAACAGAGACATCCAAATAGACCTCAATATTATAGGATATATTTCAAGGGTCATTGTTTTTGGTGTGGAGGATTTGTACACATAGCCAAATATTGTACATCAACCATGAAGAGGAATGAGCCAAAGAAGAACCAAATTGGTCCTAAGAAAAAACTCAATGAATTATCAAGTGAGATGAAAATTAAAAATTTATTTTTATATCATAAAGATGATGCTGGTTCATCATACTCCAAGGAAGATCAATATTTTCAATCTATACCATTTATGGATTCAAAAATATGGATCATAAATAAAAGAGATGAGAAGGCAGTGGTTGCAGAAATTTTCCTTAAAGCATCATATTGTTCTGGTGTATAGATTATTAATATTATATGCACATCCCATATGAAAGGAAATGAGTATCTTGTTATAGGAATAAAATATTACAAGGAATTTATTGTAAAATTTGGAAATGATGAAGTCATAAAGATAATTTTCTCAGTAAAATTTATGTTTGGGGGAAAAAATGAGATGTGTTGATGTCTTAGTCATGGAAGGTATCAGACACAAATTTCTTAGTGTTAATCAAATATGTGAATTGGGTCATATAATTAGATTTACTAATAATATGTGTATCATTAAAGGAAGATATGGTGTAGTTGTTCTATAGGTAAAAATAATGAAGGGCAATCTCTACCTTGTAATTGTAGAGGAAGATATTTTCTCTTTATCCAGAGAGGAAGAAAATAGTTTGTGGTATAAATGAATTGGTCACCTATTCCAACTATCCCTAGAATATCTGGTCAAATTTGATGTATCTCGAGACCTCCCTAAGCTATCACATGACCACACTCATACATTTGATGCTTGACAACAAGGAAAGATCATCATAAATTCGTAAAAGGAAAAGGAACAGAATTCAACCAGAGTTCTTGAATTGGTACATGTAGATGTTTGTGGACCTATCTCACCAAGACCCATTGATAGGGAGAGGTATTACATTCTTTTCATTTATTTTTTCAGTTGTATGACACAGGTATTTATCATTTCCCACTATATCTATATGTTTAGTTTCATAAAATAATATTGGAGGGAATCATAAAGGATTATTGGATAGAAAATTTTGAATTTTCATATTGATAATGGTTTATAATTAAAAAACATCTAGGTGGAGGATTATCTCAAGAAACATGGGACAAGACATCGAGTTTCAACTATGAGGATGACTCAAAAAATGGTCTGGTTGAGAGGAAAATTGGATTATCAATAACATGGTTAGAAAAATGATTATTCAAAAGCACCTACCAAAAAAATTCTAGAATGAAGCATTATTGACATCTGTTTACATATCTAAGAGAGCTTTGTTGTATCCGAAGGTAGAAAAGACTCTATGTGAGATGTGGTATAGAAAGAAAATAACATTGAAATAATTTCAAATCTTTAGTAGTAAGTTTTTTATTCTCAATGGAGAGAAAAATAGGAAATTTGAGTCAAATGTAGATGAGGGGATATTCCTTGGATATTGAGGAAAAAACAAAGCATATAAATTATTAAATAAGAGGCTAGAAAAATTAGTTGAAAGAAATTTAGTCCTTATCATAGAAAATGAAAATGATATTCAACAACATAGTGAATGGATACTTGATGAAAGTGATAAGGAGGTAAGAAACATAGGGGAATTATAATTGAAAAATTATGATTCAGAAGAAGATAATGATGATGAGAAAGAGGGCGTTAAATATGAATCTACACAGAATCTAAAGATTCGATAAAAATTTGACAGGAAAAATATCACTGGTGATCAGGTAGTACTGGTTCTAAATTTTATAATTAAGTATTTACAACAAACATATTTCTTATATCAGGAAGAGCCTAAATTTTTTGATGAAGTAACTGGTGATGAAAAACGGGTTCAGGCTATGAATGAGGTACTAGACCAAATTGATAAGAATCAGACTTGGGGGGATTATTTCACAGCCAAAAAATAAGAATTTCATTGGGATTAAATAGGTCTTTTACAATAATAAGAATAAATATGACACAATGATTAAAAAAAATCATGACTAGTGTGCAAAGGGTACTCTTAGATAGAGGGTACTAATGTTGAAGAAACATTTTCACATGTTTCAATGAAATAGACAATTAAATTATTCTAGGTCATTGTAGTGAAAAAAATGTTCAATCTTTTCAAGATGTATGTCAATGGGGTTATGGAAGAAGAAATCTATATTGAGTATCCAGATGGTTTTCTCATTCATGTAGATGTGAACAGAGTTTTTTGGATGAGAAAGGAAATATATGGTTTGAAGAAAGCACCAAGAGCGTGGTATTCAAGAATCGATCAATTTTTAAAGAATATCGAATTTCAATGTGGTGGAGTTTATTACAATCTATATGTAAACAATGATAGTAATGAAAGGCTGATGGTGTTGGTATATGTCAACAGCTTAATATTTTGTGGATCAAATTAGTCACAGTGCAGATAGTTCATAGAATTCATGAAAAGTGAATTCAATTTGTCAATGATTGGTGAAATAATGTTTTTCCTTTGTTTACAGGTGACACTAGAAAAATAGATACATTAATTTATCAATATAAATATTCCAACGTGGTTTTTAGAATATTTGGAATGGATAATTCCAAGGAGATGGTGTCTCTAGTTTCTACACAGATGAAACTATCACAGGATTATGAAGTAAATGTAGTTAATGTAATAGAATACATGAAAATCATTTTGAGTCTATTATACATGATAGTGAAAAGATCTTATATTGTTGTTTCTACACTTCAATTAGCATTGTATCAAAGCAATCCCAAGGAAATTTTTTACTTGCAGTGAAAATAATAAATCAGTTTATAAAGGGCACAGTGGAATTCTGTTTTCTGTATAATGAAAAATATTAGTAAGATTTATGAGGCTATATAGATGAATATTAGTTCGGATCAGCATATGGTCTAAAATCATTGTTAGGTGGTTCATTCTATCTTTTTTTATTGTGTAGTTTCTAGCTAATCAAGAAACAAGATTGCATTTCATTGAGTACCGCATAAGCTAAATATATTGCGGTTATACACTATTACACAATGTTATTGTGGATAAAGTAGTATCTTTTAGATATGGGAGTTGAAGTGAAGTATCCAATAAAAATACATTGTGATAATTTAATTACTATAAATCTTAGAAAAATTCAAATCCATCACTCCAGTATAAATCACATTGAAATCAAGTATCATTTTTTCAAAGAGAAGGTGGAAAATGGACTTATGAAGTTGGAGTATGTTCCTAAAGAACAATAGGCTGAGGAAATTTTAAAAAATCCCATACACAAAGAAGTATTTGAATGGAATAAACTGGCTCTATGAGTTCAAATAACTCCTCAGACGTGAAAAGGTTTGGATGTGGGATCCCCTCTCCCTAAGGTATGGTGTGTTTTTAACTAATTTGATGATCTGTGTTCTTTACCCTCTTACAGACCACAAATAAGTGACATTCGGGTTCATTGATAAAGGGGTATAAATTATGTATATTAACGGGGAGAACATATATTAATAAATATATGGTAGAATATGGAGATTTTATGTAGGGGGTGTCAATGTTTTAATGATTTATGGTTTTTGAAAAACTAGGCAATGCTTCCATGATATTATGTGAATTAGGTGTCATGAAGAAATGTTTCATGGAAATCAGAGCATAGCTTGGACATATTTAATCATTTCAAATAAAATTAACCCAATCAGTTAATTAGGAGGAGTTTTAAATCTGATGATGCTAAAGGTGATCGATCAAAGTATATATATATATCATGATAGATAGAGTTCGTGATGAAATCAGTTGACTGGTTTCAGTAAAGATTTTTTTTATTAATGATATTTTCACGATACTCTTGTTTCTCATGATGAACATGGATCATGTAAGTTTATAGTGTGCTGAGTAAATCTTTGATTTTTATCTGAATCGAAAGATGTGAGTGTTGGAAAACAATTAAATAAACTTTAATGTGGTATCAAAAAATGAATAGTTTCCACCAAACCCATAGGGGGGTATTGTTTACAAACAATACATCATGGTACACTTATAGTGTTTTGGGTTGATTGTGTTTTTTGACAAAAAGGTTTTTAGGGTCAATTGTTGGGTTCTATAGAGACTATTGACATAGTAGCTTTATATAGATCAAATTAAAAGGAATGGATGATCTAGAATTAGTAAAAAAACATGTGTACAAAAAGTGGCATTGTTTCCCCATTTTTTCCAAAAACTTTGGTCCAAAATTTGGAGAATGGAAAAATTGATTTTGGAAAATAATTTTTTCACAATTTTAAAGGAAAATTTTATTTTTTTTGAACAAATAATTTTGAGGATCATCTTAGAAAAAATATTACAAAGGAATCAATCGCATTAATGATTTTTTTCCTTAAAAGATGGTATTCATGACAGGAAGTTTTATGTGCAAATCATAATTACTAAAAGAGAGTTATGCACAAAATGTGATGCTAATTATAAACTTCCACATACACATAAATTTATATGTATAGAGGATGAAGTGTAAGGATTTTTCATGCAGGGTCAGTCCAGTCTATAAACTGGTGGCTCCCCCCCCCCCACCCTCATTTCAACATCTCAAACCTTAGAGAATATTAAGGATTTGAATTGCATAAGAGTTGTTCATAAGGTAGTAAATTTTTGCACAAGGATATTTACAAGAATCAATGAATAATTTTTTTTGTTCACAAAAAGGGACTTGAGTATGAATGACCAAGTTAGTTTCACACAAAACGTAAGAGTTGTGGGAAAGTTTTACTTCTGAAACAAAGTAAAATTTTTCACGCAAAGTGATACATTTTCATGAAAGACGTCAGAAGGTTTCACGAAAGGCAAAGTAAGAACTAGAAGGGACTTCCGAGTAAATCTATGGTAAATTGGTATATATCTTGTTGATGAAATTGTAAATTAATGATGAACTAAATGAGGTTAAAAAAATATTAATTCACATAATCAAAGAAGTATATTATGAAAGAAGTAGTGAACACACTTTATTTGAGAGATCAATGAGCTTTCAATTTGTGATTGGTTGTAAAACAGGAGGGATAGTGAGTCTACTCCAAACTATGTAAATAGCAGTGAAATTTTAGTGGATTTGGTACATCGGCACATTTTCATTATATGCTCCATGGATGTATCCCAATGAGGTTGAACCAAGTAAAATTGATTTGTATATTTCATGCTTTCATTTCTATTTATACTTATCTATGAGAAATATATATAATAGTGTTGTATTTAAAAATGAAAAAAGATATAAAGGGAGAGTTGTTTTAATCTTCCATACCCTAATTCACCCCCCTCTTAGTGTATTTAACCTAGTTGGGATAACACCTTGAGGGATTTTCTGGCCATGTTTTCTGAACGGTCCATTAATAGTAATGGTCTTTCTTGGGTGGGAGGAACAGATGGGATTCCTACCATTGATATTTATTTCCCAACCTAAAGAAGACTTATTCCCTCCATAGTGATGATATTGATGAAAAATCCCCCTTCCCCGTGGGATAGGGTTTATTCCAGGAAAAAATTAGAAAATTTTTATCCTATTGTTGAGAATTTTATTATGCTAGCTAAGGATTTTATGAATCCTATGATGTAAATTGAGATATAAATCCCCCCACCCTTATTGGATGGGGTTTATCTATAATTTCAACTGATTTTTCTAGGACCCCCTTGGGGTGTGATAAACCCAGTTATTATAATTGAGATAAAAATCTTCCCATCCCTATGGGATAGGGTTGGTTTTTATCGGCTTCTAATATGTACTGAACCCTCCTAGGGATTTATGATCTGAGGGGTGGAGGCATTGGTAAATATTTCCCTATCCATTTGGTATGGTTTCTCTTCTAGATGGATACTATAGCAGAATATTTTGTGACCCATTTGATTTGGTTCAATTGTTCTTGTGTATGAGTTTGGCAAAATGGTAGCCCATGATAAGAGTCATTTTATATGGGAATTTATGAGGTTGGTCACAACTTCAACTTCCATGTTTGAAATGGGTTCCTATTATTTCAAGGGGACCATCTTATAACTATTTTGGTAGGTATATCCCTCCATTTTTGATGCCTTTGAAACTTTAAAGAAGATGTATTTCATTGTATTTACCAAATGAAGTTTGCATTACCTAGTCTCATGATTTCATCTGAGGATTTGACATTACAGGATGTTATATCTAAATAGTTTTGTTATTCTAGGGTTGAAGTGAAGTTCAATTCTCTATACTTTCCCCATTAATGGATACAGATACCTGACAAGGCTCATCAATCAGAATCTAAATATTTTTGGTGCAATGGAAAATTTTTTTTTGTAGATATACATTGTTCCATTATAGTTTTAGATCCCATGATATGGAGAAAGAAACATTTTCTATTTGAAAAGAGAGCATGTTTATAGTCTGAAGGGTACCCTTGTATCCAGATAAGGAAGGTTTCTAGACTTTAACCACTGATAATTTTCCCAAATATTTTTGCGTATTTAAGTCACGAACTCCTTCCCTAGCTCTTGTGGGATCTCATAGTTAGAAGTGGAAAGGGCCCAGAACATGGTGGGGAGGTTTTTTTGGATAACTCTATCCACATATCCATGTTGGAATCCTATTCATTAGTCTTATATTCCTCCAAATGGTCAAATGATAGAGTTTTCTTCTATATGTTGTCTATTAACCATGGGGAATTGTTTATAATAACTGATGGGGAACTATATATGGTTAAACTTAGTGTTTTAAGAACTTGTTTTTATGAATGTGTATGAGTTTTTAGCACCTCTCTATATAAATGTGTCTGGTTAAGTATAGGATATCATTATCTGGGGAAGATATCACTGTGGTGAGAGTGACCATGACATATTTCAGGACTAGAGTCCTTGAGATTCATCTTCACACTACCACAATGATAACTATTAAGGTAATGATTTCATTCTTCATTTTTTGAGTTAGGGGACCCTTGAGATGCTATGAATATGCATCAAACAACCTCAATGACACTGGAATTGACCAGACTAGGGATATGAGCCTCATTCTACATCGTGGAAAGAATATTATGTCCTCCATTTTTGGGTTGAGTACGGATATGATCCTACTCCATGATGGATTCTGAAACACATGGATAACTATTTGGTGTTGTGGTAATATGATCCCAATGATAAGATGCTATTGGATTATGTTTGTGAGCTTCTATATTATTGGTTGGAATATGATCCTACATGTGGGAGGTTGTATAAATATACTGGTCAACCCTAGATGAAGCAAGGGTATGTTCCCAGTTCAAATATGAATTCCCTTCTTGAATATACGGATAGACCTTCAAAATGGGATATGGGATATGAGCCTCCTCCTATATATCCTCTAAAGGATGTTGGTAGATTCATTCAATGGTAGAAGAAAAGATATGAGATCATATTCTGTGAGATGCTTGAGTATGATGATTAGCTTCACTAAAAAGAATATGAGCCTATCCTAAGTCATTTTCTACTCTCACCCAGTGAACCCCAGTCAGAACGGGGATATGATCCTAGTGCTATGTCACTGGAGGATATTAATTTTATTTTTTATAGTAATATTAGTTTTTCCAGAGGCATGTGCCCATCTCACTTGGTATGTCCCATTCAAAATGAGAATATGATATTGATCTTATGCCTTTAAAGTTTTTTTCCAGTATTTTTTGATAGGAATGTGCACCTATTTTTAGTCATGTTCCTCTCTCATTTGGTGAGACCTAGTTTGAAAGAGAAAATTATCCAACTCTTATGCCTCCTCTTTTACCAGAATATGCTGATAATCCTCTTTGATGGGAGGAATAATGTTTTCTTAATCAACAGAAGACACTTTTTTGTACTGATCATGGTGATGCACTGCTCTAGCTATCAGTATATAAATATGTTCATGTCCTTGTATCTTCACCAATTTCAAAATATGAAGGTGGTGTTCTTAAACTATTTCTCGAATGTGGTGACGCTTTGGAAAAGTGTGTGCAGAAATTTAGGCCTACACATTTTTAGTCTCTAATATATACTAGAAGATATATTTGATTGTAGCACGTATATAAATCCACTCATGTCTTCTTTGTTCCATTAGAATATGTTGATGGGCTTTATGCATCGGGTAATGGATATGTTCCTCTCCCATGCTTGTTGTATGAATATGACTACTGACTTGGCCTAAGTGAGCTAGGATACGAGCCTTCTCATTTGTCTATCGAAATAATATGTTGATGGTGTTCAATAAAGGAAGTGGGGATATGAGCCCAATCTCATTTATCCAAAGGCTTCCAGACCCTACGTGACTTCCTTGGTAACCCATAAATGAGTTTGCATAGTGTAAATGTGTTGGGTGGTGCCCTTAACATATGACTAATGGGAACTTTCAGGATGATGACGGTGATGGAGGTGGAAAGGATCCCTCCTCAGTGTCTCTTGAACTATAATAGATCCATTATCAACTCCTTGTTCCACCATCCTCAGATATAGATGGTTCCAATTTCCATTATCAAGGATAATATTTTAAAGATATTTATTTGTGGAAAAGAGTTCCATTGGTTTTACTGTAGCATTTTTTATATGAGGAGAACTTGATAGCTTCATCACCTTGAAAATTTTATGTGCAACCTCATGGGTCATTATTGTTCCATGTAAATGGTATTATTAAACCATTTAATTCTCCACCTAAAGCTAAAGGTGTTAGGTGGGTGAGTTTTTTCTATGACCTATAGGGGTTATAATCATAGTTGATGTTTTAGAACATTCTCAAGATGAATACATGATCTAGGGTTAGGGTATCATTTATGAGAGAAGTATCTATTCAAAAATAAACAAGGAACAAGGTCACTGATCTCTGCATCATCACACATAGTTTTCCTTTTTTATTCCTAGTTTGTCCATTTTGGTTGCATGGACATGTCACAGTGAGAATAGACATATTTCATGGGAACCCTAGTTATGTGGGATTTCACGTCGGGTGTAACATTTTCATTTTCATAGGAGAAACACAATAAAATGGACCAAAGCATGGTCAAACCTTCATTTTCATAATTTTAGATAATTTCATTGGGTTAATAATTTTTTTCACTTGGAGATTGCATGGTGTTCCAGGTTTAGGATACATGGTGCATGACACTATACAGATTCAGTGATATTTTCATTATATTCCTTCACACTAGGTATACCATTTTTATTTCATTCTTCAGGTTTTATTTTTTTGGGTTCAAGTATGGTTTCAAAATCACCTACAACTAGTTCACTATGTTCATTTCTTAGAAACTTCCATTGGCTACCACATCCATAAATTGGTACATACCTACTTTCCAAAAGGAAGGTGGTCAATTAGGGTTTCATACCCAATGTTTCTCTTGAAATCACATTGGTTAATAGAATGGGATGTTGGTCTCATTACACTCTTTTGGTGGGAGTTATTTAATACTTTGGGACTCTCTTATAGATTTAAGTTATGCTCATGAATATCTTTATAACCTTAATATGGAATAGGTTGCCCTAAAAACATGATCAGGTGTTGAATCCTTTTATTTTGTAAAGGGGGTTCTATTAATGAGACAATTTTTATACATACAAGGTTCTTCATAAATTTCTTATTATTACTTAGAAATGGGTTTCTTATTATATTTTTAATCCACTTAACTACACACCCTGGAGTTTACTTCCATCCAGGGAGACGAGTGATATTTTGAGGATGGGATTGAACCCTTATGAAGTATCCTACATATCATGTTTACAATAGGAATCAAAACTCACATAGTTCATTTAAATTTTACATCTTAACATCATGTGGAAAGGATATATATATATATATATATATATATATATGAGGTTACTTAGGCACCAGGTATGGAGATCTATCCTTATGAAGGCATCCAACGTATCCTGTTTATAATAGGAATCATAGTCATCATAGCTCATATGTGCCTTCAGAACTTACCTCGAGGTGGATTCCATTATATAGGGGCAGTCATATCATTCCACTGAATAGAGATTACACACTGAGGTTTCCCTGGATAGAATTAATTCATGATGTGAATGATATAATCATTGAAATTCCCAAGTCCCACATGAGACATGGTCAGTGTATGAAACATGGGAGGTCAAGTGATCAGTCTCACTACATATGGATGCAGGACTTATACATTGGGGAAACCCTAATGGGCTATTTGATATGGAGCTCAGGCCTTGTTAAGGAATCCCACTATTCCTTATTATAGTAGGAATCTGATTACTTGTAGTTTAGTTCACTTATAAATTTTCTAATGGATGAGGAAACAAAAAATGAACCCAATTGGGATTTCAAGTACCATGGGTTAGAGTTTCTGAGACATGCAGGGACTTAAATGAAGGTAGATTCCCATGGGAGCTCGATACATAGAAAGGAATCCTAAATATCATATTTCAATAGGAATCAAATTCCTTGAAATTCAGTCAAGGTTATGCCCAAATATGTCTACTAGATAATGTCATCATGTCCTAGGTTACCTTCCTAACCAGTCCTGATTGTCAACCTAAAATGTATGGGGTGTCTATTTGACATGTATGAGGATGTTTGGACATATATTGATTTCCTATTAGACACATACAAAGGAAATATCATGATCGAGATAAATTTTCTATAGGACTTTTCATGATCTAGATGGCATGTCTGGAGGGCATCGTATAATCTATATGACATGCTCAGAGTAAGGTACATGATCTGGATATTATATATTTGGAGGGTGTCGCATGATTTTCCTGACAGGTTTAGAGGGTGTTGCATGACATAGTCGATATTTCTGGAGGGCATCACCTGACTTAGTTGATATATCCATAGGAATTCACAAAACTTAGGCTAAATGTCTAGAAGACTTCCCAAGACATGGGTGACATGTATTGAGGTTGTCACATGATTTGGAGTGAATGTCTATAGAGAATCACATGACTTATCCAAAATGTCCACAGAACTTCTCAAAACATTAAAGACATGTCTAGATGAATTTTCAAGACTTGGGTGACATGTCATGAGGTAATAACATTACTTGGATAGCATATCTTTGTGCTATCGCATGATCTGGATAGGTGATGTGATGTGCATGATTCCTTTATGTGAAAATTAGTGTATCTATCTTCACATAATCCTTCCATATTTCATTGGTATTTATTGAAAATTTTACCCAATGTTCATCAAGCATTAAATTTTTTAGATATTTTGTGACCATGTCAACATATGGAGACTCCTAGACATGATCTAGATGGAATTTTAAGTCCTTCACATGATCTATTGAGTGATCATGCAAAGCACATATTCATTCATCATGATACCTGAGGTCCTTTCTACAGATTTTATCCTGTATAAGACTCTTGTGATCCTGTGACATTCCACTATGAGGAGTCTGATCTTCTATGATTCCATGGGTGTAGTCACCATCTTGTGACTTTATAATTTTTTTTAGGAAAAATAATTTATAAGGATCTCTTCCCTAATTATAAAATGCCTTTCACATGGAATATATAACAGATATGAGATGGAGTTAATAGAGGGAGTATCACATCACATGCTTCACATGATCTGACCCCAGGTCATATAAGGTGTCCCATGATATTTAATGACCAATATAACACTACATCATCACCATATTTATTAGAATCATTCCTATTTAAGGGAATCCACATAACCATGTTGACATGTCAAATGGAATTTGTACCATTGATCTAACATGTGAGACAGTAATCACGAGATCACAAAACCTATGGAAAGGCTCTCATATGATCAAAGAAGTCTAGTATGGGTTTTTCTAGAGACTAAGATGACTTGTTAAAATACTTCCATGAAATCAATATAGATTTTCAGGGGCCTATCATGAGATCAATATGATTTTTCAAAAGGTTCTTTTCATTATTAATGTAGATCACATGAGGAACATAACACCTTCTCATGAAAGTCAAAACATATTCACTTCATGAGAGGCTTCCACCTTTTTCATTTGTTGTTACTTACTTTACAAGGATTCTAGACTCTCCCCAGTGGTTTTCCATTATGGAATCACATGATCAGTGGGGGATCTCAGGACATCGCTCCAAAATTTTCATGAATAGTCACCCTATCTTGGATCATGCAATGGCGTGCAAATATTTTCACAAACTATCCCTCCACTTGTTTATAGAGGTGAATGGATATCACAAGATCGATTGGAGGTGTCTAATGTCCTTTAAATTATAAAGGTGGCATGCCAACATGATCTCACATGACAAGGATGAAATATATCCAGGGGACTCCGTGGGGTCTTTCGAATGACATAATCATGTCACATGAAAATAAATGTAACTCTCTATCACATGAAGCTTCCAGCTTTTTCTATCATTATTTTATAAGTTGTTTTGGGTTACCATTAGGTGTCTATTTATTGAAAAGTTTCATGATCTTAAGAACTTGTATAAAGTATTTCACAAGACCTCTAGTGATTGTCTTCACACCTTCTTAAGAAAATAATGGTTTGTCATAGGGGATTCATGTGATCACAAGAAAATAATACGCAATGCATGATCCATTTGAATGACCTTCCTAGGGACATATGATCATATGTAATTCTGTAGGTTATATGATCCATGTTATTTATATGCCTAAACTTCATGATACACCTTCCATTGTTTTGTGAAAAAACTAATACCCATGTTTCATGTATTTCCTCAACTCTATAATTGTCGATGCTCATTTGGAAGGAGTCAAAAGTTTCCAAGAAATATCACTTTATTGATCCAAAATTTAAATATATAATGATTTCTATAAGGAATATATTCATTTAGATTTTGGAAAAAAAATCTATAATATCATTTTGTCCATCCTTAATTGTAAAATACATCAAAATATCACCCACAAAAACAACCAAGAAATAGTCCAAGATCAAATGAATGATGTGATTCATCAAATCCATATACACCATTAGATTATTCATAAGACGAAATGAAATAACCAAATACTAATAATGTTTATACCTTCTCCTGAATGGTGTATTAGGAACATCCCCCTCTTTTAATGTTATCTAATGGTACCTTTATCATCAACCATTCTTAAAAACCCATCAAAATCCCTAGAGTTGATCAATCAGGCAATGAATCATAGGTAAAGGGAACATTTTCATAACAATCACTAAACTAAGATTTTAGAAATAAGTACAATAGAATAGTGTTATATCTACTTTGTTTTTTAAGATAACCAGTAGATCACAAGGTGACATTCTTGGATAAATATATCCTTCGGCCACAAGATCCATAATTTTATCTTTATATTCATTCAAATAATTGGGTTTCATATGATAATATGGCAGGGATATGGGAATAATTTATGGAAGTAGGTAAATAGTAAAATAGGAATCCTTATAGAGTGGTAACACAAAAAAATTATTAGGGATGTCCTCTTGCTACTCATTCACAACATAAGAAAGTAGGAAACATAATTTTTTTAACTAAATCAAGAAAATATCTAAAAATTGGTATGAGATCATTCTATCCTCAAGAAAAAAAATAACCCAATCTCTTTGATCTAGGATTGCACTCACCCTAAAATACATGATTAGCCACATTAGAATATATTAACTAAACTCAATGATGATAAAAATTGATCGATTCATATAATAGATAATCCAAACGATTACAGTGATGAGGTAAAAAATATTAAGATCAATAACTATGAAATATCAAACAACCTCATTATTAGCTATCATAACCCAACAATCATAACATAAATATCTTACTATTCCCTCCTTCCATAAAGGAGTGGAATGATCCATCATCAATGGAATAATCTTAGAGAAAAATCCTAATACACCAAAAACTTTAGAGGATATAAAAGAATGATATATACTAGTATAGAAAAAATAAAAAACATTAATAGTTGAAATGAACATTGTACATCTCATAGTAATTGGCCCAAAATTAGATTATTCTAGTGAATAATCTACTAGATAACTTATTTCAACCTCATCCACTCTCTAATACTTCTTCACCACATGAGTATCCCCCTTTGCATCAGAATGAGATCCACCACCTTTTTCTACATCTAACATAGCCTTGGATCCATTGATAAGGGTATATCTATCTCTTCTTCCTTGGGATAATTTAATGAAAAAATTATTAAGGTTACCATATTGTCTAAGATGTTGAAATTTTTTAGTTTTATCAAATGTTCATTCTTAGTATGAAGAAGAATTCCGCACTAGAGGTAAACCACCTTATTCTTTCCCCATATAATCCCCTATAAATGATCCTAAAATAAACCGGTAACCCTCAATGTGCTTATTTTTTCAGATAGATGAGCCCCCTACTATGATTGAATATCCACTAAGGCCCCTCTATCCAACTGTATTTTCCTCATCCATAGCCTCTTTATCAACTACCTTAGATATGGTCAGCAAGAACATGAGAATAAAAATTGACTGTATCTTGAGCTTCATTCCCATCTTAAATCATCTTGACATAAGGTAGTCCATATTTTTAAAATCTGAAGATATATTAACTAACTAGGTGAATTTAGTAGAATACTCCTTCACTGAATGATATTTGTGATCCAATGTCAAAAAATATTTATCCTTGACCACATGAAATTTATTAGGGTATAACTGCATATTAAAGACTTATTTAAAATAGTCTAAGTGATATCCTCATGTTTTTTATCTATTGTAATGGAATACCACTATTTCTTTCTGGGTCCTTAAACAATTAATGTGTAAAAACACTCCAAAGAGTCCTATATATTATTCAAAAAGTGTAAAATATTCTCTATTCTCTAAATCAATTTCCTAGGTTCATGGGATCTTTTGTCATAATGGAATATTTGTACATTTTTTCAGTTAACTCCAAATCATTATCCACTATCCATTTTCATCTTCAAACACCCAAATGACTAAGGGATTTCGTATTAAGGACTATTTTTTCTACTAAATCACATTCAACTATAGGGTTTTACAATGGGACATGCCCCATGGGTTATTACCTATTATTTAAAGATATATTTTTATTAGTAATCATCTATTAAACAAAATAAACAACACCTTGTTACCATAGGAATACATCTTCAAAAAAATATGAACTTCAGGAATCTATATTAAATCCCTTAAACAATGATGATTTAAGAAAATAGAGAAAAACAATAGATAACCATGATAGGGATCATTTAAATAAACGCAAAATCAAGTTAAAATTCCTTATGAAATATAATGAAAAACCATGGAAACTCAAGGTTATATATGGATGTGAGTTGGTTTGACCCAATTATGCACTTACCACTTAGTCCCTAACAACCCTAACTCATGTCTACCAACCACCCTTGAAAAAACCGTTTTCTATTATATGTTTTTGTAATGAAACAAACTAGGTTAAAATAACACTTTACCCATGATGGCTCTCCAAAATTCATGATATGCATTCCTGGTCTCCACTATCTTGTGAAAAGAACCTTGGTATCAATAAACAAAATCATCGGAATTATTTCACCCTAGATACACAAAATAACATATTTCATGATTAATGTTTATATGGAAAAGGTATATGAAATAATGGAATGGATCTTCATCCTTTCTATCTTGAGAAGGTGTGGTTTCTCCGAATGGGTGTGAGATCAACTCTCTCAATGTTTCTCATCACCCTGGTTCTATATTTCTTTAATGAGAATGATATTTTGAAACTTTAAATATATTAGGTGTTTTTTAGTAGGGACCATATCTCCCAAAGTGTTTTCATTATTTATAAGTATTTTCATAGAAATAATTTAGATTATGGGATTTCTGATGGCATGGTTTACCCTTTCAGGGGTCTGTATAACTTTCTAACCATTTCGTACCTCTTTTTCACTAATGATATTATCTTCTTAGTCAATGGTGATTTCAATTCGATCTAGAAGTTTAATACTATTATAAATGCTTATAGCTATATGAGAAGGTAAGGTATTAATTTCAATAACAGCTATGTTTTTATATCTAACAAGTGCATGGACAGAAGATTTAATATCATCACAGCTCAGATTAACGAGTAATATCTTTACTATAGATAATCTCATAGATTCCAAATATAATTTAAGGACACACATTCACAAATTCAATGGTATTGTCAATGAAATCACTGGTATGATTATAAACTTGAAGAGTTTCATAAATTCATTTGGGATAATAATCATTCTAATTAACAATGTTTTCACCTATATTCCCATGCATGTCCTCTCTATATGCAGAGCACCCAAAAGAGTAATTAGAAATATTGAATAAATCCTTAACAATTTTATATGATATTATCAACTCTAATGAAGCTAACATTGGGTCATCTAGTTTGGGATCGCTAAGACTTTGTTATAGGGGGTATCAATCTCAGGAACATGGAAGAATGTATGCACTGTATGAAATCCAAACTTTTCTAAGATGCAATCTCGACCACCTCTCTCTCATACACCTTTATCAATATGAAATATAGTTTCTCCCCTTGTGGTTTTCCTAATTGTTCTTATAGTCTACAACTATGGTGTAGTATTCTAGATAAAATTAAGTTGATTTTTGTAAATTATTTATGGGTCATAGAGAAGGGTGACATTATATTCTAGAGGGAGAACATGGTGGGATTCCCAAATTTTTTCTAGGATATATAGGCCCTAAAATTATCTTTACAGAATAAATCCATCATAATCAACACATTGATGAAATCATAAATGATGAATAGAAAGAATCATATCATATAATTTTAATGATTTATAAATCTAATGAATTTTCATTCACATCATCTTCTTCAGGTGATTTTAGTTTCTTGGATTTCCAAAAAATATTTCATCCCTCCCAAAACATTGAATTCATGGGTTTCAGTCCATGGTGTAGTGAATTTCCAACTAAATTCGATTTTATTGTCTATAGAATTCACAATATGGTTTTCCCAAAGGATATCATCATTCAAAGTAAGGATATTCATATATAATCCAAATTCATGTGTTGTGAGAGATAAAATATTGAATTTATGAAACATATTTTTGTTGAATGTGAGTGGGATAGATTTATCTGGATCTCTCTTGGGATCATCCTAGGGACTGAGGATGGTTATGATTAAATTGAAAATTTCTTGCTTTCATGTTTTAATATCCATTCTAGTGAAAATACTATCTCAATGGGTATTATTAACCTCTTTACAATAGGTTCTTGTGTGATTTGGTACATCTGCAGTTATATCCTTCATAAGGGGATAAAAGTCACAATAGTTGCTATCAAAATTAATATCTTTAGGTACTTTCCTCTCTTTTATCATTATTCAATGGGGACTCCCCAATGTTTTATATGCAACACCATATTGTGTGTAATTTGATATTAGACTCCAATACACATAGGGGGATGGGTGCATGGGTGAGATGGAAGGATCCATGTCATGGTTTAAAATTAAATACAGATGGATCATGTATATAAGGAATCATACATGGTGGTTGGATCATCTAGGACACTTATAGATCAGTTATTATAGAATTTATTTCCTTCTAGGTGATGTAAGATTCATTAAATCTGAATCAAATTCAATTACCACTAGTATCACCTTATCCAATACCAAAAACCTAAATATTTTAGTGGTGGTATCTAAATCAATCATAGTGATCAATGCACTTTTAGGCCATTCTACTTCCCCAGGGGCATTTCATATTTTATCAGATATACTAAATACTTGTGTACTCTAGAAGTTTAAATGGTCCACTATTAGAGAAAAGTTAATATTGATTCACATATCCAAGAATCCAAATATGACCGTGTAACACCCTAATATTTTGGTGAAATATATTTTTTTGAATTAATTTAATCTTTTTGATGTTTTTCATTTCACGAACCACTAAAAATATTTCATTTTATATTAAATAACTATGCCTATCTTGTGAAAATACTGTATTTTAGTTAAAACTCACATCTTCATTTAAATAATTATTAATGTTAAATGATATTTTTAATTATTTATTGCACTACGGGGTATGGGAACTCCCTTCTGCAATGATGGATATTAGGGTTTCCATTCGGCCATGGTGATCATGTTCTTCCTCCACTTCAATCGTCTTTCTCCTCCCGGCGGCGTGGCGGTGACGGTTCCCTCATCAACGTCTTCTTGTGATCCTCGGGTCTATGCAGATGTTTGTAACCCTAGAGTTGCGGTGAAGTCAAATTTCTTATCTGGTTTTCATGCAGCTTCAAATCCTTATGTCGGATCTGCAGAGGCGTCACAGCGATCTCCTACAACCTTGACGAATGATGCGAGACGCGGCGACTTGCTGATGTCATCTAGTCAAGAGGAGGTTGATGCAGCTATAGTTCTTGTTGAGACATTGTAGCAGGAACCTATTCTTACCTATGGTGATGTTTTTCTTAGCTCTCAATCTTATTTTAATGTAATGAGAAAATTAAATGTAGGGTTGAAACTGGATGGAGCGTGTTCCTTAGCGTTGTTGAAGGACTCAGGTCCTAGTAGAATTATTCGTAAGGGTTCATCATATCATGTTGAAGCTAACCCTACAGTTCTTTCTGAGAGAATGAAAATTATAAAAAATAATTTATTTCACAAATTGTTCTTCCTAAAGGTGCACAGTCATGGAAACATGATTATTTGATCCGCAGAACCTTGCATTTATGGGGTTTCTCTAATTGGAAATGTGTTTCTCTTGGTCGAGGATTTTTCCACTGCCTTTCTCCATAAAATGATTTGAATATTTGAGCATGGAGCATGGGAACCTTGTTTCTGAAACCTGGATGTCTCCATTTACATGAATGGTCATTTAATTTTAATGTCTCGCATGCAAGAAATTCTTTTTTCTCAGCTCTGGATTCGTCTTCATGGACTCAATTGGGTCCTGTGGCATCCAAAAATGTTACATGATATTGGAATGAAAATTAGGACTCTGATTCAGCTTGACAAAGAGACCGAGGATATCCTATTTAGTCATTTTTCTAGTACGTTGGTGGAGGTTGATCTTAGCACAAATCTTATTGACAAGGTAACCCTTTCCACTCCTTCTGATAACATTCAAATTGATGTCGAGTATGAAAAAAACCACTTTTCTAAAATGAATGTATGGTTGTTGGACACTCTTAGGAGTTATGTTAGAATAATATTTCTTGTGAGGAATGTGGGGTGAGAGTTCATTCAACAACTCTCTACTATAGGAATTAAAAGGTGAAGGATTCTATGTTGTCAAAGTCTACTGCTCATTATAGTGATTCACTTAAAGAGCCAGTTCCCGCTGTTGATGATGTGCCAATTCCTAGGAAATATGATATTATCAAAGGGTTGTTAATTGATGTATCTCCAACGAAGGCCCATAGTGGCCCCTATAATACTCTGTATGATTTGGTTAAAGAGGTTACTCTAGTTGCGGACACCCATATAAGGACCCCGGGATTGATGATCCTTGATACCTCCCAAGTTGACGTCTCCAAGAAGAATGATGTGCAACAAAATGTATATTGCCAGCAAGAAATCTAGAATCTTTTTCATGTTTCTGAATTACCTGATAAATGGGGGAAAGTTTCTGAGGATGAACATGAGAATGTGGGTTCCCCGATTAGGGTCTCTAGTAGTGGTGGTCATGCCTCTTACAAGGATGCAATCTTAAGTGGAAATACAAAGATTAATACTAGTGAGGGTTTCACCTCTATCCCCTAAAAGAGGAGACCACACAAGGATTATTCTAATGTTCCTAGAAACGTGTCTACTAGATCGTCATCTAAGGTGTCAAGGAAGGTGGATACAAATATCTTATAAATATTCAATCAGGATAAGTCTCAATCAGAGTGGGAGACTGGTGGTGACTCTGATTATGGAAATTATATGTCATACTATGATCTATGGACCTGTTTTTGGTGGATGAAGGAATTTCTATTTGTGTGACCCTGTTTTCCACTCTTATGTACCTTTTTATTTCTTTTTAATAAATGTTCAGAAACTTTTCTTCTGTACGGACTTGTCTGGTATTTTTAATTATTTATAAAGTCAAAATAGATAAATTATAAATATATTAATCCAATATAGATCATTTGAATATTTTTTTATTGAAATTAGATATAAACACTTTTTGAACTTTTGAACGTTTTACTTAAAAATCCTTCTTTGTCACCATGTTTGCAGGATTAACGTTAAACTTAATTTTACCACTTATTTGATTTGAATTTTGAAAAACCAATATATACTATTGTAATCCAAATAATATTTTTGGTATAATGAGATTATTTCGACCCGATTCGTGTTGCACCACGTATTGATAGGGTGAGATGGTCCCACCAGGATTGGGAAATGTATACTTTTATGTTATTAAGGAGGTGCTGTATTTGCATGATCTTGTTGGGAGATTGAAAATGGGGTTATGTTTTTGTGAAACAAGCCTATGTTGGGTAAGATGTCCCCAGATGGTCTCCAACAGGTTTATTCTTGGAGCCAAAAACACCCAATGACCCTGGTATCCATGATTTGTAGACCTACATTCCAAAGGTAGGTGCTTGTTGGATGAATATTTGGCCAACAAAGCTTCAGTAATCCATTGGTCTAGAGGATGGGAGTTTGGGCTCATTGCACCCTTTTGGGGGGAATTATTTCCTACTCTAGGACACTTATAGATTTAATCAATGTTCATATGTTTGTGAATCCTTAGTTATTTTCCGAAGAGGGTTTCTATAGATTACCCCTAGTTTTCAATATCAATCATGGATACACATGGAATAGGAATTACTGGGATAGTGATAGTTTAAGCCTTATGATAAGGCGCTCTTATGTTTATCGTAATCTAGGGGGAAAGAAGTTGTTTTGATTTCAGGATCGAACCCATGAGATGGGTTTCATACATATCCTATTGAGAGGAATCAGAACCCACGTGGTTCAGTGTCACTTAAATGGGCACATCACATTTTAAGGTTGTGTGATGGGGACCCATCCCTGTAGTTTAACACAGTGCACTAAGGAAGTCTAGGAGTAAGGTGACTAATAAAGATCTAATGTGGGGATTATGATGAGGTGGCCCGGGATACCCAGGAAAGATATGGTCTCCTGGATAAATATGACCCCACCATGAATATGGCCCAGAGAACGCAATGGTGATTTGGGTATTGCTTTTGGACCTCAGGGAGACTTCATACATATCCCAGTTGATTAGGAATCAAATACCTTATAGTTCTGATCGAGTTGTGACATTATTGGGGCTTACACGTGGGATATTTCATTTTTAAGGGGGAGGGGAGGTGTGATCTCTCATTTTATGGATGAGATGATATGGAGCTCAGGCCGAGAGAAAGGATTCCTATGTATCCCAGTTTTGTTGGGAATTATTGTTCCCATAGTTCATTGTGGGTTGTGCCAGTGTCATACTATCACAGACCTCTAAGCCCACGTGAGTCATGCTCGGTGTGAGAAACAAGAGGATGTGAAAGATTAAACAAAGGCACACTTTCTCTTCTCTGCAATGGGAAAATGAGGATCCCACAGTGGAAGATTTTGGGGCGATGGTGGATGAGGGTGTGGAGCAAAGAACCCTTCAATGTAAAATGAAAGTGAAGGTCATCAGGTTAATCCTAAAAGGATAGGGGCTTACTCTATGATGGATGCCCAAGAATTGGTTCTAGGAAAGGGCAGGAATGTTGGTTCTCATCAAAAAAGAAAAGTGAGTGTAATTCCATTGAATTATCACTTCCCCTCATTGACTGAAAAATAAAATGATTACCCTTGATCCCTAGAATTGGGAGGTCCACATTAGTATCCCAAGGTTTGACTCTAGATTACCATGGGAATTTAGACTTAAGAACACTATTGGGGTCTATACTGATCCAAGTATTAGCTTCGTGACTCCGCTTACCATGGGTATATAGACATATAATGGAGAGTTGATGCACCCAATGGTCCATTCAAACGGGTCCAATGGATTTGGAAGATGCTTAGTCCTAATACAGATGGACTGGTTCATGGAGGGGATTTTAAGGATGGGATAGAAATGGAAGGTCATGATTGGTATCAGAAGGTGGAAATATCAAAGGTTCCCTACCACACATACCATTTCTTTATGTTTAGTGTGGTACCTTCCACATATAATTTTCCTATTCGGGTGGAAGGGTCATCTGGGTACCGTGGCAGTACACGGATCTGGATGTGGTATGTGTACCGTGGTGTTGTGCAGATCTGGGTGTAGTCTATGTACCATGGTGGTATGTGAACCCAGGCTCCATTCGTATACAATGGTAGTATGCGTCATTGGAGTCCCTCCAAGCGGTAGAATGATATGTTAGGTAGGGTTTTGTATGTATAGAGACGTGTTATGCGGTATGTCGGATTAAAGAAGGTGCATTAGTCTCGCGGTTTGAGGGAATTTCATCAGCGAAAAAAAATATGGTTCACAATTCTACCGTTAGGTTTGTGGTTAGCCCATATTATTATTATTTATTATTTTTATTGTTCACAGTGTGTTTGTACCTATTGTAAACTGTTTTTAGTTTCATACTTTTCTGACTTTTTTCCTTTGATTCTTCTGTCCATAGAATCCAAGCTCTCCCAAAATCTGATCCTTTTCGCAAAACCCCTTGGGTCCTTTTATAGATTTGCGAGGAGAACATATCTAGGGTCACATGATCCTTTTTTGGAAGCCCATTGAGGGATCATCCAACCCATGGATGACTCGGTCAACCAAGGATTACAATGTTACAGTTTGTAGTGGAGGAAATCTCCACCTCAATTCCGCTAACAATGTGCTTTATAGGGCACTATTATCCTTGCCTCATATGCGAACTTCCCACCCTAAGGGTATGGTATGCGGGGGTGTACCTCTCCGTCGTGTTTTTTCCTACAATGTGGTTCATTTTTGGAATTTCTCGATCTCTATTCCCCCAATGATGTGGTTCATGTTTGACTGATGTCTTTCCTCATTCATTACATGAACTAACTAGTTCGTTGGCCAATGATCCTTAGTCTATAGTTTCATAGGTCGCCCATGTATCACTCAGTTTATAATCAATTCCTCAGACGGACCTTTCCTGGTAACTAGTATATGGACTAGTTTGGTTTCTTTTCCAAATCAAATTCCTTCAATCTTTTCCTCAAATTTTCAACCACACATGAATCCCTTTCCTTTATCAATTTTATGGGACTATTTTCTTTCCCTTTGAGGATTTTTCGGGACCCTACAAATTCCCACCATTGGAATGGGGTCCAGTTAGAATGAAGATGAGGTTATTCCAATGTATAAAATGGTCTCGAACTGAACTAGTTTGTCGTAAAAAGAAACGCATGTTGGGGGACAACGCCTATATATAGGGGGGCTGGGTCATTTTTTCTTTTCCCTGGTTTCCCGGAAAAAAGTACACCACAAAGAACTCTAAACTTTCCTTGTTTCCTAGTACCATCTCTTTCATGGAATTCATCATCTGTGAACTACTCCTTACATTCTTCGAACCACTTATTCTTTAAAGTTTCCTCAATTACAAACCATCCTTAGAATTTGTGAACCAAACTGTGGAATTTTAAAACATAAGTCTGAAATTTCGTGTAGTAAGACACTATGCGGCCTCCCTTTCATGTGGACTTAACTTCAAAGCTAGAAAACTGAACCTTAAATTTCCAAATCATATTTTAAATCTAAAAATTATGAAATTTGAATATCTACCTAGTGAGGCCTGGTACGTGACTTTCCCATTTCAAAAACCGATCAAACCGATGATCAATGCTTCACTAGCCAGTGTCTTACGGGGCATTACTCGTACTTATAGTTAGTGAGTGATGCATTTCGTGAACCATTCTATGGCTTCCATACGCAGATCCCTATGTTGGGCTGACTTCTATGGTCCTTTGGAATTTTTTACCTTTTTTCCAATCATTTTAATTATAATGGCCCTTTTTAATGGTATTTTTGTTGCAGGAAGTAGATGGATCATCCTTAAGTTTCCATTATTGATTTTGTTGTTTCTAACGTTGCTGATTCTCCCCTTTCATCTACTGATGAAAGGTGGAAGGCTGTGGAAAATGTTATAGATGAAAAAATCCCTATCACCCCACTACATCAGTTTTTAGCAAAATTAATTACTGTGGGTCAAAAGGAATATTTGATCTCAGACAGGCTTCCGATTTATGGATTTTTCCTGTTGTCTGACACACCTATACCAGATCCACATGTGGTCTAACAACCTATAACCTATAAATTTAGTGACATTATCCCTAAGGCTATCATCTCATTGACAAAATGATTCATACTGATGGATACCTCTATCAGGTCCTTGTTTAACTATAACCCTTAGAATTTGGAGTGGGAATGAATAAAGCTAGATTAGATTTCCCATTATTATCATAGCATTGCCCAGAGGGCCATAGAAAATGAAAAACATGCCTGGTCCTCCAAACAGGATCTTCGTTGTGGGGGTTCATTTGGTTTAGATTAGGGGTATTGCTTATGGGTTCATCAAAGATATGAATAATTCTTGGTTGAATTACATACTATGGGGATATATGAGGTCATCTAGGTATCCCACACTTATACTCATCAAACATGTGCCCTCATCTCACAAATTTTGAGAAGGTAAAGTCCAGACACCAATACTTTCCATTTGACCCATGGGGAGGTTGGCATCAGCCTCTATGATGTTTGGATTATTTTGGGGGTCCCCATCATTATGGAAATATATGATGAGTTTATACCACCTTCTTCACCTGGGAAGATGAGGATAAGACTCCTCTTTTGGATAAAACTCTCATTTCTCGAGTGGAGAAACTTTCTGAGGATAGTGACCTTTGCCTGAAATAGGACATCTACTTATCGAAGTGGATTAGTTCCATTGCTAAGAAGACTGTCCCAGATCCTAATGTGCATAGACCTAGGTCCTGCCCATCCAAGGAAACTTTAAATAAAGTAGAAATCTTAGAGGAGGACCGATTCCATAAAAGGGTATGGGAAATCATCCCTAATGTGGACTATTTCTTTTGGTTGGCAGCCTCCTTGGACTTGTTTTTTAATGGATGGCTCTTACCAGCACGATATTTTGGTGGCGTAATAGTCACGACCTTTGTCGTTGTGACTCAACTGGCCACCGACAAATGTATCAACCTAGATATTCCTAAATTGGCCAAAATTTACCACCTATTGGGCTGGATCAGTGAAGGAAATTCACCTCAGTGGATGATTGGTAACTTCCAAATTTTCTAGGGTTTTATAAGAGTCCACATGGGAGGCTACACATTTATCAATTCCTTGCTAATTCCTTACTCTGTTCACTTTTGATATCTTCATAGCACCAGTCGAGTTATGTTAGCAGGTTGGGTTGCACAAGATAAACAGGAAGACCAATCTGAACAGAATGATTGAGAAATTATGGATCGAATCAGCTTCCCTGATCTCTTCACCTATCGTCCTTATGATTCCCCTACTAGCACCATCATAAATGTTAAATCCAAAGACCTTGTTAACCGAGGGTACCTATTTTCATAGAGTGGTGGTATCTTGATTTTCTGTATTGATGGTGAGATTATCTGTGAGGGATACACACCTTGCAAATTTATTCGTCAGTTTAACTATTTTAAAATGTTGTGTCCCTAACTTTTAACATCACCTTATAGAAGAAAACTCTTATGATAGCCTGTCAATTATGGCTAATTTTCCACCGGGGGTACACTCGATGCAAGGTTAAGCTCTCAAATTACAAGGGTTCTGTTCCCTTCCTTACAAAAGGTTACACCGATTCCTAGATTCAATTATATACATATAGTTAGTTGTCAAATTTATTTTTCACTATTACAACTCCCAAGGCATCTAAGGCTAAGGGGAAGGGTAAGCATAAGGAAGTTATTGGGCATTCCCAACTAGGGAAATTTCTTTAGAAGACTCTTAGTCCCCTCCCAAATAAGGCCTTGAAACCTTGGGGTGTGGCCTCAACAGATGTCAAGGCTTTGGCTAGAGACCAACTACCCATCCCATCTGATGCTAATTTTCCAATGGCCTAGAATCAATGGGATATCATGAAGGGTCATCAGTCTTTTTGTGGTCAGTCCCCTCACACCTTGTGGAAGTTCCTGCAAGAGAGGGAGGTTTCCCTTACTAATATTAGCCATGTGTTGGCACATGATGAAATTTCATATGATGAGGAAACCAAGAGGGTAGGGTGTTACCTTTAGGACCTCAAAAACCTAATCTATTCCTAGAACGGTCATTGCAAATACAATCATCGGGTACTTTCTATGCCATGACCAAAGTCTGATGGAAAGGGTCATGGTACTGTTGGTTTGACTACTGTGGATGAGGTAGGGGAATCTTCTTGCTCGCGCCCAGAGCCCCATAATCCTTCATCTTCTGAGGGTCCCAGGACTACGGAGGTACCCAGAAAGAAATTGTTACTAATGAAACTTACTTCACTTCCCTAGGCCGATCCTCCAGCATTGGCCATCCCAATTACAGTCTCTTTTCCAGATTCTTGGAGGGTCTGGGATGAATTGAGGGTGAATTCCTCCAATGGAGACATTTAGAGGCTTCTTCAAGGAGGATGCTTTGACCTTCTAGGTTTTGGGGGAGTCATCTCCCCTCATTTGTTTTTCATTAAGAATATCTAGATGAGGTGCACTACCACAAAACGGGGAAAGGCTAGTGCCACCCTTTATCAGTACTAACCAAAAAGTGCTGATAAAGGTGGGTTCCTTTATCAATGAAAAAAAATGCTAATAAACATACCCCTTTATCAGCGCTTTTTTTTAGCGCTGATAAAGGTACCCCATTTAATAGCACTTTTTTAGTGCTCTTAAAGGGTACCCCTTTATCAGCGCTTTTTTTAGTAGTACTGATAAAGGTTCTACTTCCAAAAAAAATTCATTAAAAAATATATTAATATTTAAATATATAGATATAGTTATATTGATATAAATATAATATATATTTTTTAAATATAATTTTAAATATATTTTAGAAAAGTATAAATATACAGTTACACTTAATATATAAGATATCTAGTGAAAATGGATTTTAAAAAATTAAAAAAAATATTTTTAATTAATAATTTTCTAATTATTATGGAGTAATAGTAATTTAATAACAATTTGAAGACTAAAAAAATTAAAAAAATAAAAAAAAAAGATCCAAAATTTGTTGAAAACGCAACTCGAACTTCAAACGGTCATAACTTTTGATCATGGTGTCTTTTTGAGCTCTACCATATATCAAATTGAAGCTTGTGATGATATCTACACCATTGTGACTAGGGGAATCCCCAGTAAAGGTTTTTTTAGGCCAAAAAAGGACCAGAAGGCCTCAAAAACCGAGTTTTTCGTCGGGATACCCCGATTTTTTAACATTTTGTGGATTTTCAGCCTCGTTTAAGGGGGTATTATTGGATTTTTTGGGGGAGGACTTAATTTATTCCAAGGTATTACATTAATATTGATATTATGTCTTTGAAATTTTATCTTTTTTTTATAATTCACATCTATTTATAATCAAATATATAACAATATATATATATATATATTTTATATATTCACACATAAAAATTTAATTATAAATATAAATAATAAAACATATTTACATATAAAATATATTATCTTTATCTAAATAATAACTAATATCCATTTTATTTAAAATACAAATATATGAATATTTATGTACCTATATATTAATCTAGTTATATATATATATATATTAATATAACTACATATTTATATTAATATAACTATAAATATATATATTAATATCACTATAAATATATATATAAATTTGACTATATATATATATTAATATAACTATATATATATTAATATAAATATATATTAATATACAAATTAATATAACTATATATATATATATATAAATAGAGATATCATGAAATGGAAAACAAATCAAAATAGAGGAGTGGTAAGGTCTTAGGCGCGCAGGGGGGGAGGACTTGAGTTCAAAACCTGGTGGAGGTAGGGGCGCGCGTGCATGGGGGAATATGGGATCTAGCGCTGATAATGGGTGGGGGTAGAATTGATAAAGGGTTTAGGGGGGTGTGTGGGGGTGCTGGAGATGCGGGAAGTTGTTGATAAATGGGGGGCTCAAGTGCTGTAAAAAGCCCCCCCCCCCCCCCCCGAGATTTCCAGGATTTTTTTAAAAAAGAAATAAATATTTTTTAACTTTTATCAGCGGAAAAAAAAAAAGCGCTGATAAAGGATCCTTTTATCAGCGCTTCGTTTTAGCACTGATAAATGACACCTTTTATTAGCGCTGATAAAAGGGGTCTTTATCAGCGCTTTTTGGAGCGCTGATAAAGGGGACCCCCCCCCCCCCCCCCCCGTATCTACGCTGGATTTAACAGTGCTTTTTTAGAACTGTTAAAGGACATTTTTAGTGTTTATAAAAGGGTTATTTGTAGTGGTGGTGGTTGTTTACCTAAGTGAAATAGACAAGTTCCTCCATGATCCCAAGAACACTGGTCCGATGAGGTGGCATGGATGGAGGTACTCTTATGAATGATGGATATCAATGGAGAGGTCATTTGATTCACAATCCCTAGATATAATTCCATTTGATGTAAAGATTCAAAACATTCCCTACTTTAATTTTTCAAGATCCTGAGGAGTCTTGGAAAATAGATCCTTCCACAGTATACACCCTCAAAGGCACCACAGTTGGAGAGAATGTACCTTTGGATGTAGGGGTTTCTAGGGAAGGTTCTCCTGGTGATGAAGAACATATGTAGGTAGTCATTTTTGACCCTTCAGGAGAATTTTCTCTCTCACCTCCTCTTGATATTCTTGCTATAGAGCCATCCCCATGGCATACCAAGAATCATCAGCTGGCACCCCAACTGTTGAAGCGTATCAAGAAGGGGATTACAAGTAAATTCCACACCTATTTATCTGTTCATCATACCATACATTTTTATCTTTCTATCCCATTAGCACATGCCTATTTTGATGCAGGACCAATAAGTAACCAAGAAGCAGTTTCCCAGGCATATATGGATCTTAACCCTTCCGTGGAGGAAGAAGGACTACCAGAAACCGGGGCTACCCCAGATCATATGATTCTTATTCCAATGGTGGAGGAGCATTTAAACGTTGAAGTCACGACCGAACAAGAAGATCTCACTCCCATGAAATAAGATATGAAGACCCTGAAAACAATAGATGAGCTGGGTGAGGAGTCCCGATAACCCCAGGACATTGAAAGGATTCCCAGTTCTGGGGAGTCAACCGCTTCAAACTGGATAGACACCGCCCTTGTAGAGAGATTTTCTTTGGAATTAGATACTCCAACTGACCAAGATGATTATAATCTATCAGAGGTTGAAAACATAAGGAAGGCTACTATCCCGGATCCTGAGAACTTAGCACTGGCTATTGTGTTGTTTATTTCCATCACAAGTGAGACCATGATCCCAGCCCCCAGGATATTGTGGTCTGCCATCACACATTTTTTCAGGATGAATATTCATACAAGCCTGATCTCAATAAGTGATCTTATATAGGATTCCTTATAGGTTTTTGGTATAGTTGGGCATGGCCCCAAGCCACAATTTTTTTTTGACTAACTCTAGGCCTAAAATACTTTTTGAGGATATAGTACCACATTTATCAGGTGAATATGTCGCCATGGAGGTTGAAGGCATCGATGCTTCAGTAGGTAGAGGTTAGTTTTACACTCCTCCAATATCTATATCTTCTCACCAAATTTTTTTTGGGATTGGGGATGTTTATTGGTTTCCTTTTCAATTTTAGGATCACAACTACACGTATCAGTGATTGTAGCAGGGGCTTTAATCCTTCTTACTATCACAACTATTGGGGATGATGATGCTGAGAGATTTAGTCATGTTGCAGTTGTTAAATCAGACACCCCTAGTTAAATTCATTCCTAAATATATTTCCTCGTCGAAGAGTGATTCTAAGTCCGATCTAGAGAACCTAATTATCCTTTGACCCAACTGCCAGAGGTCTTGGAAAAACATATGGAGGTTAATTTCTCAAACACCACTTGTCGACCTACCGACGAAGTTATCGAAGATACACTACCAATTTGTGGTTATGGGGTTTATAGGGTTTGATTATCACAACATCTATGACATAGTGATATAGGTGGTGTTTGTTAGGGAGGTGACTGGAATTCTCGAGTCTCATCTTTCTAATATAGATTCCATGACTCATCTTGCTGTTGTTAGGAAAATCCTTATAAACAAACCTTCTGATCAAGTTGGGCAGTCACGATGATGTAGATCAAGATCACAAAGTATAGGTCCTTAGCGGAACATATTGATGTGGAAGTGGAGCATATTAGCATGGAATTAGAGTTCCTTAAATGGGAATAGGTTCATGTTTCATTTATAGTTGATGAGGGGAAGCGTCAAGTGGATAAAGGGGAAATAGCTGGCCTTGAGGCATCATAGTAGGTGGAGGCATTACAGGAATGTGTGGAGGTCAAGGCCGCGACTTTTCTAAGGATGTGTCCAAACATTGGAGAGTCAAATCATAAATTGATACAACTCTACAAATTTGTCGAACGCCTTTTGTAATATTCATGTCCTACCCATATGGAGAGGCTTTGAATTGTGGGTTCCCTCCATATCTTTATTCAATGAGATGAAAATATGTTTTCCTCTAATACTCCTCCTTTATCCTTTTACTAAAATCTCATTCATTTGTAATCAAATACATTTTAAACAATAATCACACCCTGATATCAATTTTAATTACAATCTAGGATAAATGAATAATAATGTTATGCTCTAATTTTTTGTATTAACTAAGGGGATCAGTGAGCATAGTTTGACTCTTTTTAGGGTTACATGGAGAACCCTACAAACTTTCTGCCTTTTCTTGTTATCACCCTAATTTATTCCTAAGCCTGTTATGGTGTGGGATTAGTGGGTATAACATTAATTTTTATTAGGATTCCCTTTGTGGGTCCTTTCTATAACAAGATTTGTGTCTCTTGATTTTTTGGTTGCTCAACATTTTTTTCCAAAATCGTATATAGCATAGGGTTAGCGAGCTGAAACTAAAATTTTATCCAAGGTTCCCTTTGTATGTTTTCACCGTGGTAAGAATGGTGTCTCTTTTGGTGGGTAGTTTAAAGTCTTTCCAACTGGACTATCATTACTATTGTTTTAGGTCAAATAGCTTGCACCATAATTGCACAGATGTTTTAGGTTGAACATCTTGGACCATAACTTGGGGGACAAGGACCCCGATTTAGGAATCATTAATTGATAATGTCCTAGAAACTTTCATACATGGATGAGGGGTTTTTCTTGACCCTGACTTTTGATTTCTACATATAGGATATGATATGGGGCATGGAAGACATGAGGCGTACAGAGATAGGAAACACCTCTCCTAATGATGAATTTTCTTTTGATTGACAGACCATTTTTATGGGCAACATATGTTGAACTGCCTGGGCATAATGTGCATAGTCAAACAAAGGTGTCCACATGACATTGTCCTTACATTTGCGATGGCTAGGAAGTGTTTATAGAAATTTGGATTTATTTTTCAGTTGAGGGCCAAAGTGGGTGGCTTATCAGGAGAACAATGGATGAAGGTGATAAGGGAATTTGTATCAGATTTGGATGAAAAACCCCTCCCACATGAATTTGGGTTGTGTAAATAGGGGTTAATGCATGGTGTAGTTTAACATCATACAGCCAAGAAATTTGGAATCTATTTTGAAAAATCATATTACTTTGACTAGAAGAGGGTAAATTATTCACTTCCTCCACAATATTTTGGCCAGGAACGTCCTTCACCTTTAAGTATTAAAAGGGGGAAATATTTAAACTGTAATCAGAGGGGTTTTTGAATCCAAGGGCTGAGGTCGGACATAAATTTTGTAAGGGTGTAGAGAGGTAGGAAGAACCGCTCTTGAGGAAGGATTTGACTTTGGTTGAAAGTCCAATTTTTTGGGAAACATATGCAAAGACTCCAAGGCATAATGATCATAGTCAAACAATGGTTTCCGCAAGGCACTGGTCTTCCATTTCTGATGTCGAGGAAGGATTATGGATATTTGGGCCTTTCTTGACATAGTGTACGACTCATGAAAAGGGGTATGTATAAACATGAAAAAGGTGAACTTCATGTAGAACTTTACTGTGAATAAGTGGAGTCATTTTTATCCTATCCATGTGAATTGTTTCTTCATACATGTATGACCCTTTCACAGGTGGGTATGGGACAATTTTGTCTCACAGTTGGACATAAAATGTGACATAGGGCGACGCTGAATATCCTAAAAGTTTAGGCATCAAGATATACTTATCTATTTTAGGGTTTTCCCATATTTGGATCTGATTCATGAATACATATGGAAATTTTTATTTTGGATACGGATTCACCAATGTGGTAGGGGAATATACCAAATCTTTCTGTGTAGATTGATTTCTTGAGTATGGTATGGAGGTGAAATGCCCTTAAATGGGACCTGGAATAAGGGAGAATACCAGGTATCTAATATCACATGGTTTAAATGTCATTCGACCAAGATGACTATGTAGAATACCTGAGTAACAAGAGGGTAATCAAGCTGGGGTGTTCTGAGATCTTCCGGACATAAGTAGGAAAGAAAGTGTAAACCATGGTTTCGAGGGTTCTTGGATTAGGAAGAATGACATGAGGATTAGAATCCGTTAGGCGTAAATAAATAGAAAAATCCTATCCTGGGTATGAATTTTTCTTTGGTTGATAGGACATTTTTGTGGGAAATATATTCAGAGCTGCCAGGGAATAATGTACATAGTCAAACAAAAGTTTCTATAGGACACTGAACTTCCATTCCCGATGTCCATAAAGGGTTATGATGATCCAAGATCACTCAAATCATGGAGTCTGGTGAAGGGAGAGGGTTGGTTTGGACACATCATAAACACTTGGTCCGTGATTATTCACAGAATTCTGTGGTTATTCATGGAATTTGGATTCTCTATTTATAGATTTAACCTATATGTGAGGAGGGATATTTTGACTCACTTGTTAGATCTGGGCCCAGTTTTGAAGATCCAGGCATCCTAAGACCAGGTTCCCTACACAAGTTTTAGTCCATGCATAAGGAGTGGGGTCATTTTATCTATACTTGGGGTACCATGCAGTTTTTTTAATGTCATTTGGTTAGGACTTTGGTCCATGCAGTTTAACGTCATGCGGTGAGGACATCTTCTGTACAGTTTAACATCTTGTGGAAAGAACACTGACAATAGAGTTTAACCATAATTTTTAAGGATGAAACATAAAATGGATCATGCATAAATATGAGATAATCAGGCTGGGATATTCCCGGTACGCCCCATACATGAGCCGGATAATAATCTGTAAACCATGATCCTAGGATCCCTTGAGTCAGGAGAGATGGTTTGAGGCTTCTAAGACAATGAGCGTATGGAAGTAAGAACAACATCTCTTCAGAATGAATTTTCCATTGGTTAACATTATATTTTTGTGGGAAATGTATAAAGAGACACCAGGGCATAATGTTCATAGTAAAACAATGTTTTTTGTAATACACTAGCCATCCATTTCCGATAGTTGTGGGTGATTATGGTGATCTGAGATTTTTTGGGACATTGAGTTTGATGGATGAAAAGGGGATGTCTAGGTATGTGAAAAATATCTAGACCATGATTGGTTTTGAGTTAAGAGATCCTTTACATGGATCTATTTCATATGTAAGGGGAATCATGGTCTCTTGACACTTTTGGTATGTAAGAATTCATATTCTAAATCCCCTACATTGATTTGAATTTCACATGTGGGGGGTGGGGGATTTTACCCTTTGTTTTATTCTACGTGGCTGGGCCTGGGATTTCTAACGTAAGGGTCACTACATATTTTGTTATACTAAGAAACAAGCCATACATATTTCCAGAGATACATTACAGTTTAATGTTGTGTGGTTAGGACTTCTTTGTCCATGTATTTTAACACCATGCGGAAAGGACTTGGGAATTTACCTATGTAATTCTGGCTTATATGCAGAGGGGGACATTTGTTTCATGATGGCTAGACCTGGGAAGTCCCAGGCTTTACTACGTGTCCTATTAGTGGGTGGGAATCAAGCCACACGTATTTCTAGTATCACGTGTAGTTTAACATCATAATGCATGGAAAAATTTTAACCGACGTGAAAAGGATGAGATGAGTGATGTGTCAGGATTGAACCTCATGGAGGTTTCCTACATATCCTTGTAAACTAGGAGTCAAAGTCCAAATAGTTCTTAAAGGAAATTCCATAAATATTTATAAATTATACGTAGGAAGGAGGTCATTTTTTTATGTGTCAGCTGGACCTGGATGAAGAATTTGGGCATCACTACATATCCTATGAGAAAAGGAATCAATCCGCACATAGTTCTTGGAGTTCCCTATACCAGCCAGACCCATGCACAAATAGGGAGAATTTTATGTTTTTCTTTTTTTATGGATGTTGGATAGGGATGGAAGATTTCGGTATCACTATGTATCCCACATGGCTAGAATCAAACCACACATAGTTCTGGACATACCTGGTAGGTGACTGATGTAGGAAAAAATGTCTCCTCAGGAGAGAACATTGTTGAGGACATACAATTTAACATTGTGCGGTAAATATGAAAATTCTCCCCATGCATATCTGACCTGTATGCAAGGAGAGATTCATTGTTGATTTTTACTGGTGGATGGACTAGGATGTAGAATCCAGGAATCACTATGTATCCCATGATGGTAGGAATCAAGCAATAAGTAGTTCTAAGGACCCCCCGGTACAAGTTTGACCTATACACGGAGGGGGGGAATTTATAAAATGCTTTCAAGATGATGGGATTATTATACTCTTCTATAACGTTTCTATGTGAGGGGAATCCATACCACCATTTCTAATCTCACATGAGTTATACTTGGTGTGAGAAACAAGGAACGATGAGGAATTACCTTGTAGTATAGGGGTGACAGAGGATAAAAAAGATGAATTCCATGTCATGTGGTGGTTGGACCAAGACATAGGGTCAAGGTGTATCTACATATCCCATTGATGAATTGGAATCAATATGTATGTAGTTCTATAGCACAACATGGTAGGTTACTGATGACGGAGATAATGTTCTCTTGGGTAAGAACATTGTTGGGCCCATCCAGTTTAATGTCATGCGGTAAGGATGAATATGTTTCTATGAAATTTAACATCATGCAGCCTAAACGTCTTCATTTTTCAGTTTATTTTCATGTTATTTGGACATATTCTATATAGTGTAACTTAATGTGGTGAGTACATAGGTGGTTCTATTCAATTTAACATCATATAGCTAAGACGATTTTGATCACGATTACGCAAAGTAATTCTTCAGGAACCATTCATTGGTGGGGATTTGGTGAGTTTTCCATCCATTAAAATCAGGTAATATGCTCCATTAGAGTACTATTTGTGTATAAATATGGTCCTTCCCATTTTGTCTCTAACTTTGGAGGTTTCTTCCTAAGTATCATTAGGGCCCTAAGAAACATTGGAGGTTTCTTCCCATTTTGGATCCAACTTTGAATACCCATAAATTTAATTATAATACACATATAATACATTAATTTTCATTACATACACCACACAAATGAAGTGAGTTGTGAATAAAGTATGTATCTCACAGAAATAAAATTGAGATGAAATCCCCTTACCATGTGTCTTTACTCTTTTCTCAATCATTAAATACTCCTATTTAATAAATATAAATTTATTATAAATATTTTATAGAACAATATTCTTATATCTAATATCATATATGGATTGATTATGACATTATATTACCTCCTTGTTAGCAATTTCATGTTAAGGTTACGCTTCAGGTAATATTCATTGTGCTTTTCACTTGTGCATTAATTTGTTATATCATTGGTCCTTATAGTTATATCATGATTATAGAATGTAAAAAAAGATATAAATATCATGTATATTAATTATATGTTTATTATAATAATCTATAGAATATATAAGTATGAAATGAAATTCACAGTTTATGGAGACGATGAGCCGTACTTACACATGAATGTTGTTTCTGTTTTTATTGTTGTATTTAAAGAAAGAAATTAAAATATGTATATGTATATATATATAATTATTATAGTAAAATTATTATATAATATATATCATATAATTTCACTAAACCCATTCTTAATACATTTCATGTAGTGTGTGAACGAATCTCATTTCTTTAAGGGGGAGGTATTCTACACTTCCTCAAACGAAATTATCGTATTTACACCAAATGAAAGGTATAAAGATGCGAGTTATAAAATTATAAAATAATATTAAATAAATAATAAATATAATATATAACATATATAAATAGAGTTTCCATTATAATTTCCACCATGATAGGCGGTAAGGAAAATCGAACAATCCTCATTTTGTGAGACGGTAGTTCGCCATACACATAAATAGTAAGTTTATTACCCATTAGATTGATGTGTGTGTAAGTGTAGGTAAAAAACATTTAATAAAAGCATAATAGTATATATAAAATAAGTGTTTTTATAAAATCATGGAATAAATAGTGGAGTGGGTGGAGAAAGAAAATAAAATAAAGAATATTGGGAGATGATGATACCTCTTAATCGGGTAACTCCTTTTGGTTTGTGCCAAAAGGATTCCTTAGATTATTTCTGAAAAATGGGAGGATTATAAAAGGTAGGGATATATTTTGTGAATTTTATTGGGTAGATATTTTGTGAACCTAAGTGGTTTTAGAAATGTGAAGAAGAGGGGGATTGAATGCCTTTTTATAGTGGAAGAAGAGTGACACTCTTGTAAATAAGAAAAGGTATCCATTAATGGGAGGTATAACATACCTAATGTGACTCCAAAATGTAAAAATAATGAAGTAAAGGGGAATAATGGCAGATAAAAAACTCCACCATAGAAAAATATTTTCATTTTAATAATTTGGTTCCTTAACTTCTAAGATTCCCCAATTTTATCATTTTGGTTTTTATTAAAGCATCTAGTTTCATAACCTAAGTAATTTAACCATTAAGACTAAAATAAAGTGATATTTATTAGAAAATATAGATATAATTAATTATTAACATGAATTCATATTTATAAAATAAAAACATCATGTTTTTTGGAAATTAATTTTAAAACAAGCGCATGTGATGCACAAAAACACTGCTTAAACCCGGACTATGCTAATTTTATAATCTATAAGTCAATATATTAATTACAAAAGATAAATTGGTCCATTATAAGACCATATTAAATATTTTTTAACCCTCAAAAAATCACTTTTCGGTATATATTTTTTTATTAATTTTAAATCATTTAATAAAATATCATTTATTGTAAAATAATAATAATGTCAATTTTGACATTATTTATTTAATTTAAATTTAAAAATATCAAAATAATATTGAAATTAAACTAAATTAAATTTACAGATGTTTAAAATGATATATTAGTTTTTTAAAATAATTAAATACAATAATTCAATCAATTCACTTCATTGACTTCATTGACTTCATTTTTAACATTTATAGTATCATTTATTTTAGTGAGTTATTAACTAAATAGTCACTACATTGGTGTTTTTTATGAATTTTAAGTAACTAAATCATATCTTAAATTTATTGATAAATTATTATAATAAAAATAACCCATTTATATTTTAAAAAGGATATGAGTAACTGAATGTTTTATGTTTTGTACATATCTCAAATTTTTATAAATGTTAAAGGTAAGGAAAGTTCCCTTTTGGTCACTTTCCTTTAAAACCTATTATATATGGAAGTTCCATTTAATAATATCCTAATAAAACATAAAATTCAAAACAAGAGGGTATATGGTGGAATTATTGGAATCCAATTTCCTTTGGAAAAGTGTGCATATCATTTTGGTCCTTATAATTAATGTTTAGTCCTTAATTAAGATTAATCACACCTTAATCATTATGATTAATTTTAATAACTTTCAATAATATTTTTTGTCAAAAATTAAGTTCCTATTTTTAGGGTTCTAAAAAATCTACAAAGGGAAAGAAAATTCTCCCATAAAATTGATAAAGGAAAGTGATGCAAGTGGGGATGAAAATTGGAGGAAATGATTGAAGCAATATAATTTGGAAAAGAACCCAAACTAGTTTTTGTAATGGTTACCAAGAAAGGTAAACAGAAAGCATTGACCATGAACCGATTGGTATGAGGGTGGCCTATGAAACATTATCCCATGAAGCATTTTCCAATGAACTAGGTAGTTCATGACATGAATGAGGAAAGTCATCAGTCAACCGCAAACCACGTCTTTGGTGGAATAGAGGAAGAGAACTTTCACCAACGAGTCATGTTGTTGGTGAAAACATAACGGATAGGTATGCCCCTGTATACCATCCCCATAGGATAGGCAGTTCATGGATGAGGCAAGGCTGGCAACACCTTGCGAACTGCATAGTTTGTAAAATTGAGGTGGTGATTTCCTCCACTGCGAACCACAACACCATGAGCCTTGGTTAACCGAGTCGTCAGAGGGTCGTATGATCCCTCCAAGGGCTTTCACAAAAGATGATGTGCACCCTTAGATACGGCCTCCTTGACACTCTATAAAAGGACCCCAAGTGGTTCCATGAAAAGGATCGAATTGTGGGAGATCTGGAAGTCTATAGAGAGAAGACTTCAAAGGAAAAAAGTCAATGAAGTACGGAACCACAAACATTTTCCAGCAGGAATAAACACATGACGAACCATTAAAAAAATCATAATAATATGGGCAAACCACAAACCTAAAAGGGTAACTGTGAACTATAATCCCTTCACATATGAACGTCTAGTGAACTAAGAGACTAATTCCCCTTATTCAATTCGGCATACCTCATAAAACATCTCTATGTGGATGAAACCCTACCCGGCATTGCATTCAACCGCGCTGAGGAACTCTAGTATTACATACCACCATGGTATACGAATGAAGCCTGAGGCTGCATACCTCCATGGTATGTGGACCACACCTTGATCCGCGTATTACAATGGTACACGAATCACATCTAGGTCCGTAAACTACCCTAGTACACGAAAAAACATTACACCCGCATAGAAAAAAAATACATGAAAGGTACCTTACCTAGCATAAAAAATGGTACATGGGGTATGGTACCCCCAGAATTTCCGCCTTCTGGTATATATCACTCCCTTTTGTTTCTATCCCATTCTCCAAATCCCATCGGAAAACTAGTCCATCGGCCTCTAAACAAAGCCTCTTCCAAATCCACCAGACCTATATGAAAGGACTATCAGGCACATTAGTGTACCCTTCTGAGTCTACATACCCATGGTAAGTGGAGTCACGAAGGTAATCCCCACATCAGTATAGACCCCATTAATGTTCTTAAGTCTACATTCCCATGGTAACTCAGGTTCCAACCTTGGGATACTAACATGGACCTCCCTATTATAGGGATCAAGGGTAATCACATGATTTTCCATTCAATTAGGGTAGTGATAAGTCAAAGGAATTACTATTGATTTTCCTCTTGAGGAGAAGTAAAATCCCCCCCTTTCCCAAAAACCAATATAGGCCATCCATCATAGAGTAAACCCCTCTCTTTTTGGGACGGACCTAATGACCTTCACTTTCATTTTACATTGAAGGGTTCATTGCTCTACACCTTCTTCCACCGTCGCCCTGACATCTTCTTCCATGGGATCCTCATTTTCCCCTTGTAGAGAAGAGAAAGTATGTATTTATTGAATCATTCATATCCTCTATTTTCTCTCACTAAGCATGAATCACGTGGGGTTAGAGGTATTTGGTAATAATACAACATTGGCCCAACCCACAATGAACTATGAGAACTCTGATTCCCAACAAAATTGGGATATATAAGAAGCCTTTATCTAGGCCCGAACTCTGTATCATCTCATCCATGAAATGAGAGATCACCCCCCCCCTTTAAATGGGAAGATCCCACACATAATCCTCAATCAATTCACAACTCGAGCTGAACTATGAGGTATTTGATTATTAATCAAGTGGAATATGTAAGAGGCCTCCCTGAGGTCCAAACCCGATACCCAAATCACCCTAGAATTCTTGGGGCCATATTCTCAATGGGGTCATATTACTCAAAGAAAACCATATCTTTCCTGGGCATCCCAGGCCGCCTCAGCATAAGCCCCGCATTGGATCTTGATTAGGCACCTTTCGCCTAAACATCCTTTCCACACTATGTTAAACTGCATGTATGGTTCCCCTTCACACGGCCTTAAAAGGTGATATATCTAGTTAAGTGACACAGAAATATGTGGGTTATTATTCCTCTCAAGAGGATATATAGGAAACCCATATAATGGGTTCGATACTGATATCAAATAAACTTCCCCCTGGATGACGATAAACTATAGAGTGCCTTATGATTGGGATTAAACTTGTGTTGTCTTATTAATTTATAATCCATACGTATCCATGATTGATCTTGCAACCCAGGGGTAATATATGGACACACTCTTAGATAAAGAACCAAGGATTCACAAAAATATGAACATTGATTAAATCTATAAGAGAGTCTCGTAGTAGGCAATAATTCCCCCCTAAAGGGTTGTAATGAGCCTGACCTCCCATCCTTTAGACCAATAGAGTCATGAAGTTTCGTTCACCAAATCATCATCCAACGAGAACTTTCCATTAGAAAGAAGGTCCATGAATCATGGACATCCGGGTCGTTGGGTGTTTCTAGATCCATGAATATACTAGTTGGAGACCATCCAAGGAAATCATACCCAACATAGGATGATTTCACAAACACATAACCCCCATTGAAATCTCCCACCAGGATCATGTAAATGTGGTACCACCTTAATAACATAAAAAGGATACGTTGATCAATCCTGGTATGACTATCTCGCCCTATCAATACATGATGCGATTCAAATAAGGTCAAAACAAAAATGGTGAACCCGATGTGAATCTCTCACCATGGTGGCATATCACCCCATATCAAGCCTCTATCATCTTCAAAAGGAAGAGGGCCAAGAAATATCATCAATTTCACATGTGATCATAATATTCTACATTGGAAAGGTTTTGATGTTTATATATGTCATATATATATAACAGGAATTTAGAAAAGCTCTCTTAGATCCAAATGGCATCTCAAAAAATTGCTCAGACACGCATTTCAATGACCACATGGGTGGTCGGATCCCCAATAAAGAAGAGGATCCCCTCACCTTCATAGTTTCTTTCATGATGGGTTTCAAATTCTCTAATCAAAGAGTACCATAAAAACAATTCTCTCCCATCAGTGGAGACCATAAGGTAGACATTACAATCAATGAAAGATCATTGGTCACCTCTTCAACTACGGCCGACAATCCATCATTGGACGACTCCGTTGGATGTATCAAATCATTTTGAGAGTCTATCCCCAGAACATGATAATGAATACCTCCCTTATCTTAGGGAGGCATATGAGCTCGACACCAATAACTTCAACCCAGCTACATAGGAACCCCACCCAAGGTCTCATGTCAGAGGACGTCACCACCAGTAGTGTAAAATACAATATCCTCACTCTGAAGAGGATCCCATCAATAAAAAATAATTAGCTTTTTCTAGCATGGGTATATCTGTTGGTAAAAGTGCATTATCTGTTGGTAAAATGTTTTACCAACAAAAAATATATTGTCACTAAACTGTCGGTAAAAACTCTGTCTCTAAATGTTATTATGACAGATAAAATTGTTTTGTTACAATTATAATAATACCAACAGATAATATATATGTGGGTCAAAGTGTTTACCAACAGTTTTATATGACAAATATATCTGTTATTAATAATATTAACACCATATAATATCAAATTATAAATTACATTTACATGAAAATTCTAAATTTTTATTTCCAATAAAATTTCATATTATATTTATTAATTTATCATATATTATACACCTATTTTAATTGTCAAATCTAAGACAATTTTCACAAATGTTCAAAATTATAAAAAGATTATTTATATTAATAATAGAATTTAATTCAAAATGAATAAATACATAGTTGAAGTTGATACCTAAAAAGATCATAAAAAACAAAGAAACCCAGGATCTATCTATGCATCACCCGCCACCCCAATGCCCCCCCCCAAATGAAAAAAGGGCATAGTGTCTCTTGGATACAATCCTCTGACACCCATCATTGTAGAAGTATAGTCTCACCAAAGATCTTTCATCACCCCCAAGTAGCCCATTAGAAGAAACAAACCAAATCAACTCCAGTACTATTGAAAAACCTCAAGTCGCTATTATGTCACACCCTTCAGCTCCAAGATCTACACCGCACAAAACCAAAAAAACATACCTATAAATCAATGCAAAATATCAGTATAAATTGAAACAAAAAATAAAATGAAAGTGTAAAAAAATGATTGAGCATTTTTTATTCATCATTCATCATCCCTGTTGACAAATCAGCAAATCAAGTCAACTCCAATACCAAAAAGAAACTTGAATCCACTATTATGCGACAAACTTCAGCTCCATGATCTACACCACACACAACCAAAGAGCATATCCACAAATCAATGAAAAATATTTACATGAATTGAATACAAAATAGAAATAAATGAAAATATAATAAAATGATCTCCATAAAATAGACATTTTTCATTCATCTATGTTGACACCTCAACAAAGAATCTCATCTATGTTCCATGCAGGGTCAATATGGTCAATCCATGAGCTTCTTGCATATACTCAAAATGGGTTGTAACCACAAAGCCATACAATTCCCTCAAAATACAATTAATATTTCTAAATATCATCAATACTACAACTATATCAAACTGGAACAAAAGAAAAGCAAGGGTTTTTTAATAAAAATGCATCTATTTTCATTGAAAACACAAATAATGCTCAATTTCAACGTTGAGATGCCACTAGACTATCAAAAATAGTTTCATTAAATTATCAAATAAAACATTCATCATCTTCTTGTAAAACTAAAATAGCAACATGATTTCAAAACACAATGAAATCTAACCAAATGCAACAATCCAGAGCTCCAACATAAAGAATTAATAGTTAAGTTTAAAAACACTAGCTTAAGCCTTTTTTTGGAACCACTTATATAAAAATACAAAGCATTGCTCATAATAAAACAATTATTAGCAGAATGTGAGGAATCCATTTTGATCTCCCAAACTTTGAAAACATCATTAAAAATAGTGTCTTCTCTTTGGAACTTTCAAACCATAGGCCTATACATTGGTAGGCATTTTGAAAATAAAAAAACAAAAAACCAATACTATTGGTTATATTTATCTTAAAACAATTGTAAATAAAAAGTAGATCAAAACTACTATAAGTGGCAGAAAACCTATACATCAGGAAATTAAAGGTATAGAAACAGTTGTGTAGTCAATAAATGGAACTGTATAACATGACTTAACCATAACTACTTCCAGAAATTACCAGTTCTGATAAATTGTTTAGAAGATGTTATAGAAAAGTGATATCAGTAAAAATGGAAAGAGAAATAATTAGACAATTGATTTTAAGCAAGAATATAATAATGCATGATGATAGAAAATACCTCAAAACATCTACTGATCTCAAATAGGGTTTTTTTTGTCATGAAATATTTTTAGAGTCGAATATGCAGTCACAAATGATGTTGATGTCCCACTGATAAGTTGGGAAGATGACTACGGTGTTTACCTGAAATGAAAAACCATGAATAAACAAATATATGATTAATTACTACGAATATTTTATACAATAGTTTATACAATAGACCTATATCTAAGGAACACGAATAATCAATTATATGAGCATTGGTTATGCATAATGTATACTTGAATTTTGCATAGAATAGATCACTAGGATTTCAATGTTACCATAAATTGAATGCTAGGATTGAACATAAAATAAAGATTCCATGGGAATTATATGAGGTTCATACTAGATCATGTGGTGATATCCATACTATATTAAACCTTTCTCACCGGATCTATAGATTCGTCAAAATTTGGTAAAACATAGATTGTTACTGCATTAAATTCACCACAAAGTTTCATCAATGTCAGGTTCATTCCAACAACGTGCATTATCTTTCAAAGATTAATCATACCAAAATGTACACCAAGAATTTTTATAAATGGTGAATTGATTTCATGGTTCCTTTTTTGTTTTCAATAGCCCAATAATTCATGTTCATCTTTACAGATTCTGAATTGATATCATAATGGGCTTAATCAATTAACATCAAGGAGTTCATGACTACATTTTTTATCATGTTTATAATTTACCACATAATTAATTGACATGGGATCTCTCACACCATACTCCCAAACAATTGTACCATCATCTGAGTCTCTAATATGAACAATTTATTTGCTAAGTTATACAAATGGTCCAACTATACTTTTTGTTATCATTCACAAGTGAATGGAAAGATAAATAAATTTAACAAAGTAATCTTTATCGTTCTGTAGAATATAGTGGATTAGAAGATGATGAGATGGCATAGAAAGATCTCTAAAGCCTTGTGGGCATATCATATGACAACTCAGACATCCATCCAAGTGACTCCTTTCTCTGTAGATTTCAACTGCCATTATTGAGGATATCCATCTATAATAAGTTAATTCTAGATAAAAGTTCTCAGGACAATATAATCTAGTTGGAAGCCCAAAATGAAAATAAGATATAATTGTTTCACAATTACTAAGTCAATTTTAATTAAGTGTCCAGATCATTTAACAAGAAAAATCGCCTTCACTCATTATTCCAAGGTGATTTATGGATGGAATTGAGTGTAGAAAATATAATTGGATGAAAAACACAGATGTTGGAAACTAAATGGGAAGGGCCCTTCACCATTCCCAAGTTCTACTCAATGGTGTAGAAACATTGATCATCATTGATGGGGAGATCTTCACAACTCCCACCATTGTGAGGTTCCTAAATATGTATTTCATATATCTTTATTTTGGGTCTAAAGTCCCAGTTGTATAACTTCAAACTATAGATCATTTTTCCTAGATGTATGTCCTTAAATAGAAGTATCCAACAGTCCAATTTCAAGCTGTATATCCTTAAATAGAAGTTCCCCACAGTCGAATCTGTAAGAACTTATATTCCAGAACCCCATGCTCCAAGAACCATGATGTCAAACTATGTAATGATTTTCATATGTAGTGTACATTGGAAATGAGATTTCTATTCAGGTCAGGTTTAAAATTCCCTAAATGAATAGTGCATCTCACCCAATGGTCAAAACTATATGACCTTAAACTCCCACACTTCCTTTGGTCTAAGCACCATGACCTGAAACTATATGGACCTTTCTTTTATCATTCTAAACTAGAATCGGGATTTCCATTCAAAATATGTTTTTTACCCCTAGCTGGATATACCATATCAACCCATTTAGCCTAATCTGTATAACCATTATCTTCTAATACTATTGGTCAAAGCTTCATGACATTAAACACCAATTCCCTCTTGGTATTAGATGTATAACTATAAACTCTAGAACCAAACATTCCATATTGGATGAATGTAATGAACTATCATAGGCTGAACCAATGTGTTACCCGACCTGGCATGTCACTAGTCCCGCTGGGCATTCCCAATACCCATGGATTGAAAAATGGTTCTTGGACATCAAGGAATCACATTGGGAAAGGATTATCCTTAAAATTGTAGTTAAAATGACCATCAGATCTTCTACTAAAAGTCCAGCATGCACCCTCCATGCATAAGACGTCCATAAGACATCAATAATCATATTAAAAAATTAACAAACCAAAGAAGTCATAATCTATAATGTAATGATTCAACCTATTTTTTAATACATAAAAGCATCATCCATAAAAAACACATATCAAGATACAATAAATAGAAATGTATAAAGATTATGAAATGCCAATTTGACCAATACATCGACATCCAAAATAAAATATAAACTCAAACTGAACCATTCACATGACTCCTCCTTGAAACTTATGGTCTCACTACACTCTACTCACCAATATGAACCTAAGAGAATGGTAACCAATCTGAAGGGAAATTGTACCCTGTATAAATCATAAGAGCTACCAACACACACAGACACTATAGTGTGAATGGAGGGTGTGAGATAACAGACCATGGAGGATCTTGCCATAGAGTCTATGAAAATCCATTAAATAGACAATCCGTAAATTCTTGATAGATATGAGGTAAAAAATAATGTTTTTTATTTTAAATAAATTAGCACTAGACTACTAGAAATTTGATCTACAACCATGGTTCTATATCCAGGGTCATTAAAACTATAGCCTTAGGGAAACATATTTCCATAATTTGTGTTAAAGAATGTCCATAGGGATGAATGTGACATCCTATAGATAGTATGTGGGGCGTGGAGATAGGCCAACCAACATCCATGGTTAATTAAAACCATGGAGGAAGGTGAGTGTGAAAAACTCCAAACATTCATGTGAAATAGGTAGGAAGAGCATGATAAAGTTCTAAGACCATGAATCTATTTGACATTGATTGTAAATTGTTATATAGGAAAATCCATGGTAGAAAATGATAGTAGACAGGGTATATAGCCATGTTTCACATGGATCATGGCGGTAGGTGTTCTTGAAATTCCTAGGGCCTTGTTTTTCTTGGACCATGTCCATAGGTGGGACCAATGTGCATGGCCCACTTCGATCATAGTCATTCATCCTAGGATTCAATGGGGGTTTTTCATCATTTTAATTCTTAATAATGTATATATTTGTGTGTGTTTGTGTATGTGGGTATTAATAAATGTGTTGAGTAAAAGTTCAGTTGTAAAGAATTATTTGGAATACAAAAGAGGTCCCGAGATCAAATCTCAATGGCTTTATTTAATTTTTTGAAAGGATAGGGCCACAGTCGCTGACTGTAAAATTAGGTACCTATGAACACACTCCCGTAAACCATGGACATAGTTGTCATTAGAAAATGAAGGGTCGCCTATAGTCATGGACCACATTGACTATGGTTCTTGAGGACCTACAACCATAGTCTAAGACCATGGTCGCAACATAGACCCCATTTCAAAGACAATACATTCCATGGTCTATATAAACCATGGTCTTACACTACAACCATGGTTTTTGGGCCTATATCTATGGTTTGGCACCATGGAAATAGTCCCATTCGAGTTATGAATATCTAATTCCATAAATAATGGAATCCCTCATTTTAAATCATTTATAAATTTATCCACTTTGAAAAATTAAAATGGTAACCAGGAAGACCGAAAGAAGCCCATTTTAGTCCATTTACATATATTTCCTAATATCCTACCATAACATGGGAATTCTAATTTTAATTAAATCAGCCATTAAAAACCATCCTTAAATGAAATTTTGAAAACTCATCCAGCAATAAATAAATGAAACAAAATCCAAATGGAAACACAATTTCAATATTTGATAAGATAATAAAATAATTCAAATCATCCCACTAACCATACAAGAATAAGGGGATATGATAAGAAATGAATTAAAATGTCTATGAATGACTACTAATCATGAAAATGTCAGGGGATACACTCTAGGTACTATTTTGTTATAGTCCTAATCATAATGAACCATAATCAACAACCGATACACATTGAACCATAATAACACACACCACTAAATTATTCTACCTCAGCCTCATCATAATGACACCTCCCCACTGGCCCAAGAAAAAAGAACAACTAGGGACACCCTAGCACCATGTTTATCAATTAAGTTATCATGAAGTAAGACCTCCAATCATGAAAATTAGGTTCCCATGACCAACCAACCATGGAGGTGAGCATTCAATCAACATAGTTACCAACAGAAAACATAGGTAATGTCTCACACATCACCTCCAATTCCATTTCATAAAATAACCCCTTCATACATCATCAATAACATAATTATAAAAAAACCAAAAAAGGGGGAAATAAACATACGAGTCATCAAATAGGGTTTCATGACCAATTAAATTATTTGAAAAATAAAGTACCAAAGGGGAAGTCACATGAAAACTAACTCTGGATTACAAGACCCCCTTTTATGATTCATTAATATCTCAATATTTCAAAAAAAATAGATTTCATTAGAACACGCCCACCATTTTAATCTAAATGATTTACTTGAAAACATGGAAACTTCTTTGAATGATTGAAACATGACCAAAGGTCAAAAATTTCCATCTAACAATTTGAAAGAGCGCCTTGGGAACAAGAACATGAAATCTCTTTTAATCTGAATTTCACTGAAACCCTAACTTAAATTGAATTCAATTCAAAAAATATATACCCATGATTTTAGGTGATGAAAACTTCAAAATAGGAAGTACATACCGGATAAGAGGGCCAAACATGGACGGATTGATTGATGAATGGGTTTGTCTCCACGCACCTCCCTACACCTCGTCTTTATAATTGAAAGAGGAGAAAAATAATCAAATATCAGTGGACGGGGGCGTGAGCATTTGTAGATAATCGAGTGTGTGGGTGTGGGGTGTTATGAACTAGGGGTGTGAGTGCAGGTGAGAATCGCTACAGCGTCGTTGGCGAGCGACGAAGATTGGGAGGCCATCGCGTGGGGCGGGGAGGAGCTACTAGCATAAATGAGATAATATGTTTAATTATTTCCTTTTTTTTTAATGATAGATTCCCATATCGATATGTTTTTTATTATAATCATATAATTCTTTTAATAAACTATTAATAATAATAAAATATTGTTAAATGATTTGTTTGTACTAAATAAATACTAGTAACAGATTTATATGTTGAAAATAAACTGTTGGAAATAATAATTAATAACAATGGATCTATTTATTGGAAAAAAATATTGGTATTAATATGATAAAGTAACAAATTTAATTGTTAGTAATTTATATGTTGGTATTAAACAATTAATAACAACAGTTATATTTTTTGGTAAAAAGGAATGTTGGTACTTGAATTTTATACCAATAAAACATAATATCTGTTGGAATTACTCATTTATACCAACAGATATATTATTTTTCACTAAATTTCTGTTGGTAAAAGTCAATTATTTTGTAATGCATGATGAGGGAACCTATTGAATTCCAAGGGACATGGGCCCCTCGTTCTGCCTATTGAAGGAGGAAAATGCATAATAAGGAGCAGGTTATCACCCTAGTTCCTGAGGAGTAAATACGTCATGCAAATGTAGTGGCATGTAACGGGTAGGCATACAATCCTTCCCCTCCTTCCAAATCCCACCATGGAAATAAGGTGGAAATCTATGAGCGGATTCATATCCCTATTCTCTCCTATGAATCCCACTGCAACAATAGGGTGGCATAATATGAGCAAACACACATTCTTACCAGTGCTCGTCGATCCCACCGTGTAGATAGAGCATAAAATTATAGGAAGATGCAAATCTCTATCAATTAGCAAGAGGCCCTTCACCAAATATAATGACACCCAACTATAATTTGCAAAAAATAATTTCTAGTGTGAATCAATCCCTCTATCTAAAGAGGGTGTAAAATTATGGGTAGACAAACAACACTGTCGGTGCATATGAAGCCCGACAGCGAAATACGTTGGAAATCAAATATGAGTAGAGTAAAAATCCTACAGATGAAAATCAATCACATGAGACAAATACAGTGTAAAATGAGAATGCATTAATCCCTTCTCACAAATAAAAATCCCACTAGACAAATACGGTGGAAACTAGAGAAAACAGCTTGTGGCAGACTCGTTCCTCTATCCCAATATAGGATAACCGCAAGTACCCATTGGAAACTCATGGGGGACCGGAGTAGTTGCAGACTCCTGATCTGACATCATAATGGGAATTCATACCCATTATATAAAAATACATATCTCAAAACATCTTGTCCATGATGGAGGATTAGATGTCAATCCTAGACTATATCCTCCAGACATGTCAATATGTCATTGCGTCAATGGAAAAAGAAAGGATTCAGGCCCACGACCTGATCTCCTCGGGCGGGGCGATCTATCCACCAAATTAGATAATCACTCTAGAGTTGAACAACATCCATGATCTAGTCCAGGAGGGTCAATGGTCAAATTCCACAATACAAGGACCACCAGATCGGGAACAAATACCCATTAAAACTAGGGGACAATTGTCCAACATGGTAGTCACTCCAGGGAAAGAATATATCCCTGTTAGAACTCAATATGTCCGTCATCATATACTGGAGACATCATGGGAACCAATTAGATAGGGACCTGTACATGAAGGTCATTACCAATAGTAGGCAGCACCAATTTCCCACAAAAGGGAACACAAAAATTAAAGGATCCCAAGGAAACCAGAAAATGAAGAGCACATTTATGATTATTCTCTAGTGAAAGTTGGAGTTCTTGGCACCAAAAAACATTTATTAATAGAGGATGAAGATCCTATCATTCCATTTCCAAATTATGGAAGTGACGATAGCAGTTTTTAAGGTCCTCCCTGCAATGTTTCTACTAATATCTCTGAAGGGCCTCCCTAGAGCACCCATAGGGGATTACTCCATGGACCATAGATGATCGATCATGAGATCTTATCTTCTGATGTGTATTAGGGTAGCCATCCTATTGACTAGAAGATCGTATAAAAAGAAGGCTCTCCTCTTGCGGTAACCCACCTTCACGGTCATACCCAGTGTATACGCTACAGATATGCTTCTCCCTATATTTCAAATGTCAAGGCATGATGGTAGTCCTCGCCAAGATGGAAGTCGCTACGAAGTCCCTCCCTGTAGTGACTTTAAGAAACGAGAAGGCCCTGACCTCATTATAGTAAATCCTAAAGTCCCTCCCCAAAATTTACACTGAAGATACTCTCCCTACCACAAGATCTATGACGATAGTCCTTTCCGTAATATCAGTCATTTTGATGATCCTCCCCTCAATGACGGCAAGTAGAAAGAAGGACCTCCCCTTGTTGTGGTCCTCCATGAAGGTCCTCCCTAGGGTATACGCCATAGAAGTCCTCTCTACAGCCAGAAACTAAGCTATGATGGTAGTCCTCTCAATCACAACACTGACTTAGAAGGTCCTCCCCACAAGGGGCGCGGCCCACAGTACACTCAAGCTAGCAAGGGGGGAGTGTTTCCCCCCCCCCCAGTATCCTGAACAGCCTGGAGGCCGTTTGGTTTTGTGAAACGGTGGTGCCACCCGGTAGCTACGGAACCCGCGCAGCGGGTTCATTTTCTGCCACGGCTTTAGCCGTGGCCTCTTGCCCACCGGCGGCACACTGTTCGCACCACACTATGATTCCGTGTCCAACTGATGTACCATCTGCCTTCTCCAACTACCACGGCTGACGAACCGCGACCCCTTTCTCGCCGACGGTGCACTACACCTCCTCCATGGTCAGTCGGTGTTGGTCACTCTGTTGACCGCAGCGACTTAGTGTTGCAGCCTCCTATTATGGCGCACGTTGGCGCACCACCTCCTTCATAGCCGGTCAGTGCCACCAAACCGGTAGTCTTTCATAGAGGTGAAAGGGTAGCAAAGTAGATGAGGGTTTGGGTTAGGTTTGTTAGGCCTACGCCCTTCAAATTAGCTAGTAATCACAAGGGAGGATTGAAGGATTTAAAAAAATCACTTGAATAAACAAGAATCAAACCCCTACATCAAGAATGATTGAGAAACACCCACAGTTGAGGAAGTGGATCAGTGTTCGTTGTCCCCCGCAACTATCCTCCAATGACATCGCTCAATCGTCGATATTTGGTTCAGTGTTTTGGTGTCGCTCGACACCGCTCACCGGAACCTGCTTCATCCTCTGAGGGATTGGCGTCTCAGCACTTTTTCAGCACTTCACTGCTTGGTGAAGCTATCTGATATCTCTCCCCAAGATCCATATAAATAGGAAATGGGGAGAGTAGATAACGACATTGGTAATTAATAGGGGCTCATTAATTAAGAACCTTCCTAATTCCCCAACGTTTCTATTACTTAGGATTGAAAGGTCAATCCATTTATTGTCTTGACACGTCACTGGTCCCACATTGTCTCTTGTCTGTTGGAGGAAAAGAATGAAAATAAAATAACAAAGTTATTTTACTTATTTATTCCAAAAAGTACCAAAATCTAACTTTTTCTCCAAACCTACTACGATCAAAGTGAAGTCTCCCTTAAGAGAATCTCAGTGTTGTGGATTCAACGGTGCCCTTGTATTTTTAATCTGAGAAATGGTTCAAAAGTTAGAAAATGCAGATCGTGTGTTTACTGAACGTACCCGAAAAAAAAAGTTCAATAAATTATTAACATTCACTCTTGACCCAAGATGGTTGATGTTTGGCTCTACCTAAGGTAAACACATCCCAAAAAACTCAATGATACTCTCGGATTTTCAATCTGAGTTACCATTTAGAAGTTATGGATTTTAACAATAAAATAATTGTTACTTAATTATTTTATTTACGGCCAAAAACTAACTTCAATAGTTGGCCCAAATCAGCCAATATAAGTATCTTCTTAAAAAAAGCATACCATCACGAGTTTAGAGGTGGTCTCGGATTTTTAATCTGAGTCACTGTTCATGAGTTATAAACATTGGAAAAATAAAATAATTTTATTTAATTATTTTATGTATAGTTATTCCATTTTTGGTTTTCTTACAAGAGGCTTGTGTCGACTAAACTTAAGTCATACCTAGGGTAGAACTGTCATCCTGAATGCAACAGTGCCCTTAGATTTCTTATCTGAGCAACCATTTAGTAGTTATTCCACTTTTTTCAGGAAAACTGCTTACACATGCTAATTAAAGCTTAACAAAACTTCAACGGATCATTCCGGGCACTCTGAGCCTCAGAATCACGCACCGCCAGATTTTGTGGTCTCGAAATAATTCTGTATAATTAAAAAACTATACAGAAATTTCAAGACATTACATTATAAAATTAAAATCCACCTCAAGGGATGATATTTGTATTTATGTCATCAATATATCTATTTTATTTAGATTTTCATTAGAATACCAGTTGGTAATTAATTCCAATATGGTGAATTTTTTAGATCTAGAATAGTCATTCAACATTACTTCCCTTTTTCCCCTTGAATATAATCTTCTGCATCAATTCCATGAAATGAGAGAACAAAAATAAAACCCAAATAATTAAGGAATGAGGTGAATCTATTTTCTCATCAATATGAGTAGCTGGGTTATGAATGTACACTCAATAAGTTTTCTACTTCCATTTTATATCTAGTTCTTAATTTATTTTTCATGTTGGGTCTCATATTTTTCAAGACTTTACCCTTTGAAAGTATGGTTAAATTTTATTTTTTAGATATATCATCATAAGGAATATTCATCTTTTAAAAATCAAAAAAGGTGGGCATGTCACTTGGTACAGTCTTCAATTTATTCTATATTTTTTCATGGACTTGTGATATTTTTAAATAATCCATTGAGTTGGGTAAAACCTATTTTTACCTACTATAGAAATTCTGAATTCCATTAGTCATCATTTTTTGATAACCTCTTTTGAAATTTGAATTCATAAAATTTATATGGAACATTATCTTTTCCTTTTAAAATTTTCATTAACTGTTCTTCTTCCATTTTTTTACCATTTTCATTTTTCTCTCTATATAATTAGTCTGAATGGACTGAAGGCCTTTATTTGTATTGATTTTTGATAACCCCAATTTCAAGGGATGAGGGGTAACCCTTAAAAGGCTTATAGGCTTAAGTGATTACATAACCCGAAGGTATTAGGGAATTCAACCAGACTATAACTACAAGGAACTACCCCTCCCCATCATCTGAAATCGTGATGATTTCACTCCACCTTCGCACGACCGTCTAGATAGACTCCTTATGCAAGCACTGACTGGTCCTGATGGTGTAGCCATACCCTCTCATTATTCCAATTCCATTTGGTTTTGCTCTGGTGATTTCACTTGCTCTGAATCCCCCTTTGGGCCTGCATCTTTTTTGTAGAGTCTGTCTGGGACAACTACACTGATCATGCGGCTCGAAGGCCTTGAGGTGGCCCAAAGGCCTTAAGGCCTCCAAGACCAAACCGGTCGGCCAAGGTGAAAATTTCTGGCTACTACAGTACTGAAAATGACATGCTACTATACTATTACAGCACTCCTATAGTACTGGTATAGTAACCCGGAATTATTCCTCCGCCTGGTTTTAAACCTGAGTCTCATGGATGAACTTAAGGAGTCCTCACCAACTGGGTTGAGGCTCAAGTGCTCCATATAATTAGTCATTATTTATAACCTTTCTCATCTTTACTATAACTTCTACATATATTCTTGTGAATATATTTCACCAAATTAATCTTTATTCCATTTAGTTGAACAGTTTCTATTTTTTTAATCCAACTTACATATTTTAATTTCTGCATTCATAGATTTTTTACATGTGTCCATAATGAATCCTCTTCTTACACAAAAGAATAATCTTCATCTCTTTGTTGAATGAATATTATTTATCTTCTTGGTTGTTGTTTAAGAATATTTTTTCTCTTTTTTATACACCAATTATAACTTTAATTATTATTCTCAATGCTTCATAAAAATAATTTGAATATTCTTTATTCTTGAGTCTTTATAATGGTAGTCATAATTCATCTCATAAGCTTCTATAGCCTCTTGATTTTAGGATCTTTAGATACATTCTTGGATGGTTTACCCAAACATGCTTCTTCAAAATGACCATTTTTACTTTTGGTACCAAAGAGATGATTAAGGTTTGGAAATATCTTTATAATAATTATAATCTAATTTTCATCTATGGATTTTTTTTCTTCTCACCTTCCCCCCCCCCTCAATTATGGCTTCTTAATTATTCCAATAGTTGAAAATTATACCAAAAAACCATTTCATTGTTATTAGACCTGTTAAAATGCTAACATTATCCCAAAAACCTTTATCTTTTTCATATAATAAAAATATATCAATAATTAAATTCATGTTTTTTTTTGTTTTTTCATTAACATAATAGGATTATTTATGAGAACAATTCCTCACACTCTTTCTTCGTACCTCCTTTAATATACTATTGAGATCCTCATGATTTTTAATCATTCATTTTTATAATGGTTTTAAATTTAAACTACTACTATTTATGAAAATACATTTCACAAAACCACTATACATATATGTTATTTACCTGGAGTCATGATGATATCCTAATAAAATGGTTTGAAAATTAGCGATTTTTCATTTTTAATGAACTATAATCAGAGTTAATCTCTTTTGATGATTACCTAGAGGTCCAAGCTATTATAACCCCTCTTATTAAAGAGAGTTTATAAAACTACCCAAATTCCTTCATCAGTGATCTAGTAAAGAAATATCATACAACCCAATCTGGAATGTGTTTGATAAAACCTTGAAATTTTTACCCACTTTTTTGTGGTTATTTGATATGTGAAATAGTTGAAATTCGTTTCAACTTATCCCAAATTAGTATATTGAAGATAAAAAAATGAAATTTGAAAGAACTATATATATAATTGGATCATATCTTTTATTTTAAGACTAATTTAGATTGATAATTAGATAATATTAGGGGTTTCTTTCCATATATTCGATATATTTTTTTCATAATGATCTTATATGGAGTTATTCATATTAGTATATATTTTCCCAATTTTTTTGGTAAGACTTCACTTGCATATTTTCAATATTTTCTGATGTGACTTATAATTCTAAAAATTTTATATTTGGAATATTTTTACCATCATCCACTAATTGTAATTTTTCATCACAATCCCTCTTGATTTTTTCAACATGTTTACCATGAATTTTGTTAATTTGTTATAAAAAATTATTGATATTATTATTAATACCATCTTTAATCCCCAATTTATCATCCTTGACAGTAGTTAATTATTTTAACAAACAGGACTTTTATTCATGCTCTTTTTTGTCTTCTTCTCCCATGTGAATTGTAGTAATACATTTTGTCTCAAAACTATAGCATCTCTCTTTAAGTATATCATTTAAAGTATTTAAGTCTCCTTCCTATTTGGAGATATTTATACATATAAATTTCCTATATTCCAAGGATTTCTCCATGGTTTCTCAATTTTCCTCATTTTGGGTGATTTCCTTTATCACTCTTCTAATAGATCCAGAAATAAAAGCGACAACATCTTTGGGAAGACTATAAAAGTTCACGATAAATAATCACATGAATCGTGATGTGAATCATCACATGATTATTCAAAGATATGGTCTTCACCCTTTATACATGTATCATATAGAGAAAGGTTTTGATAACGAATTTTTCTTACCCCTTATTCTTGAATAAATGTTGAACTATAAGAGAAATAATTGTTGTCCAATACATTGATAGTTAATTCCACTAAAATATATTCTCCATTTATTCCTGGATTTTCTTTATTAGGATTGTTGTATTGGGAAAAAATCTTGATTTTTAATTATGAGGGTTTCTTCTCAATTTCTTCATTTCATGCTACTTTCTGAACATCATATTTAGGGAAGAGAAAGAATTTAGATTATCCATTGATAAAAATCCTCCATTTTTAATCTACATGTTGAATTTAGAAGAAAAAATAAAAAATTAAACATTAATATAATAGAGAATCCAATAAGAGGTGTGACCATATGCTTTGATACCATTTGTTGAATCATAGTTGGATATTTATAACACAAATAGGGGTTAATTAGTGTTCATGTACTTTATTTATAATTTTTTTTCACTTTGTTCACCTCACTTATTTAGTAAAATTATCTTTCTCTTAAGTATTTTTTTACTTTATTTTTCTCATCCTTAGTTTGTATGCTTAAAATATCAGTTGTAAAGAAAAAAGGAACAAAAAGATTGTTTAACTATGTTTTCCTCTATAAACATGACTATGTCCCTAGTGTATGATGGTTATTATCATGTTTTAATATAGTTTCCTTATTATTATCAAAAGAAATAGTGGAAGGTGTATGACCTTTAACCCATTATAATAGAACCAACTAGGTATAAGAAAGTATTAACTTACTATTCCTTTATACAGAAAAAATATTTAAATTCCTTGAAGTAAATAAATAATGTTGGATTGTGTCCCACTATAGAAAGTAAGTATGATTTTATTTATCAGTTATAGTAATATAAAGTTTTGGCTATTAAGGTTATAGTATGTATCTCTCAAGCATCATCTTCCTGGGTATGGTCGGCAATATCCCAATCCATAAAATATTTTCTTCTTCTTTTTCAACTTATTAAGTGCACAGAACAATTATTAGATCTCTATTTATTTCTTTGATACACTAATGATATTATTGAATATAGTATCAAGACTCTACAATTCTTCTTCTTCTTCACTGAATATATATTTACAAAAATTGTATCCCTATTATATAAATAATATTTATTATTTAAACATACTCAAAACACATTATTAAATTCCCATCTTCTATAGTCATTCTGAAGACTCAGACTCATTTAATTATTCATAATATTTAGAAATATTTTGTCTCTTATATTGTTTATTTTCTTCCACAAAATCTTCCTCTAATCCATGTTTTCATGTGATTTCATGTTTTATCAGTGATCATCGGTGTGATTTCATTTATTTTTTATCTCTTGCTTATAGTGTGGATTATTTATATCTAATCATTAAAATTAAATTGGATGGCCCTTATGTTTACATAATGTTAGTTGGGCTCTATAAATATTTCAAATTTTACCTTAAAAAATCATTTCATGTACCATATAATTCATGGAGATATACCCTATGATGCACACATACCTTATAAACTTTCTTAAACATTGAGAAGATATTCAATCATATGTTATGATTGTACCATAAAAAAATATCAATTCTCTATTTACTTTATAGGTATCATACCTTACAATATACATTAAATTAACTCTATGAAGGTTCCTTACATGTTATGTATTAATTCATGATGCTCGTTCTCTGTTAATCCTCGAAGAGTTATACCTTAAAAAAATTTCAGTTGTACCATAAAATGGTTTTAACATAAAAACATCATAATGTACCTTATGAACTCAGAAATAGCAACTATATAAACTGTTCTTAACTAAAACTTTCAAACATTATCTTTTACTAACCATTAAAAGGATCATTGAATCTATTTATTATTCTTTCTATGTATCCTATCAAGGTCAAGTCTTTAACATTATATATCTATTGAGACACTAAGATTTTTAAAAAATATTGTACCCTATAAAGTTGAGTTATACCCTATAAACTTACCCTATCAAGGTTCAATTTTATACCTTACAAAGTTTCCAGTATTCCCTATGATGTGTGTAAGGTTCATTATTTTATCATTTTTTACTTCTGTAAGTCATTTTATGAATTCTCCAAATATTTTTACAACTTCTTAAATTTACATTGGGGGCTTAATATATACTTTAAATCATCTAAATTAATTTTCCAAATAATTTTTATGTATTATATTCACCTTAAATAGATAATCATTATAAGAAAAAAAATTAATTAAATATTTAAACTCTTCCACTAGTTGTAAACCTTCAAATTCTAATAAATAATATAAATAAAACATCTGCATAATAAGTTCATATCTTTAAACATGAAGTGTAGAGCCTAAAAATTATCAAAAGTAATTCGAACTTCATCCGAGTAAATCCTCTTATAATATTTTACATATGATAACCATAAGGATGGATCTTATAAATTGAATTTCTCAACTTCTCGAACAAAATATTTATATGGACCACCAAGATGAATTATCTTAAAACGATCATTCCCAAGAGAACGAACCTTTAAACATATATAATATTAGTTTTTTCATATTAAAACCATTATTTCCAATTTAATAGAACTTTAAACATATCTAATTGTATCATTTGATTTACATTTGTTTCTCATGTAACATATGGTGGTAGTAACTATCACTATAAATCATTCTGATATTATTCACACACAATGAGTTCTTTATTGGGAGCATCAAATTCTTCTCTACATGCTGGGGTAAATCCAAAAACTCTCCAAAAGCCCAACACTTCATCAATGTATTAACATTAGGTAAATTCATTAATTCCTTTGATCCATACTGAAAAAAAATTAAAACACAAACAAAAAAAAATTCAACAAGTTTTATCATACATTGGACATAATCATGATCATAATATGATTTTATATTTGAATGAATCTAAATATATTTGACCATATCCACTAGATAATAATAGTCTTAATAGTCTAGATCCTAATTTTTCATTAAATACTTCATCTACCAAATTATATTTATAGATAAACACACTATCATCCATTCTTATCTTATTATAAAAGGTGGACTTTTACCCAAATGGTTTTACCCATTTTAGTTGACCTACCAAGTTCTAAACCTAATAAGTGTACATGTATTCCATTTTTGGTTCCATTTCTTTTAACTATTTATTAGGGTCAAAATTCATGATGGCCTCTTGGAATGATGTATCATTATCTTCTATGACTGTTAGATCACTTTCATAAAAAGTGAGAAATCTATATCTCTTAAGTTCCTAAGGAAATATGTAAAACCTTATAGGTTCTTATGTATATTGATTTAGTTATTTTTCTACAACCCTTTGTGTTTAAAACTCAATAATATAAAAATTATCATCAAATTATTTATATTTAAATATATCAAATTTAAATTTTTTCCTTAGTAATTCTTATTAAAATAAAATATCTCTTTAGAAAGATAGAATTACAAGCTTCATTAGATTGTTCTATGATGTATTATAGAAATAATAACCCACTTTCTCTTTAGGATAACCAATAAATATGCATTTATCTGAAGTGGGTTCTAGTTTACATGTGGTAATACATCATATTTATTCATCACAATCATAAGTCTCCATGAAATAATATTTGAGATTCTTTCCATACCACATATCAACTGGTGTGTTTTGGATAGATTTTTGTATAACATTGTTTATTGAAAATGAATTATTTTCTAGAGAGTAACCCCCCACAAAAATTCCAGGTCTACATGGATCATCATTTTCCAAATGTTTTCCAACTAATTTTATTCCTCCTTTAATATACACAATTTAATCATGTCATACCATGTGGATTGAGGTTTTATGTAACACTATAATCTCCTAAATATTATTGAAATTATGGGATTAAATATACTCTATCTTTATCGGCTTGAAGTGTTTTAATAAATTTTAACGAGTTGATATTTAATTTATTTTTAAATACGTTGAAAATTTTAGAGTGTTTGACGTTATGTGTTATAAAATTTGTATACCCATACCTACTAAAGTCATTGAGAATGGTAATAAAGTATTGAAATCTATATTGAGGAAAATTACATATTTGTTCATATACATCAATATGAATAATATCAAAAATATCACTATAAAATTTCTCATTCACTTAAAAGGATATTTTGTAACTTTTACAAATAAAATTTATTCACATACATCAAATGATTTATAATTATTCGAATCCAGTAAATAATTATTATGGAGTTTTTATGTGATTATTTTTTATATGAATGAGTTGATAATCTAAAAGACATGTGGAATTCAAATAATTAATTTTAACTTTTTTATTATTTACATTATAGATAGTATTTTTAAGATCAAATATAAATTGTACATTAAAAATGTAAACTAAAACATAAATCAGTTTATTCTTGTAAATAGAATAACAGTTTTTCATTATTGAAAATGAAAATCCTACCTTATCTAGAAAATATATAAAAATTAATTTTTTTATATTGATGTTAAATTTTAATAGCCTTATAATAATAACAATAATGATCAAGGAAGTATTAAAATAATTGTCCCCATATATAATTTAGAAACCTTTTCTCTATTCCCAACTCAAAGGTCCACTTATCCCTTATTCAGTTACCTCTATTCTTCGAAATTTTGTGCATAAATATGTGATATAAATCTAATATATAATACCCAAAATTCTAAGTTAGATAAATTGATGTCCATAACATATATTTCATCATACCTATTAATTAATAATTTCATATCAATTAATTAAATCACATTGAATGATTTTCAGTCATTATATAACAACTAAATCTTGGAAACCATTGTAGATAGCATGACACATGTCATATTCATTTTTCTAATACATTTGATAAGAATAAATTTTATCCTATTAGGTATAATAGTATAAATTATTTGGTGTGGGTTTCTCTAGAATGTATAATTTTTTCTCTTATTCAAGAATAATTCACAAAATTCAATATCAATTGATGGAATTGTTACCATAAACTTATTAATTCTCAAGGAATAATCCCAATGATAAATTTGAATGTCTGTTTAAATCCTTGAATATCTATAATAAATATGTACCATTATTAGTATTATTTACTTTTTTATTCAATATGGTATTTTTTAATAAACTCCAACTAAAAAAACAAACATCACAATGATAAATTTAGAGGGAGAATATATATATTTATACATATCATAAATAAGCTAAGATGGTCACTTAAGAGATTTATATTTTGTAAAAAAATATTTTTAATTATGCCTAATACAACTTTTAGATAGTTAAGTGAATAAAATATTACCCAATTAATTTCATGAATATATTTGACACTATTACTATATATTCTAATCTAATTTAGTTTCCTAGTCAAGTGTATCCCAATATTTATAGTAGAATAATTATTACACTTTTCACCTAACTCATAAAGTGTTTTTAATTCTCGGAAAAGAATGAACCATTTATTTGATTGAAAATGGTATTGAAATGTGTGATTATTATTGGATAAAAAATGAAATATAAATATTTAATGTATAATTTTATATCTAGTATCATCATTAACAATATATATGTCACATAGAGACCTTACATGATAATATTTAATGTAATTCAATTTTATATATCTTATATGTACTTAATTCATCTTATACATATTAATTACTTAATTCATTTACCATTTTATCTCATTAAATTATTAGTAATATATTTATATTATATAGAACAATCTTATGTATCCACATCAATCTCAATAAGGAATAATATTGAGCATGCTTAAGGGGTTTGGTTGACTAGAGCATAGGGTATGTGATATTTCAAACAATGGCGAAGTAGAAATCCACTACTCAAAATTTTCCAAAAGGGGACTAATAAAACTGTCAAAAATTCCATAATTTTTTCATGTGAGACTTATATTAATTTTACATTATTTGAATATAACCATAGACTATACAATATTCTAATATTGAATTTTTCTATTTATAATTTGTTTAGTGTGGATAAAATATCACTACATCAGAAGTGGTATTATATACCTCATAATAAAATTTTTAACATAAAATACATATAAACTTATCAATATACTTTATTATCCAATAACCTTGGGTTCTAAAACACTTTGAATTAACAATGGAGTTCATAGGTGAAGAGATGTACATTATCACACATTCATGCATGAGGGTTATTAAGAATTGATTAACCATTACCCTTTTATCTAATATAACTTTAGCATTTAAATGATTTTATCAACATTATAAAGATAGAAAAAACAATAATAAAACACATCTAAGAACATAATAGGTAAATGAAAAATAGAATAATAAAATAATACAATAAGAATTTAATTTAAACAATTCTAGTTCAATCATGAATTTTTTAGCTCCAATATCATTTAGTATCCACTAAAATTAATGATCATTAATTCCTTGGAGACAATATCCTCAAATACAAGTTATTTTAAAAACATCATAAAATAAAATTATCCAAAAAGAACAGATAAGAACACTGTATAAAAACTTATACAAGGAAAACTAGAGAGGTCTCTCGGATGAGGAATACTAGAAAATACTATGAACTACCATTTCTTTATCTCAATGGAATATATACAACCATACTCATTGATATTTATAAGGATATGGGAATTCAATATCCTATAAGGAACATTTTATTTTTCAAAATAGTGTGGGTTCAATAAATATCCTTTAATAGTCATTTAGAACATTTGATAACTCCAACCATGTCTTAATTCTCAAACTAGTATTGTAGGTGCATTAATGAGCCTCCAAATTTGTTACATATTGAAAAAGAGGTGCTCAAATTCTATCTCATGTTAGGCTTATAAATTTTCCACATTTAACAGCCCTTGGAATCACATTACTCTACATTTTATCCAAAATCCCATTTAGGATTTTCCCATTTCCTAATGTCAATTTATTTTCAATATAAATAAAATATTATTTAGATTATAAAAAATTATTATTTAATTAAATAAATTTAGTTAATTACATATTTAAAATTTGAAAAAAATATATATTTCCATTTATAATAAACATAGATATATTTACACATGAACTAATCACATTATTCAAAAAATCCCAATTATCATTATATTTTGTGTGAGATAAAGGGCGCTTTGTAATGTTTGATATAATTATGAATCTCATTCATAGTCATAAACTAAGAGTCTATTCTAGAAACACATATTGGCTACCCAAATTATAAAGGATTTTTATGTGATCTAATCAACCACATGTCCTTTAGAAAAGATCCTTTATCCCTAACATTGATATTAAGAATGTGACATAGATAATTTCTATCATGTATAGCTTGTCTCATTTTTAAAATCCATAATATAACTAAATATTATATAATTAAATCACATGTGATTGTCTTGGAATGTAAATGCATATAATTAATCAAAAATTGATTGAGGGTTATGATTTTATAACACATCATTTGGGTATAAATATATTAACTTCATTTATAAAATCCCTTAAATTGATTAGTGTCATTGTAACACCCCCAAATTCTAAAGTATAATTTTTTATTTGATAGCATGTATAACACACGTCACCAATCATGTAAGGGAATATAATATCCTGAGAATTTAAGATATATACTTTCTATATTAAATAAATATAATATATTCCATAGGTTTTAATGCATGAAACACCGAGTTGTGTTTCATTACACTCAAGAGATTCCCTTATCGATATCTTATGTAACATTCAATATTGACCATCTTCGATGGCGTGTGTTACACGCAAGACCGAGTTTTACCAAACAATAATATATTATTAAAATATTATTATTTAATATGATACGATATAACATAGTCATTATGTTAAATATTATGAATAGTATTAACTAAATTATGAAAATTTATGGTTTATATAAACATAATATTAATAAATAGGTAACCAATTAATGAGAAATTAAAATAAGAACCAATTGGATATAAAAAGAAATATTATTATATTTATACTTCCAAAGGTGTTTTTCCTTAATAAAAATAATTAATTAAAATTATTTGAGGATTTTAATAAAATATATATGTTATATATTCAATAAAATATTTTTTATATACATCCATTTGGTTTTATAGGCATAAGATAAGAACAAACTCTATTCTACACATAAAAACCTATATTTTTATAAAGGCAATTTTACTGCCAATTAATTGTGAACCCATTTTAAATATGAATTTTAACTATTTAATTTGATTTAATATGTCAAAATAAAATTCATATTTGAAATAAAAACATAATAATTAGTTTAGGGTGAATTGTTTATATTTTTCTGAAACATTTCATTTTTTAACGAATAGTTAAAAATACTGAATTTTAGTTTAACACTGCCTTTTCATCTAATTTAATTAGAATGTTAAATTGTATTTTTAATTGTTTTTAAAGTGAAATTGGATTTTATTTTTATAAATTAATAACATTTATATCATTGGAATAAATTTCACTTTGAAATTTATTAGAAAAACATAGAAAACTTTGGGTCATTTTTACTTTAAAACCCTGCTTTGTCGTCCTGCATGCAAAAATGATTTTTAAATTAATCTATGCCACCTATATTATTTTAATTTTGAAAAATATATTCCATATTTTTAATTATTATAATTTAAAATATTTAATAATATGATTTTTTTACCAAAAATATTAGCGAAAGTTGTTAAAATTAATTTCAATTATTAAGGGAAAATTAACTTAATAAAGGGATAAACCTTTAACTTAGGGGTCCAAATGGACCATTCACTTGTTAAAAACCCATTTTATGTTCATAATTATTCCATTAAACTTCCATTATTTATTTTTGTTGTTTGTTTATGATTTTTTAGGTAATACCATGTGTACACCTAACTTGTTTTAAAAAATTCCAAGTGAGACCTTTTCCTTACCTATAAAAGGTCACCACCTCTCCCCATTACTCACACCTCTCAAACCACATAGGTTTGGAAAATATATTACTATATAGTTTCCCAAAATCCCTAACCTTGAACTTGAAGCCTTACTTCGGTCATATATCCTTCAAAAGAATCCTTTTGGTAAAAACCAAAACTAGTTACCCAATTAAGAGGTAACGTCTTCTCTCAAGATTTTTAATTTTATTTCTATTATCCACTCCCTAAAAAATATTTATTTTATTATTTTATAAAAAACAGTATAATAGATATACTATTATTTTTATATGCTAAGTTTTCACTCTACACTTACACACAACTCTATCTAATGGGTAACAAACATATTGTTTTTGTGTGCGGTGAACTACTGCATCACGAAACAATGATTGTTCATTTTTCTTTCTCCACCCCTCATGGTGTAAATTATGATGAATTATCTATTTATATAAGTTATATATGATATTTATAAATTATTTAGGCTTCTGTAAGTTTTATTTAGAACATAATTTTTTTCTTTCCATCTTGTGTAAATATGATAATTTCATTTGTGGAAGTGCGGACTACCGCCCCCTCAAAGCAATATGGTTCGTTCATACCATACATGGATTGTATAAAGGATGGTTTTAATAAAACTATGTAACATATATAAAATATATATATTATACTTTAATTATAATATACATATGTATCATTTATCTTTCATTCTTTTAATACGACAAAGAAATGAAATTAGTGTTCATGCGTAAGTATGACATACTATCCCCATGAACAGTACATTCCATTTCTTATCTCTAAATATTATTGTTTATTCAAGATACATACATAATATATATATATGATATTAAATTCATGGTTTAAATTTGGGAGATAATTTAATCATGTTATATTTAATAATAAGAAAAAATGAAAAGTTAAAACATACCCAATAAACTAGGAAATCAACAGCCAAAATTGTTAAATTAATAAAAGGTTATTAAAAAATGGGTAATAATATATTATAATAGGATCATATATGATATAATAAGTATTAATATGGTTATTTTATAAGTTATTAACATGTTTAAACCCGTTATACATGAGGTAATTGGATTTTATCCTGAAATGAAACTCAAGGTAAGGGATTCTCATCACTTTTTACATTTGTGGGATAAATGTCATGTTTACCACTTATATATTTTGTGTGGTATCTCTAATGCACATTTTTATATATTATATAATGAATTCTTTTATCTTAGTTTTATTTAAGGCTCTCATTTAATATTATTCCTTCATGAGGTTTATGATTTAAAATGTTTCAAAGTTTTATGAGACACTTTGGAATGTTTAAGTATTATTTTTCTCAAAAATAAATTTAATGACCTTCAAATGATATTTCCATTCAATGAAATTATATAACAATTGTCCAATAAGATCTTTAAATTTCCTCTACTCTGGCAATTCATGAACTTTTTCAAGTATTAGTACCATTTTCCAACTCTTTGGTACACAAAGTTTTTTAAAAATGTTTTTATGAAACCCCAAATTTATTTCTCTCTTTAGTTGGAGAACTTATTTTCTTCTAAAAACCATTTTTTATTAATATGATTTCAAAAATGAATTTAAAATGATTTTATAAAGACATTTTTACCCTTTTTTTCTTTTACCAATGTTTTTAAATTAATCTTCTTGTCGCTTTCCGGACAAGGAATTTTTTTCAAACACTTTTACCATGAAAAAGGAATGTTTTTACCTTGTATGAAAAGTATAGATTTACCCACTATAATTTATTTGAAGCATAGTTTTCATGTCTAAAAGGTTACTTTTTAAAGAAAATTTTTTCAAAAATGACTTTCAATTAAAAGGGTTTTCAAATGATTTTTCAAAACAAAAGTATATTTTCCACAATAATGTTTTTTATTATCTTTTTATAATATTTATATTCATCAATAACAATAAAAACACTTTAATTTACTCCACTGAGGATATGTTGTATTAATAACATACTTAATATTCTTATGGATGGTTTATGATTGATTTGTCCAAGGATAGTATTCACATTCACTTCTTTGATTTATTTGTTAGTCCCCTTGAAATATTCAATCTTCTATGATCATTGAACATTGAATTTTTCTAAATTATCCATTTCATTTATCACAGATATTAGCATCGGCTAAATATTATACCATTTTACATATGGTGACTACATTTATATTTATTTTATTAACTAATAAATTATTAATAAATTCATATCTTTTATTAAATACAAATATTTCATAAGGTATATTATTTATTAATTAAATATATTACTCGATATGAATAATTATTTGGACATTCAATGAATAATGGAACACATACATTATATAGCTCCTTGATGAATCAATAGGTTCTCATGAGTCAAATTAGTTGTATAAATAGGAATAGTTTAAACCGTCTTGTGAAATTTCTTGACGGTAAAAGGTTTTCATGTGCCTCAAACATGACGTCGAACAATTAAGCACTTCCCTTATATTAGTTTCATTTTTTATTCATCCATGATATTCTATGTCGACATATCTATAGATACATGTCATTTTCAGTTATTTAGATGTAATTTTTTTTAGTTTATTACCTTTCCATATTTATTTTTACATATCTAGTTATTTTAAGGATATGTTTTTTAGTTATTACCTTTCCACATTGTTTATTCACTTCATTCTCGGTTTTTTATTATATGGCATGTGAGTTATGTTATTCACCATTTCATAATTATTATTCTCATTGATACATTATTTATTCCACTATATTTTTCCTTTACTGAGAATTTTATATCACCCATATTATGTTTCTTTCCTTGAGAATCCAAGAAGAATACTATGAAATTTATGTAGGTATTTACAAGATGGATTAGAGTTTTCCTTGAGTTATTTATTGTGGAATAACAAAAAATATATGTTGTTGTTAGTGTATTATTTTATCATGTATGTATATGGTTTACCATGACTAAAAAACTCTCGTTCCTTCTAGATTTAATTCATTGTAATCATGCAAATGTAATTAGTATCAGACATTGGATCTAGGATATTCGGGGTTGTTTTGTTACATTTTGTATCAAATGAAGTTTAGTAGAAACCTTGGGAACTATATTTAGTAAAAAATAGGTTAGCTAATATAACCCTAAGTTAGTCTTTGAGGATAATTATATAGGAACATCCAAGAAATTTTATTAAGGTAGATATTATGTGGGTCTTCCTAGAAATACATCCCTTTCTGGATACTACAAGTGGACATGGTTCTGGAAAAGATGTACCTAGGAGTAACAACACTAACAAGGTATTTTGGACCTGAATTTGGGTAACCCAGTACATGATAATGGGTGTTACTGCACACCTAGTTTAACACTCCTGGGGGATATTCTTAAGATAATTAAAATTTTATTTAAAACCCACTATGAAGAATTTTGGAAAAGAATAACCTAGGTTAAACCTAAGGAGTCGTGGTTTAGAGGTTTAACTAATGATATTATGGATAAACATTATAACAGGGAAGGACATATGTGGAAATAAATGGATGAAGTATTTATGCATTGAGGTTGTATTTAAAACCTTAGTAAAAAGGATATTTTGTGAGTAACCTTATTTCATGGAATTCCATCATATTTATTTTGGATTTTATATTAATTTGGTTTTAAAAAAGGACAACCTATAAGCTAGGTGAAAACAAATCAAATCCAGAAAGGTCGTGGGTCATGAACTCATGACCAGAGGATGATAATGTTTTCATGAAAACCACTGACCTACGTAATTTTCTGGTTAACTTTTCATTGTTTTAGTTAAAAATTTGACAAATAAAAGTTAATTATGAACCTGTAGTATCACTTTTTAGGATTAGAGATTAATTTATGAACCATATTTGTTTTTTAAGATAGTTATTAAAAATAGTTAGACTTGTCACTCTTTTATAGGCTTTAATATCCTTTAAAAGTATATTTTAGTGCTTCAGGCATAAAAAAATTATTGGTAATTAATTTATGGGAGTAAAGGTATGAATTAGAATTTGATCGAAGCGAAACCAAAAGTTAGGATTGTTCATATAAAATTGAAACTTATAAATTAAGAATATTTCCTTATATTCTTAGGTATTAAAACAATTACCCAAAATTATTAAAATGACTTATAAATAAAATGTTGTCCTAATACCTCAATTTATGTTGTACTGATGGTCTCTTAAATCATCTCAGATTTATGTCTTTGAGGCCCTAAATTTTCTATTGATAATTCACTTGTTTGTGATTGATGACCTCATTCGCTCCCTATAATTATATATGATTTTCATAAAAGTAATTATCTCTAATTTTCAATAATATTATCCTACTTAGAGACTTATTTACATGTTAGTCCAAGTGACCTTTGTAATTCACATTCTCTATTTTCTAAATGATGTTTTATGAACACTTCTCACGATATAGGAATTCAATGTAGGAAATATCAAAAAAAATATTTCCAATATCAAGTTTAAATAATTAGGAATCAATTTAATAAATGTGGGGAGAATATAACACCCTGAAATTCTAAATTACAACTTTTTATTTGATGGTTTGTATTACATGCATCACCAAGCGCGTAAGGGAATATAATATCCAAATAATTTATAAAATATATTTGTTTTATTAAATAAATATAATATATTTCATAGCTTTTAATTCATGAAACACTTATTTATCTTTAATTACACACAAGATATTCCTACCTCAATAGCTTTTGTTACATGCAAAGAGACCTTCTTTGATGGTTTTCTTTACACACAAGACCAAGTTTTACCGAACAATAATATATTATTAAAATATTATTATTTAATATGATATGATATAACCTAGCCATTATGTTAGAATTTATTAATAGTATTAACAAACATATAAAAATATACGGTTTATATAAATATAAAATTAATACATTGGTTAACAATTAATGAGAAACGAAAATAAGTACCAATTGGATATAGAAAAAAGTATTATTATATTTATGGTTCCAAAGGAGTTTTTTCTTAATAAAAATAACTAATTACAATTATTTAATGATTTTAATGAAATATATATGTTATATTTATTCAATAAAATATTTTTTATATTCATCTGTTAGGTTTGTTAGGCATAAGATAAGAACAAACTCTATTCTACACATAAAAACTTAAATTTTTATATAGGTAATTTTACCACCTTCTAATGGAGAACCCATTTCAAATATGAATTTTGAAACATTAATTGATTTAATATGTAAAAATAAAATTTTTATTTGAAATAAAAATATTGAAATTTGGTTAGGGTAAATTTTTTATATTATTCTGAAACATTTCATTTTTTAACAAATAATTAAAAATACTAAATTTCAGTACAAAATTTCTTTTTCAACTAATTTAATTTTATGGTAAAATAATATTTTTAAATTGTTTTAAAGTTTAATTATATGTTATTTTTATAAATTAATACAATTTATGTCATTTTAATCAATTTCACTTTGAAATTTCTTATAAAATCATAACAAACTTTTGTACATTTTTACTTTAAAAACCCGTTTTTTCGTGTTGCGTATGGGATAAATTTTAAATTAATTTCTACCACTAATATAATTGGAATTTGAAAAAATGGATTAAATATTTTTAATAATAATAATTTATAATTTCCAACAAAAACAACTTTGTCTTTTACCAAAAATATTAGTGAAATTGATTAAGATAAATTACAACTATTAAGGCAAAATTAAACATAATAAAGAACTAAACATTTAACTTAGGGGACCAAATGAACTAGATACTTGTAAAAATCTCACTGGATATACATAATTCATAAATTAACCTTACATTATTGATTTTGGTTGTTTTTTATAGCTTTTATTTGGTAATAAAATGTGTACGCCTAACTTATTTCCAAAAAATCCAAGTAAGTCATTTTCCTTCCCTATAAAAGGCCACCAACTCTCCCCATTCCTCACACCTCTAAAACCACTTAGTCTTGGACAATATCTTCCCATATAGTTTTTCAAAATAACTCCCTTAAATATTTAATCCAAAATTTGGGTAGAAATACTTATAAGGAATCCTTTTTATATAAACCAAATGTAGTTACCCGATTAAGAGGTAACATCTTCTCTCAAGCTTTTTAATTTTATTTCCATTCTCCACTCCCTAAACTAATTTTATTTAATTTTTGTATACAAACTCCAGTATAATAAATATACTAGTATGTTTTATGCTAATTATTCAACCTAAAATTACACAGACTTGCATCTAATGGGTAACGAACATATTGTTTCTGTGTACATCGGACTACTGTCTCATGAAACAATGATTGATCATTTTTCTTTTACTACCCCTCATGGTGTCTATTATGATGGAAAATATGTTTATATATGTTATATATGATATTTATAATTTATTTAGGATTATTTAATTTTTATTTACAACGTAGCTCTATGTTTTCTATCTTTTTTATTACGATAATTTTGTTTGAGGAAGTGTGGACTACCACCACCTCAGAGCGATATGACTCATTCATGCCATACATGAAACGTATAAAGGGTGGTTTTAATAAAAATATATATATATAATATATAAAATATATATGATACTATAATTATAATATACATATTTATAATTTATCTATTATTCTTTTAATATGAAAAATAAATGAAAGTATCGTTCATACGTACGTACGACTTAACGTCTTCATGAATGCATTCCATTTTTTATCTCTAAATATTATGGTTTATTATAGATACATATATACTGGATATATATTATATTCATATCATGGTTTAAATTATGGATATTATGTAACCGTGTTATATTTAATATAGAGAATAAATGACAAGTCAAAACATACTCGATAAACTAGGAAATTAACACACATAATAGTTAAAATAATCAAAGGTTATTAACAAACAGTTAATAACATTTTATAAGAGGATCATATATGATATCATAAGCATTAATGTGGTTATTCTATAAGTTATTAACATGTTTAAACCCCTTATAAAAGAAGTTAAAATTCATTCACTCGAAACAAAACTCAATGTTAGGGATTCTGATCTAACATTTTACATCTATTAGATAAATGTCATGTTCACCACTTGTATATTTTATGTAGGGTCTATAATAACCATTTTTATATATTATATCATGAATTAATTTATCTTAATGGTATTTAAGGCTTTCATTTAATATTATTCCTTCATGAGTTTTAATATTTAAAATGTTTGAAAGTGATATGTGACACTTTGGAATGTTTAAAGATTATTTTCCTCAATAATAACTTTAATGATATTTCAATGGTATTTCCATTTGAGGAAATTATATCACCATTTTTCAATAAACCATTTAATTTTCCTCACTTATAGTAATTCATGAACTTTTTCAAGTATTAGTACCATTTTTTCCACATTTTTTTACTTATAGTGTTTTAAAATAGTTTTAATAAAACCCGACTTCATTTATCTCTTTAGTTAGAAAACTTGTTTTCTTCTAAAAACAATGTTTTGTTAAAATATTTTCAAAAAATTTTTTAAAATTATTTTATAAATAAATTTTTACCCTTTTTTACTTTTACCAATTTTTTAAATTAATATTCTTGTCTCTTTACTAACAAGTCATTTTTTCAAACCTTTTTACAATGAAAAAGGAATATTCTTTTACCTCATACGACAAGTACAAATTTACCTATTATTATTTTTTGAAGATTACTTTTCATGTGTAAAATGTTAATTTTAAAATGAAATGTTTTCAAAAATTATTTTTAAAGAATAGGTTTTTTTAAAGTTTTTTCAAAACAAAAGGATATTTTCCTCAAGAATGTTTTTATAATATTTTTATAATATTTCCATTCATCAAAAACAACAACCATTTATTTAAATCAACTAGGGATATATTGAATTGATTACATATATCCTATTTATATAGATGGTTTACGAATTATTTGGTCAATTATAGTATTCACATTCACTTCTATGATTTATTTCTCAGTCCCCTTGAAATATTCAATCTCCTCTGATCATTGAACATTGAATTTCCCTAAATTGTCCATTTCATTTATCAGTGATATTAATACTTCCTAAACCATATACCATTACATATGCAGTGCCTACATTGATAGTTATTTTATTCTATAATAAATTATTGATAAATATATATCTTTTATTCAATACAAATATTTGATAAGGAATATTATTTATTTATTAAATTGAGTACTCGATATGAAGAATGCTTTGGATATGAAATGATGAGTGGATCCTGGAAATTATATAGCTCCTCAATGCATCGATAGGTTCTCGTAATAAAAATTAGTTGAAAAAAAAACATCTTGGGAAAGGTTTTTATAGTAATATTTTTTCATGTACCTAAGACAAGACGTCCAACAATTAATCATTTTCCTCATATTAGTTTTAGTTATTATTCATCCATGAGATTTTGTGTCGATATATCTATGGATATATTTCATTTTTAATTATTTAGATGGAATTTTTTTAGTTTCTTACCTTACCATATTTATTTTACCTCATCTAGTTATTTGAATGGAATGTATTTTTAGTTATTACCTTGTTATATTGTTTATTCACTTCTTTCTTGGTTTATTAATTATATGGCATGTGAGTTCATTTATTCACCATTTCATAATTATTATTCTAATTGATTCATTATTTCTTCCTCTATATTTTTACCTTAATAGTCATTTGAGCTTACCATTGTTATGTTTCTTTCCTCTAGAATCCACGAATCATACTATGAAAGATATGCATGGATTTACTAGACGGATTAGAGTTATCCTTGAAGTTATTTATTTATAAAGAAGAAAAAAATTATATTGTAATTAGTTTATTCTTTTATCATGTGTGTATCTGGTTTACCAAGTCTATTAAACTATTGTTCCTTAGATATTTGATTCCTTGTAGTCACACTAATGTAATTAGTATCAAACACCGGTTTCAGGCTATCCAGGGTTGGGTCGCTACCATCATACCCAATTACAATTATTAATAAAAATTCTCAAATGACTTTAGGAAAGTATGAAAGTATAAAAACTCACAAGTAGGGAACATGATTTTCAACATCAAGTCGAAGTATCCATAAACAATCTTCACTCAATATTAAAACAAGTTAACCATTTTATATCCTATGAGTGATAAGTTTTGTCTCTATATAAGTGATCATACTCATACCGATCTTAATATGTTATTAAAAACTAATTTGATGATCATTGATCAAGGATAGACTAGTAATAAATATATTCATGTATTTTTTCATCATATTATCTCCCATTTTTATACAATAATCATAAATTAATGATAATTTATTTACATTAATATACATTACATTAAACAATATGTTCCTAAAATATATATATAATTTATTTGATTTAGGGTGTAAGAAGTTACAACTTAAACCCTTTTTTATCTCTTAAATCCTAGTAAAATATTACTAATAATTGTCTATTGAAAATATTTTCTATTATATAAATGTTTAGTTGTAATTTTATCTTAGCGATTCTCCAATATTTAAATACTATAATTATTTTATGGTTTAGTTCACTTTTTATTAGTGTGTTCCCTAGATCTAATTTCTTGGGATTTTATCTCTTTTCAAATTGAAAAAGAGATCTGAAGAATATATATCTATATCAAAACATGAACATTTATATTATGTTGTTACCATATTATATGTTCAATAATATTTCTGTATAAATATATCACTACCAAGATTAATTGGGGTGTGAACACTACATCTATGGTATCTTGTTTATTCTTGGGGAGAGAATGTATTTATATCTAATATACTGGACCATACTAAAAAATCATGACCAATAATTATGATAAAATTAAATCTTTATTATTACTGATAATCATATTATCTTAAAAAAACTACAATTGTTTTAGTGTGGTTATTTTATATGGTAAACTCTTCTTCTGCTTCACTCTATTACAGTATGTATGACACACTAACCTAATCATCTGATAACAACATGATGTAAAGAAAATATTTCATTATAATACATTCCCATAAACTTTTAGTTCTAAAGTTTTATAGAATTAGGATAAAAAATAACTAATAAAACTAATTTTTTTCAACTAATGTAAATTTTATCATTATATAAACAACTTATTAATCCAACAAAAGTCTTCAATATCTCTAAGAAATTATTTTCATATAATAATCATATATACACATCTTAAATATTGATTTTATTCATAACCTATGAAAATGGAAACCTAATAAAGGGTAGAGCTCAAATAATCACCAAGGGTAGACATTAGAGAAAATAATCAATAATCACAAGTGATCATAAGATGATCATATAGGTATAATCATGATACATAATAAAATTATTCCATAAAAAAACATAAATAATAAAGCATGTTTCTATAAGAATAAAATGTAGAAAAATAACATCAAATTATTAAACCATTGTTATGTTATAGGAAATGAAAACATGATTCATAAATAATTATTTATGAAACACAGTAAATAAATTTGAACAATTATAAACATAGAACTTTTTATTATCATTAACCCTGTTATATAACAACATATTCACAAATAAAATTATGGGTAGAGCTAACCGCTATAACACTCCCCCTTTTTTAACTAATATACACGTTAACATATTCACATAACATTTCTATCTCATGAAATATAATAACATACCAATAAGTTGGAGGGAGATACAGGTTTAACAAATCTCATAATCCATACATTTTTGTGCCTCATAAAAACAATTATCGTATACTATAATAACCCATAGAAATAAAATGGGTTTCAGGATATTTCAAAATCATCTCATAAAGAACCCTTATAAAGAGAATGTGTTTCATTTCCTTTTCCTAATGAAATTAAATAAGGAAATTATTCAAAGTTCCATCAATAATCATGATAAACCCATGGAAAATATATGTGTATCCAATAAAATCAAGACATTTTTGGGTAAATACCCTTCAAATAAGATAATACGTGGTATTTATTCTATATAGCTAATGGGTATATGGTTTAGTCCACAATTTTTCACACTCAATAGATATAAAGGTAATTATGTGTACACCGTTCAATAAAAGGAATCATGGATAAGGTATTCACAAAGGAAAGTACTTGGATAATAAATCATGCTTATATATATTGGATGATTAGGAAAAACAAAGGTAGTGACGAATCATTACATTAAATTAAAAGAAAATATCAAAATAAATCTATAGAATTAAGGTTGATAGTATCATTTGTTGAATATCCTATATTGGGAATAAGATATGTTAAATTATCTTGATATAGATAACAATTTATTTTAAAGATAATTAGGGAAATGAACTTTTGAAAAAGGAAAATATTTGATCTCTTAAAATTATTTTAAAAGAAAAATTTTATAAAACATAAATAGAAATAATTTAATTTTTAAATAAAAAAAATATAGATAGGATGTTTCAAAGAAAATTTCAAATGTTCCAGAATATTTAATTCACAAGGAAATAATAAAATGAGATTCATTTTTTCAAAAATATACAATATATAAAATGTGAAAAGTTTTATATTTATATAATTTATAAATAATTGAAAAATAATAAAAAATAAAAAATCTCACTTTTTTTGAAAAAAAATAAAGTAATATCCACAAAATGTGGGTTTGAAGATAAAATTAGGAGTGACAATTTTTTTTTAAAATACTTTTGATAAAAAAAAACATCACATGAATTTTTTTAAAACAACAAATTAAAATTTAGGTAAATATAAATATAATTTCACCAATGATATTGATATATAATAAAATTGTATAGGATTTAGAATTAATGTGAATATAAATCCACTATAAGTATTATCACATTTGATATATCTCAATTTTTAGAAAGAAGTTGAAAATAAATCCTCATAGCTTGAGTAACCTTTAAATAAAAAATATTGAAGGATAATGAGAAACAAATTAAAATTAAAATAGCCTGAGTAAAAAAGTTAGTAAATTACACAATTTATCAAATAGGTTGTATGCACACCATATAAATAATAAATTAGTGCATAACATTAAAACACATCTCAATAAATTGAAATTGAGATGAAAAAACACTTACCTTGATTCTATGAACTGTTGGTGGAACTGTAGCCTCATGTAAAAAAACATATATAACATGATCATCTATTTAATAAAATTATTTATATATTTTATCTTTTATATAAAACATTTATAATAATTTATTATGGGTATATTGGTTAGTTAAATCATATTTCAACCATCGGTTGTTAATAACTTTCACCCTTTGAGCATGTTTTATAATTATGATATAATTATTCATTATTTGATAATAATTTAATAATTAATATACAATTTAATATTATTTAATATATAATTTATATTTATTTATATATCAATTATAACATCTCAAAAAAATATTAGTTATGCTGTGTGAAAATAGAATCAGTGTTGGCTTATTTTGATTATTTTAGAGAATGAATATAATGCTTTAATAAAAAGTTAAATAATTAATATAATATCTACATAAAATTTACACAAATACTCATTTTCATATTAAATTATAATAATATTAGTATTTATATTACCATATTTATCCATGATATAATTTTATAGCATTTTCCATGTAGGTGGTTAAACCGACCCAATCTTGAACACACTTTAACTCGATGGGTGAGTATGGTAAATGAGGTTTTTATTTTGACATAATTTTATTATAATATAATTATAGTTATATTAAATAAATTTTATTATTATTTTTAACCATTTTATAATATTTTTTTACAATGAAAATAAATCTAGATGAAAAACAAAAAATAGTTCTTCAGAGAGGCGGTAATACATGCACACACGTGATTGGAGTTCCTTTGTTTTTTTAAGTGGATAAAAATGAATAAATAATGGTTTTATGAATAATATAAAAAAATTTAAATATACTAATGATAGTTAATTAATAATATTATTATGGTTATAATATATTTTCAATAGTAAGGTTAAGAAGAAGAAGTTCAGAAGGAGATAATACTTACATTAGAGACTTGGTCTTTCCTTGGAATTTAAGGGATTAAGATAACTTAGTGTGACCAAAGGCATTAATAATATGTATTAGTATATATTACTAGAAAAACATAACAGTTTCAAGAATTATTTATAAGGTGGAAAAGGGAACATTTGGAAAAACTCCTAATTACACTTCTCTTTTTTCAATAATTCTATAAAAATATTCTACGATAAACGGATGAAAGGTTGAAAAATATGGGTTTTGGAAAATTATTAGGTCTAAAAACAACCCATAATTTAATTATAGTAAAATATAATAGTGTTTTATAGTATTTATTTTTAATATTAACCTTTTACTAAAATTAAAATTTACTATAGTAACTAGTTTTTAACTAGGTAATTTTTTATCTAATCTAATATAAAAAGAGACCCCTTTTACTAAAGTTTTATATAATAAACCCTAAATAAATCTCTATTTAATCCATATATTTTTATAATTTATATAAAATTAATTTTTCATATAAAAAAATTATATATATAAAAATATTTGTAAAAAAATGTTGTTTTCTCTTTTAAGTGTTCGTAATCTTAGATAGTATTGATTAAAAACTAATTAAGTGTTACTATATATATATATATATATATATATATATATTGGGTTAAAAATTATATTTGAGTCATAATTTAAAATATATTAATGTAAATTATTAGATAAAAAATATATTTCATCATTAAAACAATTCAAATATAACCTCCTCAACATTAACGTGGTAATTATCATTAACCATGGTAATGTAATTTTTTATGTCTAAAAATTAAATTTTACTTATTTCGTAATATTAAAATTATAATCAAAAAATATATACCAATTTTATCAAATAATGTTCCAATAACTAGGAAAATTAATTTTAATTTTAACTCATATAACGTGTATAAACCCATTTTTTAGAAAACAACATTTATAAGGATAATTTTTACATATAAAAATATCAATGATATTAATTATAATGATATTATATTGATAATGTTTTTCAAGGAATAGTTCTGTTATATTAAAATTAATCCAAAACATTATTTTCCCTATTTAAGTTTAATTAATAAAATAAACAAAAAATAGTTTTCATAGAATATTATATGATTTTCTAAAATAATATTCCTGGGTATTATAAATTTTAAATTATAGTTTAAAATGATTTCTTCAACTTTATAAATGTATATTTTTTTATAAATAAAATATTTCAAAAACATATAATTCATATAAAAGTGACAGAATTAGAAAAATCCATATTTTTCCTTATCCACCTAAAAATATATTGTTTTAGAAAAATATAAACAATTCATACTAAAATATTTTTGATATAATAAGTTAAAAAATTATGTTTATTTTATAAAATTCAAATTCAAATTTTTTTTAAATTTAACCCTTAAACGAAAATGTAAAACAAAAAGAAATTTTATTTTTTTGAAAATAATATTTTCAACCTTAATTCATATATATTAATTACTATGTAAAGGTAACTATTATTTAATTTATAATTATCAAAGAGGTTTTAACATTATTTTATTAATAATAATTATCCAATATATTTTGAAAATTTACATCTAGTGTTGTCTTTAACACAAGTTAAAGAATATATGATACATTTTAAAGTATTAAAAAACTCAAGTTAGTACATTCTAACCCATTACATAAATTTCATCTTCATAGTTTTATTTATTAATCAAAGATTAAAGTAGGCGAGGGTATTATTAAAATACTAATTATTCTAAATATAACAACCAATGTGACATCTACCTTCCTGTCTTAATCTTGATCAACATACTTATCTATTTTTAATGATTTTTTTATACCCAAATCATATATTCTTTAGAGTATTCCTTTCCCAAATCTAACAATGGATCCAAGTAATAAAACCACAGTGAAATGGAATGTTATTCTAGAAATTAATTTTATCTTTAATCCTAAAATAGTATTATCCACTAGTTTATCAAATCACATTCCATAAAATATAAACCATAGTCCCAATAATGAGATAAAATTCTCTTAAAGTATAATTAATTATCATCAATCACGAGGATATCAAGACTACATAACATACAATTTCAAAATCATTCAAACATTTCTTACCTCAACATCAAACATATACTGAACCTAAAAATTATCATTCCCATAAGCATATGTTCTTCAAATGTTATCTCCAAAAGTATAACCCTTCCATATAATCATTTTTCAAGTTTATTCATACCATTTAATATATTATTATAAAACATTAATGAAAAAATACTAGAGAACAATTCATAGATGTTTCAAATGATACTTAATAAATTTTAGAACATACTAAAATGTATTAAATAAATATCACTCACTAATGGAAATAAATATGATTATGAAAAATTAATTCCTATTATGATATAAACCTCAACACCTTAGGTATGGCTTGGAAAATCATAATTCTTTCATAATAAAAATATACTAAAATTATTAACCTTTTAAGTATTCTCCTTTATTTAGTAATAAGGAATAGTAGTTTTTGGATACATACCTTTATCATATTTATCATCATGATCCTATTTCATCCAAATTATAAAACCTAAATGGTTATGATAATATACTAAAGAATCATAGTATATGAATATAAAATCTCAGTCCTAAGATTTGTTCTCTAATGACACAGTCATTTTAACCAATGATAATTTTATTTTAACTAGGTCAGGCTTTGTTAATCCTAGAACTCTTTTGGTTGTACATATGTTTTTTAAATTATTTCATATTAATTAAACTATTATATTAAAGTAAATAAGAAACAAATAATTCATAATTTTTCAAAAAGTAGAATGTGATTAACCAAATCATATCCCTCTAGACAGTCTACCTAGGTGTGCATTTAAACCTCTTTTTCATGTACCAGGTCACGGTTGAGTTAATACCCAACATAACAACTTCAATTTTATTACCCCATAGGTAATATTTTATCATATTATAGTTTCAATAAAACTATTTAATTGTTAGGAAAACCACACAATCATTAATTTACCAAATTTTCAGGATGTTATTCTATACCTAAACATATTCCTAGGGTTTTCACTAATGATATCTTATTATAATCCCATAAATTTTAATTCAACTAACCTAAAGGGTTATTTATAACATTTAAATTATTATAAACCATAATTTATCAAACATTCACTACATTTAAACTCCAAAATTTCCCACATCTAATGACATACAAACTTCAAAATATTTCTAAACCCTTCTCAAATACTAACTATGACACCCTAACCTAATCATCTAGTGATTACATCAAATAAATAAAATAATTCATTTTGATATATTCCTAGGTCCTTTTAGGTTTATGATTTTATAGAATTTGGATAAAATATTAAATAAAAAACCAATTCCTTTTTTAACTAATGGATATTTTCACATTATATAAACAATTGCTTAATCCAAAAAAGTCTTCAAAGTCTTCTAAAAATTTTACTCATAAGATACCCTTCTAGAAAAATATTATGTATTAAATTTAATCATAACCTATGAAAATGGAATCATAATAAAATGGGGTCAGATTTGATGCTTATAAATGGTAAACATAAGTAATAACAATCAATTATCATAAGTGATCATAAGATGAGAATGTGGGTATAATCAATATACATAAGAAAATCATACCCAAATAAAACATAGATCATAAAACACGTGTCAATAAGAATAAAACATACACATATAATAGTAAGTGATCAAAAAAATATTGAGGAATTAGAAAAAAAACATGATGAATAAATAATGATCCATGGAACACATGAAAGAAAGTAGAAAAATTATGAACATTGGATTCCTTATTATTATAAAATTGGATAGCCACCAACATATTCAAACATAAAATTATGAGTATAGATAACTTAAATCACACTCACTCAATGTGAACCCAACTACTCACTAAATTATTTACATAAAATTTCCATCTCGTGAGATTTAATCATTTGACTGATGAATTATAGAGAGATATAGGTATCACCCATCTTATAATACATATATTTTTATTCCCCAAAAAAATAATAATCACCTAATATAAAACATATAAAGAAAATGGGTTTCCTAAAAAATTTTAATCATCACTATATAAAGAACCCATGGAAATAATATGGGTTTCATGACCTTTTTCAAATTGAATAACATAAGGTAATTATTCAAAGTTCCATCAATAATCATCATAACCCCAATAAAAATAAATGTGTATCCAATGAAATCATGATACATTCTAGGTGCATTTGGGGTAGTGCTGGAGTGGTAAACCCCATAATTCTGCATCCAAAAGACCAGGTTTTGAATCTTGAAAGCCACTTAGGGGATTTCTGAGGCAAGCAGTGATACAGCACAGGCAGGAAATGAATCAGGCATGACACATGCCTGGTGATACAGGCAGGATGATGCAAACATGATGATGCACTAGGCCTTCAGGTTAGTTTTATAGGCCTATAGGCCCTGGGCCTATGGGCTATGTAATGGGTCTCCCTCTACCTAGATAAAAATAGGTCTTTTTATTCATAATAAAACTAGGCTCTGGCCCTAACTTTAAAAAATGATACATACTAAGTAAATACCCTTCAAATAAGATAATACATGGTATTTATGCTATATAGGTAATGAGTATGTAGTTTATTTAGAAATTTTCCCTAATAAATCAAAATATAAGTAACTATATGAATTTTTCTACAATAAAATGTATCAATAAAAGGTTATTTATAGAGGAAAGTCATTGGAATAAAAAATATGCCTATACAGATTGGACGATTAGGAAAAACAAAGGCAATGATGAATTATTCCATTATAAGAAAACAATATTCCATATTTTATCTAGTTAAATAAGGTGTATAATATCATTTAATTAATCTCCTCAATTATTCATAATATATGTTCAATGTAGTAGACAAAGATAAAAAATCATTTTATAGAGCATTATAAAAATGGATTTTGGACAAATAAATACACTTGATTTCTTAAAATTATTTTAAAAAATCATTTTATAAAACATTAATAAAAATATTTTCCTTTTTAAATCATGAAAAAGTAGAGAGTAAGTTTCAAAGAAAATAAAAAGGGTGTGGAATTATACGTTCACATTCAAACATTAAAATGGGATGCTTTTTTTTGAAAATGTCTCATAATGAAAATATCAATATATTATTTTAAAAACATTTGAAAAGAAATTAAATGTAATTAAAAATTACCATTTTCAATTTTTTGAACAAAAATAAAAAAAATATCAACAAATTTTGGAGTTGATGATAAATGTATGGGTGAAAATTTTGTTATAAAAATACCTTTATTGAAAACTACATCGCTTAAAATATTTTAAAACATCAAATTTAAAATTAGGTAAAGATGAATATAGTTTTACAAATGATATCAAGATGTGAATAAAGTTATAGGGTATTTATAATTAATGTTTATAAAAATTCATTAAAAGTATTATCATATTTTAGGGGACTTTATTTTAATAAAGAAGTTCAAATAAATATTTATTGAATGAGTAACATATAAATAAAAAATAATGAAAGAGGAATGAAATAAAATTGAACTTCCAATACCATAAATAAAAAAATTAATTCATGAAATAATATATAAAATAGGAAATATACACTTGATAGAATTATTAAATTGGTGCATGACATTAAAACGCATCTCAATGAAGTGAAATTGTGATGAGAAAATAGTTACCTTGTTTCCTTTAATAGTTAGTGATATTATATCCTCATGTAAAATAAAAATATTTACCTTAATCATCTATTTAATAACCTAATTTATATATTCCAACTTTTATATCCAGCATTTTTAATTGTATAGTATTGGTATATTGGTTAGTTATAACTTATTCCAACCATTAGGTGTTAATAACTTTCAACGTCTAGACACAATTAACAATTTTGATATAATTATACATTATTTGATACCAATTTAATCATTAATATATCATTTATGATATTTTAATATATAAATTATATTAATTTATAAATATTTTATACCATTTCATAAGTGTGTTGGTTATGTTGTGGAAATGGAATTGGTGTTTTCTTATTTCGACCTTTTTAAAAAATAATGATAATATTATAATAATAAGATAAATATTTAATATAATATTTATAGAAACATATAAAATCATTATTTTTTTTATTATATTATAATATTATTATTAATTATTTTCCCATAGTCATCCATGATATAGTTTTATAGCATCATTTATGTAGGAGGTTAAACCAACACAAACATGAACAAACATTAGCTCGATGGGTTACTATAGTTAAGAAGGGGTTTCCTCTAACATAATGTCATTATAAGAGAATCATAATGATTCTATTTTTTCTATTTTGGACCTTATTAGATGATTTTTGTCTATATAATGAAAACCTATATAAAACATCACAAATGGTACTTCGTGGAGGTGGTAGTTTGTGCACACGTATGATTGGCCTTCTTTTTCTTTCAAAGTGGATGGAAATGAATAAATAATGGATGTAAAATTAATATAAAAAATATTTTTATAGTTTTATAATTATGTAATAATATTATTATAGTTATAACATATTTGGATGAGAAAGATTAGGAAAAAACAAAATAATGAGATAATACATATGTTGGAGACTTCATCTTTCCTTGGAATACTTATTAGAATTGAAGGGATTGGGATAATATAGTGTGGCCATGGAATTTAGGAACATATAATTGGATATAGTGGTATAAAATATCATTTATTTCAAGGATTAATAATAATGGTATATTCATAATTAAAAGGTTGGAAGTGGTATCATATTATAAGAGAATAAAATGGAACTTTTGGAAACACTCATCATTTTTTCACAATGCCATGACACTATTCTAGGTTCAATGACTCAAAAGTGGAAAATATGGTGTTTCAGATAATATGAGGTCTATACTCCTCTCAACCATTCATTTTGGTCCATGGTAAGAGTGTTTTAAGTATTTTTTTATTAATTTTATCCTTTTACCAAAATTTCCTTTTACTATGGTAACTAGTTTTTATCTATATAATTTTATATATTATTAAATTTAAAATGTGTCAACTATTAATTATTTTTTATTTTATTAACCTAAATTCAATCTCTATTTTATCCAATTTATTTTAAAAATGACATAAAATTAGTTTTTAAATTAAGAAAGATTGTATATAGAAAAACCCTTTTTATATAAAATGTTTTTTCACTAATAATTGATATTTATCATATTTAGTATTGATTAATACTTAAATGAGTGTTAATATATTTATAATATTCTGTGTGTGTGTGTGTGTTTAGGATCATATTATATTCATTGTTTAAATTAAATTAAATTAAGATGTAAAACCCATTTTTTATAAGTTTATTTATAATCATAAAGTTTAAGGATATAACATAGTTATCAAGATTGTTAATTATAATGACATTATGAAGATTTTAATTTTTCAAAAAAGAGTTATGTGGAATTAAAATAAATCAAGAAACCAATTTCTCCATGCCTAAATTTCATTAAAGAAAATGATGAAAAATTGTTTTCATATAATATTACTTCATTTTCTAAATTTTTATTCATAGGATTTATAAAATGAACATATTATTTTTAAATGAATTATTTTTATTTATAAATTTATATTTTTTATATTAAAATGTTTTCAAAAACATATATTTCAAATAAAATAGATGGTGTTATAAAAATATGTTTTTTTTATATTGACATAAAAAGAAATTATTTAAAAAAATATATAAAATATTAATACTAATATAATTTTGATATAATGAATTCAAAAATGAATTTTATTTTAGGAAATTAAAATAATAAAAGTTTTAAAATTATCTTTTCAAATAAAATCCAAAATATAAATGAAATTTCTCTTTTGAAAACAATAATTTTCCGTATTAAATCATATTAATCATTTAGCCTCTAAAAGAAATAATTTTTTAAGTAATTACTATCATAGAGTTTTTAAGATAGATTTATTAATAATCATCATCCAATATGTTGTGGCATGTTTATGTCGGGTGTTTCATGTTATAGAAGTTGCGGAACATCAAATATATTTTAAAGGATATAAAATCTTGGGTTGTTAGGGTGTAAAAAAGACTCCATAATGATCAAGAACTCTCCAATAATATTAATGAAATACACTATGATATGTTCCTAACCTGACCATGAGAATTTTATTAATTAATACAATATGAGACTACCAACATATAAAATTGATGAATTGTTTTATGAAACAAGTTATAACATACTTATGAAGTGGAAGTTATCTAAGAGACACCACATAAGATAGAATTATGTTTTTATTATTACTACAACTCCCAATGTGAAGAAAAATAAAATAATTTAATATATATTAACCAAGATCAATTCATAACTCCCAAATTTCAATTCACATCAATATGGATCTTCATTTCCAATATTTTTTTACTTCCCCAATAATAAAAGTCTCTTAAGAATATTTGATTAATATTTGGCCATTTAATTTAATAAATATTAGTCCACTTAAATTGTATACATTCATGGAAACAATAGGTGATATTAAGATATATAAAATTTTATAAATACCATTATCTAAAGATAGGGACATCTATGATTGAAAATAATTGTAGATTAATACAACGGGTGGGAAGCTATGGATTCATTGTATGTATACATGAAGAGAAGAAAGTCCAGATACATAGGTAGTGAGGTATATTACAATTTTATATTCATTTAAGATACATGGATTGTTCACATGATAAATTATTTTAAACTCAAATATGATAAGTTTGAGTTATTCTAAAAACAATAATTTCCTCTATTCTCTCACAGTTTAGTAAGTGGATATTATTTTAAATGTCACATGTATAGTAATAGTAGATGATATTGTTACAATTTTCTATAATTTTAAGTATTAATTTAGAGGATATAACTTCTATGAAACTATATTAAGAGATTATTTTTGGACTACTACATACATTAGAGGTTATTTTCTAATTGGGAAAATGTTTAAATGGATGATATATTCATTATGATCATGGCTTAGTTCTATGATATGAGGGGGATTATTTTTTTCTAATTTTATTTTTTTATTGATAAGTATATATATTATTAAAATGGGGATCAAATTATTTAGTTTGAATACTTATATGTTGTTTATATAAACTTATTAGGCCATGGGTTTTATGTAGTTAGTTCAAGAAAAATTAACTTTTTTTATTTTTTTTTAAGATTCAATAATCTATTCTACTTTGATTAAATTTTGTTATGAGTATTATTTTTTATGAATTTCATGAAGTACTGATAAGATAAAAAAGACTCAAATATATTATATTATTCATAAAATATACTAAGTCCATTATTAATCTATTTTCAATATAATTTTATTTTAAATCATATAAAATAAATCAATATATAAATATTAAATGATAAAACTACTGGAAAAAATCTAAATATCAAATGATAGTGAGGATTAATTAACTATCTTCTTAATAATAGGTATTTTCATTATTTAATTAACTATTTATTTTTATGAAACATGGGGTTTAATTTTATAATAGCTTAAAAATTCATGATGAATATTATTAGTAAAATTTTTGGTTCATTTAATTATTATTTGGAAAATATTTTATTATTGTTAATATTGTTATTAGAAAACATAGATCCATGTTCCCATTTATCATACATTTTTTATATAAAATATTTTACATTACTCTTAATTTTTTAGTAATATTTATTATATTTTCTTACTTTAATTTCTATATTTTAATAGTCATTTCATACATAATCAAAACCTTCTATTTTTTATTTAAATTTTTTTTATATTAATGATATATTCATCCTATATGGTTCAACCATTAACCAAAATTCTTACTAGTGTAAAATATTAAATCATCTATGTAATTTTTGTATCTCATTATGACTAATGAATGTCAGTAAGAAACAATTTTAATCTATAATTTTCACATTTTAAAGATAAGTTAACCAAATAACTTGAGGTGTTGAAATAAATGTTTTTTCATAAAAATATTGGTAACACTATATTATAAAGGATATTTATTAAATATGTTTATTTTGAAAATAATTTCATAAATAGTTACATGAAGAATAATTCATGAGGGAATCATCAAAAAAAATTAATTATAATGTTGACCATGATTCATTTAGAAAATATCCAATTTCTCAATATTAAAGTATTTTGACGAGAAGAAGAAGTAATCAGTATATTGATAATTACTGTACAGTCCTTCAAATGTGTTTGTATGAAATTTTAAACACGGAAAATTATTGATAATTTTGAATATTTTGGAGAAACCCCTGTATGAAAAATAGATAAAACACCAAAATCTAATAAATTGAAATGGTACTTATAAGGGACCAAGAAGACTCTACGAGGAGTAAGCTCCAAATAAGGATTCATAGTAGGAGAATTCACTAGATTAGAGATAAAATATTTGAAATAATGAGAGGGTATGGATCTTTCCATTGGGACTAACTTGTTCACACAAAGGAAGCCTAGTCAAACAGCTATGTAAAGGTGGAGATCTGACATCATTATGTGGATGTTAGGGAGGGGTAGTTCTAAGTAGTTATAGTCTAAATGAATTCCTCTAAGACCATCAGGTCATGTAATGTCATGAATCCTATGGTCCAGGTAAGGGTTCCCTTTCAACCCTTAAAAGGATAATTATCAAAAATAAATACAAATAGAAGGCCTTCGGTCCATTTGAAGAAGAATAGGGTTAGAGACTTTATAATAATTCTGTCATTTCCAAAAATGGTGTATACCCTCATAGGGGGTCAATTTGGGTGTTTATATCTTTTTAAATGTACCCCACCAAGAATATTGTTCCACTATTTTTAGGAACACTTCTCTTCATCGAAGTGGACATGAAGTGAAAGTCAAAAAAAGAAGGACACGTGCAATTTTACATGGTCTTCCCAAACTAGGATAATCTAAGGAGCATGAAACTCTAATGTGTTGATGGTTCTGAATCATTGGGAATACTTATTATTTATTATAGTTTTGAATGGTGTTACTCAACCTATAGTTTTATAACAATTAAACAATAGATAACCCACTAAACTTAATTAATCATAGAGATCACTACTCCTTTAAGATAAACTTTCCCAATATCCATGAATCTACAGTGTGTTTAAAACAATAAAATTGTATCAATATACTCCACCTCAAATCGATATGATGAACTCTACAAACCATCAGTGAGATATCCACATGGATCACCATTATTTTCTTATTTTAATTTACAAAATAGACATATAATTCCTCTCTATAATTATGGATCAATTTTGGATTCTCTTTTCACATTCTCCCTGCTATAAGAGAGATATATCCTTAAATATTTTTTCAACTCAAAAATTTCTTAGATAATAGCATAATTAATTCATATTTTTTCTTCTCTTTCACTTAATTCTTATAGTCTAAAATCCATGTGAATGTTATCTATATATAAATTAGATCCATTATATTATACACATTTACTTCTCAATCAATTTTCAGAAAATCTATTAACCATGATCTATAGCTCCGTCAATTCTCAACAACTCCTCATACCTCATGTAATTTTCCTCCTCATGGCCTTCTTTATATATTTTGGATTCATTAATAATTGTGTGAAAACATTCAAGAATAGATTTTTATTTTTTATATATTATAAATGATAATTTATAGAGTAATATGTGGTTTTCCAATGAGATGATCCTTATATATCACCCTTTTTCACAAAGGGGACCCTTACATATCACACCTTTCCCTAAAAATAAACCATACACATCAAAAAAGTTACTTTTATTTATTTTATAATTTTTTAAATTCCATACTATCTACTCAGAGTGACCCTCGTGTATTTAATATAGTTACATTTAAATATGGGAGTATAATTTTCTAAATAATTCTCAACACTTATTACATTTACATATTTTATAAATTATATGTACTTATTTCCTGTTACAATTTCTAGAATATAACCTGGTTGAATCTTATGTATTTTCTTGTTTACCCTTACATATATCATTTTCCATTTTTTTGAGTGAATACTAGTTTAATGTAATGTATTCTATAGGTAATCATAGTGTATTTCCTTTTAAATTTTCAAATCTATGGTTAGGATGATACTTCTTTATTATCATAGTTGGCTTTAATTATTTCCATTTCCATTTTCGATGTAAATTTCTTCATTGTGTGACACTATCTTCTATAGAGTGTCCTACTTGATCAAAATTAAGTTATCTTAGATCCTAATGATTATGGTGTTCCCTTTATGTAATAAACCACTCCCTGTGATTCTTACTATCATTGTAACCTAAAATGTCAAAAAATGATTTCAAATATGCTAAAAACTATTAAATATCCTTTTAGATCCCTCCAAAACCCATTAATAATTTTTAATGACTTCATAAGATACTTTATAAATTATATCAACCTTCATGTTAAAAAAATCCAAAAAACACACCAAGGTTATTTTTATTAATGATATAATCCTTTAGGTTTATTTATAACTCTTTTAAAACTAATTTAATAGATATTCCTTCAAAAACCTTTTAAATGGATAGAAAAACACACTGAACCATCATTAATTTAAACAATACATCAATGGTTTAACAATCAAAAACTAAAAAACCATTTTAATCAAGACCATTGTGAAAACAAGGATTTAATTAAAAATTATTGATAAAAATACTTTCTTTATCTTCATGATTTTTAATACTCTAAACTTATCTTATCCACCTAAACAAATATTTATGTTCTGTTATTCTTTTTAAAACATAAACATGGGATTTATCCAATTATTCAACAATAAATAACTACCATATACATATTTATCAGTAACTATGAACAAATTCTCCCCTATAACTCATGGAAAACTTCTCCCACTTTTTCAACAAACCTAAAGGTAATTTATCTTAAACATTGAAAGAGATGTTTTTAAATACAAACAATTAATTAAAGAGATTCATTATTCTTTACTATAATTAAAAAATTACAAATGGGGATGGGGTCCCTTATTTAAAATATATAATTGGATATATACGGTTAGATTTCAAGATCCAATAAATACCTCTAGAAATCAGTTCTAGTCAATACATTTTTCATGATTTTTGTAACTTGATCTTGTGTTGATACATATTAAAACTTCACTAACCCTTTATGAACATTATCCTTGAGGAAATTATACTTTTCCTAAATTCGGTTAATACTTGATTAATTGATAGGATTTTTCTAATGTTTATGGACCTGGAGTTATCCCACCAAATTATAATAGGAGATTTCACATAAATTCAAACATACTAAATTTATTTATCCATCTATAGAAATTGAATACATGCTCAAGCAGAAAAAATAAAATCATATTTTGTATAAATTTGTGAAATTAAGTCTTAGTTATTTCTCTTTTAACAAGTTAATAAACCACAAAGATAGAAGATAGCACCCAATATCAACTTTTTATCATCCTCTAAACCAGCTTAATAAATATTTTTCTATAAAAAATACTCATGTTTTTATTTTTTGTGATTAAAATTATTTGAAATTCAACATAATATTAGTATAATTAACAATCCTATTTCATTGATAGAAAGTTTAATTCCTTAAAACATATCTAGTACTATGTTACTTGACAAGTGGAAAAGCCAATGTTGATTCATGTCACTATTAGGTATAATATGATTTTAATGATCTACCAATATTCCATTATGTCAATATTATTTTCAACATTATATCTTAAAAAATATACCTTGGGAACCACCAGTGTTATTATCATCTTGGAATCCTCTATTAAAAACCTATTGACTATTTTGTTGGAATATTTTTATTAAGAAATAAATTATCCATGACTTATTTGAGTCACTAGGAAAATAAGTAAAAATGTGAAATCTTCAATCATGGACATCTAAAACACATATCTTTTATATTATGTGAAAAATTTTCATTTTGATTCATATGATTCTCTAATTATTATGTCTTCCACATAGATGATAACAAATATCCTTTTATCATTCTCTTTCTTGGTATAGAGTTATAATCAACTTCACTTCACTATAATAAAAAATTTATCATGTACTGATTAAGCCTATAATACCATGCTCTAGGTTCTTGATTCATCCCAATAGACACTTTAAATTTTATCAAAAAGTTTTATGGAGTATTAGAGTTCAAATAATAAAAAAAATATGATCTCTATGTGTCTCATGAATCCTCACACATCTAGGGGTTTAGACACTTCAAAATAGTCATTATATGGTTATGTAGTTGTGAGAACCTTCCATTGAGATAATCACATTATTTAATCCATTTACTATAAAAACATTTTCACATATGAAAACCAATTATTGATAGTGTTTTGGGAACTTTTTGGAAACTAAAAATATAATATCTATATAAAACATGCATCTAGTGGTGTAGTTCATTTAAAAATTGATGATTATATTTCTCATGGATCCCAAATGGACTTATGGTACAAAATTTATGCCCATTAAAAGTTATAATTTATTAAATGAGTTGATCAGACTCTCATAAATACTCAATGTTTTGTTAGTATATAACTTATGAAATAATTAAAGACTAATTATTTTTGTGTGAAGAAGTATTGTATAAGGAAAACTAATGGATTCAATTTGGGAGATAATGCCTAATTTTCAAGTAACTCAAAGTTTTAAGAATACAGGACCAGAGGTGTTGCACAAGTCAAGATTTTGGAGTGTGCATAATACATCCATGATCTTGTAACTTCCATGATCCTAAGGCCTTTTAATACCCCATATCTCTCTATTTAATGATTTCTATGGTATTTCCATCATTATCTCAACTTTTAGAGCTCTTATCTTACATAACTTCAACATTCTCATTTTTTGAAACCCAAAACACCTTCATATACTCTTATAGGTGTGAAACGTATGTGAATTTCCAATCATATATTTTTTAAATAATTATATTTATAATTGATATTCTATCATGAAACTCCCTCGAATGAAGAATACATGTTATGAAAAGTTCAAATATTCATGTAAGTCATTATTTCATATAACAATAATCTTGCATGAAATCTATGTAGTAGACACCAATTTGGTGAACTTCTTATGGGAAACCCATATTCAGAAAATGTTGAGGGTATATGGAACCCTAACCAATGTGTTATCTATTTCTTTATTAAAACTTCATAAAAACAATTTGTATCATCAACACTTACACCCAATCCCTTTTCACTAATCATGGGTTATAAAATCTTTATTCTTTTTTCTTATAAGCATAGGTACAACCTGGGAAACATATATATATACCCTATAGGTATCGTTCATGTTCTCTAGAAGGATCTAGGTATCACCTGTATAATACACACATATTATAACAACCATGGTCTTTATTACACATTTAAACATGATTTATTACATAAACTTGCACTTAATACAACCTAGAAGATCGAGAGGTCTAGTGTATTTGGGAATTAGGAACATTACATAACAACTTAAAATATGAAATACACATCTTTATTGAAAACTTATTTTACATGACCCCAACATTCCTTCATACTTAGCAAAGCATGGGATAACCTGATGACATACATAAGAAAAGGGTGATCTATAAAGACCAGTAAGGGAATAAACATGTAACAACATGAGGAAGACAATACATTTTTGTTAATAGGAAAATCAATAGATCACAAAAGAAACATGATATAAAGGAATGATATAGTATGATATTCATAACATTGAAATGTGGAAAAAACATACAACATGATGTTAGCATGAGCCAAGGATAATTTCACACGGATTAGCCTGAGTAAACCCTCATTGAACATGAATTATCAGGATTACATCCTCATTTATCATGGATTATCATCATACTAAACATTATCTAATGCATTGGAGTGTTATTAGGGTGCACCCTTCATAAACATTTCTTTTTCATGTATAAGTGTACCATATAGATCATACAGCATGGATTCATTAAACATTATAATTTATTACACAAACAAGAAATTTGGAATAAATACATGTAAGTACCCAATAAATAAGTATATGATCATAAAGGTGAATTCCCTTGATATAGAAATCGGTATGGTATTCACTACATGATGATTTTGGAATAGAAAATCGCGGTGTAATTTTGGTAGGATAACGACATCAAATAAAAGTTCATAAAATGGGTTGATGAGAGAAAAATGGGTATATCATCATTTATATATGAAATATAAATTAAGGGGGTCATATAACATAATATCCCAACATATGAAATATAATTTAGATGCCTAATATAAAAAACATCTTGAATGGAAATGGGAAGAGGGAAATCCCTTACGGAATTTTGGCATAGTAACGGGTGGCATTAAGGGATCATAAGGGGGATTAATGGGAGTGAAAGGAAGATACCATCATGTATACATAAAATATAAAATAAGTAGGTATGAAATAACATATCACAAATAAATCAAATGGAAATTGAAATTCATGACATGAAAGAGGTGTTAGAAGAAAAAGGAGAGAGGGAGATCCCTTACAAACTTTCGGAATAGTAACAGGTGTATATAGAGGAGCACGGATGGATTAATGAGAGTGGAAAGGAATATATCATTATTTATAAATACAATTTATAGTAAGGGTAGTATGTATAAACATATCCCAATATATGAAAATTGAAATTGAAAGACATACCATAAAAGGAGTGCTTGATAAAAGTGGAGAGTGGAAGATCCCTTGCTTGAATGTGGGATCCCAAAGGCTTGGGGGAGGATTCTTAGGAGATTGGGGAACCTTGGGAGGACTCTAGGGAGTAGGGGTATGAGGTTAGTCGATATTCAAAGAGATTTAGTGAACAGAAATGGGTGCTTGGGTGGGTTTAATAGGAAAGGTGGGGGAATTCTTTTTTATTTTGGTTTTGGAAACTACACAATAAAATATTCCAAACCACAAGCCATACCATGATTTTTTCCCACAGTTTTTAGAAAATGGGAGTGGTATAAATTATTTTAAAATTTAAGGTCTGAATATATTAAAATATTTCCCTTTGCGTATTTAGAGGCGAGTCAAACTTTCAATGAAATTATTTTAAAATCATAAAATATTTTATATGTCTGGGAGGATTCAATAAGGCTTTATAAAATAAACCAAAATTTACATTTTTTTTAATGTAAAAATATATATATTTCCTAATATAACTTTTATATTATTTTATTACATCACTATTGGGTCATTATGATGTCATAAAACACATTATATATTTATACGGTATTTCATTTATACCCAAAACTTCAAATGTCTCAAAAAATTATGAAAAATTCATCATTGGATAATTTTAGCATCCTGATTCAAAAAATATTATTCATTTTATCTAAATATTTTTATAAATATGAGAATTTTCACTTTTAAAATAAAAACCTATATTTATTTAAAATTGGCATGTTTTGACAAAAATAGTTTTCAAACCCTAATAAAAATTACCTTTGACATCATAAAAATTTTACGATCATTTATATTTAATAAAATTAATTTAATAATAATTTTTTATTAAAATATTATTTAATTAAAAAATCCATCAATTCATCAAAATAGATTTCTTAATTGAATTTGAATATTAACCAAAACTTTTGTGCTTTAAAATCATTTACAAAGTAACAATAATTGAATGAAAGTATATTCATTATTCTATAAAAAAATAATGCACATAATCGTAATGATATGGTATTTTACATATCCCTTTATTACAACAGCATATTCCCTAAGAGTAAGGTGTGTGGTGGTGGGGATTTCATGGGGTCGTTCGGTGAACATGGTTTGGACCATTATTTCAATGAGCTTGAACTTCTCCTGTAAACGGTTTTTATCATGCTTAAGTTGTTCAATCTTGGATTGGGAATGGTATAGGAAAAATCCCATAAATGTGTTCTCTCATGGAAGCTCAGATAAATGGGTTTTATAGGGTACGATCCTACTATTTGAGTCCATCACTTACTTTGTTTGTGTCAAAAGGATTTTTTGAAACCCTATATTTATACTAGTCCTATGATCAATATTCAACAGCTATATTATCAAAGATAATGATACTTAATGTTTATTTAAATCCAATTGGATATAATAAAAAAATTTAGTGAACGTTTTTTCTATATCCATAAGACATTTAATTAAAATAAAGGGAATTTTTTTCATAAATGTTCGGGTCATTACAACCTTCCCCACCTAAGGAATTTTTCCATTAAAATTCCCTTTTCACACAACAAAATATATGGGGTAACTCTAATTTATAACTTCCTCTAGTTCCCATGACGCTTCCTCAAACTTTTGGTTTCTTCACAACAATTTTACGAGAAGAATTATCTTATTTTATATAGCTTTTTCTATATGATCTAAGATCTTCACCAGATTCTTCACATAGGAGAGGTCATTCTCCAATGGTACTACCTATGGATTGAGAACATGTTATGGGTCTAGTATGTACTTCCTTAATAGTGATACATGGAATGCATCATGGATTTGAGATAGGTTTGGTGGGAGTGATAGTTGATATGTCACTACTCCGATGTGGTCAAGGATATCAAAAGGGCAGATGTACCTTGGAATAAGCTTTCCTTTCTTCCCAAATCTCATAATTCTCTTACATGGGGATATACAATAGATTACGATGTCTCCAACATCATCCAAACATGTCAGTGTTCTGAATATATTCCCATATAGGGATTCATAAGGAGAAATTTTCATGTTTGATTGGAAACTATTTTTGTAATAGAACTCTACCAAAGGAAGATGTCGGTCTCATCCTCCTTTTAAGTCCATTGAGAAAGTTCTCAACATATCCTAAAGTGTTTGGATATTCCACTCATATTGGCCATAATTTTGACGGTGACAGTCCATGTTGAAGTTCAAATTAGTGTTTATAGTATATTGGAGACTCTTACAAAACTTATAGGTGAATATTGGATCTTAATCAGACACAATTTAAAGTGTTACTCCTTACAGTCTTACCATTTTTTCGGTGTATATCTATGCCAGTTGATCTAGTGAGAAATCATCTCGAATTGCACTAAAGTGTGAAGTATTTTCAAGATGATCCACAATAACCTAAATAGAATTTTTTTCCCTTTGGATGTCTTCAGAATTCCGGTGACAAAGTCCATGGTGATGTTTTCCCATTTCCATGTTTGTATGGGTAATGGTTGAATCATCCCCTTAGACATCGGCCTCTCATCCATTACTTGCTAACATACCAGGAAATTTGATGTATATTTAGAGATATCATTCTTAATTTTATCCCTCCAATAGTTATCTCATATATCTCGATACATCTTCATGTTTCCTGGGTGAATGGAGAAATTTGAACTATGTGAATCATCCAAAAGTTCTTTCTTTAACTATAGATTTTATGGAACACATAGTCTTAACCCAAATCTCACAATTCATTCTTCATTAACATTGAACTCTAAGTATTCCCCTTTTTTATAGTTTCTAATTTCTTTTGAATTCCCACAACAACTTTTTGATCATCCTTTAACCTTTCCAAAAGAGAAGGTTAAGCAATCATTTGTGAAAGGATTTATGATATTACATTCTTTATGATTCTCATGTCCATGTTCATTAAATCTAAGAATTTTATATCTTTTTCAATTCTCCTAAATGATAGAATTGTTGGGTCATTTCTACTTAGAGCATTTATCACCTTGTTTGCTTTCCCAGGGTGGTAATGGATAGAGCAGTCATAATCCTTGATGAGCTCTAACCATCTTCATTGGTGCATATTAAACTCTTTATATGTGAATATATATTTGAGACTTTTTTGATCTTTATATATTTCACACTTCTCCCCAAAGAGATAATACTTCCCTATTTTCAACATAAAGATCATAAATAGCAACTCCAGATCATGTGTGGGATAGTTTTACTCAAGAATTTTCAATTTCCTTGAGGCATAGGCAATGAATTTTTCATTATGCATCAACACACATCTAAGACCCTTCTTCAATGCATCGCTGAAGATTATAAAAGGCCCCCTACTTATGGGTAGTGTGAGAAAAGGGGAAGTGATAAGCCTATTCTTAAACTCTATAAATCTTTCTTCAAATTCACCATTCCTAGAAAACTTGACTCCCTTTCAAGTTAGCTTGGTAAAATGGTTTGACAAACGTGAGAAATTTCTCACAAATCGATTATAATATCTAGCTAACCCTAGGAAGATACGGATATCCATCACAAATGTTGGCCTCATCCATCTCTCAATTTCTTTTGTTTTTAAAGGATCCATAGATATCCCATTTCTTGTGATTATAATCCCCAATAATGATACTTCCTTCAACCATAACTCACACTTTTTGTACTTTTCATAGAGATTATCCTTTCTCAAGATCTTTATCATAGTGCTCAGATTCTCCCCATACTCATCCTTGGTTTTGGAGTATATTAGAATATCATCTATAAAGACTACCATATATTTTTCAAGGTAATATATAAATACTCTATTCATAAAGTCCGTGAGGATTGTTGGAAAATTAGTGAGTCCGAATGGCATTAATATGAATTGATAATGACTTTCCCTTGTACGAAAAGCATTCTTCAGGATATCATCCTTCTTCACTTTAACTTGGTAATATCCTGACTGCAGATCCACCTTGGAAAATTATTGTGCTCCACTTAACTGATCAAAAAATTAATCAATTCATGAGAAAGGATACTTATTATTTATCGTGATTTTTTTGAGCTCGTGATAATCAATGCAAAGGCACATTGACCCATCCTTCATCTTGATGAAGAGGACTTGTGTACCCCATTGTGGAGAACTTGGTCATATAAACCCTTTATCTAGATTTTCTTGTAGCTGTTTCTTTAGATCCTTAAGCTCCACAAAATTCATTCTATACAGATTCTTGGACATTTTCAACACCCTAAGTATAAGATCAATTGAGAATTCAATATCTCTTGTAGGAGGAAGACGATGTAATTCCTCAAGAAACACATCATAGAATTCCCTCACAATAGACGTGTATTTTAGGATGGTTCTTTACTTAGACTCAATCTTGTGAGAAAGATATGAATGCTTATAGGGAATTAATATCCATTCTTGAGATGATGGTGATAAGGAAGATTCATCCTCCTCCTTACACTTGTATATAATTGGGAGTCGATTCACCATATTGAGAGTGATTTCCCTCTAGTGGAAATTGATGTTGGATCTATATAGGGAAAGTAAATCCATGAAAATAATTGCATAAAATTCCAATAAAGGGTGTATGATGAGGTTTACCAGGAAGTTAAATCCATAAATTGTGATAGGGGAGGAGTTATATACATATGATGCAATAATTTCCCCATTTTCCATTTTCACCAAAATCCATGATTTGTGGTGGTGTTTGTATTATTCTACTAAACCTTTGGGACATAAAAGAATGAATAGAACCATGGATAATAAGACTACCATTCAATTTTTGATTCTAGTTCTACTTTCTCTGATATATACATAGGGATGAGTATCTTAAATAGTTAAAAACATAAATTAAATATAATGAAATTGAAGGGATAACTTATAAATTACATTTATCTCCTTAACTTATAAATTTCTAGGATTTGATTTAAGTTATCCATAATCTAATTCCTAACATATATTCATATGGTCTTTTTTTCCCTTAATAATCATTCATAATAAGCTTATGAATTTACTAAATCATATCCCCTGGGAGTGTTGAACCAAGAGTGAAGCAAGGCCCATTGTCATGCACCAGTTCCCATTCGAGTCTAGCTCAAAGTAGTGTTTTTGAGTTTTACCCCTAGATACATCTATACTAAATCCACATCTACTTGTTAGTATCCATATATGGATGTATTTTCTTGATAAACAATTTACTCTATACTCAAAGAAAACGTTAGGGATTCTTTTCTAATACTTATTATTATTCTTAATGATTTCACTAGATTTTTCTAATCCAAATCCCAAAAATAACTAAACCTATCCTCGGATACCAACTATAACAACCTTGGTCTTTACTACAAATTTAAACATGATTTATTAAATAAAAATTTCACTTAATACAAACCATAATATAGAGAGGTCTATTTTATTTGGGGATTAGGAAAATTACATAACAAATTAAAACATGAAATACACATCTTTATTAAAAACTTATTTTGCATAACCACAACATTCCTTCATATTTAGAAAAGCACGGGACAACTTGAGGACATACATAATAAAAGGGTGAGATACTAAACCCAACAATGGAATAAAAATGAAATAAAATGAGTAATAAAATACATATTAGTCAATAGGTCTATCAATAGAGTTCAAAAGAAGCATGAACATAAAGGCATGGTATTTCATGATAATCATAACAAGTAAATGTGGAAACAACATACAACATAATTTTAGCAAGAGCCAAAGATCATTGCACATGGATTAACATGAGTAAACCATCTTTGCACATGAATAAGCATGAGTAAAACTTCATTTAACATGAATTACCAAGATTAAACCCTCATTTCAAATGTTGTATCATGATAATAAACATTACCCAATGCATTGGAGCATTATCAGGGCACACCCTTCATAATCATTTTGTTTTCATGTATAAGTGTGCTACATAGATCATACAACATGGATTCATTAAATATCATAATTTATTCTAGGAAAAAGGAATGTGGAATACATACATTTAATTCCCTAACAAATAAGTTCATGATTATAAATTTGAATACCCTTGATAGAGAAAGGGGTATGGTATTCACTACACGATGATTTTGGCATGGAAAATCGTTGTGCAATTTCGGAAGCATAATGATGTAAAATAGAAGTTTTTAAAATGGGTCAATAAGAGGAAAAGGGGTATATAATCATTTATACATGAAATGGAAAGTAAGGGGATCATAGAACATAATATCCCAACATATGAAATGTAATTTATATGCATAATATAAAATAAATTCTTGAATATAATTGAGAATAGAGAAATCCCTTACGGAATTTTGGCATAGTAGCGAGTGGGATTAAGGGGTCTTAGGGGGGTTAATGGGAGTTAAAAGAAGTTCCCATCATTTATAATCCAACTGGACAGTAAGGAGGTGTGGAATAAAATATCCCAAATCAAGTAAATTGAAATCAAATGGCATGATATGAAAGAGGTTCTTGAATAAAAAGGAGAGAGGGAGATCCCTTATAAGATTTTGGCATAGTAACAGGTGTATATAGAAAATCATGTATGGATTAATGAGAGTGTAGAGGAATATATAATTATCTATAAATCAAATGGATAGTAATGGGAGTATTTATGAATATATACCAACATATTCAAATTGAAATTGAAAGACATATCCTAAAAGGAGTGCTCGATAAAAGGGGAGAGTGGAAGATCCCTTACTTGGATGTGTGATACCAAAGGCTTGAGGAGGATTATTTGGAGCTTGGGGTAACCATGGGAGGACTATAAAGAGTAGGTGTAAGAGGTTGGTTGAGATTAAAATAACTTTAGTAAAAATAAATGTGTTCTTGGGTGGTTTTATATAGGAAAGGTGGGGGAATTCTTTATTATTTTGGTTTTGGACAATATAAAATATTCAAAACCACAAACCATACCATGTTTTTTTCCAATGGTTTCTGGAAAGTGGGATTGGTATAAATTATTTTAAAAGGATAAGTTCTGAAGATATTAAAATATTTCACTAGATTATGTGGAGGTGAGTCACAATTTCAAGGAAATGATTTTAAAATATTAAAATATGTTATATGTCTTGGAGGATTCATTAAGGATTCATAAAATAAAAAAAAATAAACCTAAAATTACATTATTTTAAATTAAAACACATATATTTCTCTTAATATACCATTTATATTATTTTATTACATCACTATTGGGTCATTATGATGTCATAAAATACATTATATATTTATACAGTATTTAATTTTTACCCAAAAAATTCAATTATCTCGGATTATTATAAAAAATTAATCATTGGATAATTTTTATGACCTGATTCCAAAAATATTATTAATTTTATCTAAATATTTTTCTAAATATTTGAATTTTCACTTTTAAAATAAAAACCGACATTTATTGAAAATTGACGGGTTTTAACAAAAACGGTTTTTAAACATTAATAAAAATTACATTTGACTTCATAAAAATTATACGGTCATTTATATTTAATAAAAATAATTTAATAATAATATTTTATTAAAATATTATTTATTTCAAAAATACATTAATTCATCAAAATATATTTCTTAATTGAATTTCAATATTAACCCAAAATTCTATTTGTGCTTTAAAAATCATTTGCAAAGTAACAATAATAGAATGAAAGTATATTCATTATTCTATACAAAAATAATGCAGATAATAATAATTCTATGGTATTGTTAAATACCCCTTTATTTCACTAGAATACTCCATAAGAGTAAGGTTTGTGATGGAGAGGCTTTTATGGGGTTGTTCGGTGAACTTGGTTTGGGTCATGATATTGATGAGATTGAACTTCTCCTGAAAATAGTTTCATTTAGGATTAAGTTTTTAGATCATGGCTTGGGATTAGTCTAGGTAAAATTCCAAAAATGCTATCTCCCTCAGAAGCTCAAATAAATGGGCTTCATAGGGTATGATCCTACTATTTAAGGTAATCACTTCCTTTGTCTGTGTCAAAATGATTTGTTAAAACTCTATATTTATATTAGTCATGTAATCATTGTTTGAAATCTATATTATAAACAATAATGATACTTAACGGTAATTTAAATCCAATTGGATATAATAAAACAAAATGATTGCTTGTATTTTATATATCTATAAGAAATTTAATTAAAAGAAATGGATTTTTATTCATAAATGTTCAGTTAGTTACACATATATCCCTATTGTTTCCAAGTAAAACATTGGGCCTCTTATAAATTGTAATATTTTGACATGTTCTCAATGATAATCCAATTTTAGTTCCACTCATTGATCTATGCTTCCTATTTGGTAGAACAAATACATAATCCCCGCTTAATATCATTATTTATCACCATATATGATATATTATTCCTTACCAAATTATTTTAAACTGCATGGACTATTCCTTTCATAAAACCATAAACTGAATAACATAGACTACATTGGTTTTGATTAATATTCTAGTTTGATTCATAGGATTCCTCTTTGAGATTCAATCCAAAAATTAATATCATTTTATATCCCCTTTGGATGTGGTATCTCTAATGCCAAATAATATTCCTGAAGCATATTAAACCTCTAACTGAACCCCCTAAAAGTATTTGTATGACTTTATAATGTTGGTTTCCTCATAATATATTAACAATTTTAGACACTTATGTGATGAGAATATATGGATCAATCCTAAAAGGATAAAACATTCATCTACACATATTTGGAGATCATATTTTTATTCACCCCCACTAGAATTTAACATGTTCCTTCTCGTAGATAATGTACATATATATATATATATATATATATATATATATCCATCCCTACAAGACATTAACCTGTTCATTACCTTATATAATGAAAATATGTGGATATATCCTCATTGGATGTTAAATTTTTCTTACTCTTATAGGATGAGTGTATATTAATCCCTCCCCATTATACATTAACTTGTTCCCACCCTTAGGTGAGGATTCAAATTGAACTTTTTCCTCATGTGATCGGCATGAGGTTTCATAAATAATGGGTATATGAACATACCCCACTGATGCATCAGAAACCTAGTGTTAGGTGACATGTTTGGGACACCATAGGTGATGAGCCTAATATTCCTTATGCGAGGAGAATAAGAATCATATATGATGATAATAGGATCTCAATGTTCTCCACTTAAGTGATGAGCCTAAGATTATACCTATAAATAAGTGATGAGTATAAGATACCTTATGTTATAATCATAAGATGACTCATGTTACAAGCATGGGATTATATTAGATATTAGCCTAAGTTTCTTTATATAGAAAGAACAAGATGACTCATGTGATGATTATAGGAATCCCTATGTGATGACCCTAAGTTTCTTTTGGTGATGATTCTATGATTCCGTATGTGATGAGAATATTTTTCTATTTCTGACTAGAACAAGATGACTTGTGTTCCTAAACATGGATTCCATACATGAAAATCATAGGATTCCCTGGAACATTAAGGGTATATAAACATATTCTCAACAATATTTGATGAACTCATTCTCTCCAACATAAGGTGTTCACCCTTTCATGGTAGCAATTTATGTAATTAAATAGTGTTCATATAAATAAGGTTCCAAAATGGGATTCATGAACATGTATTAAATCTATAATTGATACCTAGAAATCATGGAACTCTATAGATTGAAGTTCTGTAATCCCATCATCGTGTTCCAATAAAGGATCCAACACCATTAACCCAGGTTAAGATTGGTCACCCACCTTTAGAAAATAGGAATTTATGTCCTGGATCATGACCCTATGAGGTGAAGCTCAACCCATAGTCCTTGTGTAAGTGTCATAAAACAAGAATATACAATAACTTCTCTAATTAGAATACTTTACCCTATCCTTAATCTACAATTAATATATCTAGTTACTTGATGTAAACACCCTCCTCAAGGAATCCATTAAGTAGTTTTGTTTTGATGTCTATTTGGTACACCTTGAAATTTCTATGCACTGATATTTTCAAGAATTATTGAATTGTTTCCAACCAAGTTATGGGGGTAAATTCTTTACCAATATCAATAACTTTGATCTGGAAATATTCCTTGCACATTATCCATTCTTTGTTCCATTTAACTTTTCTTCATTCATTATGTTTGTTACAGAACACCCACTTGATTCTGATGAAATATTTTTCTTTTATCCTCAAGAAAATTCCCCAAGTTTGATTCCTATTAATTTGGTTAAGATATTCAGGAATTACATTGAAATAATTTTTATATTTATGATAATATATAAATTATATAGTCTATAATTGAGATTGGATATAATTTTGTGGTAAGGAATTAATCCTCTATGTTTTTACTAAAGTTATCTAATAATAAATGATATTTTCTTTATTGATTATAGTCATTCCTCTTTACCTATTTGGGTATACTAAACCAAATTATATTTCATAATCATTGGTTTAATCATCTAAAAATATTCCATCACATCTAATCCCCCCAGGCTTCTAACTTTATCATAATATTCCTCTAAAATTTCATCACAATTTTTTTTGAAACCTACTCATCATATTGGGAATTCTACTCGTCTTTTAAAATAATGATAACTTTGTATTTGATGATTTTATAACAATTTTGTGTTATAATTTATATGAATTAATTTTAGATGTGTATACAATTAAAATACCTTCATCCCCATGATATTTAAAATTTCTATTCTTCTCCTTATTGAAAATGAAACACTACCAAAAATTTGAATGTATTTCAAGGAAGGTGTCATGACCCGACCCATAATGATATCAATTGGGATAGCGATAAGCTGAGGGTGACACCCCAAGACTACCTCAAATTTTCTAGGGGTTGGTGAAAAGTATAGAGTATACATAACACTGTAATGGTAAGGCTTAGCCTAAGTACATGTACATATAGAGAAACACACTCATTGCAATAGTGAATATATATAAAAAAATATAAGTCTCTAAAGAGTAAAAAATATTATGAAATGGTCTCTATGATACATACCATAGTTCAATAAGGTAATAAAAATTTTAAATAAAAAATTAATACACAATATAAAATACAAGAGGAAATAAAAAATGAAAAAAAAACTAAAAAGAGAATAATATGGGAAAGTCTAACTCAAGGTCCTAGAGTTCAACCACCAAACATGATCAATAACACCATATACTGCTAAACTCTAATGATAAAAGGTCCACTATAGTCATTGTTAATCTCTCTTTCATATGCATAAAACATAGCATGTGCGAGAAAATCCCATGTAGGGGTGATTATATACATTCCTAGAAGGATGCCCTAAAAACAAAGGGGGAAGAAAACAAATAAACATATATAACTCAACCCATATCTGAAGAGGTAAAATAAACCCAATCATCATATATTCTCATAATGAAACCCAAATGAAGAGAGAAAGAGGACATCAATCTTTGTTGCTAGATAATAATGATGAGTCATCCTGGAGATCCCAAAAATCCCATCTCTAATTCCAATCACCACGTGAAGGATCACAATAATTAGGGTGGATGTATTGCACCTTACCATTGTGCTCCATAGCCAAGGTAGAACTAACTATAGTGGCTGAATTTATCCTCAATAGAGCTTAAAGATGAGGGAGTACCACTCCATAGATAGTGGAGTCACACTATCCAAAATTTGGTGGAGTATCGACTCTACATGTATAAGAATATAGGGTACATATGCCCTAGTATGATATGAGAGTATCAACCCCATCATCTCTCGGAGTATAAAACCCAATCACTATCCTTGTACTAACATCACTAGAAGAATTTTCCCCCTCATAACACCTCACATCGTGTCTCTAATGCTAAAAAAAGGCCATCATCACATCCTATGTGAAAAATACTCAGGGTGGGATATTTGTGGGCCCAAATTAAAGTCCTAAAGAATGAAATATGAAAGGTATAAGGATATAAGGGTATTACATGGCGTGTCAACTGGGGTATAGGGAGTGTCTCATGAAGCTGAACCCTAGTCATGTATAATCACCACACTCATCATGTAAAACATAAAGTACACTACATTTAATCTAGGAGACTTGGTAAGTGGGAACACTCAGGGATCCATGCCATGTTCTCTGTTGAAAATAGGTTCCTCTAGGCAATTATAGGTACACAGGGTGTAATCAAGATTATACAACATGTGGGTCATCCAAGAGTCCAAGCAGTGTTCTTTACAAAATATGGATTCACCATCCAAGTATGGTTTTAAGGGTTATAATCCAAGGTGCATGGATTTTATACCACACAGTCTTCCTAAGAATGTGTCATCAGTGTTTGGATAGTGTCGAGTCAATAAGTTTTCCTTATGAATTTTCCATTCCTCTATGTTTTGAAGATCATAAACACTTTATCTTAAGAAAATTTCATTTCTCTAAGGAAAATTTTTATCCTTACATTGGTTTTCATTCTACTTCCAAAATAAAGTTCATTTTATTACTAAGTAAAATATTTATATCCTTATCTATAAACCTAAAAATCTTATAGTTCCTTGGATAAATAATTATCTAAAATTCATAATCTGAATTCTATAAAATTCAGACTCTGAAATATCTAAAATTTAGACTCTGAATTCTGTAAAATTCAGACTCCGAATTCACTGAAATTCATACTCTGAATTCTTAGAAATTCAGACTCCAAATTCTCTAAAATTCAGACTCCAAATTCTCTGAAATTTATTCTTTGAATTTTCTAAAATATATACTCTGAATTCTCTTAAATTTAGACTCTGAATTCTCTGAAATTTATACTCTGAATTCTCTGAAATTCAGACTCCTAATTCTATGAAATTTAGACTCCAAGTTCTCTGAAATTCAGACTCTGAATTCTCTAAAATTCAGATTCTGAATTCCTCATAATCCAGACTCCAAATTCTAAATAATTAAGACTCTAAATTACACAAAATTCAGACCCTAAATTCCTCATAATTCAGACTCTGAATTCTTTGTAAAATAGAATCTTAATATCCATGTTTTCTAAAATATGATTGTTTACATGTTTAGACTCTGAATTCTATTTTTCCTTAGACTCTAGATATTCATATTTGGTTAATATAATTCACTTTTTCTAACACAATATATTGTAAGTATGAAATTATTTTTTGCAATTAGTTTTTAACTAACCGTTTGTTGAGTGACACGTATACTGGTCCCTCTGAAATTCAAGTAAAAATATTACTGTTGGAGGAAGGAGTTGACCATTGAATTCTTTCCTATAACTAGGATCTCATTTGAATGATCTCATTATCTATGAATCATTCCAAGATCCTAGAGATTTTATGGTGTGAAGTGATTTCTAGAGATAGAAATACTCTCATGATTTGTGTGTTTCGTGAACATCTTGTTCAATAGTGAACATATTGTTCAGCTTGCTTCTTGAGACTCCAATTGTTGATTAGAACAATCGAGGTCTTACTGGGATAGGAAGACAGAGGAGATGACTACCTTAAAGTTTGAGGGATTCTGGAGATAGGAAGATAGAGGTGTCGACTACCATAAAGTTCGAGGACTTCTGGGGATGGGAAGAAAGAGGTGCCGACTAACTTAAAGTTTGAGGACATCTGGGGATAGAAAGATAGATAAGCTGACTACCTTAAAGTTAAAGGGCTTGTGGGGATAGCAGGATAGACTCTGATATTCCTATCAAGGGATTACCCTAGTATGGGTAAGACAGAATTTCCTAAAATTATAAATCAAGGGACTTTTATCCAATGTTGTTGCACTACCACAAAACTGGGCAAGGCATGCGCCTTCCTTTATCAGCGCTAACAGTAAAGCGCTGATAAAGGGTCGGGCCTTTATCAGTGCTAACAAAAGCTCTGATAAAGGTCCACTTTGTCAGCGCTAAATCAAGTGCTGATAAAGGTGCACCCTTTATCAGCACTTTTTTTAGCGCTGATAATGGGCTTATTTATCAGTGCTAAAAAAGTGATGATAAAGGTTATATTTATCATTGCTTTTCATTTTAGTGCTGATAAATACACCCTTTATCAGCGCTTTTTACTAGCGCTGATAAAGGCTCAAGCGAATTTGTTAAAAACCCGCGGGTCCTCTTCCTCCTCCCTGCACCTGGTCAAGCTCTCACGGAAGCCCTCCTCTGCGCCACTGCCGTCGCCTCCTCCTCCTACACCGCGGCCGCCACCTACTCCTTCTCCTCCTCTTCCGACCGCCGCCTCCTCCTCCTTCGGTCGCCGCCTCCTCCTCCTCCTCTGCTCCTCCTCCTCCTCCTCCTCCTCCACCGTGGCCTCGTCCTCCTCCTCCTCCACCGGCGCTTCCTCCTCCTCCTCCTAGTCTGTGGCCTCATCCTCATCCTCATCCACCGGCGCCTCCTCCTCCTCCTCCTCTACCTACTCCACTACCTCCTCCTCCACCGCGGCCTCCTCCTCCTCCTCCTCCTCCTCCGCTGCCTCCGCTACCACCGCCCTGCCTCCGCGCTGCCTCTATTGCCTCCGGTGCCTCCGCTATCGACACCTCCTTCTCCTCCGCCACTGGGTCCTCCTCCTTAAGGTGATTCAAATTGAATTTTCATGAATTAATTATGTTTGGAATGGGTAAGTGTTTGGCCAACTATTCTTCGTGTTGAATCTTCAGTTTCCATGGGTGGTTTGGGATTGTGGTTTTGTTTTGATCCTGACTATGGGTTATTTTTATGATTCCCCACTACTTCATTAGATTTATTTAGTTATTCTTATGTTTTGGTGTTTTCATTTAGTTATTTTGTTGTGATTTGATGTTGGGTTTTCCTTGATGGAGGTTGTTCATGTTTCTTGTAGACAATACCTCCTAGAAGGACTATGTAGAAGCATAGAGAGTGTGAACCAGAGTACCCCAAAGAGGAACCATCCCATTGATACAAATTTTTTTCGAGTCAATGATTTATAATTTCAAAAACGTGGGTTAAATTGGTATCCATGATAAGACATGAACTATGGACCACACTCAATAATTTTCAAAGAATAATTCAGAGTTTTTCCTTACTGAAAAGAAAACCAAGTAATTTAAGGAGTAGTTGGACTGTATCAAGTAGATCTTAGAGTTTTTGAAAACCCCTAAGACATCTAAAGTGTTATTTTTTGGTTCCTTTTTTAAATAATTTATTTGAATGTGGTGCGATTCAATGATTCTTTCGAGGAATAGAGAGGATCTCACTTTTACCACTTTCCAAGTGGTATTTCTCCAGAGGTTCTACCCAGATACCTTGAGATTGATGAATGACTATGTATTTTTAAAGCTAGAGTATGGTGGTCATTTAGTCATGGATTATGCCACTAGATTCCGTAATTTTGTTCATGTATCTCTTTATCTCCCCATGAACGATTATCTTATGGCTATTAATTTTGAGATGGGTTTGAGGAAATATATCAGATTTATTCTTATTGTTCTAAGTCTACCAACCTATTTTTAGGTGTTTCCCAAGGTATTGATGTGAGACGCATATTTTAATTGAAATATTGGTCTCAATGGTGTTCCATTAATGGGTGGTATCCATAGTTATTTTTGAGGATAAAATCTAAAGCACGATGAGTCTTAGAGAAGTAGTGTAAAGGGATTTGAGTAGTCTTTATGAACAGATTATGTAGATTCTATGGACAATGGACCTATTTTTTTATCAGATTAGAAATGTGGGAAACATCTGGATGATTTTACCATAGACTTTGAGGGCGTTCCACCTATTTGGGTAGCCAGAGAATATCTTGTGATTTTTTCAATTGGCTCTTAATGGGAGTGGTGTAGGATCCACTTTTTTAAGGGCTCTTAGTTAAAATAAGAGGCTTCAAATGGTGGAGGATCACATCCTAAAAGAAAGGGGAATTCTTAATAGGGAAATAATACATAGAAGAGTCTAATCCAGAAAAAATCAATGCAGTAGAGGTCATTCATGAGGACTCATAATCTTGGACAACCACAATTCGAGGTGAATTTTTTTTAATTCTTCTATAGTATTGGTTTCATTTCAAAATGGTGAATCCTAGTCATTAATTTCACATATTTTTTTATTACTTGGGTATGATGGAAGAGTTTATGAATTATTTCATGTATTGCCTAACCCTTTTGGGTAGGAAAAATGGTCATGGTTTCATGTTCTATGAGAGTTGTGTTGTGGTACTTAGCATGGAGGACATTTCGGAATTCCATGTTTTGGACCTGGTCTTTTCGGACCTCATTATCGTCTTGGATTTTTTTATTGGATTTAGTGCACTAGATGACTATTATCACCATTGGGTTCAGTTACTTACTCTTAACAGAAGATTCCATGTCTTTTATGGAGATTGTGATCTATAGCCATGGAGGGTATGACAAGTTGCTTCTATGTTATGGTTCATATCATGTCATTTTTTCAAGGTTTTCCTTGGGGTTGTTGAGAAGTGTTCTTCATGTGAAATTCCAGTGGTCATGGAAAAGTACACAAAATCATTTCTAGAGGACTTCATGGGATAAACTCCCCAATGAGTGTTTGCGTTTTCTATCTATTTTCTTCACAGGATGATCCCATTTTCCATTCCATCACATCATAAGGCTCTGGCCGATTTAGAGGAGCTAAAAGATCAGCTAGAAGATCTTTAGGGAAATGGTTATATCTATATGATCATGTCACTATGGGATTTTCCAATTATGTTTTCAATGAATTCATATCATAGCCTATTAATTTTAACAGTCTACCGTAGTCATAGCCAGGTGAAAGTAATGAATAATTACATATTGCCTATAATTGATGATTTGTTTGACTATCTTATAAGGTTCTATTGATTTTTGAAAATTTTCTAGAGATCAAGGTACCAACAGTTGAGGGTTTGGGAAGATGATGCTCAAAAGATATATTTTTAAAGTCGATATGGAAATTTAACGTATTTATGAATTCCATTTGGGATCACCAATGCTCTATCTATTTCATGGAACTGATGAACTATATCTTTAATATCTTTCTAGACACCTCCATTTTTGTTTTTTTTAGAATACTTCTTGGTGTATTACAATATATAGGGGGAGTACTCCGATAATCTAGAGGTTGTTTTGGGTGTTTTTAGAGAGCTTTGTCTTTATTACAATATTATAAATTCCCCATATTTTGTTTAATAAGTATTGTTTCATGGTCACATTATTTCCTTGGAAGGATTTCTAGGTTATCCAGAAAAGGTTCGAGAAGTCATTTCTCCAAATCAGTCAAAGAATGTATTCAAGATCCACAACATTCTAGACTTAGTCATTTCACGGTCACATTATTTCCTTGAAGTATCTTGTTTTTTTTCTAAATTATACTCATATTCCTTCTCCTCTAACCTATATATTCATCCTATGGATTTCAAATATGATGAATATAAATAAAGAATGGATGAATTCCAATCGATTGACAAAAGAGTATGAAGAAGGCATGAAAGAATTTATCAAGTTTGCAAAAGATCATGCATGTGACTCTTCTCAAATCCTTTGTCCGTGTTTACGTTGTTGTTATTCAAAACAAATTTGTCCAGATGAGTTGGAAGTAAACTTGATCTGTCACGGAATAGATCAAAGTTATACATGTTGGAATAAACATGGGGAAACAACGAATGTAGGTAGTGACTAGGGTGACACTGCGTTTTATGGATCATCTGATATGATTACAAACATGAACAATGAAGATGACCGTATGGAGGATGTGATTACAGATGTGAATGATGATGAAGATCGTATTGAGAAAATTACAAGGACCTTCGAAGATGAACTTTGTGATTGCCCAAAATTGTTTGAGAAGTTAAAAAGTTGTGCAAAGACGCCATTGTATGCTGGTTGCACTAAATATACAGCATTGTCAGCCGTATTGAAGCTGTATAATTTGAAAGCAGATAACAGGTGGAGTGACGACAGTTTTACGAAACTACTTGCCCTCTTGAATGACATGCTCCCAGAAGACAATGAGCTCTCGAGCCGAACATACGATGCCAAATGAATGCTACGCTCTATGGGTATGATCTCTGAAAGAATACACGCCTACCCAAATGACTGTATACTGTTTTGAAAGGACCAAAAATCACTTAAAGAATGCCCAAAGTGTGGTGCTTCTCGATACAAGAAAGATGAATCCAGTCCTACTAAAGTTTTATGGTACTTTCCAATCATTCCAAGGTTTAGACGCCTATATGGAAGTGAGGAGACTGTAGAAAAATTAACATGGCATGCATATACAAGAATTAAATATGTGATACTATGTCACCCGGTAGTCTCTCCTCAGTGGAAGAGAATCGATCATGAGTATCTTGAATTTGGAAACGAGTTGAGAAACCTTCGTCTTGCGTTATCTACAGATGGAGTGAATCCTTTTGATTTTCAAATCAACAGTCATGGTACATGGCTGGTTATGTTGATAAATTATAACTTACCACTGTGGTTATGCATGAAACGAAAATACATCATGTTATTTATGCTTATATCAGGACCAAAACAACCGGGTAATGATATTGATGTTTATTTAGCTCCATTTATCGAAGATTTGAAATTATTGTGGGATCCAGGTGTTACATTGTATGATTCTTACAGAAAGGAAGATTTCACTTTGAGAGTCATGTTGTATGGGACGATAAATGACTTCCCTGCTTATGGAAATTTTTCAGGATATAGCATTAAAGGAACTCAAGGTTGTCCCTTTTGCGAAGAAGGTACACAATCAATTAGGTTGAAACATTCATCGAAAACCGTGTTTCTAGGACATCGCAGATTTCTACCGCGACGACATAAGTACCGTTCTTGGAAGACATCATTCGATGGAAGTTCAGAAGAATGTACAGCACCGTCTCCACTAACAGGCGATCAATTGTTTTAGAAAGTTAAAAATGTGGACACTACTTTTGATAAACCAGCTTCGAAAAACCTTACGAAAATCAGTTGGAAAAAGAGATCAATTTTTTTTGAATTACAATATTGGAATTTTCTGTATGTAAGACATTTTATTGATGTTATGCATGTAGAAAAAAAATGTATTTGATAGTGTTATCGGCACGTTGCTAAATACATCTGGCAAAACAAAAGATGGAATTAAGGCTAGGTTGGACATGGTTGAGATGGGAATACGAGAAGAGTTGGCACCAGTGAAGGGTGAAAAACGAACATTTCTTCCTCCTGCTGCTTACACTCTTTCCAGGCAGGAGAGATATCAGTTTTTCAACTTCTTGAATGACGTAAAGGTTCTAGAGGGGTATTCGTCAAATATCAGTAACCTTGTGTCAATGAGCGACTTGAAGTTAAAAGGTCTGAAATCACATGATTGTCATGTTTTCATGCAAAATCTCATTCCAATTGCTTTATGTTGCATTTTTTCCAAGAATGTACGCCATACATTAACGAAACTATGTTTCTTCTTCAAAGCTATATGCAGCAAAGTTATAGACCCAGCGAAATTTCCAGCTATGGAAAAAGAAATTGCCGTCATATTATGTGAATTAGAAATGTTCTTCCCGCCTTCATTTTTTGATATGATGGTTCATTTGATGGTCCACTTGGTGAGAGAGATTCGACTATGTGGTCCTGTACATTACAGATGGATGTACCCCATTGAATGGTATATGAAGATTTTGAAAGGGTATGTCAAAAATCAAAGTCGGACAGAGGGTTGTATTGCAGAGCGATATATTGTTGAGGAAGCCGTTGAATTCTGTACCGAATACTTGTCTGGTGTGGAAAGCATTGGCTTACCTAAATCTCGTCACACTGGGCGGATTGAGGGTGAAGGAATTTCTGGAAGAAAGGTTGTCACAATCAATATTACAGATCGGGAGTAGGCCCACCTTTAGGTTTTTCATAATATTTTTGACGTTGACCCATATGTTGAAATCCACAAAGAAATTCTTAGGCATTTGAATCCATCAAGGGCTGAAAAATGGATATCAGATACACATAATCGACAGTTTATAGGATGGTTTCGAGATCGTATTTTTAAGAAGTCAGATGAAAATCCAAAGTCAATTTCGAAACGACTTCGATGGCTAGCTGGAGGACCAAGTGTGTATGCATTATCTTACAATGCTTATGTAGTTAATGGTTATACATTTTATACTAATTAACATGATGAAGATAGTACCATGTAGAATAGTGGGGTTACACTTGTGGCTGAAGCGATGCATGTTTCCGGTGCTAAGGACAGAAATCCAATTTATGAGAATATGTCATACTTTGGCATCATCAAACAAATATGGGAGTTGGATTATGCGGAATTTCAAGTTCCGATATTTCAATGCAAGTGGGTTGATAACAGGAGTGCTGTTAAAATAGATGATTTGGGATTCGTGAAAGTTGATTTCAGTAAGAAAGGGGAGAAAGACGAACCATTTATAATGGCATCACAGGCAGTGCAAGTATTTTATGTTCCAGATCCCGCAAATTGAAACTGGTCAATTGTTCTGTTATCGACCAAAACAGTTGAAGGGTCAGATGAAAATTCAATGGAAGATGACCCTTTCATTGGGACTTCGCAATCATTTCGCAGTGGTCTCAATGTAGACGACGTTTTGTATGTCAGAGGAGACCACAATGAATGGATATGGATAGTTGATAGAGGGGTCAAATTCCTTCAGTATTTTAAAAAAAGGGAGTTCAATAATCAGGTTATTGATTTTTATTGTAATATAGATTGTGTTACATTATGTTATTATCTGTTCGCTGCTAATTTTATATGATCCAAATTAAATTTTAAAACAGTTCTGCAGATAATGACTTCTTCACCTGCAGATGCAACCAATCCCGAGACACAACACGTCTCTCAACCTATTGCAGTTGGTCCTACTAATGAGAGACAACAGGTCTCTCAACCTGTTGCAGCTGGTCCCACTGCTGAGAGACAACAGGTCTCTCAACCTATTGCAGCTGGTCCCACTGCTGACGTACAACAGGTCTCTCAACTTGTTGTAGCTAGTGTCAGTGTCGATGCTAGCGCTTCGGAGAAACATAATGATGATGCAGAAACTGAGGAAATTCTAGGCGATTAAACCCCAGTGACACAAAAAAAACAGGTGCACTGTAGTTTGACATTTTTAGCAAAAATCCTTAAGGAAAAAGCAGAAGGCATCAAATATGAGGTGGGATGGAATAAGCTTGGCCAGCATGTAAACCCCAACAAAGCCATGTTTAGTAGCTACATTGGAATCGTCACTCGACAACGCGTGCCGATTGACGTAGAGTCATGGCACTATGTTGTCAGCGGGTTGAAAACATTAATGTGGGAAGAGATTGTGGTAACATTATGATATCATCTATTTAATTTATTAAAATAAAATAAAATATTGAAATATTGACTAACCCTTCATCATCTCTTGCAAAGTGCATTTATAGTAGATGTTTCGCACAAAGAATATGTTTTCAGACTAGCAGGAAGGATTCATAGAGGCTTTCGCACCATTTTAACAAAACATCATCTGAAAGATGCCGAAGGGAAAATCAAGTCGCACCCGCCTCCTCTTTATGCACACTTGATATCCCAAGGAACGTGGGATGAGTTTTGCAACCGTCGTGCGGAACAGAATTTTTAGGTACATTGTGTTTGGTTACACGTTGTGTAACGCTTCTTGTATTCATCACGTTGATTGATAGGTTTTTATTTATGAAACAGCAACTGAGTGCTGAAAATAAAGAACGGGCAGCAAAACCAGTGTACCCCTACCGTAAAGCAAGGTTGAGGTACGCTTCAATTGAAAAACAATTGGTATGTATTTTAAAAGTACTGTAATAATTTTATGTGACATAAAACAACACTGTAACCATGTTTCTCTGTTTATATGTAGATTGATGCAGCAAAATCTCAAGTCACTTCCATTCCACGCCATGTGCTATGGAAGGAGGCTTGTGTTAATAAAGAGGGGAAACTGATAGACGAAAACACACAAAAAGTGTGGGAAACATGTGTAAGTATGACATAATATAAACTTGTTTTCTTTAAATCACTATTATATAACGATGCTTACTTATTTTTTCATATTTTCTATTTGACATAGTCACAGGAATCAACAACACCCGCATCGGATGCAGACATACTTTCAACGTCCTTGAAACAGCCAGAACAGTATGGCCGCGTCAGAGGTGTGGGTTTTGGGGTGTCACCCCGGACATATTTTCAGAAAAAAAACAAGAGGATGAACAAACTAAAGAATTTCATGTAATGAGAGATAAAGTAGCTACCCTTGAAGAACTAATCCAAAATTAGGGAGAGATGCAAAAGAGTTTGATGGAGGAGAGGCGAAAAGAACAAACAACTCAAGAATAACCCCCGCGAGAAGATCCACCCCTCACCGGCTTTAAGGCAAGCCATTCCCCTCAAAGACCTGACTTAACCGAGGTAATCAATGTTATAATATTCGTTTTTGTGATATGTGAATCACATAGACATTGATACGTTTCATGTAATGATATTATGTAGGGTGAAAATGACTATGATTTATATCTATCAACTCTGACCCATTGCCTTGTAGCAAGGGCTACGGTGTTCAATATGGAGAATGACACGCTACACTCCAGACCACTTCCAACCGGTCATGTCAAAGTGTCGATTAACGTAGCTCAAGATCCGAGCATCAAGCTACCCATGCCAAATGACGATGACGACATTCATACGGTGGAAAAATTTGTTGCAACATTCGTTGCATGGCCGTCGAATCTTGTAAAAAAACATGTCGAGCAGGAGGTATTCATTTCCAGTTCATTTTTCAAGAAGAACCTTTAACATTAAATTAGAAAATGGCTGAACTGATGAATGTTATTACAGAAGTATAAAATGGAGAAGCTAAAACGGAAGAGCGGCTCCAACATTGGATCAACCAACCGATCAAAACGATCTAATGAGAGCGCGTTCACCCCGCCCATTCTATATCCACATTTAATATCATTGCAAGCTCATGTGGATACGAAAATGAAAGATGGCAAGAGTCATACAATTATTTTTGAAAAAGATATGTACGGAGAGGAAATAGTAGATTTCGTTAGTGCAGATGTTGTTTCTGAGATCATCACATACGACTGGTTAGGCGCCTCAGTTATAAATGTATACATGAGGTATGTTTTAATGATTTGATTTTACAGAAGCTGATATACTTTGATAATTATGGATAAATACATCTCATATTTTTCACAAGTGTATATATGAAAAACAATTGAAGGGATTTTCCCATTAATACAAATTTGGACTCGTTAGTCCTTACACCATTTCTACACAACGAACAGAAATAGATTCTAATTTTCAGGCTGAATTGATGTCAAATCTACTCAGAACGTTTCGAAGAATAATTACGACTGATAGGTTCTTTTTAATACCAACGATGCAAGGGTAAAACTCTAAATTTTAATCATATCAATTATATTTTCATTTCTATCATTACTTATTTCTTTTTGTGTTTTTAGGGAATATTGGATGCTCATTGCAGTCAATTTAGATACTCCAAAGATTTATTTTCTGGATTCACTCCATGGATATCCAACTAACCGACCACAGATGATGGAGACTATCAATTTTTAATACACTAGATCCAAAATTTTAGAACTAAATATCTAGTTATATAATTTATATTATCTTTTAATGAGGATTTTGTTATGATAGGGCGGTGTATGAATATCGTCTAAAGGATGGAATGAATCCAGGGCATAAGGATGAAAATGCCCACAAGATTTACAAATGGAGAAGTATCTAGGTATATATAATTATATTTCACTATCCAAATACATATCAAAACAAATTACTTATTTTTCTCGATGTTTCTGCAGTGTTCAAAACAAACAAATAACAAGGATTGTGGTTATTATGTTTGTAAATTTATGAAAGAGATCATATTTCATGAACAAACTAGCATCCCTGAAGAGGTATTTTTTAAAATAATTACTAATTTATTTAAAATAATTATTAATACTTTGTGTATTTATATTTTTTCAGTACTACTATGACTGTCGCAAAAACTCCTATTCAGAAGATGATATAAATGTCTTTAGAAACGAATGGGCATCGTACCTAATGGAAGAATGTAAACAAATAGGACAATGAAGGTGAATTCCTAATACTTATGTTATCTTTATATGGTCATTGATATCTCCCTTTACACTTATTGAGAATCTATGATCTCCCTTTCTTATGTTTCATATCCTTAGATTAGTGAATTCCTACTACTTAGTTTGAAAATGACATAAACTTTGGAAAACAACACCAATGACATACGCCAAACTAAGGAAACGCGTTCGGATTGTTTTGATACTTTAGTACAACGATCCAAGAGTCATTTGTGACATGTACGAATTGACCGCACCTCAATCCGACGCACGGTGTGACCGGTATGGCTAAAAGTGTCTGATATCAGTTTCAAATTAAGATAAACTTTGGAAAACAACACCAATGACATACGGAAAACCAAGACAACACATTCGGATTGTTTTGATACTTTAGTACAACGATCCACGAGTCATTTTTGATGTGTACGAATCGACCGCACCTCAATCTGACACACGGTGTGACCGGTATGGCTAAAAGTGTCTGATATCAGTTTCAAATTGAGATAAACTTTGGAAAACAACACCAATGACATATTCCAAACCGAGGAAACGTGTTCGGATTGGTTTGATACTTTAGAAAAACTATCCACGAGTCATTTTTGACGTGTACGAATCGACCGCACCTCAATCCGACGCACGGTGTGACCGGTATGGCTAAAAGTTTCTGATATCAGTTTCAAATTGAGATAAACTTTGGAAAACAACACAAATGACATACGCCAAACTGAGCAAACGCATTCAGATTGTTTTGATACTTTAGGAAAACGATCCATAAGTCATTTGTGACGTGTATGAATCGACCTCACCTCAATCGACCGCATGGTGTGACTGGTATGGCTAAAAGTGTCTGATATCAGTTTCAAATTGAGATAAACTTTGGAAAACAACACCAATGACATTCTCCAAACTGAGAAAAAGCATTCGTATTGTTCTGATACTTTAGGAAAACTATCCACAAGTCATTTTTGACGTGTAAGATTCAACCGCACCTCAATCTGACGCACGGTGTGACCGTTATGGCTAAAAGTGTCTGATATCAGCTTCAAATTGAGATAAACTTTGGAAAACAACACCAATGACATACGCCAAACTGAGCAAACGCATTCGGATTGTTTTGATACTTTATTAAAACGATCCAAGAGTCATTTTTAACGTGTACGAATCGACCGCACGTCAATCTGACGCACGGTGTGACCGGTATGGCTAAAAGTGTCTGATATCAGTTTCAAATGGAGATAAACTTTGGAAAAAAACACCAATGACATATGGAAAACTGAGCAAATGCATTCGGATTGTTTTGATACTTTAGGAAAACGATCCACGAGTCATTTTTGATGTGTACGAATCAACCGTACCTCAATCCGACGCACGGTGTGACCGGTATGGCTAAAAGTGTCTGATATCAGTTTCAAATTGAGATAAACTTTAGAAAACAACACCAATGACATACTCCAAAGCGAGAAAACGCATTCAGATTGTTTTGATACTTTAGTGCAATGATCCACGAGTCATTTTTGACATATACGAATTGACCGCACCTCAATCCGATGCATGGTGTGACCAGTATGGCTAAAAGTGTCTGATATCAGTTTCAAATTGAGATAAACTTTGAAAAACAACACCAATGACATACGCCAAACTGAGCAAATGCGTTCTGATTGTTTTGATACTTTAGGAAAATGATCCACGAGTCATTTTTTATGTGTACAAATTGACCGCACCTCAATCCGACGCACGGTGTAACCGGTATGGCTAAAAGTGTCTGATATCATTTTCAAATTGATATAAACTTTGGAAACAACACCAATGACATACGGAAAACCGAGCAAACGCATTAGGATTATTTTGATACTTTAGGAAAATGATCCACGAGTCATTTGTGACGTGTAAAAATTGACCGCACCTCAATCCGACGCACGGTGTGACCGATATGGCTAAAAGTGTCTGATATCAGTTTCAAATTGAGATAAACTTTGGAAAACAACACCAATTACATACGGAAAACTGAGCAAATTCATTCGGATTATTTTGATACTTTAGGAAAACGATTCACGAGTCATTTTTAACGTGTACGAATCGACCGCACCTCAATCCGACGCACGGTGTGACCAGTATGGCTAAAAGTGTCTGATATCAGTTTCAAATTGAGATAAACTTTGGAAAACAACACCAATGAAATACGGCAAACTGAGGAAAAACGTTCGGATTGTTTTGATACTTTAGGACAATGATCCACGAGTCATTTTTGACGTGTAAGAATTGACCGCACCTCAATCCGACGCACGGTGTGACCGGTATGTCTAAAAGTATTTGATATCAGTTTCAAATTGAGATAAACTTTGGAAAACAACACCAATGACATACGCCAAACCAAGGAAACACATTCGGATTGTTTTGATACTTTAGGGCAACAATCCACGAATCATTTTTGACGTGTATGAATTGACCGCACCTCAATCGACCGCACGGTGTGACCGGTATGGCTAAAAGTGTCTGATATCTGTTTCAAATTGAGATAAACTTTGGAAAACAACACCAATGACATACGGAAAACCGAGAAAACGCATTCGGATTGTTTTGATACTTTAGGACAACAATCCACGAGTCATTTTTGACGTGTACGAATCGACCGCACCTCAATCCGATGCACGGTGTGACCGGTATGGCTAAAAGTGTCTGATATCAGTTTCAAATTGAGATAAACTTTGGAAAACAACAACAATGACATACAGTAAACCGAGAAAACGCGTTCGTATTGTTTTGATACTTTAGGAAAATGATTCAAGAGTCATTTGTGACGTGTACGAATTGACCGCACCTCAACCTGACGCACGGTGTGACCGGTATGGCTCAAAGTGTCTCACATCAGTTTCAAATTGAGATAAACTTTGGAAAACAACACCAATGAAATACGGAAAACTGAGCAAAAGCATTCGTATTGTTTTGATACTTTAGAAAAACGATCCACGATTCATTTCTGATGTGTAAGAATCGACCGCACCTCAATCTGACACACGTTGTGACCGGTATGGCTAAAACTGTCTGATATCAGTTTTAAATTGAGATAAACTTTGGAAAACAACAACAATGACATACTCCAAACTGAGAAAACACATTCGGATTGTTTTGATACTTTATGAAAACGATCCACGAGGCATTTGTGACATGTACGAATCGACCGCACCTCAATCCGACGCACGGTGTGACCGGTATGGCTAAAAGTGTCTGATATCAGTTTCAAATTGAGATAAACTTTGGAAAACAACAACAATGACATACGGAAAACCGAGAAAACATATTCGGATTGTTTTGATACTTTAGGAAAACGATCCACGAGTCATTTTTGACGTTTATGAATCAACCTCACCTCAATCCGACGCATGGTGTGACCGGTATGGCTAAATGTGTCTGATATCAGTTTCAAATTGAGATAAACTTTGGAAAACAAAACCAATGGCATACGCCAAACCGAGCAAACGCATTCGGATTGTTTTGATACTTTAGGAAAATGATCCACGAGTCATTTGTGATGTGTATGAATCGACCACAACTCAATCCGACGCACGGTGTGACTGGTATGGCTAAAAGTTTCTGATATCAGTTTCAAATTGAGATAAACTTTGGAAAACAACACCAATGACATACAGCAAACCGAGAAAACGCGTTCGGATTGTTTTGATACTTTAGGAAAACGATCCACGAGTCATTTGTGACATGCACGAATCGAACGCACCTCAATCCGACGCACGGTGTGATCGGTATGGCTAAAAGTGTCTGATATCAGTTTCAAATTGAGATAAACTTTGGAAAACAACACCAATGAAATACGGAAAACCAAGCAAACGCCTTTGGATTTTTTTGATACTTTATGACAACGATCCACGAGTCATTTGTGACGTGTAAAAATCGATCGTACCTCAATCCGATGCATGTTGTGACCGGTATGGCTAAAAGTGTCTGATATCAGTTTCAAATTAAGATAAACTTTGGAAAACAACACCAATGACATACGTCAAACCGAGCAAACGCGTTCGGATTGTTTTGATACTTTAGGACAACGATCCACGAGTCATTTGTGACGTGTACGAATCAACCACACCTCAATCTGACTGATGGACGGTGTGACCGGTAAAGCTTTTCATTAGATAAAGAATCAGTATTTATTAAATGAGATAAATCAATCAAAAACATATTGATTTTACATTATTCCCTTTCATTGTTATGAAAATGAAAACTTTTCAGTTTAAAATTTCATATTTTAGTTTCACATTTCCATATTAATGTATTCTTTCATATTACTATTTTAATTTCTTTCATTATTTCATTACTAACATAATATTTGTTTTCTTATATAGGTGAATTTTTTCCCTTGAGTTCGGATGCTTTGTTCGGCAACAAATATCGTCGAGAGCGGATCACGGATATCAAAGGATGAAACATGAATGTTTATTACTATTGTTGAATAATTGTAAATGTAACCATGTAAAACAATGTTTTAAATGTATATAGCAATGTGTTTTTTGTATTCATGATGTTAAGTAAATTTATATACCATTATCGGTCAAAATATTGGGTGCGGGTGCTATGGTGTGCAGGTGTGCATGTGCTACTTTGTGCAGGTATTCTGGTGTGCAGGTGTGTAGGTACTTTTTTTTAGGTGCAGGCGATGGGGCCTTTATCAGCGCTGATAAAGGACACCTTTAACAGTGCTAGAGGAGGGCTGATAAAGGAACCCTTTATCAGTGCTCCGTCAAGCGCCGATATAGGAGACCTTTATCCGTGCTAAAATAAGCGCTGATAAAGGGGTCCTTTATGAGCGCTCTGAGAAGCGCTGATATAGGAGACCTTTATCAGTGCTAAGAGAAGCGCTGATAAAGGCGGTCCTTTATCAGCGCTTTTCTTAGCACTGATAAAGGTCTCCTATATCAGCGCTTCTCGGAGCGCTGATAAAGGGGACCCCCCCCCCCTTATCTACGCCGGCATTAACAGTGCTAGAAAATCACTGTTAATGCCGGTTTTTAGCGCTGATAAAGGGCCAAGTTGTAGTAGTGTTGGATACCCTAATCTTTGGGTTAAAATATTTCTTACTTGTTACTTATTCTTGTTTCAAGTTTTATTTCCACTGAAATTTTGTTAAAGAAAGAATGTATTGTTTTCTTATACTTTCTTATACTTTTATAATCTGATAAATAATATTCTATACATTTTAAGGTAGAATATTTATTCCAGTAAACTTTTCTTAAGTTTCTTTTCTAGATCTATATTTCTGGACCCTAATAAATTTTATTTCATTGTTAAGAACTAAATAGGGTTTGTGAATTTACTTTGTTTAGCTTTGTTAAACATAGTTTTCCTTAAGGTTAAAAAAAGTTTTAAACCTACAATTCACCACCCCCCTCTTGTTATTGACCATATACATACACTATTTTGATCCTACAATTGGTATCAGAGTAGGTTACTTTGAAATACTGATACTTTTATCACGATTGGTAGCTTTCTCAACTTTACTTGGTCAGTTTTACTTTCTTAAGTTTCCTTACTCAAGGTTCCTTGATAATTTTTTTTAATTATTTACTAAAGATTATCTTGATTAGATTATCTTGCTCATATTATCTTACTCAGTTAACCTTCCCTAGTTTATCTTGCTTTATTTTTCTTAAATTTGTTCATATATACATACTACACTAACCTGTTTAGTAGAAAAGAATTTTTTTCTTGTTAAAAATTTTAGGAATAAATGTTGGTTCAATATACAATATAAATCCAAAAAGACCTCTTATATTTCATGGAAATTATTATGAATATTAGAGAGATAGGATGAAGACTTTTATTATCAACACTGGAGTGGATAATATTTTTATGATTACTGGTGAATATAAGATTTATGATAAGGAAATCAGAACCTTTACAAACCAGGAAAAGAAAGAATATCAAATTAATTTCAAGGTACGCAACACATTACTATATTCCATGACTAGGAATAAATATAGCTAAATATTTTCATGTAAATCTACCAACTTTATATGGAAGAAACTTTAAGTTACTCACTTTGTAACTTAAAAATTGATAGAGATCAGAAGAGAAATGTTAAGAGCATAATATCATGGATTTTTTCCCTATGGAGAACAAGTTTGCAAAGTGCAACAAAGATTTATGACTATTGTAAACTATCTTCAATATATGAGATAAAAAGGTTTATATGATTAAATTCATGTGGACAAGATTATAGATATTATTCCCAATGAGTCGGAATCCATTAGAACATTAATTGATGAGAATGGGAAAGTTTCCAATATTTCTCTTAATAATCTTTTTGGAACCCTTCTTCAACATGAGATAATAATGAAAAGAGATGCTGATATGAATAAGAAGAAGAATGTAAATGGAAGTGTATCCTTTACTACTACTAAAGTCAAGACCCTGAAAATGGTTACGAGATCTAATTATAAGAAATTCATTGTTTTATCTCAGTCTAGTGAAAGTGAACATTCTAAAAATAAGTTATTTAATGTTTCTTGAAGTATGAACAAGATAGTGGGAAATAAATACTTTCAGTATCAATATAAGAATAATCAAAGAAAATATAAGAAAGGATCATAAGTCACTTTCTATGAATGAAAAATATTTGAACACATAAGGCTATATTGTACCATGCTTAAAAGAAAATAGAGAAAAGAAAATATTTCTGAGAGGAATAGAAATAAGTATTCCAAATCTAAATACAAGAAAGTCTTGAAGGATTATGATACAAGGAGTTCTAGTGTTAGGGACTCATGATGAATCCTCGTAGTATGAATCTTATAGTCTGAAGAATCTTGGTCTGATAGCCAAACTACCCATTGAAAATCATTATCTAATGGCCAAGGTACACAATTCGGAATCTATCACTAATGCATCTTTGAATGAAAGTTATACTGATGATAAATATTTTAATTCTTCAGATGAAGAATCTTCTTCTGATGAAGATAGATCTTTACCTTATTATGAATAAGTATCTAGGTTTTCAAAACTTCTTGAAAATGAGAAATATAAACTCAAGAAAAATCTTGAGAAGGAAAATTCTACAATGTATATACTTACAAAAGACGTATCATATCTTTCTAAGGATCTTGATGAGAAAAATATTGACCTAGATAATTTTCCTGAAAATCTTAAGAAAGTAAATTCTGAGAAGGATAAAAACTTCCTAAAAATTTTAATATTGAGGATAAGAACTTGGTTATTAAAATAAAGTGAAAAATATTTTCTTTATGTAAATTTCTGTCAAACTTTACCTCTGGTAAGGAAAACTTTGACAATATGTATTCCCAAATTTGTTCTTTAAGAAAAAGTTCTAGATTTGGATATAGCCACTAGAATCCAGTTTTAAGTAAAAATTATTTTGTTAACCAAAGTGATCCCTTTTTCACTAAGTTTATATTTGGTGGACATTGGGAGAAAAATTATTTTTTATATAAAATTCAATCTTTAGGTTTTCATAAATCTTATTTTTCTAAGAAAATATGGATTCCTAAAATTTTAGTTTCTAAAATTTCTAGATCCAAGAAATTTTGGATTCCGAAAGTCTAAATCTATTATTTTTAAGAAAGTAAATAATATACCAACAACAATACATAGTACATGGATAGTGGATGTTCCAAACATATTACTGGTAACAAAAACTTCTTTGAAAAGATTATCAAGATGAACAGAGATATCATTCTTCAATTTATCATAATTTAAGATCAACTTGTTGATATTTTTACAAAACCTTTACCCTCTGATAGATTTGAATACATTAAACAAAAGTTTGGAATGATAAATGTAAGGTAATATTCCATATTAAATTTTTTTTTAAAACCTATATCCTTATATTATGAAACTACTTTTGATAGGGGGTATATTTTTTTCTTAATCAATTTTTTCGTAACTAAATTTCTTTCCTTAATCAAATTTTTTGTAACCAAATTTTTTTCCCTTAATCGAATTTTTCATAATCAATTTTTTTTCAAATTTATTTTTAGAACTCAAATTCCCAAACCCAAATATTCCTTTAACTAATCAATTTCTTTGGAAACTAGTGTTATTAATTACTGAAATGTTTCCTAGAAATATGGAAGGTATGTTTTCTTAATCAAATTTTCATAATTGAAATGTTTAATTGTTGGTATTTAAAAAAAATCTATAATTCTCTTTCCTTAAATCTGATTTTCTCCTAAAACCTCAAAATATCAGGACCCATCAAATCCTTATTCAGCTTTCATCTCAATCATCGGATCACATTGTGCTTATTTTAACTGTTGGATAAAATTGGGAATTCGAACCATCGCTTTAAATCTTATATAAAGGCCCCCTATTACTTGTCCCACATCGGTTTTCAAGGTTTTCTATGCTAAATTAATGCCTCTCTTCAAAAACCTCATTTCATTTTTTCAAGTTTGATTAGACTCTAGATGTCGCAGGAAGCCTCCCACAAAAAGAGATGTCTTCAATTATGGAAATCAAGAATTGGAAAATCTATAAATAAATTTTGGTTGACCAAAAGTTATTATCTAAGTATAATTCATTGATTATGAAAAATATTAAGCTAAATGGATGAGAGATTTTTTGCATAACCAATCCAAAGAGTCATGATCCAATTTACCCAGAATTTCTTATAGAATTTTATGATACCGTATGTTTTTATAATTAAGGTGGAAGAGAAAAATTTTTGTTCAAGATCTATGGGAAAACCTATTCCCTAACCTTTTATATAGAAGAAAATATTCTTATAGTTCTATATGAAGGTGAAGCAATTTTCTTCTCACACAGGTTTCCAGACAAGTCAGGAATTTTTGAGAAGGAAAATGAAATTGAGTGCCTTGGACTAAAATAATTAAAATCACAAAAGATCAACCATATATCAACAAATATAAGAATTTTATCTTTGTGGGTATAAGGGTTTTTCATTCCATGAAAAGGAGGTAAGGACTCCTTAAAGAAAAGTGACATCTTCATTCTAGATTTTCTGGTTAACCAAAGGCAGATAAATATTGTGAAGTATATCCTTCTAATAATCACCAACATCGATAATGGAACATTCAAATCCCAAATCAATATTTATCTAGCCATTTTTTCTAAAATCATAGTGCTTTTCTTAGAATCATTTAAAATTATATGTATCTCTTAACCAATAAATTTCAAGATCTTTTTACTAAGTGATGATACCTTAAGGAGAATGAAAGTCAGTTTTAATACCAACTCTGAAGAATTTTATGAACTCTTTGAAATTGAGGTTGAAGCTCTAGATAAGAAAGTGTAAGTATGAGAGACTTCCAAGAAAGCTCAGAAAAAGAGAAAGGAAAAAAAAGAATTGGAAACTATAGAAAAGCCTAAAGTTTCTAAAACTCAATGAGCTCCACCAAAGCCAAAAAAATAAAAATACTTTCCAAGATGAAGTGGTACTGAAATGGAGGGAACAAAAGAAGAATAAGAAAGAATAAGATCCAATTTTTGGCCTAGATCCTGCTAAGGGAAAGTCCTTGAAAATTCAAGCCGACGAAGAGTATGAAAGACAACAAAAATAAAAGAAGCTAAAAAAAATTGAATCCAAGTTAGTTCAAACACTTCTCAGGGATACTAAGAAAGTATCTAAATTTTTGCAGGCCCTAGAACTTTTTCTCCAAAAACCAGTATCTATAAAGACTTTGGGAAAGAAATTTTAAATTCCAGAAACTAAAGTGGAATGAGAGATATTTTAGGAAGAATAATTATAATAAGAAGAGGAAGAAGATGATGATAGTGATGATGTTATAAATAAAGTGGAAGAATACAATGAGAAGGAAAGAACTTCTGAAAAACTCTCAATCCGAAATTCCCAGGTTGAATCAAAAACAAATTCTCAAGGAAAAGAGGATGATGGACAAGAAAAAGTTGAAAAACCTACTGATGATGAATGTAGAAATCATGACTTCTTCCAACTTGCATATCATAAAGGATATGTGGAGACAGAAGAGCTTTATGAAGATAAAATTTTCCAACATTCAAATAGTGATCATGAATCCTCGAAGGCTATGGAGACTATTTATAATGTAGAAAAAGCAAAACAGTTGGTTGATGATACACCTAATAAGGTTGTGGTGGTTAATAAGGATGGTGGTGGTTCATCCAAGAGGAAAGATGAAGATCTAGACAAATAATCTTCTTCTGCAAGGGAATCATATTCCAAATCATCTTCCATGGGTCAGGATTTTGTTGTTCAATCATTGAAAAAGTTAGTGAACATCGTACCATTGTTTATGAGTATTGATTTGAGGTTATAATTTCTTCAACACTCTTTTAATCAGAAGATAGATTCAGTAAGCATGCTCATGGAAAAATTCATCAAGCTTAAGGAAAATTTACAAACTTTCCTTATCAGTTATGATGCTCATGGGAAATCATGTAAGAAAATTACAAATTGGCCTAAAAGAATAATTGAAGACTTGATAATTCTTGATGACATCCAAGATTCAGTGAAAGATGATTTTGATAAGTCATATGATAGGATAAAAAATCTGATAACAAGTTTTTCAGAGAAGATTAACCTTGAAAACGTAGCCCGGAAGGAAGAAGATAAAGATATAAATGGGAAGTTAAATTCATTTTCCTTAAATTTGAAGAGAGAAAGGGAACTCAGGGAAGAGTTTCAAGAAAAATTCAATCAGAAATAAGATATAGTGAAGTCTCAAGCAGAATTTCTTAAGTCTTATGATGAAAAAATCAAGGCTCTCAAAAAGAAAAATTAGGATCAAGAATAGTTAATCAAAATTTTTGAGGAAGATCATAAGGAGCTCAAGAAGTTGAAGGAAACTTTGAGGAAGATCATGATGAAGGAAAAGAAGGATGAATAATTTTTTTCCCTCTCAATTCCAATCTTTTGTTGTATTTCATTCCCTTATATCAATTTTTCCTATCTTTATGAAAAAAATTTATCCTTCAATTGTTTTGTTATATATAGTTATAATATTTCAAGTACTATTTTTTCTATTCCCATTATTCCTTTTTGAAAATCACAAAGGGGGAGAAAAGAATAATGAAAATAATACTGAGTTTAAAGAAGATAATTCCCAAAGAAAGGGGGAGTTTAAGGAAGGGTGTATACTTAAAGAAGAATTTATTATACAAGAAAAAGTAAATTCTCTAAGTTAAGAATACGATCCTTAGAGATTTCAAAACCAAAGGGGGAGTTAGTCATATTTATCTTTAATAAGTAAAGAGAGATAAGTTTTTCTTTTAAAAGTTCAAAAACTAAAAAACCTTATCCCTTATATTCATTTTCAAAGGTTGTTTATGATTTCCAAAAGGGTAGAGATTGTTGAGTCAATAAGGTTTCCTTATGACTTTTCCATTCCTCTATGTTTGGAAACTCACTTACACTTTATCTTAATAAAATTTACTTTCTCTAGAGAAAATTTCTATCCTTACCCTGGTTTTCATGGTCCTTACAAAATCAAGTTTATTTTATTACTAAGTCAAATATTTGGATCTTTATCTATAAAACTCAGAATCTTATAGTTCCTTGGATAAAGAATTATCAGAAATTCAGACTCCAAATTCCCTGAAATTCAGAATCTAAATTCTCTAAAATTCAATCTCTGAATTCTCTGAAATTCAGACTCTGAATTCTCTGAAATTTAAACACTGAATTCTCTAAAATTTAAACTCTGAATTCTTTGAAATTAAAACTCTAGATTCTATGAAATTCAGACTCTGAATTATCTAAAATTTCAAATTCAAATTCCTTATAATTTAAAATACTAATTGCAAAAAAAATAAGACTAATAATTCCTTAGAATTCAGACTCTGAATTCCTCAGAATTTAGACTTTGAATTCCTCATAATTTAAACTCTAAATTCCTCATAATTCAGAATATAAATTCTTTTTAAAATAGAATCTGAATATCCATGTTTTCTAGAATCTAATTATTTATATGTTTAGACTCTAAATTATATTTTTCCTTAGACTATGGATAATCATATTTGGTTGGGCTAATTCATTTCTCCTTACACATGCTTTTTTAAGTATGAAATAATTTCACACAATTTTTTTCTAACTAACCATTGGTTGAGTGAAACATATACAGGTCCCTCTGAAATTCAAGGAAAAATATTACCATTGAAGGAGGGAGCTGACCATTGTAGTTTTTCCTATAAATAGGAGCTCATTTTAACCATCTCATTATCTATGAATCATTCCAAGATATTAGAGATTACATGTTGTAAAGTGATTTCTAGAAAGATAAATACTCTCATGATTTGTGCGTTTCGTGAACATCTTGTTCATCTGTGAACATCTTGTTCATCTTTCTTTTGTGACTCCAATTGTCACTGAGTACAATCGAGGGCTTCCTAGGGTAGGAAGACAGAGGTGTCGACTACCTTAAAGTTTGAGGGCTTCTAGGGATAGGAAGATAGAGGTGATGACTACCTTAAAGTTCAAGGGATTCCTGGGATAGGAAGACAGAGGTGTCGACTACATTAAAATTTGAGGACTTCTGGGGATAGGAAAACAGAGTTGCCGACTACCTTACAGTTTGAGGACTTCCTGGGATAGGAAGACAGAGGTGCTGACTTCCTTAAATTTTGATGGCTTGTAGGGATATCAAGACAGACTATGAAATTCCTATCGAGGGATTACCCTAGTGTGGGTAAGACATAATTTCTTGAAAGTATAAATCAAGAGACTTTTATCCAAGGTTGTTGGATACCCTAATCTTTGGGTTAAAAGATTTATTACTTGTTAATTTTTCTTATTTGGAGTTTTATTTTTTTTGCAATTTTGTTAAAGAAATAAAGTATTGTTTTCATATACTTTCTTATACTTGTATACTCTAATAAATAATATTTTATATTCTTTAAGGTAGAATATTTCTTCCAGTAAACTTTTCTTAAGTTTCTTCTTTGGATCTATGTTTCTGAACCCAATGTAAGTTTATTTCATAGTTAAGAACTAAATAGGGTTTTTGAATTTAATTTTTTAAAATTTGTTAAACATAGTTTTCCTTATGGTTAAAAGAGAAAGTATTAAACCTACAATTCACCCCCCCCCCCCCTCTTGCAATTGAGAATCTATATACACTATTTAGATCCTAAAGATAGGCTACCTGGATAATAGAACCCATCATGTGAGTCCACCACAAGGTGTGTGATATTTATAGTGGACCAAAAATTGAGAGTCCATGAGATTATAAGACTTAAAGTGTGTATTCCTCTAGGATGCACAATTTTTAGTCATGTTTTCTACACCAGATACATTTTCTTCCACATGTCTCTCAAACTCTACCACTCTCACCAACATCAATGCCTAGAACTCCATTTGAGACTCAAACTGGTAAGGTGAACATCTTGACCATCATTTTTTGATCACTTTCACCCTAAAAAGGGTAATTTTGATGACCCTCATGAGGTCCATCATGCCTCACATCATTTTACAAGGGTGCTAATCCCTAGTAGAAAACTTTGATCTACTGTAGACTCACCCAAACTACAAGAATTGAAGCAAACATACTCTAATCAGTAATTTGCAGCATCTAGTGGATCAAAATTAGGAATCCTATCACTTGTGCATGATCCTCGATTCCTCTCACTGCTAAAATGGGGCTCTAATACACATATCCATCACCCAAAATTCATTACAGCATCATGATCCTTTCACAAAATTAAAACTAATTTCCTTTAAACCCCCATAAAAATTTCATAGGTTTAATCATGCTTGAAATGGTTTAAAAATGTTGAATCACTAGTCCTTTTAGGCCAATGATGAATAACATGGTGATTGAAGTTAGAAGAGGAACACAAAAAAGTGAGAAATATTTTTTACTGATATGATCCAAACTAATGATAAAAAATTTGGAAATAAAAGTGTTGATAATAACAATTCCTTAAAAATAGTTAATCAAAATTTAAAATCTGATTAAATATTTTGATCATGAAAAGAAGATAAATCTAGATTTAATAAGATATAATATCAATGATAAAAAATTAAAACAATGGGTGTAAATAAAAAAAGACTTTACTTGATAATGGATTGATCATTGATGAAGAACATGTTCACTAGTGTTGTTTTTAAAGATTTTATTATATTCATCATTTGAACTAAAAATACCATTGATTTATTCTTCATTGATCCACGATCTTATTTCATCATCTCCCATAGTAAATCTCCACCACCCCTCCTCTAATATCCTAGGGTTATGTGGTTAAACCCTCGATACTCTTCATAAACACATATCTATAGAGGAAGGGATATTTTTAAGTGTTTAATAAATTTAATACGTTTAATTTATTTATACACCCTCTAATGAATGTCTTCCATGATTCATCATATGAGGAACAACCTTATGTCACGACTAGGGTAAATCCTATGTCTTGAAAACAAATGTGTTCTCGTATTTTACATATGAGGTTCTATTCAATTGGAAAAACATTTATTTCTAAAAATATGTACATACATACTTTAATATATTTAATATATTAAATTTTTGGTCCTGTTGCACACAAAACACCATGAAAACTCTGAGAAAAAAATCCAAAGTTAATTAAATATATATTAAAGTGATAAAAACATTGAAACCAAAGTTTTTAAATTATCCCCTCCTTCAATTATTTTTTCCCTGAAAATAAAAATCTATACAAAAAGTTAAGGGGGGTAATGATCCCTTATCTAGCCCTCACACTCCTAGGAGCTCTCTTTCACACTCTTATACTTATAAATCATTCGACCAAAAGTATTGGTATGTTTATGAAGGATATTCTCTTAATTATCTGTGATTTATAATGGGTACTCCTAGAAGGTGACTCAATACTCAATGTCCATCTAAACCTAGTCAATAACATTTTCCAGGTCATTCATGTATATACATAGTTGTAACACATGTAAGATTCCATGAACTCATTGTAACTATGGGGATAAGTACAAGTAGTATGAAACCTCACCAACCCTATGAAAAATCTCATATGGCTTGATAAACCATGGAAAAAATCATACCACCCCAACTAAAACTCTAAAATCAACATCATGGTGTGAATATCTTGAATACATAGTCTCCATAATCCAACTCCAATGGTATAAGATGTTGATCTATGAATGATTTCTATCGAAACTAATCTTTCCAAGAATTTTCATAGATAACTTTAACCCTACTCTGATGTTACCTATACTACTTTTATCCCAATAAGAGATATCTCTCCAACATTGTTCTAGAATAAGGGTAGCCTATAGGGTCTCCCATAACATTCCTTGAATGGTTTCATTCTAGTAGTGGATTGATAACTACTATTATAGGAAATCTCTACTAATGTAAAGTGATCCTTCCAAATCCAATTTAAAAATGATGTGCAATCTCTCATCCAACCTTTGAAAACTAAATTTTTTCACTTTGACTATTCATCCCTTGGGAGTGGAATGCCATGCTAATCCAAGAATGGGTCCCATAAGCCTCTTGAAAACCTCTCCACAACTATTATGTATATAGATAATCATGGTCATAATTGATCATATGTGTCACCCCATGAAGTAGGATGATATCTTGAACATATAAACACTCTAAACATTGAAGTAATATCTACCCTTGAATGTAATGGAAGTGTGCCAACACAGTATGTTTCAAAACAATCATATAGATAGAATTATGGACTCTCACCATACATGGAATCCCCATCATAATATCAATTGATATTCCATCCAACAACCATTATGAATCTCAAGAGGTTAAGTTAGATCTACTGGAACCTTGTTTTCATCCTCTACCTGCAAACATGTGAGCTATTGAGAAATAAACTCGGTAGAACCCTACCTCATTATAGCATATGAAGACTTCCACTGAAGGTCATGGTATATCTCTTCCACTACCATATGCACCTACAAGGGGGGGGGGAAGGAAAACTCCCCCAACACCTTAACACACAATATGACTAGAACCACCATCTATCCCTAAAAAATGATAATGTACTCCCCACCTTTAAGAAGTGCCTATGGTGAATCCCCTAAGGATATCTGGTCATGTATAAATTCATAGTCAATGTATCATAATTTATCCTCTCTTACACTCCAAAGAAATGGTGGAATTACCAACATCAAATGATATTAGGTTTCACTCTTATCCTCTACTAGGGTTAGTTGTAATGAGTCCATCTACTCAGACCCCTCCTCCACAAAAATAGGTTAGGATTTTTTTTCTATGGTAATATAATAACACATTGACCTTCCCTGATGTGTAAACTCTCTTGAATTCAAAGTCTCTTAAGATCCCCAACCAACACCTCTATCTCAGGTTGAGTTATCCTTGTGTAAATATGTACATGAAACTCTTATGAAATGAGAAAAATAATTAATCGCACACCTAGAAGATAATAACTCCATTTCTTTCGGACAAAAATGATCACTACTAAAACCCAATCATGGGTTTCATAGCTCTAATCATGGGGTCTCAACTACCTCATCCCATAAGAAAAAACTTCCTTCCTCTACATTAACATGGGTCTGATCCCATCTTTAGATGCATGGAAAACCACCACACACTTAACTCCCTATATACATAGTCTAATCATAAGGGAACTTATCTTACTATAAATTAGTTACTATACAGTTTTATCACTACTCAAACTAATAAAATAGAGTCCCTTTACATGTCAATATAGTCTAAGGGGATTTTATTTGAAAGTTTTTTCCTAAACCTCCAATAGTTCCCAGAAAACTCGTGAAAACTCCACACCTCTACTACACTCTTGGGTGGATCACAATCAACCACTACATGGACTTTTTTTGGGTCCAAGGATACACCATTATTAGAGATGACACACCCTATAATATAAGACTTTTAATTCTAAAATTTAAAACTTTTAGATCTTACCATATAGTTGATGTTTCTAGAGTAATTCTAGGACCATCCAAAAATGCTCTGTATTCTACTCCTCATATGTAGAGTAATGAAAATTCATCACTAAAGAAAGATATGAATTTTTCCAAGTTTTACTGAAGGATTCAATTCATAAGTGTTATGAACATAGTGTGTGAATTATTCACATCTAAATGAGTCACTAAGAAATCAAAATTCTCATAGCGACATCAAAATTTCATCTTAGGAATATCATCATAAACCCTGACCAGATGGAAGCCAGACCTTAGATCAATCTTTGAAGACTAAATCGCATCTTTCAACTGGTTAAAGTGGTCATCAATATTTGTAAATGGTTACCTATTATTTATTATAACCTAGTTTAGGTGATGTTAAACTACACAAATCCTCAATCCCTAGTTCTTCTTTTTTCATGAACAACACTGGAGTCACCAATGGGGGACAGAATAGATCAGATGAAGCACTTCTCCTATCATCTACTACTCCAAGGGTCATATTATCCTACTAAATATTAGTCGTTTGTATCCTCATGCATTCAATACTAACCTTCAATAGTTGAGATTCCCACTTTCCAATGAAGGAATAAACTATCCCGTCAAAACGACCTTGAGTATACAATTAAAAGGTACTTATCTACCACATGTCGACACTATCCACTTTGGGAATCTATGACTCACCTACATGGATTTAAATTTCATAACAAGAGAATGGATCTTGGAGGGGGAATCATCCTTCTTACCTATATGCTTGAATCCACCCCACACCTTAGCAACATAGGGATTCAATTATTCCATGTGTTTCCTAGAATAAGTCTAGATGTTAGGATCACAATATTACCTATTTGGGACTCACACAAGGCAACAAAACAAATCCATAAACTCTAGATAAACCTTGATTACCATAAATGGAAACTATAAAGTACTTCTCTCTATAGATATACTGATATTTATCCAAAGATAGATTCATCTCAGTGCAGATCTGGATAACCATACTCCACTAGTGCCCTACTACTCTAGGATAAATCTTGTTGGGAGTATAATAGTCTAATAGTTTAGGGTATGAACAACCAAAAACTCATACCACTACCTCGATCCAATCCTCCACTTACTAAGGGTCTGGATCTCTATGAAACTTGGGAGATATTTATCCCTATAACTTGTGCAATGTCATAAACCTTCATTTAGAATCATCTTGACTTTAGGGAGCTATTGGATTCTCAACATGAAGATGATTATCTTCCTATACCACTAGAGGTTGGTCCATGTGATTCTCATTATGATAAATCACTACTCTATGATCACCTAGAGTAAATATACCAATAATCGGTCCTTTCATTGAGTCCTCATACCTCAACTAGTCATTTTCATGAAACTATCTCAGAATTGTAACTAGTTTTAATCGAGGAATAATCTGTGAAATTATCAATACATTCCAATATAAAAGAGAATATCGTGGGATCTGACTCAAGAATTACATGGAATTCAAAAGATTAAGCCTTATATTATACATATAACAGGGTTCCCCAACAATTGATACCTCACCATACTAAGTCAACATCTAGGTAGTCATAGACTTAGTTTATGGATACATCGGTTTCCACACCATCACTAGGTTCCCTGGTAGGAGGGCTGAACTCTAGACATTCAATAATGATTTCCCCAAGTTCCCAAAACCAATACTCACAACCTGTCTAACTCCCAACACAAACCCTCTAACATAACCTAGATTTGAAACCACTCTATCATGACATGATCCACTAGGATCCCACCTGAGATGTAATTAATTTGAAAGAGATACCCCAATCCTACTTCTAATAGGACAAGGGATGAGGGAAATAATTGAGTTGGCATAACAAGGAAATTGGAGGCATTAGCCTAATTATTTGTACACACACACCCAACTCCATGCAATAGTTCAGACATATAACAAAATAAAATCCTTTATGGAGTAAAAATGCACGTAACAACCTCTAGGATACATATGAGAGTGAATTAAGGTAATAAAAAATATAAGGGGAAAATACATTCCCAACAAGAAACATATGGGAAAACCCAAACTAAAAACATCTAAATATGGGGAAATATGGGAGGGAATGTCTTGATTTCCTATAGTTTGACCATAAAACTTGGTTATTGTAATTATGTACTATTAATATACACTAAAACAAGGTCCACCATATTCAATTATAATATGTTTTCCATATTCATAAGATACGACATGTGCTTCACAAATCACATGTAGGGGGAGTATGTATATACCTATTAAGATTCCTCAAAAACCATGTGGGAAGAAATGGAATAAAAAATTGATCTCATCCCATAACTAATGAGGGAAAAAACCCAACCAGTAGATATTCTTATAAAATAACCCAAATAAATATAGAAAGGGGATATCCATATTCACAACCAACTGATAATGATGAATTAGCCTACATATCCCAAATGTCCCATCTCTAATTCCAAGAACCATGTACAACATAACAATAACCAAGGTAGAGGGACCACATATCACTACTTTATTCTATAGTTGATGGACTAATTTATCCAGTGGGGGACCTTCTCCAAACTAGAGCTCAAAGATAGTATAGTACAACTATATAAATAGAGGAGTATAGTATAGTACAACTATAATAATATGGGTGACCCGCACCCTAGTATGATAGGGAAGTACCAACCATGGAAAATATCTGATGATCAAACTTGATCACATCTATCAGCTAAGCATCCTTGGAAGAATAATCCCACTCATAACACCACACTTCATATCTTTGATTCCAAAATGAAGTCCATTATCACGTCCTACGTGGAAAATTAATTAAGATAGTATACTCTTGGTCCCAGATCCAAGTCTTAAAGAAGCAGATATGTTTGGATGAATGTTTTTATGGTAGTTAACAGTGTGTTAAAATGGGGATACATGGAATGTCTTATAAACTTGAACCCTTTTCATTTATCATCACTACACTCGAAATGTAAAATACTAAGTACACTTATTTTGATCCAAGTTACATAGTTCATGGGACCACTTAATGTCCAACTCGTGTTCCTCACTTGACACAGGATATTCTAGAATGAGTATGGACACACATACTGTACTCTAGTGTACATGGTGTGTGGGTCCACTCAAGACCCAATCCTTCTTCATTTTTGAACATTTATTTTATTTTTGAGTATGGTTACATGGAATTTAATCTAAGATACACAACATGTAGGTTAGGTGGGTTGCCTTATCATGTGTCTTCCATACATAGTTGGGTCACCTAGCTATGGAAACATGGTGTTTAGGTCCTGCACACATTCTGTGATATTTATAGTGGAAAAAACCCCTAGTGTTTATGATTTATGAGATACATGGCATATGTTCCCCTATGATACATGGATTTTAGTCATGATTCCCACACCATACATGGTTTCTTCCTCACATCCCATTTTCTTCACCATTATCGACGCCATCTGTGCCTAAAACTCCATCTAAGTCATGATAAGGTATGTGGAACATCTTTGTTGTCTTTTTTTATCACCATCAACCAGAAAATTATACCTCTAGAGACCCACATGAGGTCTTTAACGCATCTCAAAGCAAAGAAGGGGTCCCAATAACTGGTAGAATACTACGATTTTCGGTATACTTTTTAATACCAACATAAATGAAGGAAACTAACTCTCATCATTTATTTCATGGAATATTTTGAATCGAAATCAGGATTCCCAATTCCCTTTCATGATTTACCACACCTCTAAAAGATTAAATTGTATTCTGATACCTATATTCATCACCCTAAATTGATTGTTACATCACTATCCTTCGACATGCATCATTATTTTTTCATTTACACCACCACCATGAATCTAGAGTTTTGATCATTCTCAAACTTTTCGATAAATGTGGAATCACTGACCCCCATGGGAAAATGATGAATAAAGTGAAGATAGGGAGTTTTAGAGTCACAAAAAAAGTGAGAAATAGTTTTCACCAATGTGATCCCAACCAATGGTCATAAATGCCAAATTAAAAGTGTAAATAATCCCAGTGCATCAACAATAGATAATATAAATTTAAAATATGATGAAATGTTCATATAGTTCAATGAAATTAAATCTAGAATTAAGTAGATATATGATCATTTCTCAAAAATCAAAACAAAGGGTGAAAATAAAAAAATAACAAGCCCTACCTCAAGAAACGATCAATCGCTGGTGAAGAACACATTTTATAGCAATGTAATTGGAGAATTTTCTACATTCATCGTTTTCCCTGTGAATTTCCTTGATTTTTTCATCATCGATCCATAATCTGAGTTCTTCAATTCCAACAGTGGATATCCTCCACCTCTCCTCTAATATACCAAGGTTATGTAGCCAAACCATGGATACTTTTCATAATCTCATATTTATATAGGATGGGATAGGTTTAGGTATTTAACAAATTATATAATTTAATTTATTCATACACCTTCTAATGATAACCATCCAAAAGAAGTACAAAATTGACCAACCATTTGTCATAACTTTGGTAAACCCCACATCCTGGAAATAAAAATGATATCTGATTTTTTATATGAGATTTCTTTCAATGGGAAAATAATTTATTCTAAAAAATATTTGTGTTAACGACTTAATATATTTAATATTATTAATATATTAATTATGGTGTCCAACGACACTAAAATAACGACACCAACATCGAGGAAATTTAGTGATACTTAAAGAAATATTAAAAAGATCAAACCATAGAAACAAAAGTTTTTATAGATGTCTTCATCCCATACCCCATCTTGATGGGTTTATTCTATTAAGTTTTACATAATAAAGATCTATTAGATATATATATATATATATACTAACAAGAGCAATACTTCCTTAAAATATACCACTTGTAGATCTTTCAAAATGATTATCATATAATCCAAGTTATTAATGATATGGTTCCTCCTCTCAAAAAAATGTTTTATTAAGGATTACTTACCATTGAAACATCATTCATTATCCATCAATTTTTTAGACATTTTACACTTAATATTTGGTGAATTTTGTTCCATTATTAGCTTGAGTTTTTTTAATTTTTTCTCTAAGAATATTCTACACCAATATCCAATAACATGTAATAACCTTGGACACATTAAATTTGTGAGAGATCATAATCATATATTCCATCCTACTATAATATTAAATGAATATAACATAGAATCTCTTTCCATCCATAGTTTTTTGTGATATTTTACCAAAAATATCAATATTCACTAACCCTAGAAATCATAATAATTTCATTTAGTTTGTCTTGTAAGTCCTCTGAATGATTTTTACTTTTTGAAAAATTAGCACACATGTGAATAAGATCTAATGAGAATTTAAGGATGTCATAGAGTAGTTTATTTTTAACCAAATTTTCCAAGTAAATTTTATTCAAGTGACCAAGTATTTTCATCCATAACTTCTTATATTATTCCTTATTATAAAACACATAAGTTCTTCTCCACCAATGAGGTAAAGTTTACCCTTTCTATGCTTTCCTTTCATAACAATTGAAACTTGTATTAAATTGATAATTCAAGCCTTCTTATTATAATTAACAACATTTCATGAGTCACATAACTGACATACACTTTGAAAAATGGGACCAAGGCCTTCAACCACAAATACACCTTTGCGACTTAATTATTTGCCACCAATTTTGGATTTTGTGGAGCTAATGGTCTTCAATACATAATTATTTCCAAAGATAAAATCACCTTATATTTCATATATGATCCCCATGACATGATTTATTATTTCATGTAAAATTTTAAGTGTATCCACTATCAAGGATTCACACTCCATCCTACTTTATTACTTTTAAAATTATATCTGCAATATTGAAATTCATTGATTATTCCTTTTTGATACATGTTCTGTGCTTATCTTCCTTTAGTGGGGAATGATATTGTTCAACATCTTTCTATATTGGATCATACTCATATTTTAGTACTGTAAATTGATTATTATTTTTCTCACATGGTTATTCCACAAGATTCTATTATCTTATTTCATATACTTTATTTGGTACATCTCTTTACACCCATAATTAGAAACTCATATCCTTGTATCTATATCATTCACTCTAACAAATGTTCATTAAAAAACTAAATGTAGTAATTTTCTCATATATTTTTTTTCTCTTCAGAATTAAAGTATTTTTTTATATAGAATATCCATATTGTGTATGCCCCATATTTCAAAAATAATTAAAACAGATTCATGATGTATTATTTCGTGTATTATCTACTACACATTTATCATTTTACATATATTGTGAGCCATTAAAATGAAACTTCTTCTATGGTGTTGCTGTGTATGATTTTACATCAATAACCATGTATTTTTTCTTGAGAAAAAACCCCTCAATGGATTTTCCATTATTTTTGAAATGATATACTTACGGTAAATTATATAACTTTTTATTGAACTATCATGTTCCTCATTAGTTTCTTTAGTTTTCCATATACTATTAGTTCCCAATTCCATGTTAGGGATTAAAATTTTATCTTGATCATCACGATTTAATTCACATCTTCATGACTTTATATCTTATATCCTCAATCATTTTGACACGGTCTTTTATAGAATTGGTAAAGTTATCAATAATCTAGTATTTATCTTTTATTTTAATCTTAGGCTCAATTTCCTTCTCTAAGATTCCAATATAACCACATTTAAGTCATTTAATTTTATCCATAAACTTATATTTTCCCTTTTTTCAACTGTATATATAGATTGGAGTCACAAAAATAGAAAATAAAAGGATCATAAAAAGGTGATCTATTGATGTATGTGAATAACTAAGTAATATAATTATTTCATAGAATTCGGAATTGTTTCATTAACACTCCAGGTGTATAGCCTTCAAAAAAATAGAGAACTCACTTATCTCAATAACTTAGAGATCTCACTTCACCTCCAAGGAAACTTATCATGATATAAATCAATATAGAATGTTTTTACACCGAAAATGGTGCATCAATACACTCCAACATTAATAATGTGATTAGATCCATGAATATCAAGAAGGTTAGACTTTGGGATCTTCCATATTTTCTTTTCTAAACTTCCAATACAGGTTTAGAATTACTAAATATCTTTAAAGAACTAACCTGTAATTCCTCTACTTTCTTCCCTCAATAATAAAGATGTATCTCTATATGTTTTTTAAATTACATATTTTACATATATCGTCAGTTTCAATTCTATTTTTTTGTTATTCTACTCTTTATTTTTATATTCGCATAACCATTTAAATACTATTTTCATGATATTAAGCATCATGATTTACACCATATTAACTTATCAACCAAATAACAATAATATTTTACACATTATATATATATCATTAAATTAGAAATAACTCTCCATAATTTTTAACTATTTCTTCCTTGCAATATTGCTTAATTATCTTGATTTTTTAATTATGGAAGGATATTATTATTGACTAGATTCATTATCAATCATATATTATGATTTATAATTTAAATCTTAATATATTTCTTTCTAATGAGGTGACCATTACATAATACCCATTTTTAGAGTAATAACACTTAAATATCAACCTTTTCCATAAAATTGGCCCTTACATATTAGAAAATGTTTATTTATGTATTTGTGACTTTGTTAACTTTTATAATGTCTACTTTGAGTAGCCCTTGAATATGAGTATAGTTTATTATATGTATATAAGTTTACCATTTTCCAAATTCTACTTAGTACTATTTACATATATGTATTTTCTTGATTACATTTAAATTTTTCTATTAAATTTTCCAAAGTAAGGCATGGATGAATCATACATATTGTAATGGTTTCCATAATAAATTTCATTTTTCTATTTTATAGAGTATGGACTAGATGATTTTTATATGTATGTTTGGTTATCATCATATATTTCCCTTGATATTTTCTAGAGTGATTCATGGATGACTCATAAGTATTGGTATGGTTACCTTCATGTATTTTCTTTTTTATTCTCCCAGTAAATTTATTTATTTCATGAAAAAACTTTTTCAACGGGAATGAAAAGATCAACTTCAAAATAACATGCAGCCTAAATCACATGGGGTCCCCTTGAAGGGATGAACTACTCCATTAGATTATTTAACATGGAATTACCTAGTATTTCATGGTTTTATTATTTTCATACAAATAGAACTATTTCAACTACTTCCAAAACTATTTCAAGATTATTCATGGATTTTTAAGATACATTGAAGTACCTTAAATATACTTGTCAATAAAAAAACCCAAAAAACTATAAGGGGATTTTTTTTTAATGAATTCAATGGATCAATAGAGTTATATTATTTAATGTTAAAGGGGTTGTATATATTTTGGGTTCTAGATAGTTCAACATTGTGGGAAGGAAATAATTGTTAGGGACACTATGGGTAAGGGATATTTAGGGAAACAATGTTATGTATTTTTCCAATGTGGAGGTCGTAGATGAATAGAGGTTACCAAGGGTAACACATTAAGGTTATAGTGTTGTAGTGTAATTTTAGTGATTTATTTGATAAGTTCTTTGTGAAGTAAATTGTTTTAAAATTTTACTTTACTCTCAATGAATATAATGATAACATATATGAATTTTTTAAATATGGGTAATAGAATATACATATTTTAAACACTGATTGCTATTAAATGTTTTTAATAAAATTAATTTAAAGAAAATTCTATAAAATGATTATACAAGATTAAAAATATAGTTTATAAAGTATTGTAGATTTATTTATATTTTTATAAATTAATACAAAAACTGAACCCTATTTTGTTGAAATAGATCTAAAATTGTATAATAATTTATTTTTTATTTTATAGTGAAAAATCATTAATTACATAAGAGAGAGGTTAAATATAAGTTTTTAAAAATTATATATGTGCCTAATGATGATCATTTTCATGATATTGTAATCAAATAATTGTTAACGGAATCATATGAGAGGAACATGTTGAACCTTCATGTTTAATTCCATTGTCCAACTTAAATTTTTTGATGTGCATTCCCCTTACCATTACATTTCATGCTTATTTTTTAATATTATTAATTTTGAATATTTTTTCATATGGGAAGTATTTTTCATAGTGTAATTATATTTTTAATGTGAAAATTTGAATTTTTATCCTTATGATTTTCTTTCATACATCAAACACTAGTCATGAATACTTATACATGTCTAAATAATATTATTATTCAGATAATGATTCAATTTATATTTATTTTTATAGGGCAGAGTGGTCATATGACATCTGGGGATTCATTTTTCAACCTGGATGGGGAACGATAGACTATTGAGATGATATTAATATCTTTACATTTAAGTGAAGAATTATAACAATTACAAAGGTGGGAATTTTTGTATCTTGTCGATTGGTTGGACTTTAATTTATTAGTTTTATATTTTATAGAATATGTTGGATAAATCTAGTAAATATTTGAAAACAATTTGTGTGGTCAAAATTAAATGAGGATTTTATGTTGGTATATCCCGAGGATCATTATAAGTTTTTCATAGTATATATTATGGGGTTTGTGAAGAAAATATATTAAACACTCATATCACACATCATAACAAAAACAATATCATAGAAACTGATATATACAAAATGTCAGGACATGATGGAAATTGAGGCAATGGAAAGTATCATGTAGAATAATATTCAATAATTATTGGACACATTTGAGTCATTCCTAGTTATATGAAATTTCATGGAATGAGATATAACTCATTTATTTAAAAAGTTATATTGACTATAAAGATATGATATTACAATACATAAGTGATTTGGTCCTTTTTTTAAGTCTAAAGATGTAAATGGGTTTAATATATCATTGATTTTGATAGTTCGTGAAACATAGTGTGATAGGAGTAGAATATGAAATTCTATGGAAATGTGGTTCATGTTGAAGGTAAGGAGACACCATTGATTGAATCATGCTTATATAAAAGGACAAGTCAATATAATAGGTATTGATAAATGTTAATTGTAAAGAAAAAGGAGTATTTTTAATTTAACACAACTATTTTTTAGGTTCATATGAACTGTAGGAGTTCATATGGCCATATCATATAGTGTAAAAAAATTTATAGAATGAAACAAGGGGATATCATCAAGCAGGAAGGGTGGAAATGGGTTTTTACATGTGGTAAAAAAGGATATCATAGGGTTGAGTGGAGTATAGTAGGTGTGAATGTGTCATATCAAAAATAAGGATATTGGATTTTTATCATAACTTTTAACTAAAAAAAAGTAACATTGGGAAAAATAAATTGATGAATGAAATAATGGACATTCAATAAAAGGTATTGAGGTGCATGAGATTTTAAATTAATTATGATGTTTTTTCCAAAATATATAAATATATTATTACATACAAAATCATACCAAAAACTACATTCATATTTAGGTAATAGTGTTTCTCACATAATACTAGGTGTATTAATGGGGTTCACTAATTAATATATGGAGGAGTCAGAGGAGTGTTGTGTTTTCAAAAATATGGTAATATTATATTTTTTGTAAAACTTCACCTACCACTACCTACCAATTTTGTAAAAGGTATTATTTATTTGATATAGAGTGTAATAATGGGATTTACTAATCAAAATGTTTAGAAATACAATTAAATGCATTAATTTAGTAATTAAATAAAAAATGGTGAATGATTAAGAAAATTCATAAAAATATATAGTGAAGTGACCAGATAAGTAAGGTACTTGGAAAAAGAGAAGAAAATGAACATTGAGGAATTTTGAACATTAAAACAAATATATATATATATAGTTATTTTTATAATATTACTATATAGTTATGATATTTTTATGTGAAAAATGATACATCCATATTGTATTATATTTTTATCTAATGTTTTTTGAAGAGAGCCTCATCCCAATAGTATTTTCAAATACTATATTAGATAATGATATGAGTGTAGAATAGTAAGTTGCACATCCCTAGGATTAATTTTTTCGTTAATATTAAATAAACTAAATGATTAAGTATATTTTTTTATATAATTCACTCTTTAATTAGTATAAAAATACTTGTGATAATATTCTTTACTCACTATGAGATAAGATCCAATAGAGTAAAGAAACCAGATGTTTAAAAAAATCTTATAGTTCTGATTCAGTCTCATCGAGACTATGATAGTGTTAGGACCATAGTTTTACAATCAACACACTAACATGATGTAAAAGACTAAAATTTTACAATTTGTACATCATGAAATTTCAATGTAATTTTGTTGATTTTTACCCATGGGGTAGAATATTAATTTTAACTTGTAAATGAATCCCTGAAAAAATGCCTAATGGTTTAATTTTGGTCAAAATATGGTGTCTATATTCATATGGATGTTTCATATAAATCAAAGGGTTTATAAGATTCAGTGCCTTTAATATTTATTTACATATTATTATGTTTTATGTTTTTTAGTTTTTTAGAGAAAAACAGGTGATATATTTTAAACTGCATCTTATCTTGAAAAATAAAAAAAAATATTTTTCAAGAAATAATGTTTCATTTAACCATAATATAATTTCATTACAGGATTTGATCCTAACCTAGGGTGTCCATATGGGCCCATTTTTATATTTAAATAATGAATTTACCCTCTAACATCCCTATTTAAACTCTTTAGAAGGAAACAAAATTTGGATAATCCTCTCAATGATACAAAGAGAATATAATATAATGTAGTATAAATTTTTACTCATGAATATACATGTCTATAAACCCCATCAGATATCCTTGAGAAGGTGAGAGAAGTTGTCTTAAACCCCATCAGATCTACACCATGGAATCTTCCTATATTTTTTCACTGTAATACTGCCTTTCGTCTCGACTGACACCTCAGGCCCCGCTAATTCCTGCCACCACTTGCCACTACACCGCCAAGCTGACCTCTATCTTAAAGCCATGTCGTAACGCCTAGCAGCTCGCCTTACTGATCCCCCATTGCCACTATCAGAGCCTCGTTGTCACCCAACAATTAGTAATTAGTGCCCCACTAAAGCTCATCGTTTCTCGCCTCTGCACCACCACCTAGCTGTCACACCCCTAGATGCTTTCTTACCACCCATCCAAACCTCCACCGTGGCTCTTTGTCATCATGCCACCCGCTGGTCATATCTGCACCATGGGATCTTCCTATATTTTTTTTATTCTGTTGCGCCTATCGCCCTGATCAGCACGTCGTGTCCCGCTGATGCCCGTTACCGCTTTCCACTACACCGCCCTTCTAACCTCCATCACAGTGCCCTACCTCAATGCCAGACTGCTTGACCTATCGCTTCTTACCTCTGAACTTCCAAGCCAATCCCCCAATGCCATGTTTTTTTTAATAGGTTTTTTTTTTAAAAATATTTTGAAAAAACGTATAGGTCAAAAAAATATGCACTAAAGGATTTAGCGGCGCTGCTTCCCTTCGGGTTAAGTTTAAAGGTGGTAACCCCATTACAGCCTTTCTTCTAAAACCAAAAAAAATACTATTTTTTGTATTTTAAAATTTTTTGTTTTTGTTTTTGTTTTTTTGATTATATATATATATATATATATAAAGAAAACAAAAACTTTCAACAGAATTTATCTGCAATTTAATATCCAGCAGTACTTCCATTACACCAGTCTAGATACTAACAGGAGATCTCACCTAGGGCTCCCTTTTATAAGGGGTCTTACCTTGGAAATCATTCTTCATTTCCGATATGGGATTTTGGTTCTCCCTTTCCTGCGCAGAACATTCTACATTTTCGATGTGGGATTCTTTTTCAAGTAAATGGTTTAAAAAGTCTATAAAATATAAAATATAAGACCAATATAAATGAAACTTGAAACATGGATTAAACATATAAGAAATAGTTGAAAATAAAAAGAATTTTATAAAAAAAATTGATGGAAAATAATTTATAAGGTTTCAAAGACAGCTACTCGAAACTTAAAAATGTTTCAAGTATGTGATTTTGAAAACCTATAAAATATAAACTATAAGACCAACATAAATAAAACATAAAACATAGATAAAAAATATATAAAATGGTTGAAAATAAAAAAAAATCATAAAAATATTTTATGGAAAATAATTTATAAGGTTTCATAAATACCTACTTGAAACTTAAAAATGTTTCAAGTACGTGACTTTGAAAACCTAAAAAATATAAACTATAAGACCAATATAAATGAAACATAAAACATTCATTAAAAATATAAGAAATAGTTTCAAAATAAAAATAATTTCGTAAAAAATGTTTATTGAAAATAATTTATAAGTTTTCAAAGACCCCTACTTGAAACTTAAAAATGTTTCAAGTACGTAACTTTGAAAGCCTATAAAATATAAAATATAAGACCAATATAAATGAAAATTAAAACATGTATTAAACATATAAAAATATTTAAAAAATAATAATTTCATAAAAATGTTGATGAAAAATAATTTATAAGCTTTCAGAACCCCCTACTTGAAACATAAAAATGATTAAAGTATATGGTAGTAAAAGACTATAAAATATAAACTATAAGACCAATATAATTGAAAGTTAAAACAAGGATTAAACATATAATAATTTATTTAATTATATAATTAGTATTATGAATAATTAATCATATAATAATTAATTAGTTAATTAGTAATTATTAATAATTAATTCGTTAATAATTAATTAGTTAATTAGTAATATAACTATAAAGTTTATAATTGTTAATTAGTTAATTAATAATATAATTATAAATTATATTTATTCATTATAATTATTAATTAGTAATTATTAAAAATTATTAAATAATAGTTAATTAGTTAATTAGTAATATAATTATAAATTATATAATAGTAAATTAGTTAATTAGTAATACAAATATAAATTATAATTATTCACTATAATTATTAATTAATAATTATTAAAAATAATTATATAATAATTAATTAATTAATTAGTAATATAATTATTCATTATAATTATTCATTATAATTATTAATTATTAATTATCAATTACTAATTACTAATTATCAATTATTAATCAGTAATATAATTATTAAATATAAAATTATTAATTATATAATAATTAGTTAGTTAATTAGTAATTATTTATAATTAATTAGTTAATAATTAATTAGTTAATTTTTAATATAATTATTAATTATTAATATAGTTATTAATTATATAATAACTAATTAGTTAATTAGAAATATCATTATTAATTATAATGAATAATTATATTGAAAATTAACAAATTAATTATCACATAATAAATAATTAATAATTCAAATAAATAATTATATTACTAATTAACTAATTAATTGTTATAATTAAAAATTATATTACTAATTAACTAATTAATTATTATATAATTAATAATTATATTACTAATTAACTAATTAATTATTATATAATTAATTATTAATAATTACTAATGAATGATTGTAATTAATAATTATATTACTAATTAACTATTTTTTAATTCGTAATTATATTACTAAGTATCTAATTAATTATTATATAATAAATAATTATATTACTAATTTACCAATTAATTATTATATAAATAATAATTATGTTACTAATTCATTATTATATAATTAATAATGACATTACTAATTAACAAATTAATTATATAATTAATAATTTATAATTTATAATTTATATTTATATTCTTGATTAACTAATTAATTATTAAATAATTAATAATTAATAATTAATAATTATATTACAAAATAATTATTATATAATTAATAATGATATTACTAATTAACTAATTAATTATATAAAAAATAATTAATAATTATATTACAGATTAACTAATTAATTATTATATAATTAGTAATAGTATAATTAATAATTATATTAATAATTAACTAATTAATTATTAACTATTTATTATTTTTTTAATCCATTTTTTAAGTTTCATTTATATTTTACTTATAGTTTAAATTTTATAGTCTTTCAAAGCTACATACTTGAAACATTTTTAAGTTTAAAGTAGGTGGATTTAAAAGCTTATAAATTATTTTTTATCAATAATTTTTAAGAAATTATTTTTATTTTCAATTATTTATTTTATGTTTAATCTATTTTTTAAGTTTCATTTATATTGGTCTTATAGTTTATATTTTATTGGCTTTCAAAGTCACAAACTTGAAACATTTTTAAGCTTTAAGTAGGTGTCTTTGAAAGCTTATAAATTATTTTTCATCAACATTTCTTAAAAAATTATTTTTATTTTAAACTATTTGTTATATGTTTAATCCATGTTTTAAGTTTCATTTATGTTGTTTTTATAGTTTATATTTTATAGCCTTTCAAAGTCACGTACTTGAAACATTTTTAAGTTTCAAGTAGGTGTCTTTGAAACCTTATAAATTATTTTCCATCAACATTTTTTACAAAATTATTTTTATTTTCAACTGTTTTTTTATGTATAATCCATGTTTTAAGTTTCATTTATGTCATTCTTATATTTTATATTTTATAGGATTTCAAATTCATATACTTGAAACATTTCTAAGTTTCAAGTAGGTGCCTTTGAAACTTTATAAATTATTTTCCATCAACATTTTTTATGAAATTCCTTTTATTTTTAACTATTTTTTATATGTTTAATCCATGTTTTAAGTTTCATTTATATTGGTCTTATTATTTATGTTTTATAGTCTTTCAAACCCACGTACTTCAAATAGAATCCCACATAGGAAATGCAGAATGATCTGCGCAGCAAAGGGAGAACCAGAATCCCAAATCGGAAATGCAAAATGATTTCCAGGGTAAGCACTCTTATAAAAGGGAGCCCTGGGTGAGAGCTTCTATCAGAATCCAGACTGCTGTAATGGCAGTACTGCTAGATATTAAACAGCAGATAAATTCTGCGGAAAATTTTTATTTTCCTTATATATATATATATATATATATAAACAAAAATAAATAAATAAAAAAATTTCAAATACAAAACATAGTAAAAAATATTGTTTTAAAACAAAGGCCGCAGCACCGCTGCCACCTTTAGAGCATACTTTTTTTAAAAAAATTAACCAATATGTTTTTTTTAATAGTTTTTAAAAACCATATTTAAAAAAAAAAAATCCCCATCGCCACCATCATAGACCCACTGTCTGCCCACAACTGGTACTTCGCACCCTGTCGAAGCCCGTCGTCGCTCACCTACTGCCCAACTAAACCACCATCACCATGCCCCTCGCCAGTCAGATCTGCACCATGGAATCTTCCTATTTTTTTATTCCACTACAATACCTTATGCCATCCTAGCCAAAATCTCTTTCCCCACTGATTCTCACCACTGCTTACCTTAACCACTAGGTTAATTCCCCAACTACAAAGGAGAGAACTCAAAGATAAATGTATGAGTTCCTATTCTAAAAAATTTCTATTGGGGTTCATTTGTTAAAATTTCTTCTCAAATCAATATTTATATTCTACTATTCTCATAACTCAATAGTATTCTCATCCTTTTGATAAATTATTAATTATAAATTACTCATTCCCTCTCATCCTACAAATTTCTTAATTCCTTTCTATATTAAAGTAAGGTTTCCCATGTCTCTCTTTCCTTTTTTATTTCATATTCATTATATTGAAATTATTTTAAAACTCCTCTAATTTGGAATAAATGATTATATTTACATTGTATTAAATTCCCCCTAACCCTTTATTGATGAGATATTTGGAATTATCTCTCATATAATCCTTTTTTATAAGTTATTATTTTGAAGTACAAGTTTTAAAATCCATGTTTTTTTAATTCATAACTCTTATTACCCATTTCAATAATATAAGTATTATTTAAAATAAATATCAAAATAATTTTTTCTAAAACTAAAATATATTTCATTGTTTCACTTCATTATAAGCTCTCTTAAAAACACCATTAACCTATGATATTTTTATATAAACTATGTGAGTGATTTAGTTTTATTTTCACAAAAAAATTTAGGGATATTATTAAAAATGATTTCATGATTGAATATAACATTAATAGATAAATAATATCTTGTTTCTCATTCTATAATGATATAATAATAATTATAATAATGATATTTAATGTAAATAATCGTACTCTCTTTAATTGTTTAAAGCAATCTTGTTGAAAAAGATTATAATAATGGTAACTATATACTGGGCTATTGAACTACCCCACTTTTATACCTTCAAACATCTTGATATTATAGAACCATGGTATAGTAACTATATACCATTACTATTACATTCAATAAGATTTTTAATTATGAACTAAATTACCACAAAGTATCCAAATAAAGAAAAATTAATCTAATAAATTAATACCACATAGTAATAGAAAGAATTAAAATTAAATAGTATTTATTCAGGTTGGAGGGACTAAAAACTAAAAACACCCACACACATATACACGCTAGTGGGTAAAGCATTAACCCACACAACTAGGATAGGTAATAACCCATTATAACTCTTATATCATATATTTGAGACACGCCTGAAGGCCTATTTTTTGGCTGCCCAAAATCCTAGAGACCCAAGGGATTTTTTTTATTTTTTTTTAAGATACTACATATTACGCTATGTTGTGGCCCTCATGAAACTATTTTGTGGCCCATATATGTCAATTTCCCCCACCTATTCTCCCTTATTCCATCTTTCATCACCCATGAACTAGTCCACACCACCATCTGTGTCCTATAGATAGTCGTTGTGTCCTTTGTCCCATCACTATCTCCCATCATTGAGTGTCAAATCATCATAACCCCACCACCAATGTGAATACACATGTACATGTGGAAATAAATCACTACCCACCCCCCCCCCACCCCACACACATAATTTTAATGGGGTAAAGTCGCACTGGTTGGGGTTTAACCATGATATGTATAAGTGAAATGTAGTAACACCATCCTACTATACTGGTGTCATATTACAAATAAAAATTAAATAACAGCACTGAAATAATCATAAAAATAATTTTGAATCATGTGAATAATTAATATAAATTTATTATTCATGTATTTCCATTACCCATACCCACTAATAATGCCTCCTAGGATAATAATGAAGATATGTGTCACCCACAAAGACTGCCTCCAGTTGAAATAAGCATCAAGTTTATAGTCATGTAGAAATGGGAGAAAATTCCCTTATAATCCTAGGATCATAAAAAACACCGATCAACTTCATGAAATAAAAAGGACAACCTAATACATAATTAATATATGTAACAAACCAAACCAAAGTTTACAATATAAAATACCAAAATAAAACACTTATGGAAGAAACTCTAAGAGAAACTTCAAATCTTAAGCTACTAAGCTTCAACTCAATCTCTCACTCCCTCCTTGAACTGTGAACAATATATATATATGTATGGGTGAACATAAAATTATACTCTTTAGGATCCTACCAAAATCATCTTATGTATATTTGTAGAAATCATACTAATGACCCACTAAAAAACATTAAAACCAACCCACACCAATTTTTTGTCATATATCACCCAACCTCACAAAGTCCCGCTCACTAAATATTTCATCCAAGTATAATAACACGATACCAAAATAACATATCATTTAGGTACCTAACAACCACTACCCCAATGGTTTTTAATTATCATGCCCCAATAGAAAATGTCATTATTCTCTTATCCCTTTTGTAATCATTCAATCATGCATCATATCCTATATCACAACCATATACCACATACCATAAACACATCATTGCCATCATCACATAACTACCTCCACCACACCACCGTATATCTTAATCCATGTAGTCACCACTTTAAAACCCCGCATTATTATATGTATTGAAATTTGATATAAATTTGTATTTTTTTCATAATATTGGGGATGTTTGGAGAATTGGTGGTCAAATAAAAATTTTATGAGTTGGAGCATATAAAAAATGGTTTTGTATATAGATATAATATTATGATAGTACTTGGGTTATTGGGAAAATATTAGAATCTTCATATTAAATTTTAAAACTTCAAATGGGGTTTTACCCTATAAAACGATTAGAGGGAACTATAAGGATGGTTTTTTATTAGGGTTGAAATTCATGAATTATTCATGGTTAAAAAGAAATGGGTTAGAAAACCATGTTTATTACATCAATTTCATAGAGCACTCTACACCTATGGTGCATGACTTAGTAAACTATGCGGCCAATCCATGTGGGGGAGTGTGGCTCCACATAGTACAAGATTCACAGTTGGTGCATGGTTTTTAAAACTATGTATCCAAACTATGAGGCTTCCCAAAATTATTTAAAAATTTTAAAAGTGGATTTTCCCCCCTCAACCATTTATGTTCCTCTCCTTATTTTCCTTTCCCATGATTTTTTGAAATAGGGGGGTCCCCCTCTCCCTTATTCCTTTCAATTACACCATGAGAGGGGTTATTTATTAGGGGTTCTATAGAATATTCAAGGTGGGTCCTTCATTTACTCTACATCTATTCCACATTCATTTTTATTTTTTCAATTTTCAATGTTTCTAGGTTGGGTTTCATGAGACGATTCCACCAATCTATGGTGGGATCATCCTGATATGATTGTGCTTTCATATGGCTTAGATGTAGGATGTCCAATAAGGATGTCTACACATTTTTTATCACTGTTTGGTTTGAGTAATGTCACCATATGAATTTATAAAAAAAATTTATTAAATTAAATGAAATTTAAAAATTAATTGGTTTTGGGAAAAAGGTATTTTTTTTATGATGGTATTGGGAGTATGTTATGATCCTTCTGAGTGTGGATGGTTCTAGTTTTGGTGCAGCAAGATCGGTTCATGTGATTTTAGGAAATTATAATTATTTAAATTATATTTTTAAATAAATTATAAAATGTTATAACTAATTATTTAATATTTTGTAGCCTTATATTGATTTTTGGGAGATGATACGAGGCTTGTATGATCTTGGGCATCGACGCCCAATGTTTCTTAAAGAGAAATGACTCTTAATAAGGTAGGTGGTCCCTAAACATCTCCATATTATTTATTATTATTTTCATATGGAATGTTTTATGTGGTATTTAAACATATGGGTGATTGAACTTTAATTTATTAAGAAAATATAAAAAAAATGGTGGATATAATACAAGTTCCAAGGGCCACAATAGACCCTTGAGCACTTGCTTGATTCATCAAAAGCCTTTGGCTGAGGGACAGTTTATAAATTTTCTCAATGAGATGCATGGAAAATATATGGCTAAAATGGTATTAGAATTAATGTAGTTGGTCTAATATATATATCATTTTTTTCCTAAATAAGGGGTGGGTGATGGACCTAGAATGGTTATCCTAGGGATAAGTCTTATATGGACATCAAGATACCTTATCACCTCTATGATATTTTATTAGAGAGTGGGGTGAGTATTCTATGTCCAATAATAAGTGAGTAAATAGGTGGGTATAAATTGGGTGTGATTATGTTGGGTTTAGGATCTATAGGAGTAACTAAAAAATAACTTGGGAGAAAAGCGGGAATTTTACCATCTCTCAAGTGTAATGTGGGTATAGAATTTCTTATGAGGAAAATGAGTCCACAACACAATTATTGTTGCGTTTAGGGATGTCATTTCCTCTAAGTTAAGGGTTTTTCCTTATAGATGAGGATGGGAAATATGATCTCATGTAGGGTGTTTTAATTGATATATGGATTATGGGACCTTGGTGGGATCCCAATTATTACATTGAATATAGAGAGAGTTAGTGTGGGGGAGTAGGTCTCACCAATCCAGAGTGTCACATTAAAACTTGAGGATTGATGGTGTCAACATAGAATTTCTATAGTGATCAAGGATGGTTTGTGTGCTTGAGAGGGTAACCTAGGAGATGTGTGTTGGGTTTGGTTAATTGGAAAACACATATGGTTTTACATAAGGATTTCATGTGAATGTTCCTCCAATAATTTTTATGCATCTGTGTGTGTGTGTGTGTGTGACATGTGAATGATGGTTCATGAACCAAGGAAGAAATTTTCCCCCTAAGTAATAGAGGTATGTTACTATTACATAGTGGGGTATGACCACCTATGTGTTTTAGTATGATTTTGGGTGAGATGATTTTTCCCTAGGTGTATGTATAATATATGTCTGAGGGTTTAGGTATTAGGGGTGGGATGTCACTGTTGATTAATGAAGGTTATGTACTACTCTAAGGTGGGGTGTGACCCTCTTCGTTTATGTTATCTAGATACATGAGGTGATGAGTTTCCCATGGGTGTATGTACTCTATATGGTTTTGGGATGAGCTGAGTTGTCCTTGGTTCATTTTCATTTTATTTTTCTTGGGTGAGATGAGTTTATCCTGGGAACATGTTCATTTACATAAGTATAAGGATATATATGGTTCCCAATATGTGGTATGTTTTATTCTCAAAGGCATATGGAACTAGCTAGATCTGGTATGGTATTCAGGTACTATTTCTAGGGTATTACTTGGACCCATTTAGTAGTTCTATAAAGAGTTTTAGGGGATATACATGGTTTCCCCTAGTTTCTTGTGTGAAATAATTATAATAACTATAGTATATACCAAATTAGGTTTGATCAATCTCAAGAGTCACCTTAGAACATGTGGATCAATTGAGACCTTTTTTATGATTATTCATTTTTTTTATTCTAATCATGTCCCTTGTTCATACATGGTTTTTACTAGTTATTTTATGGATTTCATTTCTCTTTTACTACTAATTTTTACTCACACCCTACTCAAGTGACCCTATAACCTTATAACCTATGAATACCTCATTCTTCACATGTTCAAGTAGGGAAAAGGTCAAGTATCATATAATCAGGCTATAGTATATCTATTGGGGTTTGTAGATTAGAGATTTTTGAGAATAAGGGATGGTAGTAGATACTCCTTGTATTTTTATTCCTTTTAATTTATTTTTTATCTATGATTGGCCCAGTGGGTGATCAGTTGGATTATAGGACTATATAATTTTTTATTTTCATATGTTATAGCATTGTTATTATACTAATTATTCATACTTTAATTTATTTTTAGGAGTGTTTTATGATTATCTATAATTTTTTCTACTTTTATATGAGGGTATAATATCCTAATTGTAACACTATAGACCCTCAATACTATTCCGTAACCTCTAGTGTATAGTGAGGTTCACCTGAGGTCACATAACACCCCTAGCTCAGACACTGATGAGAGGTCCAAGGATGGTGAGGATTTCAAAAATGGATTTCTAATAATATTTTTTTCATATTATTTTTGGACATGGTAGAAAAGGAATATGGATGATTTGGATTTTATGGTGAAGCTAAAATAGGTGAACTGTGAACACCTTTTCTAGTGTGATATTCATGTCATTATGAATATGGGATCATTGTTTTTTTTTTTTGTTACAGTTTATATATGTATTTAATGGTGATGTGTGTATTTTTGATTGATATTTATAGTTCTGGATCTTGGACCATTGTTCTAAGAGGTCGGTGTATGATCATAATTCATGGTATGTAAGAATAACATGAGATTCATGTGATTTTTTTATTGATATAATTGTTGACATAGGGTTTACATGTTTAATGTATAGAAAATAACTTATAATTTTTTTCCCATATAACTTGTTTTTGGAATTCTACTTAGCTAAACTATGGTATATTTTTTCTAATGACCATTCATGGGGATCTTACAATGAGATATTTTATGATGATGAATATATAATCCCTCTGTATAGGGGATGTATAATGTTTCAATAAAATAATTTTATGACATTATGATGAACCCCTTATGTTTGATCAGAAATGGGTTTAACTATTAAAAATTTTATACTATCCTATATGGTGTTTTCACATGTATATTATTAGTGTAAATGAACTTAACTGAACCATGTTCATATGGATTTACTCAACACAAATATAAATATAATGATGTCATTATTTGTATATAGTTGTTATCTAATATTTATGTGGTAGTATTTTATGTGGATTTATAGTGTGTATGGGTGTATGGGGACGGGTGGTGATTTGGAACATGATGCCTGGTATGTATATGTGGGAACACAAGAGTGGTTATGTTGGTAATTAAGATGGATTAGGATATTCATGATCAGATTAGAGGTTTTAACCCATGATTTTTAACTATATGATAGACATAGATTATGAACTAGGTGGAAGATACTATTTCATTTTAGATACGGCTCAGGTTATTAGTAAGTGAATTGTTATGATTGGGTAGCCGAATGTTTTCCTATTATTGTTGATATGGGTAGTGATATGTGAGGTAAACCTAAGATAGGGGTTTTCCCTAACTTGTGTCTTCACTTTGATATGGGTGAAATGGGTTGATTCCAAGAGTTTTATATTGATTAATGTGAAGTGTTATTAGATATTTTTTTAGGCATGTGATATGCCTTGGTATTTTTTAAATTAAAGGATTTAAAGTTCCTTTGGTATCAAGATTTTGTTTCTAAGGGTAGGATCAGTTGGATGTCTAGACCTATTTATTTTGGGTATACTTCTAGATTAGGTATTCTATTTTAATTATAGACAACTGGGTCTAGGATAGTTAGAGTTTGGGTACATGCTTTTGATTTGGTATCGATGCTTGAGTAGTGAAAGATCATGGAGTGTTCCTTAGAATGAGTGTAATGACTTCTACCTTATTAGAAAAAAATCAGCAATATTCTTTTGGTTTGATGCGATTGACATACAATGGAGTATGGTAAATTGTTTGGGAATGTGAGTCTATGGTATAAGAGACATGATGCATGGAAGTGTACATTGGTTCATGTTATCATGCGGTGTGGGAGTGTACACCCCTGTTGTTCAGATGAGATTGAGATGGATAGGGGTAACAACCTATGAGAAGGTTCTTTAGAGGGACACTCTACCTCAGTAGAGGATAGTAAGTGTTGAGGACATAATTTGAGAAAAATCTAGATTCATGAGGGTGAGTGTAACATGCTAATATTTTACTATATATTTTTCAATTAACGTGTAATGTTTTCGATAACTTAGGTTTCACACAATACCAAATTAAAAGAAAAATGTGATATATTTTATTGAGTAAAAAACATAAATATTAAAAATAACTATTATGGTATAACCATTGAGTAAGTGGGTAAAAATATAGGTAACCATGTTACAAAAATAAATAAAGAAAGTAAAATAAATGGTGTTTGGTAGTTTTAGTGTTCCTTATGAGGTTCATTTGTTGAAGTTGGGAAGGAGGTAGCTTCTATAGTGTTTTCCCTAGATTAATCCCAATACAAACCTGAAAAAATATACTATGTGAAAAATCATATACAAGATAAGTTCAATCTTATGGAAATTTACACAAGATCCATGCTAGATAATTCACCACCAGCAATCTCTACCAAATCTTATATTATTCTTAGGTATTACATGGACATCTCGATGGTTTATGTATATAGAAATTAATATGACATAAACATGAAATTATCAATGTAATAAATTATTTATATATCCCATGTATTTTATACATTTAACATTTTTAATTTTAAAAATAATTTTCACTCATAATACTTGTGAATTTATAAATATATCTAAGTAGTTAATATGACAATTTTGTACTAAAAATGTATTTTTCTAAAATTAAATTTTTATTTTATTTAATTTAAGGAACTAAATATATTATAGATATAATCTATAATTTATAAGAATAATAAATTAGAACCAACATAATTGGTATTTGATAATAAATAATAATAATAATAGTTGAATTTTTAAAAAGTTATCTTCCAAAAAAACATTATTGGATTTTGTGTCCTAGAACCACCAATTTTTAATTTAGATTGCATGCATATTCATAGAGTCAAATATTAAATAAATATATTGTTATTTATTGTTCATTTTTATTCAAGAATTTAATACAATACTGTTATAGAGAATTTGTCACATTGAAAAGTGTATAGTAATTCCCCACTGTGATGAGAACCTTAAAATTACATGATGATATTATTAAACATTTATTTATGTTTGGGTAAATTTTTATGATGGGACATATAGTATATTTATTTCCATGTGTGAGTATGCATAAGAAGATAATAATTCATTTCATGAAGTTCACACATTCAAATATCTATGTTGTAAAAATATGAGAACACACCCACCTATAGAAAATTCACTTGTTTATGTTTCATTGGTTTTTTTTCATAAAAATGTTTAATGATATTTAGAAATTAATATTATTATTAATCTGGGTCATAAATCATTCAGTTTTTTGTTTTCTCATAAACCATGACTATATATTATTGTGTAAAAGTTGGGTACATTTGGAGAATCACAAATGATATATTATTAATGAATAAGTCAAGGAAGTATTTTTCCCTTCCATCTCTATAGAAGTCAATATCTCATAAATTTGATTGAAATAGAACTTTCATAATAAATTCCATGTCTATAGTATATAGATGAGTTCATTTCAGATAATGAAATAAACATGCATCAATCATATAGGTTGATGGCATAGTATTGCAACCTTATTGATGAGATATCAATTAAAAAGTATTATATTACACAGTGAGAATTTTTATATGGTTTTTATCCTTTTTAAATATATTTTTCTATGTGGTTTCATTGACTCATTTCTAGACAATAATATGAGTATTTTGGTAACCCTGCCTAATACCACTTTGGAGGAGGCATAGGGTTCCCACAAAAAGTGTCTCCTTTAAACTCAGTTAAATATTATTTATATTTAAAAATTTGAATAAATGTAATCCTCTATACCAAGAATAAATATTTATTCAAGATTTATTAAATGATAAATATTTATTCTCATGGAGATTGTCTAATTAAATGAATTATAATATTAATTTATCTCTTATTATTCACAAATAAATAAATATGTGTTTATTTATTAAAAACAATTTATGTACTAATGAAAATATTAAATAAATATTTATTCACCTAATTTTCAGTGTAATATTTATTTATTTATTTTATAAATAATATTTACTTGATAATTCAATAAATATTGAGGAGGATGAACAAACCAGATTTTTTCTGGTGATAAATATTTGTTTACCAGAATGTAAAATATATACTAATAATTGTGTGGTTTTTATACTTCATATGTAAAATAATATTATTATTATTATTATTTACATATAATGGGTCTATTATAGATTAATTCATAGTTTAGGGCCTTTGGAAATTTATTTGGAATTAATCCTTATTCAAAGGTCTATTTATAGACTTCTATGTTGATTGGAGAGAGGTTAATAATTGTGAATAAAACATTCCTATCCACTTTACTCCTCCTTATCTCTTATTCTCAAGATTGAGAGGAATAAAATAGATTATTTCATGCTCAAAGTATTGTGAAGAAATGACAGATAATAATGAAAAAAGAAAAAATGGTTACGCTAACACCTGGTTGTTCATTGGTGTTGTTCCGAGATCTAAGGAGCATGTGTGGATCATTGTTTGAGATTCTTTTCTTTGGGTCCTCAAAACATAAAAATGATCCATCATTAAATTTTTATTGATCAACAACATCAATGATTAAATATATCATGTATACGATAATCATTCTTTTTATGCCTTATATTAATTATAAATTGATGTGAAAATTTCTATCTTGGTTTTTGAAAATAATATTTGTCAATATTATTTAGGAAAAAATTGTTTTTCGTGATGTTCATGTCATATACATTATGAATGATCCATTGAATCTGATAAAATCCCAGTTGGTCATATCCCAAATAGGTTATTCCACTAAACCTGTAACTATCAATTAGTATCAAAGGAGTCATGTTTAATTTATATTTATTTATTTATTGTTGATAGTTTATCCATTTAAAGTCAGTTTTTCATTTTATGCAATTCATTATTGAATATGATCATCAATATATCTTTTTCATCCCTTCATTTATTGTGCATTTAATCCAAATTTGATTAAATTTTTATGAATGACATCTAAATAACCCATTCAGAGGTGTTGATACATCTAGGTGGACAATATGGGATTACACATTGTGTGACCAGTGTACATATATTATATTCATGTTTATTACACCAAGATATTGAAGGAATTAATTCTCTGTATAATGAAATGAATGGAACACAGTGCATTAAATGATCTATGTTTTTACCAAGCCAAGGTGTTACATGACACGTTGGACTACACACCATGTAACAGGGTTATAATTCATGTAGTCTATTTGTTTTTACAATGTAAAACATGTAAGGAATGATAGCCATGTGACAAGAACGTTACACAATGTGTACCAACTATACATATCATGTACATCACAAACTCTCTCATAGAAATACATGCTCAATCCCTATGCATATATCATAAACACACATTGAGAACGATGCATGATTTGTATCTAGATGTACACTTCGTGTACCCAACCTATTTATATAAAAAATTAAAATTTAATTTACCACTCCTCTAAACCTCATCAGCATGTCTTCGGTGTGTCAATTTTTTACTTGTACATTACATGTGAGAGGTTATATATATATATATATATTAAATTATAAATTAATTTGTATGTAAATTTTTGAAATAGATATCATGTATAGTTATGATACGTCAAATACTCTATGGGAATTAAGATAATTATGTGAAACATTAATTAACATGTGTTTCGTGTTTCATTTATGGGATCGTACATGACATATAATTATGTAATATAATTTGTATTTTATATTTTTCATGATTATATTTTTTTTTATCTCAATACTTGTTGAGTGGTACAGATAGGTATACATTGAGTTACTTCCATGTAAAATTTGTGCACTTATATTGTCAAATTTTAAATGATATTAATTTAATTAATTTATTAAAGATCACAGTAAATGGGTATCTTTAATGAATATTGGATGGAGATTAATTTCAAATGAATTAATTTGTGCATGTTTTCTTTAATAGTTAAATGAATCAAAATAAATGCTATCTATATATTTTAAATTTTTATTCCTTACCATAGTAGATGATCATGAGCTTATCCTGGCTTATGTGTTTGTATGATTTCTTTAATTTAATTATTCCAAGGTTTTGTTTTTGAAATATTTTACTAAATTAATGTGATGTCTTGAAATTAATACCTTTCTACTTATTATATATGGGGTTTCATCCCCACAGTTCCTTTAATGTAAACCCCCTTTGTAGCTCCTCTTACCTACAAGAAAAGTAAAATAATTACAAGGATTGAGCTCCTAGGTTCATGGAGTTGGTTTGATATAGAGATAAGGTGAAATAAATCTAAGGAGATACACAACATATAGGTGGAATGTTGAAAACTCAATCCTAGACTGGCTCAAGGAGTTTTTTACCCCTATGGGCAATGGTTTGTTTATTATCTTCTCAATAAACAAAAAATTATTCAAAACTTGTGATCATGCCAAATTTTATTTATTTTATTTTTATCTATTGCGTGATTTATTTTATGGATGAACTATCATGATCACGTAAATAAATTGATTAATATGAAAATATAGAATTTCAATTATATAATTATGTGTAAATATTTTATCGGTACATGGCTAATCACTTAAGTAGAATTCACTAAATATTAACAAGACATGTTAAATATAAAACATAAAAAATTAATAAAAAAATCCCTCAAAATAATATTAATTTATTATGCCTTCCATTATCTGAGTTAATATGGGCCCATAGTTAATATTCCATTTTATTTCTTTGTCGAGTGAACTTTTATTTGTCTTAAAATATGAAAAATTATTATCATTTAACTTAAAAAACATATATTGAATTTAATGGCATGTGTATGATCAATAAAAATTTTGGAGACATGTTTTTAAGAAATCTAAGTTAGTATTTGAAGATTGGGGGGTCCACTGATTAGAACAAGGAGATGAAAACCCATAGTTAGAAATACTGTAATACCACACACTTAAAAAATGACAATTTTTCTGGCCTTTATTTTCATTATAAGAAAGGAAATATAGATAATTTCCAATAGAATTTTCATATTATGGTACATTCCATGTTCAATAGTGAGGGATTTTGAGACTTGATAAAGTAGCGGGAGACATAATAAAATTAAAATTATTATGCGTCGCATATTTTTAATCAATTATTAATAATCTACTCTCTAATTTTTATAGAATAATGAAAATTTCATCAACCATATTATCCCTATGATCAATTCCAATGATAGAACATTTATTTAATGAAAGTAACATCAATAAATGATTCAAATTATTATGGGTTTTTATACCATGAATAAAATTATTCTGTGATAAAATCCTCAATATGTGATCTTCTTGCTAAGGAGGTGAGTGATCATAAGTTTTCCATATATGAAAAACACATAACAATGCAGTACATGTTGAATTTTGATACTTTTACCCATTTTTATATAACTCCTGATATCATATGATAACATTAATGCCTACATCATGCTTCATTATATAAGTTATATTTAACCAAATATAGTTATTCAAGAATGTTATGATATATTTTAGGCACTCTTTATGATAAATTTGGAGAATTTGCATGAGCTAGGCCATATATAATCAAGCTCATTGGTTACATTGGTCCTCGAGAGATTCTAGGGTTTAAAATACCTAATTAATTTTTCACTAATATCATTCTATTATCACTCCCTTGGTGTTGATCCTGTTTTGTTATAAATGTAAATATAAAAAACATAGAGAAGTCTCTCCCAAATCCTCTCACTGTATTTATCCAAATTTAAAAAGATTAAAAGGGTGAAAAGTATATTGTCCTTATTATGAATAAGAGGAAAGGTCAAGAAAAGATCTCCAAGAATAATGTTATGTCTAAATATTCTTTTAAATTTTATTCCATAAATATAAGGATTGAGTGGAAAGAAAAATAACATGATGCTCTCTATTTCTCATGGTGGAAGAGGTTCTACTTGAAGAAAAACTACACCCATGAAAAGAATCAAAGGTAATCTTCATGTGCATTTTTTGTCAAATGAAATCTATATATTTCTATAATTTTGTTATTAGATATAATATATGGTTCTAAAATATGTATTTAAATATAATAACCAATTATATTCCTTAATATTTCTCATGGTGGGGTGGATCTACGAGTATCCAATAAAGCTAGAATTGTTCTTACAGCAATTGGAGATTACCACCTCTTGTTCTCGACTAAAATGATCTTGGTTTTGAAAAACTATTTTGTGTATTTAGTTACTATAAACATTATTTCTATATCCAAACTAGATACATATGGATTTATATTCAATTTTTTGAATAAATTATTTTACTATCATAAATAAATCATTTTTAATGTTTAGTCAAATTTAAATAACATTCCTTCTATGTTGTATTACACAAACTAAGTAATGGAAATTGATAATCAAAAATAATTCATATAAATTATGACAAATCCAACAATAAAATCCCTAATTAGTTCATGTAAATGAAAATAATTTGATAATATTACATGAAGATTTATATTTTGATTCATTTGAATTGAAACCACTTAGTGTATGTCATGTATGTTTTTAAGGAAAAATTATCAAATAAATTTTTATGGAAAAGATGAAATGGCCATACATAATTATGAAATGGGTAATACTAATGTATATGGGCCATTTCCATTTAATGATATTGTTGGGTAGGAATACTTCAAACATTTAGTGATTACTTTATTAGATATGGATATTTTGTACATTTGGGAATTTGTGTTCATTAGATAATTGTTCAATTGGCCATTTCAGCATTTGGAAATTTTTCCATTTGGGCATTTGGAAATTTTTCTAATTGGATAATTGTCTGTTGGGACATTTTTCATTTTTCCATTTTCTCATTTAGCCATTTGGGAATTTTTCCATTCTCTCATCTAGGAATTTGGGAATTTGGGAATTTGAGAAATTTTATAATTGTGAAACTGGCCAATTGGCCACTTGTACACTTTTCCATTTGGTCATTTGGTAACAATATAAATATAGATATTATTTATATTAATAATAAAGTACCTATTACCTCTCAAGCTTAAGTATTGTAGTGCACCCCAAAGTGTGAAAATACGTCATAGCATATTTTTTCTTTTTGTTTTTTCTTACACAACCTAAATACAAAAAAATGATTCAATTAATAAGAATAAAATTTTCAATGAAAACCATTAAATATTAAGAATACCTTAATCTAATTACTTTTCCAATATGTGATCATTTCTTGATATTGTGTTGTTGGATAGATAGTGAATATTAGTACACCCTCTAAATTGGAACTAACTCTAGTCTTCTAAACAATATATAACTCATGGTTATATGATCACCAGAACTCCCCAAGATCCATCAAACATGCGACCTTAGAAGCTTTAACATCAGTAAAGTTAAACTAAAACTACAATGAACATGTTAATTAATATAAATACAACAATAATATTGATATCAATTTAAAAAATCTTTATACTCATATCTCCACCCATGATTTCTCCTTGATTTCATTACTGATATACCTTTATGAGATGGGTTTCACCAGAATGACATCGTTGTACTTAGATAATGTACCTATAAAACTTCTACATTAATTGGTTTTTTTACTTATCATATAATTTCTTTCATTGTAATCTACCATTATTTTTTTTGGTGATTTCATGCTTCACGCATACGGGTGTTCCCGCATCGCCTATTATAGGATCCCATTGAATAAGATCAAATGAAAAAAAGAATTAATTTACACTAAAATAGGAAAACAATAATGTTATATAATTTTACACACCTATAATAAAAAAACCTAATGTGGGATAATTATTAAACTCTGTTGGATTCATGGGTTGTCCTGGATCAGTAGTCTCTGAAGGGTGTTCTTGTTCCAATGTATACACCGGGTCATCTACATGTAATAGATTGGAATCTGAGGGAATAGAATAATTAGATCCTTGATGGATGGTAGGAAATAGAGTTAGTGTATACATGGTATGAAAAAGATATAAGGTCAAGGTATACATCATAGGATATAGATATTGAATAAGTGGAAACATCCCTGGAGGCGATGTGGACATGGTATTAGAATAAGAGTCTAAATATGATGATGGTAGTGGAATGTGTGGGAACATCCCTAGAGGATAAAGTGGAGGATGAAAAGTTGTTGTATATGGGGTTTCCTCTGATGGGTTTTGGTGTGAATGGGTATGGAGGGTGCTTTGTATAGCTCTAGAAGCACCCTCACTCGGACCCATACTAGTAGACTGAGCAGAATTCAACTCTGCTTCAACTGTATGTCCATAAAAATTTGATAAATAATAATAACATGACATTAAATATCAATAAGAAGAAAAAATTTACAATTATTATACTCACTAAGGTAACCATAGGAGTAAATCCTATCTCACACATCTGTCGATCATTATCAATTAATCATTTACTTTGAACTTCTTCAAATTCTAGTCCCTTCTTTCAAAATCTGTTCATCACTTGATACAATATCTTATTAGGGGATATAAAAAATATATATCCCCTTTATTATGTATAATAATAGGGAAATAAACATGAAAATGTCTACCATGCTAACTATAATTCTAGAATGATATCCAAATTCAAAGGAAAATTAAAATTATAGTATAAAGGGAATTAAAGAACACTAATAGGAAACAAAATTGAATACAATTCATGATGAAAGTGACAATTATATAATAATACTATATATCCAAAAAAACTAGGAATATCATAAGAAAAAACTAAGGCATAGTCATATAAATAAAAACAAGTTACATGTATTATAATAAATAACAACTAAGGAATACTAGCAGAAAAATGTGTATTTCTTATCTATAGAGGTCTTCTCATTTGAAAACATAATTGAGGATAACATTTATTCATTAAATGATTTTATTTAAGGTTAACATTACTTATATTATTCAAAAATATGGAAAATATATTTTACATGATGTTTTATTTCAATTTAAGAAGTATTTAATATGGGGAAGATCCGTCAAGATAAAATAATTAATCTATTCCATCTCACTTTATGAAACTCATTCATTCCTTCACCACATATGAAACCTCTTAATTGTTGTACTGTTTGGTTAGATGATTTTTCATTCATTTAACGTGTAGTGGAAATAAATTTATAACTAACCAATACATGAGAAATGAACTAAGGAAGCATTTTTAATAAAGAACTAAGTTATACTCAATAGTTAATCAAAATTGGTGAAACAAAGGTTTATACCATTAAGGTTTTTTTAAATAAATAAATTGTTATATAAAACATTATAAATGGAAACCATGTTTCATAAAATTAATATGCCCTAACATGATTTCTATTCTAACTTATATAATTATTCCATGACATTTACCAAATGATTCTATAAATATTTGTGCATAATATAGTTTTCAATATTATTAAACATTTGAAATCTAAATATTTGTTTATTTGAATGATTATTTTATCATTCATTCATGTATAAATCATAATAATAAATTTTATGAAACATTCATTAAAATCACTATAAATAAATATAGTGAGTTCTGGAAGAACCAACCTTCATAGATAAAGCAATATTCCATATTTACATATAATAATATAATCATGTACATCATCGTACAAATATTTATTTTTGGGTTAAAACAATCCAATAAATAGTTTAAACATGGTTTATGATATTAAAAATTAAATTTAAATAATTAAATTCCATAAATAAAGGATAATAAAAACCAACATTAACCCATGAACTTAACATAGATATGATTCCCAACACTAAAAATATCTAAATCCGTAAATTATTACACCAAAAGAATCTCATATTTAAGTTAAATTTATAATAATCCCTATGATAGTTTTCAAGATGAAGAAATTATAATTAAAGTAGTACTTATTGGAATTTAAAAGACTATATTTGATCTCAATTAGACTATAAATTTAAAAACACAATGATAGAATTGATTTCAACATGCTCCAGTAGAATCACATGCATAGAGAGAAATGAAAATAGCTTCCAACATAAGAGAAGAAGGATTCAAAACTCACTAATATGATGTCGAAGAATATTAGAATTAAAAAATCCTTGAATTAGGGAAGAATTATGGAGAAAAAACCAATTGTAACTCAGATGAGGGGAGAATAAATAAGAAGAGGGAAGGAAATATTACCTCTTAAATATTGTGACAAAAAATGCTATAAATGGAGGAAGAAAAGTTGGCTGGTGGGGGAAGTGTTGCCTGAGGAGGAAAGGGGGAGGTCAAGTTTTTAGTATGAAAGGGGGGTTAGGTATGATTGATGAGTATGGGAGTGGAGGAGGGGATTGGGTCCTAATATTTTATGGATCTATACACATAATTTTTGAAAAAATGTTGTTATATCCCAACCTATACCAACGGTTTTTCAAAACCATGGGTATAGCTTTGGCAAGGATCTCTATACCCATATTTTCTCTAAACTGTGGGTATAGATGCACAGGGATAGTAACATTTTCTAGTAGTGATGGTTTAGATTGACTCATTCTTATTCCAATATATAATATCATTCCATGTGTATCACATGAGTATTTTTGGTCAATTTGATCCAAAAATATCGAGTCAAGCATCCAAGACTTGTACCATATCTCCCTAATTTTAAATTACAATCAATATTTCTTTTTCCAAATCATCACAAACTAGAATATGACCATGTTATCACCATGGTGTGATGATTTCTAGCTCATACTTTGACTCTACAAACCATATCATTCAAGCTTCCACATCTTGATAAATCTTAAAATTTCTATATTTCAAATCTCTATATCATAATGAACAATGAAATGGCTTAATTAAAACCATGGAACAACCATTTTATTCAAAAAAACACCAAACTCCATGTTTTCAACTACATTCAACCTTCCTGTTTCTTGTTCACTTAATAAAAAACTGATATTCTTTATGGATTCCATTATAGAATAACTAAATTCCAGTTCTCCATTTCAGCTCCAACCACTAAATATTCTATTAAACCCATTTCTAGACTCCCCATGGCATAAAATGATTTTAAAAACCATCAAAAAAATAATTATAGATATCTTCAAGATATAAAACCCATTTCAATTTGTTTATATAGTGACCTGACTTTTTATTACATGACTATTACATCATTTTTGAGATAAATAACACGATAGTAATATAATCCAGGATCCAAGAAAATTAGGCTCATGAATCACTTGTACATGGTAAAATATAAAAAATATTTAAATAATTTTTCTTTATCCTCCTAAAATATCTCACATTCTTCTTATTACATGTAATTACTTAAGGATATATATCGAAAAAATGTGTATGCTAAAATCCCAATAAGGGGAAGGATAACATAAAAGGAATAAAATACATGAATCAATGATACATGGGTGAGAATAATCATCATCATCATATCATAATTATGGGATCATCATTATAATCATAAGGTAAAAAATATTTTAATGTGGAATATACATAATAATTAAATATCATAACATAGTGTTCAAATACCACACATATTTTTGAACAAATCTAGCATCATGTTCACGCATAACATATGTGCATAAATCATAAAATCATGATTATGAAAAAATCTAGCATAATGTTAACAAATTATACAAATAATATCATTAAATATATCATAGTACCTAATGCGTTTGAGGGATATATAATTCCATTCCCACCTATCACATCATAAAATGATTATAATCATGCATGCTACATAGAAATAAAACATATAACAATCATAGTTATGAAATAAAACCATGGAGCAGAATGGGTTTCATAAAGTTTTTTGTAAAGAATAATTTTATGAATAACCTTTATGGTTCCCAAAAAAATTAGGTAAATCATATTTTATCATAAAAAATCATCATTATTGAGTGGATAAGAAATATCTCAAGAGGAGTCAATATGGTGTTTTGGAAAATAATGACTCCTTTAAAAATCATTTTAGTTCTCTTAAAAATAATTTTGAAAAGGTAGAAACATGTATATAATTATAAATATAATATCAATAATTTTGAAATGATATTTTAAGGAAAAATATGATTATTCTTACTGATAATAATGTGAAAGATGAGATAAACCAAAACGGAGTTGGGTTCTAGAATCCCCTTACCTTAAATCTCATTATATTTCATCTAATTTACACCTCCTGTATAATAATATTTTGTTTGTTAATACATGTAACTATAAGTGAATTATATTCATTTATTTTACTATTTATATATTATAATTATTTGATTCTATTATAACACTATTTGTTAATAGTGAATTGTTTTTTGGTTATTTTTTCATTACATTATCGCATCTTGTTTTGATTTCTCTATTTTTATTCCAGGTCATTTATACCTAATTAAAATTAATTATATAAGGTTAAAATAAATTTAATTACATATTTTTATATTATATAAAATTTATATTATCCATCCATGAAGGTGTTAATAAGAATATAGTTGTCAATTTCCTCGTAGGAAGTTAACCAACTATTGATAGGATATTGTCAAAAGAGGAGGAAGAGAATTATAAAATATAAATATGTGATAAATATAATCATTATAGTTGGATAAAATAATTAATATAATTTTGATATACAACTAAATTAATTTTAAAATATTCATATTTGAAATGGATAGATAAAAGAGGAAGAGATGAGGAAAATGAGAAAAAAAGTTGATGAAAACTTACCCTCTTCTCGGTGTTGCTTCCTTCCTAGAGCACTGGACTATTTGAATTCTTAGAGTTGTTACTCCAAAACTTCCATAAGGATAATATTAGGATTTATAGGAGTTATGTGGGTATATATTTTTTTATTAATTTAGGTAGAATTGGGTTTATTAGGGAGGGAGAAGAGGTTTTCATAGTTTAGGAGAGGGGTATTTTTGAGTTATAATAATGAATGAATTATTATTTCCAAGGTAAAACATTAAATAATAATATTTTTTACATTATGAAATATATTTGAATAAAATAACATTATTTTATGAATTTAAATCACTTTATAATTCTAATTTATTAATTTAATCAAAATTCAAGGAGGAAAATGAAAAAATAAATGTTTATTTAAAGGAGGATTTTAGACTTTTAGACTTTGAAAATTACTTTTTAGGATTGGAAATTAAGTTTATTATTTTCAAATGACCCATTTATCTTAATAAAATTATTTTGGGTTGATATAAACAATTTAATATTTATTAAGTTATTATTACATCAATATTATGTCATAAAACATATGGTATTTGAAAAAGTGTATTTTTACTATGCGCGTAAAAAATGAAGTTTCCCAGAAAATTATCAAAAATTCACCATTAGAAAATTTTAACATTATGATTCTAAAAATGATATTAATTATATCAAAATAATTTTATAATATATTTAATTTTAATTATTTACATAAAAAATATGATTTTTTGGAAATACACTAAAATATAATTTATTAAAAATATTCTTATAGTTTCTTTCAGTTTTTAATATTGATATTTATTTTATGGAATTATAATATTTATATTTTATTAAATTAATCATCATAAATATTATTTATATTAAATTTTCTTATTTTGAGTTTAAATTACCATTCCAACGGTTATATTACTATTTATAACAGTCCAGTTACTATACTCAATGATCATGTTACTATTCTCAATAGTCACATTACTATTATAATGGTCATATTGCCTCATATAAATACCTCTTCATTCATTCATACATCATTCACTTCAATTTCTCATGAATTACTATATTTTTTTTCTAAAATATTGATTAGTTTACTAATATTTTTTTCTTTTTCACAGTGTTGTTCATGGGAATAATAATTATAGCAAATCAGGATGATCAAAATTTTCTCAATATAGTTTTTCTATTTTATATTTTTTATCCTATTTTAATATTTTTAATTTTCATGGGTTTATTTTTAACTAATTTAATGATCTCTATTAATTAAATAAAGTGTTTTTAGTTTTTTTCTATGTGTTCTATATGTATAATACTATATAGTATAATATAACACACATTTATTCAGGAAAAAATATCATTAATAAATTATAGGTCATTAAATTATTACCTAATTTATAAATTTCATACTATAAATTTCACCTTCTATTCTTAGTTTAGAATAGATGAGGGTACTTCTCTTTCATTTCTTCCTCTGGTTCTCATATCGCCTCTTCATATTTATGGTCCCACTATAACACTTTGATAAGGTGAGTTTTCTTATTGCATAGAACTTTATCTCTATAGACTAATATATTTACTAGTTTATATTAATAAGATATTTTATGATCCATTTGTACCACCTCTAGATTTAGTACATGTGAGGGATCAGGTATGTACTTTCTTAGTTGTGATATGGGGAAGAAATCATGAACTTGAGCTATGTTTGGTGGAAGTTTTAGCTGATAGATTAAAACTCCTATGAGATAAAGGATATCAAAGGGGAATGTACCTAGGGATTATATTTCATTTATTTCCAAAACATATGAAACCTTTACATGGTGATATTTAAAGGAAAACTTTGTCTTCAACTTCAAACTACAAGTCCCTTTGATAGTTGTTACCATAGCTCTTATGCTGACTCTAAGAATATTTTATATATTGTTGGATATATTGAAAATTATCTATAATTTCTTTCACAATATCATATCCAATTAGATTATATTCTCCAAATTCATCCCTACATGTAGGATTTCTACATCTCTTCTAATGTAGAGCTTTATATGGGTCCATTTGAATATTCAAGTGAAAGTTGTTGTTGTATAAGAACTCAATTAATGGGATATATTGAACCAATCCTATTTTAAATTCTATTGAGTAATCTCTTAAAATTTACTCGAGTTTCTGAATAATCATTTGATATTTTCCATAAATTTTGGGGTGATATGTCATATTGAAAATCCATTTAGTATTCAGATCATGTTGAAGACTTCTCCAGAATTTAGAATTAAACCATGGATCATGATCAGAAACAATTGAAAGTGGTTCCCCATTAAACCTCACAACTTATTTTACATATGTCTTATCATGTTAATCAAGAGAGAAATCTTCTTAAATAATGATTATGTGGGAAATATTTGTGAGTTGATCCACCACAACCCATATCATATTTCTTCCTTTGGATTTATTCAGAAGGAAAGTAACAAAGTTCATAGTGATGTTCTCCAATTTCCATGTGTGTATGGGAAATGGTTACGTAATCCCCTTAGACTTCTATCACTCTGATTTAACTTTATAACATACCAATAAAATTTAGGTGTACCCATAAATCTCTTTTTTCATGTTTTCCTACTAGAAGTGATCTCGAAGATCATGGTACATATTGGTACTTCCAATATGGATGGAGAAAAATAATCTATGAGAATTATCCAACAGTTACTTCTTTATTTGAGGAGATTAATTCACACAAAGTCTAGTTCCAAACCGAATAACACTATATTCATCGATATGGAATTCATGAATCTTCCATTCTTTTACTACTTTCACCTTCTTTTAAATATCCAAATCACCCCATTGTGCCTCCATGATCTTCTCTTGGATATATGGTTGGGAAATAAATTAGTAAAGGTAAGATGTATTCTCTAAAATTATTATTTTTATATCCATCCTTTATATATCCTTGAAGATATGGTCTTTCTCAATCCACGTAATAGATAGAGTAGCGGCTTCTTTTCTGTTAAGAGCATCATCTACCTTATTCACCTTTCTATGATCTAACCATATTAACTGATATATGTTAAGTTAAATCTATATGAATATATACTTAAGACTCTTGTGATCTGTATATTTTCAAAATTATCACCATATAGGTAGTTCCACTAATTCTTCTAAATATAGATCATGGATGTTAACTCCAGATCATGCATTGGGTAGTTCTTCTCATGGATCTTCAACTGTCATAAAGAATAGGCTATCACTTTATTATTTTTTAATAGTACACAACCTAAGACCTTATTTGAAGAATCATTGTATATCATAAACCCTTCTATACTTTATGGTAGTGTGAGTACATTTTCAATGATTAAAATCTTCTTGATCCTCTTAAATCTTTCCTCACACTCTTCTATCTATAAATACTTAAACCCCTTTCCTTGTTATCTTATTTAGTGGGCTAGAGAATCATGATACATTTCTCATAAATCATTATTAGTAATTAGATAATCTAATAAAACTATGGATCTCTATGAAACATGAGGGTCTATACCATTCCTCAATTTCCTTTGTCTTTGAGGGGACCATAGAAATTCACTCACTTATAATCACATTCCCCAAGAATGTGACTTTCTACGTCCTAAAGTTTCAATTATTGAACTGATCATACATTTTATCTTTTATTAATGTCTCCAAAAAGTCTTTAGATGTTTTTCATGTTACTAATTTCTCTTGTAGTAAACAATAATATCATTGATAACAAAAAAAATTCCAATTTATTCTCTAAATACTCTATTCATTAAATCCATGAAGATTTTAGGGGAATTAGTAGTTCCAAAGGGTATCATTATAAACTCATAGTGTACATACCTTGTATAAAATGTTATATTCTAAATATCTTCTTTCTTCACCTTTATCTTTTGATATCTAGAATTAATATCCACCTTTGATAAGTTTTGATATCTTTAAAGTTGATCTAACAAGTCATAAATCCATTGAAGGGTATACTTGTTCTTTATGGTGATCTTATTGAGCTCCCTATAATCAATACACAACCACATTGATCCAATTTTTTTCTTGATAAAGAGCATAAGATCACCTCAAAGAGATTCACTAGGTTGTATAAACCCTTTGTCAAAATTTACTTCCATATTCTTTTTTAACTCCTCCAGTTCGATTGGGGTTATACTATAGAGGAATTTGGAGATAAGAGTGACTCCAGGTATATGATCTACTGAGAGATCTATCTCACTATATGGGGGAATCTTGGGAATATATTTAATAAATAAATCATTATATTCCATTATAATGGGAATTTCCTCAAGTTTGATTCCTTCCTTTGACACAACCATTTGAGAAGGATATTCTTCTTCACTAGGTATCAACACCCACACCATTGATGGATTTTCCAAAGTAGATTCATAATCTTACTTGAATTTATACATGATCATGGGATGATTCATAATATAGAAAGATACTTATTTTTCTTAGTATTTGATGTGATATTTATATAATAAGATACAATCCTTGCCTATTATAGTAGAAAATTCTACCAAGGGAAGGATTATAAAATTAACTAGAATAATCTTCCCACATACGCTAAAAAAAGAGGATTCCAATACTTAGGTTTCAATGACTGCACCACTCTGAATTTTTATAGGTATCTCTACTTAAAGGTATTGGGGATTTTATTCACTATTTATGAAAAATTTATAGGATATAAAGGGATTCATATAACTAGAATCAAATAAAATAATTTCCATTCTTGAGTGAATAAGAAGTATACCTTGTACAACTTCATTTTCATGTTCCACCACAGCGATGGTGATGGCATAGTATTTCAATTTCTCCTTCAAATTTGGTAGTTTTTTACACTAATTACCCTCAAAGGAAAATGGATTAGTGCACTAGCTTTAATAGTTACCTTTATACTTACATTTGAAGCATTGAATCATGGGTAGTGCATTAGGAGTTTCCTTTCTTTTATGTATCACATTGGATGGATTCTTTATGTCTCTTCGATATTCATGAGAATTGTGGACTTTTCTCCCAAACTTGAATCATTATTGTATCACTTTGAGGAAATTTCCATTATTATTCTTCCCATATATTTGAAAAGTGGGTGGTTGGATCTTATTTCTTAATTTTTCATTTGATCCTATAGCTTAAAATTCCATTCTTTTATTTTTATCTTTATTTCTAGGAGACCATTATTCTAAGTCCATATATACATTGAGATCACATCAAACCACTTATTTTTAATTCTCAAAGTATCAAATATCTGTATAAGTTTGAGTTATAGTTTTAAACCATTAAAGAAACTATCTATTTTAATATATTTGTTGATAACAAAACATGAGGTGTATCTTGGAATCCTTGTGAAATTTTCCTTGTAATCTATAACAGATTCACTTTCCTTTTTTTAAAGCTCAAGGAATTCTCTCTCTATCTTTGTTCAAATATTTAAAGGAAAATAGTTGTTAATAAATATGTTCTTAAAGTCTCACCACTCCATTTATTCCATTTTATCTTTTCAATTTATATTATTTATCAATTCTCACCATTGATCATCTTCTCTATCTAAATGATAGACATCCAAGGTAAAATTATCCTTCTCAAAATATTAGAGTATAGAAAATATCTTATCCATTGAGTTATACCACTATTTTGTGACATGTGGATTAGAAAATTATCAAAACGTCAGTAGTAATTACCTCATAAAAAGACTCAATAGATAATTTCTTCTTTCTAGATGAAGGTAAAAATTCCACTTGGTTTATGTTATTGACTATATCCTGAGATAGATGGGTAATCATTGCCATTAAATTTTTTAACTCAACCTTCTATTGAATTGGGAATATCATCTGGACAATCATTACATTGTACCTTGCATGGTATTTTGGTCTATTTTCTCTTGGATCCCGCCATTTTCTAAAATATAGAAGGTTTGAACAAATAATATGTCAATAAATCATGAATAAATATTCTATTCTCTTGTGAAAATTAATTCTAAATTCATATCTTATGGGATTTATTTTGTTAGAATTTTTCTCAAATGATACTCTTAAGATCATATAAATTAATCCTTTTCTAAATTTAAAATAAATAATTACTTTATTCATATATCATTTATAATATTTTTAATATATTTTGAGATTAAATAAAGAATTTCACCTTGGAGGGTCAAACGAGGTGTGCAGCAAGGCCTCTTTCTCATACACCAGGTGATGATCGAGTTAATACTCAATACTTTCTTTTTAGGGTTATTACCCCTTGGTACATATATACCAGATAAACATCCACTTGTATTATTCATATCAGAATTTTATTTCTTGGAAACCACATGCTCTTATACTTTACCAAAACTTCATACAGTTTCCCTTAAAACTCAAGCTTATACCTATAGTTTTCAAAAACGTTTTCTAGTATTAATTCCCAGATTGTCTAAACCATGCTTTGATACCAACTATAGTGACCTAAATTTTTATTAAATGCCTATTACATAATGTTTGATATAAATAACATAATATTAATATAATACAGAATCCAAATATTTAGTATCTTAATAAAATTAGGCTCATACATAACTTGTAAATAATAAAACTTAAACATTATTTAAATTCTTCTTCTTTATTCTTATAAAATCTATCATATTCTACTAAGTAAATGTAATCACCTAAGTATATACATTAAATAAAGGGGTGAGATAAAATCATAGTAATTAGAGGGATAATATAGAAGGAATAAAATATATAAATCAGTAGTACAAGGGTGATCATAATCATAATCAGTATATCATAATCACGGGATAATCATCATAATAATGAGGGGGGAAAGGCTTGAAAATTGTCATATGCATAATAATTAAGCATCATCACATAGTGGTCAAATATCATATATAGTTGTGAATAAATATAATGTCACGACCCGTCCTCGGGGCCCATGCCGGGATTACCCCAAACCCGCCTTCCATAGGCCAGGGGCTGGCAACTAGCCCCAAGGCGTAAATCCCGGTAAAAAGGGAAGGAATTTACTTTGTAAAGTAAACAAACACCACAGAGCAAACAAGTAGTAGAAGTAAACACTAAGTAAAATCCGGTACAAGAGTAAGTGTGGAAAAGTAAGTGGGCCAGTATACAAACCCAAACTGAAAGTAAAGTACAACTGGAAGGGGAAAACAGCAACTGTAAAGTAAAGCTGCAACACCGAGTTGTCCACTAGAAATCCCTCCTGAAGGGTCAGAACAGATAGCCTCCTCTGTTCCTCGGGTCCATCCGACCGCTCCGAGTACGTCCTATCCAGTGGTCCACCTCCAGGTATCGTCCTACTTCAAAAGCCTCAACCACGATCAGCGCTGTCCGTCATCTGAAACCAACACAACGTAGTACGGGCATTGCCCGTGCAGGGGTGAGTATAAGCTACTCAGTAGGGACCTCGAGTCCCCCGAAGTTCTCCCAGAATCCACAAAGGATAATCCACAATGGAAAGACACAATCACGAAGTAACATCCGACACTGCTTAGGTATATGCCCATACATATACCTAAGTCATCAATTCTTGTTCGGCTCCAACATCCGAACCCAAGTACAACCCAGTCCACACAGGAAAGCAAAACGTAAATCCACACAGGATAGCACAACACAATCCACATAGTAAAGTAAAACAGGATTCAGCTCACACAGGTATACTTCTTCGTATGATGATAGAGATGATCAGGTATATCCACTGATTCATCTAAGTCGTCGGACCCACAAAGGATCGATAGGTACTAACCCCCGCAATGACCCAGGAAGGGTCTGATCCACACAGGATCGATAGGTAACTAACCCCCTCAAAGACCCACACAGGATCAGACCCACACAGGATCTGTAGGCGCTGGCTCACACAGAACTGCTGAGCGCCGACCCACATAGGATCAGACCCACACAGGATCGGTAGCACTGATCCACGTAGGATCGCTGAGTGATGTAGTCATCGTCGGTGAATCCATTGAGGATCTCTGTATAGTCGTCGTCATCGTCACAGTCGCAAACGCAGCCAGCACTAGGGTCCCCGCACACAGCAAGCTCGTTCAGAAGGGTCCGCTCCACGGGCCGAGAGGCTGATACATCAACTGACACAAAGTCCGGATTTGATGTATCCAAAAGTTCTGTATCGTCAACAGGAACTCAACGTCACAGACGGCGCGTCAATCGGACGCCCGGTCTGAGAGTTATTGGCTTTTTTGTCCTAGGGGCCCGGTTGGTTTTTAAGTCAAAACCAACCCGACTGTACTCCACCTGAGTCCAAACCTCGGGAGGATTAAGCCAAAAGATCCGTCTCACTAAGATGAATCCAACCAAGTCAACGGCACGTCAATCGGACGTCCGAAACTCAAGTTATAAGCGTTTCCGCTCCGAGGGCCCGGTTGGTTTTGTGTACGAACCAACCCGGTCGGACCCAAAGTTCTCCGAAACCTTGAGTGAGATATACCGAAACGACCGTCTCGATCCAAGGATCGCATCTCCACTGACGGTTCATCTATCGGAGGTCCGTAGCCTGAGATATGGGCAAAAGACCAAAAGGGTTCCGAAAACGGGGGTTTCGGGCCCGGACCGACCCGGCCCGAGAACCCCTGGGTCGGCCCGAACCGGGTCGACCCGACCCGGGTCCAAGTCGGCCTGGACCGGCTGCCGGCCTGGCGGTCCGGCGCGCGGCGCCAGCTGGCTCGGCCGAACGACCGAGCCGTTCGGTTTAGCGGGGGGGAGCGCTGCGCCCCGCGATTTGTAACCGCGGCCCCCCTTAATGGGGACCGCTTGCTGGCCGGCCGGGGGTTTGAACCCCCGGTTGTTCTCCTGTCCGGCCCGCCTGCCCCGGCCGGCCGGTTTCTGCCACCACGGGACTGGCGACGGCCGGTCCCCTCCCTGCTCCGACACCGGCGGCCCGGAACCGGCCGCCGGTCACCCTGCTCAGCCATGGCCTAGAACCAACCTTGGCTTGGTTCATCCAGTGCGGCGCGACGGCGCCGCGCCCCTCCGCCGCGGCCCCGCTCCGGTCGTTGTGTCTTCGGTTCTCTTCGACGCGGCGCGACGGCGTCGCATCCTTGTTCGATTTCACGGCGCTGTGCGACGGCGCCGCGCATTCTTTACCGCACGATTCCACGTGGTACGTCGGCACCACACCATTCCGTTCCAATCCACAAAAGAACCAACAAGGATAAAGGAGGTGGGTCAGCAGTGTTTTTGCGGTCCGGCCCCCCTCTCGTTAATCGATATCATTTGGTCTTATTACACAAAGAACGTCAAAGTAGTATTCACGAATCAAAAATAAAATAAACAAACCCCTACTTCATGCGAGCTTGAACGGAGGTTCGTCGAATGAGGATTCGTCGTGGAAAAACTGTCGCGGAAAGAGATGTCGTGGAAGGAGGAAGTCGCATCGGTGTCGTGGTACACGGCGTCGCGTAATCGGTTTCCGAGAACTCGGTGTTCTTCGTCAGAGACTGATGTGTTCTTCGCGTTCTTCGTCGAAGACAAAGAAGTTCCTCAAGTCCTTAGTCTTTTCTCCCAAAAACTCCACCACAAGGTTCCAACCCCAAATAAAATAAGCTCACCACTTATTTTATTAACATAACATAACTTTTGAATTTCAAGAGTTTGAAATTCAAACATCCACACTTAAATCACTTAATTAATAACATAAGTTGCCAAAAATTAATGGTGAGTTGAGGGGGTTTATAATATAAAGGGGTGGGGTTCGTGTGGGCCCCACCACCCTCATAACCTCTCTTCGGAAGTTGGGTAGTTACCCAACTTCCACCCAAATCCTTAAACCACTTAAAGAAAAATAAAAAAAATTGTAGTTAAATTAAAAATTAAACTTCCACAATTTTTATCATCTTCTCTTGTGAAAACGCAACTCCGGAACAGGTGTTCCTAAGCAATTACTGGAGTTGTGGTTCCTTCGGTGCCCTCGGAATTCAATTCCGAGCACCGGTTCAAAAGATAGGAATTCCCGCTCGTTCGTTCACTGAACGTACCCGAGCTAAACTTCGGATAGAAATTCCGGGCACACCGGGCCTCGGAATCAAGTGCCGTCAGAAACTGCGTTCTTGTAAAATCCCAAAGAAAATTAAGAAAAACATTTCCTTGAATTTTACGGGTCTTTACATTACTCCCACCTCAGGGCTTTAAGTCCCCGTAAAGATACATCGAAGACTAGGGAAACAAATGTGGGTACTGAGCACGCATCTGAGCCTCCCGCTCCCAAGTGCCCTCCTAGAGGTTCTTGTGTTTCCATTTGATGTGCACCAGAGGAATTGACTGTCCACGTAGGACCCACTCCTGTCGATCCTCGATTCACACTAGAACCTCCGTGAATGTCGCCCCATCATCAATGTCTAGCTCCCCATGGTCAATGATATGCATCGGGTCGTGCACGTATCTCCTCAGCTGAGATACGTGGAAGACGTCGTGCACCCGGTGCAACTGAGGTGGTAGAGCCAGGCGATAAGCCACCTCGCCAATCCTGTTGAGGACCTGGAATGGTCCGATGAAGTGTGGAGACAACTTTCCACCTCGTCCAAATCTCTGTAAACCACGTCGAGGTGAGACACGTAAAAAGACGTGGTCATCATCCTCGAACTCAAGTGGCCTCCGCCTCCTGTCAGCATAAGACTTCTGTCGGTTCTGAGCTGTCCTCATCCACTCCTGGATGACCTGGACCTTCTCTGTCGTGGCCCGGACCACTTCTGGTCCCACGAGTGTTGACTCCCTAGGGTCTTTCCAGGACAAAAAAGATCTGCAAGGTCGGCCATACAACGCCTCGTACGGTGCCATCCCGATGGTGGAGTGGTAGCTGTTGTTGTACGCAAACTCCACCAAGGGTAGGTGGTCCTCCCAGCTACGACCAAAGTCAAGGACACATGCGCGGAGCATGTCCTCGAGATTCTGAATGGTCCTCTCCGTCTGACCATCCGTCTGAGGGTGAAAGGTGGTGCTCAGACGTAGCTGCCTCCCAAACGCCTCCTGCAACCCCTTCCAAATCCGGGAAGTAAAGCGAGCATCTCGATCGGAGATGATAGATGATGGCACACCGTGAATCCGTACAATCTCCTGAACGTAGAGACGTCCCAAGCTCTCCATTGAGCCCTGCTCTCTGATGGGTAAGAAGTGAGCCTACTTGGTGATTCGGTCGACAATCACCCAAATGGAGTCGTGACCTCTGGAAGTGCAAGGAAGTCTGGTCACAAAGTCCATAGATATCCCGTCCCACTTCCACTCTGGGACCTCCAAGGGCTGTACCAAGCCTGCTGGTACTTGATGCTCTGCCTTCACCTACTGGAAGGTGAGGCATCGAGAAATGAACTCTGCCACAACTTTCTTCATACTCGGCCACCAGTGCTGTCGTCTGAGGTCCTGGTACATCTTCGCCACTCCAGGATGTACCGCCAAAGGAGAAGTGTGAAACTCTCTCAGCACCTCCCCCCGTAAAGCAACTGGTACCAAGGTACGTCCTCTGAAAATGATGTCGTGCTCTGCTCCAAAGGATATACCATCAGGTGCCTTTCCTGAGGATATCTGTGCACGCCGCGTCTCACAGTCAGCGTCCCCACGATGTGCCTCTCTGACCCGTTGTAGTAGTGGAGGGGTGACTGTGAGAGACTGAAGGAAGGTTGCTCCATCTCTATCCACGAAGGATATCTGCAAAGAGGCTAGCTGCTTTGTCGCCTCCTCAAGTAGCTGAATGCCCTTCCTTCTACTGAGAGCATTGGCTACCACGTTCCCCTTCCCAGGAGTATAGACTATCTCAAAGTCATAGTCCTGGAGGAACTCGATCCATCGCCGCTGTCTCAGATTCAGGTCCTTCTGAGAGAAGATGTATCTGAGACTATGATGGTCAGAAAATACTGTAAAGCACTCGCCCATCAGGTAGTGTCGTCATGTCTTCAGAGCAAAGACCACTGCTGCTAACTCCAGGTCATGGGTAGTGTAGTTCTGCTCATGCTTCCTCAACTGACGTGATCCATAGGCGATCACGGCCCGCTCCTGCATCAGGACACATCCGAGTCCGGTCCCTGATGCATCGCAATAGACTACGTACCCTACTCCCTCCTCAGGCAACCTCAAGATAGGTGCGCTGTTCAATCTCTGTCTCAACTCCTGGAAGCTCTGCTGACAACTGTCTGACCACACAAAGGGTTTCCCCTTCTTCGTGAAAGATGAGAGTGGTGCCACAACTCTGGAGAAGTCTGGCACAAATCTCTGGTAGTATCCAGCTAGTCCCAAGAAACTCCACACCTCCGTCATGCTCCTGGGTGGCTCCCAAGCTAGCACTGCCTTGATCTTCACAGGATCCACTGCAACTCCCGCCTCAGAGATAACGTGTCCCAAGAAGTGGACCTCACGTATCCAGAACTGAAACTTCGAGATCTTTCCATAAAGATGGTGATCTCGGAGTGTGTCTAGCACAACCCGCAAATGGTAGTCGTGCTCCTCCTCAGTCGTCGAGTAAATCAAAATGTCGTCGATGAAGACCACGACAAATCGATCGAGGTATGGCTGAAATATCCTGTTCATGAGGTCCATGAACACTGCTGGAGAATTGGTTACGTCGAATGTCATAACCAATAACTCATAGTGGCCATACCGACACCTGAAGGTCGTCTTCTGCACGTCCTCGTCTCGAACTCTGAGCTGATGATAGCCTGAACTGAGGTCTATCTTCGAGAACCACCATGCTCCCTTGAGCTAATCGAAGAGGTCATCAATCCTCGGTAGCAGATACTTATTCCTCACTGTCACCTGGTTCAGGCGACGATAGTCAACACAAAGTCGCAAGCTCCCGTCCGCCTTCTTGGCGAACAAAATCGGAGAAGCCCAAGGTGAAACACTGGGTCGGATGAACCCTTTGCCCTGAAAGTCCTCCAAATGTACCTGTAGCTATCGAAGATCAACGGGGGCCATCGGATACACTGGAGTCAATATCGGGGATGTCTCGGGGTACAGGTCGATATAAAAGTCTACCTCTCTACGAGGAGGTAGCCCTGGAACGTTGTCGGTAAAGACGTCCGCATACTGATCCACCACTGCAGGAAAACCAGGACTCCGTACTTCAACTACTCCTAGGATGAGGCTAGCCAACTGATGAGTGATGGGTTGTCCTCTCCTCTGCGAGAGTCCATCCGGTACTGCAAAGGCTCCCTTCTCACCGGTGAAGGTGAACCTGCTCCCGTCGGTGCGTAAAAATCGCACCTTGTGCCTAATACAGTCAATATGTGCATGGACTGTAGACAACCAATCCATGCCCAAGATGACGTCATAAGGCCTAGACGCCGCTACAAGAAGATCCCAGCCGAAGCTCTCACCTCCTAGAGTAAGCCCACACTGCCGGCACCAGTGTGTAATCGTCGAGTCTGCTCCCGTAAGAGTCTCTAGCCATAAGGATTGAGCCAAAGGCTCTGTCGGAATCTTCGAGCTCCAAAAAAGGGCAGCGGCTATGAAAGAGTGACTCTCTCTTGTGTCTATAATAACTGCAGCAAGGTTGGAATAGACATAGATAGTACCTCGAATCATCTCGGGCGCACCGTGGTCGTAGGCCTCCACTGCCTGGAGTTGTGCCTGTCTCTTCCTGCCAGCTCCCTGTGGTCGGGGTGGACCTCCTGGTGGTGGTGGTGGTAGAGCCTCAAAGCGTCGCCCACCACCTACTGCTCGGCCATCTCCTCTGCCTCGTCCGCCTGCTCCCTGCGGACCACCACGGTCGACCCTCTGCCTCTGCCTGGGTTTGGTCTGCCTGGACCCATGAGTCATCCGTCAACTGCCTACTGCAGAAGACTCTACTACATGCCACCCTGTGGTGGGTCTCGGCGCTGGTGTAGACTCAGCAAGAAATCTCTCGATAAAAAGGGCTCGCTCCAGTACTCCTGCCTGAGTCGGAATGCTGAGGGAGATAAGTGATGCCCTAATCTCGTGCCTCAATCCCTGCTAAAAGGTCCGGGCCCGGAAGAATGGGTCTCGTACCATGTCTGTCGAGTAGCGTGAGAGATCGATAAATCTCTCTGAGTACTGGGCGACTGTCAAGCTGCCCTGCCGCAGCAGAAGAAGCTTCTGGATGCACACCGCATGGAGGGTGGTAGGGATGAACTCCGAGCAGAAGAGGCTCTCAAAGTCCATCCAAAGGAGAGATGCCTCATCGTGCACCTGGAGCATCAAGCTCCACCATCTGCCTACTGCTGTGTGCAGTAGGCTCGCTGCGAGGATCACCATGAGGTCTGCTGGTGTCCTCACTAACCTGAAAACTCTCACCACTGCCTCCATCCAGTCCTTGGATGCCTGGGGGTCCGTCTCCCCGCAGAACCTGGGTGGTCGCTGGCGCTGGAACTCATGCAGTGCACTAAGGCATCGTGCATCGTCAGCGGCTGGGGCTGGAAGCATCGGTGGCTCGGCGGGTAGAGCTACCGCCGGTGCCTCTGCTGACAAAGGGCCCTACACCGAGGCCTCGTCGCTCGGTGGGCTGTCATCACGTACAACTCTCGGAACCCTAGATGGCTACCGTCGTGGGGCCATCCTGAAAAGAAACAGGTGCACCATGGTCAAAACATTATACCTGGTGAGCTGACACAAAGTAATCACATAGAAAACTTGAAACACACATGCAATCAATGTTTTCGTGCATTAAGTCGGAAATCAGAAGTCAGGGTCCTGGTGTACGGATACGTCGACCGCCGCACCAACACTGGACTCCCTGGACTGATAACCACACCCAATACGCTTAACACTATTGCTTCACATAGAAAAATATCAGAGACCCAAGTTCTATGGTAGAACCGAACTCCTCTTATACCAATTTGTCACGACCCGTCCTTGGGCCCCATGCCGTGACTACCCCAAGCCCGCCTTCCATAGGCCAGGGGCTGGAGACTAGCACCAAGGCGTAAATCCCGGTAAAAAGGGAAGGTATTTCCTTTCTAAAGTAAACAAACACCACAGAGCAAACAAGCAGTAGAAGTAAACACTAAGTAAAAGCTGGTACAAGAGTAAGTGCGGAAAAGTAAGTGGGCCAGTATACAAACCCAAACTGAAATTAAAGTACAACTGGAAGGGGAAAACAGCAACTGTAAAGTAAAGCCGCAACGCCGAGTTGTCTACTAGAAATCCCTCCTGAAGGGTGAGAACAGATAGCCTCCTCTGCTCCTCGGGTCCAGCCGACCGCTCCGAGTACGTCCCATCCAGCGGTCCACCTCTAGGTACAGTCCTGCTTCGCAAGCCTCAACCACGATCAGCGATGTCCATCGTCTGCAACCAACACAACGTAGTGCAGGCATAGCCCATGCAGGGGTGAGTATAAGCTACTCAGTAGGGACCCCGAGACCCCCGAAGGTCTCCCAGAATCCACAAATGAAAGATACAATCATGAAGTAACATCCGACACTGCTTAGGTATATGCCCATACATATACCTAAGTCATCAATTCTCGTTCGGCTCCGACATCCGAACCCAAGTACAACCCAGTCCACACAGGAAAGAAAAATGTAAATCCACACTGGATAGCACAACACGATCCACATAGGAAAGTAAACCAGGATTCAGATCACACAGGTATACTTCTTCGTATGACGATAGAGATGATCAGGTATATCCACTGATTCATCTAAGTCGTCGGACCCACAAGGGATCGATAAGTATTAACCCCCGCAATGACCCAAGAAGGGTCTGACCCACACAGGATCGATAGGTAACTAACCCCCGCAAAGACCCACACAGGATCGGACCCATATAGGATCTGTAGGCGCTGGCTCACACAGAATCGCTGAGCGCTGACCCGCACAGGATCAGACCCACACAGGATCGGTAGCACTGATCCACGTAGGATCGCTGAGTGTTGTAGTCGTCACCGTCGAATCCACTGAGGATCTCTGTACAGTCGTCATCGTCGCCACAGTCGCAAACGCAGCCAGCACTAGGGTCCCCGCAAACAGCAAGCTCATTCGGAAGGGTCCGCTCCACGAGCCGAGAGGCTGATACATAAACTGACACAAAGTATGGAGTTGATGTATCCAAAAGTTCTGTATCGTCAACAGGAACTCAATGTCGCAGATGGCGCGTCAATCGGACGCCCGGTCTGAGAGTTATTGGCTTTTTCGTCCCAGGGGCCCGGTTGGTCTTTAAGTCAAAACCAACCTGACCGTACTCCACCTACGTCCAAACCTCGGGAAGATTAAGCCAAAAGATCGGTCTCACTAAGAGGAATCCAACCAAGTCGACGGCACGTCAATCGGATGTCCGAAACTCAAGTTATAAGCGTTTCCGCTTCGAGGGCCCAGTTGGTTTTGTGTACGAACCAACCCGGCCGGACCCAAAGTTCTCCGAAACCTTGATTACAATATAGGAAAACGACTGTCTCGATCCAAGGATCGCATCTCCACTAACGGTGTGTCGATCGGAGGTCCGTAGCCCGAGATATGCGCAAAAGACCAAAAAGGTTCCGAAAACGGGGGTTTCGGGCCAGGACCGACCCGGCTCGAGACCCCCTGGGTTGGCCAGAACCGGGTCGACCCAACCCGGGTCCGGGTCGGCCCGGCTGGGTGCGGCCCGGCTGCCGGCCTGGAGGTCCGGCGCGCGGCGCCAGCTGGCTCGGCCGAACGGCCGAGCCGTTCGGTTTAGCGGGGGGGGGGGGGGGGGGGGGGGGCGCTGCCCCCCTTTCCCCGCAATTTGTAACCATGGCCCCCCTTAATGGGGGCCGCTTGCTGGCCGGACAAGGGTTTGAACCCCCGGCTGTTCTCCTGTCCGGCCGGCCTGCCCCGGTCGGCCGGTTTCTGCCATCACGGGACCGGTGACGGCCGGTCCCCTTCCTGCTCCGACACTGGCGGCCCGGAACCGGCCGCCGATCACCCTGCTCAGCCGTGGCCCGGAACCAACCTCGGCTTGGTTCGTCCGGCGCGGCGCGACGGCGCCGTGCCCCTCCGCCGCGGCCCCGCTCCGGCCGCGGTGTCTTTGGTTCTCTTCAATGCGGCACGACGGCGTCGTGTCCTTGTTCGATTTCACGGCGCGGTGCGACGGCGCCGCACATTCTTTACCGCACGATTTCGCGTGGTACGTCGGCACCACACCATTCCATTCCAATCCACAAAAGAACCAACAAGGATAAAGGAGGTGGGTCTGCCGTGTTTGTGCGGTCTGTCCCCCCTCTCGTTAATCGATAGCTTTTGGTCTTATTACATGAAGAACATCAAAGTAGTATTCACGAATCAAAAATAAAATAAACAAACCCCTACTTCGTGCGAGCTTGAACGGAGGTTCGTCGAACGAGGATTAGTCGTGGAAAAACCGTCGCGGAAAGAGACTTCGCGGAAGGAGGAAGTCGCTTCGGCGTCGCGGTACACGGCGTCACGTAATCGGTTTCTGAGAACTCGGCGTTCTTCGTCGGAGACCGATGTGTTCTTCGCGTTCTTCGTCGAAGACGAAGAAGTTCCTCAAGTCCTTAGTCATTTCTCCCAAAAACTCCACCACAAGGTTCCAACCTCAAATAAAATAATCTCACCTCTTATTTTACTAACATAACATAAATTTTGAATTTCAAGAGTTTGAAATTAAAACATCCACACTTAACTCACTTAATTAATAACATAAGTTGTCAAAAATTAATGGTGAGTTGAGGGGGTTTAAGAATATGAAGGGGTGGGGTTCGTGTGGGTCCCACCACCCTCATAACCTCTCTTGGGAAGTTGGGTAGTTACCCAACTTCCACCCAAAGCCTTAAACCACTTAAAGAAAAATAAAAAAAAATTAGTTAAATTAAAAATTAAACTTCCACAATTTTTATCATCTTCTCTCGTGAAAATGCAACTCCGGAACAGGTGTTCCTAAGCAATTACTGGCGCTGCGGTTCCATCGGTGCCCCTGGAATTCGATTCCGAGCACCGGTTCAAAAGATAGGAATTCCCGCTCGTTCGTTCACTGAACGTACCCAAGCTAAACTTCGAATAGAAATTCTGGGCACACCGGGCCTCGGAATCAAGTGCTATTAGAAACTGCGTTCTTGTAAAATCCCAAAGAAAATTAAGAAAAAAAATTTCCTTGAATTTTACGGGTATTTACATATAACATCATGTTCATGCATAACATATGTGCATAAATAATAACAACATAATTGTGAACAAAACTAGCATCATGTTCACACATAATACACATAATCTAATGAGATATATCATATTACCTAATTAATTAGAGGGATATATAATTTTTCACCCACCCATCACATCATAAAATGTTCATAATCAGGCATTCCACAGGGAAAGGAAACATATAACAATCATTTTCATTAAAAAAACTCTTGGAAATTAATGGATTTTATAAAGGTTTGTAAAGAATAATTTCATGAATAACCTTTTGGTTAAAAAATAAATATGGGAAATCATATTTTTCAATAAAATAGAATCATTCTCGAATGGAGAAGAAACACCTCAAGAGGAGTCAACATGGTGTTTTGGAAAATAAAGTATCTTTTAAAAATCCATGTATTTGGCTCAGAAATAATTTTGAAAAGGTAGAAACAAGTACATACACAAAAAAGATAAGGGGAATAATATTGAAATTTATTTTAATAAAAATGTAGGAGAAACCATACTAAGAATAATGTGAAATATGAGATATCCGAAAAATAAGGAGTTGGGTTTGAGAATAACATAACCTAAAATATCATTATGTTTCGTATCATTTACACCTCATGTGTAAAAAAATATGCTTATTAATATATGTAACCATAATTGAATTAAATTAATTTATATTAATATTTATCCACTATAATTATTTTATTTTATTTTATTTTATAATACTCTTTATTAAACTGGAATTTTTTTGTTGTCTTGTTTTCATTTAATTATATTATCTTGTTTAAAATTCTCTATTTTAGTCCAAGGTCATTTATACATAAGTAAAATTAATTACATAAGAAAAAAATAAATGTAATTATACATTTATATATTATGTAAAATTAATATCATCTATAAATGAATGTGATGATAAGAAGATATTTTTCAATGTCTTTGTAGGCAGTTAACTGACCGTTTGGGATATTTTCAAAAGGGGAGGAAGAGAAGTATAAAATATAAATATGTGATAAATATAATACTTACACTAGGTTAAAGTCAAAAATATAATTTTAACATAATACTCGGTTAATAATAAAATATTTGGTTTTGAAAGGGATAGATAAAAATAGTAATTGAAGAGAAAAATGAGAATAAAGTTTGATGAAAATTTACCCTTTTCTCAGTGTTGCTTCATTTCTATAACACAAGACTCATTGAATGCTTATATTTGGTTACTAAAAATTGTTCTTAATGATTATTAGGGTATTGATAGAGGGGATATGGGAAGATGTTTTTCTTTTTAAGTGAGGGGGAAGTTGTTTTCTAAGGGGAGGGAGAGGGGGTTTATAGTTGAGGAGAGGAGTATTTTTTGAGTTATAATAATCAATAAATTATTATATCTATGATAAACCTATCAATAGTAATATTATTGATATTATAAAATATATTTTAAAAAAATATCATGATTTTAGAACCCAAAAACACTTCATAATTATAATTTATTAGTATAATAAAAATAAAATGAGAAAAATGGATAAAAATGTAATTTAAAGGAAACATTAGACTTTTGGACTTTGGAAATTAGTTTTTAGATTTTTAAATTAAGTTTATTATTTTTAAATGACTCATTTATCTTATTAAATTTATTTTGGGTTGATATAACAAATTTAATATTTATTAACACATTATTACATCATTATTATGTCATAAAACATGTAGTATTTGGAAAATTATATTTTTACTATTCATGTAAAAATTAAAGCTTCCTAGAAAATTCTCAAAATTTCACCCTTGGTAAATTTCAACATTTTTATTCTAAAAATGATATTAATTTTATCAAAATATTGTTCTAACATAGTTAATTATAATTATTAACATAAACTTTTTTATTTTTGTGAAATACATTAAAATATAGTTTATTAAAAATGTTCTTATAATTTCTTTGTGTTTTTAATCTTTATATTTATTTTATAGAATTAAAATATATATATTTCTTAAATTACTCATGATAAATATTATTTATATTATATTTTATTATTTTGAGGCCAAATTACCATTCCAATGGTCATGTTACTATTTCTAACATCCATGTTACTATTCCCAACAATCAATTTACTATTCCCCATAGTCACATTACTATTAAAAAAGTCATTCTACCTCTTATAAATACCACTTCATTCCTTCATACATTATTTACTTCAATTCCTCCCAAGAATCTATATTTTCCTTTTCTAAAATATCCACTAATTTATTAATATTTTTTTTCTTCTCCATAGCTTAGTTCATGGGAGAAATAATTATAGAAGATCAGGATAATCTAAATTTTTCCATTCTAGTTTTTCAATTTTATATTTTTTGTCTCGTTGTAATATTTTAAATTTTAATGGGTTTAGTTATTGACTAATGTAACGATATTCATTAATAAAATAAAGTGTTGTTGGTTTTTTATGTGTTGTATGTGTATAATAATATATAGTATAATATAAAACACATTTATTTAGGAAAAATATCATTTATAATTTCTAGGTCATTATAGTTTAGTTCTTCACAACTACACTGTGACTTTTATTATGGTTTGGTGCCCTTGGAAATCCCATTTTAGCTCATTCAAACAAACCACATCTAAAATCATATTTCATTATAAGATCCTTACTATTTTTTCTTTACACCACAACCACCTCCATAATATAATTCAACACCCCATGGACAATAGAGATTTATATAATTCTATATTTAAACCACTAGAACCAAAAATTCTATTTTCAAGATGAACTCTTCATTTTTTTCTCTTCAGACTATGGTGTGGTATCTCAACCTCTTTTATATGATTGCTTCTTAATTATCCTCTTACTTATTTAAAAATATAAAATAAACAAGTTTACCTCTTCATATCATCTATCAAGACTAGATTGATCTATAATTATTTAAACAAGAACCTATTTAATTTAACATTTCCATATAAAACCATCAAGTTTTTTCATTTAATTTATTCTACATAGAATCTATATAGTCACTGAGTTGACTTAAATACTTCCTCTATTAATATTTTATGTCTCATCATGTTAATAATTAGGGTTACCTCATTCTTCTTTCTTTATATACTAAAAATCACATAACAATTGTATTTACATTATGCTCCCCTTTTAGATTTTTTTCCAATTACCACTATGATTATCTCCACATTCCAATAACTAACCTCTTAGTTAACATTAATTTTCAATCTCTTCATCATTGATAGTAATACATCATTATCAATAAATACTATTTCAATTGAAAATGAATCTAGCACACAACCTTTGGTTTTAACACTCTCATAAAATAATTGAATAATACTTTGGTCACTAATCTGATGGTGTGGGTAACTAAAAAATCCATTTAAATATTTTATAATATTCATGTAAGGTTTCTCCCAAATTTCTCATATTTACTTCCTAATTTTGGATTTCCATCGTGAAGAAAATAACTTATTTAAAAATAATTCCTTGTCACCATGACAATTCTATATTAGAGTATATTAGGAATATTAAAACACCCCATCTTGAGAAAATGGAAAATTACTCACTTTAATTTTATCTTCAATCACCCTGTATGGTTTTATAGATACATTGAAAATGTGAATCTCTTTGAGTTTTTTATGAGGATCGTCCCCTATAAATACATAAAACTTGAGAAGAAAATGGATGATTCTTGGCCTCGACTAAAATCTAGAAGTTATTTTAGGGTATTCTATGTAATTTTTTGGTTGTTTAAATTAGGTTATATTAAATATTTTAAGGTTATTTGGTCTTCTATTCCACCATGGATCTAATATGGTCTTAATGCATAATTTTAGTGATCTAAATATTTAACATCTATCATGGATGTTTCGTACCTATTTCATATGGATTATATCCTAACTAGATTAACAATTGGTCTAATTTCTTCATTCATCTATACTTTCCTAACTCTATTATAGTATGTCATATCTATTTCAAAGTTAAATGTAATAATTTATATGTGTTAATGTTTGTATATACAACTAATTGTAATAGGAAGGGATGAAAAAGTAGTTTTAAAAATGTTATAGTAAGAATATTGAATTATAATATAAATGAATTAAAATAATGAATCAAATGGGGGACTTTAGGAAACCTCCCAAATAACAACACCAATTTGAAATGTAGTTTTTTTCATGAATATTAATCAAATTATTTTTAGTCCTATAAATTTAACATAGATTTGTCTGTATGGTTTTTCTCACATAGAGGTTTCACTCTAAATATCTTTTCTCACATAGAGTTGTTATATCTTTTTGTCGCTTTTTATAGAGTTGTCTGTATGGGTTTGGGGTTTTTTGAATTATTTCCAATAATTCATTATCAATGTGTTTAATAATCACTAAACACAGTGATATAACTAATAATCCACTGTGATCTTATCACTAAATTGAGAAAATAAAGCTTCAACAGTAATTTTTAATTTGATATCACTCTTAGAGAATACAAAGACACCACATTACTCAATAGTTAAATAAATTCCATTATATATAAATTAAATAATTGATGGAGGGAAAAAATTATTAAAATTGAATGATTTATTAATCAAAATTGAAAAAAAAAACAGTAATCATTATTCAATTATAAATAAATAGTCCAAATAATGGGAAATAACAAAGAGAGAATTTAAAACTCATGAGATTTCATTAGAGGAAATCCTAGGATCCAACCAATATCAGAATAAATTATTTGAGATAAATAACTTGAACTCTACATCCTCGCACTTATTATCTCTATCTAAAATATCTAATTCTCCCAAAGTATAATGATCAAGCTTCTAATAATTTCATCACCTTTCATTCTTATATAACCAATGGGTACTTAAATGGACCTTCTTTAGTTTCACTTTGATATAAAACACTTGGAATTGAGATGATCTTCAGTTCAGGTTTAGTTCAACTCCCATTGACTATAGATTCGCCCTCTAAGAAAACACAATCCTCTAACTTAGAACCATATATAATGACCACCAAACGGGCAACATATGTCTTTATAAACTCTCCTTTGAACACTCTGATCCTTTACTTGATCTTTATATGATCTCTTTCCATCATCAATATCATTGTTTCATGACTCCATCTCAAGCATCTTGCTTTAATAGCTTCCATATAGATAGGAACATCATGTCCAACCTCTAATTATTCTGATTTTGGATATTCAATCACTCTACTCTTTTTTAGTAGAATAATTATATTGAACAACATAATACAACAACCTCAAATTAAAAACATTAAATAATAGAATATTCATATGATCTTGATCTCTTAATCTCCCAAATTCTTCCATCTGATGTCATAAAATCTTCTTGGTGGAATTATTACTAAGATAAAGAACTAAGGTTTTTGGGAATACTCTGGAAGCATACTTGAATGAGTTCAAAAAAAATGGAATAATATCATCACCTGAAATGATAAAAAAAAATAAACATCTAATCTTATTTAATGATTGATTGGACATATTTCCATCGTGCATTGATCCAGCTACTAAGAAGAACCTGAAGCCCAACATCCAATTGGATCACACTTTCTTTGTCCAGCAGCCTCCTTAATCCATCCCAACAAATAAAATTGGTTCATCATATAATATATCCTAACTATATCCCATCCTTCAATATTTACTACAATCATTAAAATGAAATAAAATTTTAGGAAAAAGAAAATTCAAATGAACATTAAAACTATTAAAAATATCTAACCAATTAAAAATTGTAATTATTATTTCCAAATATACAAGTGTGTTAAAAACACATATATTCTTAATAATTAATGAAATAAAGAGTATATTTTTCAAATGAAAATAAATGAAAAACATAATCAACGTGATATTTATCAAGCTAACTCACTTATCAATTCCTTAGTTACAACAAGGTATCTCACATATTTCCATGGTAATCTCATAACCCAATCACTACCTCAATCATGATCAATAATTTAGTCCCATTAGAATCCAACAACTTAACTCTAAGTAGTCAAGGAAGCTAAAGTGTACTCGTCTCTATCACAATCTTCCTTCCAATAGATTTTATATCACACTCAAATCGGAAATTTTAAATTATTTCCCATGTCCATTCATTCCTAATTGATCAATAATATTATCATCATTTTGTTAAGAATATACTATATCATCCCATATACTAAACATATGGTATTAAAACACACTCTCTTTTCCCTATAGAAAAGGATGAAATAAAAACTAACACTCAAAATAGTGTATAACCAGTATCATTATCTATTAAATCATATCCAGCAGTGGGTATACACTCCTGTATTACCCTTCTATATACCTCCACTCATGTTTTCATAAGTAATATCCCATCATATCCAATTTTCACATGCCTACTCAATTTATCATGAATCACATCAATATCAATCAAATTTCTATTAAAGTACTATCAATGATTTTTTCTAGATATTACCAAGGAAATACATAGGAATATACTAATAACTTGATAACATGTCACCCATCTGTCATTCTTATCACATGAATAATATATTATTTCTTTACATCTATAAATAATCCATGTACATGTACTAACCCTCCCTAGGGTAATCCTTACATAACACCACAAAAATCAAGAAAAAACTAGTAGAAACATTGTTATTCTATTAATAAACTCAATATATGTCACACCTATGGTTTTTTTAGGTATTTTTCATTTATCTTTAATCTTTATTTAATTTTATAGATTTTATGGGTGTTAATCAAAAAAATAGATATTTTTTTGAGATAGAGGGCGATGCATGATTAGAAGAAACCATGCACCAACCTCCAACAAATCATGCAGAATATGAAGAGGCACTGGAGTGCCTAGACAGTTAAGTTTAAATTTTGTGGAACCATGTGGCCCAAACCATGAGGCCTCCACCTATTGGGACATATATGCTCGTATGGTTGGCATGAGGTCTAGAAACCCATGTGGTCAAACCATGTGGCCTATCTAGTTTTGAAAAAAAAAACTAAAAATACGCATCCCTTATTTTAACCCATTTTTACCCTTAATTTCTATCATCCAACTTTTATGTACCTATGTGTGCCTCCCCTCTTCTCCACCTACTTCTTGGCTTCAATAATTTGGTTATTTGAGCATGGTTCCTCCATGAATCTTCAATTAAGTGACTCCTATCTTCTCTTATTGGTCTCTTCTCTCTTATTTCTTGGGTTTCCTTCTCTATGGTGGTTTTAGTGATGTAGAGTGGGTTTAATATTTTTGTTTTCTTGGGTTTTGATGTTGGTTGTTTGTTATTAATTCCATAGGTTCCCCACTCATCATATTTTATGTTTTCCAACCAGATTTTGGTGATTTCAAGGAACAAGGTAGGTGGTTCTTTGTTTTGATATTATTTGATGATTTAAATGTGATTTCCTTTATTTCTAAATGTGTTCTAAATTTTATGTGTGTGTGTGTGTGTGAAAATGGGTTTTACAAAGGTTTTGGTGTGTTTAAGGATTTAAAAATGGTTTATCCCATGGGAAAATGGTTTAAAATGGTATGTTTGGTATGTGATGACTTGGTTTGTGAAAATGTGTTTTTATATGGTTTAATAAATGGGGTGAATCACCTATGAATCTTGGGTACTTAGGAGGGATGACTATAAAAAATAAAATAGGCATGGAAATCCCTACCTAGAAGGATTATATGGTAAAACTAACTAAACTATGATGTGGATTTGTTGGCTCAAGCAAGAGAATGGAGCTTCATATCCATGGTCGATCTCCAAGAGTATGAGGATCTTAAGTCCAAATTAACCCTAGCTACATAGGGATTTCATATGGTGTTTATACAATGATTTTACCTTTTCCCATTTATAATTTCATCTCCTATCTTTCTTTAAAAATTAAATCATGTTTAAAAAAATAAAATTAATTTATTTATTTAAAAACTAGAATATTTATTTGTATTTTAATTTCTATGCATGGAACACCAAGTTGGATCCTATTGGGAAAGTGACCTCACACCCTACATATGCACAATGGGTATATGTATACCTTGTATTTTTTGACTCAGTTAAAAGTAAGGATTTCTATGTAGGAGGTAGTGGGTACTCTTATTAGTGGAGTTCTATTATAGTAGGTGTATATTGTGGTGTCAAGGTGTTTTTCAACCCTCATTCCCCATGGAGTCTCATACTTATTTTTTTAGTTCCCTCCCCATTTTTGGTCATTTTGTTTTTTTATAATTATAAATTTTAACTTTAAACTTGTATATTCACTTTTTTATAGATTATTCGATGATGGATATGATTCTTTATATCTATATGGTATTTTTTCATTTGGTTTTGGATATTAATCATTAATATTTTGGGAAAATAATTCCCATGTGTGTTATTTGATGCCCAAGAATCGGTTTTAAGCCTATAGGGATTGGGAACTCCCTTCGGGTCATGTCATGGGTTGATTCAATTATCGAGTTGGATGGAATCCTAGACTAGTTTATGATAACCCACACAACCTTGAATCACAACTTTTCAACACTAGGATTCCCCACCTAGTTTATAGACCATACACCTTGTGTAGGTCATATATCATGAAGTATCACTCATATTTCCATCTCACGTTACTACAAGAAATATATATACCAACACACCCATCCTTAGGCTCTCATCTACTTTGGGTATTCCCATACCACACTATACACTCTTGGGTTATCATCACATCTCTGTATGTATCCAAAAAATTTCTATCAAGAATTGTGTATCTCAAAAGTCATCATAGGTTGGTTAATTAAGTAATATTCCACCAATAAATTATTTAGGAAAATGATGAATAAGTTATTTTATATGTTTTAAATAACCAAACCCATTTTTGAAAATAAAATCAATTACACACAATTGTTCACATGTCATGTTAACCTATATACTAAGTATAATGAAAGAAGGCACATATATTCCCAGCCTAGAAAAAAATCAAAACAAAAAAACATAACAAAGAACATTATACTTAGTTAAATCTAACTCAACTATAATAATAAAAAACAATAATTATAATCCCAACTACCTAGAGACCTGGATTTTCATCCATACTTTTATTAGAAAAGCATGAATATGGGATTCATATCAAGTTTTAACCCTTCCTAACACAATCTATCATGTCCTAAATCATAATAAAAAAAATAAGGATTTAATTTCACTTTGTAACATCCTATATAAGGTATCTTCTTTTAAATTCCAAGTAAGAAAACTACATATCTCTTGTATACATCTTCATACACTATATTTCATCAAATAGAATAAAGGGTTGGGTAAAATTTCATGAGTAGATTATACCCTCTATATAATAGAATATAATAATAGGTAAATGATATAAACATCCATAAAATAGATACAATATTAGAGTGAAATAGATATAATTATAGGAGTAAGAAAACCATGAGTAGTTTTATACACCATGTAATAATGAATTAGATCCATATGATAAGATACATTTCATACATCTCAGAGATATCCCATAATGTATTGATCACATATTATTTATATAAAAATGAAAATAAAATAATAATGGATATAATTCTACTAGTCTTTTACCTTTCCTCTAAATACCCCCCCCCCCATTCCTGTTGAACTACTCTAGTGCACCTTCTTGTGTTAGGACCCTTTCCCTAACCTATATTAAAAAAATAAATTTTACACAATCACCAAGGTACGCATGTAGGGTGTAAGTATAAAACACATTAGAAAAATACTAATGACCCAAATATAAACTATATATATATGTGCATGTTTTGTGAGTGGATTCCCCATACCCAATTCATGTATATACTTTGATTACCATTATATGTACATAGTTTTATATATTCTTGTGTTCCTCTTACCTTAATAGTAACATTTCTTCTTCTTGTGCTATATAAATTGTAGTATCATTAGATTATATATCATATCAAAAGGTTATAGTGGTTCATAGCTATAATGAGAATCTCAAGATACTATAATAGTAATCTTATATATATGTCTCATGGTCTAGATAAATCATACTCACAAGACATGGATGGTGTTTTATTATCCAGTAATGGGGGGTCATAAGAATTGAGTTGTATTCTCATGAATTTCACATTTATTTATCTTGAGTACCTAAGATCATGGGGGATTAATTTCTAATAAGAACACCATATGTTATAGGTGTCATTCATAATTTCTATCTATAAGCATGTGTATTGGTCTCTTGACTAGAGATCATTATAAATGTGTACCATTTGATCTCATGATTTGATGCAAGATGAAAACCATGACATTTGTGTTTGTTGTGGGGATTCTTGTGTTGGTTATATCATTAGTTTTATATAATTGGTTGAATGATAAATACAGTATTTTTTTCATACCAAGTTGAGGAAGATATATCATGGACCCAGTTGAATAGGATGGTATTACCTTCAATTAATCCATTTTCATAGTAGAAAAAGGAAAATCCATCTATAAATTTTATACAAATAATAAATAATGAAAGTAAGGATGGTGAAACATGTTATGAATCCTTATTTATGATACATCACATGATAAAGAGATTATACTTCACAATGTGTGTTCATCAAAGAGGTTTTAATTGATATGACTAAACCTTTATCTCTTTAGGGGAATTAATTTATTATTAGATATTATTCATAGTCTGTGATAGATACTCATTGTTATAGAGATAAGGGATTAGAGGGTCACAAACTAAGCATATTCAAAAGTTTGAATTCCCACAGTTGATCATCTCAAGAGGGATGATATTCAGATGGCCTCTATGTATTCTCTCTGCAAGGCTAATGAGGACTCTATACAACATATTTTTATGGAATGTAATCAGGCCAAGAAAATCTGGGCATATATTGGCTCTCTGTTTGGGATTGTGTTTGACATCTGTAGGACTATCCCGGATCTGCTGTTTGACATGTTACATGACTTCTTCAGTGCGCATATTTATAACCTTTTGTTGGCTGTTATTGCTGTTATTATTGCAGCCATATGGGAAGCCCAGAATGTAGCATTTTTCAGTGGTGTACACTCAATAGTATAGCAAGGAATGGTGGTTTTAAACAGGGATGTTTATGTTGCTTCTATTATACAGGATGGCGCCATGTTTAACATATTTTCTAACCTGAAAATTCTGAGAATTCTTGGTGTTTCAGGTCGACCATGAAAGCCTCGGATGCTGAAATATATTTGGTGGATACCACCCATTATTCCTTTTCTCAAGGTAAATGTTTATGGGGCTGCGTTGAGTACACCAAGTCTGTCAGGTTGTAGAGGAGTGTTCTGTACTTATCGTGGGTTTATAAAGGGATTATTCTATCACGCAATTGGAATTGGAACTACCTTTGAAGATGAATTATGGGCAATGATTTACGCTATCAGGTACGCCGCCTAGTTTAATTGGAAATATATATGGATTGAATCTAATTCTCAGACTGTGGTTCATGCTTTGAGATCCAAGATGCGCCAGGTTCCTTGGTGTGTGCTACCTCAGTGGGTTGACTATCTCAGCAAGATCGCCCAAATGCATGTGGATGTTTCGCATGTCTATCGTGAGGCCAATCAGGTGGCGGACACACTGTAAAAGCGGGCACTCATTAATCTTGGAGGGATGTGGTCTTTCACAGCTCTTGATTATTGTTAACCACTAGTGGAGGAAGATAGATATGGTGTGATGCACACTCATTTATGTAATAATCCCCTGTATGCTTGACTTGTTTCCTTTTTATTTTAATTTTATTAGGGTCGGCTCCCACCGGTTCTTGGCCTTTCTGGTATAAGGTTAAACATATTTGGGGTATAATATGAAATTTTTCTAAGTGTAAATTAGTTATATAAGTCATTAGAATTACAAATTCATCATATTATTCATCCACTCGAATTTGGGAGATCATCTCTCAAATAACCTAAATGTTATAGTGAGGACTATTTCCTGAAACATCGATCTAAGTTCTTCTTCCTAGGTTGAAGAAGCGGTGTTGTGGGAATCGTTGGGATATCGAAAGGTTCATTAGCTATATAAAAATCAACCATAAATAAATTATTAAATCACTATTAAACTTTTAGAGTGTGTGTAGGTGATCTAAAGGGATCCAATGACAATTCCTTCAACCATAGATCTCCAGTAGTTAGCGGAATAGGTGTTTGATAAAAATTGAATGAGGTACGGTTTCAATTTTAATTTTTTATATTTGATTAATTAACATGAGATCTTCAAGTTGTGAGCCTTGTATGGTTACACTAGTGATTATTTTCATACATAGATCATAGAAAAAAATAATTTTCCATATTTATAATCTTCCGATATGCACTTAGTTCCAACAAGTGGAATTAAATAAATTGTGTGCTAAATTAATTTGATGTTTAAATTAAATGTTCATATATTCAGTAGAGGTTGTTGTAACAGTCCCTATGCCATAAAAGTTCTACAAACCAGAATTATATGGTTAACCTGGAGTCTTCAAAAAATAGAATAATAAATTTTTCTTATGAAAAAAATTAAGAATATATATATATATATATTGTTGGGAAGAAGAAGTATGTTGGTGTTGGTATGATCATTCAGAACAAAAACTAGAAGGGGGTTGCAGTCCACATATTTTTAACCTTTATATGAAAAAACTTTATAATAAACAAAATTTCATGAGTGGATTTTCCACCTGCGTGTTCTATTTAACACCCCCCTCATTGATGTGGGGGAGAAATCTTCTTCTTTATGCAAGTAGTAAGAATTATACAAAAATGATTTTTTTTTTAAAGAAAATTAATTTCGGTTGGTGTCACCTCCCACCAAATCTTCACGCAACATTCAGGGTGCAACGATGCTCATCTTGGTCTTTCAGACTCTCCTAACAAGTATGGGCCTAGAACCCCTTTGGGGGATGTTTTAAGGTCCCATAGGACTGAAATCTAAAAAAACCTTAATTTTTTAAAATAAATTTGGAATATAATAAAACTATTTTTGGGACTGTGAAATTTATAAATTATGAATTAAAATTATATTAATTTATTTCAATTCATAATTAATTCTATTGAGTATAATTAATTTAAAATTTAATTTTATACTATAAATATATTTCATTTTTACTAATAATGAGTGATACTAGATAATGTATGTCTCATAATTTTATTTATTTATTTAATTATTTCAATATGTGTGATGTTTATAATAATAAATAATAAATGACTGTTTGTGCATCCTCTCTCTCCCTTATTATATGTATAAGGTTATTGTGTCCATAAGTGATCTTATTTATTTGTATTTCACATTCTTGAGACTCTATCACATGTTTTTGAGTATTTATGTATAATGATGAGGATGAAAGAAGATGTAGACTACATCGATATTTAGAAAACTACCAGACAAGATATACATACATTGGATGTAGATAGGCACTATGACTTGAGTCAAATGTGACTTAGGGAGTTACCCATAGGGTTTTGATTGATCCATTATCTTACCAATGTATCAACTAGTAGTAAAATTTCATGATTAGTTTATTTATTTATTTATTTATTTTTTATTATTATTGTGTATGTGTATTTTACTCGATCAAATAGAATAATAAACAAGCATGCATCGATAAAATAAATTCATACATGGTGAATTTTTTCTAGTATTCATGGATACATTGTGAGTTTTCTTCACATATAAAAATCATGTTAAATAAAAAAATATTCCATTCACTAAGAATAATTAAAATCCTATAGCTAAATATTAATTCAAACACCTTACATCGCTTGTTCTTGAACAAAACCTTAGGTTTTTCGTACTCAGAAATCCTAGTTTAGGTTGTCTCTTACTGCTGAGGTGTTCCTAGGATAGTGATGTGTTGACTTAACAAAATTTTCTACAAAATAAGTACCCATATATATCTTTTTTAAACATTAAAGGTAAATCATTAAGTAATACAAGGTTATTCTTTATAGAAGTTTGGATTTCACTCAACAGATCAAGGAGTGATGAGTTAATGTGGTTATCTATAAAAATTCCTACCTTTAAGATCTTTAAGTAGTGGAATAGTCATAACTTGGTCTATTAGGAGAGGTTTTAAGGATCCTTTACACTAGGATATTCAAGCATCTAAATATTATGAATCTAGTAGTTGTGGGATACTAGGATTTGATGAAATAGTGGTAGACATTTAAATATTTAACCATTAATTTCTATTAGTAATCAAGAAAAAGTACTAATCTACTATAATTACATATTTTATATCAAATGTAAAACATCACAAATTTTATTTCACTATGATAAATATTGTATAAAGATAGTATCATGACTGGTAATAACTTCCAAGAGTCATATAGGCACTTGTGCATAGTACTAAGGTAAGAGAGGAAGCTATATGTGCTAGAATACCAAATTTATATTGATCTTAACATGGGAGATATTAAGGAAGATAAAGATAAATATAATAAGAATATGTATAATGTGCTAGATGTCCAATACGAGAGGTTTTCATCCATATCTAGTAAGCTACAGAAAATTCATGAGGTTAAAGATGCCTAAAAAATGATATCTCATCTCTAAGAGTTATACCAGGAGAGAGTATAGTAAGAAATATATGAGATATAAAATTCATTATATAGGTGTATTATATAATAAGAGAGTCATTTAGGAGCACATGTACTCAAAATTATTGGGTAAATCCAAAGATTACAGTCCCTTGAGTTCAAGTTGAAGTAGGAATTAACAACCAATCTCATTCTTACCTCTTTAGCACCTATCTTCTCAAATTTTATTGTTAATTATAAGATGAATAACATAAAACATTTATCATGTATCTATTAGTTTTATTTCCCCAAATGGATAGGATATGTATATTATCAACTCTTCGTCCCTTGTGGTAAAAAAGAGGATAAAGGGAAAGGATAATGGGTTAAAGGCTAAATATGATCTAAAGACACCAGTGCATCTCCCCTCCAAGAAGTTAAAGATGCATAGGGAGAACAGTGAGTAGAAAGCAGTCTAATTTTCTTATGGTAAGATGGGCCACTGGAAGAAGAATCTCATAGCCTGGAATATAAAGAAAGGTGGTTCTTCTACGTTAAGTATATTTTTCATTTAAAGTAATTTGTCTAGATCTATAAGTTTGATATTGGATATGGCATACAGTTTGAACATATCTATTAAAATATTGGAACCTGTTAAATTAAACATTATTTTAAATTTTAAGGTGGATCTACAAGAATAAAATGGTGCAATTCTAGAATCATTGGCAATGTGAGATTATTATCATAATTTTCATAGTGGTTTTGTACTTATATTGAATAGTTGTTATCGTGTACATTTTATTACCCAAAACATAATCTCAATGTCAAGTTTTGAAACTTTGGGGTTTTATTTCAAGTTCAGAAATAAATTTTGTCTCCTTTATAAAGATAACATATGTTATGGTATGGTGTGCCTTAACAATGGATTGTATATACTTGAATGTTATAAACCTGTTTTAAAATCAATGGAAAATCCAGTGAGAATCACTCATATCCTATGTAACTATGGAAATTTAGTCTTGGTTATGTAAAATAGAATCATTTAAACAAATTAAATCAAGTGGGTGTTTAAATTATATTTAATTAAAACCCAAATATGTATACCATTCTTTTTTACAGGGGATATAACCAAAGCACTTTTCATTGGGAAAGGAGAAAGAGATACAGAACTACTAGAATTTATTTATGCTAATATATGTATTCCATTTATGGTAGAGGAAATGGGTGGGTTTTCATACTTCATAACATTTAATGATGACTTTAGTAGGTATATATATATATCTAATTAATTAGGTGTAGGTGGGATTCATTTGAAATTTTTAATTAATATCATAATAAAATAGAAAACTTGCTTGAAAAGAAGATTAAGAAATTCTAATCAGACCATGTTGAATAATATCTAAACCAAGAATTCATCGATTACTTAAATGAGTGAAGGATAGTATCCCAAACCACTCTACCTTATAAACCTCAGTGGAATGGTATAAGTGGAAGAAATAATTGTACCTTTATTGAAATGGTATAAACAATGATTAGTTATACAACTCTACCATTATTATTTTGGGGATATTCATTATAGAGAGTGGCATATAAACTAAATTGATTACCAAATAAATAAGAAGTTGGGATTTCATATGATTTATAGTATGAAAATAAACTAATTCTATCATATTTACATATTTTTTAATGCATAAAATTGGTCAAGACAATACCTAATGAAAATCTAGATCATTGGATCATGAAGTGCATCTTTATAGCTTATACTAAGGAAACTAAAGGATATTACCTATATAACCCTTTAGATAGAAAAGTTATTGTGGAGATACATATCATATTTCTAGAAAGGTAAAGCATTTCCAGTGGAAATAGTGTGAAAAAGATTTACTTTGATTAATTTGATGCTCCAGATACACAAGAGTTTGTATAGAAACATTATTCATAAGAGATAGTGGGATATGATGATTTTCCGAAGATACAAGTCATGTATAGATCTACTTTAGGGGTTAGATAAGTAGAGAGATATGGTTTTCTTATCATAAAGTTAGGTGAAATGTTATTCCTTGAGAATAGTAAACCTCTAACCTATAAAGAAGTATTATATGGAAAGGATGATACTAAATAAAAATAATCCATTCACTTTATGATAAATCCCATATACCAAAATCAATTTTAGATTTTGGTAGACCCTCTAGTTGATGTAAAACTAATTGGGTTTTAATGGGTATTCATGAAAATTTGGACATGGATGGTGAAGTAAATATCTAAAAATATTTATTGGTTCCAAAAGGTTTTAGGAAATAATAATGTATTGGGAATGAAAAAAACTTATCACCAGTTACGATGATAAAATACATCAAAATATTACTTGAAATTGGATCCTTACATGATTACAAGATTTTGAAAATGGATGTCAAAACTTTTTTTCTAAATGGGGAGCTGGTTGAATATGTCTATATGACACCACTAAAAGGGGTTATCATATCAAAGGGTATCAATAAAGTATTCAAGCTGTAAGGATTCATTTATGGATTAAATTAGGAATCATAATAATAGAATGATAATTTTGATGAGGCTATGATATAATTTTATTTTATCAAGAACAAAAGAAATTCATGTGTCTATAAGATGGTTAGTGGGAATTCCATCATTTTCCTAGTATTATATATTTATTATATACTAATTATGGAAAATGAAGCACAAGTCTTATGGAAATTTAATATTTGGTTAAATGAATTCTTATCTATAAAAGACTTAGGTGAAGTAGACCATATTTTAAGGATTAAGATCTATCAGATATATTTTAGAGGCTATTTGGGATAAGTCAAAGTACATATATTGATAAGGTACTAAAAAATTACAATATAGAACAATTGAATGGAGTATTGTTTCTAATGTCTCATGGTATCAATTTCACTAATAAAATGTATCCATAAACATGGGAGGATATTGAGAGGATGAGTAGAATCCCTTATTCCTTAGCAGTTGGACCTATCATGTATGACATGTTATATGCTAAGTTTCTTATTCTTAAATAATGGTTGGAAGATATAAATTTAATCCAAGGGAGTCACATTATGAAGTATTAAAAACTATCCTAAAGTAATTAAAGCATTAAAAGGATATTATTCTAGTGCATAGAGGATATGGGGATCTAGTAGTGAGGGTATGCACTAATTCAAGCTTAAAAATAGATTATGATGGTCTAAAATTATAGTTAAGGTATATATTTTACTTGAATTGTGGTGTAATGAGCTGAAGAAGCTCAAAGAAACCAGTGGTCATTAATTTTATAATATAATCTGAGTATATAATGGCTTCAGATACAACCAAGTAGTATAGATATGTGAATTTTTCTAGGATATTGTAATTATACCTAGTAGTGTAGACCTTGCGACAGTATACTTTATAATACTATAGTAATGTTACTTTCCAAGGATTCCATGTCACACCAAAGGACAAATCATATACTTAAAAAGCTTCATCTCTTGATGGATTTTACTCAGATAGTTGAAGTCATAGTTAGCAGAGTTTCTATAGAGTATAACATGGTAATCACCCCTAAATAAATACATATATCACTAGAAGAATATTTATCATGTGAAAGATAAAAGGTTGAGAGATGTTAGTAGTTTCATCTAGTCAAAGTGGGAGTGTTGTGAGTTCATTACCTAGAACCAACTCATGTATGTACTTTTATTATCATTAAATATATATATTTTGATATATACATGTGTTCTTATTACCATTATAGAAACATTTTTCCTACTTATTCTATATTTATGGTAATGTCCTTAGATTACATGTCATATAAAAAGTTTATAGCAGTTTAAATCTATAATCAAAACCTTGTGATACTATTATAGTAATTTTAGATATATTTCCTATGGTCTAGATATATAATACTGACAATACATAGATGATTCTTAAATATTAGGTGTTGGGGGATCATAATCATTGATACCTCTTCTCATTAAGTTCACACTTGGTGATCTCAATTATATGAGATTGTGAGAAATGACCCACCAATAGTAACACCACATGTTATAGGTGTAATTGGTTATTCCTAACTAAAATAATGTGTTTTGGTCTCTTTACATGAGATCATTATTAATGTGTACCATTTTATATCATGCTTTAATAAAAGACTAAAAACATCACATTTATGTTTGTGGCGAGGTAGCTTGTGTTGGGTATGTAATTGGTGGTATGGTATTGGTTGAATCATTAATATAGGATTTGTCGATTTTGAGTTGAACAACATATATATTGGGCCTAGTTATCCTAGATGGTATTACCTTCACTAAATCCATGTCCATGGTAGAAAAAAATTAAGTCTTTCTAGAAAGGTCATACAAAGAATAAATAAATCAAATAAGGATTGTGTCATAAGTTATGCATCCTTATTTATGATATTCATATGAAAAAGAGATTATATTAGATAGAGTGTTTCTTAATGAATCTGGTTTCTATAGATTGATCCTTTGAATATTCCTATATATATCTATAGATTTTTTCTTGGAGTTAGCACTATGTTTTGGGTGTCATAGGACCCCGAAATTAATGTATTAAATATATTAACATATATTAAAGAACATGCATGAATCCTTTAAAAATAAATGGTTTTCACATTTACTGGGACCACAAATGAGAAATCAAAGACCACAGTTGTTTCTGTGAAGTGGTTTTTACCATAGGTATAGCATAAAGTTGGTCAACATTGGGGTTTGAGTTGAGAGCAGTTGTTGGCGAGTGTGTTAAGTAAAATTAAATAGTTTATTTATTTAACTTACTTAATTTCCTAAAACCTAATTCTTTATATATATATATTTTATAATATAAAATATCTAGGGTTGGTCATATAACTTTGGGATAGTACAAAGGATGAGTAGGATGAGATCTCTGTTGGTATTGATGACCCAAGAACATGGATTGACGGCAATGATCGAGGAAAATCGTGGGATAGATAATGAATATATCAGGATCTCCATCATCATCTCTAGAATATTCATTCTTTACCCATGATCAATTTATTACCAAGTTAGGGCTTTTTATTTTGTGTATTTCCACCCTTGATTAAATTTTTAAGCATGGATTTCATATATGCTTATTTTTTTTGTGGTTTTTCATTCATCGCTTGATCCCAATTTTATTTGGTCTTCTTGAACATGTTTATTTATATTTGTTGTGCATATATGTCACACCCTTGGTATCCAAAATGTATACAATATTTGTCCAGTATCGCATCATCCAATGATGATCTCATTTCATTCTTGTGTTTTTCCCACCATCGTACTTCATGTTTTTCATCATTGCCCCACGAGGTTGTTATTCGACATTTCCAGGCTAGATTTAAGCATGATCAAACCCCGAAATTTGTTTTGGATGTGTTAATGACATTGGGATTTGTGTTTTGTTGATGTATTGAGGTATATTTTCATGCTTTTGGAAATGGATTCATGGATTGAGACCTCAAACGGTGATGGGAGGAAAGATGAATACTGCATGGGTGATCGGAATCTCATTTTCCAGCCACCAAAGACCAAGAAATGATGATTGGAGGTGAAATATTTTGGATTTGGGATTTCTAGGAGATTAAAATGGTAGAGGAAGTAGTATGAATGGTGGATCTAGAATCTTCATGAAGACTGGCCTCACAGTATATAAAAAATGTGACTACACACCATGTATCCTATAGGAACACACATCATGTGTCACAAGTTCTCACGACGTATAAGGTTTTGGATTGAGTTAAATATCATATCCATATGGATGGGACCACATTACATGTGATCCTACTTAGGTATCCAATCCATGTGTTAGTGGAATAAGTCCATAACCCTAAGTGATCATACACATCGTGTCCTCGAAGGGACACATCATGTCCTCAGAGGTACATTCTGTGTAGAGGAACATTGATAGTTGATCTGTGTACCATGATAAGACATTCCTAGGACCTCAGATGAATGTACATGTCATGACCTCATAGGGAAAATTTTTGTTTTCTATCATGGTTTTTCAATCTGTTTCCAGAGGACAATATGCCCAGGTTTCCAGATGAAGTCACACACCATATAACTCTATGTTGATTTTGTATACTTTTCCCAGGAACTTATACCTTGTGTATATACTTATTTAGGAAAAATATTTGGGCTCATAAGTAACCTATTTTGAGTAGTTTTCTGTTTATAAAATTATGGAAGCATTTGTTTTGGAATCATAGATATGACATTATGTATTACAAGTGGGGCACTTCTTCCAGCAACACTTATTTGATGGAAGTGATTGGGTTTGTTCATCAAAGAGATGTCAAAGTTGGTACTCCCCTATCGCACCAGGTTAAAATTTCCCCATACTCTTAATATAGGTATATTCATTTCTCCCCCATACTATAGAGGGAATGAGTCCTCTATCTATGAAGTTGTTCTCCCGCATCTTTGAACTCCAGTAGGGAGCGGGTCCTCCACTGGAGTTAGTTCTCCCTCGACTGTGGATCATAGTGGAGAGGTTTAGGTCCTCCACTTTGATTATTTTGAGGTTGTGTGTGATGTTAGTCATAGAATATATGAACTTTAGAGATGAAAATAGACTCATCATCATTCTTATCTAGTGTGAAGATAAATATCCCCTTTATCCCTTCACCTGGTTTTATTTTGAGCATATCTTTTGTTGGGTTCCTTAACCCTCTTGCCTTATAGGGTGAGCTCACTATATTATTTTATTTCTTCTCTCTTGGTTTTTTGGGTGTCCTACTGAGTATGTATGTATTCACCCCTTCATGACATATACACACACATGTTAAGTTATATGAATATGATAGGAAGATCAGCAATGAAATCAATGGACCCAGTATCAGAGGAGCATAGTAGTTCTTGGAGGTGTTGACCATGTTCGATGGTTAACCTCAAAGATTTTGAATCAAGAAATCTTCAGTTTCCCCTTCCCTGGTAGTTTCCAGGTTGGAACCTCATTTTTTATCGAGCAAGTATTTTTACCCTTTATATATTTTTATTACCTTTCTACACTTTGATGTTTTCCCAAAGGTTGTTACATTCATTGTTTGCACTCTAGGTGTTTCAGTATTTTATTATATCTTTATATTGTTTCATGGATATTATTGTGTGTGTGAGTATAGGTATATTAGGATAAGGCTTCACATTTTACTATTTTTCCTATTTGATTCTTGACTCCATCCCCTAGCCTATTAGAGGTGAGCTTGAGGTTTCAACCTTGGCTTACTACCATCCCATGTGGGTTCTAAATGGATCAGGTTATGATAGAGTGGTATCAAAGGAGGTTTTTCCATGGTTTGATGTTTAGAGTGGACATGTCATAAGGATTTGTTTGGGAACCTATGTAAATGATGTAATAATGTATCTAGTTCATATCTTAGTCTAAAGAACTCAGATATGGTGTGGAAAACAATGTATCCAAACATCAGGACTCTAAATACCAATTTTTTGACTCATCATACTGATACATTGATTACATGGAAATAAATTGTACATGTATTATTTAGGATTGGGTCTTTTTACTTTCATGTCCTTCTTGAGTCAACTCACTGGATATACTCTTATGACCATGGTATGTATTGGTTAATTTCATGATTCCTCTATGATTATAGCTAGCTAGGATACAAATACAAGGTTTTGGAGATGGCCAGTTGAGGGATGAGGCCTTTTTTCAGGGACCTATTCATGAGGTGTTTCTCCCATGTAGGAAGAAAGCAATACTTTCACTGGATGAGTAGTTCATGGACCCACCTCTAGTGGTCTAAGTGGATGATCGACTACATTTTTGGAATCTAATAGTGCCAAAAGATCAGGATAATTATTTTCACAGTCTTAACACATTACATGAGTTCCAGCGATAGAGACCACTCAAGTTTCATGGTGAGCCAGACCCTGAGGAAGATGAGGATTGTCTTGTGGTAGTGGTTTAATTTTTTTGACTTCATTACACCCCACCCAATTAGATTGTTTCACTTTTAACTGGTCTTATTCATCTATAAGTAGGGTACTAATGGGATTTGATCATTATGACCCATGATGAGATAATTCTATCATAGAAAAACTTTTAGTATTTTTTACTCAATGAGTATTTTCTTTAAATATTGTTCTCTATGTAGATCTAAGATATTATTGAGCTATGAAAGGTTGATATGTTATTTTTTGAGTAAACACAGATTTTTACTGACCTCACACACTATTCTCTCAATATGGTGTGGGATGGATACTTTTGAGTGTTGATGTTTGAGAAGATCCTTTTCAAAGGCTTCCAAGGTTGTGTGGTCTCCTTGTGCATTCCCAATTTTACTAGATTATTGGATTAGAATTTGGTTATAGATAAATTTCTAATAGTGGTATTTTTGGTAGCTGGATCGAACATCATACATCATGGGGCTGAGTCATTGGTAGTATCTAGTGGGCATAGGAGGCATGCTCATGATCTAACTCATACATTTGGATCTGTAGCATAAGATTCGCATAGATGGTCAATTCATGTAACGTCCCAAGATTCTAATACCTTTTATTTTTCATTTCTTGAGGTCTGGTGGGATTAAGAGGGGTTTTGGAGTCTTTCCCCTTTTATTTTTCTATGTTTGGTCATGAGGTTGGTTTTCATGGTCACCTATTTGTTCATGAAATAGCTTAGTTATTCATGGAGTCGGTTGGCATGGTCCCCTATTTGTTCATATGGTATAGTGGTTGGTTATGTAGTCGGTTGTCATAGTCATCGATTTCTTCATGCGTTAGGCTTAGAATTCATGCATTCTATTGGTATGGTTTCCTATTTTTTCATGTGGTATGCTGGATAGTCATGCAATCAGTTAGCATATTCACATATATGTTTATATGGTAGACTAGTTAGTCATGTTGTCGATTAGAATGGTCACCTGTTTGTTCATGTAGTAGTTTACTAGGTCATGTGGTTAGTTCACATGGTCAATTTTTTGTTCGTATGGTAGGTTGGTTGGTATGGTCAGTTAAGGATTTAGCCAATTCTTTGAGATTTACCATTTTTTTCAGAATGACCCTAAAAGAAATAAATGTGGAATTTTAACATAAATTAATTTTTAAAGGCTAATTTTTTTTCTTTAAATGTCAATTCAAGTATTATAATTACATCCTTAAATTTCCTTGATGTTTAATAACAGTAATGAGTCATTTCTCATGAAATTTAATGAGGTCCACATTTATTGTCAATTAAAATCCTATCAGTGATCTAAAATCTTGATGGTTTTAGATCTTTTAATTATAAGGTAGATATCATTCCTTTTTTACTTCTAGGTTTCTTTGTCTTAATATGGGTGGTGTTGAATCCTTTCCCTTAGAGTCATCTAACCCCATTATCGCTATTTTTATTGGTTTGTGCTCTTCCTGTAGTGGTTCCCCCTATGTGCACATCCCCTATTCTTGGCGTAATGGATCACATAGCGCTTATTTATTCTAGATATGGGATCCTTCATCTATCTCTATTTTGTATCATTTAGGAGGGGTATATTTCTATTATACTTGGGAATATGGATTCCATTCATCTTAACAATGATAAATTAACCAGTTTAATTGAAATTTAAAGGGTAAGGGTAATGAAATTGCATATTTTTATAGCTTCTTTGATATTGTGATATTGATTTTATCAATTCTTGTTGCACCACTGAAAATAATGGTCATTAGGGTCCTTTTCTTATCCTTTATTTAGGTGTTATGTAACCCCTATTTTTTTGATTGTTTGATATCACCCTAAATGGAAATTTACTAATCACTTGTATCCAATTAATGAAATGGTTTTCCCTAGAAAATTATGCTTGTGTGATAATTCCATTAAAATAGAAGTAGAGTTGATAAAAATTCTATTGATAAATCTAAAAAATATTATATGTGAAATGATGTGGAAATGTTTGTGACATTTGTATGTTTAATGGGTTGTGAGGTGATGTTGGGGGTGATTGGAATGGAAATTGGTGGTTATTTTGTGGTTGTGATGAGAAGTTGGATGTGGCTATGATGGTGGTTGTGTGGAATTTTTTTCATGAGGTTGATGATGGAATTATTTATGGGATGTTGTGTTATTATTTTCATTGTGTGATTAGTTCTTGTGCTATATTCCCAGGTAATGTTGGAATGAACCATGATAATAATGAATAAAATGGTTTAGGTTGGTTTGGTTAATGGAAGAATGAATTAAAATCGGTTGTGTGTTTAAATGGTGGGATGTTAAATATAAATCAATTGGATGTAAAAATTTTAATAAATTGTTTATTTTAATTGAAATGTGTAGGAAATGAAAATCTATAAATTTTCACGGCTTGTAATGAGAAGATGAAAAGTAGATTGTGCTTTGTGGCTTGTGATATTGTGTAGTGAATATAAGAGTGGAAATATAAGTGGTGTTATTGTGAGTTATTTTATCTTTGTATTTAACCCATAAGTTGGGATGTGCATGGATTTATATATATATATACATACATTGTTTTATTTTGGGATTTATTTACATTCCCCATCCATTTTGAGTATATAGTATCGATAACCAACATTTTTTGGGGTGTTTTTTCCAACATCCTAGTGGTGAGGGTGGATGGATGGCTACCCACTATTCCCTACTCCATTTTCTAGGAAATGATAACATGCAAGAGCTATGATGGATAGAAGTAAAAAAGTTCCACTTTCAATATGTGTTGTGATGTGGTTTGATGGATCGGGTGTCCTCTGGTAGGATATGGTGAGATGGGATGAGATGGATTATGGTGGGGGTCGTGCATGGTAGAAGGAGGGCACATGGTTTATTTCCTTCATGTTCATGATACCCTACTACCCTGGTTATATGATGATATGTGATGTGATTGAATAGGTTTTTGTGGGAAGGATGTGATGTGATGTATTGTGATACAAAAGTGGTGAGAGCGCCAGGATGTTTTTTGTTGGGGTGTGAGAGCAGATAATCAGTGGGAAATTTGGGTGGGGTACCTTTCATTAATATGATTCATATTATGTTATTATAAATGGATGAATTACTTGGTGAGAAAGCCTTGGTGAGGTTGGTTTGGGATAGATGATCTATTTAGGTGTTGTTGGTTTAATTTTTTTTCTCATGGGTGCATTAGTATTCTCTTTTCACATGTTCATGAGAGACTTTGGTTTTCCTACTGAGTATACTTGTATGCTCACCCCAATTATATATAAACTATTTTTAAGTTTCTTGTAGGAATATGTGGACCATTATGGATATTACAAGCTCAGTCCCCTGGACAGTTACTATGTCGCTACCTTATCTTTTATTTTGGTACTTGTTTTTGGATACTTTTATGTGTAACTATTTTATTTACACATGCATTGTGGGATGATTTTGGGTTTACTTATAACATTTCATGGAGTTTCTTGTAGTTTATTGATCCTATCTATTGATATTGTTTTCTTATAGAGGGTAATGCCTCCCATATCATGATATTTTTATACCCTCAGTGCTAGTCTCCAACATGAGGCCTACTAGAGGCGGGACTCAAGGGTCATTATCTCTCTCCCTTCATTGTAGTATATTTAATGGGAGGGAGTCATAATAGAGTGGTATAAAATGTGATGGTTGAGATATAGGTTGGATTTTTTAGTTAGTCATAGTGATAATTTCATGGGTTGTTATAAAAATAATTCCAACTGAACTTAGTGCATGACATAAGCCAAGGAGACTAGATAGGACATGAGATTTTAGGGAACCTTTGATCTAGTGCATAGACTCTGAGCTTATTGAACAACCAAGTGACGTGTAATCACTTGCAGGATAGAGACCTAGTAGAGGTACATGTGTCATGATGACTTTTTTTCTTGTTTTAATTGGGTAGTTTTGGTTCAGGGATTGTTGAAATAAGTTAAAATGAATTAAATAAATATTAATAAAATTCCATACTATTGGGATAAATAACTCTTTGTTTCCCTTTCAGGTATTCCTCCTGGTCATCATCCATATGTAGTTCAATAAGAATAGTTTCAATAGGCTAATTTATTTGATCATCAAAGTCTATATCCGATTGAGGAGAATAGCCAGTGGTAGAGGATGTTGTGTTTCTTTTAGCAGTAGGATTTAGGGAAGTATGAGGGTAGTGTTTCAGATGTGGATAAAAAGATCTAGATAAAGGAGATGGATATCACTTTTAGTTTGATCTGAACCCCAATAGAGTATTTGTTCCCCTTATAAGTTAGTCATGTGTAGGGATTTGCATATCAGTGGTGTATGTTGTACCTTGGGGAGTGGAGGGAGGAAGAATTTTCATGGGTCAAATTTAAAAAAAATCTAAAAGTTTTTTATTTCATCAAAAATGAAGGTAGTGAAGAGTTAGGGGATTCTCTCTCTTAAAAAGGGGAGCATGAAATTGGAGAAGCTTGGAATCAAGTTCAATGAACTTATGTATTTTTTCCTAGATCTTTTTTCTGATGAGGAATCTCATGTGAGACATCTAAAGGAGGGGTTACATCCATCGATTCAGCATATAGTGAATCTGTTTATGTTTTAGATGTATCTATAGGTTCCAAAAAATGAATAGGTGATTGAGTAGATGCACTCATGAGGAGGTTTATCATAATGTGGAACCAACAAGTTTCCTTAAGGATTAGGTTATTAATAGTAGGTTCCAAGCACTGGGTCCTTTGAGGTTTTGGACAGGAGGGAGTTGACCTCAGTATATTCCCTTTCGACCTTCTAAGTCCATTGGTTTATATTATTTTCATGAGGTATTGGGGAAAGTTTGATTCAACTATATGGTTTGTGTCCATCATCGGGATTAGTTCCCAGTGAATACTCGAGCTCGGTTTTGTAAAGCTGGATAGGTTCGGCATCATCCTTAGTAGAAGTTACCAGTGAGGTCATTTCAGTAGTAGAGGCAGCCATATTTTTCTCTATCCATAGCAGATAGGGAAAGTAAAGGTCACCCTAAATATATTCCTTATGTTTAGAGGCCTTGACCTAAGCATGGGCATAGAGGTGGTTGTTATCAATGAGGTGGACGAGCTAGGCATGGTCAGTTTCATGTAGTAGAGGCAGTATTACCAGAGGGTCCAGAGATCATTATAGGTATGATTAGTTTGTTATCTACCCTTGTTTGTGATTTTTTTGGACTTATTATATTCGCACTCTTTTTTAAAATCCACTCTAGTCCATTCTATGGTAGTATATAAAGATAGGAGTCTCATTCCCCTGGTGTTTATTGCACCAGTTAGAGACCAAACTATCTTTTTTTATGTTTGATGAGGGTATAAACTGATGATGGGGCCACATCAGTCCTATAGGGACATGTTCTTGTTTCAAATTCATGCATACGATGTCATCCTCAGAATCTAATGGTTTTATTTTACATATATTATTGTTGATTGTTTCTGGAGGAGATTCATGTTCTCAGATGTGGATGTCCAGCATGCATTTTTCATTGGGGGTGAAGTTTTCTAGTGGGAAGTATAAATGTGGAGTCCCTTCTTTCTTTGATGGATGAGTTGTCTATGGAATCAGTGGTTGATGGGGTGGAGGAAGATCCTAGGGTAATTAGGTATTTTTTATCTATTTTCCAAAATATGTTGTGACAATACCCCCCTCAATGTGATATTGAGTTTGGGATATACTTATATCCCAGTACTTATTTGATTTCGATGGATCCTTATTGTATGGAACCATATGAGTTATGGGAGTTGACGATTCAGATAGATGGTATGAGGTAGAAAGGTTTCATCCAGTCTAATATTTCACCAGGGGGTGCTCCAATATTATTCTCCAAAAGGGCGGGTGGTAGTCTGAGATTTTGTATAAACTATCGAAGGTTTAATTAGGTGAAGAACAAGAATTTTTACCCCCTTCTGAGGATATAAAATAGTTTTAACTAGTTTAAGGGATATGGTTGGTTCTCCAAATTATATTTGTGGCCTACATATTACCAGATGGTGGTGAAGGAGGATATTGTCCTGAAGTATTCCTTTATATATAGGTATGGGAACTTCGAGTTTGTGTTCATGTTGTAAAGTGTCACAAAAACCCCATATTTGTTCATGGGACTCATGAACTTTGTGTTCTAAGAATTCTTGGACCAATTTGTATTCATGTTCATTGAAGACATATTTATCAACTCATGATCATAGGAGGAGCATTCCAATCACCTCAGAGTTTTCCTGTAGGTTCTTCAATGCCATAATATTTATGGAAAGTTGTCCAAGTGAATGTTTTGGACATGAGAGGTGCATTACCTCAGTCATTTGGTGTCTCATTAGGGTTTATTTGTAGACCTTCTAAAGGTTTAGGTAGTTTTTTCTTGGGTAGTACCCAAGAATGTGGAGGAGTTTTTTAGCTTCCTTATTCTTTCAAGATATTATCATATGTTAGTGTACTATTTATCATTGATCATATCCCTATTGTTAGATTTTACCAGGAAGGATCAAGTTTTAATCTAGATTTATCGGTTTTAGGAAGAGTTTGACTACCTTAATAAGAAGTTGTTCAGTGCTCTAGTGATTCAGTTTCCAACAAAGGAGGTGATTTTTTAGGTGTTTTGTGATGATTCTGCACTAGTCTTGGGATTTTTTTATGTAAACAATAGTGAACTCATATGGTGTAGTTATGTCCCCATGAGAATAATTATGTATCCCATGATCTGGAGATAGCAGCGGTGGTGTTTGCACTAAAGTTTTTGATTCATTACCTTATCAGGGAGCTCTTTTTGGTCTTCAAAGATAAAAATAGTTTGGATTATGTATTTTCTTAGCATGATCTAAATATTTGATTGTGTAGGTGGATTGAGTTTCTCCAGTATTATTATTTTGATATATATTTCACCTTATTAAAGGGTAATGTTGTGGATAATGCTTTGAATATGAATTCATGAAAGGATTTTATTTGGGAGTATGTGGATTCTTTGAAAGTGATGGAGGAGTTGAAATCATTACACTCGGATGCAAGGGTGGTTGATTACAGTGGTTTCTTATTTTATATGATAGTGTAGTATTCTCTGATGAATCATGTGGTGGAGTCTCAGTGGGGAGACTTGGATACATAGGTGATTCACAATTTTTTTGGCCATAGTGATTCTCTATAGGGATGGTTGGAGGATGGTCAGAACAAGATATTGTTTTAGGGGAGGATGTTTGTTTCGGTAATGATGCATAAGGGAGTCCTATGTTAGTTTCATATATCACCTTTATCAGTGCATCTAAGAGTTTCCAAAATGTATCATGGCTTTAGGATGCAATTTTGGCAGTTCAGGATGAAACATATGGTGGTAATGGTTGAGCATTATGTTCCTAGTGGTTTTATAGAGCCCTTGGATATTCCTAAGTGGAAATGGGATGATATATCAACGAAATTAATCATAATATTACCATGAGATCTTGAATGTTGTGATTATATTTGGGTAATCATGGATTGGTTGGTGAAATGTTCTCACTTCATAGTGATCAAGGAGTTATACATAATGGATGTTTTAGAAAAGAGGTATGTGAATGATGTGGTGTGGTTGCATGGAGTCCCATGGTTCATCATCTCGAATCAGTAGTCTTTTTTAACTCATGATCTTGGAGGTGATTTAAGCATGATTTTGGCACACAATTACACCTCAGTACTACGTTCTACCATCAGATTGATAGATCGACAGAGTGGGCTATCCGTAAACTAGAGGATATTTTGGGTGTGTGTATCTTAGACTTTGTTGCATATTAGAAAAATAATTTTACTTTGTTTGAGTTTTCCTAAAACAACATCTATCATTCATCAATCAGTATTACCCTATTTGAGGATTTATATGGGTGGTCATGTCATTAATTTTTGTGTTAGGTTGAGGTTGGGAAGCTAGTAGCTCTTGCATTCTATGTGGTGTAGAGCACATCAAATAAGGTTCGGTTTTTTCTAGATAGGAACAAAGAAAAATAGGATGGACATAAGTCTTATGATAATTATAGGAGGAGACCATTGGAGTTTGAAGTTTGAGACCACATGTTCCTAAAGTTTTCCCCTCTATATGGTAAGTGGAGGTTCATACAGGGGAGTAATCTCTTTCCCCATTTTTTTAGTGCCTTCAAGGTGTTGGGTAACATTGGTGAGGTGGCTTATCGGTTGGAACTTCTACCACAACTGGACTGGATTCAAAATGTCTTCCACATCTCTCAACTATGTCGGTACATTCAAAATGACTCCCACATTATTGACTCAGTAGATTTAGATATCGAGGATGGCGTGACATTCGTGGAGAAGCTAGTGTATATCTAGGATCGTCAAGAAAAGGTGATGCAAGGATAGACTATTCCTTTGGTTTTTTTGTTGTGGAGGAATGGTGGAATGGAGTAGACTACTTGGAATTTTGATATTCATATGCATGCCCAGTACTCATACTTTTTTTGTGTTTTGTATTGATATGCTTTTATTTCATAATGTGATGTTTATGACTCACTATTTTATATGAGATGTGATTCTTCCTTGTTGATATGATTTGTGATTAAATCTTCAATACATATGAAAAAGAGAAATTTTTATCCCTAATAAAGACACATTATAACTTGATGTGATTGAAACTATGTGGGTGAGTCAGTGCTACCCAAAGTAGATTATATCTAAACATGGGAGATGGAATTCCTTAATTTTTATACATGGGGATCTAATGTGTGTTATTTGTGGCAGTTGTTTTCTTGGATATTATGGAGGCTTATATGTTAATTTTATTGTTTTTCAAGGTGATATAAACATTTTTGTTTAGTTATTGAGTTTGTTTAGTAGTTGTGTTTTGAATATAACAAGATCCTTGAGAGGTATATTAAGTGATATTTGTTTGGAACTCTTACCTCTTTCCTTTTGGGTTAGTTTTGATTATTAGGGATGATAATAGTTTCATAGGTATATAATGTAATTTCCTGGGCTTCTAAGACCCTTTTTCTTTGTTTTTCCTAAGGTTTGGTGGGATTAAGAGAGTATTTGGAGTATTTTACCCTAGATTTTTCTAATTTTGTTCATGAAGTTGGTTGGCATAGTCACTAGTTTGTTCATGTGGTAGTTTGGTTAGTCATATGGTCAGTTGGAACGATCGCATGTTTTTTCATGCGGTAGGGTGGCTGGTTGTGTATTCAATTGGCATAGTCACTTGTTTTTTCATGTAGTAGGCTGGTTAGTCATGTGGTCAGTTGGTATGTTTTCCTATTTGTTCATGTGGTAGGTTGGTTAGTCATGTGGTCGGTTGGCATGGTCACCTATTTGTTCATGTGGTAGGCTAGTTAGTCATGTGGTAGGTTAGCACAGTCACCTATTTATCCATGTGGTAGGTTGGTTGGTCATGTAGTTGGTTCACAAAGTCACCTATTTTTTTTCATGGTTGGTTAGTTGGTATGGTTAGTTTAGGACTTAGCCAAATTTTGGATATTTACCATTTTCCCTAGAATTCCACTAAAAGATAAAAATATGAAATTTTAATGTAAATTCGGTTTTAAAGACCAAATTTATGGTATTTAAAGGTTGATTCAAGGATTATAGTTATATCCTTAAATTTCCTTGATGAATGAGGCTATTAATGAGTCCTTCCACATGAAATTTAATGAAGCCTGAATGTAGAGTCAATTAAAATCTAATCTGAAATCTAAAATTCCACTAGTTTCGAATCTATTAATTATAATATTAATACCTTTTAATCATTATTTCTTATTTGATTTCTCTCAATATAGGAGTTATTTAAGCATTTTCCTTGGTGTCATGGAGCCATGTTTCCTCTGTTGTTGTTAGTTTTTGATCTTCCTGTAGTGGTTCCCTCCTGTTCACGCACCCCTTGTTCTTGGTGCAGTGGATCGAGTAAAGGTTATTTCTAACATGTAGGGGATAATTCATCTCTATCTATGTTATATCATGAATGAGGGTTATTTTTCTTTTATCCTTGAAAATAAGGTTTGTATCCATCTTAAAAAAGATAAATTAATGGGTATAATTGAAATTGAAAGGGGAAGGGGAATGAAATAACATGTTTTTATAGCTTCTTTGATATTGTGATATTGAGTTTATCTATGATTTTTGTTATACTAAAAATCATATTTTTTGGGTGAATTTTATTATGTTTTATTTTTTGTGTTATGGAACTCTTTTTATTGTTTGATATCACCCTAAATAGAAATTGGTTAATCATTTATATCTGGTTAATGAAATGGTTTTCCCTGGAGGATTGTACTTGTGTGTGGATACCCTTAAAAGTGATGTATAATTGACAAAAATACCCTTAATAAATATAATGGGGAATGGGTGATGTGATGTGGAAATTTTTGTACCATATGGATGTGTGATGGGTTGTGAGTTCGTGTTGTGGGGTGGTTGGAATGGAAAGTGGTGGTGATGTGGTGGTTGTGATAAGGAGGTGGATGTGGTTGTGATGTTGGTTGTGTGGGATTGTTGGAAAGAGTTTTATGATGTCATTTTTTATGGTTTATTTTGTTATTATTTTCATTGTGTGACTAGTTCTTGTGCTAGATGCACAAGTAGTGATGGAATAAACCTTGATAATAATGAATAAAATGGTTTGTGTTGGTTTGTACAATGGGATAAATAATTGAAATGGTTTGTGTGGTTTAAATGTTTGGATGATAAATATAAATAAATGTGCTAGAAAATGTGTAATAGAAAGGTTGTTTTAATTGAAATGGGTTGGTAATGAAAATATATAAATCAGATTGGCTTATAATGAGAAGATGAAAAGTTGTTTATGCTTTGTGGTTTGTGATGTTGTGTGGTGCATGTATGAGTGGCAGTGAAAGTGGTGTATTTTTGAGTTGGTTTTTGTCTTTATAGTGAACCCATTGGTTGGGTTGTGAGTGGATTTATATATATACATACATTTTATTCTTTTATGATTTCTTTATGCGCCCAGTCTATGTCAAGTACCTAGTACCAATAACTAACATTTTGGGGGGGTTTTTTCAACATCTTGATGGTGAGGGTGGATGGTTGGCCACCCACTCGTCCCCACTCCCTCTTCTATATTATGATGACATATATTGGATGGTATTTTCATAAGTCAAAAGTTCTACTATTTATATGTGTTTTGATGTGGTGTGATGGCCCGGATGTCTTCAGGAAGGATATGGTGAGATGGGATTAGATGAATTATGGTGGGGCTCATGCATGGTAAGAGGGAACATGGTTGATTTCCTTAATGTTAAAAATATCCTACTAACATGTTTATATAATAATATGTGATTTAATGGCCTAGGTTTCTATACACATGATTTAATTTGATGTATTGTGATACAGAAGAGTTTGGAGCATCAGGACATTTTCTGTTGGGGTATAAGAGCAGCTAATCAGTGGGAAAGTGGTGTGTGATACCTTTCATAGATATACTTCACATTATGTTATTATACATGGATGTGATACTTGGTGAGAAATCCTTTTTTAGGTTGGGTTGGTCTAGATAACATGTTTAGGTGTTGTTGGTTCTTTTATTTTCTTATGAGTTCATTAGTATGCTTGTTTCATATATGCACAAGAGACTTTGGTTTTCCTACTGAGTATAAATGTATGCTCAACACATGTATATATAAACTATTTTCAGGTTTCTAGGAGGACTAAGTGGACTATTCTGGACATTGTTAGTTCATACCCTTGGACATATTTTATTTTGTTGCCTTAGATTTTATGTTGGTACTTGTTTTTGGATACCTTTATATGTATCTATTTTTTTACACATGCATTGTGTGATGATTTAGGGTTTATTTATATTATGTCATGTAGTTTATTATATTTGATTCATCTATATACCTGTCTTTTTTTCTTATAGAGGGAAATTCCTCCCATATCATGATATTTTTACACCCTTGGTGTTATTCACCAACCCAGAGACTACTAGAGGCATCACCTGAGGGCCATTATCTCTCTCCCTAATTGTAGTATCTTTGGTGACAGGGGTCATGATAATTAATCCTAGAGAGGTAATATGTTATGATTATGATAGGTGAGGTCACATGGATCATTATTTACCATCCAGTAATATTATAGATGGTGCACAGACAGTGGATGAACTGCCACATCATAGTCAGTGTCATGATTAGGGATCTACTAAGCATGGTCATGGTGGCCTAGGGAGGTGGTATTGATAGAAGGTAAGGAAAAGTTCTAGAGGTAGGTGTTGCATTAGGAGGATGATATTATGACCTACTCCCACCACCACCACCAGGTTCCCCTCACTAATCTTAGAGGGTTTGTGGTTGGTGGCATGGGAAGTTATAGGCTATGGAGGGATATAATCAGGCTTCTCATGAGATGATTTGAGGTATGATCTATGTATTCTATAATTTTTCTCTAGTACTTATAGATATAATAATTATTTATTCCTTCATCTTTTTTTCCCTTGTGTGATAGCTAAAGATTCTAGTAGAGTCAATGTCCTAAAATCTATGGAAAGATATTTCTATATGGAGTGATTCATCTATATCACACATCTTCCAGCATAGAAAGTTGTCACTTAGTAGAGAGAGTTTCTCATGGGACCTCTTGGTCATTGTAATGAAACCTTATAAAATTATCATGGGTATGGTATGGTTATCCATGGTGTGTGTCCAGATAAACTATCAACATATAAGAGTTAGCTGTTTTTTTTTTTGCATATGGAATGAGATTATCCTTCTTGGGAGAGAGGGATATTATGGTTAAGAATATATAGAACCATAATTTTCATACATATATACCATATCATATTACATGAATCTTCATTACATAATATAATGATCCATGTTAGTATCATATAGTTTTAGTGCCTTTGGAAACATGGACACATAAACAACTAGTTCATAAAAGATCTACATCATCTCCCACTAATTTCATCAAAACTAGCACCCTTCTTAGACATTCCATAATTCATAAACTGAGGAAAGGAAACATAAGAAAGGATAATATCAGATGATCATTAAGGGTAAACAAGGGAGATATCAATGATCATTTTTTCATAACATGAACATAATGGTATGATAATATGAGTATAACTTTTAAAAATCATAACCTATATATCATAAATCATAATCCTGATTCATGGAATAAATATTAGTAGTTCATTAGACATGAATCATAAAGGAATCAAATAACATAATCTGTGGAAGCATAAAATTGGCATAAGACACAGAATTGTGGCATACACATAAGCATAAAAACCCATTTCCATAATAGTCAAAGATCATTTCCATGACTATTATAGTGTATTTTGTTCACTTCCCAAACCATTATAGTAGTCAAGGTTCGCTATCAAGACTATCATAGTGAATAAAGTCCCTTATTAATATAGTTTTTTCCCCCATTCTAATTATGTTTATCTCAGGGGATATCAATATTTACCCAATGCATTGGAGGGAGATATAGGTCCCACCAGTCACATAATGAAAATCATAAATATGTGTGCCACAAGTTTATAAAAAATTCATCATATTAGAACCCATGAAAATAAATGGGTTTCATGAACATTTCATTATAGCATAACCCACGGAAAAGGAATAGTTTTTATAAAAATTTTATCATTCATCATAGCATAACTCATGGAAAATTAATTGTTTTCATAAACATCTTGTAATCATAAACATAAATAATCTAGAAAAATAATAAGGATGGTATCCTTGGATCATATCCTCAGTGGATCCTAATTTAAATCAAGGTTTATTGTCTTTGATGAATAGAAATATCATTAAAATTTCATTAAAACATTCTTGAGGAAAATATCCTTTCTATTTTGAAATCACTCCTTTGAAATACAAAAAATTAAAAAACATTACAGAAATTTTTTTATTTGAAAATAAACATGAAAACATATGAAGTAAATTTTAAATATGTTAGTGCTTATAATGGCGGTAAAATTTGTTCATGCCATTTAAGTTAAAAAAACATTCCTTTCAAACTTTAACAAAAAAGTCAAAAAAAGTACCTCATTCAAAAAATTAAAAGAAGATTACTTTTAAAATAATTTTTTTATAAATTTTAACATGGATAAAAATTACTTTAATAATTCATAGGATAATATTAAAAACCTTCATTAAAACATTTTTAGAAAACATTGATATAGATGAAAAATTCTTTTCGACCGAAGATATAAATAAATTCGATTTTTCTTAAAAGAATATTATCAGTATTTTGAGTACTTAAGGAGAGGAAAATTAAATTAAAACATGTATTATTATGAAATATATATAGTATAATAAAATTAATGAGTTTCTTTAGATATATATCAGAGTATTTTCATAATTAGAGACTTAATCATAAACAATCTCTTTAAACAATGAGATTGAAACATAAAACCCTTACCAATTTGGTAGCTTTTGAATCATAATACACATGAAATAAATAACATTATATGGGTATTTATATCCCATAATTTTTATGATAAGAATCATAAAATATATTCATGGTTTTTATTTAAACCATATAAAAGAAACAAGTGGTGTATTAGGCATGTGTCCCGTACAAATAAAAGTGAGAAAAAATCCATTACCTTAGGTCCTACTTCTTTCATACGTGTTGGAACCTCATGTATAATAAATTAAATTTATAATAAATATATTAAATAACCATAATCATATATATAATACCATATATTATTTACTTATAACATTTTATCACACTTTTGTTAACGCTTCTTTATTAAAATTATTGTTTTGGATGATATCTGCTTCATTTTTCATGTAAGTTTTGGTTAAGTAGTTTCCTTGTATTTTTATCATGGTTCCATCATATAAAAAAATATTAATAATGATATAAATATAATATATATTAATTTTATAGATTTTTTGAGTCATTCATAAAATATATAGATAGAAAAATGAATTGCACCATTCATAGAGATGGTAAATTGTACGTACGCATGAATGTTGTATCCATTTTTCAAAGGATGGAACGAAAGAAAGGTAAATAATAAATAGATTTTATAGAATAATTATTATATCATATATACCATATATATTAATTAAATATATTCTTATTACCATAAAAATAAAACATAAATGAAAAACTAATCACATCACTTCGTGGATGTGGGGGTTCACACGTACGCACAATCGACATTATCGATTTCCCACAGTTTTGAAGGTAAGAAGGTATATATGATATTATAATTACATAAGTATACTTATATCATAATTATAATATATAAATATTAAACCCATCAAAATAATCATCCATAAAATATGGTTATGAGAAATTAATTGTATCTCTACATGGAGAAGGTAAGTCGTACGCAAGCACGAGTGATATTTTCACTTCTCGTTTGATGGAAAGTGGGTAAATAAATAGAGTTTAATAATAATAATAACATTTTAGTATATTTATAAAATTTAATATATTATTTTATAAATAATATAATATATTTATATTATATAAAAGAATAATTAAAAAGAAAGTGATTGATTAAGGTGAGTACCTTTTCTTTGAAATAACTCCTTTAGATGTCCTCTTAAGGGCTCTAGGGTTAATATTTTGGGAATAATAGAACCTCTAGAATTTTTATAGAGGATTTTATAAGAGAAATAGGTAGATTTTAGTCAATATAGAAGACTCAAATTTATGTGAATAATAGAAATTAGGGGTGCGCTTTTATAATTGAGGGAAGGGGCACCCTTGGAATTTCTTAAAAGATTAAAATATATTAAAGTTTTTATCAAAAAAAAGGTTAAAAACTGATTATAAATGATAAAGGGATTAAATTTCAGATCATATATTATATCCCTTTTCATTTTTTAATATTTTTATGATTTTTATGTAATTTTATAAAATATTATTTTCATAAAATAATCATTATTTCCAATTTTGACTCTATTCATTTAATTTGAGTTAAAATACATAAATAAATTTTTGAATTAGAATATAATTGTTTAAAATAACACTTATATTTCATAATAATCAAAATAAATTATCACACCTTAACTCGCATAAATTATATTACTTTTAATAAAATTATTTATTATATTTTTTTATTAATTGGAGTAACACTGCATCGGTGTTTCATAAGCATTTAAGGTCATTATATGATTACTAAAAATTAGAAATAAATTTATATAATGAATATAATTTCATTAAGATTAAAATATACACTTACATTTATTCATAACTTTATTTTTTTCCTTTTGTGGACACATAATATATATTTAAAACTAAGAGTGTGACATTTTGTAACTTTCTTTGATTAAAATATTATATAGTCTATTTTCCTATAAAAGTGTCCATTAAACAACTCAATTTAGAGCCTAAGGTGATAAGTTTATAATTGAATTCATCCAATGAGAATTATTATGAAAATTTATGGCATTATCACTTGTTTTTAACCCAGATTTGCCCGATTTACCCTTTATCGAGGTGATAAATTTTACCAAAGTTACTATTCATATTAACTAAAAAATAAAAAGGGAGTATTTACCAAATTTGAAAATCATGATTCCAAATATGGAATACATTTTAGAAAATTCAATTTCTATAATTGGAAGAAACTAATTTTAAAATAAGTGTGCAACACACGATGAAAATTTATTTTTATAAAAATACATTTTTAAGCATAAAACTTGATTTATTCTTATCCCTTGTATAGAAAAATATTAAATTAATGTTAAAAAATAATGTTAACTATAATATATAAATATATATTTCATTAAAATAATTCACCAATAGTGAATAATTTAATTTTTTATGATAAAAGTACATTATGTGCATAAAAATAGTTTTCAAAAATATATCTATTTTACATTCAAATGATTTTTATTTTAAATTCCAATTAATTTATAACCAATGAATTAATTTTATTCATGTGTAAACCATATTTTTTTCATAATCTAATTTTTCATATTCATACTTTTCAATGCTATGTCTATGAAATAGTTTTCACTTTAAATAATAATATGTTAATAGTATATCATAATTTGTTTAAACTCGGTGTTGTGTGTAACGCAAGTTATCAAAGGAATTAAATTTGTTTGAAAAAAAATATTTCATAAAATATTAGGTTTTTTCAGAGTGAGTGGGGATCATGAGCAGGAAGATGAAACATATCACCCATTAGTTAGCTAGTATGGCCCATGGTGTAGTAGGCTCTTCGGGTATCTGGTTTCTAGTGGTAATGGAGGATTATGTGGATGTATTTCCCAAAGATGTTTTGTAACTACCTCTGAGGTAGGATATTGACTTATAAATAAAATTCAACCTTGGGATGGCATTGATATCTTATATGGCATGTCTTATGGCCCCTACTGAGATTCTAAAGCTAAGGGTACAATTGGGAGACCTTCAGGAGAAAGGTTTTATCAGACATAGTGTATCCCCCTAGGTAGCTCCAGTTTTGTTCATGAAAAAGTTGGGTAGGTTCATGAGGATTTGTGTTGATCACCATTTCCTCCACTAGGTGATGATTAATAATAAGTAACATTTTCCAAGGATTGAAAACATTTTCAACCATTTGAAAGGTGTGAGTTGGTTTTCCAATACTGATCTCAAATCTGGCTAACATCGGTTGAGGTCTCACAAGGATGATATTACAAAAATAGAATTATGATGTCTCTATTGGAATTATAAGTACCTAGTGATTCCTTTTAGTGTGATTAGTTCCCCCACTACTTTCATGGAACTAATGAACTATATATTCCATCCATAATTAGACCAATTCATAGTAGTCTTTATCGATGACATTATCATATACTCTACATTTTAGGAGGAGTGTGTGGAGAATTTGAGGATAGTCCTAGAATTACTTTGGAAGCACCAACTATACGGTAAGCTTTGGAAGTGTTAGTTTTGGATTCTATAAGTTCAATTTCTAGTCTATGTAATCTTTGATCATGGTGTAGATATGGATATAATAAAGATATATGTGGTGATCTCTTGGGAACCACTCAAAATTGTTTCAGAGGTATAGAGTTTACTCAATTTGGTAGGGTGGTATAATAGGTTTTTGGAATAATTTTCAAGTATTGAAGCTCCTTTGACTACCTTAACACAGAATTGGTGGTCATTTTATTTGATTAAGAAGTGTCAAAGAGCCTTTGAGGAGTTGAGGCAGAGGTTGATCGGTGCTCTTGTTCTAAGAATACTAGAGGAGGGTGTCAAGTATGTGGTTTTTTTATGCCTCTGGAGCTGGTATTGGCTCTATTTTCATGAAAAATAAGGTCGTGGTTTCTTATGGGTTGTGGTAGTTGAAAACCCATGAGAAGAATTATGTGACTCATGACTTAGAGTTGGCAGTGGTAGTCTTCACTGTAAATATGTGGAGGCATTATCTTCTAGCTGAGCAATTTTTTGTTTACTCATACCACTAGAGTCTTAGGTACATATTCACCCAAATATATATTAACATGAGATAGAGTCATTGGTTGGAGTTCATGTAGGACTAAGAATTCAAGGTAGTCTACACTCCAAGGAAGGGAAACATGGTGCAAAATTATATTTGTAGTAAATATTGTTCTTACTTGGTGGATGAGGTGTTTGAGCAGTTGGACTCATTACAGTTGACCCTAATAAAGGATAGGGGTTCATCTTACCTTTATTCAATGGTGGTGACTCCAATTCTTCTTTGGTGTTTGATAGAATCTCAATAGGGAGATGTCTATTGTGAGGTTTTTCATTACTAGATATCCTCGAGAGATGCACCAGATGAATTTTATAAAGAAGGGGAGTACATTATCATTTTTTTGGAATGTAAAGTGTTTATGATAATGTTCTATGAGGAGGTGTTGAGTGAGTTTAATATCTCCCCCTTGGTTGTGCATCTAAGTGTGGAAAATATGTATGGGGACCTTCAGTGGTAGTTTTGGTGAGCTAGTATGAGGTGAAGCATTATCGATCTTGTTTCTAAATGCCTCATGTGTCATCAGGTAATGGATGAACAATAGGTTCCAATAGGTTTAAATTAACCTCTTAAGATTTCATAATGTAAGTGGGATGGCATATTGATGGATTTTATGATGGGTCTTCCTCAGAAAATGAAGGTTCGCAACACCATCTAAATGATTATTTATTGAATTACCAAGTCGGTACACTTTCTGACCATTAGGGAGTATAGTTTGGTTGAGATTTTGGGGTGGTTTTATATACATGAGATCATTCATATTCAAGGGGTTACCCATGAAAATCATATCCAACCATGATTATTGGTTTATGTAATGGTTGTGTAGGGGTTTACGGGAGGATTTCAGGACCCAATTACGGATGAGCATGGTGTTTCACTCTAAGATAGATGATCAAACCGAGTGAACCACCTATGTGTTAGAGGATATGTTTAGAGCTTGTGTGTTTTAATTTAGTTAAATCAAGGAGGATAAATTTATATTAGTATATTCTACTTATAATAACATCTATCACTTCACTATCGGTATTAAACCTTTTGAGGCACTATATGGGAGACCATGTAGTCCACCCTTGTGCTGGATCGATATTTGTGATACATAAATTGTTGGGATAGAAATCGTGCAGGAAATGATGGAGAAGGATCAAGTTATCTAGGAGAAAATGAGTACATCCTAGATTTGATATAAATATTACATGAACTGACATCAGGGGCCTTTGGAGTTTGAGCAAGAAGACCATTTTTCCCATAGATTGTCCCCATGAGAAGGATTTATGAGATTTTTTCAAGGAATAAACTTATCCATAAGGTTTATCAGGACATTCCAAATCATACATATGGTTGGAAAGGTTGCTTACTACTTGTAATTACACCCATAGTTGGACCGAGTGCATGATGTCTTTCATGTTCCACAACTAAGGAGATACGTGTATGACCCATTACACATCATTGACTGAGGTGATATGGACATCAAGGACAGATCCACCTACTAGGAGTACCTACTATAAATAGAGGACCAATAGGATATGATACTTCATTGGTAGACCATTCCTATGATTCAAGTGCTTTTTTAGCATGGGATCATACAGGTGATCGCATAGCGATTCTCTATTCATTTACACACCTACACCACTGTTTAAAATTAGTTTTGTATTGAAAATTCAAAATATCATAAAAAAATCACTTCATTTTTTATTCAATAATTTAATTTTTATCAAATTTAAATAGGCATATTTTAATTTTTTAATTATTACATTGTAGGAGGAGGTGATTTGGAGATCCCGCAATAGAATTCAATAAAATGGGGAGAAACTACGTGAGAGCCCGAGCACACTTATGGATTTCAATATATATTGAGGATAATAAGTGCATAAAATTGGGATAAAAATTGGTTGTATAGTGAAAAAATATGTGGTTTACATTTTATAGAATACTATGAAGCCCAATTCGTCAATTTAAAGGCCCAAAAGTGGTCCACAATGTAAATCAATTCTAGTTGGGGCCAGATTGGACCACCCTTCTGTATTTTGGCCATAAGTTAGACCTCAGATCTCCAATTAGTCTAATTATACATCCATTTGATAGATAGCTCTAAGATACACCTCTCCATAAAATTTTAATACAATTTGATGCATTTTGGTTAGTCAACAATTCGAATCATCTTGGTGAAAAAATCTTTCATGGGAAGGTCACCTACACCCATAGACCATTGACTATTATTGGATATAACTTTCCATATTTCCCTTTAAAATCACTCCATTGATCATTAGAAAGGTTAAAACTACTAGTTTTATGGTTGAGTTTAATTTGAGAGATTTATTCATTCATTTTCTTCATCTTCTACATCATGTACTTATAAACCTCTTAGTAATAAATTTGGGGATGTTCTCTATTGTAATCCCAAACTCCAAATTTTTAATATTTTGAAGGTGATAGAATTTTCAGGTTTGTAGTATATTTTTATTTATTTATACCTTTTTAATTTTTTTATTCTATTATGATCAAATAAAAATCAAAGGAATAATAATCCCCATGCTTTCATGCGTAACATAGATCTTGTGATGATTTGAACATGTTCATCTCTTTTCTCACCCCTTCCCTTTCATGACTGTGCAGATGGGTTACATTGATCGATAAAATCAAGAATCTTAAAACCATGAATATTCATGTTCTTTTCTTGTTGAAATTTTATCATTGAAACAAATCCAGTCATATCATCATGTTTTTTATGTGTTTCCTTGATTGAGTTTGGTTTTTACATTGATGCAATTTTGTTGATTTTGAGCGGTCACCAGTAATCAATGTCATTGATCGATAAAATAATAAATTTTAACCTAGTAATAACTCACATAATATACTGGTTTAATTTTATATAAATCAATTAATCAATGATATTTCCCACTTCCTTTGAGAGCAATGACAGATGAGCATCAAGGGACACTCACCCGGGTCGATCAGGATTTCTACAACTTATTTTTCTCACTTAGTAATATTGTTTCAATTTCTATTTTAAAATAATAAAACCCCAATACACTTAATCCCATTATATATTACATAAAAACACAATAATAATCTTTTTTTAATTAATTATCTAAGGCTCCATCGATAGATGACCTAGGGTTCCTGTTATACTACAGAAATTCTAGTAAAAACTGAACTACTAATTTGAAACTCTCAACAACATGATCAAATTTTGACACCATTTACGAGGACCAATATTATTTTTTTTCTTCATTTCATTTCATTTATTTATTTTCCTTTTTATTTATTACTCCTTTAAATATCGTCCCTTCCTTTTTGGTTGTTTTTCTATTTTCTTTAGTTTGTTTTTGTGTGTTTCTTCTTCTCTCTCTCTTCCTATATCTCTCTATTCCCATCTCTATCTCTATATATAATTTTATAGTATTAAATTATATTTTATTTTATCCTTTAATTAGTATTAATTTATTTTATTTTATTCATATTTCAATAAAAAAAGAAAAAAAACTTTACAAATTTATTCCATGTCAAGATCTGATAAAGAAATACTACTTGAATTTGACCCAAAACTAAAAAGAAACTTTGCTCAAAAATTAGGTCATCTCAAGTAGTAAATTCAAGTAATATTGAGTAACCCATTTTGGGACCTCAAGTGGTCCCAAACTAATAAAAAATTGAACCAAATCAAACCCCAAAAATCATGGCTACAAATAATCGAACATTACAAGAACTGAACAGCCTTTATGTGGAGTACCAACTTGCGTACATCTAATATCCTGAGGAATCATACAATGTTGTGATGAGATCGTGTATCATCCACCTTATTCCTAAATACCATGGTCTTCCTAGTTAGTACCCTCACAGACATCTCAAGAAGTTTTACATAGTGTGTGATGTTATTAATATTTTCATAAATTTTTATATACTGCCTTTACTGATTTTATATGAAATGTGCATAATTTGTGTGAAATATTAATGTTTAAATATTAATTATAATTTTTGAGCACTATTTGAATTCATCTAGATTCAATTCTGTTTAATTTTTTAATAATTTATCTCACCCTAATTATCCAAATTTCATTATTCTTGTTTTTTACGGTTCCTTACTCAAATTCCAACATTTCATTAGAAGGAACCTTTGGCCAAATCATCAATTTGGAGGGTCATATGGTCCACACAAGAAGACCCAAAGAAACTGTGAAGAAACTGGACCAGCCAGGATGATTGAGTTACTGGTATAAATCCTAAAGCCCAAATTTTATGAAACTCAATTATATTTTATTCATTATCCAAAATAATCATGGATAAAAATTTTAAGGTCCACCTACACGAACAAGGGTCCCAACTGATGCTTTGAAGTCCATCCCACCATTTTGGCTGAAAATTAAAATCCAGACCCTATTCATGACATAGCTCATGATGTAATCATAAAATCAAGATGATATTTTTCAGTGTGAAAGAGGAAATATAGGAGGCCTACTTTGTTGAATAAATTGTTCAGATTTGAAGTCATATTCCTATTGATAAACCCATTCACATTTAGGCCTTCTAAAAGTGTGGATTGAAATAGACAGATTAACATTGTTTAATAAAACGACCATAACTTTGGATACATAAGTCCAAATGACTCCAAATTTTGATATTAGTCAGAAAACATTATTATATACAACTTTTAAGAAAGATATATATCGATATTAATCTTTATGGATGTCCAAATCATCGATCATGTGGAGGGGTAGTTTTGGAATGAAAACGGTCCACCACTTTGGGCTATAAATACATCCCCTCATCTCTTTTCAAAAGAGTTGGAATTTTAGAGAAAATAAGGATATGTTTTCACAACCAAGGCTCTTACAAAGGATTGGGAGGATCTGAAATACTCAAGTTTTTACTTGAGAAACCATTCCTCCTTGCTTCCTTTCATTTACTTTTGTGTTGTTCTTCGTTTGTAATCGTGTAAGTGTTTGTTATATCTAATTATATTTTAATGAAAGTTTCTTATTCAATATATCTTATTCTCATACACCTTCTATAGTTTAATATTAATGTTCTTAAAATATTTTAAATCAATTTAAAACCCCTTCCCTTATTTTTCTTCCTCATTCAATCGAAAGTCTTTTTTTAATTCTCATTATCGTTTGTGTGTGTGTTCAACGCACCACTCTTTTCTTATCCCCTTATTTTTCTTCTCTGATGAATTTATCATCATAATCATTATTACCATATTAATAACCATCTTAATTGTTGAGTAAATATACCATTGGGGTGACTCATTATTTACATATTTTAAGTGATTGAGATCTTTTGCTCGATGAGTATTCTGTAATTTAACATTGTGTATGTTGGACTTAACAAGTCATGGATTGATGACTTGTTTTGTTTAACGTGTGGTTTCCATGGATTATTGGAACCATAAATACACTACCATAAATAATCTCTGATTGATATTATAATCCTAATTTAAGTTAAGGCTTGGATTTAGCCTTAACACTTAGGAATTCCAATCAACATTATCTTGTGAAGTGGGTGTTAATTTAAATTCAATATAAAGCAAGGCTAAAGGATATCACAAGATTAACTCCCTAAAAATGAAGCCACCCCAATCTTTATTAAATTGTTAAATCAATAAATTATTTCAATTTATCTCTACAAAAAAACCTCCTAATCAAAATACAATCAACTAAAAACAATCGACTGTTAAAAAGTGTCATCACTGAGGATTCGGCCCAAGTGCTGCTATACACATTTGCAGAGCATTAGAACTTTGACCGGTTGATAGGAGGAAATCAGTTGTGATTTAAAATGGTACTATTTCCAGGGATGGTGCTTTATGTAGTCATAATTTTTTGGTTATTGTAAAAAAAACCAAAAAAACAAAATTTAAAAAAAATTGAAAAAAAACACAAAGAAAAACACATCTTCCTCTTTCTTCCAACATCTCTTTGAATTCCTCTTAGCCTCCCAAACAATACCTTAGATTTGTTTAACCCGGAAATTGAGCAAACATTTCTCCAGCTTAGGAGGAACATAATATATAATCAACTCATTCAAGAACATGTCATTGTCCAACTAATTGAATTAGATATGTCCAATCCTAGAGAACAAACACTTAAAGAACTTACTGCCCTGGAAATGAATTACCAACCTCTTGGTATTAAATATCTAAACATAGAGGCTGACTTTGAACTCAAATCAGGTTTGATTCATCTTCTACCTCATTTCCACAGTCTAGCCAATGAGTATCCACATCTCCGCCTTAAATATTTCCAAGTAGTATGCTCTACCATGAAGCCTCAAAGAGTTTCTGAGGAACAAATCAAACTCCGAGCATTCCATTTCTCCCTATCTTACTCCTCCAAGTCATGGATCTACTACATCGCTCCTGGTTCCATAACCACATGGAATGACATGAAGTGACTCTTCTTCGATAAATTCTTTCCTGATTCTCATATTGCTTTTATCCGAAAGGAAATAAGTGGTATTTTTTAATTCCTAAATGAATCACTCCATGAGTACTGGAAGAGGTTCAAAAAGATTTTGGAAACTTGTCCACACCACCAAACCCCTGGCAAAATCTTGATCCAATACTTCTATGAGGGGTTATTGGCTATGGAGAGAACCCTCATTGATATTTCAAGTGGAGGTGCTCTTGTTGATAAAACTCTTATAGATGCAAGAGATCTCATAAGAAACATGGATGAAAACACACAACAAGTCCATAATCGAGCACATTCTCAAGTCAAACAATCCCAATAGAATAAATCCATAGATCCCAACAATATGACTAAGTGGGTGAGTAAACATACAGGTCTTGTGCGACAAATAATTGTGGAATCCAAATCCCCAACCTCATCTTCTCCACAATCTCTATTCCCTGGACCTATCAAGAACTGTGGAATCTATATCTCCCCATCTCATCCAACGAACACATGTCCACAACTTTAAGAGGATCAATCTGATTCATCTGGACCAATGGATCTCAATGCAGCATATGCTCAACGGAACCCAAACTCTCAACTATCAGGTTAGTTTGTTATAAACTTCAACCAACCTCACTATGAGCCCTTCTCTTATTCCTATAACCAATTCCTAAGGTATGGTAATCCCATCTCTCATCCCCCTCAATTCCCTCCTCAAATCTCAAACCAGTATCAATATGGTCAAGGAGTTGGTAACTTCTAACAACTTCATCCTTTTTTTCCTCAACAACAAAGGAGAAATCTTCCTCCTGATCCTCCAGTCTTTCACTATCCTAGTGATCCTTCCCAATTCCCAAACCAATACAATCGCATTCACAAGAACCAAAATCAAGTTAATCCCAATACAGGACATGCCTCTTCTTCTAAGAAACCATGGTAAATTGCAGTGTAAGATCTTTCCTCCTTCACCTGTTCCAGCCTTAAAAACACTGAAACACAAATTGGTCAACTTGCATCCCACCTGATCTAGAAACAACAATCAAATTCTTCCCAACTCCCATCTCAACCATTACCCAACCCCAAGGGTAATTTAAGTGCAATTTCACTTAGATCGGGAAAGAAAATTGCTATGCCTCAAGATAAGTCCTCCAACCCCCATTTGAATGTTGAACTAGAAAATGAAAATAAAAATAAACTTTAAAAAGAATATGAATACATTCCCTCACCTTCTTACATTCCACTTAGGAATCCAATTCCTTTTTCCCAAGCCATTTATAAGCAAAACAAGTCCTTTGAACTTGATCCTAAAATGCTCGACATGTTTAGACGTGTTGAAATCAACATTCCCCTATTAGATTCCATAAATAAAATACCTAAGTATTCCAAGTTTCTCAAGGAGTTTTGTACCCATAAGAGTCATCTTAGGACCTTTGAAAATGTTTCCCCCCATCATTCTATTCATATAAAGTGAAAATATCCAAAGACCTTTATAGTTCCATGCCAAATTGAAAGTTACAACTTCGATGATTAACTCATAGATCTAGGAGCCTCAATTAATGTCATGCCCAAATCCATATTCTCCAACATTGGTCTTGGTCCCTTACATCCAACGGGTGTTGTCATTCAGTTATCCAATCGAAGCACTGCTAGTCCTGAGGGTATAATCGAGGATTTCCTTATTTGTGTGAATGATCTCATCTTCCCTACTGATTTCTATTTCCTTGGCATGTAAGGTGAGGAAAACTCTTCTTGATCTCCCTTAATTCTAGGAAGACCATTCCTAATGATAGCGAGAACCAAAATTGATGTCCATTCAGTCATCTTATCCATGGAATTTGGTGACCAACTGGTAAAGTTCAATATTTTCAAGGCCATGCGATACCCATCTGAGGATCACTCTGAATTCTCAATCCATGCTTCAGAAGACACTTTTAAGAGTCAATTGAACCCCAATCTATCATGTTCTTCATGTTCTAATGAAAAAGAATCTTGTGAAATCTACACCATGATTAACCAAGTCATAAATGGTGAAGTTGATGTGGACCTTTCATTCATAAACACCATCAATTTATAGGAACTTGAAAACTCTCTTGAATCCCTACCATGGACAGTATGAAGGAAAATGAATCAAAACCAACTGAAGTCCCTTCCGCCATTCCTGAGTTGTCTAACCCACAAATGAAAGATGATAATGATCTAAAACCTCTCCCTGAACACCTAAAATATAAATTCATTTTCCATGATCACTCTTATCATGTCATTATCTCCACTTCACTTACCGAAACTAATGAGTCCAAATATAGCATCCCACCTTTTTAACACATTAACTTTCATTACATTATACAAAACCGAAGATCTTTAAGGTTTAGTATCTTGGAAACCAGGAACTTAATACATGAAAACATAAAACATTCTTCTTAAACACTTTAAAGGATTATTCATTGTTCATATTAAGTTCATTACAGCATCTCATAATCTGGGATCATACATAAAAGGAAAGGGTGAGTATAAGGCCCAGCAACGGAAACAAGGTAAACATTTTACATGTGAACTTGAGATACATCAAAAAGTCATGAAAAATAACTTTAAGTCATGAGAAAGAGATCATGAGGAATATCATAATAAAAATAACATGTTTCGTAACTTGAATATGTGGCTACAACATTTAACATAGACAATCATTTCCGTTTCACTAAGGTTCATCCCCAAGGTGTCATTAAAAATTACTAAGGTTATTCACCAAGGTGTCGTTAAAAATGGTCATCTCTAGAGATTAAGTCCTTACCCAATACATTGGAGCGCTATCAGGTCACACCCTTAAATTTGTATTTATTATCATGTTAGCCACATATATCATCATAAATAATTTCATAAAAAACCCATATAGCATAAAAGAAATGGGTTTCATTTCATAGTCATCACATTTTAAAAACTTCTTTAAAGACGTGATCTTTATGTCACTTTAAACCCACAAAAAAGGAAAGCGGGTTTCGTGTATGTAAATACCAGAATTTAAAATATAAAATTTTGATATATATGTGAATAAACTTGTAGAATAAATATCTTTGAGTATTCACTTAATAAAATAAAATAATTTGAAAAAAAGAGAGAGACATCTTGAGATGAAAATTCTGCAGCATAACGGCTATGTTACAGGGTTTTAAAAAAAATTGAAAAGAGAGGGGACATGGGTCACCCACTCATAAATGATCCATAAAACAGTAGAGGGACAGAACATAAAGGATATAAGAACATGGTAATGAAATTTTAAAGACATACCATATGAAATGAAAAACATGGAAGGAAGATAAAAATAAGATTTCTCTTATGAAAATTCGGCAGCCTAACGGCGTTACTTAAAACATAAAAATACTGAATTGACGAGATCAAATAGGGTATCTCATCATATGAACATAAAAGATCATTATTATAGATATAGATATCATACCCTAACATAATAAAAAGTAATATGAAATACTTGACATGAAAATAGATCTTGAAAACGAGAAGGGTGAAAGAATCCCATAAAATTTTGGCAGCCTAACGGCGCCACTTAAAACATAAAAATACTGAATTGACGAGATAAAATAGGGTATCTCATCATATGAATATAAAAGATAAGTATGATAGATATAGATATAATACCCCAACATAATAAAGAAGATCATGAAAGACTTGACATGAAAATAGATCTTGAAAACGAGAAGGGTGAAAGAATCCCTTAAAAATTCGAGAGCCTAACGGCGCCACTTAAACATTCATAAAATGAAATGATGAGAGCAAGATGGGGTATTTCATCATATGAACACGAAAATGAAAGTAGTATTAATATAAAATAACATCCTCCAACATAAGAACATGGAGCATAAAATAAATGACATAAAAGAGAGTACTTGGAAAAAAAGAGAGAGGTAGGATCCCTTACCTTAAAACGTAACTCTTAAAACTCAAAGGTTGGGACCTTGAGGGCTTGGGGGCACATTGGGAGGACTCCTTGGGAGGTAAGGAGACCAGAACTTCTTTGAGGATGATTTTGGAGTTGAAAGGATGAGATAATGGCTTGGTATTTATAGGGAAGGTGAGGGGACAAGGCATTAATGGCCAAGGGACACCTCATTGGTGGTATTGGCAAAACCATGGGCTTGCCCATGGTATTTTCCCATGGTATTGGCCACTTGGGACACCTCATACCTTATATTACTATTCATAAGTCGACCATATTGATTACATAATTAATACATCATTTAATGATGTCATTAAACACCCATAACTTAAAAACTGTATTTTCACTATTCACCGAAAATTCAACTTTCTCAGAAAAATCCCAAAATTTCACCTTAACCAAATATCGATGCTCTGATTTCAAAAATGAAATCCATTTTATAAAAATAATTTTCTAAATATTTTTAATTTAATTTTTAAATAAAAACACTATTCACCAAAAAATTAACTTTCTCAGAAAAATCCCCAAAAATTACCTTAACATAATATCAATGTTATGAATTAAAAAATAAAGTCCATTTTATAAAAATAATTTTATAAATATTTTTAATTTAATTTTTAATTAAAAAACACTATTTATTTGAAAAAACTAATACTTGACTAATAATTTCTGAAACAGTTATTTACCTATTTTATTGAATTACATTACTTAATCAAAGTGCCTCGATTATATTAATACTTTCTTTAAGTGAGATTACTAATCCATTTGGTCACATTACTAATCCTAAGCGTAAAATCACTATTCATAATTTACTATTTGTCAAAAATAAAGTTGATCTTATTAGACTCTAAATTTCTTACTGAACATAATTTTAGAAGACCATTTTTTTAAAATCTTTACACATAATTAATTATTTAAGGTTTACATAAATATTTTCAAATATCCTTTTTATAGAATTCATCAAAAATATGCATCCTATATTTATCCGGACATTTGAAAATTCACAAACTTCATTATAAGAAGAAATCACAATTTTTATTTAAGTCAAAGGATTACATAAGGAAATTACCGTCTCCTTACATATCCCCTTATAACCCCAGTATAGGACCTACGTGTAAGGTGTTCTAAGGTGAGAGAATCTGAGGGTGGCTCGGCCAACATCGCACGAGTAATAATTTCTATCAGTTTAAACTTCTCACAAAGGCGATTCTGTTCTAGATTCACACGATGAAGTTCATCTTGGGTTTGGTCCAGAGAAAATCCCAGTGGTGCTACCTCCTTCTCAAGTTCTGTTAGGTGGGATTCGATTGGCCCGAGACTACTGGATGAGGCCATCGAATCTTCTTTCTATATTAATTAACCAAGATCACTTGTATTTAGAGACAATAATCGCAACATTTAGTTTCCAAAGGTCATACTGACTAACGGTCATATAATAGTCAAAACCCAATAGTCTCATTTTAATTATACTCATTTTATTAAATGAAAAAGTTTTGTTGAGTAGGAAATAAAATAACACAAAAAATTTGGAAACAAGATTTATTCAAAATTTTGGGTCGTTACACCAAACCTATTCAAGTGTTAGAGGAAAACAAAAAGGCCTTTAGTTGGACCCTATATGACATACTAGGAATCAACCCTGATCTTTTCATACATCACATCCATATTGTGGAATCATTCAAACCAATTATACAACAACAAAGAAGACTCAATCCACTCATACTTGACGTATTTAGGGAAGAGATCACCAAGCTTCTTCAAGTTGGTATTATCTACCCAATTTCTGATAGTGAATGGGTTAGTCCAATTCAAGTTGTACCTAAAAAAGGTGGGATAAATTTTGTCACAAATGAACATGGAGAGGTAGTCACAACTCAAGTGAATAACAAATGGCGTGTGTGCATCGACTACAGGAAATTGAATGTTGAAATAAGAAAATATCACTACCCTCTTCCATTCCTTAATCAAATGCTAGAATGATTATCCAAAAAGTCGCACTATTGCTTTCATGATGGATACACTGGCTACTTCCAAATCACAATCGTACCTCAGGACCAAGAAAAGACTACTCTCACATGCCCCTTTAGAATATATGCATATAGGAGAATTCCTTTTGGCCTTTTCAATACTCCTGCAACATTCCAGAGGTGTATGATGAGTATCTTTTCAAAATTCATTGAACACTACATGGAAGTATTAATGGATGACTTTACTATTTATGGTGAGTTATTTGAATCTTTCTTGAATTCACTCTCTCTAGTCCTTCAAAAGTCTATCAAGTGTAACCTTGTGTTAAATTTTGAAAAAAGTCACTTTGTGGTTGCAAATTGGATTGTTCTAGGGCACATAGTTTCACAAGATGTTATTGAAGTTGATCCTGCCAAAATTGAAGTGATCCAATCACTTCCTGAACCCACTTCTGTTCGAGACATCTGTTCATTCCTTGGTCATGCCGGTTTCTATCATCAATTCATCCATAACTTCAGTAGGCTTTCCCTCCCACTCACTCAGTTTCTCCAAAATGATGTCACTTTCCATTTCGATGAGGTTTTCAAGAGAGCCTTCATTGAACTCAAAATTTATCTTAAATTTACCCCAATAATCCAACCCCCAGATTGGTCCTTACCCTTTGAATTGATGTGTGATTCTTCTAATAGAGTTGTTGGGGCTGTTCTTGGTCAAAAAAGAGAAAAAATTCCTCATTTCTTATATTATGCCTCGAAAACATTGGATGAAACTCAATCTCGCTACAATGTGAATGAAAAGGAACTTTTAGCAGTGGTTTTTTCCTTAGATAAATTCCGGCCCTATCTCTTAGTTTCCAAAATCATCATCTTCAAAGACCATTCTACTATAAAGTTTTTACTTAAGAAAAGTAATTCCAAACCAAGGCTAATAAGATGGATCCTAATACTCCAAGAGTTTGACCTTGAAATCAAATATAGACCAGTAAAATAAAATCCTATGTCTAATCACTTGATTAGAATTTGTAATTCTTCTCATTCTGAAATAATGGATCTCGAACTTCTAACTAAGCACCTTTCATCTCTCACTCCAAAAATACCATGGTATTCCCCAATTGTAAATCACTTGGTTTCTGATGTTTTTCCCGAAATTTTTTAAAAAGAAAAAAAATGAAGTTTAAAAGTGATTCAAAATTCTATTTTTGGGAAGATAATAAACTTCAGAAAACTAAGTAAGACATGGTAATTAGGAGATATGTTGATTAAAATGAACATTCTTCCATCTTAGAATTCTATCACTCAATGCCTGGTGGTGGAAACTTTGGACCATAAAGGACCTCCCAAAAGGTCCTAGACTCTAGATTGTTTTTTCCTTCCCACTTCAATGAATCACATGAGTTCTTTCAATCATGTCCCACTTGCCAAAAGTTTGGAACAATTTCAAAGAGAAATTAAATGCCCCAAAAGCCTTTAATTTTCTGTGAGATCTTCGATGTTTGGGGACTCGATTTCATGGGACCATTCCCCCCTTACAATGGATTCTCATAAAATATTCTTGTGATTGATTATGTTTCTAGGTGGGTCGAGGACAAACCCGCTAGAAAGGATGATTCACATACTGTTAGTAAGTTCCTAAAGACACACATCTTCCACCAATTTGGAAACCAAGTTCCTTGATAAGTGACTTAGGAACCCATTTTGTAATAAAACCATGGAATGTCTTTTGAAAAATATTGGTGTTGTACATAAAACTTCAACTACATATCACCCCCAAACAAATGGAATGGCTAAACTTTCTAATAGAGAAGTGAAAATAGTGCTTGAGATAATTGTAAAACCCAACAGAAAAGACTAGCCTGAAAGACTTGTTGAAGCACTTTGGGTTTATCAAACTGTCTATAAAACACCCATTGGGATGTTTCCTTTTAGGCTAGTTTTTGGTAAAGCATTTCATTTGCCTGTTGAAATCCAACATAAGTCATTTTGGGCTGTGAAAACCTGTAATTTTGATTGTGAAAAATCTGGTGAAGAAAGATTGTTGCAATTGGATGAACTGGATGAGCTTCGACTTGAATCCTATGAGAATTCCAATCTGTACAAAGAAAATTCTAAAGTACTCCATGACAAACACATCCTGAGAAAGGTACTTCATGAAGGTGAGAAGGTATTGCTTTTCAACTCTCGATTTCATCTTCACCCAGGTAATATTAATTCTCATTGGGAAGGTCCTTTTATTGTTTCTCATGTTTACCCATTTGGTGTAGTGCAAGTCCAAGACTCGTCTTCCAAAAGTACATCCACGGTTAATGGACATCAGTTAAAGCATCACCATTAGAGGATTCACAATCCTAAAACAACATCGAATTCCACTATATCCCCAACTTCTGAATTTCACCCCCCACTGGATGGAGGTGGCAACCCACCAAATCCAAACCAGGGGAACCTCTTTCCCTTTAACTTCTCTCTCTCTCTCTCTCTCTCTCTCTCTCTCTCTCTCTCTCTCTCTCTTATTATTCCTCCCTCATTATCATTTTGTTTTTTTACCACTTTCCTCATTAAACTTTTTTTTATTTACTCTTTCTCTTTTGTGTGGGTATTTCTTTATAAAAAACTGAAAAAAAAACCTAAAAACAAAAAAAAACAAAAAATATATATATATAAAAATAAAGTCATACTTACTCACCTTCCAATTTTCAAATTTTTTCTAACCATTTTGGGGATTCAAGATACATGGTTTCATCTCAAAAAAATTTTGTTTTCTTCATAAATTTGGATAAATAATATTATGTAAAAACCAAAAAAATTGAATGATCAATTTTTGATTTGGAAACTAATTTTTCCCACCCATGAGGAACACCATTTGCTTTCATGACAAGTCCACATATGGCCATCTTTTCAAAATGTGTGTTTTTCACCCCCATTTGTGAGTCTTGAGTTTGTGTACCTTCGAGCTGAATTTCCTAATTTAGTGTGCATTAATATGATAGAGGTATTTTATGAACTCCATGAGAATTATAATAGCCAAATATCCTCCCATTAACCATACATTGATCCTCCTTTTTAAAACCCCTTCGAGCCTATGAAAGCCATTTCTTTGATAGCTACATTACAAGCCCAATACCTTTTCCCACCCAATATCAACATGGATTTTCATTGCATAATTTTTAAAATTTAAGAGTGGGGGGAATGGATTTCATTTTGGGTACCCTTTGTTGATTTCACTATGTTATCATATGCTTGAGGGTAAGCATCCATTTCAGTGTGGGGGATAGGTTTTCATTCAGTGTGTTTTGGGGAATGTAATGTACTTTCATTTATGTAATTTTGTAAATTTTATTGACAAGTGTTCAAAAAATCAAAAAAAATAAAAAAAATCATTCAAAAAAAGAACAAAAAAATGGGTTGTTTCTTGGGTAGGTCAAAAATCACTCTTCCTCAACCTTTTATCTTGTTATAACTACTATAATTAGTGTCGTGAAGAGATAATTCATGGGTTGGGATATGAGTGTGAGATCTTTTTCAAGTTCAACTTTCAAAAAAATAAGAAATTAAAATAAAAACAAGAACACTTATGTAATTGGGAGAATTTTTGTGTTTTGTAAATATTTCATCTTCTCATACCCTTCAAATTTTCTTCCTCTCTTGTGACTTTATTCACACAATAATTCACTTTTAAATATGTTTTTTCATTTCCTTCCATGTTTCATTTCAAAAAAAATGTGCATTTTTTTACCCATGTTGGTGTTTTACCCCTCTTCTTCTCTCTCTTAGACATTAAATTCCTACAATCCCATAGCCACAGAAAAACCCCTTAAAAAGACCTCTTTATTCTTTTTCACTTTAGGATAGGGATTGGAAGCTTATATCTCTTACAAACATTAATATTTTCACTTTTTATTGGTGAATGAGTAAAATCTCCATAAATTAATTTTATCATCTTGAGAGGAGTAAGTTTTATGTGCCACCATTTTCCATTTCTAAATTTCATAATGAAAAAATGAATTGTTTTTGGAACATTATTTATGTAACAAATTGTGGTGGAATTCAATATGGATAAGTGAAATTGTATAAACCTCCCCTTAGTGGGGAAAACAAAATTTTAATATTTGTTGGTGAGTGAAAATGATTTTGTAATGTTTTTTATATTTATTTCACATGAGGACATGCACATGACTAAATGTGGGGGCGTTGATGTTATTAATATTTTCATAACTTTTTATATACTCCCTTTACTGATTTTATATGAAATGTTCATAATTTGTGTAAAATATTAATGTTTAAATATTAATTATAATTTTTGAGCACTATTTGAATTCATCCAAATTCAATTATATTATATGTTTTAATAATAAATATTACCATACTTGTCCAAATTTAATTATTCTTGTTTTTTATATTTCTTTACTCAAATTACAACATTTAATTAGAAGTAACCTTTGTCCAAATCGTCCATTTGTAGGGTCATATGTTCCACACAAGAAGACCCAAAGAAACTGTGAAGAAACTGGACTAGCCATGATGATTGAGTTAATGGTCTAAATCCCAAAGCCCAAATTTTATGAAACTCCATTATTTGTTCTTAATTATCCAAAATAATCTTGGATAAAAATTTGAAGGTGAAAATACATGAAGGGGCCCAACTGATGCTTTCAATTCTATCCCACCATTCTGGAAGGAAATTAAAATTCGGGCACTATTCATGACATATCTCATGATGTAATAATCAAATAAATCTGAAATTTTTCAGTGTGAAAGAGGATATATAGAAAGCAGACTTTTTAGAAGAAAGTGTTCAAATTTGAAGTCATATTCCTATTGATAACCCCATTCACATTTCAGACTTCTAAAAAGTACGGATTGAAATGGACAGATTAACATTGTTTAATAAAACAGCCATAATTTTGGCTCCATAAGTCCAAATTCCACAAAATTTTGAGCTTAGTCAGCCAACATTATTATCTAAAACTTTTAAAAAGGAGATATCTCAATATTCAGATGTCTGGATGTCTAAATAGTCAAGCCAAGTGGAGGGGTAGTTTTGGAATGCAAACAGTCCACCACCTTGGGCTATAAATACATCCCCTCCTCTCCTTTCAAAAGAGTTGGCATTTTACAGAAAGGTAGGATAGGTTGGCATGACAAAGTCTCTGAAAAATACTTAGTATGATCTATCATACTCATGTTTTTAATTTAGAAACCATTCCTCCTTTCTTCCTTTCATTTACTTTTGTGTTGTTCTTCATTTGTAATCGTGTAAGTGTTTGTTTTTTGTAATTCAGTTTTAATGAAAGTTTCATCTTCAATATCTATTATTCCTATTAACCTTATATAGTTTAATATTAATGTTCTTAAAATATTTTAAATCAAGTAAAAACCCCTTCCCTTCTTTTTCTTCCTCATTCAATCGAAAGTCTGTTTTTAATTCTCATTATCATTTGTGTGTGTGTTCAATGCACCACTCTTTTCTTATCGCTTTATTTTTCTTCTCTTATTAATTTATCATCATAATAATTATTACCAGATTAATAACCATCTTAATTTATGAGTAAATATACCATTGGGGGGACTCATTATTTAGAGATTTTAAGTGATTGAAAGCTTTTTCTCAATGAGTATTCTTTAATTTAACATTGTGTATGTTGGACTTAACAAGTCGTGGATTAATTACTTGTTTTGTTTAACCTATTGTTTACATGGATTATTGGAACCATAAATACACTACCATTAAAAAATATCTGATTGATATTATAACTCTAATTTAATTTAAGTCTTGTATTAAAGCCTTAACACTTAGGAATTCCAATCAACGTTATCTTGTAAAGTGGGTGTTAATTTAAATGCAATATAAAGCAAAGCTTGAGGATATCACAAGCTTAACTCCCTAAAAATGAAGTCACCCCAATATTTATTAAATTTTTATATCAATAAATCATTTTAATTAATCTATTCAAACAAACCCCCTAATCAAAATACAATCAACTAAAAACAATCAACTGTTAAAAAGTATCATCGCCGAGGATTTGACCTGAGTGTTTCTATACACATTAGTAGAGAATCGGAACTTTGACTGGTTGATAGGTGAAAATAGGTCATGCTTTCAGTGTGCTTCACCATGAAACCCCAAAATGTTATTGAGGACCTCATAAAGTTTAGGGCCTTCCCTTTCTCAATTGATGGTGTAGCCAAAGACTGTCTATACTATCTGCCCACCAGAATTGGGGGGCTGGAATGACCTTAAAAAACTCTTAATATATAATTTTTTCCCTACCTCCTGAGCTACATCAATTAGAAAAGAAATTTTTGGAATTATAAAATCACAAGGAGATAACCTTCATGAATATTGGGATAGATTAAAAAGTATTTGTTCAAGTTTCCCCCATTACCAAATTAGTGAACAATTTCTAATTCAATAATTCTATAAGGTAATTTTCCCCATGGATTGTGATATGATATATTCTACAGTTATAGGTGCCTTAGTGGACCAAAATCCTATAGCTTCTCGTGACTTAATAGCCAACATGGATCAAAATTCTTAACAATTTGGTACACAAGAAATTTCAACCACTTGAGGAGTTCATAAGGTAATCCATTCATCCTTAGAACAAAAGTTATATAATAAACATGATGATATGAATACCCTTATAAGGAAATTATCTCAATCACAAGTTAATTAAAACTCTCCTCCCATTACATTGTATTGTGGTATTTTTTCTGATAACACTCATTTTTCTAACCAGTGACCACAACTTCAGGATTCATCTGAGTCATGTGTAGCAGTATTCCCTAGGAATTCATTCCAAAAATCACCACCCTTCAAGCAAGAACCATTTAATCCAAATCCAAACCCCAGGTGGCATGCACAACCATAGTACCAACAAGGATGCAATTTGAGCTACCCTCAATAGAACTAGTATTAATAAGGCTAAGGTATGCAACATTAGTATCCTTCACCTTTTCAGAACAATATTCCTCCTCTAAAGTTTGAACCAAGCCTTGAGGATATGGTGAAGAAAATGGAAATCCAAAACCTCTATTTCTAAAAAACCACACACTCGGCTATTTAATACCTACAAAATCAAGTGGGACAATTATAAAACACCATCGGTGAGATAAAGATTCAATGTTCTGGATAACTACCATCCCAACCTATTGTTAATCCAAATAATAAAGGTAATGTATGCACAATGACACTTTATAGTGGTAAAAAAGTTGTTTTCTAATGATTCTACCCAAAAAGTATTCCCACCTCTTAAAAACTCTCTTTCCCTACCCTAAAAAGATTCATTTAAAGAAAAACAATAAAAAAGGGTAAAAAAATTATCATTTATGATTCCCCTAAACAATTCATTTCTCTTCCTTTCCCCTAAAGAATCTCTAAATCTAAGAAAAAAAATTGATGATGATATTGATAATGAAATAATGGATACATTTAAAAGATTTAATTTAACATTCCTTTATTATTTGTAGTAAAAAAATCCCTCACTATACCAAATTTATTAAATATCTTTACACCCATAGATGGTGACTGAAGGGGAATGATATAGTCAACCTGGGAAGGAATGTCTCAGTTTTTATACAACCAGTAATTCCAACCAAATGCAAGGATCTGATCACTTTCAAGATACCTTAAACCATAAGGGATACCTTATTTTCTGATACAATTATAGATTTAGGTGCTTTAATTAATGTGATTCATTACTTTGTGTACACTTATCTTAAAGTTGGATAGCTTCAACCAATAGGAATCATCATGAAACTTTCCAACAAGAGCACAACACACCCATTCGAAGTGATCAAGGGCGTCCTCAAAAGAGTGAAGAATCTCATTTTCCTTATAGACTTCTACATTATTGAGATGAAAGATACTTGAACCCAAGGACATTCTCCTCTCATACAAGGGAGTTCATTCCTCAAAATAGCAAAGATGATCATCAATGTTCATAGTGGTACACTGTACATGGATTTCGGTGTAGAAAAGGTATGTTTTAATATCCTTGATTCCATGAAACACCCTATTTAATAGCACTATACTCTTCATATCTATTCTATGTAAGTTCTCTCTAATAACATGCACAGACACAAAATTCTATCCTCCACCCATACTCTGATTCATTTTCTTCTCCTCCAATATTGGATGATTTTATTTTTTATTCATTTTTGTAGTGTTTTGTGTGTTCAGAAAAGTGTGAATTTTGTGCTTTAATTAAATAGTGTGTTTATTATAAGGTACCCATGGCCATCGATGATTCTGAAAATCTTATTTCCATTTATTATCTTTCTTTAGATAACAAATATGAGCAGATAGATAGTTTCATGGACCTCACTCCCCCTAAATCCCCCTCCTAAATCCAAAAACCATTGGTGTTGGAATTAAAACCACTTACATATAATTTAAAATATTCATATCTTGAGGGTATTGACCAATTTACCATCATTATTTCCAATAACCTCTCTTTGCAATAGTAATCAAAACTACAAAACCTTTTGAGAGTGCGTAAAAAGGTGATAGAATGAACATTGAAAGATATTATCTAGATTAGACCATCTATTTGTATGAAACATATTCTTTTAAATGACAAGGATAAACCCATAAGTTAGGATAAACACTGGTTAAATCCCATTATCCTTGAAGTGGTAAAATTAGAATTCAATAAATTACTTTTTTTCGGGATCATCTATCCTATATCTGATAGTAAATGGGTTATCCCAGTGAAAATTGTGCCTAAAAAACTAGAATAATGGTTGGACCAAATGAATAGAATGAATTGGTTCCAACATGTGTGCAAAATAGTTGGAAAGTATGTATTGACTACCATCGACTGAATCAATCCACATTAAAGTACTAATTTTCTCTACCTTTGATTGAAAGAATGTTTAAAAGATAGGCTGATAAGTTCCATTATTGTTCCATTGATGGATATTCAGGTTATTTCAAATCTATATATCCCTTGAGGATTAAAAAAAGTCAATATTTACCTATCCATTCAGTAGATTTTCATATATAAGGAAGCCTTTTGGTCTATCTAATCCTCCTTGTACTTTTCAGCATTTTATGTTGAGTATGTTTTCTGAGTACCTTGAGAATTGAATGGAAGATTTTATGGATGATTTCATAGTTTATGTCTCTTCAATTGATGAATGTTTGGAAAACCTAAGTTCTTCCCTCCACCATTTAATTGAAAAATATCTCATGTTAAATTATGATAAATTTCATTTCATGATTGAGTTGGGGATAGTTCTTGGGAATGTTATTTCAAATGAGAGAATTAAAGTGGATAAATCAAAAATTGAATTATTTTCCTCCCTTTCATATCCAAAATGTGTTTGTGAGGTGTGATATTTATTGGTTCATACTAGTTTTTACCACTGATTCATTGAATATTTTATTAAGATCACACTTCCCTTATCCTGGTTATTACAAAAAAGATATTGAGATTTTTTTTGAAAAACAATTGTGAGGATTCTTTCAATTCACCAAAAATAAGTCTCACGTCACCTCCCATTGTCCAACCACCAAGGTGGGATATCCCATTAGAACTTATTTTTTATGCATCTAACTTTGTAGTTGGGGAAGTTTTATCAAAAAGGGTTGATAAGTATCCTCATTTCATTGTATATGCCTCTTATACCCTTAACCCTGCCCAGGAAAACCACACAACCACTAAAAAGGAACTTCTTTGTATTGTGTTTTCCTTAGAAAACTTCCGCTCATATATTCTTGGTCCAAAATTCATTAGGTTTTTTGACCATTATACCCTTTGATTTATCCTTAAGAAATCCAAAGCTAAACCCCACCTCATATAGTGGATGCTTCTCCTCCAGAAGTTTGACCTTGATATTTGAGATAAGAGAGGAGTGAAAAATGGTGTGGTTGATCACATTATCAAGATTTCCCTACCATTGGACCACCATGTAGACTCATTCCTCCCCATTAGAGATTTATTTCTTCATGAGAACCTTTGTGATGTTGTGGACCTTGCCCCCTGGTATGTGTAAATTGTGAATTTTCTAGAAACATATAGGGTCCCCATCAATATTAGAAATTCACAATCCTAGAGACTTAAGAATGATTCACGATGGTACATTTGGTATGACCTGTACTTTTGGATAATTTTTAGTGACCAAGTTGTTCGTAGGTGTGTCCATGACCATGAGTTCACCTCAGTTTTGAGTTTCTACCACACTTTTTCTTGTGGGGGTCACTTTGGCTCTCAACGTATAGCTCGAAAGGTCCTTGACTCATAAATTTATTGGCCAAAATTGCATAGAGATTTCCATAAGTTTTGTAATTCATGTACTCAAAGTCAATTCATAGGGAATATCTCCAAGAAGAATGAAATGCCACTATATCCCATGTTATTTTGGGAGATCTTTGATGCATGGGGAATTGACTTCATGGGACCTTTTCTAAATTCATTTGGATTTTTGTATATCTTATTGTTTGTTTACTGTGTCTCTAAATGGGTGTAAGCAAAGTCTACAAGAACCAATGACTCTCAAGTGGTTATTGATTTTCGTGAGGTCCTAGATTTGTAGTAGGTTTGGTTTTCCAAGATTCATTATTAGTGATCAGGGTTTACATTTTTTTCAATTGCAACATGAAAAACTTGCTTCATAGGTATAGGGTTTTTTCATAAATTATCCACTACATATCACCCCCAAACTAATGGAAAATCAGAAATCTCAAATCAGGAAGTTAAGTGAATCTTGGAAAAAATGGTACAACCCAATAGTAAAGATTATATTTTGCACTTAGATGATGCACTTTAGGCATATCGTGCATCTTTTTAAACCCTGATCTAAATTTCAAAATATAGTATTGTGTTTGGAAATGCTTTTCACCTCCCGGTGGAGGTATAAACCCATGCATGTTAGGCTGTTAAATAATGTAATATGAATCTTTTAGATGTAGGTGAACATAGAATGTTACAGATTCAGGAGTTGGAATAAATTCGGTGTGATGAATATGAGAATTGATGAATATATAAATATAACACAAAGGATATTCATGAAAAGATGATTCATCATTCCCTTAAACTTTTTAATTGCTCTTTTATTAATAATTTTTCATTAAAATCAATATTCAGGTGAAAATTGGTCTATTTTCTATGCATTTTTTGGTTCAACAGTTCTAGTCCTTACACCTTATTTATGGTTTAATCTTCTAAAAAATATTAATCATGACATAAGTATCATATTTATTAATTATATACACTTATATGATCATTTATATAAATTGGTGATGAAAAGTTAATTACATCATTTCATGGAGATAGTAGTCCCTACATACACACGAGTGGTGTTTCCACTTTTCGATGGATGGAACAAAATAAAGTTAAATAATAATTATACTTTAAAAATTTATTATTATATTATAAATATTATATATATTCATTAAATATATCCTTATTATAATCCATGTAAAGTGGAAATAAAAAACAAATTACATCACTTCATGGAGGTGGCAGTCGACACGTATGCACAAGTGACGTTATCATTTTCCAAAAAATAGAAGGGTGAGAATGTAGATAATATATTATATTTATAGAATCATAATTATATTATAATAATGATTTAAATCCATTAAATTCATCTATATAACCATCCAAAATAGGCAGTGATTAAAAATAAATACATCGCTTCATGGAGATCGTAGTTTTTATGTACGCATGAGCGATGTTTTTATTTTCCATTAGATTTAAAGAAGGTATAAAATGGTTGTAAAATTAACATAAAACATCTAATTATATTAAATATATTTATTTTAATTTCTAAAATGGTTATAAAATTTTTGTAGGATGTTTAAGGAGAAATAAACATGAAAATGGTTGGTAAGAGGATATACCCGTTCTTCAGGAAACCGCCTTTGGATTACACATTAATCCTTCTTAATGTGGTCTTTTATAAAGACAAAAACGTCAATTATGTGGTGATATATGTTGGAAGAGTATTGTTTTAGATATTTTTTTAGATAAAAGGATCAAGTGGTGTGAAAAAATAGATGATAGAAGGTGTCGTTTTATAAGTGAGGGGAGTGGCACACTTGTAATTATTAAGAATATTAAAATATATTAAAGCCAATATCATGGTAAAGTGGCTCCAAATTGGCACAATTTTAAATATGAGATAATATATAATCTAAATAAATTCATACAGTGGGATTTATATAAGTTTTTATTTCATTTTAATTCTTATCTCGTTAGTTTAACCCCTCATTAATCCTTTTAACCTTTATCATAGTAATGAATTTTTACCTCGGTTATCATTCATAATGACCAAAAATAAAATTGAAATTATAAATAAATTTATAAATTATAACTAAAACTATATAAACCATTTTATTTTATTAAATTTCTATAATTTTAAAATTTTAATTTTAAAATAACTGGAAAAACGTAAGAAACCCATTTTTAGAAAAATACATTTTTATGTATAAAACTTAATTTATACTTATTCCTTTACTATTAAAAAAGATTATATGAATGTTAATATATTTTATTTAATATATTATATACACATTACATTAAAATCATTCATAAATACTGATTAATTCAATTTATTAAGATAAATTACATTACGCACAATTAAAACAATTTTCTAAAAAATATCTCTACTTACCTTCAAAAAAATTTATCTTTATTTATAAACAATTGATAATAAATGTATGAATGATTATTAATTTTTTTAAATTAAAAAACCAATATATTTAATCAAAAAACTATTTAATTTGTGATCAAGACATATAATAAATAGAAAAATACAATACTCTAAAAAATTGATATTTTAACATAAAATGATATTATTTTTAAAATTTAATATTGAGTACTTATTTACTGGGAATTAATAAATAAATTTTAATCATGGAAAAATTTTATACATATTTTTCATATTTTATTTATCCCTATTAATACCCTAAAATCCAATAGTTGGGTTATAATAATCATATTTAATAATAATATATCAATAGTATATCACGATTTGTTTAAGCTCGGTGTTTCATGTAAAGAAATATATCAAACACATCAAATTTATTTAAAGAGAAATATATCATAAAATCTCATGATGGTAAATTATACTCCCTTAAAATAATTTCACCCTCAAAATTCCTTTACATTGGTTCAAACAAATGAGGATACTTCTGCCTCACCACATCCACAGGGTCCCACATAGCTTCCTCAAATTTATGGTTTCACCGCAAAACTTTGACTAGGTGAGTATTCTTATTATAAGACACTTTATCTATCTAATCTAGAATCTTCACTGGTCATTATACATAAGAGAGATCATTCTCTAGTGGTACAACCTATGAGTTCAGTACATGTGAAGAATCAGGTTTGTACTTCCTCAGTAGAGATACATAGAACACATTATGAACTTAATATAGGTTCACTAAAAGAACCGAGTGATAAGAGACCATATTGATATGATCAATAATATCAAAGGAACCATTATATATAGGGATCATATTTACATTATTTCTTAATATCATAACCATTTTCCATGGATATATTCATAGTAATACCTTATCATCAACTTTGAACTCTATATCTCATCGATGATTTTCAATATAAATTTTCTATCAACTCTGAGATGCCCTGATGTGATGTTGAATATATATAACCTTATCTATTATTTCCTCAGCTAGATCAAGTCCCAATATATTTTATTCTCTAATTTCATCCTATTCTATTGGATTTCTATACTTATTTCCATATATGGATTCATAAGGAGCCATCCAAATGATCGAGGGAAATATATTGTTGTAAGAAAATTTGAACATAGGAAGGTATTGATCCCAGCCACATTTAAAATCCATAAAATAAGATCTTAGTATATCCTCTAGACTTTTAATAGTCCTATCAGACTGAAAATATGTCTGAGGATGATATACAGTGCTAAATTTTAACTTTGTACTCAAATATTATTGAAACATTATCCAAAAATTCAAGTTAAACCTCAGATCTTGATTAGATACAATAGAATATACTACCCCATGAATCCTTTCCACTTCATTAATGTATATCCTAGAAATTTTATTTGGATATAAATTTTATTTGATAGAAATGAAATGTTTTAACTTCATTAGGTGATTAAATACAACCCAAATATCATTATGGCCTTTATATGTTTTGGATAGTTCGAAGAAAAAAAATATATGGTGATGTTTTCCCCTTTCCATTCTGGTATGGATAATGGATATAGAATACCCTTATACTTATACATATTAATTGTAACATACTGACATACTAAAAATGAGATATATACCCCATAATATCCCTTATAAAAACTATTTCATATCTATATACATCTTCATACTTTCATGATGAATGGATAATGATGAACTATGAGCTTCATCCAAAAACTCCTTAAAATCTAGTATTGATGGGATAAATACTTGGTTCTTAAACCTTATCATTCCAGCACAATCATGGTTGAACTTAGGAACAATCCTTGCTTTCTTCTACAATTCTAAATCTTCCTTTTATTCCTCTTTAATCCTCACATAGATGGATGGTTGAGCATTCATCTAAGGAAGATATGATTTATCCTCTGTCCTCATGATTTTAAGATCCATATTATGAAAATCCATAAGTATTAGATCTATTTCAATACTCATTGTGGACTAACTAGCATGTTCCTTATGACTTAATGCATCATCCGCCTTATTTTCCTTCCCATAATGGTTGTGTATTGATCATTCGTAATATTAAATCAAATCTAACCATATAATTTGGTTCATATTCAAATATTTCAATGTGAATATATACATAAAGGTTTTATGATCAGTATATATATCATATCTTTCACTATATATATAACTCCTATATATCTTCAATGCAAAAAATTACATTTGTCAACTCCAAATCATGAGTCGGGTAACTTTTATCATGAATTTTTAATTATCATGAAGCATAGGCTATCAAAATATCATTATATATGAGGATGATTTTCTTTAATAAACCACTATAGATCCCAAACCTTTCTCTACTATAAGGTATTTTGAGCACAATTTTTTCAACCAACCTTATTTTTAGCTCCATAAAATATTTCTCACATTCATCTATCCAATGGAACTTGTCTCCCATCCAAGTCAACTTGATTATTATATTTAATAGTCATGAAAAAATTCTCAAAATGCATTAATAATATCTATACAACCCAAGAAAACTATGGTTCACAATTTCTATTATTGATCTAGGTTATTTTTTAATAAATTTCATCTTTTAAGGATCCACTAATAAACCCTTTATTGAGATTATATAACTAGGAATGAAACTTTATATAGCAAAAATTCACACTTTCTAAATTTGGAGTGAAACTTCTTCTTCCTCGAGTTATTTAACACAATCCTCAAATTATCATCATGCTCTTACTTTCTCTTCAAATATATAATAATATCATTTATAAAGACTATCACAAACTGATCAAGGTAATATTTAAAGACTTTATTCATTAAATCCGTGAAGATAATAGGGGAATTGGGAAGTCCAAATGGAATCACTGTGAATTAATCATGTTTATACCTCATATGGAAGTTTTTATTGGGTATATACTACTTTTTAACCCTCATATGATGATATCCAGTCAAAGATCAATCTTGGAAAAATATTTTTTTCCTTGTAATTGATTAAAAAGATCATCAATATGAGTTATAGGATACTTTTTCCTAATAGTTATCGTGTTATGTTTCCAATAATCAATGAAAATATGCATTAACCCATATTTATTCTTTAAAAAAAATAATTGTTGAACCTATTTCGATGAAAAATATGTGAATGAGAACCCTTGTTTGAGGTGGATTCGGTTTGGCCTGATGGTTGATTGTGGGGAGTTTGATTTCTTACACAATTATTAACATCAGGTCACCATTGTCTCTCTTAAAGAAAAATACCAACAATTACATAATTCTTAACTGGGTACAGAACTACTTTCCAAAGGTAGGTGGTAAATTGGGGTTTCAGACCCAATGACACTTAGGGACTCGCATTGGTCAAGAAGATGGGTGTTCGGGCTCATCGCACCCTTTTGAGGGGAATTTTCACCTACTTTAGGAATCTCTTATAGTTTTAAGATATCTTTGAGAACATCTTCCTAATATTAATATGGGATAGGTTACCCTAACAAAATTATCATGGTTTAACTCATTTTATGTGTAGAAAAGGGGTGATCTTGTTGGCGAATCCATTTGTATGTATCTGATGTTCTTCATCCATTTCTTTGTGAGGAATAGTTGTTTATATGCTAAAGTCACATAACCAACACTTCATAATTTTCTTCCATGCATGGAGGTGGTTAATATTATGCGTAGGGTATTGATCCATTATGAGGAATGTTATGTATCATATTTTTTATAGGAATCAAAGCCCATTTAGTTTGTTAAACCTATACAATTTAACATCATGCGGAAAGGGAATATGTGCAGTCACTAAGGCAGCAGATATTTGATCATGAGTCTCGAGGATATAACCTATATATATTGGTTATAGAAATAATTATATCATTCCCTTAATACTATCCCTAAGGTATATTACCTTGTATGGGGGTATCTATATCATTCCACTCATCAGGGATTACATGCTGAGATTGCCCAGGATAGTGGAGACTCATGGTGTGAATAATATGACTATTATGCCTCCCTAAGCCCATGTGATCTATGATTAATGTAAGAAATAAGGGATAACACGTAATCATTCTCACTATATATGGATGTGGGTCTTATGTGATGGTACTTCCCTTTGGATGTTTTAATATAGAGTTTGGGCCTCAAGGAGGCATCCTAATATCCTGGTTATAGCAGGAATCAAAGTTATCATAGTTAGTTTGGTAGGGGATTACACACTAAGGTTGTCCTTATAATCAGGGATTACACACTAAGTATGAACAAGGTTATCAATTCCTAGGATGCCCTATTGACCTAGCCTACTTTTCTTCCTGACATGCATTGATTGTCCACTTGACAGGCCTTGATTGTATGCCTGACATGTTAGATAGTGTCTACCAGACATGTACAAATAAAATTTCATGATCTAGTTGGTTTATCTGAAGGACACTGCATAACTTGGATGGTATGTTTGAGGGTCATCGTATGATCAAGGATGAATTGTCTATAAGAAATCAAGAGACCTAGATGACTTGTCTTTGAATCCATCACATGATCCCGACTAATATTTTTAGAGGGCGCTGCATGATCTAGCTGACCTGGCCTGGTTTTAATTAAAAATATTACTAAAACATTAGGGAATCACAAGATTTAATGTAACAAGTACCAGAGGGTGATGCATGATCCAAGTTGACATGTTTGGGGGTCATCGCGAGATCCTTCTAGCATGCTCGGAGGGTGTCACAAGAGCCAATTGACATGCTTGGGTGCTATCATGAGACTCAACTAACATGTTTTGGTGTCGATATATGAGTCAGGAATCATATCTGAAGGACACTGTAAGGTTTTTATAGTGATCTTGGAGGGTTTCACGAGACTTGGGAAGCATGCCTAGGGGCCTCCATGTGACTTTCTTTGGCATGTCCTATAAGACTTTACATGATCCAAATAGTATACTGAAGAAGTGTCGTGAGATCTAGGTGACACATCCTGGTGTTGTTTCATGTCCTGATTAGTTTACACGAACCTCATGAGGATCAGTGTATATGTTTTTTTTCATAATTCTCTCATCCTTTAGTCTTGGTTTCAAAATTTTATTTCAAATACATTAGATTTTTTTAGTGTTAGATTGTTTTTAAGTCTCACCTATTTTAGCAGAAATGTGGGATGTTCTTTGAATGGCCTATCATAAGTCATTCATGTGATCTATGAATGATAACGCAAATTGTTTATGCATGATGCATGATTGTTATGATTGTTAATTGGATCTTACCTGATGGAAAAATTTCCCAGTCATGAGATCATCCACTTCGATAAATCCACTTTGATGCCCAGTTGCACCTATACAAGGTTCAGAGGGTTTGCTCGCTCATGACCGGGTGTGTTCAGATATGAATTTTTCATATTGGGGTGGGGGATTTATAGTCCTTTCCACCCCGGTTGTTCTATTCTTTTTGAAGCACATATTGAGTGAATCTAGGCTGGAGTCAGTAAAGTTCTTTGGCATCACATGTATTTTTGAGGTCCTGACAAAGGTCATTCTTGGGAAATCACATGATTTTCAGCAACTGTGAGACCATCCCATCAATTCCTCCTTCATTGGATTATTTATAATTAAAGGGGTATTGTTTTATCATGAGGACATGTCAAGGAACTTTCATATTTTTATAACTACATGTCAAGGGCCTTAGTGAGATTAGGGTGCCTATTGAAAGGACTTCATGTGATCTCATGTGACTTTTCTAGGAATTTCTATGAGAAAAGGATGACTTATCAACAGGACTTTGCGAAATTAGACTAGATTTTCAAGGGTTCATGCAAGACCATGTTACGGTCAACCTAGGCATGTCACGTGAGTATTAAGACCATGAGAGTCTCCCATTATTCCCCTTTTTATTTTCTTTGTTAATTTTACCAAGGTTGGGGATCTTGAAAATTTGTAAGAGTTTTTTCAAAGATAATCACCCTACCTATTGGTGATGTGTCACGTGACCAATAAAAGGTACTGTGGGAACGCATGAGCACATCATGGAAAAACACATTTTCTTTTCCTTATAGAGCTAAATGGGGGATCACGAGGTCTCCAAGACATGTCTAAGGCTCTTAATGAGATGATGATGACATATCAGTGGGCTTTCACAAGATGAGGTAGATATGTCATCGGGTTCTTGCGGTGTCTTTCAAATTAGCAGGGGAACATTTCATGATTTTTATGACTAAAATAGGCTCCCACCTTTCAATATTTTTATTTTACTTATTTATTTTACAAGGTCCTGGGGTCTCACGAGTTTTCTTGAGTATTATCGGAGAAAATCACTCTACCTAACAGTGATGCGTCGTGTGACCAGTGAATGGTCCTTTAGATATGCATGATCATTTCATGGGAAATCACATTTGTTTTCCTTATATAGTCAAAGGTGGAGCATAGGACTTCTTGGAAATGTTTGTATCCTTTCACATGGTGAGGGTGACATGCCAACGATCTCTTACGTGTAAAGGTGGACATGTTGGTATGGGCTTTCAGTGTCTCAAGAACTGCCTGGGGAATGTTTCATAAAGTTTATGACTTCAAGATGCTCCCACATTTTAGATATTTTTACTATTTATTTTACAATGGGATTTATGGCCTTCACTCACTGATTGTCTATGAAGGAACTACATTATCAATATGGGATATCACAATGGCATGTGTGCCTTGTCTTGGTCAGTCTCCCTACTTGACTATGGTGCATTGCATGATTAGATCGGTATCTCTCTACAGTATGCATATATTTTTGGGGATAGTTTCTCTACTCTCCTTTTATGTGTCACATATTCATTGATGGATCTTGTGATGGCATGCTGACATTTTTAGGGACAGGCGCTTTTCTCGCCTTTGATGTGTCACATATTCAATGATGGATCTCAAGATGGAATGTGGATATTTTTAGGGATAATATCTTTGATTGCATTTGATGTTTCATGTGTTCCTTGATAGATCATGTGATGGAATGAAAACATTGTCAAGGATAGTCTCTTTTCTTTCCTATGGTGTCGCATGATCAGTTTTAGATATTGTTGTGAAATGAGAACATTTTCAGGGACAGTTTCTCTACTTTTCTTTGAAATGTCACATATTCATGTATGTATGATTCCATATCATGACCGAGAGTGTTTTCATGTCAATTTTTTATTCCAAAGGGTGCATGTCTAGTGTTGGAATCTTTCACATAAATTTCACATATCCCAAACCCCTGACACACATACATGGGATATTTATCCTTTTCACGTGATGATATCAAGCGTGACATAGAGATTCTCATACACACATGAATATTTCATGTGTGTGGTATAGAATTCCATAGGATTAGCATGGTGCATCAAGTCTTGAATGTTATTCATGCTCTACTTTTGTAGTGCAACAAATAAATTCTTTAGACCTTAATAATAGCTAGATTCTGAGTCATTGTCTACAATTTTTCACATAACTAGGTATTTGGTAATTTAATCTTCCATTGGGTTGATATGGGACTGTGATATGTTCTTGGTTCCATGTTCACATGATAGAAAGCTGATATCCAAGTGCTAGGTATGAAGATGACCTCAAGTCTCACTTATCCATCACGTGATATGCCCAACATGCGTCCTGCCATGGAAAAGTGTGTGATACACAATTATGAGCATTAAAAAGTGACCCCCTTAGAATTATATTCATTTGGCATGAAAATATTATGATTCTAAGGAAAATGTATATCACTTTTCTGTATATCCAAACATCTGGAGGGCTTTGATATTGATCCCCATGAGAGGATTTTTCAAGATTGTGTCGACTAAGGGATTTCAGGCATTATTAAGAGGAGACTCCTGACCATGAGTTCTTGGAATGAATTGATGTTGTATGGATCATCAATGGAGTCCCTCCTTTATATAATATAAATTAAACCAGAATTCCTAGTTTTGAATGTTTAAATTCTAATATATTCTCCTCAAGAAATGCTCATGAATTCCCACCAACATGAGATTCTTTACTGATATATATTCTCCATCTATCTTGAGATTGCCTGGTTCACATAAGGAAAATTAGGTTGAATATATGTACCAAGGGAAAAGAAATATTTCTTTTTCCGATGTCGATAGGCTTGGTGAGCATAGCTTGATTTTTAATAAGGCCTTCTGGTGGGCCTTACAATATTTTACATTCTTACAGAGTAAATCATTATTATTCTATAATTTTAGGGTCTTTTAGATTAGACCTTATATTGTTGTATTTTAGGGTCTTTTAGCTTGGACCTTCTATCATTGTAGTTTAGGTTCTTTTAGATCAGACCTTATATTGCTTTAATTTTAGGTATTTTAGCTCGGACCTTCCATCACTATAGTTTAGGGTCTTTTATCTCGGACCTTATATCACTATAGTTTAGGTTATTTTATCTTCAACCTTCTATCATTGTAGTTTATGTTCTTTTATCTCATACCTTCTATCATTATATTTTATGTTATTTTATCTTGAACTTATATTATTTTGTTTAGGGTACTTTAGCTTGGACCTATATCATTATAGTTTAGGTTCTTTTAGCTCAGACCTTTTATCATTTTAGTTTAGGGTCTTTTAGCTCAAACCTTAGAATGCCATGCAGTTTAAAGACTTACTAGCAGGACTTGATCAGTGATCGTGGAATATGGTGCAGACATTCTAGGAATGACCCAAAACTTACTAAGATTCTAAGTTATGTCCTATTGATTTCGAGGATCATGAGGATTAATCTCATTTCCTGCAAGGAGGATGTATGTTTGGTTGGTAGGTAAGTCCTTAAGAATCTATAGTATTCTCAAATATAGGTGTCTTCACTCTTTTCCAAGGGTCGTGGAAGGTTTATGGGGGGGGATTTTAGTTTAGGGGAAAATGATAGGAATGTTAGGCCTTTCTGGATAGTTGGAATATGGGTGATATAAGTCATAACCCAAAAGTTTGATTATGTGAAAATGGAATGTATCATACATATTAGGGATGACCTGTAATATACTAAGGTTCCAAGTTCCACCACGGTGTTTCTAGGGCTCATAAGGATTAAATATCCTTTATTTCGAGGATATTCCTTTTAGTTGGTGGGTCAAATCCATTATACGTCGATAGAATAGTCAATCAAAGATGATCTCCACTCCTTTCTGGGGGCCATGAAAGATTTGCGAAGACTCAAACATCCATATGATGAGCTTGGTTATCGAGGAAAGATATATAGGAAGGGTTATGGAACCCTAGATTAGTTCAACTCTTAATTTTGAAGATCGATCTCTAAACCCTATGGTTTCATATCACAAGGTGTGGGACATCAAAGGTTCTGGAATGGAGTGTCACATTCCTACTTTGAGAAAGGTTATGAAATGCGGTGACGTAACACTGAGGATGTAGAATCTACTAAGATAGTTTAGTGAAAAATTTATAAATCATGGTCCAAAGTGCTTAGGTCATGAGGAATACATGGGAAAATAACACCAGAAATGACCCAAAACACTCTAAGGGATTGAGTTCTGCCATAGTGATGTTAGGGGTCATAGGGATCAGAAATACCTTTTTTGCATAATGACATATTTGGTTGAAAAACATAGGCACATATGTAGGATCCATAGGCATACATGCATAGTAAATAAAAGGGTCTATTGAGGTTGGGTATCCCTTTCCCAAGGCCATGGAAGGTTTATGATGATCTGAGATACCCAAAAAATAAAATGTGATTGGTGTAAAGTGTAATATACAAGAAGGTCTTAAGCACCCTAAAAGTTGTATTACCACCTAGTGAACACGTTATCATGGTGAGGAGATGTGAAAAACCATTACTATGACTTTTTCATGGACCAGGGGGTCCAGTGAGAATAGATTGGATTTTACTAGGGCAACAAATTAGGCCCTATGATCTTTATGCCTTATTTATTTACACACTAATTTTTTTCCTAAACTATGGATATGAAGAGTTTAGCAAGAAAATACTTGAATTTTTCCCACGTATCCCTCTACGGGTTTTCAACCAGACATGTTTTTGGTATGTTTCTCTAAGTTCTTGTGATTTGGACCATTATAGGAAAGATTTTAATTTCATACAGCTTTGACCAATAGTGCAGGTGGGTTAGGGTCATGACACACATGGACCTAATATGGGGGATGTTACACAAGATCCCAATTAATATATTCAGTGTCAATAGTACCCCAACATCCTTTTGAGTGAGAGATAAAAATGTTGTAAATCATAGATCGAGGTTCGCAGGTTTTGAGTAATGATATGGGACAATCATACTAGGTATTTTCTAGAACACCCTTAGGTAATGGGCTCCACCATGGTGATGTCAAGCTCATAAGGATTGGAAATAACTCTTACAAAGCCAAGATATCTCTGATTGGTAGGTTTCATCCCTTATGAATTGATAGTATGATCAAGTAAACATATATTGTTTCCTTTATAAGGGCCTTGAAAGGTTTACAACAACCCAAGGCACTTGAGACATGAAGTATGGTATGTGGATTGAGGTGATTAAAAAGATGGTGGAAGCACCTCATACTCTATTTGACCAGGGTAAGGCTCTTGTGGTCCTTCAATAAGGAATGAAAAATGAGTGATGGATTGCACTGTTTAACATCATGTAGTAGGTATGTATTTTCTTCCATGTAGTTTTAACATCATGCGGTAAGGACATTTTCCTTATAGTTTAACATCATGCAGTAAGGAAATTTTTGTTATACAGTTTTAATGTTATGTGACTGGGAATTTTTCCTTTCATTTTAACATCATGCGATAAGGACACGAGAACTGATGTGAAAAAATTTTCAAGACATATTACATGCACAGGCAGGTCGTATATAGATCTGAATCATACATAGGTAAAGTGATCTTGTATAGCTCATTCCCTATGTAGTTGGGGTGCATTTTTTTTATCAGTTGTTGTAGTTGGGACCAGGATTGGATATCCGAGTATCACTATATATCCTATGATGACAGGAATCAAGACACACATATTTCTTGAATGGGAAACTCTCTATACAGGTCTGACTTGTACATAGAGGTGGGAATTGTTTTCATTGGTTATTTTATCTGGTCTCTAGATTGGATATCCAAACATCACTATGTATTCTATGATAAAAGGAATAAATCCATGCATATTTATAGATGAACCTTGTAGTTTTACTTCATGCAGCAAGGATGTTTGATTTCAGATGTGAATAAAGGGGTATTGAGGCTGGACCCAAGGATGGAAATTTGAGAATCACTATGAGATAAGAATCAAGCCAGGTGTAGTTATTGAATAGAGTTGTGGTGGGATTCTAACACCAACAATGGTGTTCCTCTCAGGTGAGGTCCATGAGAATGTGTAGTTTTATGTCATGTAAGGGTCGTCGATTGTGAAATTTAAAAGTAATACATCAAGGACTCATGGTATTCTTTTATGTTATTACAATTAGGATCATGAGGAGTTTTCCATCATATTTTATGCCTCATTTGTGTGGTGAAGTCCTTACTAAAAATCCTAAGCTCACGTGAGCTATGCTCAGTGTGAGAAACAAAGAATGGTCATGGTTCCTCTCATCATACAGAGGTAGCTAGGGATAGTACAGTGGAATTTTGTATCATGTGGTGGATGGAACAATATATAGGATTGAGGCATCCCTAGGTATCTCATTGAAAATGAAAATCAAGATATATGTGGTTTTATAAGACTCGTGTAGTTTAATTTTATATAGAAAGGACATGGATTTCTTTATGTGGATAAAGATGGATTTCATGGATCCTTGTAGTTTTATCTCATGTTGTAAGAAAAGTTTCCATGTAGTTTAATATCATGTGGTAAGGAAATTTTTTGTGTATTTTAACTTCATGTGGTAAGGACAAGGTTCACCCAACATGAAAGGAAAGTGATACTATGGTTGGGCCCAAGACTATATATTTGATCCTCTCAACATATCATGTGATGTTAGGAATCAAGCCACACATAGTTATTGGATGAAGATATTACCTATGTAGAGATAACTATCACACAAGGATGGGGGAATTTCATCCTTCCTTCACATATATCTAGATCCTGTGTAGTCATTCCTTAGTGATATAGTGCTTCCCATACTATTTAACATCATGTGGTGAGAAAATATTTTGTGCAGTTTAACATCGTACAATAAGGACCTTTTCGGTACAGTTTAACATCATGTGGTTAGGATGTGAAACATTGTGTAGTTTAAAGTCATGTTGATATTTTTAAAACATTGTGTTATTTAACATCTTGCTTCCAGGATGATCTTGGGAAATTTAACATCATGCAACAAAGACGAATCCATACATTTTATCATCATGTGGTCCGGACATGTGGTACGATTCAGTTTAAGGCCTCACTACCATGAATCGAGGTGATTCATAGTTTATCATATTGTTTTCGTGACTAAAGGTGCCTGATGATAGCTATGAAAATTATTTATTGAGAAATATTGCACTGGTGGGGGTGTGACACACTCCCCATTGTCCAATGATTAAGATATGTTGTAATATACCTTATGTATGAAGTAAGGCCCTTCCTATTTTGGTTCCAACTTTAGAGGATTCTTTCTTAGTAACATTGGGGCCTTGAGAGCTAACATTAGTTCTCCTTGGAGGAATTAATGGAGGTGAACCTTCTTATTAAAGTCTCATGTGATCTAATTCTGATGGAATTCAAGATTTTGCAATGTATGCAACTTGTTATCATCGATCTGCCCTAATTCATCCAGTTTCTTTTGAAATTTATTTTCATCTGAGAGTTTTCCACAAATTGATATTCAGAGCGAAGGAAGATAAAATTATATGGGTAACACTAATTAATTATCATACACCATTGAGTATGATTTTTCTTGTGTAGAAGTACATGTGGTGGTATAGTAGGCCCATAAAACATGGAGGAGCTTATATGTTTAGGACTTCCTGTCTTTGATCACCATATTTTGAAGTGTATTTGATGGAATATTATTGAAGGACTCTATATATCCATTTTCTACTTCATGATATAAAGATTTGTGATTGGACTCAATATTGTACTCTTGGTACAGTTTCTTCAACTCTGTAGAATATAAGTTTGTGATGTTGTCTATTAATATTATGTGAGGGAACCTAAACCTTGTGATGATATGGTACTTTATGATATTGATGATGTTATTTATACCGACTTCCTTGAGGGGTATTGCCTAAGTCTATTTGGAAAAGAAGTTGGTAGTAGTAAGGATGTACTTAAACTTCTTAGTTGTGGCTATGGGATATAGACCCACGACATCCATTAACCAAATGGAAAATGGCCAGGAATATTTAGTTGTATGTAGAAATTCTGGGGGTTGATGGATAAACTTTTCATGGATCTATAATGAATGAAATTTCATGGTGAACTTGACATAGTCTTGTATCAAGGTTTTCTAGTAGTAACCCTGCCTCTTAATTTTGTGGGAGATCCTGGTCCCAAATTGATGAGCGTCGTAGGAGCCTACATGGACTTCCTCCATGATAGTAGGAATCTCTATTTCTGCTATGCATATGAGAATAATTCCATCAAATTCTCACTTTTAGAGGGATTTTTTCATTTGGACCATCTTGCAGGGTAAATTTTGATACACATCATTGAATTTGTTCTCTCCCGAATTGGTTTATCAGGATAACTCCATTTTGGAGATAATCGATTATGGGATCCATCCATCCAGAGGTGGATACCGGTTCATCACACTCCAGGGAAGTGTTAACCTGATTTATTTCTTCTATATCATAGACAATGATCAAAGAGACAATTCTTTGATACATGATATAAAAGATTGCGTCCTCCTAATCAGGTTCATCCAAGACTGTGGTTACATTATCCAATGCATTGGAGTGAGCATTATGTGATTGGGTAACATGATGAAATGTGGGATCAAAAGGGAAATCTACCATTAGTCCCCTGATGTATCCAGTGATAGGGTCTAGTTCTTTAGTTTTGATGTAATATTCTCCATTGATTTTCTTTATCACTAGATATGAATCCCCTTTGATATTCCGGTAGTCTATATGTAGTTGTAGGGATAGTTCAAAAGTAGTAATGAGGGCTTGTTATTTGATATCATTATTCATTAAGCCTTAGGATAGTGAGAAATAGTAGGGAAGAAACTAATTTTTCTGGAGAGGCAAATAAAATACCAAATCTAACTTGATTGAGATTTGGGTTTTCCATCCTTTTTCTGGTAGGACTTTGAGAGGTTCCATCAAAATACAGATCCCATGTCCAGGGAGTGTCATGGTCATTGAATACCTCCTCATCTGGTAGCTTTGTGTCCACCAATGTATTCTCTAGGTTAGGATTTATTGTGAGGAAATAATCCAGATCATTCCCTTTTACTGATTTCTATGACACAAACTAGATGTCAAATTTTTTTAGAATAACCACTCATTGGGACAAACGTCCAGTTAGCAAAGGATGTACAAGTATGTGATTGAGAAGATCAATTTGAAAGACCATATGGACTTTGTGGTGTTACAAGTAATGCCTCATCTTTTTCACTACTAAGATGAGTGAAAGGCAGTTCTTCTCGACATCAGAGTATCAGGTCTCAGTGCCTAGCATTGTTTAGTTGAGGTAATATAGTATGTTCTCACCACCCATATTATTTTTCTTTGTGAGGAGGGTTCCCAATGACCATTCCATGGGGTCCACATATAAGATGAGTGGACTCCCATCCATTGGAGGCATCATAAATGGTGTGTGAAATAGGTACTGCTTGATACTTTCAAAGGCTCCCTAACAGTCATCATCCCATTGATAGGAAATCCCCTTCTTCATTATCTAGGTGAAGGGGAGAGATTTACTATCCAATTTAAATATTAAATTCCAAATGTAAGAAATTTTCCCTTGGATCCCCCTTAGTTATTTTAGATTTTTGTGGTGACATTTCTAAAATAGAACTAGTATTCTATGGTTCGACCTCGATGTCACAGTGGAATACCAAAAAGCTAAGGAACTTCCCTAATGTTACCCCAAAAACACATTTTAGTAGATTCATCTTAATAATTTTTTGTTGTATCTTGTTGAATACTGTATGAAGATCCATGAAGTGATCACATCACTATCGAAATTTGACAACCAAGTCATCGATGAAAAATTCAGTTATCCTTACCAAGAATTAATTAAACATATGATGCATGGCATGTTGATATGTGTCACCATCGTTCTTTAATCCGAAGGGAATGACCTGATATAAAAATATCCCTTGGTTATCTCTGAATTCATTGTCTTCTTCATCTTTAGGGTCCATATTTGTATGATTATACCCCAAATACCCATACATGAAGGAAAGGTCTTGGAATCCAGTAACTTCATTGATCAAGAGTTCTCTAATTAGAAATGGAAAAATCATCCTTTGGGGAGTGTTGATTAATGTCACATACATGAATTATTTTAAAGTTCAATTCCATTTAATTTTAATTCATGATTTGTTTTGGGGGTTTCCCAAGCTTTTATGGAGGAATGGGTGAGTTTTCATGAATTGGGCCAAACTGTGAGCCCAATTCCAGATTTAAAAATAAATTTTGATTCCTTTATAACTCCCTCATTTTTTAAAAATTTTTCATCCATTCCAATTCATAATTTTCATCCCCTGACCTAATAACACAACCATATTAATTTGGACCATTTAAGAATCCATAATCATGGTGGATATGGGTTTTAATTTAAGGGATTGAGCCTGCCCGAAAGCCCATTTTCTGCATTAAAAATAAATTTTAATTCTCTAATATCTCCTTCCATATTTACGTTGTTTTAGTGATTAAAACTCTAAATAGATCCCACTTACCTAAGTCACCCCCCCCCCCCATTCTCTCCTCCCACAATTTGGAGCTCAATAAAATCTCAAAATTTGTCAAAACCTCTCTAGATTTCAGAAATCTCCCAGATTTGGAGAGGTAAATTGATCTTTTCATAACTCCTTCTACTTTTACTATTTTCCCCCATTCCAGTTCCTACATGATCTCCTAATACTTTTTAGAACCTCCCTTGAATGGTTGTATGTTTTCAAATTCAAATACTGGCGGATTTTGGGTCATTTTATTCAAGATTGTTTTGAGTAAGTGCTTCTCTCTTCAATTTCTTCGTTCTCCTTAGGGTTTCCTCCCTCTTTCATTATGTTCTAAAATGTTCAGAAGTTAGGTTTTGAACCTATTGTTTGATTTTGTGTATTTTTGGTTAAATATTGTGGTCTAGGTCTGGATTTATCTTCCTTGTGATGCGGTGGTGGTGCGGTTGATGTTTCGCACCAAGTTTTGAGGGATTCGACACTTTCGGTAGGTGGTTCCATGTGTAAACAATTATTGATGAGTTAGCTTACTATATTTAATAATTTTTCATATTCCTCATATGTTGGGTGTGGTTTGAAATATGTTTATGATTTATTTGGTTAAATGTTTAATTTTATAGTTGCATTCTAACTTGAAATTGGGTGTTTTCATGTGTTAGTTGTGGGGTATTATTTGGGTGTATTTTATAACATATGAAATTGGTGTACTAAATCTTGTTTGGACTGTAAATTATGGTTTGGTAATGTATTAGTGTCACATGGGCCTAAAAATAGGGTTTTTTAATAGGTTTTATGTGTAAAACATTGTTATAATTCTTGAGAGCATTTTATGAAAATGTGTGTTTTCATTTGGATCTTTTGTAGTATTATTCAAGGTAATTTTATAAAACTTGAAAGTGGTTTTATAAATATCTCTAGGGATTCCAATTCTATTTTGGATATGAATTGGTATGGTTTTTGGTCTTAAATGGGTGTTTTGAAATGGTTTTTGTGTGCAAGACATATTTACACCACTTGGGTTCTTTTTATGAAAATTGTAAATGTTTTAGTTGGTTAAACAAAGTGGTAAAAGGGTGAATATGTACTTTTTGGTATATGTGTTCACCTATTATGGGTTTTTTAAAGTTTAAGTGATGTTTTAATATTTCAAACATTTTTATAATGTTTTTTGAATTTTTAAAATGTTTTATTAAATTGTGATGTTGGAGCGAAACTTGTTTGTGGGTTGTTTCATGTAAGTTTGATGATGAAATGATTTTGAAGGTAAAAAGGGTATTACGCAACAACTGAGTGGGATGTTATGAGAGTTTTAATATATTGGAATGGTTTTATAAAAAATTTTAATGGATTTTTGGAAGTGTTAAAGAAATGTGAAAAGTGTTGTGGGCTATTTTGTTGTGAGTCGGATTTCAAAATCAATTTGAATGAAAAGTGGACTTTTGTGACTTATGTTGTATACATGTGGGATGTTTGGTGAATTTATGATATAAAAATGATATTTTCATGTGAAAATTATATTCATTTACTTGTTGAAATTGTTTGAGCACAAAGGGAAAACCCGGGTATCTAGGTGGGTGGACGTGTACTAGTATGCTAGTGAATCTGTGGGGTTTGGCCTCAGTTACACTTAGAAATATTGACGCTTAGAACTATAACTAAACTATGATAATGATGATTGGGGACCACTAGGTTATGGGTATGTTCCCTACTAGTGTCTCGTGCATGATAACGGATATTTGTGATGGTTACTCTCACCGAGATACGAGATACCTGGGACCCACAGCTAGCTAGTGCCTAGAGGTTATTTCCCATTGCTTGTGCTCACTAGATATTTTGTGCTTACCATCGACATACGTTATGAGTGGCTAGAAAATACAGTAGCTTTGGTATTTATTTTAAAATTGTTTATTCTTTAAATTATCCCACCTGAAAACTGTTTTTATTTAATGTTGCATCTGTTAGAAATTGTAACTAGAATTTCATGTTTTTGAAAACTTGCATGCTTTTCATATTTAAATGTTTATCACATGGAATATATTAGTGGTGGTATCCTATTGATCCTTGTCTCACACCCTAATTACACCCTTGGGTGTAAGTATACTTGGTTTTTTTTGTTATCGCAGGTTGGGTACAGTTTTTAGTTCCAGTGGTTTGGGTTTCTAGCAGGTCCTTGGTGGTGAAGACTTGTGGAGATGGCTTGAGGGCAGTTCCCCTTTCCATGAGGGTTCTTGGGTTGTTCCCCTTTGGTTTTGTACCTTTTTTATAGTCTTGTTGAGTTGTTTTAAAATATGTAATTTAGTTCTTATTTTTTGTAAAAGATTGTTTGGATTGAAAAATCCAGATTCATTTTATTGGATTCTGTTGTTGTTTTAAGTTTATAAACTCAGGTAAATAGTTACCAATTTTAATTTTATGATCCCCAGGAACTTGTGCCAGCCTTTGGGGATTGGGAACTCCCTTAGAGCCTTATTCCGGGCTGGGTCGAGTGCCGGTTTCGATGGCGACCAGATTCGGTTCGTGACAAAATGGTATCAAAGGAGGTTCTGGTTAACTCTTTGGGTCATGTTATTTGGGAAAGAGTCAGGATAGTCTAGAGTTAGGATTATTGGGACTTGGAATTACAGTTGTGGGTAGTGTTCCTGATCACCACACCTCATGATTGGATTCAAGTTTCATGGAGAAGTCAGGATTTATCTAAGTCCTTTGGTTTTCTTGGTTCGATGATGATTAGGGGAAATGAAAAGAGAGTTGGGTTAATGGTCTTAGTGAGCTCGTAGGGCCTGGAAAGCCATGTGGAGCCAAGGATATTCACTAGAACACTATCTGTGACAGTGAATTGATTGGAATATGTCCGCTAACCATATGTCCAAGTCACCCACTGAAACTAGTTTCCTCTCGCATTATTTTGTGCTTTAATTTTTTAATCTTGGCACTTTGGTTTTAAGAAGTGTAAAGTTTTTGGGAAATGATTTTCAAATAAATAGGGAATGGTTTGATTTATGAAATGGTGGAACTAAATTTTCATAATTGTTTTGAAATGTAAAATGGTGTTTTTACACCTCTTTTGAAAGCAGGAACTATATTGAAGTTGGTTTTGAAAAGTGTTTCCAATAGAGTTTTCTAAAAAATAAAAGGGTGTTTTAATGGGATGATATGTTTCGAAATTGATGTGAATATCTTGAAAGTGAGTTATTTTCTAAATGGTTGTGTCTTTCTGAAAAGGTTTGTAAGATGTGAATTGGGATTTTGATCTTGTGGTTAGCAGTTTTGAGAAAAAGGATGTGTTGGTTGACTGTTTTGGTTTTGAAAAGTGGAAAGAATTTTTTTTTAACCTTTGGTATTTCCATGAGTAACCACATGCATGGGTTTATATGGGATGATGGATGGTTGATGGAATTATTGGATGAGTGTCGTGATGGATATGAGGAGGGTGCCCGATGTGGCACAGAAACATGCATGTGTATGGCCCATGGGGTACCATTGGTGGATACGCTAACCGTTGAACCATTTGTTTTAAAGAAATGTTTTTAAAGAAAAACATGATGTCTTGATGAATTGTTTGGGATGGATTATATTATGTGTTTTTGGAAAATTTTGATTTTGTGGGATGTTTTGAGTATAAGAACCCCTCATGTTTGAACTGTGTTTTGGGTTTATATTTGGTCGGTAAGCTGGGTAGAAGGACCGGTTAGTAGTATCCTCTGAGATATGTTTCGGGACACCTTTATGGTGGTTCCCTTCATGTGTTTGGATATGGTTTATGGTTTATGTCTTGTTTTGACCAATGGAATAGCATTACTGTAGCAGTTACTGTTCAGTATTGTAGTAGTCGGAACTATTCACCCGATTTGGGCCTTCGGGCCACCGGTTTGGGCCTATGGGTCTCCAGGGCCTTTGGGTCATCAAAGGCATTCGGGCAACAGGGCCTTCGGGTTACGTAGACCATGGATTAGCCCAGTTCACACAGAACATGCCCCAGAAGAGGATCAGAGCAACATGAGTAGTAGCCACCAAATGCAGAGCTAACCAGATTGGAAGAATGAGAGGGTATGGCAGCCGCCATCGGGACCAGGCACCATGCAGATTTGTACAGGGAAATGCTAGGTGATCAGCAATGCAATTTGAGGAGCTAAGGCGATTTATAGGTCATTGTCGTGGGCTCCCTCAAATGATTAATGTGATTTTGGGGTTCTTAGGTGCAGCAAAGTGGCTGACCAAGGTCGTCTCTCAAATGAGGAAGTGAATTTAACAACTTATTAAAGGTATTCTAAAACAAATATAATATAATATAATAAAAACACTACTTGAAAGGATGGGGGTTTGTTATAGTTTATGAATCTAGAAGAAGTTTGCTGGAAGAAGATTGTATATTTTTTTGTTTTTAGTTTTGAAATGAAGTTCGATTAAAATGACACAAAAAGATGTTTTTTTAGACAATATTTAAAATACGTAATCGATCTAACTCTACATATTAAATAATTTATTAATCATTATCATTTAAATTAATATTCACTTAATTATGATCCCTTAATTTGTTAAATCTTGAACCCTACGAGAATTAATTTTACCACGAAGATGAAGTGAATTTAACCGTAGGCTAACTTCGGAACATGCAATCGCAACACCCTGCTTTGATTGATGTTCTAAAATTAGATTATGGTCAGTGGTAAATTAAGGCACATAACCACTCTGGAAATGAGTATTAATTTAGTTTAGGGATTATATTTTAACTCTACAAATTGATCTCGTGTGGTTTTGAATTACCGATTAAGGTTGCGCTCTCACAGTTCACACAATTCCCAACCTCGTGTGTTTTGTGTTAACTATCCAATTGCTTGGTTAGTTTCATTTAAATTAAAAACTCAATTAATATATCATAAATGTGAATTATAGTAGCTCATTGATTCAAAATAAATTAATGAATAAGGATAGAGGTCGATCGATTACTAAAAAGAACTACTCTTCCATGGGTGGCGTAATCATCGTAGAAGTGTTTTGCATGTGCAAAGGCTTATAATGGGTATAACCCAATAACACTTCTACTAAATAATTCCAGACCAAATAGGAAGATTAAGAGAATAAATTTAAACAAAACAGAAGAAAATAGAAGAAATAAAATAAGAACAACGAAGTTTATTACACAAACAAAATCATTACAACATGAAGGAGAATAAGAAGGCTTCGTCGAAGGGATCCTTGCTTCAAGAGCTACCCTTATTGAAATGGTTGGATAATTGGAGTTCATCCACTTCTTCTATGCCCTAAACTTTCCAATTCACGTCCCAAACCCACCAAATGATAAAAACACCAATTTATAGAGTGGTGGGGAGGCTAGGTTCAAAGTGGTTTCAGGTGTGAATGGGGAATCTCGGCCAAATATTTTATGCCAACTTGCACCGCCCATTTGACCACTAAAACGCGTTCATTGTCCGGACTTCCAGAAGGATCAAATATGAGGATATGTGTCCTATATCTCCTTTCCAAATTTGGGCTCAATACAGGCCAATATGAAGGAGTTATGGCCGAAATATAGAAGTTTCTCCATTCTGGTGAGTCCATCCCAACTTTGACTTCATGGCCCATTTGCAACAACCAAATGCACTCTTTAGCTTTAGTGTCTTGAATAAAAGTTGTAGATAATTATGTCTTCAACACTGTTACAAAATTTCAAATTCAAATAATAAATATAAAAATATTTATCTTCGAAATACTACAGTGAACTATAAAGGGTAAAACTGGAATTTTCATAAAATATTCAAATGAATGATCTAATCCCAAATACTTTCTAATTAAACATATTTAACACAATGTGAGGAAATTATATCATTTATTATCAATAAAACGTTCAATTAAATAGTTTTTTATCAACTCCCCCACACTTACCCTTTTTCACTCCTGGGCAAAACCTCATATCAAGTAAACATCAATATCAAATCAAAACCAATTTTAAAACACATATCCTTGAGATCAATAAATTTCACACCAAGAATAAAAAGAAATCATGCCTCATAAAAAACCTTATTTCAAGTTATCCATTTATATCATTCAATATATTTCCACTTCATTTATCCTCCCATGCACAAAACACTTACCTCGCTTGAATTTTCTCTCATCATTCAAATATCAATTTTTTTGCAATGTCTTTCTCATCCAAACTCATAAAAGGGTCACCATAGGCTTGATAGATTCCTACATCACTACCTGATGTGAGTCAAGGACATATGTTTATCATGAGGACTTTTCAGGGTTGTTATGTGGCTTTTGGTTGGTAGGATTTAGATGTGAAAAATTCTGAGGCTGAATAAGGAGGGCTTGACTCTTTTTGAAGAAAAATTGAATTAATATAATTTTCACTTAAATATGGTCTCCTCATTAATCCCCATAGAATCAATTCAGCTCCATCATCATGAAAAGTCATGAAAAGTTTACACCATTCTTCATTTCAGCATAAAAAATTGTCAATCTTCTCAAACATGATTTTCTTGAAAGCTTCAGATAGGCACAACTTTCCACATCAATTAGAAGCTCCAGAAAAGGCACAGCTTCACTTGTCATGAAAGCTCCAGAAAAGGCACAGCTTTCAATATAATTACTTTCTTCAGCAGCAAACACATCTCTTCAGAATTTAATTTTCCACCCAAAGTATCACAAAATGTGGTAGCACAACACAAGACAGCTTCCCCCACACTTAAGCACAACTAGATTATGTAATTTCACTTCAAGAGTTGGTTGGATAGGGAAAATTGGCTTGTAATGTGGCTAACCTAACAGGTTGTGCATGGCTTCTAAGGGCTACAAGGATTTAATATTCAAGGTAGGCCATTATAAAAAAGGATTCTTTGAAATAGGGGCTTTAATACCAAACAAATGCCTTAATCATTTAAACATAAGTACCTCAAACCCTCAAGTTTTGATAGGAATAGAACAAATTTTGGTTAAATCAAGCATGGTTTGGTTCTCTCATGAAGTGACGTGAATGTAAATAATATGAAAATAATGGTTTAGAAGCCTCACAAAAAAGTGATTTCAAATATAAAGACAGTGAGATGTGGCATGGGATTCAAAATTCAGTGTACTTTTCATGAAATTACTAAATATTTGAACTTGAAACAAAGTCATTTCAGCATTCATTTAAGCTTAGTTTCAAGGGATAAATCGTTTCACTCATTGATATGCATTTCAAAATTGTGATGAGAATCATTTCAGCTCAAAAATTTCAAAAACACAAATAAAATTGATAAATAAACGCACAAAATTTGAAAAACACACAATTTTTTTTGGGGGGGGGGGGGTTTAAATAGGAAAACAATTTAAATTACTAAACTAAAAGGTTCCCTCCCCCACACTTAAAATATTGCATTGTCCTCAATGTGAACCCATGATATGATATATGCACATGAAATGCAGAATTTTTAAATAGGACAAATAATATAAAAGTTAAAGGGTTAGGATCAGTCTGATGCGCTCAAGTGATGATGGGGTCATGCAGTGTGATAAAATCCACTGCATCAGTAGGAAGTCCCTCAATGTATCTCTTCAAATGTTTCCCATTGACTGTAAATCTCCTTCCAGTGTCCTCTTGTGTGATCTCCACTGCACCATAAGGAAAAACATTAGATACAACATAAGGACCTAACCATATGGAACGCAACTTACCAGGAATTAGCTTTAGTCGTGAACTATAGAGAAGGAATTTCTCTCCAACATGAAACTCCCTTTGTTGGATCATTTTTTCATGATCTTCTTTTGATCTTTTCTTGTAGAGCCTTGAGTTCTCATATGATGACAGTCGAATCTCCTCAAGCTCTTGAATTTGCAACTTCCTATGAATTCCAGCTTGGTCCAATTCCATTTGCATTTCTTTATAGCCCAATAAGCCCGATTCTCAACTTCCACTGGGAGATAACACGCTTTCCCAAAAACAATCTGAAATGGGTACATACCAATGGGGGTCTTTTAATCTGTCCTATAAGCCCACAATGCATCATCCAAGTGCTTGCTCCAATCTTTCCTATTTGGTTGCACAGTTTTCTCCAAAATTTGTTTCAACTCACGATTTGAAACCTCAGCCTGGCCATTTGTTTGGGGATGGTATGGTGTTGATGTTTTCTGTGTCACCCCATACTTTCGAAGGAGGGAAGAAAAATTCCAATTGAAAAAGTGTGTCCCTTGGTCACTAATGATGGCCTTTGGTACTCCAAACCTACAGAAAATTTGAGCCTTGACAAAATCCACTACAACATGAGAATCGTCAGTCCTGGTGGCCTTGGCCTCCACCCATTTACTCACATAATCAACAGTAACCAAAATATACAAAAATCCAAATGAACTAGGAAAAGGACCCATAAAATCAATGCCCCATACATCAAAAATCTCAGAAAATAGTATGGGTTGTTGGGGCATCTCATGTCTCCTAGAAATGTTCCCAGTGTTTTGGAAATGAGAGCATGACTTACAAAACACATGGGCATCATGGAATAAACTATTCCAATATAATCCAGAGTCCAAAACTTTCCTATCTGTCCATTGGGGTCCAAATTGTCCACCACAAGCAAGTGTATGACAGAAATGCAAAACAGACTCAAACTCATGATCGAGAACACACCTCCTAATGACTTGGTCACTACACATGCGCCATAAGTATGGATCATCCCAAACATAAAATATTGACTCACTCTTTAATTTTTGGACTTGATGTTTCTTTAAATTTGCAGGTATTTCAGAGGAAACAAGGTAGTTAACTAAATCTGCATACCAAGGATGTGTACCTAAGATGGAATAAAGATGCTCATCGGGGAAAGTTTCTCGAAGTGGTACCTGGTCCAAGGTGTCATCCTCTAGTGTGTGAGTAAGCCTACTCATGTGTTCTACCACCAAATTCTCTGACCCCTTACTATCATTTATCTCAAGGTCAAACTCTTGAAGAAGGATCATCCAATGGATAAGTCGTGGCTTTGCATCTGGCTTCTTCAGGAGGTACCTCAAAGCTGCATGGTCAGAAAAAACAACTACTTTATAGCCCAATAAATATGAACGGAATTTATCTAAAGCAAATATGATAGAAAGAAACTCCTTTTATGTGGTAGTGTAGTTTGATTGGGCTGAATCCAATGTCCTTGATGCATAGGCAATCACATGTGAACGTCCTTCCACCCTCTGAGATAAGACACCTCCAACCGCGAAGTTGGAGGCATCACACATAAGCTCAAAAGGAATCCCCCACCATGGGGGTTGTATGATCGGTGGAGTGGTCAGACACCTCTTTATCTCATCAAATGATACCCTGAATGAATCATCAAAATTGAAGTCAATATCTTTTTAAAGCAATCGAGAAAAGGGTAAAGCGATCTTACTAAAATCTCTGATGAAGCGTCGATAAAATCCATCATTTCCAAGGAATGATCGAACATCACGCACACATGTAGGATATGGGAGGGATGAAATAATTTCTTCCTTAGATTTATCAACTTCAATGCCATGTTGTGAGACTATATGACCTAATACAATTCCCTTTTCAACCATGAAATGACATTTTTCAAAATTTAAGACCAGATTCTTCTCAATACAATGATGAAACACATCACCCAAAGTAGAGAGACATTCATCAAATGAGGACCCATAAACTGTAAAATCATCCATAAATACCTCCATCCAAGTCTCAATCAAATCTGAGAAAATACTCACCATGCATCTCTGGAAGGTACCTGGGGCATTGAAAATTCCAAATGGCATCCTTCAATAATCAAAGGTACCGAATGGGCAGGTGAATGTCGTCTTCTCCTGGTCCTCTGCTGCAATGGGAACCTGAAAATAGCCAAAAAATCCATCCAAGAAACAATAGTGTGTCTTCCCAGCTAGTCTCTCAAGCATCTGATCAATAAATGGGAGGGGAAATTGTCTTTGCGAGTGGAATGATTTAGTTTCTTATAATCAATACACACACACCAACTGTTTTGTACCCTCATTGGAACTAACTCATCTTTCTCATTTTTAACAATAGTAACACCACTTTTCTTAGGCACAACCTGAATAGGACTTACCCACTGAGAATCTGAAATGGGAAAGATTATACCTGCCTTGAGCAATTTCTCAACTTCTTTTTTAACAACTTCCAGGAGTGTGGGATTGAGTCTCCTTTGTGGTTGTCTCACCGGTTTAGCCACATCCTCCAAGAGAATCCTATGCATGAAAATAGAGGGGATAATACCTGATAAGTCAGCCAATGTCCACCCAATAGCCTTGATGTTCCCCCTCAAAATATTCAAAAGATTTTCTTCATGTTCAAAAGGGATATTGTTATCAATGATAACAGGTAATCTCTCACCACTCAACAAGTATGAGTATTTCAGATTTTTTGGCAATGGCTTGAGTTCTAATGAAGGAGGGTGTAGTATGGATGGAGACATTGAAGGAACTGAAATATGTGCACAAAGAGCATCAGTATCAGAATATACATCATCAAAATCAGAGAATAAAGCATCAAATCCATCAGCATACTCTATATCCATGTCATAATCAGAGTTCACATAATCAAAATTAGAATATGATTCCATTTCAAAATCAAATATTATAGAGTCTTGTTCCTTATAAACGGGTGTGGAAGTACTCTTAGACATCAAACTAGAACCAATACTCATAATCTCCCTAAGCATAGGACAATCAAATTCTATGGAGTTTTTATTTGGTGGTTCAAAATAAAAGATAATGAAAGCAGAATGGTCCTCTAAGGGGTACTTCATGGAATCCATAACATTAAATATCACAACTTCATCTCCAAACTCCATGGAAAGTGTACCCTCATTGACATTTATGATAGTTTTTTCAGTTTTGAGGAAGGGAATACCTAAGATAATGGGGGCATGAGAACTTACCTGATCTTCCTCCATGTTAAGCACGTAGAAATCTGCTGGGAAGATCATGTCTCTTACCCGGACAAGTACATCCTCAAGGAATCCCGCTGGATATGTTGTAGCTCTATTTGCCAACTGCACCACTACTCTCATCGGCTTCAACTCACCAACCTGTAAAGAAGAGAATACAGAGTGAGGCATCACATTTATTGAAGCTCCTAAATCACAAAGAGCATCAGATAATTGCAACTCCCCTATGGTACATGGGATGGTGAATGTCCCTGGATCCTTGCACTTTGTCGGCATTGCTAGAGTTGGTGTAATGAGTGCTGACACATTCCTTCCAAGATTGATCCTCTCATTTCCCTTGAGACCTCTTCAATTGGTGCAGAGTTCTTTTAAGAATTTGGCATACCTTGGGATTTTCTTAATGGCTTCAAGTAGAGGAATGTTGATCTCCACAAGCTTGAATGTGTCCAAAACCTCCTTTTGCATTGCTTCTTCAGCCATCTTCTTGGTTTAAACAACCCTGTTTGGAAAAGGAAGGGGTTTAGGAGGCAAATCATCAATCTTTTTCTTACCTTTATCTTTCTCCTTGGATTGCTCATCAGTTGGTGTGGAATGCATCTTCTCTGGAGTTGAGGTGAATCCCGGTGGAATGGTAGGTACAGATGTATCGTTCATTTGCTTCCCACTTCTCAATGTGATGGCACTAACATTCCCCTTTGGATTTGGAGTGGGTTGTGAAGGTAGATTTCCGGAATTCTTACTTACAAGTTCATGGAGGGCGGTGGCAATCTAGCTCATTTGAGTCTTTAACTCCCTCAGCTCCGAACCTTGACTCTTTAGCTCATTCTGTTGATTAAGAACATTTTGTTTCAAAAGATCATCAGTGTTAGAGTCTACCTTGTGTTGGAGATTCCCTTGTTGCTGACTCGTTGATGTTTGAGCTTTGAATCTCCTTTGGGGTTGTTGGAAACCCTGTTGGTAAGGTGGAGGTTGTAGAAAGTTTGGTTGAAAAGGGGGCCTTTGTTGTTGTCCAGAGTCATACCTCATATCCGGTTGATCTTTCCATCCTTGGTTGTATGTTGGAGAAAATGAATCAAACTTCTTTTGGGGATATGGTTTTTGTTGCTGCTGAAATGGTCTCCCAGGGAATACTGCTGCACAATCCTTTGTCTCTTGTAGTTGTGGGAAACAGTCAGTTGGGTGGCTTGTCTCAGTGCAAATGCCACAAGGCCTTGAAGGTGGGGGTTGGGATGTCTTTTGATCCAATGCAATATGCCTCACCATAGTGTTCAATTCTTCCAACTTGGTATCAATAAAATGACTTTCAAGATAAGAAGGACTTACCTGATGTACTCCCCTGACATGTGGTGTACCTCTATCGCCAAATTGTTGGGAGTTTTGGGCCATCTTGTCGATCAATGCACGTGCAGCTACTGGTGTCTTGTCCACCAATGCCCCTCCAGCTTCAACATCTACCATGCTTCTCTCCATAGGTCTGATTCCTTGTAACACCCCAAGCTTCTACGGTACGCTTCTCTTTGAATAATGTGATAGCGTGTGTTGTACGCAACACCGAGTTCTAACACACCATAACCAATCAAACTAGTCGTTATGAATAGTAATACCTACTTTTTGAAATTATATGTATTTTATTTTTTAAAATGGACTTCATTTTTGGATTCGTAATATCGAATTTAGCCTAAGGTGAAATTTTGGTACTTTTCGGATAACTTTAATATTTTGATGAATAGTGAAAATTACTAAATTTTAATTAAAAAAAACTTTTTTAATCAAAATAATTAATAGTGATAAATTATGAATTTGAGTGGTTTTAAAGTATATTAAGAATATATTTTTACCATTTAATATAATTTTGTTCATTGGACATAATTTTACAATTAAACCGGACATAAACAAGTGTCAATCTTTTGATAGTTATTATCTCTTAAAAACACACTTTTTGTTTTAACAACGGGAATTAATTTTAAATTAATTAATGCCACTTCTGTGTTTTGAATTTGGAAAAATGGATTCCATATTTGGAATCAGGATGTTCAAATTGTGTAAATAGTTAACTTTTATTTTTAGACATTTTGAATAATTACTTCGGTAAATATTTTATTTACCATGGTTAAGGGTAAATCTGGTAAATAAGGGTTAAAAAATAATATTATAATAATAAAAAATTACCCTAAAACGTGTCTTAACCTTATTGGTTGATACATGTTCGACCATGGGCATCTTTGGGTCGATTTTGGGACCCCATGGTGCCACTTGTAAGTGATAGGGACACTTTATTTTAATTAAGTTAAAATGAATACAAAAATGACACAAGCATATGTCCTTTAGAAAAACAATTCTTACATAGGGTTATATATGTTGGATTTTCAACTATAAATATTAATTATAAAGATAAAAATATTTCCTAAATAATGATATTTTATTTATAATTTTTAGACATTAAATAATTTAATTTATTTATGACACAATGATGATGCAGTAATTACCATAATAGTGAACATTTAAAATAATTGATATTATAAATACCCAAATAAATATAATTTGAGACTTTTAATGAATTAAAATAATTTTCTAGGATAATATTACATATTATTATTTGTTTAATTAACTTTTTTCGAAGTAATCATTCTGTTATGAGTTTCACAAAAATCAACTATTGAATAGTGTCAAAATTGACATAAAAGAGTTTTTAAAACAAATATTATAATATTAATTGATATTAAATTCCTAAAAATCTAAGGTTCGGACAAGAGACTTATATAATGATATTGGTATCATTAATGGACCACTTGGTGGTCTCTTGGATTTATATAGTAAGTTTATTAACTATATAATATAAAAATACAAAGTGACATGGTAAATGTCAAACTAAATAACTAAGAGTTAATACTTAAAGATAAGGTTAATATAGTAACCCAAACCTGTATAAATTCTATAGGTTGAATGTTTTTCGAACTATCCCCACCTTAACATTTAAATAATAAACTTTGGATCCATTAGAACCCGAATATGAATTTATTATAAATTAATATTTCTAGCTTTTCCATAGGTGCCCCTCACCCCTCTTATAAAAGGGCACTCCTCCTTCTCATTTCTTCTCACCTTCAAAGCCTTTTGGTTCCGCCAAACTCTGTCCAAATACTCTCCCGACTTCCCTCAATACAACCTATAGGCCTTAGTTTGATCAGAAAGCCAACCTAAGGAGCCCTTTTGATCAAATCAAAAGGAAGAACCCGAAGAAGAGGTAATGATTTCACCACCCTTTTCCAAGTTCCTTTCTTCTTCCACTTATTCTTCCTTTGTTATTACCATTCTAAAATAATAACTACAGTATCATATATATACTGTGATTTTATTATAAATATGGTACAACCATATTCAGTATTCTATCCACCCTTTGAATAACATGTCACCATACGTGCGTACGTACGGCTTATCGTCTCCACGTCGTGGTGTAATTGATATTCAATATATTATTATTTGGATGGGTATAATAATGATGTGTAACTCATGTAAATAATAAATATAACATGTTAATTATTATGTATATATGATATACCATCCATTTATATATTATTTTAATATCAAAAGAATGATATTTTCGCTCGTGCGTACGTACGGACTACCGTCTCCACAAACGCAATGAGATTCATTCTCCATCGTATCCATTCAAGTATAATTATCATTTGATGATTTAAAAATAATGTTTAAGGACTTGATATCATTCTGTATATGAATAATATACAACCTATCCATGACAAACATGGATTATGTAACAAAACATATAAAAGAAAACGAGTAATTTGACACCCGAAACAACGATAATACTAAGATATTATTAACAAAGCAATGTTAAAAGATCATATATGATATAATATGAATGTATATGATTCTTGTATAATTTAATAACAATTATTTCACTATTATACAGGAGGTTAACCTAACCCAGCCATGGAAAAGTACAAGGTAAGGGTTTATTTTTCAATCTCTTAATTATCTGAGGTTGTTTATACGTAATAATCTACTGGGATCTCTTTATCATCCACATCCATGTTTCTTAAAAATTAATTTCAAAACATTTTTACTATTTACTAGAATATGGGTTAAATTCATTTATACCCTTGTTTTACTTTTTATAAGAGGTTTATAAAGGAATCTTTCTGTCGTTTTCCAAACAAGGTGCTTTTTAACCTTTTCGACAAAATTAAGGTAAGAATGTTTTTTTTAACTTATACGGCGGGTGTGGCTATTTTCTGCCATTATAAAAACATCAAAGCTTCCCTTACAAGATTATAAGAATATTTTCAAATAAAATGTTTTATTTTATAAATATATGACTCTTAAATGATTTCAAAATAGAAAGAGATATTTCTCTAAAAAGAGTTTTGATTTCATCTATGTCAACATCCTTTGATGAATTTTATGCTTATTTGAAGTTGATTTATTATGAAACAAAACTTATATATTGTATTAAAGGTTTTTTGATATGTTTGACTGTGGATGTGTTATTTTTATACCATTCATGGTTTATGGATGAAGTATTTACATTTCGTATGCTAGTTTTAATACGAATGTTTATGTTATGTTTAAACATTTTCATATGGGAATGAATTGGACTTAATATGTGACGGGTGGAGGCCTCTATAGCTCCTCGATGCATCGGTAGGTCTCATGAGACAAACTAGTGTCTTGGCACAAGGCCTTGGAAAAATCTTATTTGTAGTCTTGGCACGAGGCCTTGGCTATGTGGTTATGATAGTCTGGCATTATGCATTCCATCATTATGAAAGTGGTTATTGATATTGCATGTGATTATTCGATTAGTAGAATATCCATGTGAATAAGTAAATGGAATTATTTAATTTTACTTTTGTCATACTATGTTGAAGTTCAAGTTTAAAATGCTTTTGTTTTAGTTATACATTGCCTTAAATGTTTATTCTTATTTATGAAAGTTTCTACTATATTGTTATCCTTACTGGGCATTTGAGCTCACCCCTTTTCTATGCTTTATTTTTCCCAGGAAGTGAAGAAGTAAATTATGAATGACCTGCAGGGATATTATGTGGGGATATGAGTGTGGAATATGGAGACAATATGTTTTTGTAGTAGTTTTTCACTTTATGATGTGATGTAAGACTTATGAATATATCTAGTGTTTCCAAGGCTACTAAACCAATCGGTCTTTCGAGATTTGATCCTTCTTGTGATCATGCCAATGTTATGTAATAATGCACCGACTCTAGGTAACTAGGGTCGGGGCATTACAGTCCTTCATAGAATTACTGGATGAGTAATTGCTCACTGATTTGGTGATGTGGGCAGCTTGCACACAACTTCTTGAATCGCTCCCAGTACTCATACATTGACTCCCCTTAGGTTTTCTTGATCCCCGATATCTCCTTTCGAATGGATTTTGTCCTTGATGCTGGAAAAAATCTTCGCAAGAAAAGACGTTTCAAGTCATTCCAACATGTTACATCCTCAGGTTGCAAATAATACATCCAATCTTTTACAGCTCCATCAAGTGAGAATGGGAATGCTCTTAATTTAATTTGATCTTCAGAAATATTTCTTGGTTTTAAAGTTGATAAAACCACATTAAATTCCTTAAGGTGTTTGTTGGGATCCTCACCAGATAAGCCATGAAACTTTGGAAGTAGGTGAATTAATCCAGATTTCAATTCAAAGTCTGATTCAATATTTGGGTATGCAATACAATTTGGTTGATAGTTAATATCTGGTGCAGCCAATTATTGAATGGTTCTATTAAGTTCATTTCCATTATTTCCAGACATTGGTTCCTCTTTTATATTTGAATTTGAATTGCTTCCAATTTCAATGTTTCCAGAAGAGAGGAATTCACCAACTGGTTGAATATTGAAACTTCCCGTAGACTGAGAGTGTCTGATTCGTGCCCTAAGGCTACGTTCAATCTCAGGGTCAAGATCTAAGAGATCTTCGGGATTAGTTTGTGTCATAAATAAATGAAATATGATAAGTAGGAAAGTGGACCATGGTAAAATAAAAATTAGAAGTTTGAGTTGATGGTCCAAAAAGAAGTAGAAGGAAATAAAAGAAGAAGGAAAAAAATCAGATTGGGTAAAGACGGAAGAAAGAAGAGAGGAAGAGAATTAAAGTGTAAAACAAAATAAATACCTCTAATTGGATGAAATAATTACTTGCCTCCCTAGAAACGGCGCTAATTTTATAGGTCGCTGTCGTGGGAGCCCTCAAATGATTAATGTGATTTTGGGGTTCTTAGGTGCAGCAGAGTGGCTGACCAAGGTCGTCTCTCAAAGGAGGAAGTGAATTTAAAAACTTATTAAAGGTATTATAAAACAAATAAAATAGAATATAATAAAAATACTACTTGAAAGGATGGGCGTTTGTTATAGTTTATGAATCTGGAAGAAGTTTGCTGGAAGAAGATTTTATATTTTTTGTTTTTTGTTTTGAAATGAAGTTCGATTAAAATGACACAAAAAGATGTTTTTTTAGACAATATTTAAAAGACGTAATCAATATAACTCTACCTCTTCAATAATTTATTAATAATTATCATTTAAATTAATATTCACTTAATTATGATCCCTTAATTTGTTAAATCTCGAACCCTATGAGAATTAACTTTACCATGAAGATGAAGTGAATTTAACCTTAGGCTAACTTCGGAACATGCAATCGCAACACCCTGCTTTGATTGATGTTATAAAATTAGCTTATGGTCAGTGGTAAATTAAGGCACATAAACACTCTATAAATGAGGATTAATTGAGTTTAGGGATTATATTTTAACTCTACAAATTGATCCCGTGTGGTTTTGAATTACCGGTTAAGGTTGCGCTCTCACAGTTCACACAATTCCCGACCTCGCGTGTTTTGTGTTAACTATTAAATTGTTTGATTAGTTTCATTTAAATTAAAAAATAAATTAATATATCATAATATGTGAATTACAGTAGCTCATTGATTCAAAATAAATGAATGAAGAAGGATAGAGATCGATCGATTACTAAAAAGAACTACTCTTCCATGGGTGGCATAATCATCGAAGAAGCGTTTTGCATGTGCAAAGGTTTATAATGGGTATAACCCAATAACGATTATACTCAAGAATTCCAGCCCAAATAGGAATATTAAGAGAAGAAATTTAAACAAAACAGAATAAAATAGAAGAAATAAAATAAGAACAATGAAGTTTATTACACAAACAAAATCATTACAACATGAAGGAGAAGAAGAAGGCTTCGTCGAAGGGATCCTTGCTTCAAGAGATAACCTTATTGAAATGGTTGGATAATTGGAGTGGATCCACTTATTCTCTGCCCTCAACTTCCCAATGCACGTCCCAACCCTACCAAATGAGAAAAACACAAATTTATAGAGTGTTGGGGAGGCTAGGTTCAAGGTGGTTTCAAGTGTGAATGGGGAATCTCGACCAAATATTTTATTCCAAATTTAACCACCCATTTGGCCTCCAAAACGCGTGAATTGGCCGGCCTTCCAGAATGATCAAATGTGAGGATATGATTATTTTATCTCCTCTCCAAATTTGGGATCAATCCAGGCCCAGATGAAGGGGTTATGGCCGAAATACAGAAGATTCTCTATTCTGGAGAGTCCAGCCCAACTTTGACTTCATGGACCATTTTCAACAAACAAATGCACTCTTTAGCTTTAGTGTCCTGAATAAAAGTTGTAGATAATTATGTCATCAACACTGTTAAAAAATTTAAAATTCAAATAATAAATTTAAAAATATTAATCCTCGAAATACTACAGTGAACTATAAAGGGTAAAACTTAAATTTTCATCAAATATTCAAATGAATGATCTAATCCCAAATACTTTCTAATTAAACATATTTAACACAATGTGAGGAAATTATATCATTTATTATCAATAAAATAGTGTTTTATCAGAGATCAATGATTCAAGATGCTGGGGAGGTTCAGTTCTAGTGGGATGGGCCTACGGGTCATCTAATGGGCATGGTATGCCTTTGGGCCTTTGGGTCATGTATTGCAGGTCATGTCGGGCCTTGTGCCTTGGGCCTACGGGTCATTTATGGGTTCCCCTTAGACCCTTAAAAGGGGGATTATCCATAATAAAATAAAAGAGGGAAAATGGAGGTGTTCTAGGGTTGTTAGTGAGGATGAGTGTCTCGATGGTGTCTAAGAGGGCCTCTGGGTTCTTCATAGTTTCTTTAAAGCATGAGTTCATGTTAAACCACCAGTGTGGAAATATGGTCACTATAGGATATTATGGCCACTTTCTAGAATTTTGTGTTGTTTGGGGATGTTGTATAAGTTCCCTCTCCATGAATTTTTTATATTAGTCACAATGGTCATGTTCGGTGATGCCTTATGATGTCATGTGCTCGATTGACTGTAAAGGTGAAAGTTGGGAAATCATCTAAGAGTCTCTATTATGTTGAGAGAATTTCTCCCTTGGAAAAACTTAAAAATATTACATTTTAGAAGAATGTGAGTATAGGTGTTCTTTACTTCTATTGTTTCTCACCCGAACAAACAAGGTGTGATGTGTGTGCATCTTCTAAGCCCTTGTTTCAGTGAAATATCGGGTTAGGGTAAAGTGAGTTTGGAATGTGTTATGTCTTGGAAAACTTATCGGGGATTGTGGTGTAGTTTTTGGTTTCATAAAAAGAATAATTCTCATTCATGGGGTTTCCAAAGGCTAACTGCGAGGCCGAAGATGCTTCAATCATTTGAGCTCTAGTTATAGGTCTCAGAGAGAAGCTGGCTCGTAGTTAGGGGAAATCACAGGGTCATTTAAACCCTTGTACAAAGTCTTATCCTTAGTATGAAAGATAGGAAGATTTTAAAATTATGGTTTCATCATCTTTCTTCTATTGTTTCTATTCGGTGGAAATAGGTGGAGGTCCTTGTACCCATGTCATCGCCCAATGTTATTCCCTCCCCCTTTGGTTTCCATTGAGTCTTTAGAGAAAGGTTTGAAGTTTGGATAGACATGTTGAGCAAATAGTTTGTGCTTGGTTAGTAGTGACCATGCCCTAGAAAACCATGTAGAAGGATCCCCACTGTTAGTGCATGGTTTCCCAAACCATGCAAACTAACCATGTGGTCGTCCCAACTCTTTAAATTTTGGGGTCTTTCTGTATCGGCTCGTGCTAGTCAGTTAAGTTGGTTGGTTCTTATGGTGGGGAGACCCACTATGAGTCTCATATAAGTTCTTTTGTAAATTTCTGATGGAATTATACCCTTTTTATCAGGGAGTCCATTCAGGCCTCCCCCTATTAGTGTCCTGATTCTGTCTCAGAAAAAAATATAGGTTGTCTCTTATGGTGGAGAGCCTATTTTTGTTCCCCCGTACCAGTAACTCAGACTTGTCCATGGTCTTGGCTTGGCGGTAGGTAGTCTCGTTTAGAGATATCAAGTTACCTAAATATTCCTTGGGTAAACTTTGATATTGGAGAGTGCCCAATGATTTAGTTATAGCAAGGTAAGTGTAACCTTGTTCGATGTTGTTGTTCGTTTGGGTGAATTGCTTGAGTCTTGTTCGGATAGTGTTTAAGGAGTTTTATTTTGGGATAAAGTATGAATGTGATTGATCATTTCAGAAAAGTTGTGTAATTCTTGGTTGTGATAGTAATACTTCATTAATTGATCACTGGAGGTATTTTCGCCTTTGGGGGTGAAACCTGGAAAGGGAGTACCTCTTGGTTTCTCAATTGAGTTTGGTTGTTGCTTTGGCCTTGATGTGACTTTCTGGGGCATAAAGTTTTCATGGTGGGGAGAATTTTCACATACATGACTTATTTTGAAGTTAAATTCCATTTAATTTCCATTCATGATTTGTTTTGGGGGTTTCCCAAGCTTTTATGAAGGAATGGATGAGTTTTCATGAATTGGGCCAAACCGTGAGCCCAATTCCAGATTTAAAAATAAATTTTGATTCCTTTATTACTCATTCATTTTTCAAAAAAAATTCATCCATTCTAATTCCTAATTTTCATCCTCAATCCTATTAAAATAACCATATTAATTTGGACCATTTAAGAATCCATAATCATGGTGGATATGGGTTTTTATTTAAGGGATTGAGCCTACCCGAAAGCTCATTTTATGCATTAAAAATAAATTTTAATTCTTTAATATCTCCTTCCATATTTACTTTTTTTCGGTGATTCTAACTCTAAACCGAGCCCACTTACCTAAGTCACGCCCCCATTCTCTCCTACTACAATTTAGAGCTCAATAGAATCGCGAAATTGGTCGAAACTTCTCTGGATTTCAGAAATTGCCCATATTTGGAGAGGTAAATTGATCCTTTCATAACTCCTTCTATTTTTACTATTTTTCCCCATTACAGTTTCTACATGATCTCCTCATCCTTGTTATAAAACTCCCTTTAATGTTTTGATGTTTCCAAATTCAGATACTGGTGGATTTTGGGTCGTTTTATTCAAGATTGTTTTGAGTAAGTGCTTCTCTCTTCAATTTCTTCCTTCTCCTTAGGGTTTCCTCCCTCTTTCATTATGTTATAAAATTTAAAGAAGTTATGGTTCGAACCTATGGTTTTATTTGGTGTATTTTTGGTTAAATATTGTTGTCTAGGGCTAGATTTATCTTCCTTGTGATGCGCTGGTAGGGCGGTTGATGTTTCGCACCAAGTTTTGAGGGATTCGACACTTTTGGTAGGTGGTTCAATGTGTAAACAATTATTGATGAGTTAGATTACTGTATTTACTCATTTTTCATATTCCTCATATGTTGGGTGTGGTTTTAAAACTATTTATGATTGATTTGGTTAAGTTTTTAATTTTATAGTTGCATTTTAACTTGAAATTGGGTGTTTTCATCTGTTACTTGTGGGGTATTATTTGGGTGTATTTTATAACAAATGAAATTGGTTTACTAAATCTTGTTTGTCCTACCAATTCTATTTTGGTAATGTACTATTGTCACATGGTCCTAAAAAGAGGGTTTTTGAATAGGTTTTATGTGTAAAACATTGTTATACTTCTTGAGAGCATTTTATGAAAATGTGTGTTTTCATTTAGATCTTTTGTAGTATTATTCAAGGTGATTTTATAAAAATTTAAAGTGGTTTTATAAATATCTCTAGGGATTCCAATTCTATTTTGGATAGGAATTGGTATGGTTTTTGGTCTTAAATGGTGGTTCTGAAATGGGTTTTGTGTGAAAGACATATTTACACCACTTGGTTTCTTTTTATGAAAATTGTAAATGTTTTAGTTGGTTAAACAAAGTGGGAAAAGGGTGCATATGTACTTTTTGGTATGTATGTTCACCTATTATGGGGTTTTTAAAGGTGAAGTGATGTTTTAAGATGTAAAATATTTTTAGAATGTTTTTTAAATTTCTAAAATATTTTATTAAATTTTGATGTTGGAGCGAAACTTTTTGTGAGATGTTTCGTGTAAGTTTGATGATAAAATGATTTTGAAGTTAAAAAGGGTATTATGCAACAAGTGAGTTGTATGTTATGAGAGTTTTAATATATTGGAATGGTTTTATAAAAAATTTTAATGGATTTTTGGAAGTGTTAAAGAAATGTGAAAAGTCTTGTGGGCAATTTTGTTGTGAGTCGGATTTCAAAATCAATTTGAATGAAAAGTGGACTTGTGTGACTTGTGTTGTATACATGTGGGCTATTTTGTGAATTTATGATATATAAATGATATTTTAATGTGAAAATTATATTAATTGACTTGTTGAACTTGTTTGAGTACAAAGGGAAAACCCAGGTATCTAGGTGGGTGGACGTGTACTAGTATGCTAGTGAATCTGTGGGGTTTGGCCTCAGTTTCACTTAGAAATATTGAAGCTTACAACTATAACTAAACTATGATGATGATGATTGAGGGACACTAGGTTATGGGTATGTTCCATACTAGTGGCTCGTGAATTATAATGGATATTTTTTATGGTTACTCTCACCGAGATATGAGGTACCTGGGACCCACAGCTAGCTAGTGCCTAGGGGTTATTTCCCATTGATTGTGCTCACTAGATATTTTGTCATTACCGTCGGCATATGGTATTAATGGCTGGAAAATAAAGTAGCTTTGGTATTTATTTTAAAAGTTTTTATTATTTAAATTATCCCACCTAAAAACTGTTTTTATTTAATGTCGCATATTTTAGAAATTGTAACTAGCATTTCATGTTTTTGAAAACTTGCATGATTTTCATCTTTAAATATTTATCACATGGAATATATTAGTGGTGGTATCCTATTGGGCTTTGGCTCACACCCTACTTACACCCTTGGCTGTAAGTAGACTTGGTTATTTTTGTTTTCGCAGGTTGGGTACAGTTTTTAGTTCTAGTGGTTCGGGTTTCTAGCAGGTCCTTGGTGGTGAAGTCTTGTGGATATGGCTTGAGGGCGTTTCCCCTTGCCATGAGGGTTCTTGGACTATTCCCCTTTGGTTTTGTACCTTTGTTATAGTCTTGTTGAGTTATTTTAAAATATGTAATTCAGTTCTGATTATTTGTAAAAGATTGTTTGGATTGAAAAATCTAGATTCGTTTTATTGGATTCTTTTGTTGTTTTAAGTTTATAAACTCAGGTAAATCATTCCCAATTTTCATTTTATGATACCCAGGCACTTGTGCCAGCCCGTGGGGATCGGGAATGCCCTTCGGGCCTTGTTGCGGGCCAGGTCGAGTGCTGGTTTCAATGGCGACCAGATTCGGTTCATGACAATTAATTTCTTTGAAATCAATGAAGAACCTAATCTTCCCATTATTTTTCTTAACAAGGATGATGTTGGAAAGACATATTGGGTAGTGAACTTCTCGAAAAAAATTGGATTTGATCAATTTGTCAACTTCCATCTCTATACTGGTGGAATAAGAGGGGTGAATCCTCCTAGCTACCTTTTTTAAGTCTTAATGGTCATGGGGTAAAATGAGATGGTGCGTAGCCACATCTAGGTTTAGTCCATGAATTTCTTTATACTTCCAAGAGACAACATATCGATGTTTCTTTATCAATGATATGTACATATCTTACTCTTAGATGGGTATAGTGGCGCCAATTAATGTAGGTTGTGGGTCGTCTTCTATTCCCATATTTACTTATCTGAGTTCATCAATAGTGGAGGATACACCTTCCTAAAATGCAGGAGGGGAATTCCTGAGGTCATTTGCATCCTCTTTTAATTCTAAGTCTATGGATACACTTTTAGATCGAGTTGGAAATCTGGGGGATTCTCTTCCACTATCGACGTGAGAGAGGCCATAAGAAGAGACATTATCATCATCTACTTCCCAAGTCATTATAGAGAGATGTCGGAGTTGATTGTATTTTACACTATCATTGGGGATAGAAGGGGATTGGATCTCTGGGACCAGGTCTATTACCTCAACCATATTTATGAGGAGCACATAGTTTCTTTCGAGCATATTCTATGGATTTGTGGATGGTCCCCAATCCATTGGAGGATGAAACATGTATATCATCATCCACCATTGGTTATTTTACTTCCCTTTTTTAGAATCCTTCTTCAATATATGTGGCTTTACAAGTATAAAAGGGGGAACTATCACCTTGTAGTATGTCTAACTTTCCATCAAAGGTGTATTTCAAAGAATGATGGAAAGTTAAAGGTGATTACATGTGGAAATTAATCTAGGGCCTTCTGATTAAGACATTGTATGTGGTATCTTACTAGATAACCATAAATTTAATGTTAGATATTATATACCCTAATTGAGTATTCAGTTTTATCTTCCCAATAGGTCTTTGATCACACTTATCATACCCTTAAATGGTCATCTTTATGGGAGAAAAATCCCATTTTCTATATCCCAAACATTAGAGGTTTTTAATTGGGATGATATTGATCCTAAATCCATTGTAAATCAGATCCCTTTGAATGTTGACATTATCGAGTCTTCCCAAAACATATAGGGGCCTGATGTTTCCTTGTATAACCTCTTCCTAATCCCGATCAGTGAATGAGATTGAGACATGGAATTCTGATGGCATATCCTTCACTCAATAAACCTCAGATGCAATGAATTCTATCTTAAACTTTTGTGGGCTCTGGATGGATTCAATGAGTTCTCCTTTAGTTATTTTGAAAGATGGAACACATCTAGGACTGAGATATTGGTTGGTAAAACCGCCAGTTATTTATGAATATAATACTTCAGTGATTGAGGTCATCGCTTCCCAAGGTGGAGTTTCTCCTAGACATATGGATCAAGAACTGAGACTTTTGAGGTAGACAGACCTGGTACATGTGTAGAGGTTGCAGGGAAATCTGCTGCCAGTGGTGGGGATTATGCCCGCCTTTCCTGTTTTTTGGGATGATCATATAATCTTACCCCTACTAGGTTTTCATGCAATATGACTGGGTGCGGATGACTGATAGAAGGTTATGAGAAACCTCCTTGTCTCTGTTGGTCTCTCTTGAGTTCATTCCCATGAGTCTCAGCTACATATATTCCCTCTATGGGTATGTGACCAAAATATTGGGTCTGACCATGCATATGTTGTCCCTTGTATCCTCAGTTCTTGTGCATGCAGCCTCTTGTCCCCCAGTTTGATGTGGGAACTCATAAATAAAGGAAAATTCATCATTTGAGAAGTTGTATTCCAAGTGTATTTCATTGAAAGAACCAAAAATTATTTCTTCATCAGATGAGGGTTCCATTTTGTGGGGTGGTTCCCATGATTTGAATGTTGTAGGGAAGAAATCTGTAAGAGTGAGATATTGCATTAGAGTAGGATATGACTCCTCCTCTTCTGTTTCTTCTTACTTCTAGAAATCACACCCACTTTTGGGAGACATATCTGATGTCACCTTATGGGGTGGTAGAGCTATTTTGGGTATGTGCAGCTATGCTATCAAGGTGGCATGAGCTTGATCAACTATATTTCGAGTCATCTAGTTTTCGAACTTCCACTCACACCTAGCTGGAACATTCTACCAACCACCCTCTTCTTCTGACTAGGAAATAGTTATACAGGTCACTTACTCTGAGGATTAATCTAACACCACCTATTCATAATTGACCATACCTTGAAAGACTTCTTTGAAGATGAATCAGTCCATGATATTATAAACCATCCTTCTATGGAAATGTCAGTAGTCAGGATGGTTGGTGAGGTTGACCTCATTGAGCTTCTAGGGCTTTGGATTCTTGAGAAGTCATTATCCATGTATTCTAAGAAATAACTAGGGACTTGTTCATTTTGGAAGGATTATACTTTATTCATTCGTTCATAAAATCCCAGGTGGCCCTAATTTCTTTGTGCTTCTAGATGAGGGTGATTTTGTGGTTATTACCATTTGACATGAGGTGTTGGGTAGTTCAGGACCTACCTAGGTGTTTGCATGGGAACTATTGCTGGATTGAGAGTGAAAACTACATCTTTTACATTTCATAAAATTTTCCCATGTTCTGAGGGCATGAGTCAGGATTTGGATCAAATCTAGTGGATGGTGTCTTCCAATCATTGTGTCATTTCTGCGAACTCATAGAACCCGCCTCGATACTTCATTGGGATCAGAGGCATCTGTAGTTCATCCTGAATATTTTCATCACAGAGTTTCAGAAATTGTTCATGTAATAGAGGGATGTTGAGTGAATAGGATAAACCTTTCCATCTATATTTGAAGTCATACACCCTCTCATTTTCTTGTTGTTTTCAGTTGTTAGGTCGATGATTATCATTTTCCTTAGTGTGGAGCTAAACTGATAAAGGAACTGATGACGAAGGTCTTCCCATCCTACAATTAATCTTGTTGGAAAACTGATGTAGCAAAAAAAGGTTGTCCCTATAAGAGTCTATACAAAACACCTCAACTTTTTAGCCTCCCATTGATCTTCAGGTCCCATCATCAGACCACATCGGGATACGAAGTGTATGAGATGTTTTTCGAGATCAACTGTACCGTCAAAGGTAGAAAAGTTATGATTTAAAAAATTGGGTTGAGGAAAAATTTCATTCACTAATTTGGGATATGTCTTCTTCTTAGGCTACACAGTTTCACATCACTCCTCCATGGCTTCTATTAGAGTAGTCAGGGAATCGATGATGTTAAGAAACTCTAGGGGTACTAAGGTATGAGTTTTCTCCCATATACAAGAAGTGGGTGGGTCTTGATGAGGTGGTCATGCCTTTTTCTCCCTCTAATTCTTAATTCATCCTAAGACTAAATGGTTTCCATGGTAAGGGAGAGGCTTTCACATTAATGGAGATAATTTGTGATCATTTTTTACTTCCTCATTTATGTAAATTGTCTTCTTAGATCTAGAGTCGGTCTGATGCTCAGATACCAATCTTGATACCAGATTAGCTATGGGAGGGAGAATATTCATATCCTCCTGAATATAATACCCATTAGGAATATTTCCCTTGGGTGGATCCTCGTTGAGTTGTATAAGAGTTTTTATCTCACTTTTGTAATGTGAAAAATTTTCCTCTGTTGAAGGAACTTTGATTCTTTGGGATGGTGATTGAAATGTAGCCACGCCATTCCATTTTTATTTGGTATTGTTTCGTCAAAGAGGTGGAAACTCAATATTTAAAGGTGATAGGTTTCAGATCATTCTTTGTTTCTGGGTTTGTGTAGTCTAGGCTAGTGCATCCAGATCACCCTCCTCTAGAGGTAGGTTTTCCATGATGCAGCCCTCTATATTTATGTCTTGATCCATAATGTCTATCATGTTGAAATTAAAGACATTTAAATTAGTGTATTAGAAAATGGTGGTTGTTCTATTACTTTCAATGCAATAGGATGATTCTACCCTTCCCTTATCAGAGTCGTTCTTCAAACACCTGGCCATATTGGGTTATTTTGTCTTGTGACCCCAGAGGGGTCTGATTGCCTTCGTTTTACATTCCTCCAATCTTGGTATATGAAAAATGACATTGAGGGAGTTGTTTTGTCATGATAGTCGAACGAGACCTAAATAGTAGAGGTTTATCTTGTGGTGGGAGGAATAGATGGGATGCCTACCAATGATTTTTACCTACCAACCTAGAGAAGACTGATTCTTTCTGTGGTGATGATGATGATGAAAATACCCCCAGACCATAGGGTTGAAGGTTATTCTAGGCTTCATTTGGAATTGATTGATCCTATTGTTGAGGATCCAATGATTTGAGTTGAGAATTTGATGACTCCTATGATGAACATTGAGATATAAATTCCCTCACCTCAATGGACTGGGGTAGATCTAAAATCATCATTGATTTCCCTAAGACCCTCTTAGGGAATGACGAACCTACTGATGGTGATTGAGATATAAATTCCCCTAGCCTAGTGAGCTAGGGTTTGTTTGAAACTTCTGATGATATGTCTTGAATCCTCTTAGGAATTAAAAATCTGAGAGGTAGAGGCAGTGTTAGATATTCCCCTAACCCAGTGAGTTGAGTTCACTCCTAGACGGCTGTTATGGAAACTATTAGTGTGTCCCATTTGATGCAGTACAGTTATTATTGCATGGGAGCTAGGTGCAATGGCATCCCATGATGAGGGTCATTTTCTACAGGATATTGTCAGGTTGATTACAACCTCAGCTTCCATGTCTAAAATGCATTCATGTTTCTTCGAAGGGCCCAATTCAATGATCTTATGGTTATCCTCTCCCTATATTTTTGATGTATGGGTATCATTGAAGTGGGGTTATTCTATTGTAGTGACCAACTAGATCGTGCGTTACCTGGTCCTCTAATTTTTTTTTGGAGGCTATAACATTACAGGGCACCGTATCTGAATGGTTATACTATTATGGGGATATATTGAAGTGTAATGCTCTATATTTTTTCCATCCTCAGATATACACATTAGGTGATGCTTGGGAAAGTAGTCAATAGAGGGTTGTCACAATACGGTGACAAACACTGCGTAGTATTTTTTATGCTCTTCCATTCTTGGGTTCCAGGTTATGAAAAGGTTGGTCATATCCAGCTAAAAACAGAGTATATTGATGAGTTGAAGGTGATACTCATATTCTGTATAGGGGAGAAGTCTATCCTTCAGTTATTGATGAGTGGCCCATATATTTTGTCATAGATAAGGCATGAAATCCCTTTTTATCTCATCTGGGACCTCATAGTCAAAAATTGAGGGGGGAAATAACATTATGGGGAGGTTGTTTTTTGATAACTCTCTCCATATATACATATATTATCCTCTTCATCATACTTACATGACTCTATCCAGTCGTACCATAGAATATTATTTTGAGGGTCACCTACTGACTGAAGTAGAGTGCTACTGGAAGTTGATGGTGAACTATATGCAGTTGACCCAAATGTTTTGAGAACCTATCTATATAAAGGAATATGTGTTTGAAAACCTCTATATATGAATTTGTCTCGATAAGTAGATGATTTCATTTTCCATGGGAGATATCATCATGGGGAGTTTGAACACGGTGGATGTGAGGAGTAGAGTCCATTTAATCTATCTTTACACTTCCATGAGGAGAACTGTCATAGTAATGATCATCTTCTACTTTGGTTGAAGAGTTTATAGACCATTGAGGTGTTGATAATGTGTCTATAGAAACCCCAAGGACACTAGCATTAAGAATATTAGGAATATGGTTCTCATTCTACATTTTGGTTGTAATATTCTAAACCTCCTTTTGGAATTGTATAGGGATATGAACCTAATGTATGACAGTTTCTAGATCTTGTTTATAACCATCTAGTGTTGTAGGAGTATGACCCTACTACTGATAAGATACTAGAATATTCCAATAATCCTCCTTATTATTAATAGGAATATGAGCCTATTTTGAGGTGTTTTCCATTCTCACTTAGTGAGCCTCAGTTGGAATGGAAGTATGATCCCAATCCTGAGCCTTTGGAATATATCGTTGGTCTTTCTTGGTAGGAATATGAGCCTACCTTTAGGTATGTTCTTCTCTCACTTGGTGAGCCCTAGTTGGATCATAAATATGAGTCCAGTTCAAATATACATTCCCCACTAAGATATATCAGAAAACCTCCAAAATGGGATAAGGGATGTGAGATTTTTCTTGTATTTCCTTAGAATGATGTTGGTGCAATCATTCCTCATAGGCAGTAGGAATATGAACCTAGATTTTGTGACCTACTAGAATATTCTAGGAAGATTCACTGATAATAATATTATAATGTCCCAAGGCATGTGTCATTCTAACTTGGTTATCCCTAGCCAGAATGGGGATATAAACCCAATCCTAAGACTTTGGATTATATCACTAGTCTTATTCGATGGGAATATGAGCCTATCTCGAGGCATGTACCCCTCTCACTTGTTGAGCCCCAGCTAGAATGGGGATATGATCCTAGTCCTGGGCCTTTGGAATATGTTTCTAGACTTTTTTAACAATCATGTTCCCCTTTCTCAAGGCATGTTCCACTCTCACCTAGTGATCCCCGATAGGAACAGAAATATAAGCCCGGTCTAACACCTCATCCTTTATCATAATATTATAATAATCCTCCTGTATGGGAGAAAAAAATTGTGCATGCTCTAGAGTAACCACATGTTTATAATGATCAAAGTGTTGAGCTACCCTGGCTATAGGGATGGGAATATGTGGTTTTCCCTGTATCTTTACCAATGTCGGAATATACTAATAGATTTCTTCATTTGTTTCTAAGATGTAATGGCATTTTAGAAAAGTGAACTAGTGCAGAAAACGTTTTTTACATCGGTTATTTTTAATTTTTTACGTCACTTTTTAGCCGACGTTAATATGACCGACGTTATAAATAAATTTTTTTACATCGGTTATTTTAAAACTGACGTAAAAAAATAATATCACTGTTTTTCACGTTGGTTATTAAATAACCGACGTGAAAAATGCGCGGAAGGCTTCATTTTTCATGTCGGTTATTAAAAAACCGACGTGAAAAAATGATGGGGCGGGCGTTTATAACGTCGGTTATTTGAATAACCGACGTGATAAACCCCTGGGTTATCATTTATAATGTCGGTTATTAAATAACCGACGTGAAAAATGAGGCCTGTCGCGCATTTTTCACGTCGGTTATTTAATAACCGATGTGAAAAATCATTTCCCAGGTCTTTATCACGTCGGTTATTAAATAACCGACTTGAAAAATCAATTTCAACTTGTAGATAATTTCCTGAGCTTCGATTTGGTAGGTCGTGGTGCTCAAACGGAGTTACGGATCAAAAGTTATGACTATCAGAAGTTTGATAATTTTTTTTGAGGAAAGATTCATTGCGAAAATTATTACTTCATCTTGGAAGGAATTTTATATTTCAAAGGAGTATTTATATTTTTTCGATGATATGAAGAATTATTCATCATCATAATAATGTAAGAATCATTAAAAGGTATATAAATTATGAAAACCACTCATATAAAATATAAATCATGGAAAAATGATTACACAAACCTTGATGAGATCACAAAAAGAAGAAATAGTGGATTCATGTGGAAGATAAAACAAGAAAATTCAGTGAAAAGATGATTGTTGAATGAAATTATCATTAAATGGTAAATCAATTTAGAAAACAAATCATAAAAAATATAAATCATGGATAAATGATTACAAATACCTTGACAAGATCGCGAAAATAAAAAATAGTTGATTCACGTTGAAGATCAAACGAGTCCAGTTGGCGGATTGATAATGGTTTAAATAAATGATTGATAAGTTATTATATGCATATAATGAAACATTATAATTTATATGTTAAAATAAAATGCGGTATTAAAATTTTTAGGCGGCAAATGAAAATTTCGATGTCGCGATATAAAAAATTGAAATACCGTGTGGGTGGGATATTAAAATTATATTTCACGTCAGTTTTATAATAACCGTCATGAAATGGGATTAAAATTTATTCACATTTTTCACGTCGGTTATATAATAACCGACGTGAAAAATCAAATTTAATAACCGACGTGCAAAATGAGGCCTACCGCACGTTTTTCACGTCGGTTATTTAATAACCGACGTGAAAAATCATTTCCCTGGTCATTATCACATCGGTTATTAAATAACCGACATGAAAAATCAATTCTAACTTGTAGATAATTTCCTTATCTTCAATTTGGCAGGTCGTGGCGCTCAAACGGAGTTACGGATCAAAAGATATGACTATCAGAAGTTGATCGTCTCTTAACGAAGTCTTAGGGAAGACCAACTTTCTAGGGGCATAACTTTTAATCCGTAACTCCGTTTGGGCTCAGAGACCTATCAAATCGAAGCTTGGAAAATTTTCTAGATGAATGATCACATTTTACACGTTATTTATTTAATAACCGACGTAAAAAATGATAACACACATGTAGAAAATTTCCTAAGCTTCGATTTGATAGGTCTCGGAGCCCAAACGGAGTTACGGATTAAAAGTTATGCCCCTCGGAAGTTGGTCTTCCCTAAGACTTTGTTTAGTGACGATCAACTTCTGATGGATATAAATTTTGATCCGTAACTCCGTTTGGGCTCCGAGACCTATCAAATCGAAGATCGGAAAATTTTATACATGTAGGTTAGCATTTTTCACGTCGGTTATTTAATAACCGACGTGAAAAATAGTGATATTATTTTTTTGATGTCGGTTATTTAAAAACCGACGTGAAAAATGAATCATGTCATGCATTTTTCACGTCGGTTATTTAATAATCGACGTGAAAACCAATGATATTATTATTTTTACGTCGGTTATTAAATAACCGACGTGAAAAGTCATGAAAACTAGATTTTTCATGTCGGTTCTAATATAACCGACGTGAAAAGGTCATGAAATATGAATTTTCACGTTGGTTATTATATAACCGACGTAAAATATAATTTTAATTTCCCACCAATGCGGAATTTCATTTTTTTTACATCACCGCGTCGAAATTTTCAATTGCCGCCTCAAAATTTCAATACCATGTTTTTTTTACATCGCAGAATTTATTTTTCACGTCAGTTCTTATATAACCGACGTGAAAACGTCATCAAATATTATTTTTCACGTCGGTTCTTAAATAACCAACATGAAAAGGTCCGCACAAATGGACTTTCACGTCAGTTATATAATAACTGACGTGAAAATTCCACTCAAATAGATTTTACGTTGGTTATATAATAACCGACGTGAAAAAACGTGACGTTAAAAACAGTTTTTGTACTAGTGGTGTGTGGGGATATAAGCATGTACATTTTTTGTCTCCACTATATAATGGCATATATATTTGATTGAAGAGGGGATATGATCCCACTTTTATACTCCTTGAACCACCATAATATTCTGATGGAATTCATTCATGGGGGTAGGTATATTTTCCTCTCCTATTCCTACTATAGGAATATGTCCACATACTTGTTCTGAGTGGGCTAGGATATGAGCCTGATCGTTGGTTACTGGTCAAATATTCTAGCAGACATCGTCAGTGGGAGTGGGTATATCATCCCATTAATGGTTATCTAGAACCTTCCTCACCTGATGTGTCTTCCTTACTGCTCGTGCATGGGTGTCATAGGTGGTAGTGTGTTGGATGGTATCCTTAGTAGGTGACTAGTGGGTACTAGTGGGATTTTTATGGTGGTAGAGGTTGTTAGGATCCCTCCTCGGTGGCACCTAAACTGGAAGAGAGTCGTATTGGACTCCCTGATCCACCTTCATTATATATTTAATGTGGCTATTTTCACACTTCAGGGATAAGCTCCTGAAGTGGTTGGCGGTGGTAATAAGGGCCACTGGATTAGCTATAGCTTTCCCTGGACAATGTGGACTTGTCAAATTTAGTTCTTGGACACCCTCATGAGCAGTCTCGAGGGTCAATATTGTACCATGTCGATAGTACTCCCATACCATCATGTTCACCACCTGACATTGAAGCTATCGGAAAGGTGAGGCCATTTTGTGACCCACGAGGGTTACAGACATAGATGACTTGTTGTATTGGTCACTAGATGATGAAATTATCTCGAATCAAAATGTTGTAAATGAGAGTAGTATCTATAGTCATACAAAAAATAAGGAACAACGTCACAAATTAGTGCAATATTGTAGGCATGATGTGCTCAATTAGATATGTATGGTTAACACAATTGTCCTTTTATTCCTAATCTTCCCATTCTGCTCGTGTGAACTTTTCAAAGATAGGATGGACTTATTTCATGGGCACCCTAGTTACATAGGATCAGCTGTAAGATTTATGTCGGGGTTATCAGCTTTTTTTGTAGGATATGAAAAACAAAGTTTCCTGACACATGGTTAATTGATAATTCTATTATTTGAGAGATTCACATCAAGTTCACCATTTTTGGTTGCCTATAGTTTTCAAAAAAATGGCCCAAAGGATAATAAAAAATTGATTTTATTATTTTATAGATTCATGTTGGTATCACCATTTTTTATGGTAAATAAATAGCTAGGAACCCTCGTTTGAGTTGGATTCAGTTTGGACTAACAGTTTATTGTGTGGGGATTGATTTCTTTCACAGTTATTAACTTTGGGTTTCCATTTTAAATTTTAATGGAAACTCCCAATGGTTTCCTCATTCATAAATGGGTATAGACCTGATTTCCAAAGGCAGGTGGTCAATTGGGGTTTTAGACCCAATGAATCTTAGGGACTCGCATTGGTCGATGGGATGGGAGGTCGGGCTCATCACACACTTTTGAGAGAAATTGTATCCTACTCCAAGGATCTCTTAAATATTTAAGATGTGTTTGAGAATATCTCCCTAAAACTGATACGGGATAGGTTACCATAAAAATGATCATGGGTAAAATCCTTTTATGTGAAGAATAAGGGGGATCTTTTTAGTGAATCCATCTGTATGTATATTAGGTTATTCATCCATTTCCTAGTGATTAATAGATGGTTATATACTAAATCCGCATAACCAGGCACTTTGGAATTTGCTGCTATACAGGTAGGTGGTTAATATACTGAGGAGGGTATTGATCCATTATGAGGCATCCTATGTATCCTGTTTATTGTAGGAATTAAAACCCACATAGTTTATTAAACATGTGTAGTTTAATTTCATGTGGAAAGGACATATATGCAGGCACTGAGACACCAGATATTTGAGATCAAGTCTCTAGGATATGTCCTACCTATCCTGGTTATAACAAGAATAATAGTTATCATAGTTCGATCATGCCCTTGGGACTATCCCCAAGGTACATGCCCTCGTATGGGGGATATTTATTTCATGCCACTCATCAGGGATTACATGATGAGATTTCCCTGGATTGTGGAGACTCATGGTGTGAATGATATAACTATTTCACCTCTCTAATACCACATGATCTATGATTAATGTGTGAAACAAGGGATAACACATAATAGTCTCAATTTATATGGATGCAGGTCGTATGTTGTGGTATTATCCTTGGTATGTTTTAATATGGAAATTAGGCCTTGGGGAGGCATACCATGTATCCTAGTTATAGTATGAATCAAAGTTATCATAGTTCGTTTGGTAGGGGCTTACACACTGAGGATGCCCTTATAATCGGGTCTTACATACTAAGTATGAACAAGGTTATTGATTCCTAGGATGCCCTATAGATCCGTCCTACTTGCATGTCTGACATGTGTTTATTTTCCACTCAACATGCCTTGATTTCATACCTGACATGTCATAGGGTGTCTTCTGAATATGTCCAAATAAAATTGCATCATCCAGTCAGTTTTTTTAGGGAAACTGCATAACTTGGATGTCATATTTGAGGGTCATCACATGATCAAGGTTGATTTTTTCATAGTAAATTGTGATACCAATACACTTTGTCTTGTCATCCAATGAAATATCTCATCTGATATGTTTAGAGGGCGTCACATGATCCATCTTAACTTCCCTTGTTTCATCACGAAAGATGGATGACACCTTAGGGCATCACGAGAGTCAATGTGACATGTCTCAGAGGGTGACACATGATCCATGTTAAAATTTCTAGGGGTCTTTGCGAGATCTATCTATTTAACCCTAAAATTCATTACATGATCCTGACTGACATACTTAGATGGTATCGTATGATCTAGATGAATTTCCCTGCTGTCACTACAAAAGTTGGTTGACACACTTGGAGGGCATCGTGGGATTCAATGCAACATATCCGGTGGGTGGTGCATGATCCAGGATGACATGTCTGGAGGGTACCGCGAAAGTCAGCTGACATGCCTGGAGGACATCGTGAGTTCTAGATGGTGTGTCCAGAGGACATTGCGAGATCTAGTTTACATATCCTAGTTCTATCACAAGACTTAATTGACATGTACTAGTGTCATTGTATGAATTGGGAGACATGTCTTAAGGATATTTAAAGGTCACGATGGAGATCCAAGAGGGTTTTTTGAGACTTTGGGGCATGTCCAAGGGGCTCCATGTGACTTTATATTTATATTTCTAGAGGACATTGCATGATCCAAATAGTATAAAAAAGGAGTGTCTTATGACTTGGGAGACATGTCTTGGTGTTGTCACATGACCTGGATGGATCATGTTAAGTGAATGAGGATCGTATTGTGTGTTTCTTACATAATTATCCCATATTTTAGTCTCTACTCCAACCTTTTATTTCTTATTCCTTATATTTGTTCAGTGTTAGCTTGTTTTAATTCTTTCATGTTTTATAAAATATGTGGTATTTATTTTACATTCCCCTCCATAATTACTTAATGTGATATATGAATGACCATATTAATTTCTTATTCATGCTACGTGATCAATCTGATTGATCATCGGATCTTACTTGACAAAAAACTTCCCAATAATGAGATCAATAGATTCGAGAAATCCTCTCTAATGCCTAGATTATTCATATCTGGATGAAAAATGGCTAACCCCTTCCTTGTTTCTAGGGTGGTGGATTTATAGGCCTCTCTACAAATATTTTTCACCACTTTTTGTGGTGTATATCATTAAAATCCATGAAGGACTTGTGAGTGTGCACAATTGTTTTCGAAGACAATCACTCCTCCCATTGGTGATGTGTCGTGTGACTAATAAAAGGTCTTTGGGAGATGTGTGATAATTTCATGCACAATACCATATATTTTTCTTAATGGGGCCAAAGGGGGAGTTAAAAATTACCTAGACATGTCTGAATCCTTTTGTGTGATAGGGGTGACATTCCAGTGGGTTCTTGTGTGACTAGGTGAACATGTCACTGGGGATTATGGTGTCTCGCAAACTGCCTAGGGCACGTTTCATAAAGTTTATGACCACAAGAGGATCCCAATTTTTGGATATTTTTACCCTTTATTTTATAAGGGGTTTTTTTTCTTCACCCATTGATTGTCTGTGAGGGTGTCGCATGATCAATATGGGATCTCGCGATGGCACATGCGCCTTTTCCTATTCAGTCACCCTTCTTGCATATGGTGCATCACATGATCAGTAATGGATCTTACTACAGCATGCAGACATTTTAAGGGATAGTTTCTATACTCTCCTTTGATGTGTCATGTATTCATTGATGGATCTCAAGATGGCATGTAGACATTTTCAGGATAGTCACCTTTCTCTCCTTTTATGTTTCGTGTATTCAATGATGGATCTCATGAAGACATGCGAACATTTTCAAGGACAATATCTTTTCTTTCCTTTGATGTGTCATGTGTTTATCGATAGATCTCATGACATAATGAAGACATTATCAAGGAAAGTCACTTTTCTAGCCTATAGAATGTCGCATGATCAATGTTAGATATTTCTACAGAATGAGGACATTTTCAAGGATAGTTTATCTATTTTCCTTTGACGTATCACATATTCATGGTTGTATGATGTCATAGTATTACCTAGGGTGTTTTCATTTCAAGTCTGTATTACAAAGGGTCCATGGATATTGTTGTAAGTTGTCATATAAATGTTGCATATCCAAACACCACGACACACATACATGGGATATTTATCCTCTTCACATGATGATATCAAGCGGGACATAGAGATTCTCATGCACACATGAATATTGAATGTGTGTAGTATGGACTTACATTGTATTGGAATGGTGCATCGAGTCTTAGATTTTATTCATGCTCGAATTTCACAATTCATTAAATAAATTCTTTAGTAATTGATCATATCCAAACGTCGAGTTGTTGTCCACAATCCTTCACATAACTAGGTATGTGGTAATTTAATCTTCCTCTAGGTAGATGTAGGATCATGATATGATCTTGGTTTCGTGTTCTCATGATGGAAATATGGCATCTAAGTGCTAGTTTTGAAGATAATACCTAAGTCTCACTTATCCATCGCATGATATGACTGACATGTGTCCTCCCACAAAAAAGTGTGTGATGTGAAATTATAAGCATCAACAGCGCCCCATGGTGATGAATGGAGACATATAAATTCCTTATCTAGATTCTTATGGTATTTCTTCTTCAATTCATGTAACTCAATTGGGTTAATTCTATATAGATACTTTAAAATGGGTGTATAACAAGGTATGAGTTTTATTAAAAACTCAACTTCATAATTCATGGGAAGACTAGGTAAGTCTTTAGGAAATACATCAAAATATTCCTGAAAATAGGAATCTCTTCAATGATGAGTTTTTACCCAACCATTTGAGATAAATTTCCCTCATATATAAGTATTAATACCCATATAATAGAATAAATTTCCATTGTAAGTTCATATTCATCCCTATAGACTAATTCATTATATCAAATTTGACTTTCCATCCTTGGAAATTAAGATGGGATCTATATAAAGAGAGACAATTCATGCCTATAATAACATAAAATTTAACTATATGGAGAATAAAAATATTTATAAGAAGAAAATTCCTATAAATTCTATCGGAGAGGATCTATAGACTTTTGATTTGATCATTGTACAATTATGAGTTTTTACTGCTAACTCAAGATATAATCATTGTGATGGTGAGGTGATGCCCTTGGAAAATTATTCATTTATAAAATATTGGGTATATCTAGAATCAAATAATACATTTTCAATTCTAGAGTGGATGGTAATGTACCTTTAACCAATTTATTCTCATAACTCACTCAATAGTTTTGATTGCATGAGATTTCCATTTTACACTTGGATTAATAGGTTTTTTGATATTGATTTTTGTTATTAACCCTTAGATTCTTTAACTGATTAGCATAATTTCCATGCTCCTTACAATTATAGAAATAGATTATGGGTGGAATATTTGGTAGATATTTATCTTCATTCATTTCATTGATTTTCCTCATGATATTTCTTTATAATTATTTTTCTTGATAAACTTATTTTACACAATTCAAACATTTACTATAACCCATAAGGAAATTTCCTCCATTATTCATTCCACACTTTTGTAATAGAGGAAGATTAATTTTCTTTCCTCATATTTATTAATTGATTCATCATACCTATGCTTCAGTTTAATATATTCCCTCTCCATATTAGTATGAATATTTCAAGGAAAATACTTATTTAAAAATACATTCTTAAATGATTCTCACGTCATAGAATCAATTTCATCCTCTTTACTCATATTATTGATAAGATTCCACCATTGATTGTTTTCACCTTCCAAATGATACACATACAAAATAAAATTCTCATGCCCTGATCACTAAAGAATGAAGAATATATTTTATATAGAATTGATCCATTACTCTATATCATTTTGTTGTTTATAAGTAAATCCATTCAATCTTCCATCACATTTGTTGTCTTCGTGATTCTTCTCAGTTCTAACCATTAAATAAAACCAAAAATATTAGTTTAAATATCAAAAATAAATTATCAAAGGAAGAAATAATATGATTATGAAAATCATTATTATGGTGTTTTAAATATTACACCTTATTTCAACCCATGATGCTTTAAGTTCATATCATATCACTATGTATTATCATAGGTTGTCATATATTTTATCCTCTCATTCATCATAATGGTTCATAAATAGAATATGAATTAACCAAAGCATATCCTCTAGGGTTATCAAACCAAGTGTGCAGTTAGGATAATTTTTAATGAACTAGGTGAAGATCGAGTTGATACCCAACTAGCATTATTAGGGTTATTACCCTTAGGCTTATCTGTGATAGAGCCCAATTTCACTTCTTTTTATCCTAATAGGGATTTTATTACTATGAAACCACATAGTATCTATTTTACCAAAACTTCAAGATGTTATCCTATAATTAAAATTATGACTAGGTTTTTCACTAAATTTTTCTAATAAAAATATCCAAAAATAACTAAACCCTAATCTAATACTAACTGATGTGATTTGAGTATTACATACATAAATATTTCATCATTTTATACATTTCACAATAATACATACACTAGAACCATAAAGTTTTAATATCTTTGAAGATTAGATACATAATCAACTTATTTAATGATGGGTCTTAAATATCTCCCACAAAGTTCTTATCACATAGTACCCTTCTTAGACATACCCTATTTAAAACCTTTATTCATGACCTGGGAAAATGGAAACATAAGAAAGGGTTTTCTATATGCATGGTAAGGGTAAACATAGGAGACATCAATTAATGATCGTAAGTGAGCATAAGATAAGCATAAGGTTGTGAGAACATAATCATAATTTATAAAAGTCATACCCAATTAGTAAAATATAATTAAAAATAAGTCATGGAATAAGGATTTATTATTAAAAAAACATAATCCATAAGATTTTGGAATCATCAATAATAAATCATGTTCCATGAGAACGTATCATAGGCATAAGAAATAAGTTTTGGATTACATATAAGAATAGTAAATCATTTCTTTAGTCATGTTTCACATATAAGACTATAATAATGGAAAAAGTATCATATTAGATTGATTTCACTCTTCATTCCATCATTTCCATAGTCAAAGATCACTCCCAAGACTATCATAGTGAATATAGTCCCTTACTGAACTGGGTTTACTCCCCGTTATAGTTCATATTATCTCATGAGATATCAATATTTTCTAAATTCATTGGAGGGATATATAATAAAAGGATCACTCATCACAAAATTAAAACTATACATAATTTTGGCACATTATGATAAAAAATATCATCAATTTATCATATCATAATGCATAGAAAAGAAATAGTTTTCATAAAGATTTCATCATAACTTAATTGACCCTTGGGAAAGTAACTATTTTAATATAATCATCCATAAAACATAATTATAATAAGACATAGAAATAAATAAATTGTATGGTTTCATAAAATCATATCCCTATTCAATTATAACAATCCTTAAAAAATGTTGACATATATGAAAAATACCTTGAAGATATCATTTGAACATTTCTTTGAAAATAGGTAAAATATCCTTTTCTTTTTGTATCTTTAAAATGAAAAATTCCTAGAATATTAAGAAAAATATTTTATTTTAAAATAACCGTGGAAAATTTTAAATGAATCTTAAAATAAAATAATGATCATGATGGTGGGAAAAAAATTTCATGTTGTATATGTTAAAAGTGAACATTATTTTTACAATTTTGTATAAATTAAAAATGAGTCATACATAAAATTTTTGAAAAGATTAATTTTAATATTTTTTAAATAAATTAAAAGGTATTAAAAATAATATTTCTCAAACATTTATGTATAGATAAAAATTTCCATAAAACATTTTTATGAACATGGATATGGAAGAAAGTTTTCATCGACCAAAGAGGAAATAAGTATTCTTTAAAACATTTTCTCAATCATTTTAAGTACCAAAGAGAGAGAAATTGTCATAATACTTGAAAAATACAATAATAAACATATTAAAATAAAATATATTGGTTTCAAATTATAATTATCATATAATTTCCATCAATAGAAATCTAACATATACAATCCTGAAAAGAAATGAGATTCTAACATAAACCCTTACCTTGGGTTTCGTCTTGCTTCTTACACATTTAAACCTTCTATATAATAAATATATATTTATTAGAAATATATTAAATAACCATATTTAAATAAATATTTCTATATATCATTCCCTTATAATTTTTAATTATGATTTTATTAATAATTATCTGTTAAAATCATTATTCACATGAAAAGTGGTCTGTTTTCTAGGCATGTTTCGGTTTCATGGTTTTGGTCCTTGCACCTTGGTCATAGTTTCATCATATATAAAGTATTAATCATGTCATGATTATCATATTTATTCATTATATACACTTTTATAACCATTCATATAAATCTGTGATGAAAATTTAATTACATCACTTCATGGAGATGGTAGTCCATATGTATGCACAAGTAATGTTTCCATTTTTGATGGATGGAATAAAATAAAGGTAAATAATAATTAAACTTTAAATATTAATTATTATATCTTAAATATAATATATATTCATTATATAAATCCTTATTATCATTATATTAAAGTGTAAATGAAAATTGAATCACATTTCTTAGTGGAGGGGGTAGTCTACAGGTACGCATGAGCGACATTATCATTTTTCAATGGATAGAAGGGTAAGAAGGTATATAATATATTATATTTATATTATAATAAATTTTTTATAAACGCAATTTTTATCCATTAAATTCACCTATATGACCATCCAAGAGAGATAGTAAAATAAAATACATCACTTTATGGAGATGGTAGTTTGTACGTATGCATGAGCGATGTTTTTATTTTCCATTAGATATAAATAAGATATTAAATGGTTGTTTCATTAACATAAAAAACTTCATTATAGTAAATATATTTATTTTATCATTTTAATAAGATTATATATGATTTGGAAAAGGTTTAAGGAGAAATAAACATGAAAAATCTCAGTAAGAACATGTCCCTCTTCTTCGAGAAACCTCCTTTGGCTTACACATTTAGCCTTCCTAAAGTGAAATTTTATGAAGAAAAAACAATGAGAATTTGTTTGGGATGTTATGAGAGTATTTTTGTAGATATTTTTCAAGATAAAGGGTTCAATTGCTGTGGATAATAGAATATTGGAGGTTCTTTTTTAAAAGTGAGGATATTGGCACACTTTTAATTATTAAGAATATTAAAATATAAAAAATTCACCCTCATGGGAAAGTAGCTCAAAATTATGTCAAGTTAAAATTTTATATGTGATATGTTCTAAATACAGTCATAACACAAGTTTTATGTCATTTTAATCCTTATCACTTTAGTTTAACTTCTCGTTAACCCTTTTAACATTTACTATAGTAATGATTTTTTAACTCGGTTACTATTCACAATGACCAAGAATGAAATTGACCTCATTAATAAATTTTTAAATGATTATTCCAAATATTTAAATCATTTTATTAGGTTAAATATCTTTAAGGGATATGCACAAAATTCAACAAAAACTGTTTTTATAAAAATGCATTTTTAAGCATAAAACTGAATTTATTCTTGTTTATTACCAAGTAAAAACCATTAGATTAATGTAAATATATTTGATTGAATATATTATATAGACCTATAAATAAAATCATTCATAAATTCTAATTAATTAAATTTATTATGATAAAATACATTACACATAATAAAAATAATATTCGGAAAAATATCTCATTTTACCTTTAAATGATTTTATATTCATTTATAACCAATTTATAATCAATGTTTGATTGATTATTCATTTGTTCATATTCAAAACCAATATATTTAATCAAAATACTATTTTATTAGTGATAAAGTAACATAATATATATAAAAATATAATACTTTTAATAATTGATATTTTAACATAAAACGATATTATTTTTAATATTTAAAATTGATTACTTATTTCTGAGGCATTAATAAATACATTTTAATTAATGGAAAAATTATAAATACTTTTCATAATTTATTTTTTATTCATACTCATCAATAAAACATCTGTTTGATAACAATTGCATCTAATAATAATATTTCAATAGTATATTGTGATTTGTTTAAGATCAGTGTTGCATGTAAAGAAAGATATCAAACACATAAAATTTATTTAAAGATAAATATATCATAAAATATCATGGTGTTATAGTATGGGTAAAAATGGTTACCCTTACACAGGTCCCCCCCCAAAGCAAAAGAGTAGAGGTTTTTAGTTTTTTTTTTGAAAAAAAAATTATTTTTTCTCGACCTTCTTAAATGATTATTTTTAAGTTATAAAAAGGGGGTTTGGGGATAAATAATTTATTATTTATTATTTATTAATTAATTTCATAATTAATGATGGAATAAATTTTGAGACTTATTATTAATTACTTTATAAATTAATGGTGGGATTAATTATAAAATAAATTATGAAATTATTTTATAATTAATGAAGGGGCTATAAATGGATATTCTAGGATATAAAAAGTGGGATTAAAGCATCATTTTATCATGTAAATTTAATTTTGGAATTAATTATAAAATAAACTGAGAATTTTTTTTATAATTTAGTAAAGTTTTATTAATGGATTTAGGTCCTCATATTGATAGATGGTGGTCATTTGGACTTGGACGAGCTTCGATGAGGATGGTCAAGATTAGGTTATTAAGGGTATAACTCCATGATTGAGGTAGGTGGTCCCTCAAAAATATCCCTTTAGTAAATGAAAATTTTATTTATATGACATGTGGAATGAGGTCTCACCACTACAGGTGATTGACCATTTAAAATTAAATAAGTTTTCTTATAAATTAAATTAATTGTTTTAATAATTTAAATAAATTATTTTATAAATTCCCTACATGATGGATAGAGTGCTAAGGGCCATGATGGACCCTTATGCATTAGCTTGGTACCTTATTTACTGATGATTGGGGCCTTTATTATGATATGTGTCTTAATATGCATAGACCTATAATGGTTGTGAATTAAATGAATTATATAAACATAGTTACCCTTGGTATAGATTCCCTTTGATCCCTTGAGTAGGGATGAGTGATGAATTAAAAACGATATACCCGAGTTGTCCATGTTAGAACTTTGATGTGCTTTAAATACTAAAATCTAGTTGTGATGATCATGGGGTGAGGGTTTATCCTCCACTAGTGTATAAGAACTTAATAAATATACCCTTGGTAATTTAATGATAGGTTGGGTGAATGGACCATCCTAAGATGATCTTGGAAGTGAGATGAGAATTATGCTATAACTTTAGTGGGACATCATTATAGCCTTTATTAGGAGTCCAATGAGGCCTTGAGATAATTATGATGGTGTTGAGGGATGTTATGACCTATGAGTGATTATTGTTGATCCCAGAGTGTAGGTTGATATCTATGACCCTAGATATGTTTTTCGTGTTATGAAATAACCAAGGGGACCTTGGGAGGTGGGTTAGTGTTTTGTTAAACCCTAAGAGGGTTTGTGTGGGAATGGGTTGTGATGATTGATGGTGTCACCTTAAAACCTGAATTGATAGTGTGATCTTAATATGGTTGTAGTAGCAGGGATAGGTCATATACTTTTGAGGCTAACCTTTGTTATGCAAGACGGGTTGGGCAGATGGAAAACCCTGAATATTATAATTATTATTATCACAAGATGTTATCAGGTTAAAACAACCCCTGAATATGTAATTATGGGTTAAAGGGATTACCGACCTTGGATCCATATGTTCTTGAATGTGATAGATGTTAGGTATTACCTTCATATGATCTAGATACTATTGATGTTGGCATACCAAGGATTACCTCCCTTGGATCTGGTGGAGATACATAGTGTTTGGAGAGATTACTAATGATTCTTATTATTTTTAATTGTCCCTTATAATGTTTATAGAGGTTCCTAGTGATTAATAGGATATTTCATTATACTTTATGATGTTTGTAGAGATTCCTAGTGATTCTTTGGATTTTTTGTTGTGCCTTATGATGTTGAGAGGGATGCTTAGTGATTTCTAGGATTTATTCATCATACTTGATGATAATGGGATACCAGGGATTAACTTATAAGGATCTAGTGATTCTTTAGGAGATGATATACCTAGTGATTCCTAGAATCCATCATTCGATATGATGTAAGAGATTCCCAAAATATTTGGCATCCATCATTATACTTGATATTATATGGGATTCCTAGGATATCCTAGGATCTAATGTTATATCTAGTGGAGGCATGTTCACGAGATCTTGAGATAGGAATTGTATCCCCTGAGGGTATGTGTCATTCTTAGAGACATCTGGCACTATCCATAGCTAGTATAGTCAATATCAGGTGTCATTTTAAAACCCTGGGATCAAAATGGTAATTTTAATTATGCTTTTATGATCATATCAAATGAGAATAAACGTTTTTTACTAGTTATGTATCAGACTATATTGGTGGTTCCCTAATGGGTTTTACTCATACTCTACTTTGGTGACCAAAGTACTTGGGTACCCAGTCAAACTTCATTGTTCGTAGGTTCATGTTAGGGATAGGCCTGAAGTTATATGACCTAGTGGGATAACTTGGAATGATTAGAGATCAGGATGAGGTACAGCCTGAGGATGGCAGTGAGGCCCATGTACTTTTACTTTATTTATTTGGTTTAGTTTATTTTGATCGACCTAATTCATGATCAATCCTTATATTTTAAGGTTCTGGGTGTAGTGGAAGCATGTGATGGGTCATACCTATCATTTATTTTTGTCATCATCAATGATCAATCCAATATTTACATGATAATAAACACCATGATCAATAGAATCAAATCAAATAATATAGAAAATGGATAAAATGTTGAAACCAAATCATAGGATCATCACATATTATTTATAATTAATTTAATCAATTATATAATTACCTTGTGAGAACTATTTATTCAATGATGGATTAGAAAATGGATCTACATCATACCTTCATTGCATTATAGGAATAAATGGAAGATTCACTTTATTGGTGATCCACACATTTTCCATAAATCTCCAAACATCACCGTAGGAATCTCTGGGTTCTAACACAACAGATCATAACACTTGCAGTGTTTTCCTTTCATCACCTTGAGAATCTCTTCTAAAGGATTATTTTTTATCTCTTTAGACTCGAGAGTGGAAGTTAGAGGAAGATCTCTCTCTATTCTTGAGATCATTCTTGGATAAGGGAAGCTCTCTAGAGATTCTAGAGGATTCTCTAGATTTATTTTTCACAACAAAATAAATGAAGTATCTCTCTTGAAAAACAATATAATTAGATTTTTATATAGCTAGGGTTAGAAATAAATAATTTCACAAGTTCTATTATATATTTATTTAATCCCTATGGAACTTCATGTATATAATAATATTATTATTATCATTTCTCAACATGTGCTAAATTAGTGAATTAAAATTAAATATTATTTATTCAAATTATATTCAATATATATTATTTATCACAGGACCATTAAACTAGGTCTTTCATTTCTCCATAATATTTATTGGGACTTGAATAATGACTATTTATTTAATAAATAAATATCATTTAATTCTTCTATAATAAATAAATAAATATTATATTCACTAAAAGTAAATAAATATTTATTAAATATCATGCTCACATAATATTCTCTCAAATAACTTGTGATGTAATATATGTGATCTAGAAAACATGAATAATTATTAAACCATGTGTGGGAATATTATTTATTCAACTTGTTAGATAATAAATAATAATACATTATTTAATTGAGATTCTGGATACACTTAGTGTGTGACCCTCTAGGTCTCTTTCTCATTGGCATTAGGTGAAGTAGATTAAAGACTAGGGTTAGCATATAGAAACATGCCAAGACAACCATTGAGAAATAATTCAATACTAAAATGACATAATGTCTCATAGGGATGTTCACTATGTTATATAATCCCTTTATCATGATATCTCTAATCAAGTAGGTTGCATTCTGGTCCCATCAACCTATATGTTAAATGTATCTTTCTTTGAATTTCCAGAAATCAAACTTACCTATAGAACACCATGGACATGGATTTATTTAGACTATATCATTTCCATGAAAGGGGTTGAGATGTCAAATTCCATTAAATAATGGAAGTAAAAAATCCTTTCTCTCATTATTCCTTAATTAAATACTACTTGTGATGCTCCCAATATATCCTACCTTGTTGTGAACATATGTTATCATGATCTTCATCAATACATCAAATTATGTGACTTATAATACTAATTAATAATAATATTAAAGTCTAGTGATCAATAAACATATATGTATATAGGAACATCCAATTACACATATAATTATAAATTTCATACTAGTGGGTCTCATTCTCATAATATCACGTACTAGATATTACCAAAGGTGTATATCATGAGAAGGTGCCTTAAATCACTATGAGTATCCACCCCTGATAGATTGTATAATTTTTTCCCCTCAAGTGATCTCATATGGATATAGAACAAATATTTAAGAATAATATCATCACACTTATGGGTTCTCATCATAGTGGGGAACTCCTATGACCTTTCAGTGTGATATATAATCTTAGTACATTATCACATACAATGTTATGTAGAATAATAATCATGATATGATAAAGATTTTTCAAAACTATGAATATTGGTTACCATAAAGTACATAGAAGTTAGTTCTAGGGAACCAATTCCAAAAGACTCTCACTTGCATTAGATCGAACTGGTAACAACATTCAGTCTTCTAGCTCTCACATGATACTCATGATTTTGGTGAGATAGGCCTTTAGTTTAGGGTTCCACCACATTTTATTCTATGAGAACTATACTAACTATAACTATACCCCTCTAATAAAAATCCCTCAAGAGGTGATACTTCAAGATTATGTGATTTGTCCATTGGTGTGACCATGGCTCTTTTGTAAGATCCACTGCTACAGTATTATCACAATATAATATGATAGGGTCTTTACTACTAGGTACCACATCAAGATCCTAGAAAAAAATTTATATCCAAATGGATTCCTTTTTAGTATCAAAGTCTACTATATACTTAGGCTCCATTGTAGAATCAGAAACAACTAGCTACTTTGAACTCTTCTAGTTCACAGATCCTCTGTTGACACTAAAAACATATCTTGACTGTGACTACAAATCATTCTGATCTATATGAAAACTGGCATATGTATAAACCCTATTGACTATCACCTCATCTTCTCCAAACACCAATAACATATCCTTAGTTATTCTTAAATACTTTAGAATATCCCTAATAGTGGACCAATGTTTTTCTCCAAGATCTACTTGATATATTCCTTCCATGATCAATGCATAGACAACATCAAGTCTAGTACATAACATAAAAAACATGATTGATCTTATCATTGAAGCATATGTGATCTTACTCATTCTCTCTTTCTCCTATTGTGTCTTAGGACACATTTTATTAGAAAGATTCATACCATCTGACACTAGAACTAATCCCCTCTTGGATTGTTCCATACTAAATCTATTTAGTATTTGGTCAATGTATGTATTTTGACTAATTCTAAGAATCCTATTGGATCTATTACAAATGATCTTGATCCTTAGAATATAGGTTGCTTCACCTAATTCCTTCGTGGATAAATACTTGTTTAACCAATCCTTAACATACTATAAGACTGGTATGTCATTTCCAATAAGTAATATGTCATCAAAATATACTATTAGGATAATGAATGAATTTCCACTAAAACTCTTGTAAATAATGGATCGCATTCATTCTTAATAAAACTAAATTCTTTTATAACTTCATTGAATCGAATGTTCCATGACCTAGATTCTTGATTTAATCTATAAATGGATCTCTGCAACTATAAAATATTTTTTTCAACACCTAGAGTCACAAAACCTTCTGGTTGTGTCATATAGTCATCTTTCTGAAGGTTCCCATTAAGGAAAGTAGTTTTGGTATCCATATTTCAAATTTCATAGTCAGGATAATCTTATATAGCAAGTATAATTATGATGGATTTAAACATGGAAACTGGTGAAAATATTTCATCATATTCAATTCTCTAATTATTTTTAAAACCTTTAGAAACTATCATTTCTTTATAGGTATTTACTTTACCTTCCATGTCCATTTTTCTCTTGAATACCCATTTTTACCCTATTGGAATCAACTATCACATAGACAAAAACCCAAACTTATTTTTAATACATGGAATTCATTTCAAAATTCAGGGCTTATTACCATCTTATAGCTTTTAATATCTCTAATTCATATTTGTAGAAGATAGGTTTACCATTGTCAACCAATAATGAGTCACCATCGTTGGTGTCTAGAAAACCATATCTCTCTGGTTCACTTTCCTATCTTGACTGAGGGGTTGTATAGGTAATATCCATTTATTTCCTTAGGATACCCTATAAGGATACACTTTGTGCCCTAGGGTTCTAGTTTTTTGCCTAATAAGGCCTTAAAAAATCCATCACAACCACATACATGTGTATGTGATAAAACAGGTTTCTTTCCACTCCATAATTTGAAGGTAATTCCATTTCCACTTTAGTTGGTACTTGGTTTAGTGTATATATTGTAGTTTTTAATGCATATCCCAAAAAGGATAGTGGAATTTTTGTATGAATCATCATCAACATTAATATATCTAAAAAGGTATGGTTCTTCCTTTCACTAACACCATTCCATTATGGTGTGTAAGGTGGAGTGAATTGAGATAAAATCCAAAAATATTATATAAAGTTGATAAACTCTTGGTTAAGATATTTACCACATTGATCTAGTAAAAGATTCATTATCTTTTTTCCAAGTTGATTCTCTACTTTATTCTTTAATTATTTTAATTTATCAAAGGAGTCATACTTATACCTCATCAAGTATACATATCCATATCTAATCAAGTCATGAGTAAAAGTTACGAAGTAAGAATACCCACCTCCATCTTCTATTCGAAATGATCCACACACATCAGTTTATACCAATCCTAGAAGCTTTGTATCCAATTCACCCTATCCATTGAATGGTGGTTTGGTTATTTTACCATGTAAATAAGAATGACATATTTTAAGTGGTTTTATCGTAGAAGAGTCTAAATAACCACCTTGATAGATCTTTGTAAAATTCTTCTCATTTACATGACTAGGATGGTGATTTTATAGTTAGGTGTTATATGAGTTTTGTAAACATGATTCATTATCTATTTCCAATACTTGGTTTTCATAATTTAATACATAAAGACCATAATTTAAATGTTCCATTCCATAACATATGTTGTCTTTATAAAAGAAATAAATTTTATTTCCAAACTTAAAAATAAAACCATCGACATCTAGGCATGATACATGAATTATGTTCTTGGTAATAGTTGGTACATAATAACAATCCCTTAAAACCAATATCAATCTTGTTGTAAATGAAATATGGTAGTCACCAATGGCTAGAGCAGTCATCCTCTCACCATTTGTAGTTCTCAAATCAACCCCTCCTCTATCAATATTTTAGAATCTACTTGGTTCATATATTTGGATACATATGTGAGCACCAAAATTTGTATTTAATACCCAATGTGTATATATTGAAATATTACACTTGATAAAGAATTCACATTTAGCTTCCCCTTGCTTCTGGGCATAGTTCCCCTTCCAGTGGCCCTGCTTTCCACATGAAAAACATACTGACTCCTTTTCCTTTCCCTACATCTGGATCTTCCTCTTCTTGGAAGGATGGTGCTCTAGAGATTTAGACTTTTTATGAGTCTTGGGACCCTTCTCCTTTTTCTTCCTTTTCTTAATCACTATAAATATCATGGGTTTATCATGCCCTATGACCTTATCAACTTGTAAAATCAAAGTAATAATTTTTTAAGGAATCTTATCATTATTTATCATGTTATAATAAACAATAAAACTAGTAAGGTTTTTGGTATAAGGAAAGTATGATATTTGTATGCAACTCATCTGGTAATTTAATCCCTAATATGTCTAAGCATTCAATATAACCAATAATTTTGACTATATGAGGCCCAGATAGCACCGACTCTCTAAGGTTAGTTTTAAATAGAGTATTAGAGATATCATATCTCTCTTATCTCACCTTATCTTGATATAGATCTCAAAGTTGAGGCATCATGCTATATGTATCCATGTCCTCATGTTGCTTCAAAAGATCATTGGTCATGGATGATATCATGAAACATTGAAAAAATTTAGCATCATTCAAATGTTTCTCATAGATAGACAACTCTTCCTAAATAGCTTATTACCAGGAACATCAGGAATAGGTTCTTCTAATACATACAATTTCCTTTTATGGCATAGGATAACACGTAATCACCTTTTCCATTCTTGTAAATTTTTGCTGGAGATAAGGTTATCCTTCTCGAGTATGGATCATAGTGATATGCTTGAAGTCATTTTTTTCTAAAAATAATATGAGAATAGTTTGTGAGCTTTATCTGATAAAATTTAGATAGATAAATAAATATTATATTTATTAATATCTCTCTATTTTATTGAAACCCAATAGCCCTCACCATTGGATTTAGAATATCCTATTTATTATAAATTCTAGAGGAAAGGATCCATATTCCCCTTATCATTACCCCAACTTTGGTTAGTCAAGAAATTTAAAAGGTTTTAGGTTGGAATTCCAAATTCCAACTGCATTAACACATGGTTCCCTAATCTGTTGAGTGGACTCCCCAATCCTAAAATACTTAAATTAGATTTCCTCAACCCTTGCCTCTTAGTTACACCAATTCTTTCATTTTCAGTCAAACCTTGATAAAAACTAAGTTAAGTAAACCCAAAACTTCATGTTAGAATTCCCCAAAAATTGAAAGCACCCCAACTTTGGTTGGGAAAGCACTTTAAACTATGGTGCTATTTTAACTGGAGTGTGGATGGCTATACCGACTTAATAAATATAATTGAGGGAATTTATCTTTTATGCATAAATTGAAAATTATTATATTTATTAAAAAAAATTAATATTAATTGTATTTAAGTGATTAAACATTTCTTATATAATATTTATGCATAATACAATTTATTTTAGTTTTATCTTGTATTCTTGTTAATTTATTAGTTCATTTGATTACGAAAAAACATCCATAATGAAATAACCATGAAACTTTATATAAATAAAATAATAAATTTGTATGATCATAAGCTTCTTCTAATGGTTATTTTATCAAGCAGATTATAAAATAACTGTTGACCTAGGGGGGAAACACCTTAAACTATTTATTGTTCATGTTGTAGTTTTCCACCTATCCACCTAGTTATCTCTCTTAGATTGGTTTCACCTCATCTCCAAAATTGAACCACCTATACTATCTTGGTATCTTCATCTATTACATATTATTTTAATCACACGGAGGTGAGGAGAAGGGGTTTACATAAAAGAAACTATGAGAATACAGGCCCTTACATAATAAGAGGATAGATGGAATGCAGAACAACAATTTAATTTAATAATAAATTAAATGAAACCAATCACATATAATGGTCTGGTCTAGGTTCATTATCATCCACATGTACTCAACAAATTACACATTTAGTAAAATTATCATTCAATTCTAATCATTCTTATTTACGATAAATCATGCTAGAAATAATTAATTATATTCTTTAATTAATCAATTTTTTTACCTTAACTCTCATCTGAATTAACTTGATATTCCCATCCATCATGATTTAAAACAAATAACTTTATTTAAAATTAATTATGTACCAAAATGTACATTGGATGAAACACAGTGATTACCCATATGAACTACCCAGCATGTATTATACTCATATACTATTTACTCTTTTGACAGGTGGCATACACAACATATCACGTACTTTCATGATGTGTGTTATCAACTTAATGATTACATAGATTAAATGAATTTTATATCACATGTTATTATTCAATTCATATAGAGTAATAACTATAATATGACTCATACATGATATGCAGATCCAAACATTGTACAAAAAATTAATTAAACATTTATATATATTAAATCCCATCACATGGCATGTCCAATCAACTTAATGACCACACATAAGTACATGATGATAAGGTTTGATCTGTATAATATATTAATTTTTAATTATATGTAATTTTTTCTAAGTACACGGTGTGTACAAGACAACTACATGGCATGTACTATTCTCACCGTCTATCCGAGGCACAAGCCTAGGGACTTTGTGTGTAAACTGTTCCATGTAAAATATTTGAGTACATTTTATGTGCATGGGATACATGGAATGTGGTCTCTAAGTTACATGGTTACCAGTTAGGTAGGTCGTGTAAGAAGATATATGGCCCATCTGTGACTAAATGACTACATGCCATGTATGACAGTTACACAGAGTGTACTCCATCTGATCGTGCGCTCGGCCGGCCCAATTAATACATGGTGTATAATTAAATAAACCACGTGTAATAAATTCACATGCCTTGAATTAATTATGAATTAATTCTTGGTGTATTTAATACTAGTAAACGACATGTACCTCTGGGTTACACAGTGTGTACTCTTGTTGTCATGAACCAAGTCAGGTCTCTATCTAACCCGGTGCCCGACCCAGTCTATGGAAAGGCCTGAGGTTCATTCCTGATCCCCACAGGCTGGCACAAGTTCCCTAGTATCCATACAAGAAAGTGGGAATGACTTCACCAGAGGATAAAAACACAATACAACCAAAAATATAAAAACAAACAAAGCTAGTAAACATAACCAAACAAGCCCTTACATGGTTTCAAATTTAATTTTACAAGTTTGATACAAAATCCAAAAGTAGGGCTACTACAAAAAAGAACCAAAACCCAAGATCAAAAAACCACCATAAGAAAGGGGATAATCTCCCTCAATCCATCTCCACATCACCACCCAAGAATCTCACTAGCATCCTGATCCAATTTCACCAAAGACTTTACCTTTACATGTATCAGACATAACCAAGTCTTCTTACACCCAATGGTGTAAGCAGGGTGTGAGCAATTTCCCAATAGGATTCCACCCAAAATATATTTCATGATCTAAACATTATAATTAAAAATACATTTTCAATCTTAGATAAAAGAAAATAACGCTCTTGAACAATTTAAAGGAAAAAGTTTTAAAGGAATAACTTTTAAATAAATGTGATTCCAAAAACAACACATTTTTCCTTGAATTATCTCAATATCCCTACTGTATACCAATGGTGAGTACACTATGGTCAAAGATGACCAAACACATGAGAGGCCCTATGGGTGTTATCTAGATATAGGGACCCTAGAACCTCGCATCTTGGTGTAAGGTGGAATAAGAACCCAAAAAAATCCATGTTCTCATGCACGAGCCACTAGAAAGGAGAAGCATCCAATAATCTAGTGGTCTCCATTCACCAATATGTTTAGTTAGTGTTTTCATCATTAATCCTGCTAAGTGAAATTAGGTCATATCCACATATGAATCACTATCACACTATTCCTAGTCCTCCCTCCTAGTTACCCAAGCTTCCCATTGAGTTCTCATACAAGTTTCACACAAAATACATGTTACCACATTTATATCTCATAAGACAAAACAAGGACCAACACACACCAAAGTCACTCTTTCACACACAATTACTCTTTCACAATTAGATGCACACCAAATACTTTCAAAAATATAGTTTTCACCTTATACACAATTTTTTATAACATTTACTCAATTCATAAATCATTTCAAATGCACACAACAAATCCACACTTCAAGAATTTACCAATTTAACATATAAAACCAATTTGAAAATCAATTTCACAACCAAACACTTTAAAAACTACATTAACATCATAATTATAACTTATAAAACATTCTAAGAAACTCAATCAAGAAAAATATATTCATCAAGAAACGTTTAAACACGGAACCACCTATCGTTTGCAGCGAAACCCCAAACTCCAATGTGAAACCCTCGCCGCACCTTAGTCACACCAAGAATGAGAAATATTGAACCATAAATCAATATATAGACCAATAAATTTTAATGAATAACCATAAAAACACAACCCTAGGGATGGATAAGAAGAAAACCACAAATAGAAGGGAAGAAGCCCTAGATTAGAGAAGGAGATGAGAGGAGGAGACACTTAGTTGAATATTTGAGGGAGTTATGCACCAAAATAGGAAATAACATTGATCCCCAAGGGAGGTGGAAGAAGGGACGGGATTTCCTAGGATGAGGGATCCTGAGTGGGGTTCAAAAATGGGGAGAAAGGGGTTAAACCCAGAAGGAGAGAGAAAGAAAGACAAAATTTTAATGTGCTGGGAGATCTTCGCAGTTTTGCAAATTGTGTGGAAACTGTGTGGACCATTCTGTCCGAATAGAGAACCCCACATGTTTACCTGGGCCAATACACATAGGCGTGAAGAAACCATGCGGTAAGTATTATCCCCCACCATATGATCTCTTGGTCTTGTGCATGGTTACTACTAACTGTGCGCAAATCGTGTGCATGGGCTTGCCTTCCCCAAAAATTTTCATTTTTCTCAAAAATTTCAAATGGAAAACTAAGGAAAAAGATATAACAAAATAAAATAGGAAAGTTTTTGAAAAATATATCATATATGTGACAATTCTCCCCACCATGTAAACTTTCCACCCTTGAAAAGTCAACATGAAACTTGATCAGCAAACAAAAATGGGTACTCTTGCTCGACCAAAAACTTTCACTCCCATGTCTCATGTGTATCACTACCATGCTTCTAGAGGACACATACCAATGGGTCAGATTTTCCATGAAGAAACTTCTCTTGGGAGTCTACTATCTGCATTGGTCGTTCAAACACTAACAAGTTAGGCTCCAACTCCAACTTTTCCCAATTCAGCACATGAGACGAGTCTGGGTTATACTTCTTTAGTTGGGAGACAAGAAAAACATTGTGAATTGACATCAACTGAGGGGGTATATCCAACCTTTATGCCACCCTTACAATCCTCTTGGAGATTTCAAAAGTTCAGGTATGCCTCAGCGTCATCTTACCTTGATTCCTCAAGCGATGATGACCCAAATAGGGTGCCTCCTTCAAGAACACTCAGTCACCCACAACAAACTCTAGATCTTGTTGCCTCTGTTTGACATAAGACTTGTAGTGACTCTATACTTTCAACAATCACTTCCTGATCATCTTGACCTTCTCATATGTCTCTTTCATAAGGCTTGGTCCCAGAAGTGATGTCTCAATGACCTCATCCCAACACGGCGAAGACCGACAAGGCTAGCCATAGAGTGCCTCAAATGGATCCATTTGAATAGAGGATTGGTAACTATTTTTGTAAGAAAATTTCACCAATCCCAAATGGCTATCCTAGGAAACTCCGAAATCCAAAACAAAATCACAGAGCATATCATCAAGGATTTGATTCACCCACTCTGTTTGGCCATCCGATTGAGGATGGTATGCCGTGATCATTTTAATATGTGACCTCAAATCCCTCTGAAGGCCTTCCCAAGACCTAGAGGTGAAGTGGGGGTCCATATAAAAAAATTATATATGGAACACCATGAATCTTGACTAATTCCTAAACATATATCTATCCCAGCTCATCCACCTTTTCTATATTTCTAATTTGAATGAAATGATATGATTTATTCAAGTGGTCGATCACTACCCAAATAGTGTTCCTTCCTCGAGGTGTACGAGGTAATCCAATAAAGAATTACATGGAAACCTTTTCCCACTCCCAAGTAGGAATGGGTAATGGTCAGATCAAACCAAAGGTCCTTTGATTCTCTTCTTTCACCTGCTAATGAGTATAGCTTCTTGATACGAAGTCAGCTACATCTTGTATCATAACTGGCCACCAAAACTACCAATGCACATCATAAAACATCTTGGTAGTACTAGGGTGAATGGCCCCCTGAGACCGGTGGCTATCCTACATCATCATCTTCCTCAAAGCTAATGGAACCACAAACTGGCCCTTGAAACATAGAATTCTCTTAGGAGTCAATGAACAATCAGATGACATCTCCTCACCATGAAGAAACTATATATATCCTTCGCACATCTCATCACTATGCTGCTTCTGTTGTACCGGCTCCATAAGAGATGGATCCAACTACACACTTTCCATAAAAGTACCTTCATTATGATCCTTGGTCTCCACATGCATCTGTGAAAAAATCCCCATCAGAGTCCACTCATCTCTGGACTTCCTCAAAGATTGCACTGGCACTTTCTTACTTAAGGAATCATCTACCACATTACCCTTTCTCTAGGTATAGACAATATAAAAATTGAACCCCTATAGATATTCGATCTAGCAATGTTGCCTCAAATTGAGATCCTTCTAAGAGAAAATGTAGTCCAAGATCTTATGATCATAATAGACCAGAAACTTCTCCCCAAATAGGTAGTAACTCCATGTATTCAAGGCATGCATCACCACCACTATCTTCAAGTCATGAGTCGGGTAATTATTCTCGTGTGGTCGGAGTTTTCATAATCCATATTCCACCACATGATCATTCTTCATAATCACACACCCACGACCCATACCTGAATCATCATAGTAAACCACATACCCCTTTCCTGACTCTAGAAAGATCAACATGAGTGTGGTGGTCAACTGCTGCTTCAGCTCCTCAAAGGAAGCTTTACATTTTGGGATCCAATCAAAATTTTCGCCCTTAAAGGTGAGTGCGGTCATAGGAGAAGCTAGACGTGAGAAATACCAAATGAACCGCCTGTAGTATCCTTCTAGGCCAAGAAAACTCATGATCTCAAACACGTCCTTCACCTATTCTCATGATATAACAGCACTGATCTTCTCGGGGTCCACTGAAACCCCTTGCTCTGAGACAACATGGCCCAAAACCTTCACTTCCTTGATCCATAAAGTGCATTTTTAGATCTTAACATAGAGACAGTGGTCCCACAGGGTGCCCATCACAATATGCAGATGATGCTCATATTCCTCCTCATATATGGAATAGACCAGGATGTCCTCAAAAAATACCATCATAAAGGAGTCAAGATACCGGTGGAACACCCTTTTCATGAGTGCCATAAAGACCACTGGAGAATTTTTCAATCCGAAAGGCATGACCAAATATTCAAAATGGCCATACCTACTTCAGAAATTCATTTTATGGATATCCGCCTCCTTCACCCTAACTTGGTGATAACTTGAATGCAAGTAGATCTTGGAAAATCACTTTTCCCCTTTCATCTGGTTGAACAAATCATAAATCTTGGGAAAAGGGTATATGTTTTTAACGGATACCTTATTAAGATTTCAGTAGTCGACACACAACTAGAGAGATCCATTGGCCTTCTTTGCAAACAGAATTAGAGCAGGCCAAGGAGAGACACTCGAGTGAATGAATCCTTTGGATTCCAAATCTTCTAGTTGTATCTTTAATTCCATCAATTTCATAGGGTCCATGTGATATTAGGGAAGAGATATCATTTGTGTTCTCGGCACCAACTCGATTGCGAACTCCTCATATCGATCTGGGGTAAACCCAAATAAATCATCTGAAAACACCTCCAGGAACTCCTCCACCACATGTGGTAACCTAACCCCAGGAGCACTACTATCATCCTCTAACATGAACGATGATAAATGAAAAGAAAGACTTCCCAACTCTGGAAGTGGGGATCCTAATCGACCTGAATGAGGATCCTATTCTCTGAGGAAAACCTGATCACTTACATCAGGTGCCATGAAACTATCATGCTACTGATAACAATAAATGTATGCTTGGAAAAGCACTATCTATCCCATGCCAAGGATCACATAAAACAATTCCATATCCAGGACCAAGAAATACCACTCCATTTCTACCCCTGACATAGAAATCACACATGATGGACACCTGAGGCCTTGATCCTACCTCTTTCCCAACGGCATCACCAAATCCATTGAAAATTATATAGGCTCGGTGGGAAGATTTAACAGGTTCACAAGACGAGCAGATATAAAAGATACAAACGTACCAGTATTAAAAATAACAGTAGCTATAGAGGATGCAATCAGAATGGTACCTTGAATAATTGAGGTCCCTACATCCTATCCCACTAGTGTGTTCTCTACATCATGAAGGTTCCTAGTATCAGTCTGAGTCTAGCCATGACCATTTTCCTGAGGCTATGCTCTAAACTGACTCTAACCAAAAGAAGATCTAGTCATGCCACCCTAACCACCAAAATGATACCCCACCGTCTTGGATGGTTTTGACTGAGATGACATTCCCCTGGAAGCCACTGACCCTACACCTCCCTGATACGAGCATGTAGTTCTGCAGAATCACTGCAAGTTCCCCAACACTCAACACCAATGACAGGTCTTGGGTGGGGATGTACAAATAGTTCAGGTGTGTACCACCTTCCCATATTGGTGGTGCATAATGGATACAGCAATAAAATCCATAGAGGAAGGCTTCTTAGAAGGTTGTCTTGAACTAATGGCTCCCTTATTCCCTTACTCCTAATGATTCCTTTTCTTTTCTAAGTAGCTACCACTACCCATTGCTGATATGGCCCCAGAGGCACTTGACCTGCCCTTATGTTAAATCACTACTATACAAGCTCAGTCAACCACTTCAGTACAAGTCCAAAATTTAAATAGGAATACTTGATAATAGATCTCTAGATTCAAGACTTTATCAAACCTTTGAGCCTTCGTTTTCTCATTATAAATTGTCTCAAGATCATATTGTATCGTCTCAGTGAAATGGTTTTCATACTCCATCATCATCAGGTCCCCCTAGACAAGGTTCATGAACTCTCATGACCTAGAATATGCCAATACCTTGGGGAAATATTGATCATTGAAGACCTCCTTGAAGTTCTTACAAGTCATATGCTCGTGCTTCCTAGCCTGAACCACTGAGTCCCACCACCTCTGACTAGAACCCTCCAGCAGTAAGGAAGGACACTTCACCCAAACCTATTCAAGGGTTTTTAAGGAATCAAACATGCACTTGATCTTATCGAGTCATTCCTCTGCTTCTTGAGGTTTTTAGCTAACTAGAAAAGTAGGAGGATTATTCTTCAATAATTCCTAAGACTTATCCTTTCACGATCCAGGCTCAGCTTCCCTGACTGGAGCAGGAGCAGGACCTGCTCCCTATCCCAGACCCAAAACAGCTTAAACTACCACTTCTACTAACCTCTGACCAAGTGGAGAGGGAGAACTCTATCTAACTCCTTCCCTCGGTTTAGGGGGAACTTTCTAGGGAGGCATGTTGCTACAATAAGAAAAATTAACATCAGAAAATCATCAATGTATCAAGTATGAGAAAACTACAACAACATCATAGAGAAAATAACTCAAACATGCCAAGAAAACACAAGGACCAAACCACTTCACCCATATCCAGTGTCTATGTACAGTCTACAGCCAGCACGTATCACCTGGAGGAGAATCCAAATAAGCATCCCAACATCCCAAGGGGACTCGAGGTCTTTCACAAGGGGTGTTGGGTAGGCACCCTACTCGCAACAAGAACTCTGAGCCACGATATTCCTATCTCCTATCTATCTAGATTCATCCCAAATAACATGGACCAAAGAGATAAAACCCCCTATGATTCCATTTTTTCAAAAACCAATTCAGGTCTCCAACTGACCTGGCACCCTACCCAGTCTATGGAAAGGCCCAAGGGGCGTTCCCGAACCCCATAGGCTGGCACAGGTGCCCAGGTATCCATACAAGAAAGTGGTAACGATTTCACCCAAGGATACAAACACAACACAACCAACAATATAAAAATAAACAAAGATGGAAAACATAAATAAAAAATCCCTTAAATGGTTACAAATTTAAGTTTATAAGTTTGATACAAAATCAAAAATGAGGTCTACTATAGAAAGGAACCAAAACCCAAGATCCAAAAACCACCAAAATCAAGGATAGTATCTCCCTCAAACCGTCTCCACAAAACCACCCAAGAAGATAACTAGAATCCCAATCCACTTTCACCAAAGACTTTACCTTTACTTGTATCAGATATAACCAAGTCTTCTTACACCCAAAGGTGTAATTAGGGTGTGAGCGATTTTCTAGTAGGATGCCACCCAAAATATATTCCATTCTCTAAACATTAGAATGAAAAATACATTTTCAATATTAGATAAAATAAAATAAATAACTTTAACAATTTAAAGGAAAATGGTTTTAAAGTAACAACTTTTAAAGAAATGAGATTTCAAAAACAACACCTTTTTCACTTGAAGTATCTCAAGACCCCCACTGTATGTTGAAGGTGAGTGCACGATGGTCAAAGATCACCAAACACAGGAGAGTCCCTATGGGTGTTAGCTAGAAATATGGACCTTAGAACCTCGCATCATGGTGTAAGGTGGTATAGAAACCATAAAAATCCTTGTTCTCATGCACGATCCACTAGAGAGGATAATCATCCAATATTATAGTGGTCTCCATTCACCAATATGTTTAGTTTTTGTTGACATCATCAATCCCGTTAAGTGAAACTAGGTCATAGCCACTTCCAAATCACTAGAACGCTATTCCTAGTCCTACCTTCTAGATACTCGAGATTCCTGTTGATTTCCCATACAAGTTTCACACAAAACAAATGTTACCACATTTATATCTCACAAGCCAAAACAAGGCCCAACACACACTAAAGTCACCATTTCACACAAAAATCATCTTTCACAATTCGACACACACCAAATCCTTTCAAAAATTAATTTTTCACCTCATACACAATTTTTTATAACATTTACTCAATTCATAAATCATTTAAAATGCACAAAACAAATCCACACTTCAAGAATTTACCAATTTAGCATATAAAACCCATTTAAAAATCAATTTCACAACCAAACTCTTTAAAAAATACATTATCACCACAATTATAACTTGTAAAACATTCTAAGAAACTCAAGAAATACAAATACATTCATTAATAAATGTTTAAGCATGGAACCACCAACCATTTGCGGCGAAACCCCAAAATCTGGTGTGAAACCCTTACTGTACCTTAATCACGCCAAGAAGGAGCAAGATCGAACACTAAATCAAGAGATCGAGCCATCAATTTCAAGGAAGAACCCAAAATTCACAACCATAGGGCTGGAGAAGAATAAAAGTCCAAATATAAGGGAAAAAACTTAGATTAGAGAAGTATATGAGATGATGAGACACTTACTTGAATATTCAAGGGACTTCCGCACCAAAACTGGTAAGAAAATTGAGCCCCAAGGGAGGTGGAAGAAGGGAGATGTGCGCCTAGGTTGAGGGATCCTGAGTGGGGTTCCAAAATAGGGGTAAATGGGGTTAAAATAGGTAATATAAAGAAATAAAAACAAAATTTTAATGTGATGGAATATTTGCATGGTTAGTCCACATAGTTTAGGAAAAAGTGTGGAAACCGTGAGGACCATTTTGTCTGAATAGAGAAATCCACACGGTTACCTAGTCCATTACAAAAAGTCATATGGAATCCATGTGGTAGGTACTATCTCCTACTACATGGTCTCTTGGTCTTGAACATGGTTACTACTAACCATATGCAAACTGTGTGCATGGGCCTGCCTTCCCCAAATATTTCTATTTTTCTCCAAAATTTCAAATGAAAACCCATCGAAAATGATAGACCAAAATAAAATAGAAAAATACCTGAAAATATATCATGGATATAAAACTTGTGTTATCTAGATATAATCCTCATACCATCATTTTTTTGTAGGAATCAAGGGTATATTTTCTCTAGTGGTGATCTACACGTGTTCCAAAAATCTTCAAACGTCACCATAGGAATCTTGCAGTGCTAGCATGGAAGGTCTTAATGCCTGCATCATTTTCCTTTTATAACCTTGTGAATCACTTCAAAATGATTTTTATTGATCTCTATAGACTCAATAGTGGAATGTGGATAAATATATCTCTCCATTCTTAAGAGAATTCTTGGATAAGGTATCTCTCTAGGGATTCGAGAGGATTATACGGATTTGTTGTGCACAACAAAATAAATGAATTATATCTCTTAAAAAATATAATTGGGTTTATATACCACTAGGGTTGAAAATAAATAATTTACCAAGTGCCCTTAAATATTTATTTAATCCCTGCAAAACCCAATGTCTATAATAATAGTAATAATAATATTTCTCGACATGCACTAAATTCATGAATTAAAATTAAATATTATTTATTCCAAAAACATTCAATATATATTATTTCTCATCGTACAATTAAACTCAATCCATAATTCCTCTATAATATTTATCTAACCTTTAATAATGACTATTTATTTAATAAATAAATATCACTTCGTTGTTCACCAATAAATAAATAAATATTATATTCACTAAATTCAAAATATTTATTAAATATTCTGCTCACATAATATTCTCTTTAATAACTGGTGACAGAATATATTCAATCAAGAAAAAAATGAATATTTATGAAACCAAATTTAGGAATAATATTTATTCAAATTGTTAAATAATAAATTATAATATATTATTTAACTAAGATTATGGATACACTTAGCGTGTAACCCTCTAGGCCTCTTTCTTAATGGAATTAAGCGAAGTAGTATAAAGTCCAAGGTTAGCATTTAGAAACACTGTTTTGTAGGTCCTTGAAACGTGATATTATAGATTTAAGAATACTTGTTTCCATGTGGTTTCCATTGGATTTATTCGTGGAACTAGAAACTTACAATAGTTCTTTATCCAAAGAGGACCTTCTTTCCAAAGGCAGGCGTTCATTTAAGTTTTAAACTTTACGATGCTTAAGAACATGAATTGGTCGATAGGATGGGACATCGGACCCATCACACCCTTTTGGGGGGAATTATTGTCTACTCCGAGACTCTCTTTGAAATTAAAATATTTTCATGAATCCTTATTAATTCACCAAGAATATCATAAGTATCCTTTGGAATTTAAAATCACTTATTTATCATGTATAAAATTTTGAGAATTATCAATATGTATTCGAGGTTTTCCATCAACGGTATCCTATAATATACTAATTAGATATTCTTTTAATCACCATTTATGATGATACTAGTTTTTAAGCCACTCATTGGGGCACTCTGGAGTTTATTGTCATCCAGGGAGAAGAAGGTTTGTTTTGATCTTAGGACCATTCTCATAAAATGAGCTACCTACGTATCCTTGGGAAAGGAATCAGAACCCTCATAGTTCGGTGCCACTTAAAGGGACACGTCATACCTTTTAAGGTCATGTGATAAGGACCTATAAGCAGAAGGTTCTTAGTTACAACTTAGTGTGGGAATTATGTTAAAACAGCCCAAGGAACTTTGGAAAGGATATAGGTTTCCAAATAGAATCAAACCCTATTGGGAATATGGCCCAAAGAGAACAGGGTTGATTTAAAGTGTTGGGTTTGAACCTCAATGAGGCTTCCTACATATCCCATATGAATGGGAATCAAAGCCCATGTAGTTCAATGAATCTCATAGAAGAGTATAGTCCTTTGAGAAAGATGATTTTGGGATTACTTCCTAAAAAAGGATGCCTAAATTGGGGGAATTAGGGTTGGATTCCTAAGGAGTATATCCAGTGATCTCAGGCTCTGAAAGAGATTCCTACGTATCCTGGTTTTAATTGGAATCAGATTTCTTATAGTTCCTTTAGAATGAGTGTTTGTGAACCTGTTGTAATCATCACATATCTCTAAGCCCACGTGAGTCATCCTCGGTGTGAGAAACAAGAGGATGTGAAAGATTCAACAATGACACTTCACACTTCCAAATTTTTCCTCCATGTTGATGGAAGAGGGTGCGTCGATCATGGAAGAGGGAGGGGTGATGGTAGACGAGGGCGGGGCGATGATCCCTCCCTCTGTTCTCTTCACATTGGACAAGGGTCCAAATGGAAGGAAGAAGAGGTGAAGGTGAGGGACTTATACCAGGATGGCTGCCCTGAAATTGGTTCTAGTTGGGGAGGGAGACTTCTCCTATACTTGTGTGGAATGGAAAGTGTGAAGTGTACCTTCCCTATCAAAGAACTAAGGTCCCGGGTCACCTCTTTGAAAAGGGAGAGGCCGGAAGGCCACCATCTTCCAAACCGGGAACTTCCCAACACTATTACTGGGAGAAAAGTATATGTGACTATGGATATAGAAACACATAAAAATCCCATGAATCTTAACCCCATTGTGAAAAAAATGTGGGAAACCTCTGATTGCGGATATACAAACCCAAATTGGAGACATGATGATGTGCCTTACCCAAAGTTTTGAGAAGTCAGGAGGTTTTGGGGGAGGCTTCAACTTATCTCCTTTCAAGTAATAGAAACAAGGAAAGAGATTCCCTGCCATGAAAGGATTTAAAGGGTATTTGAACTGGCCACATAGGTACTTCGCGTAGATGTGTTGCGTAGGTACCTCGTGCAGCTCAATCTCGCAGGTATGGCGCGAAAATGTACCGCGCAGTTGTACTGCGCAGGTATTGTGTGCAGGTACACTGTGTTGGTATTAATGGTGACTGAAAAATTTTAAGAACTTCAAAAACATGCATATTCCCTTTAATTATCCCTTATCTTAAATTTTAGAGAACTACCTGAGACAATTTGAGAGATCTAGGCGAAATAGCTATGCAATGGGAGCTTCATAGAGTTTTTTTCAAAAAAAATCAATCTGGAAATGGGGAGACCAATGGTCCTATTTATAGGCACGAATGGGCTTGGCCGAAAAAACTTGGGTCGTGTAGATATACTGCGTAGCTTTACTATGCAGGTGCTCCGTGCAGAGGCATCCCAAATCCTCTCACGTGTAGTTCGAACATGTATCCATATCGCGTAGCTCGACCGCGTAGCCCTGTCGCACAGCTCTGCCGCGTAGCCCTGTCGCGCATCTCGGATGTGGAGCTCTTTCACGAAGTTGGGTCAAGTAGCTCTTTTGTAAAGCTTCTGAATATTGGTTGATGTTTCCTTTGAACTTTTTGAATCTCTTTAAGGTATGTCAACAAAATCCCCCCCCCCCTCAGGATTGGATCTGAAAATATAAAAACGAGGGTCAAGTCCTGAGGAAATTTCACGCAGTTATATCACACAGATCTGTCGCGCAGCTATGTCGTGTAGGTCTTCTATTTCCTAAAAATGGGTTTCAACCTTTCATGTTTTTTTCTTCACCTGTGCTTTCCAAATTTTTGAGCTATCATTGCGTAGGCCGTTCGTTCAGATGCATCGCGTTGTGCTCTTGCGTAATTCTCTTGAAATTCCTTCAAGGTAAGATTATTTACATGATAGAGCTACACCAAAAGGAATTCACCGATGGAGTTTCACTGAGATCATTGTCGAAGGACTTATGAGACTGACTTTGTTGAAGGACCTCATCGAAGGACCTCATCGAAGGACCTCGTCGAAGGACCTCATTGAAGGACCTGGTCGAAGGACCTTGTCGAAGGACCTACAAAACAAGTGACCTTTGCAAATTTTCTTACTTTCTTCTTTAGAAATATGATCTTTAATTTTGGTCATTCTTTTGCAGGAAAGAATGACTCATTTGATGACCATACCGAGGAATCTAAGGCTCGCCAAAGTGAAATGATGAGGATTGTCAGGACAGATTATTATGACACTATTGAGAGTACTCTTCCTGGGCTATGGAAGGGTCTAATTCCATACCAGTGTGACTATCCACAAATTCCTTACTTACCTCTATATGAGCACGGACTTTTTCAAGATGCCCATTTTCCATCTATTAAGAAATACCTTCCAAATAATTTGTTTCTTCAGTATTCCAACTGTAAATGCATGAATATTAGTGCAAGGGGGGTTCCAATACAAGAAAAACAGTCCCTATTAGTTGCATCCTTCATCATAGTGGTTGTGCTATAGATATGAAGTATCATGTTGTAGAACCAATACTTCATTGTTATGATTCCACATTCCGAGCTTCTCAAACAGATCAATCGAATGGTTTGAAAGGAGATTGGGACCTTTGTTCTGGACGGGGTGTGAAACCCGAGTGGATGTGGGCATTCTGGGTATGTCAGACTTGTGTAGAATTCAGAAAAGAATTATCAGACGTTCAAATTTATGAAGCTATCTAGATGGGGCAAACTTATGTTTACAAAAAATGAACTCATTCCTAAATTACTGATCCGATGGAGCCCACAAACAAACTCCCTTCATCTAATGCACGACAAAGTTGGTATTAGTCTCTGGGAAGTTTACCAAATAGCTGGAATTCTTATTCTTTGGGAAATGTATGATGAATTCATCTCGCCTACTTCAACATGGGGTGATGTTACCATAACACCACCACTGGCCCATAAATTATTTAAGATAGTAAAGAATTTACCCAAAGATAAGAAATATATTCATGCCAGAGTGTGGATGGAAGCTTTCTTAGAACCAACTACAGAGAAAGGTCCAACCTGTGGACGTCCTACTGTTTGTCCTTTTGCCGATAATTGAGGCAGTTCAGACAAATATTTTCCTACACTAGAAATAGGCAATTACAAGTGTTGGGGTTATAAATTCAAACCTGATATAGATGGAAAAGTATGCTTAACTGCCTTCCTTGATATGTGGATAAGTGTTTATTTGCGTCCAGTTCGTGAATCTGGTGGTGGTGTAAGATCAGGGACTTTTGTAATTGCTGCTAAATTGGTAGAGGGGAAGTATATTAGGCTAGAAACCCCTATTTTGGCAAGAATTTACCATCTCCTTATGCATTTATACAATGGTAAGGCTCCATTTAGAATTGTGGGGCCATTTCAAGTGTTGTGGGGTTGGATTGAGGCAAATATTTCTTCATACTCAGTATTGAACTCAGTCATAGTTCCTAATGGTCGATTCACCCCATTTTTATAGAAATTTTCTGGTATTAAGCCTCTAATATTGAGACCAGACGAGGTACTAAAGGTATTGAATGTCTTAGGAGAATTCAACTTCTTTCCTTTTGGTAATCCACCAACTAGATCATTTATTGATGATGGTAAAGGAGAGTATGAGCTGAGATCTTATATGATGGAATTTAGGGATGGTGTACTATCAACCAGGATTGATGGTGAAATTATCTATGAGGCTTATGTTCCCTATAGGTTTGCTCGTCAGTTCAGGTGTCTTCAATAGTCAAGCACCTTTCCACCCACACATGTTAGACATGAGAAGCACCCATTGTTAGCATGAAAATTATGGATTCTCACATCTTTATAGGTATCCAAACTTTCAATTACATTACCTCCACTAGATGCATCAATCGGATTGGAAGTTGGGTATGCCAAAGCTTGGGTTTCTTCATATCCTCAAGGAGCTCTGACAAGAGGAGTATACCGAGTGGCGGCTACAATGACTGTTGCATGTGAAAATCATGGAAAGAAGTCCAAGGCCAAAGATGATACAGGAATTTCAGAGGTTTCAGATCCCTCAAAGAATATTCGTAGGAAGTACACCAAGAAGACCAAGGATAAAGAAGAAATACCTCCAACACCAAGGCGATCCAGTCACCGCCATCAAACATAGAATCTTATTCTACCGGTCGAATTTTCTGAGGAAGAAAGGTCTGAAGAAGATCTTCAATCAGAAGGTTTCAAACCTCTTCTACAGTCAACCAGGCCAAAATCAAATTATGTGCGACCTTCATCCATTCATTACTGGGAGAATATAACCCGTGATCTCAGGGATACCTGGGCATTTCTTCAAAATGGCATTCGAATACCATATATTGGTGATATCAAAGCACCTTCTGATTTCAATCTAGAAAATAACTTGGATGAATTACAAAAGTATATTGTGGAGTTAGATACTTTTATATATGCAACTGATGAACAAATCCCAGCTTCTAAATGAGTATTCCATATGATGGACTTAGGAGTCCGCAAAGGGGTAATTATCGACTCTGAGGAAGAGTGGGATATTTATGTTAATACTGAGAATATATTTCCTTTTTTTTCTTTCTTCTCAACTCTGCTTTATCATTTTACATAATTAATCATGATGAAAATGTATCTTTATAGCTTAAATATAGAGAAGGAATATCCTGAACAATTCTTGAATCGCCCCAGTATAGTCCTGCCGGTTCTCCCATTGGTGCAACGAATAATCCTCCTAAGTCACCAGAAATTTCTCTAGGAAAAATAATCATGACTGGGGTAATGGTGACAGATAATCCTCAACCATTACCTCAAGTTTCCCCTAATAAGATAAGTGTTTCAATCTCTCCGCAAGATTTTGAACAGAAACGCAAAAGATCAATGATATTTCTTCGAAGCATTCGCCGAAAGAGTAAGTATTTATACAATCTTAAGATCATACAATTTTCTCAAGATGTTATGGTAACCATGTTTTATCCTCTTATAGGATTTATATCTCTTTCCTCTCTCAAGGGATTAAGATCTGATGCTCCACAACCAGAAAAAGAAATCCCAGGGGAAACTCAGGTTCATGTTGACGTATCTGTACCGTCAAAAGATTCATCTATACCTGCTCCTGGATCTGTTGAGATAGAGGAAGTCCATGGTAAGATTAAATACATTACCTAGTTATTTTTTTCAAAGGATCCTGAAAATAATCAATACTGATATTTCTATTTCTTCATAAGAAAGTACTGAAGATCCATGGCAATCTGAAACCAATGCTGAAATTAACCCATCTGATGTTGGAATACCAATTGAAGATTCAACATAACAAAATGTCAGCAGAGCCAATCTGGGCATCAACCAACATTTGTTGGATACCTTAAATGGTGAGTATGTTGTAACATTTCAGGCCGTATATACTAAAATGATGGACACCCTTAATCCAAATATTGATATTCCAAGTTCCATCAAGGATTTTGGAGATTTCCATGAGGAATTGCAAGGAAGTAAGTTCCTATTCCTGTATTTTCCATACATAATTTGTTCTTTAACTTGATTCTTTACATCAAAATTCACCTTATGCAGCTTTATCTTCAGAAAATGTCACAAAGGCTCTTCAGGAATAGGGTGTTCCACTTTATACTTCTATTGGGGCTGAAGAAACACTTACAGAGGATCCTTCAACAGGAGACGTTCCGGAACCTTCAAATGTCATATATGAACAAATTCAACCCCCTCCTCAAGAAACACCTGCTCAAAACACCGGAGCTAAAAATACTGGGGATGAATCCAATCAAGTAGCTGGCTTATTGTTGGGTAAATAGAATCAGCCGTTTGAGTCATATTTTTTTCCTCCATTTGAAACTAATAATGACCTTGATTTATTATTTAGGGTTATCAGCTCCCAGATCATAGGGTGAAGCTACTACCGTCCCAAGATAAGTAGAATGAAACAATTATTTAAGCAACTTGTTTCCAGAGTACATTTTACCTCATGGTAGTGACTCAGATTCAGATTTAGAGATGCAATATTCTCTTGGCATGCCACGTAAGAATACATGGCAGTAGATCTGGAACATAATTGCTAAAAAGCCTTTAGATGAATTATCGTCCCATTTTCTAAAACTCCCAGCATTATTTTCTGTGTTGGGATTTGGTGGATTCAATTATCGGCCGGTCTACAATGCCATGAAATATACTATCTGTCGATGGGAGCAGAATCATAAACTACGACAAGATTTTGAAGAGGCTAAACTAATTTTCAATATTAAGGGATTTCAAGCTGCATTGGTTGAGGCGGAGGTAAATCATAACAAGAAATCACTAGAGATTAGACAACAAATCAAAGAATCCATGAAGGAGTTATTATCTCTTCAATATCAACTGGATGTTGTTCATAACAGGCTTGAGCAACTAAATCATACATTAATAGAAACTCAATTGGAGGGGATAACTATCATTTCAATAGCTAAGGAAGCACTTTGTTAGGCAGAGGAGGCTGGAGTTTCTCAATTATCTAAACTTCAACAGACAGCTAATGGAGCTTATGAAGCGGTTCAACAAATGAAAAGTCATGTTAAAAGTTTATTTTAAAACATGATAGAGAGGCTCCGGTTTGTGGATGGCCCTCCATTTTCACATAAATGAAAGAATTTTTTTCCAATCATATACATGACTCCATTCCTGTTCTTCTTTCATGATTACAATATGAAAGGTAAATGATGATAAGGATTCATTTATGTTAAACAATCATCATTATAATGACAATAATGAGGTGCTTAAAATTTTCTTATTAAGACGAGTGATTGAAGGAGCATAATTTGATCATTGCTAGGGTTACATGGATAACCCCACAAATTTTGTATCTTTTGACTTTTCATTGCTAAATATTACCTAAATCATACAAAAAATGTATATTTAGTGAGCTGGGACTCGACTTTTGTTCAGAGTTCCCTTTACGGGTTCTTAGTCTGATGAGTATCAAGTCTTTTGTTACTCGCAGTTTAAAGTCATGCATATTGGACTATAAAATTATAATATTTAAGGTCGAAGATAAGAATTACTTTAACATTCTTTAAATATTTCCAAGGAATTTTTTTTTGGGCCATGATTTTTTTTATAGATACCAAATCTTAAATCCTGCATCACCATAATGTGTGGCTTTTCTAGGAACGAAGTTACCATTACTTGAAAAACCCATTATGGGGGATACATTATGCAAGGACAACTAGAGAATATGCTGCATAGTCAAATATTGGCATCTTTTGACTAACAGGAATGTTATGTAGGAAACTTATGCAAGGCCGCCTAAGGTCACGTGCTGTATATTCAGGCAAAATAGATCTTAGGAGTTTGACGTTTTATTGTTAAAAGTAAAAGAAAGTTTATGAAGATTCAGATTTTCCAAATCATAGAGTTTGGTTTATGGATAAAGGTACCTGAATATGGAAAGGGGGTCTCTAATCAAGATATCCAAAGAATCATAGGAATAAGACTTTTACAATGGTCTGACCCAAATGTAAAAGATATGGTGTCTATAGTTTTAGGTCATATAACTAGGACCAGAAATAGAAACAATATATAACATGTAGTCAAGTGATTTCAAGATTATTTCATAGTGTACCAAGAACATGATGAGGGAAATGTGTAAACCATGGTCTTGAAGACTTTCAGATTGTGAGATAGATAACGGGAGAAGTATACTTGAATGGCTGTTTTAAAATACATATTCTTGTATATTGTCATCAAATATTAAAGGGGACAAAGATACTATAACCAAGAATGAAGTTACCATTACTTGAAAAACCTGTTATGGGGGATACATTATGTAGGGACAACTAGGGAATATATTGCATAGTCAAATAGTGGCATTTGACTGACAGGTCTGTTATATAGGCAACTTATGTAAGGCCGCCTAAGGGCACATGCTGCATAGTTAGGAAAAAGATCTCTTAGATATTGAAAACCTTGCTACCAAAAACCATAAGAAAGATTATGAAAATATGAAAGAAAAATTAAATATTAAGAGTGTGAAATATGGAAGGGGGTTATGCCCAATGTATATAAGAAATATTTGAATCAATATTTTCCATAAATTTGATGTCCTTTACATAGATCTGACTCATATGTAAAATGGAGGCTTTCTTTGTTTCCTTTGAATGAATATGGTAATGTGTAGTTTTAAGTCATGCAGTGAGGACATTATACTATGCAGTTTTGAGTCATGCAGTGAGGACATTATACTATGCAGTTTTGAGTCATGTGGTGAGGACATTATACTATGCAGTTTTGATTCATGCAGTGAGGACATTATACTATGCAGCTTTGAGTCATGCAGTGAGTACATTGATAAACCCATAAGAAATTGAAAACACCCTATTTATATAAATAATCCATTTACCCAATTCCTAATCCCACGTGAGTTATGCTCAGTGTGAGAAACAAGGAGCATTAAGGGTTCCTTTTATAATATAAAGGTGATCCAAGTGAGAAATAGGGGTGTTAAATTTCCATGCATTTTAATGTCATGCGGTAAGGATGAGAATGAACCAATATGAAAGAAAAGACACATTGTAACTGGATTAAGGGATAAAAGCTAAATGTCATTATGTGTCTTACTGGATAAAAAATCAATTCATGCATAGTTCTTAAAACATTTCCTATATAAATTTGATTCTTATACCATAAATAAAGGGGGTTTTGTTGTTGTTGTTTTTATCGCAATTGGGCCCAAAATTGGAGATGTAGGTGTCTCTATGTATCTCATTGGAAAAAATGAGAATCAAGACATATGTAGTTCTTGAAACAATAATTCCTCATGTTAATTAGATTTGGCATGAAAAATGGGGGCTTTAAACACATTCTAAGAGAATGGTAAATCTTAAGACATAAAATGGTATACGGACCAAATCATAAATCTTAAGAAAACACTTTGTATAGATCTGATTCATATATAGGAGGAGAAAAGAAAATAAGAAAAAAAATTGATTGTGGCTGGGTCCTAAATTGGAGATTCAGGCGTCTCTACATATCTCATTGGAAAAAATGAGAATCAATCCATACGTAGTTCTTGAAACTTGGTCTCTATGCAGATCTGACTCTGACATAGGAAAGGGAGGGACTCATGTACTACTAAAGAGTAGTGATGATGTCAACAGTATTTACTTATGAAAACTTATAATGTATTATAGAGAAAACGTTAGTTGTACAAATGATGTCATGCGGTTTAACATCATGCGACAAGGACAAAAATGCTATGCACTTTAACGTCATGCAGCATGGACACTTATGGTTGTTATGCAGTTTAATGTCATGCAACTAGGACATGGGGACCGTGCAGTTTAAAGTCTTGCAGTGAGGACTAATTATGAAAAACTATATAAAGTATTTCTTCAAAAATCTTTCATTGGTTGGGGTTGTGATGAGCTCTCCATCCATTGAGATTAAAGAATATGCTCCATTTTAATAAACCTTATGTATGGAATAAGGTCCTTCCCACTTTGTCTCAAGTTTTGGAGGTTTCTTTCCTGGTATCATTGGAGTTCTAAGGACCAATACCAATTCTCCTTGAAGGAATGAACGAAGACAAACTTTCTTATTAAAAGCTCATGCAATTCTGTTCTAATAGACTTCTAGATGATGCAAAGTATGCAATCTTTTCTCATCTAATCGTTCCAACTCATTGAACCATTTCTAGGACCTTTCATCTGTAGATAATTGATCACAGATTGCAACTCTTAGTGAAGGCAATTGCATTTCAATTGGTAAAACTGGTTCAGTTCCATATACCAATGAATAAGGAGTTTCTTGCATGGCAGTACGGATAGTTGTCCGATAATCCCATAAAGCATTAAAAAGTTTATCAGACCATGATTTCTTATCTTTATCCACCATCTTTTGGAGTATATTTTATAGGGTTTTATTTAAAGCCTCTATCTGTCCATTGGTCTCCGCATGATAGTGAGATGAATGGTTGGATTTGATATTATATTCCTGATATAACTTTTTTACTTCAGCAGAACAAAAATTGGTACCATTGTCCGTCAAAATAGTATGAGGGATGCCAAATCTGGTGATGATATTATTTTTGAAAAAACTAATGATGCTTTTGGCTCCAACTTCCTTGAGAGGTATTACCTCATCCCATTTAGAGAAGAAATCGGTAGTAATGATAATATACTTGAATTGCTTAGCTGTGGCTGGAGGATAAGGCCATACTACATCCAATCCCCATGTGGAAAATGGCCAAGAGTGTTTAGCTGTATGTAGTAACTCTGGGGGTAGATGAATGAAGTTGGCATGCACTTGATAGGGATGACATTTTTTGTGAAGTCTGTATAATCATGTATCATTGAAGGCCAAAAAAATCCAAGCCTGCGAATCTGATCGGAGAGTCTGTGCCCAGATTGGTCGGCACCACAAGCTCGTGAATGAACTTCTTTCATGAAAATTGCGGTTTCTTCTCCATCAATACATTTGAAGAGAATCCCATAAAATCCCTTCTTATAAAGGATCTTTTGGTGATTTGGACCATCATAAAGAGTAAAATTAGCCTCCCATCGCCAGATCTGCTCCTTCTCATCCCTATTTGGAGGAAATATCCCATTTTGAAGATATTCCATGATGGATGTTCTCCATCCCGTGGTATGACCATACGGTTCAGAAATAGGGAAAATTTCATTGATTTCCTCCCTCATGGTTTGAACAAAAGTTGAAACCATGCGGCGATGGGATATGATGATAATTGTCTCATCCTGGTTTGGATCTGCCAAGGCTGTAGCTGCATTAGCTAGTGCATCTGCTTGGGAATTTTGTGATCTTGGGACATAGGACAATGTTGGCTCTGAAGGAAATTCATCCATTAATTTTCTGACATAATCACACAATGGTATTAACTCTTCTTTTCTGATAGAGTATTCCCCATTGATTTGTTTAATTACCAATTCTGAATCACATTTTATCTTTAAATGATCCATTCGCACCTAAAGGGCCAATTCCAAACCTACGATGAGAGCTTGATATTCTACCTCACTATTGGTACCACCTTCCGATAATAGAAAAGAATAAGGAAATACTGCCTTTTCTGAGGAAATAAATACTATTACTAATCCATCCTTGTTGAGTTTGGTATTTTTCAGTATCTTCCTTGTTGGACTTCTAGAAGCACCATCAAAATACATTTCCCATGTCTGGGAATTATCTTGAAGAGATAAGACCTCTTCATCGGGAAGTTCAGTATTAAATGATGTATCTTCCGCGGATGGATGCTCAGTAAGGAAATCAGCCAGGTCTTGACCCTTTATTTCCTTTTGAGGCACAAACTGGATATCAAACTGCTGTAAAATAACTGCCCACCGTGATAGGCATCCTATAAGAATAGGACGACTGAGGATAAATTTGAGTGGGTTATTATGAGATACCAATTGGACTTCATGATGTTGTAAATAATGCCTCAATTTCTGAACTGCAAAGATTAATTCTAGGTAGCACTTTTCAATATTTGAATACCGAGTTTCCGCATCAAGAATAGTGCGACTGAGATAGTAAAGGTTGTTTTCACTCCCGAAATCATTCTTTTGGGCGAGGAAGGCACCTAGTGATCGCTCTAAAGTTGTCACATAGAGAATAAGTGGTCTTACTTCAACAAGCGGCATTAATACCGATGGACTCAAGAGATATTTCTTAAGGGTATCAAATTCCTCTTGGAAATCTTTGGTCCATTGGTAGGTAACTCCCTTTTTCATTAATCTGGTGAAGGGTAAACATTTGCCTGCCAAATTGGCGATAAAGCGCTGAATATAGGCCAAGTTTTCTTGAAGTCCTCTTAATTATTTCAAATTTCTAGGAGGTGACATACAAAGGATTGATTTTGTTTTCTCAGTATCAACTTCAATACCATGATGGCATATAACAAAGACAATAAATTTTCCCGATGTTACCCCGAAAGCACATTTCAAGGGTTTCATCTTCAAATTGTGTTGTCGAAGTTTGTTGAATATGATTTCCAGATCGGCCAAGTGATTAGAACGTTGTCTAGATTTAACCACCAAATCATCCACATAACATTCAACAAATTTCCCTAAAAAATGTTTGAAGATATGGTGCATGGCACGTTGATATGTTGCACCTGTATTCTTCAGGCCAAAGGGAATGTCCCGATAGCAAAACACACCTTGAGGGGCTCTGAAGGCTATAGATTATTCATCTTCTAGAGCCATTCAGATTTGATTGTACCCATAATATCCATCCATGAAGGAAAGTTCTTCATAGACATCTGTTGCATCAATTAAGAGTTCTGTGATCGGAACTGGAAAATCATCCTTAGGACAATGCCGATTAAGATCTCTGAAGTCAATGAAAACTCTAATTTGTCCATTATTATTTTTCACAAGGACAATATTATCCAGCCATTTGGGATATTTAACTTTTATGATGAATTTAGCCTTGATAATCTTATCAACTTTAGCTTCAATTTTGGAGGCATAAGTTGGGTGTGTTTTTCTTACTGCATGCTTGAATCCTCAATGTTCTTATGGAAAACCCAAATGATGAGTGGAAACATCAGGATCAAGACCTGGAATTTTTATATAATTCCAAGAAAATACATATCTATTTTTCTTTGGAAATTAAGCATACATTTCTTTCTCTTCAAGAGTCATGGATACACTAATTAAAGTGGGGAATGGATCTTCTTTTGTACCTAGATTTATTTCTCTGGGTTTATCCACTATGGTAGAGATACCCTCTTCAAATGATGGAGGAGAATCCTTGAGATATTCCTCTTCTTATTTAATATGTGTCACTTATTCTGTTTCTACTTTCTTAGTAGATGACGAATTAGAATTTCCATGGTTAGGGGAGAAGTTAAAATTTGAACATCTTGGAGAAGAGGCTGCCATTTTTGACCCTATTAATGATGAAGGGTCTTTCTGGGGTGATAGAGAGGAGATGATGGATTGAGAATTGACATCATTGTTTTCCTCTGGTATTGTTATACCTTCTTCTGGCCTGGTTTATGAAGTATAGAATTTCTAGATTTTAGTATATGAAATGAAGACATCTCCATTTAAGTTTTCATCACTTCTTGGAAAATCAACAATTTCTCCCATGCTGTCTGGCTCGATTTCTGTAACTGACATTAGGGAAGTTTCCATAAGAGTGTTTGGATTTAGGTCTATCCTGTCAATTTTACTGATAAGAAACACATAATCTATACTCACATGTATGAATGGGTTTACTGGAATCTTTTCTAAACCATTTGGATCATTAATTTTGGTAACCTCCTTTGCTGTAGATTTTTTCCTTTCCTTCCATGTGATAGAATTTTGCCTCAATGTATTGATATTCACATGTTTTGAATGGGGATTTATCACCATACAATGTCCCAATTTGACCATTGAAACAATATTTGAGACATTTATGATATGATGAAGGTATGTCCACATGTTGATGTATCCAAGGTCTTCCAAGCAAAATGTTGAAGGCTGTGTCATGACGAACAACCATGAAATCTGAATTAGACACAAGGTCTCCAAAATGATTTATGAGTGTAATCTCACCCAAAGGTTCATGTTCATTTTTATCATATCCTTGCAACATCTAAGTAGAAAGAGATAAATCAAATTCGGTGAGGCTCAATTGACTAAGTGTACGAATAGGGATGAGGTTGACTCCTGAACCATTATCAATGAAAGCTCGTCGGGTGTCTATATCATTGAATTTTCCAGATAGATACAAAGGTCTGATATGTCCATGTACAACATCATCTTCATCTTCATCTGTAAAAGATATCACTGCATGGAATTTTGCAGGATCATTCTCTATATGGTAGACCTCAGCCACAGAAATTTCAGTTTCGAATTCTTGAGGACTTGAAAAAGCCTCAATAAGAGCCTCCCGGATATCTTTTGATATATTCAAGGCATCCAGAATTGATAACTTGGCCGGTACTTGGGAAAAATGTTTTAAGACGTCATAATTTTGTTCCAAGGGTCTACGTTTCCTATCAGGAAAATGTGTTTTTGCAGGTTCCTTGGAATTTGATGCTTTGGCAGTAGATGCATCCCGTATCGGGGTAGGAATTGGAAACACTCCTGGATTCGGTAGGTTAGATCAAATAGGTATATCTATTTGCTGAGAGTAAGAATGTGTAACCTCTAACCGGTCTTCCAAAATAATTGTGTCAGGACCAAATCTTCCATGTGTGGAAGAACTTTCTTGTTCCTGTTGATCCCACTGAAGGGGTTTGCCACGAGTTTCTACCGCATATACATTTTTGGTAGGGTTAGGATTGAAATAATGGCTTCTGGAATATCCACATATTACCATGTATCCTATACCTTTGTCTCTTCCTCTAACTCTTCTATTAGATATAGGGAATTTAGACTCATCATTATTGAAACTATCATTGTCATAGGGATTCGTTAAATGAATCATGTTAATAGAACCAAAAATCAATTCTTCATCTGATGAAGACTCTGCCTGATGAACCAGTTCATGTTGTACCATTTGATGGGACGGTGCCCGTGATTTTGAAGTAAATGGAATAAAATATGCCAGAGTCAAAGACAAATTAGGCTTTGACACGAGCTCTCCTTCTTCTGAATGCTCTTCTTTCTTCAAATTATGTTGCTTCTTTGAGTATTTTCCTTCTGATGAAGGGGGTTTTGTTGTGGAATTCATAGTAGAAGAAACAATTGGTTGATTCAATTGTGTTCATAAAATGGAATGAGTTCGGTTGATCATCTTCCTGACCATCCAATCATTATATTTCTACGCATTTTTACTTTTGACTTCATGCCACTCACCTTTTTCCTCTGGATCAGTAGCAGTAACACATGCTACCTGGGCTAAAGAACCTTTCAGTTTTACTTTTCCAGAGTCCACCATCTTTTTCATGAGGTATTTGAAGACAAAACACGCCTAAATGGGATGACCCAACATCTGATGAAACAAGAAATAGTTGGGGAGGTCTTCATCTCCTTCCTTGTTTGGCCTTTTGGGCCTTAGCAACTGAACCAAATTGTTTTTCACAACTGAGATGAAGTAACCAATAAATTTTTCATTCCGAAAATAATAAACATTATTCTTTAAATCCTCAAACTATTTATGCCTTCGATCTTTTTGATCAACTTGACGAGGTGACCATTGTTGTTGACGCTCAGGAGGTGGATCCCTTCGATACGATGAAGGTTTTTAAGTGGAGGCAGGTACAGGTGCTTGTTTAAGTGTAACTATAGCAGTCTCTGCTTTCCCTATTCTCCTTCCTAGAACTAATGGAATTACATGAGTTTTATCCTTAGTCTTTGTAAGAGAGTCTTCTATCTGCTGAATGATTGAATTAAGGTCTCGAAACCCTCCTGTGTATTTCACAGGGTTCAACGGTGTGCGTAATTCATCACGCATATTTGCCACACAGATTGGAAAAAATTCTTCTTGAGGGAGTGCTAAACTTAAGGAATATGTTAATCTCTTCCAGTGAGTAATGAAATCTAAAACTCTTTCATTTTCCCTTTGCTTACAATTGTTAAGATCAAAAACTGTCATCTTTGGTAATGTTGAGCTAAATTAAAGAAAGAACATTTGACGGAGATCTTTCCACCCAGTAATTGACCGAGATTGCAAACTTGTATACCAGAAAAAAGTAGGTCCTTGTAATGACTAAACAAAACACCTAAGCTTAACTTCCTCTTGTTTTTGAGGATTTCCTATCATAGGATCACAATGAGAAACAAAATGTTTTAAGTGTTGTTCTGGATCTCCCGAACTATTAAAAATTGGGAATGTAGTATTCGCAAAATTTGATGGGGCAGGAATTGCATCCACCCATTCAGGGTAAGATCTCTTTTCTGGTTGAACTTGTGCACTCTTTCCTTCCATAGCTTCCAACTAAGCTGTTAATGACTCAATGGTAGTCATTAATTTTTTAGAAACATCTGGTTGAGCTTGGGCCTGAGCAGGTGTGATAACTGGAATTTGGACGGGTGTGGTGACTGGTACTTCCACTGATGGTAGTATTGCTGGTTGTTGTCGCACATGACCCATAGGATTGGACATGTGAGGGTGTACTTGAAAAGGGGGGTATTCTTGATCCATCCCAGTAGCTGCAAAAAATTCCCTTGATTGATTAACTCCATTATACTTAGTGGGAATACTACCTTGAATTAGTTATGCATTTAACCTCCTTAATTCCTTCATTTCTTCTTCTTGTTGTGAAAACCTTTCCTCTAATGAGAGTGATTGGACTTATCCAGAGGTAGGGTGGAATGTAAACTGACTTTTACCCTTTTCTTTGGCATGTTCCTTTCTTGAGTATGGAAGGGCACTAACCAAAGGAATGTCTTTCCCCTAAGCAATCATTTGTCTTCTGGTACGCACACCTCCTTCATTTATTTCTTCGTGTAAAGCCTCTTGAACTATAACTTCTTCATCTGATCCCTCTGAGTGAGCCTCATGTTCTGGGAGATTAGTGACAACGGAATTGATGACATTTATCTATTCATAATGCATTGATGTCATTCTGTTAGTTCTTTTAATAGATTTTCACTCTTTGTGTCTTCTATGAGACTTTGTTCTCCTATATAAGGAATTATTTGAAACTATTTGGCAGATAGTAATATAAATGGAATCATTGGATAATTCAGTTATATGCTTTCCTTGTGGATTCTTCCCTAATCAGGATAAAACTGACTTTCGCTGAGGAGGGGATTGAAAATGTGAAAAATCCCCCAGCCTTGTAGGCTGGGGTTGTTTGTATTCTTCTTCTTCAAATATTTGAACATTGTTTAATGAATTCAAATATTGATTTAGATGAGCCCCTAGCCTCACAATATGGGGTTATTCTTGAACTGCTATAGCTGAAATCCATGCAACTTCTCTTCTGATTTTGCGGATTTTGGTACGGACATTAGTTGGGTTCATTATCCGACCATAATTTACACCACCTATTTCAGAAGATCACTGTGCTATTTTAGACATTTTCATCCTCTGACGCCTGAAATCCTCTAAACAAGATTCCTGCTCAAGATTCTCAGAATCTTGATGTAAAATTATCTCAATAACTTATTTTCCTTGAGCCTGATTCTAATGAGAAATGGCTGAGGCTTGTTCTTGAGCATACATTTGATTACATACAAAACCTATTGATTGAGGCTGGTTGTGGGAAATAACATTGCATAAAACCACTTTTGGCGGACTTTGCTGATTTTGAAGTGCAGTGAAATGTAATGCCCCATATGCACCCCATCCTCTAATGCGAACACTAGATGGGGAATCATAAATTAATTGGCATAGCCTTTTCAGAGCATTGAGACATGCACGCTGAAGGGTTCTATGTTGTTTTTCAACCCTTGGATGTTGGGAAACTGAAAGATATTCCAAGTCAATTTGGCACTGCAACCCTTATATTACCTTTATATGATTTTGATATTCATCATATGGTATGACTTTGGTTTTCAAATGACGAAGAGTTTTCCATAAGTTGAAACGAATGTCATGAATACAATCTTCTATCATCAATTCTGGAATATCAAACTGAGAATTTTCTGAAGGCCAGAACATGATTGGTATTTCTCCTTTAGATAATTGTTTCCTCATGTTCAACACATCTTCAACATCTTTTACTAGAGGTTTCTTTACTTATTCTGACCAAAGTGGATGTTTTTCATTTGAGGATAAATGACCCAAAGAAGGTTCAGAGAATGATTGTTCCCTTATGATATATTTTGACTGAGAAAGTGTTTCACCCATAAATGACAAGGCATCAGACATGACTAGCCTTGTGTTTTCAAGTGCCTCGAGATAGGAGGGATTTCTTGTTACTACATTGTCAATTATAGAATTTTTTTGAAAATGAGAAATACTACTGCAGAGAAGAATTTTGCAGTGAAAGCCATCACGGAGAGGATCACCATGGTGGATTACAGTAAGGGATAAATCTTCTTGCTCCTTGGTCTTCTGGCCACATGGAGGGTTGTCGTGGATCTCATCTAGAGATAGGCACTCTGAATTGACCGAATTTTCATGAAACAAGTTTTCATGATGAAGTGTCTGATGAGAATCTTATGAATTTCAACTACCACTCCCAAAATTTGGTAATGGGAGGGTAGGATCTTGAGTAGCAAAAGATAAATGTCTGAGGGATTCAAGAACTCCAGTATTAAGAGGATTTAAATTACAGCTTGACTCTTGATTTTCCAATGGTATTTGGTAAGATTTATTCTTGAATGTTCTCTTATACTTAGTTGGGGCCACTTTCTGGGAAAAGTGGTTATCATGGGTGGGTATATGTTCCAGTCTTGGATTAGTTACCAGAATAGACCGGTTACCTCCAATTATAAAGGGTGTATGTTCCCGATCTTGTTGTCCATAAGATATGGGGGAGTATGCCCCATGACCCTCTTGGACTGGAACAGAGGTGTGTATATACTCTGGGATGGCATGTTGTTGTGTCATCCCATGTGTGGGGACATATTTATGTGTCTGTTCCCTTGATATTTCTGAATTAGTTGTTAAAATATCCTGACATGTTTTCAGAATATGGGCAGGGATATGAGTATGCCCTTTCACCATTGACAAGATGTGTTTAGTGACTTCAGCGACCGGAACGGGAATATATGTCCATTCCGTATCTGGAGTTGGTGTATGTGCCTACTCCTATCCTCCTTTTCCTGTCAATGGATATTGACAGTACTTATGCATAGGGGTAGAGAGTTGAGTCTGCTTCGAATTTGTCGTTGGAGCTTTCCGACTGACTTCTCCGGGTGCTACCAAACGAGACTGTTGGAAGGCTTGATGAACATTGGAAGGTGTATGTTTCTACTGGATATTCTCTGTCAAGTATGGTTGATGGGTTTCCTTCAATAATGGCAGATTAGACTGCTGAAAGAATTGGTGATTGTAAATAGGTGTATGTTCCTTCTTACCAGTTGCCACCATATTAGATTGGAGAACTTCTTTGGTTGCAGTCAGATGAGCCTGCTGACTAGCTGATGAATTATAAACAGGTGTATATGCCTGCCTATAGTACTCCACCAAAATTTCCTGGCGGGATTGGTGTGTTACTTCCAGACAAGTCTACTGAGTAGTCAAATCAGGACGGACGGGTGTATATGCCTGCTCGTTGTTTTCCATCAAGTTAGATTGATGGAATTCTCCGGGGGAGGTAGAGGTGAGAACCTACTTCCTGATAACCGGATGTCATCCCTAGCGGTTTTTATTGCATGCCCGAGTCTGAGAGACCTGGGCCAAACGTCCATAGGCAACATCCCCATCATGTTGGGGATATACTACCGCATGATTTTGGTGGTTATTGTTGGTGGGATTCCTCAATACGGACTCCTGTATTCTTGAAGTTAGGTATTCAGTGACCTCTTGATCTACCTCCCTACAGTATGGGAAATGTTTATTGTTTCATTCTGGGGATAAAGACCCGAAACAGTTGGAAATGGTGGTTGGCACCATTTGCTTCTTGATCATTGGTCATTGTTGGCTAGATGATCGAGGATTATTGTTGACCTGGAGGGCCTGTCGAAAAGCCTCCAAAGTTGGAATTGTACCATGTTGGAAATATTCCTTTATCAGTACATTGGATACCCAACGTTGAAGATGATGGGTTGGTGATAACGTCCTTCCCGTGGATGGAGATCCAACTTGGGCAGTAGTCGGGAAGTTCACAGATGTTTTCCTTTAGAAATTCATTCTTTGTATTGAATGGAATTCTGTAGAAAACTGAGAACAACAACAAGTTACATTAAAGTGACATCTTTTCAGATAGATACATACGTGATTAATTCCTTTTTTGGCCTTCCTTAATCAATTGATAGGGGCCTAACATGTGGGTAACATTATTAACTTGGTTAAGGATTCACGTCGGGTTCACCATTTTTGTTTCGTAGGTCCTTGAAAAGTTATATTCTAGATTTAATAATACTTGTTTCCTGGCGGTTTCCATCGGATTTATTCATGGAACCAAAAACTTCCAATAGTTCTTTATCCAAAGAGGACCTGCTTTCCAAAGGCATGTGTTCGTTTAAGTTTTAAAATTTACGATACTTATTAACACACATTGGTTGAGAGGATGGGAGATCAGACTCATCTCACCCTTTTGGGGGGAATTATTGTCTACTCCAAGACTCTATTTGAAATTAAAATATTTTCATGAATCCTTATTAATTCACCAAGTATATCATAATTATCCCTTGGAATTTAAAATCACTTATTTAGCATGTATAAAATTTTTATAATTATCAGTATGTATTCGAGGTTTTCTATCAATGGTATCCTCTAATATACTAATTAGAGATTCTTTTAATCACCATTTATGATGATAGTGGTTTTTAAGCCACTCAGTGGGGAACTCTGGAGTTTATTGTCATCTAGGGAGATAAAGGTTTGTTTTGATCTTGGGATCGTGCTCATAAAATGAGCTACCAACATATCCTTGTGAAAGGAATCAGAAACCTCATAGTTCGGTGCCACTTAATGGGACACATCATACCTTTTAAGGTCAGGTGATAAAGACCTATAAGCGGAAGGTGCTTAGTTATAACTTAGTGTGGGACTTATGTTAAAACAGACCAAGGAACTTTGGAAAGGATATAGGTTTCCAAATAGGATCAAACCCTATTGGGAATATGGCCCAAAGAGAATAGGGTTGATTTGAAGTGTTGGGTTTGAACCTCAATGAGGCTTCCTACGTATCCCATATGAATGGGAATCAAATCCCACATAGTTCGATGAATCTCATAGGAGAGTATATTCCTTTGAGAAAGATGAGTTTGGGCTTACTTCCTAAAAAAGGATTCCTAAATTGGTGGAATTAGGGTTGGATTCCTAAGGAGGATATCTAGTGAGCTCAGGCTCTGAAAGAGATTCCTACATATCCTGGTTTGAACAGGAATCAGAGTTCTCATAGTTCCTTTAGAATGAGTGTTTGTGCATATGTTATAATCATCACATATCTCTAAGACCACGTGAATCATGCTCGGTGTAAAAAACAAGAGGATGTGAAAGATTCAACAATGACACTTCACACTTCCAAATTTTTCCTTCATTTTGATGGAAGAGGGTGTGTCGACCGTGGAAGAGGGTGAAGCAACGGTGGATGAGGGCGGGGCAATGAGCCCTCCCTCTGTTCTCTTCACATTGGACAAGGGTCAAAATGGAAGGAAGAAGGGGTGAAGGTGAGGGACTTATACCAGGATGGCTGCCCTGAAATTGGTTCTAGTAGGGGAGGGAGACTTCTCTTATACTTGTTCATAATGGAAATCGTGAAGTGTACCTTCCCTACCAGAGAACTGAGGTCCCGGGTCACCTCTTTGAAAAGGGAGAGTCCAAAAGCCCACCATCTTCTAAACTGGGAAATTCCCAACACTGTTACTGGGAGAAAATTCCAAGTGACTACGGATATAGAAACCCACAAACATACCATGAATCTTAACCCCATTATGAAACAAATGTGGGAAAGCTCTGACTGTAGATATACAAACCCAAATTGGAGACACGCTGATGTGCCTTACCCAAAGTTTTGAGAAGTCAGAAGGTTTTGGGGGAGGCTTCAACTTAGCCCCTTTCAAGTAAGAGAACCAAAGAAATAGATACCCCACCATGAAAGGCTTCAAAGGGTATTTGAACTGGCCACTCAAGTACTTCACACAGATGTGTCGCGTAGGTACCCCACACTACTCAATCACGCAGGTATGGCATGCAGATGTACTGCGTAGGTATGGTGCGCTGGTACACCACGTGGGTATGAATGGTGACTGAATAATTTTAAGAACTTCAAAAACATGCCTATTCCCTTTAATTATCCCTTATCTCAGAGTTTAGAGAACTACCTGAGACAATTTGAGAGATCTAGGCAAAAGAGCTATGCAATTGGAGCTTCATAGAGTTTTTTTCAAAAAAAATCAGTCTGGAAATGGGGAGCCCAAGGGTCCTATTTATATGAACGGATGGGCTTGGCCGAAAAAACTTGGGTCGTGCAGATATGTCGCATAGCTCCACCATGCAGGTGCTCCGCGCAGAGGCATACCAAAGACTCTCACGCGTAGTTAGTACGCATAGCCGTATCGCGCAGCTCGGTCGCGTAGCCCTGTCGCGCAGCTCGAACGCTGAGCTCTTTCGCGAAGTTGGGTCAAGTAGCTCTTTCGTGAAGCTTCTAGATATTGGTTGATGTTTCCTTTTAACTTTTTAAATCTATTTAAGGGATGTCAACAAACACATCAAGGAACCCATATAGAAATAATTAAATGCCACAATGACATAATACCTCATACGGATGATCATTGTCTAATATAATCTCTTTATCATGATATCTCTAATCAAGTAGGTTGCATGTTGGTTCCATCAAACTATGTGCTTAATGTATATTTCTTTAAATTTTTGAAAATCAAATTTTCCTATATAACACAATGGTTGTGGATTTATTTAGGTTATATCATTTCCATCAAAGGACCTAAGATATCAACTTCAATTAAAGAACATAAAGGAAAAATATTTTCTCGCATTATTCATTAATTAAATATTACTCATGATGCACCCAACATATCTTACCTCCCCATGAACATATATCATCACGGTTTTCGTCACTACATAAAAGTACAAAACTTATAATACTCATCAATAATAATATTAAATTATAAGGATCAATACATATATCCACATATTGGAACATCTTATGAAACATATAATTGTGGATTTCCTATTGGCGGGTCTCATTCTCATAATATCCTACATTGGATGTTACCAAGAGCACACACCATTAGAAGGTGCCTCAAAGTCCTATGAGTCTCCACCCCTGATAGCCTATATCATTTGTGTCCCTCAAATAATTTCATATGGATATAGAACATATATTTAAGAATACTATCATGGAATTTCTAGGTTCTCATCATAGTAGGGAACTACTATGACCTTTTAGTATGACAGCTACTCTTAATACATTATCGCATACTATGTTATGTAGAAGAATAATCATGATATGATAAGGATTTTGTTAATATTCAAAACTATGAATAAATGTTTCCATAAATTACATAGAATTTCGTTATAGGTAACCAACTCCAACAGTATGATGGAATAACCATAATTTTGACTTTTTTCTACTACATTCATTTATTATTGATGGTTTTTAATCATTTATTCTTGTATTATATGATTTTTCAATTATTTATATTATGATTAGTTCTTTTCCACTATTTACTTACTCTGGTATGAGGGTATAGTCTCCCCATTGTCCCGCCTTACACCCTCACTGCTAGTAAGTAGCCTTTAGCATATAGATAGGAGGTGTACCTAGTGACTTGATCTAGTTACTATTTAGAGTGAACCAGGAAGGGGATGTTGCAAAAAAAAGAAACAATAATAGGCTTGGGATACTAGGTTGGTCTAGTTCCTAACCCATCTAATCTATCTCATGATATAATAGGCTTGGATATAGCCATGGGATAATAGTTTTTCTTATCACCCAACTCTTCCAATTTATCTCATGATTCAATAATCTCATATATATTCTTTAGGTACTAGGTTAGCTTAGATCCAAACCTTTTTTATTTATCTCATGATATAAAATAGGCTCAGATATATCCTTGGTCAACCTATCAAAAATTTAAGGGAGATTCTAATCATTGTAGACTAGGGTATAGCCTCATTCCATCTGAAATCATCCTCCTTATAGTAGTCAAATACATATATCTATCCTATCAGTAGTGAATGGGGTATCACACTGAAAAGTAAAATTTAGTATAAAACCAAAATCATGGATGAAAATTCATTACTCAACCCTATCCCTCAACTAAAAACCCAATGCACCTTGTATAGAAACATCCTAATATATTCCTCACTTATCCCTCTACTAATATCAATGATCACCTCATGTGTCTTGAGAATTACAATATACTCAACATAGGGATTAGTCATCCCAATCTAAAACCTCACAGCAATCAACCCCCTCTAGTGATACATCCATGAGTTCGTCACTTAAAATTCCCAAGATTGAAGTTACATAGTAGAACCATCATTAGTTAACCAATCTATACTCTATAATCAGTAAGTCATAACTCATAATCATACAAGACCACCTAGGGATATACCCATTAGTCCATTCTTATTTCACATGTTACCTATCACATGGTGAATTAGACCATAAGGTTTATTTATAACCTATATCACAAAATATCACCCTAAGAACACTAATTTTTAGGAAGTTAGCTTTACATTTTACCTTTTTAGACTACCCATTACTATTCTATTGGTCCTCTTAAGGCCTCATGTGATGGTTACCAACCCCATTCATAGGTTACTACTCCTGGTGAACCCAAAACTTATACCAAATCAATAATAAACATATCATTCCACAAAAAAATATCCCACTTATATCTATGAAGAATATCCCTTAGACACTTGAGTCCTCACTATGTTAATTAATACATTGCATAGGGTTGGACACCCTCTATGGGTCTTTTTACTATTTAACTTGAGATTATCACTTAATAGAGTCACAGAATGACTCAATATCTAAAAAAATGTGTGCATGATCATTTCCATGACACTATTAGGTCATTCATAATTCCCCAAAATAACCCTATCCTAATCAAGTATCACTTGGGTTAGTCATACCTTTTTACCCCTATTTTCACATCATACCATAAAATCAATTACATATAAAGGTGATGAATAATTAAAACCACTTACCTTTACCTGGATTTATACCATTTTTTAATGGATACTACATCCCCATTCAAACTTTCACTAATTATCCTTACACCCATGAGCCTGTATCTCATCCAAAGGATCAATTTAATTAATTGAAAACAATTATAAATAATTTACATAATTAAACCATTATCATCATATTCTATAAAAATTAATCAAGCAGTGTATCCTTCCAAATATCTCAAACAACCAAGAGAATATGGATCAAAGATGACTCTTGGTAAACTTAAGACCAAAATCCCTTATAACACCAAATAAACCACCAATTTAACCTAATTTCAACAAAATATATAAATAAATCCATCAAGTTACTTGCCTTAAGTTAAATGGTGAGAAATATAGCATGTTCATACTTCTTCTACATCCTCTAATCTCCATGCACAAATCCCCATCATGGAAAAGTAATTTCACCATGATTTAGTGAAATTATATCTTAATTCCTTAATTGAAACCACCAAATTATAGGAGAGGGAAAATGAATGAAAAAAGAATAAAAGGGGTATAAACTATTAACTAAATTGATAAATTAAACTATCCAAGGTCCTTGGATCCATAGTGAAAGAATAAGGGATAAGGGAATAAAATTTGGATGGATCCACTCTCCTTTAAATTGAATATAGTAAGAAACTTAAATGGGGTTGATAATACCCCCTAAAAAGATGAAAAGTCCCCTACATTAAATGGGGGTTGGTCCTATCCAGCAAAATCTCAGTAAACCCTCACATGGTTTTTGATGGGACACTATATTATTGGTTAAATTATAAAATGTTCTTGATGGAAATTATATTGGTTCAATTCCACTAATATCCCCATTATCCTTCTAGTTGAAACCCACAAACCATCTAGTGTATTTTGTTGTAGTTCAAATTTTTTAATATTTTCTAGTTTTTCTAAAAACTGGGTTCTAGAATTTTCTACCTCCTACATCAAATATAAAACTGTCATTTAAAGGTTAAAAAATCATAAATATATTACTCCCATTTATTAATATCCAAATTTTAAATTTCCTATATATTATATTCCATCAGAATCTATCACCGTCTGGTTCCATCAATACTCAACTATGTGGGTTATTACAGCTGGCATAAGTAACGTATCAAGGTATTAAGATTCACATACTAAGTATCATGTCAAACTCAAGTAATTGGGATTCATATAAATCATAAACCCCTATTTATATCAATGATTCTATAACCTTCCATGTGATATACTTTGGTGGATAAGTCCAGATAATATGTTTATACTTATTATCTCATGAGACTACTCTATAAAATATATAAGATTCTACACATACTAGTTTTAACATATCATCACAACCTATAATAATCTTTGATGATAACCTATTGGTAATAACACAAATTCATACTTTGAGTGAATTGTATCATTCCATTATTTATATAAAATACATAACACATATGAATGAATGTTAAATAGAGATTATGTTTATTATAAAACTGTGATAAATTTACATTGAATACAACCATTACATCAAGAATCTCATGTATTTAATACCTAGATACTTTACATAAATATAATTCTACTATTATGTTAATGGATTTTTTAATGGATATGTTATATTATCCTATGTATCCTCCCAATAGATATTTACATCACCCCTCTTAACAATTTCTCTAATGAGATGGTATTTTTCAAGTATGTAATTTTTCATTTGGTGAGACTAGGGTTCCTTAGCCCAGGTAATAGATCTAGTATTTTCATAGTAAATTTAAATTACTCCTAAAATACTAAGAACCACCCTAAGTTCAGTGATTAAATTCTTGACCCAAATAGTTCCCTTTGAGGCATCTGATGCGGAAATGTTCCCAATCTCTATTATTGAAACCTATAAGGTGTGTTTCTTAGAACTGTTTCGACAAATAGCTTTACTATTAAGGTAAAAAATGAATTCATATTGACATATCATGTCATCCTTATCTAAAGTTCCCAATCAGGATCTAAGTATCACTAAGAGGGTGAGGGGGTGAATCAGTGATGTCTTTTTCTTTTTTAGTTTCCTTCTTTTTGAAACAAACTTTGTCTCCTGTTAAAGAGCTTCTTCTCTGCTGAACACATACAACCACAGGAACACAAGATTTATAAGGTTCACTACTCAAAAAGAGTAGCTACATCCTTATTATGGTATGGAAATAATCCAGTACCACAAAATCCACTAGAAAATAATCCTTTAATGTAGAATACAACGAGTAGGATATACCCTTACACTCGTGTAGCCCTTGGAAAACAATCAGCAAGTGTGTGTGCACCCTCTTAGCACAAATAGGGAATTACAGTATTTTATTGCATCTTTACAATTGAGAAGGTGTATTCTATGAAGTACAAATCTTCACTTTCTTACCTAGAAGACGGTAAGAACTATCTTACACAAAACCGAATACATCTGAAGACCCAAAATCTTTCACACACTCTTTTAGGTGTCTTGCATGAAACTTTTATGCCAGGCACACAAGATTTGACTTTTTTTATGAAACACCTCTTGCGCACAACTTCAATATTGTGTGGAACTTTATTTTTGTGCACAAATTCTTCTTCTTGCGCGCAACTTCTTCTTCTTGCGTGCAACTCTATTTCTTCCGCGCACTTTCCTTTTCTTAGTATTTTTCTGCACGTCAGAGCTTGAGATTTCCCTAAGTGTTGAGCATAATCAATGTGAGGGGGTCACCTCTTATTTATAGACCCCATTGACCCCTGTGCTCAAAAACCCCAACGGGTCATGCAAGATCCTGATGTGTCGCGCAAAACCCCGATTGACGTCGCCTTTGGCGTGGAAGTTTCTTTCATGCCCACCTCATATTTTGCACACTTTTTAAATATTTTGTGTGCTTCCTTCCTTTTCCATTTTCTGAAGTTTGACCCACAAATTATTCCCAGCACGCAAAACCCCATTTTACGTCGCCTTTAGCGTGCAAGTTTCTTTCATGCCAACCTCTTCTTTCGCGCCAATTCTTCGATATTTCGCACAACCTCTTCTTTCGTGCCAATTCTCAAATATTTCGTGCACTTCTTGCCTTTTATAGATTTTTATGTTCATATCATGGAAATACACTTGAACACAACATACCAAGCCATCTTAGAACTTTCGCGCAACATCCTTTTCCAAAAACACCTTTCTTCATCTCTCGATTTTCAGGTCTTAAAATTTAGCAAACACTGGAAAACGACGCCTCCTTAAATTGTTCTTTTGTGCCGCCTCAAGATTGTCTATTCCTTTTTCATTGGTCTCTTCACTGCATCCCATAACCATTATTCAGCTTTCATCATGCAATCGACCATCATGATATGTATCCTTTGATAGTCCAACTTTAGCATCATCAAAGTTTCAATGAGAAGTACTGAAACTTCACTATCTTCCAACAGCATCATTCTTTCCGATCAAAACATCATATGACTAGAATCACCTTTACTCCCCCTTTCTTCATAAGTCTTACATCACAAGTTCTCAAAACTTATGATATTTGAGAAATACAAATCATAAAAGCATCGTCTGATTTAATGTCCTTTACAAAGTGAAGTGATTTATCTTCGTTGACAACAAAAGACAACACTCTGTAATAGAAAACTCTTCTTACTTCTTTCTCCATCCAACTTGGTCCCAATATTATCATTTTAGAATCTAAGACCAGTATAAACCATTATAATATGATCTTATTTATCTCAAAATACCAAGAACGGATCCTTAGTTCTTCTTAAGTATATAAGGACGTTCTTTATAGAAATACAGTGACTCACTAAGACTGGATAGGTATATACTAGTTATTATAAAAGCATAATATACATCATTTCAAGTAAAAAAATGTAATACATGATAGATCCTATAACATATGAATAATATTTTATAAGTTTCTCCTTTTTTTACTCTTTATAAGGAAACTGAGTCTTCATAAGATGCATGCCCTAAAACATTATTAAAGACCCCTTCTTGGAGATCTTTTGTAAGATCCCCACCTTTTCTAGAGTCATCCAGGGTGAATTTTTAGGTACTTTTTGAATTTTTTTAAGTACCTTTAACTTGGATTAGTGGATTGGAGTGAATTTGGGTGAGCTTTTAATCAAAACTAAAGGACATTGGGTTGTGCACGGTTTGCGCACGATCTAAAAAACCATGTGACAAAACCATGCTAAGCATGTGAAACTATACAGAGAGGTATGTATGATTTGCGCAAGGTTTGAGAAACTGTGTGACCAAACCGTTCTAACCATGAAAACCTAGATAGATAGGTCTTCACATTTAACGCATGGTTTTCCCTAATCGTTCACCCCCGCCCAGGAAATTGTGCGTGCATAATTTTAATTCCAAAAATCCTTTTTAAAACCACCCAAACCCCTGGTACTTCCATATTTCAACCTTGAATCAGTCATGAAAAATTATAGGTGTTCCCAAAGACTTATGAATGGATTTCAAGGTGATATTAACACTGTTATTCGAGATTGAGAGCCTGGATTGAAGATCTGCTCCCCTCCCAGTAAGTGGCTTTTGTCCCGATGCTTCTTCCATTCTTACCTATATCTTTCCTTGATCTTTTCATGGATTATCTCCACTATTTCCATGGATATAAAAATTTGGGTTGAGAAATAGATCTAGTATTTTGGATCTAGATCTATATTTTCAAGATCTTTATGCCTTTGATCTTAATTTTGGATTTGGGGAGTTAGGACCAGAGCTTGATCAGAGACGTTGTGTTTCTCAGATTTTGGGGATTTCCACTAGGATAACTTCCATCAATAAACCAACATAGGTAGTCTAAATAGAACTCTCTTCATTATGATTTATGATATGTGAATGTGAGTTTATGTATTTCTAGATTACCTTGATAAATGATTTCATAAATTGGAGTAATTAGGAAAGTGTAATTGAATTGAGTTGCCTTAGTGGTTAATTTATGTTTGTATCATGGAACAAATGAAGGGGGTTTCCAAAATAGATATTTTGGAAATTTCTTATGGGTTGAGGTATGGTAACTAAGATATTGATTTTATTGTGATAATATAATTAATTGGGGGAAATTAGTTATGGAATTATGTTTGGCTATGTAAGATAATTAAATGTGAGAATTAATTATGTGCCATGATGTTTACTAAAGATAATTAATTGAGATAATTAATTATGTATCAATATATGATCAAATATAATTAATTGTGAGAATTAATTATGATATATTGAGATTTAATATGGATAATTAATTGTGAAGAATTAATTATGGAATGAAAATTGTGTTGGTTGATTAATTAATTGATGAATTAATTAATGGGTTTTGTGATTAGTTAATTTTTGAATTAACTAATGGCCTTTGAATTTTTTAACTAATCATTGGATTAGTAAATTAATAATGTGGAAAAAATTTATGATTTAAATAGTGATTAAATGGCTGAGATTTTTTGGTGTTAGACATGGCGTTCTAGACCAATTAGAAGTTGGGACTTGGACATGATGTTACTCCCCAATAGTTATCCAAGCTTTAGATAATGGGGTTCTAGGCATGACAACCTAAACTGAATGAGAAAAGAAGTGTTAGGCATGATGACCTACACTCAATGAGATTTTTGGTGCTAGGCATGACGACCTATACCAAATGAATGAGGATTCAACGAGATTTGTGGTGCTAAGAATGACAACCTACACCAAATGAATGATAATAATGAATAATGATTCAATTGGGATACATGAATTGAAACTGGGAATAATGTGCTAATTTAAGATTAAATGACAATGTGATAACTGTTTAAATTATGCATTGTATTTATTGCTTCATAAAATTTCATGCATTATCTTTTGACTGGACTCGTTTTAGACACCGTTGGTGGTAGCCTACTAAGTTGTACTCACACCCTATTCGGGCCTCCTAATCGGCACCTAATTAGACTTTTTTGTTGCAGGACAGGATAAGGGAAAGGCCCTGGGATAGGTTTTAGTTTGGTATTGGAGCATGGGAGAGGGAATCGGGTGTGGTTCGGAACCCGTTTGGAGTTGTTGAGTCTTTAATTTTAGTTTCATTGTAGACACTTGACATTTAAATTATCATAGCATGCTTTACCTTTCTATTGAGTATTGTATTTTTCATGTTTTATTAATCATATGACATGTATTTATTCTAGATATTTATACACTTCCACACTTGGTTATTTTTATTTGCTTCCATTGATGTCTTATTCTGATAAAAGAGGGTATAGTCTCCCAAAGACTGACTTACCAGACCCTCGCAATTATTCGGCACCCTCTAGCATACGGGGAGGCACGCTTGAGGGCATGTGTCCAACTGGCCTGGGGCACCGTTTAGTGGCTCCCGGGTCGGGACGTCGCAAAGTGGTATCGGAGGGGTTTTCTTTTATTTCTTCTTCTTTTGTCTTACTATTTTGTGAAAGGTAGATAGGAGACTAGGAATATTTGAGGATTGGTAATGATCTCGTGCATGGGAGTTGTAAACCCATGTATGGGGGAAAATCCAAGTACTCAGGGTGGGATAATTGTGATTATTTTTTATTGTTACATTTGGATATTATTTCACCTTGGGTGACGTACTTGTGTTGTGATGTGATATTTGTTTTTAAAATTGTTGAATTTCGATTCGTGGCCTAAAGAGGCACAATACTTAAGTCTTCATGCATCATTATAGGCACTCAGGTTTGTTCTAACATGCAACATTCTAGGAACTCATGGGAAAATGGGTTATGGATAATTTGTTGAACTTGAACTATTTTCCTTGTTGTGATATTGAAATAATGATGCAAAATGAGAATAAATGGGTGTCTAATGAAAACCATGATTTTTTAATTGGGTATGATAAATTAATTAATTGTGGAATTATTTAATTTGAGATAATTTGATTAATTAATGGTTGGATTATTTAATGAGAATTTTTATACCCTTATTAACCAATACCTAGGAGTAGGATGGTTAAGGGTAGAGATAAGGCCTCGGTGTTGACCGTGTGATTAAAAAAAAGGGGGAAAGGACATGTGGAAACTTTTTTTTGTTAGTTTCTCCTCTTACGTAAATGTTATAAGGTTGCATTAGGAAACCTGAGACATGTGTTTGGCCTTATAGGGGTATGCCACTACGACGCTTGTTGAGGGAGAGACCAAGGGGTATAGCCTGAAATGAACTTCCAGATAGGGAACTTGAGGCACCATTGGTGAAAGCTGAGGAAGAAGGGGAACATTTTTGATAGAAATTTTCTCATTTCATGCAATTCATGGAGAGAGACCTAGGGTGGGTTTATAAAATAATGTCTAAATTGAAAAGGGAGTTTCAGCTGCAACACCCTCCTACTTTTATTGGAGAGGGTGGACATAAGGGAGATGAATTATGGATTGAATCCATAGAGATTATAATTTACCATTTGCATACTCTGGATGAGAGGAGGTTCAATTTGGCTACTTACATACTGTGGGGTTCAGCGAGGAACTGGGTGGACATATAGGTACGATCTGAACAGACTGACGAGATGTTATGGAATGAATTTCTGGAGAAGTTCATAGAGAACTTCTAATCTATACACACTAAGGAAAGATAAGGATTCAAAGTTTATGAATATGACACAAGGAATCATGCCCATAATAGAATACACTAGACATTTTAGAGATTTGCAGCATTTTGATCCAGATTTGGCAGTAGAAGAGGCTTCTTCGGAAAAACAATTTCAGGATGGACTTAAGTGTGAAACTAAGTCTCAGTTGAATATCTTTAGGCTGAAGAAATTCTCAGAAGTGGTTATTTAGGATCTCATTTCACAGGGGAACCTGAAGAAGGCTTCCAGTACTGAACAGGTAGCTGGATGATTTGAGAATGTGCCTTCTGAGAGCATGAAGCGTCGTCACATGAATCTTAGTCAGGACAGTGGAAAGCAAGGTGGATAGTCAGGGGGTACAGTTGCACTATATATTTCTCATGTACTTTTCCACTAGTGTGGTAGGAAGGGACATTATTGAACACATTGTCCTAGACCACAAATGGAGTGTCGGTTTTTTGGCAATATGGGACACCTACAGAAGTTCTACAGGAATTAATGACAAGCTGGTGCTGAGGGAGAAGATGGTCAGAGTCAGAGTGTGGGAAGAAAGTCTTCTACACCATATAGGTCTGAAAACTAGAGTTCTATTTGAAGAGGCGATAGAGGCAGTGGGCATGGTTCTTCGGGGAATGAACACCTGTTGTATCAGCAGAGTGGTGCTACTCAGGGGAGTCAGACGACACCACAGGGAAGAGGGACAAGACAGTTACATGCAGTGCAGCCTACACTTGTGGAGAGTGAGGCTGGTCCATCGATAGTGAGAGGTACTATTCTATTTGCTTCTACTTTAGCTATTGCCTTGTTTGATAATGGTGCCTCTCCTTCCTTTATATCTAAAAATATTATTAATGTATTGATCTTGGAGGTGGAGTCCGTAAGCGGGGTGATGAATATCGATAAACCATTGGGAACATGGTCTAGGGATATTTGTTAATGCTAGGTATGTTCACTAGAGATCGGAGAGTATCGTTTCCTTTGGGATATCTTTGTCCTTGATATAATGGTCTTTGACCTGATTATGGGTATGGACTGGCTATTTTCATACTGAGCCCACATAGATTGTTATCACAGGAGAATGACCTTTGTATCTCCTAAAGGTGACCAGTATGTTCACTATGGAGAATGGGATATCCATGCAGGTAGAGCTGAGCCAATTACTTAGCAACTGGGAGAGCTCATAGCCCTAGTTGCTAGTTTTTTGTTGGATGATGGGGGTGGTATGCAAGATTTCCTTCCACTAATAGTAGAACTATTTTAGGATGTCTTTCTTAAAGACTTTTTAGGGTTTCCACCTAAGAGAGATGTGGAATTAACTATTGAGATCATGTCGAGGGCTGAGCTGGTATCTATTCCACCTTACAGAATGGCACCAACTGAGCTTCAAGATCTCAAAATTCAGATATAAGAGTTAGAGGATAAAGTTTTTATCCATCCAAGTACGTCGCCTTGGGGATCATCTATTTTTTTTCAAATAAGGCCGATAGGAGTTTATGTTTGTGTGTCGATTATCGGAAGTTGAATAAAATGACTGTGAAGAACTGATATCCTCTTCCACATATTAATGATATGTTTGACCAGTTGAAGGGGGATTTTATATTCTCAAAGATAAATCTGAGAACAGGGTTTCATCAGGTGAGAATTTGGACTTTTGATATGCCAAGAACTTCTTTCAGGAGAAAGTATGGCCTTTATGAGTTTTTTGTAATGCCATTTGGGTTGACAAATTCTTCAGCAGTGTTTATGGACTTAATGAATAGGATATTTCACCTGTACTTAGATCAATTTGTGGTGGTGTTTTTGAACGACATCTTGGTGTACTCTAAGACTCATGATAATCATTTCCAACATCTTGACATCATCCTGGGTAAATTGAGAGAGCATCAGCTATATGCCAAGCTATCAAAATGTCAGTTTTGGATTGACAGGGTACAATTTTTTGGGAACATCGTCTCATAAGGAGTGGCATTAGACCCAGAAAAAGTGTAGGCAGTGGTTTCTTGGGAGCATCCCAAGAATGTTTTTTATATCTGAAGTTTTTTGGGATTAGCTAGTTATTATAGGAGGTTCATCTAGCACTTTTCCCGATTGGCAGTACTACTTAATAGTTTGACAAAGAAAGGGATAAATTTTGATTGGACATAATCATGCAAGAATTCTTTCTAGGATTTGAATGAGCACTTGAATTTGAACCAATTTTGATATTACCTAATTCAGGTGAGGAGTACACAGTGTATTGTGATGCTTCTGGGGTTGGACTCGGAGCTGTGTTGATGCAAGGGGATAAATTAGTTGCTTAAGGGTCTCGGAAGTTGAGGCCACATGAACGGAATTACCCTACACATGACCTCGAGTTGGAAGTAGTGGTTTATGCTCTTATGTGTTGGAGACACTATCTTTGGGTGAAAAGTTTACAGTTTTTATGGATCACAAAATCTTTAAGTATATCTTTTCACAGTGTTACTTGAATCTTCAGTAGCGAAGATGGGTAGAATATATACAGTCCTTTGATTTTGAAATATCATATACACCTGGGAAGGGAAATATTGTGACCGATTCCTTGAGAAGGAAAACTTAGACTCAATTGGTACATGAGTCGAGTGCAAAGTGGAAGATGATGACTTTTCTGGAAGAAATGCATGTATTAGTTCAAGAGAGTCAGGAGAGTATGACTCTAGTTTTTGTAATAGTGGAGTCTACACTCTTAAAATGGATCAGGGATAGTAAGTACGAACATATGGAGTGTTTATCCTTGAGGGAAATCTTTGAAGGTTGGGAGGTACCTTAAAACTATAAAATAGATGAGAATGATATCATCTATGTGAAAATCGGGTTGTTGTGCCTACGAGTATGCGAGAGGAACTCATGCAAGAATTTCATGCTTCAAGGTGGGTGGTACATCTTGGGGTGACAAAAATGTACCATGACCTACGATGGTAGTTTTGGTGGCTAGGTATGAAAAATTATATAGCAGGGTTTGTAATAATATGTTTCACCTATCAATAGGTGAAGGTAGAGCATCAACAATCTGGAGGCCTATTGCAGCAGTTACCTATTTCAGAATGGAAGTGGGATGACGTGACTATAGATTTTGTGTTTGGACTTCCAAAGACTCTTAGGAAGAATTATTCTATTTGGGTATTTGTGGATTGACTAATGAAGGTAACACACTTTTTTCCTATCAAGGAAACCTTTATAGTAAATCAGTTGGGAGAACTATACGTGAGAGAGATAGTTCGTTTTCATGGGGTGCCACGGACTATAGTTTTAAATAGAGATTTGTGCTTTACTTCACACTTCTAGCAGGGATTACATAAGTTTCTTAGTACACATGTTATGTTAAGTATGGTATTCCACCCACAATAGATAGGCAGTTGGAGTGTACCATATAGGTGTTAGAGGATATGCTGCGAGCATGTGTGCTTGACTTTGGTGGTTCTTGGGAGAAGCACTTGGCTTTAGTGGAGTTATCCTATAACAATAGTTATCAGGAAGCTATACAGATGGAACCATATGTGGAACTTTATGGTAGACCTTGTAGATCACTTCTATGTTGGTTAGAGGTAGGTGAGTCAGAGTTGTTGGGACCGAGTCTCGTTCCGGAGACATAGGAGCAGGTATAGTTGATTCGAAAGAATATGGATATGGATCAGAGTAGGAATAAGTTGTATACTGATAAACGGATATGACCCCAATAGTTTAAATAGGGTGATAATTTTTTCCTTTGGGTGTCTCCTAGATGGGTTCACCACAGGATACGGAGGTAGAGAAATTTAGCACCCAGTTTTGTGGGACCGTTTGAGGTGATGGAGAGAATCGGGCCGATGGCGTACCGATTATCACTTCCACATAAATTCAGTGCTATGAATGATATTTTCCATGTGTCACAACTATGATAGTATCACCTGGACTCTTCTCATGTGATTTATTTGGATGAGGTTGACCTTGAGATAGATATGTCCTTTGAGGAGCATCTGATACGTGTGATGGGTCGCAGTGAGAAAAGATTACGGGGAAATATTGTGTCGTTAGTTCATGTGTTATAGAAACATATAGGTGTTCAAGAGGAAACATAGTAATGGGAATCATACATGAGGGATCAATGGTCCAATATTTTTGGCTCAGAATCTTAGAGAAGTTCGAAAGTGCAGCTAGAGGATGAGCTGTTATAAGGTGGGGAGATTTTAAGATCCCAACCTTATTTGGAGTCATCTCGAGCGCGTTTTCATGTAATTTTTGAATAATTTAAGTACCTTTAACTTGGAGTAGTGGCTTGGGTGAATTTGGGTGAACTTTTAAGGAAATATAAAGGATAGTGGGTTGTGAATAGTTTTTGCACGATTTGACAAACCATGCGACCAAACTGTGCCAAGCGTGTGAAACTGGGAAGAGAGGTCTGCATGGTTTGCGCACGGTTTGAGAAATCATTCGACCAAACTGTGCCAACCATGAAAACCTAGATAGAGAGGTCCAGATGATTAGCACACGTTTTTCCCTAACCGTGCGGCCCTACCTAGGAAACCATGTGCATGGGATTTTAATTCCGAAAATTCATTTTAAAACCACCTGAACCCCTAAGACTTCCATATTTCAACCTTGACTCGGGCTTGAAAAACTCTAAGTGTTCCCAAATCCTTATGTATGGATTCCAAGGTGATCCAAACACCGTTATTTGAGATCGAGAAACCAGATTGAAGATCCTCTCCCCTCCTAGTAAGTGGATTTCATCCCGATGCTTCACCCATTCTTACCTATGTCTTTCCTTGATCTTTTCATTGAATATCTCCATCGTTTCCATGTATCTAAACCTTTGGGTTGAGAAATAGATCTAGTATTGTGGATCTAGATCTAGATTTTCAAGATCTTGATGCCTTTGATCTTAATTTTTGGATTTAGGGAGTTATATCTGGAGCTTGATCGGAGATGTTGTGCCGCTCAAATTTCGGGGATTTCTATTGTGCTAACTTCCATCAATAAACCAAGGTAGTTGGTTTAAATCTAACTCCCATAGTCATGATTTATGATATGTGAATGTGATTTTATGACTTGCTAGATTCCCTTGATAAATTAATTCCTAAATTGGATTGATTAGGAAAGTGGAATTGAATTTAGTTGCCTCGGTGGTTAATCGATGTTTGTATTATGAAACAAATGAAGGGGGTTTCCCAAATAGATATTTTGGAGATTTTTTTGGGGTTGAGGTACGATAAATAAGATATTGATTTGATTGTGATAAGATAATTAATTGGGAGAAATTAATTATGGAATAAGGCTTGGCTGTGTAAGATAATTAATTGTGAGAATTAATTATGTTCCATGATGTTTACTAAAGATAATTAATTGAGAGAATTAATTATGTGCCAAGATGTGATCAAAGATAATTAATTATAAGGATTTATTATGATATATTGATATTTGATATGGATAATTAATTGTGAAGAATTAATTATGGAATGAGAATTGTTTTGATTGATTAATTAATTGATGAATTAATTAATGGGTTTTGTGATTAGTTAATTGTTGAATTAACTAATGGCCTTTGAAATTTTTAACTAATTATTGGATTAGTAAATGAATAATGTGGAAAATTATTATGATTTAAAGAATGATTAAATGGATGAGATTTTTTGGTGTTAGACATGGTGTTATAGACCAATTAGAAGTTGGTACTTGGACATGACGTTCCTCCCCAATAGTTATCCAAGCTTGAGATTATAGGGTGCTAGGAATGAAGACCTACACTGAATGAGAAAAGGAGTGCTAGGCATGACAACCTACACTCAATGAGATTTTTGGTGCTAGGAATGATGACCTACACCAAATGAATGATAATAATGAATGATGATTCAATGATATTTGTGGTGCTAGGTATGATGACCTAAACTAAATGAATGATAATAATGAATGATGATGCAATTGGGAAACATGAATTGAAACTGGGCCTAATGTGTTGATTTAAGATTAAATGACAATGTGATAACTGTTTAAATTATTCATTGTATTTATTGCTTCATAAAACATCATGCACTATATTTTGACTGGAATTGTTTTAGACATCGTTGGTGGTGGCCTACTGAGTTGTACTCACACCCTATTCGGGTCACCTGATCATCACCTGAGTAGACTTTGTTGTTGCAGGATAGGATAAGGTCAAGGACCTGGGATAGGTTGCAGTTTGGGATTGGAGCATGTGAGAGGTAACCATACATGGTTCGGGACCCACTTGGAGTTGGTGAGTCCATACTTTGAGTTTCATTGTAGACACTTGACATTTACATTATCATATCATGTTTTACCTTTCCATTGAGTATTGTATTTTCTTATTTTGGTAATCATATGACATGGATTTGTTCTGGATATTTATACACTTCCGCACTTGGTTATTATTATTTACTTCCATTGGGGTATTATTATGATAAAATAGGGTATATTCTCCCCAATACTGACTTACCAGACCCTCGTTGTTAGTCGGAACCCTCTGGCATACGAGGAGGCGTGCTTGAGGGCATGTGACCAACTAGCCTAGGGCACCGTTCCGTGGCTTCTAGGTCGAGACGTCACATCTTTATAATAAATAACTTTATCACTATATTGATATAAGTTCTTCAACTCGATCTAATAATCATTTTACATTGATCTTTGTAGATCATAATATCTAATTTTTAGGATAGTTTACCCATGTCTTTCAATGAGAATCATTTTTTAAATCATGATTTTATACAATGTAAATTTGGGATATCATTTTTTATGAGCATTATTCCATCTACATAAAATACTATAAATACCACAACACTCCAACTAAACCAATTACACAAGAATCGTCAATTTTCTTGATAAAACTAAAATCTATGACTGCATCACCAAATAAGATATTCAAACTTTGAGAAGGTTGATTTTAATTTATAAATTGGCCATTAAAACTTAAATATTTTATCATAATCATTTGGAATTTAAAAACATTCATCCTATATCATATACACATCATTGATAAAATTCCCATTAAGGAAGTCATTTTTTATATCCATTTTCTATATTTCATAATCATATTGAGATTTTATGGCAAGAAATAACTGAATGGAAATTATCATCGATTTTTTTGAAAAGATCTATTTATAATCAAAACCATGAATTTTTTTATATACCTTTTCTACAAAGAAATATCTATAGGTATATTTTATAATATCCATCTTAGTTTTCTTATAGAAATACCACTTTCACCATATGGGTCTCACACCTTTAGGGGAATCCACCAAGTTCCAAAATTGGTTAATATACATGGATTCCATCTCAAATATCATAGCCTCTAGCCATTTCTAAAAATTAAAACCCTCAATGGCCTCTTCATAGGTAGTATATTCATTATATATGAACATTATTTCTCCATAATATTCTATAAGAAATAAATATATCTGTAGATCTTGAAGATCCATATAATACATTCAAGGTTCTTATGTAAACCGATTCAGTTTTTTTTTTCACAACCACTTGAAGATCTATCTCATTTTCCATCTCAGGAACCATTCCTATTTATTAGTTTCAAAATTTTATAAGTTCAAATTTCCCCCACTAACACCTTAATTAATATGATACCTCTCAATGAATGTACTGAATCAGGATATAAACACTTTGTGTTTGGTAGAATTATTGAAATAATATCCTTTGGTTTCCTTGGGATAATCAATAAATAACATGTTTTTGATTTAGGGATAATTTTTTATAATCAAAATTTCACATATATTATTCATAACCTTGGGTCCTCATAAAATAAAAATTAGGATGTAACATGTTCTGTATCTTATATAGTATCTTTATGAATGATTTAGATAGAATGTGGTTAATTATGAATGAAATAGTTTTCATATAATATATTTAGAATGATATAGGAAGATCATGATAATTTATCATCAATATAAACATGTCCAACAAGGTATGATTTATCCTTTAATAAACACCAATACAGTATGGTGTTTTGGGTGGAGTGGGTTTTAAAAAAATTCTATAATCTCTTAGGTTATTAGTAAATTTCTGGATCAAGTATTCACCACCCTGAATTGATTAGAGAATCTTAATACTTTCACTTAGTAGATTTTGTACTTAATTTTTTAATTCTATTAAATTTTCACAGATTTCAAACTTTTATATCATTATAAATATATAATTATACCAGATAAATTATTTAGTAAGTGTTAAAATGTTCTTATAACCACTACTTGATTTATCACTCATTTTCCATATGCATCACTATGTATAAGATCCAATAGTCTACTAGTCCTCTCACTATTTCCTCTAAAATTTTATTTGATCATTTTGAATAGTAAACAAGATTCACATTTTTAAAATGATTCATAATCCAATGAATCTAACAATACATCTATATTGAGTCTTTATATGTGTTTATAATTTATATTCCTAAGGTGAAAATTCTAAATATGGTCTTATAAATAACTTCGACCTTATTATATTTAGATTCTATAAACCATTTACCATATTCCCTATGCCATAAAAATTTTCATTCATGTATATAAAACAACTCTTATTCTTAATCTTGATTGAAAATGACTTCTTTTTCAAACTAGATATATAAATAAAATTTCTATTAATTTTGAGAATATAGAAATAGTTTTATGATTCTAGAATAAATACAATAGGTATACTTAGATCATAAGTATCAAGTTACAATGAGAAAACTATTTCCTCATTTCAAATATATAGATATAATTTTACTTTAATTGATTATATCTTATTTTTTGGTATATGATTATTAGTAAAAAATTCATGATGCGCACCTAGTATCCAATACCCATGAGTTGGAATTAAATAAATTTATTTCTATAAAATTCACATCTATGTTCTCAGGATGCTTCTCCTTGAGAACACTTCTTAATATTAGGTACCAATATATTAAACTATAGGTCTAACATATAATAGATATAAAAATTATATTCTTGATGCATTATATAATCCACAATAATACATATCTTTGTGTGAGTATTGTGTTTTATAATGATTCAATAAGGAATTTTATTGAACGTACTCCCACTAAAAGGATAACCTCATATATCATATCTATTAGTGAGCCAAGATCCATATTTCACTAAATATTGAATAACTTGGGAATTTCTCCTAGTATTTATCTATTTAGATAGGTCATAAAACCAATTATATCATATATATATTATATGTTTAAGTGTAAAATGTCTTGATCAATTTATCAAATAAATTATCCTAACTCCATTCACTGGTGTAAAAATACCCCTTTAACATTGGTTTTATTTATTTTAACATCAATTTAAAATAAATTTTAATATGTAAAATGTTAAAATTTAGGTTTTAATTTTTTTTATATAAACCAATGTTATAAAATTATTTCACCATTAGTTATCATTATAAAAAATATTAAAATCCCACTTCCAAACCAGTTTTAGAAGAAATTTTTACATCAATTATTATAATAACCAATGTTGAAAACAACTTATAAAATTGATTATTCAAATAATCAATGTTATAAATACCTTTCCATATTCGTTAACATAATAACTAAAATGGAAAGTATTAGGTTTTGACCATGTGGGAAAACTATTTTCAGGTTATGGAATTTATTCAAATTGAAGTAGAGTCTCTGAAAGACTAATTTTTGTAACTTTGATGAAAATAGGGGAGCGGTAGCTAAAAGTTCCAAAAGACAAGAAATTTTGAAAATTAGATGGTGAAATTTAGATGATGAAATTATAATTTATCCTTTTACTTGGACTAAAGGTAAAGTGCAAAGCACAAGGGGATTTTGTGAAAGTACTCTAGGAATATATGAGAGTCCTTATAAAGAATTCCCTTAGTATTTTTTTAGTAAATAGATGCATTAGATTAACTTGCATGGAATGTGAGAGTAAACTTGTGATATTTCTAGAAGCAAGAACTATTAACCATAAGACAAATTTTAGTTTGTGTGATTATTTAACTGAAATGAGAGATATACATGAAGATAATAGCTATGTGGAAGCACTCACTGTAAATATTGGAAGATAGGGTGACTGGTTACACTGGTTAGACTCTACTATATTAGTAGGGTGTAATCACTTTTTATGAGTAATTAATCATTATAATCACCATTTTATTCCTTAAATAAAATTAAAGCATCATTACCCCTGTGGATTAGGACTCATGTATGAACCATTTAAAACTTGTGTTTATTCTTTTGATTTCTTTTATTTTGGTCATTGTCTTCTAAAAATCTTGTTTGTGTTCTTTAAAAGTTAATAATTAGGGTGTGGTGACTTAGGTTTAGTGTGTATTATAAGTTCTGTGAATCTTAGTGTAGACCTCATTATGATACTTTGTTCTATTAATTAATTTTCAATGGATATCTTTCATGGTATTATTAAAAGATAATTGTGGGAAAAAAGTGTTATCAAAGCTTTTGTTGTATAGTTTTGGGTAACTAGACCCTGATGAAGGTGATTCAAATCTCAGTTTGGTAGTATCATTCTACCCTTTTCCTTATATAATATTTTTGGTAAGTTTATCTTGATCCCTCTTATGTGTTTTATAATTTATTTTGAGTTTACTATCTACCAAAATATGGAGTTAGATGAGGGTAATTTATAGGTGGAAAATTTTAATGGAAAAAATTTTAGGTTCTATAGAATGAAAATAAAGTATTTTATACTACAAAATGACCTTGTTTTTTCTTTAATAGGTACCAAGCTAGAAGTGATGAAGAAGTAATAATGGGATATTCTAGTTAATTGATGGGGTTGGTTGAAATTTCATTAGCCTGAAATGTGGATTATAATATCCTGGAAGTGAAAAAATCTTCATAAATCATGAATATTCTCACTGACATGTATCAGAAGATGACTATAATGAATAAGTTCATCATGAGTATTTTGGAAGGTAAACCAATGTTAGAACCCATATATTAATTCAACATGATGTAGAGTTAGTTGGAGTCATTGAAGGTGAAATGTATAGATCTAGAGTGGTTGTTTTTGTTTCTATCATTACTCCATAAATCTTGGTATGCAATGGTCACCATGGTGAGAAACTCAAACAGAAAGATTAAATTTATGTTTTTTGAAGTTAAAAATTTGGTCTTGAATAAGTAACTTCATTATAAATAGATACATGAATCATATGAGAATTTATATAGAATAAAATGAAGAGGATTGTTTGTATCCTATAAAATACAAAATAAATTAAAAGGAATAATTCATAGAAAGAATAACTCAGTGGAAGGTGGACCCATGTGTTTTTATTGTGGGAAGAAAGGTCGCCTGGAGAAATATTTCCATGAGAAGATATTTAATTCAGAATTATAGGATTCTAAAATTAGATCTTTGAATCCTATTTTGTAAAATAATGTTGTATTGTTTCTAAGTTATTCTAGTTCATTTGATTCTTGGATTATAGACTCTATATCTTTATTTCACTCAACATCTGAGAGGGGGTATGAGGAACTATACTTATGGAAGATTTAGAAAGGTGCATATATTAGATGATTAATATCTCAAGATCATTGTAAAATTTTATTTTTCTATTAGGATAGGGAATATAAGTATAATTGGTTTTAAAATAATATTATACATCCTAGGATTAACAAAGAATCTAATTTTTTTTATACAGTTAGATGATATAGGATTCTATGCTAAATTCAAAAATGGTGCATGGAAAATTTCAAATGGTTCCATGGTGGTGTCTAAAGGATTGAATGATGGTAATTTTTACCTTGATGTATTGTTGGAATGTTTCATGAATTCCATGCAAATAACTTTCATAAATTTATGCCATGACCATATGGGTATCTTAAGTAAGAAAGGGATAAATATTTACACCACTAAAAGGTGTGTTGAAGATCAAAATCATAGAGTACAGGACATTAAAATATTTTATATTTGAAAATAAGTGCAATTTTTCCTCCAAAATTAAAGGTAAGACACTAATGAACCAAAGGTTACAATTGGCTTATGCTAACGTATGGGGGCCAGATCTGGTTCATTTTCATACAATGTAACTATTCTATATAACCTTCATCAATGATGAGGCATGGAATATTTTGGTGTTATTTATCAATAAAAAGTTAGATATATTTGAATCATTCATCTAATGGATATCTATAATGGAAAAGTAGACCAGATGCAAGCTATAGTGTTTGAGCTCTTCCAATAGTTGTGAGTACAGAAGGAAAGAGTTTTGGAGGTTCTATAGATGGAAGGTCATATGGTTTGAGAAGACCATAACAATAAATATAGAACATAATAGATTCATAGATAGTATTAAATAGAAATTGGTTAAAAAGTAAATTAGTATGAGAATTCGTGTGAGTTTCCCTAAGGTGTTTTGGGTGGAAGAGGTGAATTGTGTGGAATACCTAATCAACATGAGTCCCTCTTCTCTGTTGGGGAAAGAAATTTCAGGAGCCTTTTGGTCTGGAAGGAAGGTTTACTTCACCCATAATAAAGTCTTAGGGATGTCTTCCTATATCCATGTTTATTTCAAGGAAATGGAAAAGGTAGAGGCTACATCTCGAGCATGTTACTTTGTGAGATATGGAAATAAAGATTTTAGTTTTCAACTTTGGGATAATAAATCTTGAATGGTTTTTAGAAGTAAAAATGTCATCTTTAATTAAGAGACCATATGTAAGGATTGAAACTTATCTAAGGATACTAATAAGAGAAAAGTTTCATTTTATGTTAAAGTTTAACTGAATAAACATTCAGAAGTTACAGATATTCCAAGGAATTCAAGTTTTATGTCAGTACCAGAAACACTAGATGATCTGGAGGGTATTTTGAAATAAGGTCAATTTATGATGGTGTTACCAAGTTTTTAAGTAATATAGAGATTAATAACTATATAATCTTGGTGAATGACTATGGAAGGTGAAGGTCCATAAGCATTGGTTCTGGAAGGAGTTGAATCTCAAAGGGAGTTTCATATATCTAATAGAGTTAAGCACCAAGTGAAAAGGTATGAAAGTATATTACACTACTTTCTACTCATGGATGATGAAAAACTTGATAGCTCAGAATAGGCTATTAATTTTAAAGACATGAAACAGTGGGAGTTATCCATTAGGTATGAGATAGATTTTATGTGTATGAAACATGGGATCCAAAATAAAGTCCTACTAGGTAGAACAGTCTTCAGAATAAATGGGTACATCAGTTGAAATAGGAATCAGATGGTAGATGGAATTATAAGGCACAACTATTTGTGAAAAGGTTTCAAAAAATGGAAGGTATGGATTTATCTGATATCTTTTCACTGGTAATTAAACATAAAACTATTCATATGTTACTTATTATGGTTTCTGTGGAGTGTTATCATCTAGATAAGTTGTATGTGAAGACATCATTCCTTTATAGGGACTTGGATGAGGAAATCTACATGGAGCAGTTGGTTGGTTTCATAGAGAATCAAAACCATTACCTTGTGTAGAAGCTAAATCAAATACTTTCTAATTTGAAGTAGTTTACATGGAAATGGAATAATAATTTCAATTTCTTTATGGATGATCATGAGTTAATATGAATCAATATGGATAATTATTATTACCAGAAGGTGTGTGACGATTAGAGTTTCATTATCTTGCATATCTAGGTTGAAAACATTCTTATTTTCACTCTTGTAAAGGAAAGATTAAATGAAATAAATATTTACTTTTTTAGAATATTTTATATAAATAATCTCAGTCTGGATAAACAAATGTTGTGGATACAGATTTTGAGGGACTTAAGTTTAGGAACTTTGAACATGAATCGGTCAAATTACATCCATAAAGTGATGGAGAACTTCAAAATGAGTGAGAAAAAACAAGTGACCACACCCCTAGATGGATATTTCAAGTAGATAAAGGATAAATCATTGAAAATGGAAACTTTAGTATAGTATATGAAAAAGTTTCCTTATACATTGGTAGTTTTAATTTTGATGCATTTCATGGTTTGTATTCAATCGTACATTACGCAAGTAGTGGGGGTAGTTAGAAAGTACATTTCAAATATCAAAAGAAAACATTTGGTTTTTGAAGTGGATTCTTAGATACTTAAAGGGTTCTAGAATATTTTCACTTTACTTAAAAATAGATATGTCATTGCATGGGTTTACTGAATTTGAAATTAAGGGAGATTTTCTAGCTTCCCACCCTGAGTGCACTGAAGCGGGCCCTAAGATGGTGGGCTATAAGACCTCAAGAACATATCCTTGAATGCCATAGGTTGTTGACCAGTAGAAGGGGCCTTGGGTGTGTGCGGGGGGATACTATTCCCTCAAAGGATAAGGTATAACACAGTGGTAAACAATATACAATAAGTAGTGGAATCATAAGAATAATAAGACAACAGCAGAAGCAGATAAATGACCCAAGAAAAATAAATAATAATTTCAAAAGCTGAATAGTCATAAAAACACCATGATGATGTCAATGTATGATACCATGTAAAATAAGAGTGGGGGTACAACGGTACAAGCATGTACTGCATGCTAAAAAACTATCAAAAAGACCAAAAATTCCTACATGGAATATCAAGCATAGGCTCGATCCTCTACCCCCAAAGCTCCATCCTAAGTAGCAAAGTAATCAAACATCGTAAGCAGAACACTTCCCTTTATCTATACCTATGATCATAAATTCTACTCGGGTACCAAACAGTGACTGATTAGGGTGTGAGATATAATCTCAGTAGGCCATAACCCATGGTATCTAGACCATTTCCATTTCTTTCTGTAGAAAATAACAATGTTCCAGATATAATAAATGCAAGTAGTTAAATAAATAAAATAACTAAAACTTGGTCCGGGTTCCCAAGATGAAAGTCTGAATAAATTACCTGTGAAAGGCAGAATATGTATGCAATGAACTAAGTAAACATAGAAACCCAAGAAGGCATACCCCCAAGCTTGTGCTTTGGATTATGGTCTATTTATCATGCCATCACTAAGTGTGATAATAAGAAAAAGATATTTTTCACAAAAATATAATCAATCTCTATGAAATATTAATTAATGCATCTCATGCAATTAAAGAAATTCTAATAAGTTAATCAAATCCAGCGGTGGAGTCTGAGACCGTCCCTAGAAATCTAAGCAGAATCCCATGTATCACTATGGTACATCTGATGTAATCCAATACCACTGATTCCATCCTAAGCAATTCATAAGTAGTCCCTAGTATCACTCGAGGCATGGTGACTCTGATTCCGTCTCGTGTATCTCATTAGAGGACCAAGTATCACCCAAGGCATGGTGTATAAATCTTTCCAATTGTTCCATTCATGGTTTCTCCCCGAGGGAATCGGTATCACTCAAGAGTATATTAAATTTCCCAGGAAACCCTCACCTAGAAAGCTAAAGTATCACCCCCGGCACATCATGTTATAACCACCCATACACGGGATTCCATCCATGAGTCCTTGATATGGAACTCATGTTCTCACCTGGCCTATATCAAGTGAGTCAAATAGCTAAGAACATCACAAGCAAGGCAAGCATCAATATAACAAGGCAAGCATTTATAATTATAATAAATTTAAATAATCATCTCAATCCATGAAAATCAAGCTAATCAACAATGGCACATTTAATTTTTCAAGGTAATAACATCCATCATAAGAAAGGCATAAGTGGTCAGCATAGAATTTAAACCATTTCATGTAATTGCAAGAAATTTAATAGCACAAGCTAACAATATTACCCAAAAATATTAATTTAGTTCAATCCATTTAAATGGCTCAATAAAAGAGCACTAATAAGGAAAAGTTCTTCGCATAAAATAAGGTGATAAATCACACATGGTATAAATCATAGGGAAAACACCAATGCCAAATGGCTAATTATGCATTTAGTCACTAATCATAAATTTTTATCATAGAAGATAGCACACCTCTATTGGAAAGTTTTTATTATAAAAACATGATTGTATTCATCAAAAATTTATTTAATCATATTTCACATTTACTATAGAGTCATAATTAATCACTAATTAAAAAGAAATACCAAACATAAGCATTTTTACACACACTGTATAAGCAAGGAATTTACAACCTGCATGAGAAATTATAAATAAGGAATTCCATATAAATAAGGCAATCCATATGGAATTATCATAATCAATGGAATTTAGCTCTACATATGGTATCACCAAAATAAAAATGCACATGCATAATAAAATAGATCCATCTCATAGTTCGAAACCCCCACTTAATTCATTTTATCGATTCAAATACTAAACCAAGGTGATACACACAACCAAATTAAATTACACATTTTAAACAAAGGGAAATAGTCCAAAAAGGATGGAACACACAAAGGGGTGGCCGAAAGTGAAGCGTACACCCCATGAATGGGTTTTACTACATGTGAGGGTCACTACAGACACAGTAAGGAATTTAAATTAATTTAATACATGATATCAAAGTGACTACGGAAGGTTCTGGTGAGAGGCACAATGGTGCAATGTTAAGGGAATACAAGGTGGAGAGAACACCATGTGAATGGGTTTCTCCACATGCATAGGTCACTATGGACACAACAAAATAGTCCAATTAATTTAATACACGATATCAAGCTTCACCAGAAGGTTCTGAAGAGCGGAACAATGGTGTGATATTTAAAGCGCAAAAAAATAATGGGAAAATGTGTTGTCACCCTACCTCAATGTCATAGTACTATCTACATCCAAAAAAACCTTCAACCTAAAATAGTAGAAATCGAAGGAATTAACAAAATCCCCAAAATAGGGCACAAAACCGTCACACAAAGATAATGTAGTGGAGGATGGAGGAAACCTAAAATAGATGGGTGTAGGATAGAAAGAATACTTAGAGATTTATAGCACATCTGATGGAGATTAAATCAGAGAAGAATCAGAGGTGCAATGGTAAATCCCCCCAATGGGGGAGGAGGAGGATGTGATGCACCTTGAGGGAGAGGGGGGCATGCGAGAAGAGAGGAGGAAGGAAAGATATGAGCGAAAGAAAAAAAAGGAAAAAAAATAAAAAAAAAACAAAACAAAAAAAAGGAAGAAAAAAAAGAAAATGAAAAGTTAAAATGAAAAGAGAAAAATAAAACAAAAATAAAATGAAAATAAGGAAAATAGGAAAAAAATGAAATAAAATAAAATGGGGAAACTCATTTAATTTTTTACCCAAAATTCACTATGCTCAGTCAAGGCACACAGTTTAAATAATCATGTGAAAATTGTGTGTCTTCCCACTTTCTATAACCCACAATGGGTCGCAAGGGTGCGTTCCCTAGGTCACGCAGTTCCAGACAATCATGTGACCTAGTTTGCCTTCCACGTTTTTAGCGTTTCGAGCTTGAAATGATCCCTGAACATACCAAGGATCTCTTTTATCCTCAGGAATAATTTTTAAAGGGAAATTTTAAGTTATTAAACAAAAAAATAAAAGGTTCACACCTTGGATAAAGTTGTGATGTTACAACCTCCCATCCTTAAGACAACTCATCCCTGAGTTTCACTTTTGAGGGTAGTGGAGCATCGTCTGAGAAACTTTTCGGCCACTGCGCACATACATCGACCTCCCACTACCATGTCTCATCCAGAATGCATCTTTACTACCATAGCACCCATGCTAGAGGAACTGACCTACCTTAGAGATCCTTTATGCTACGATCGATGATACAAATCAGACGCTCCTCAAAGGATGCATCCTCCTCAAGCTCGATATCACCAGGGTCAAACGAATGAGATGGGACTGGATGATACTATCAAAGATGAGTGACATGGAAGACATCATGCATAGTATGGTACCTCTGAGGTAATAGAAACTGATAGGCTACCATACCAACTCTTTACACTATCTCAAATAGTACAACATAACTAGGTGATAACTTCCCTTATCTCCTGATTCATCTATAACTGAACCTTGAAAAAACATAAAAAAAGTCATGATGTTCCACCTCAAATTCCAGAGGTCTACAGCGATGATCGGAATAAGACTTCTACCTCAACTAAGCTATTTTCATATGCTTCCGGATCAGATGGACTTGCTATAAAGTTTGTTGAATGAGAAAATGACCCAGTAGAGTTTAATCACCTACCTCAATCCATCATAGAGTTGAATGGTGTGGTCTATTATAGAGGGCATCATATGGAGCCATTTGAATTATTTCCTAGAAGCTGCTATTATAGGAAAACTCAACTAAAGGAATATAATTCTATAAGGAACCTCTAAAATCAAGGATATAGAATCACAGCATATCATCTAACACTTGTATGGTCTACTCAGATTTTCCATCAATCTAAGGGTCAAATTAAGTACTCAATAGAACCTACGAACCTAGTTCCTTTTGTAACCCTTTCCAGAATCATGATGTGAAGTGGGAATCTTGGTCTGATATGATAGGTTGGGTCATGCCATGAAGTATTACTCTCTATTGGATATATATCCTCCCTAATTCATCAATATAGAAGGTCTATCGGGTTAGTAGGAAGTGTGTGAATTTGGTCAAACTATCGACGATCATCCATATTGCGTCACTGCTAAGAGAATATCTCAGAAATCCTGTAACAAAATCCATAGTGGTGTCATTTCATTCTCACTTATGAATGGATAGAGGTTGTAAGAATACATCAGGTCACTGATGATTTGCCTTCACCTGTTGGAAAGTGGAGCACTGAGTAATGAAACCTGTTATATTCTTCTTCATACCTTCCCACCAATACTGACGATGCATATCTCTATACATCTTGGTAATCTTAGGATGAACTTCCCACACCAAGGCATGAGATTCCTTCATCATCTCTTCTCAAATATCTGAAGTCACCCACACATGACCATAGTAGAGTAGGGTATTGCTACCATCAACAACCCAACCAGAATATGGGTTCTATCTTGTGATGCTTCCCCTCAAGACGAGTCCTTATGAATCAGAAAAATGATGCATTTAGACTTGCTCCAGAAGATAGGATGTCGCTGCTAGAGCTTCTATAACTGTTTTTATGCATTTATCTTAAACCTCAATATGTAACTCAAAAAAATCCATCATCTTCCACTCAATTTTAGCTACCTGGATGGATTATATCTGAATCTTGTGGATCAATGCATCATCCATGAAATTACCCTTACTAGGGGTATAAGCAATCTCAAAGTCGAATGACTATAGGTATTCTACCCACCTGTGTTGCCTCTGATTCAAGTCTCATTGTGTGGAGATATATTTCAATATTTTATTATCTGTATAAACAATGAACCTCTTTCCCAATAGATAGTTCCTCCAACAGCATAGATCAAGAACCATAGTTTCTATCTCAATATTGGGTATAGGATAGTTCTGCTCATGAGGCCTTAGCTGGAAGGATCCATAAGCCATGACTCGATCTCCTTACATAATAACTACACCCATTTTGATTCCTGAAGAATCAAAAAAGATTGTATAACCTATGCCCAGCTCAGGAAGAGTCAGAATCAGAGCCAATATAATTCTTCCCTTTAACTCTTGAAAATATTTCTCACAAGCTTCAGACCAAATGAACTGCACACTCATCTTATTCAGGGTCATAAGAGGTAATTCTAAGTGGTGGAAGTCCTATATGAAATGATTATGCTATCCATAAAGTCTTAATAAGCTACATATTCCAAACCCGTTCTTAGGATTCTCCTAAGAAACCACTATGCTCGCCTTCTTTGGGTCAACTGATACACCTACTTATGATATGATATGACCCAAGAAGTGAACCTTACTGATCCAAAAGTGTCATTTTATAATCTTCTCATATATCTTGTGCTCTCTCAGTGTATTTAGCACAATATCAAGATGATTAGAATGGTTGTGTCTAGAGTTTGAGTATACTAATATGTCATCTACAAAGACTATCACAAAATAATCAAGGTACGAGTGGAAAACATGATTCATTAGAGCCATGAAAATTGTGGGTGCGTTTGTTAGACAAAATGGAATAACTAAAAACTTGTATAATTCATGCCTACTCAAGAACAGTGTATGTGGTATATCTTATGTTTTTACATGCACCTGATGATAGTTGGACCTCAGATCAATCTTGGATAAAATAGTTGCTCCTTGGAGCTGGCCGAAGAGGTCTTCTATATGAGGAAATGGATACTGATTCTTTACCTTAAGTTGTTTTAGTCAATATTAATCCATGCACATTATTAGGTTATCATCTGCCTTCTTAGAGAAGAGGATTGTTGAACCCTGTGGAGATGTGCTAGGTCTGATAAAACCCTTTGCCTCAAGATCTTCAAGCTACTTCTTGAGTTCCTAGAGCTCTTTAGGTGTCATCCTATAAGGATTAATGGACATCGGTGTCACACCTAACACTATCTATATGTTGAAATCAACCTCTCTTACTGAATTTAAGCTAGAGAAATCATCAGGGAATACATCCCTGAAATAATTCACAATAAGAAGTAACTCCACTAACTGCAATCCTTGATCGCTCATAAAGAGATTTTCTAGCTAAGCTGACACTCTTCCCAGCCCATAACACTTGGATCTAGCTCGATCTACTTTGATATCCCATTCTCCCTTATGTATATATGTGCTTCCCTTGGGTTTTTTGAAGGTCACTTGACAGTGATAGCAATTCACTTGGGCATGATAAAGAATGATCCAGTCCATATTGAGAATGATGTCAAATCTTTTCATCTAGAGGATGAAGAAATTCTAGAAGAAACGATACCCTCCTATCTCAAGGGGACACTCCTGGAACTAGTGTATTCCCTATATTATGACCCCAAAAGGAGTTTCAAGATACATAACACCACATAAGTAATCGATGGAAAGACCCAAACTCTCAACAATCATAGCAGATATAAAAGAGTGTGATTCAACTGTATCAAAAAAGATAGAAACTAGAGTATAGGCTACAAGGATAATACTTATAACTATATATGGCCCTATACTCTTCTCCACTAGCACTAGATTCACTGCATACATATGGCTTGATCCTTAGACCTGAGATTCTACCCGACTAGCCTGAGTAGGTTCACTCTATCGATGCTGATGTTATGAAGCCTAACTTCCTCAGCCACAACCGCCACTTCCTCAGGATGATTAGCCGATAAAAGACCAACTCCCATCCTAATGTGGAATTGTAGATTCTGTACCTGATGGAGGCACTGGCATGGATCCTTTTCCACTAGATACTGGAGGAAAGTAATGGCAAAATCACTAAAGGTGACTCATAATGCCGCAATCTCATCATTCCATTGGGTTCCTCATGCTCTGGGTCTTTTTATGTTCAGTCTTTCTGCACTGATGGCATATGGTAGATATTTCAATGTGTTTTATCTAGCTATAACTTCCCCCATATGCACCCTCAAAATGGTGCTTTCGACTACCTGAAGAACTATCACCCTGCCTTCAAACTGAACTGCTCTGGCTCATAGGACTAGCTTCTCTAAGATTATGTTCTATAATAAGGTCCTAGTTCACTATATCTATAATGGTATTCAACTGAAATATGTTCACCTATGAGTGGACAGTATACCTGAGCCCGTCCTCAAAACGTCTTGTAGTCATCAATTCATCACCGGCCGGAGATGGAGTGAAACGCTGAAGCTCTGAGAAGCGAGAATACTCTAGCATTTTCATGGATCCCTACTAAAGATTCAATAACTCCATGGCGTGATCCACTCTTAGATTATACGAGAATAAGTGATCGTATAAAGACTTTTGTAAGTCTTCCCAAACCATGTCTTGGTAATGCTTTGACTGAGAAACGACATACCATCAACACCTGGTGGAGTCACGAAACATATAGACAGTAAGCTTGAACCTCTTCTCTAGAGGTATCTCAATATGTTTTAAGTTGGATATCATAGCTTCTATCCATGACTCAACAGCATGAGGACTACCATCCTCTGAGAATGTGGGAGGATGCTACTGCTGGAAGTCACATGTAAGCTCTACCATAGTTGGGGTAGGCTTGGGATCACTCTAAACAATCTATATGAACCTAAGAAAACTATCCTTGAACTGAGCATTAATTCCCATTATAAGATCAGTAGGAGGGCCATAGGGTGAACTATAGGAGGTACTACGGGTGGCTCAAGTCCCACCACCTCTGGAGTATTCACATCTCCACTCTCATGTTGTATGGTAGAACGGCATCGCGATGGCATAGCTCTATAATTTCCAAGCATTCATCTCAGATCAGATTTTATAACAGATATAATAGATAATGAAAACAAGTAAATTAGTAAGGAGGGTTAGGTGAAATGCCTCCCTGAAACATGACACAGAAAAAAGGAAATCGATAAAGAGGATAGGTGCATATCCTTCCTTTGAGCATAACACAACATACATCCTTCTCCAAGATCTAAGTCTAGATAATAATAGAGACCCCATAAGTATCACTAAGACACATGGCTCACTACACTTTTCCCAGATAAAGTCATAGTCAAGGTTGAGGTCTCACAATAGGTGTCCATTTCATTTTAAAAAAATAATTCATTTTAGTTCATTTTACCTTTAATTCCCATTTTAATATATTGAATTATGTGGATCACCATTCTGATTTATAAGGGACCATACACCTTATAAACCAAAATTTGATGTCCACTTAACCCAATTTATAACATGTCTCTACAAAATAAATTGGCACATTTCTATATTTATAATAAAGTAGGCCCTATAGGATATAAAAACTAGGCACAGCAATAATCATATTCAAACAGGAAAATGCACACTGAAAATAAATTTGGTATTGCATAATGCATTTAATTTCAATTCATATTGTTCCTAGTATGATACATGTAATGTATTTCCCTAATTTTGTCGGGATAAAGTAATATAAATCATCATCTCAAAAATACTAATAGAAATAGTAGCATAAAACAAGTGTGTCACCCAATGGTGAAGTCGTATCAATGATGAATGGAAAAATCAATAAACCTAATTCCTAACCCAGAAAATTTGGGGTTCCCCTATACATGGGTTAGTTACATCAAAGAATAGGGTAAATTCTAAATTCCTATATCCTGGTATCTTTTCTAACCCAAACAGTAATACAAAAGGAAAATAATCCCTCTGATACCACTTTGTAGAATCCCACCCTGAGTGTTACTGAACTGGGCCCCAAGATGGTGGGTCACAAGACCTCAAGCGCATCTCCCTGAATTCCATAGGTTGTCGACCAATAACAAGGGCTTGGGTGTGTCCGTGGGGAGACTATGGCCTCATAGGATAAGGTATAACACAGAGGTAAACAATATATAATAAGTAGAAAAAGCATAATAATAATCAGATAGCAGCAGAAGTAGATAAATGACCCAAGCAGAATAAATAATAACAGTGGAAGCTGAATAGTCATAACAAATATCATGATGATGTCAATGTATGATACCATGAAAAATAAGAGTACAGGGGTATGGGGGTACAAGCATGTACTGTATGCTAACAAAAACTTCCAAAAATACCAAAAAAAATCTACACATAATATCAAGCATAGGCTCGGTCCTATTTCCCCAAATCTCCATCCTAAGTAGTAAAGAAATCAAACATAGGAAGCAGCATGCTTCCCTCTATCCATACCTATGAGCAGAAAATATAATCAAGTACTAATAGGCACCCAAGCAGGTTTTGAGATATAATTTCAGTAGGTCAGAACCCATGGTGTCTAGACCCTTTCCATCTCATTTTGTAGGCAATAACAGTGTTCCAGATATAATAAATATAAGCAATTAAATAAATAAATAAAATTACAACTTGGTCAGGGTTCCAAAGAGGGCACCCGTCCCATACCACCTACTTTGTCCAAAGCCATAAGTCTGAATAAAGTACATATTCAAGGTATAATATGTATGAAAGGACCAAAGTAAACACGAAAATCCAATAAGGCATACCCCCAAGTTTGTGCTTTGTCTTGGGGTCTAATTCTCATTCCATTTCTAAGTTTTCTAATGAGTGAAAGAGGTGTATCACAAAAATATAATCAATCCCTGTGCAATATTAATTAATTCATCTCAAGAAATTCAATCAATTCTAACAAGTCCTTCAAATCCATTGGTGGAGTTTGAGCCCATACCAGCTGATATAAGAAGAATCCCAGGTATCGCTATGGTACATCTGTTATAATCCAATACCACTGAGTATTTCCCATGAGATCTATAAGGAGTCTCTAGTATCACTCAAGTCATGGTGACTGTGATCCCATCTCAAGTATCTCACTAGAGGACTGAGTATCACCAAAGGCATGGTGTAGCCATCTTTCCAATGGGTCCTTCCACAGTTGCTCCCCTAGGGAACCGGTATCACTTAGGAGTATATTAAATCACCCGAGAATACCTCTCCTATCAAGATAAAGCATCACCCTCGGCTCGTCATAGTATAACCACCTGTGCATGGGATTCTATCCATGAGTCCTTAATATGGAACCCATGTTCTCACCCGGCCTATATCAAGTGAGTCAAGTATCCAAGCACATCACAAGAAATGCAAGCATCAATATAACAAGGCAAGAATTTATAATTGAAATCCATTTAAATAATAATCTCAATCCATGCAATTCAAACTAATCAACAATGAAACATTTAATTTTTTAAGGAAATAGCATCCATCATAAGAAAGGAGTAAGTAATGAGCATAGCATTTAAACCATTGCATGTCATCACATTCAATTTAATAGCACAATATAATAATCTTACCCAAAAATATTAATTCAATTCAATCCATTTAAATAGCTCAAGAAAATAGCACTAATAAGGCAAAGTGCTTAACATAAAAATAAGGAGATCAATTGCACATGGTATAAATCATAGGGAAAACACCAATCCCAAATGACCAAACATTCATTTAGTCACTAATTATAAATATTTATCTTATAAGAGAATGAACCACTATTGGAGAGTTTTTGTTATAAAACCATGATTTTATTCATCAAAATTTTATTTAAGCATATTTAACATTTATTTGAGCATTAGAATTCAGAACCAATTAAAAAGAAATACCAAACATAAGCAAGTGAAAACACTACATAAGTAAGGAATTTACAACCTGAATGATTAATTATAAATAAGGCATTTCATATGGAATGATCATAATAAATGGAGTTTATCTCTACACATGGTCTCACCAAAAGAAACATGCACATGCATAATAAAAGAGATCCATCTCATAGTTCAACACCAAACTTAATTTATTTTATCAATTTAAACATGAAACCAAGGTGATACACACAACAAAAGTAAATGAAAAATTTTTAGCAAAGGGAAAAATAGGCCAAAAAGGATGGTACACTCAAAGGGGTGGATGAAAGAGAAGCGGACACCTCATGAATGGGTTTATCCACATGCGGGGGTCACTATGGACACAACAAGGCATTTAAATTAATTTACTACATGATGTCAAAGTGTTGCTGGAAGGTTTTGGTGAGATGCATGACGATTCGATGGTAAGGGGCGGCCAAGGTGAAGTGAACACCCCATGAATGGGTTTCTCTGCATGTGAGGGTAACTACAGACACATAAAAATAGCCTAATTAATTTAATACATGATATTGAACTTCATTGGAATGTTCTGATGAGCGGCGCAAAGGCACGATATTTAAAACACAATTAGATAATGGGAAAATTCATAGGTACCCTACCTCAACATCGTATCACTCTCTACATCCAAAAACAACCTTATATTAAACCTAAAATGATAGATTTCAGGAAAAATTAACAAAACCACCAAAATAGGGAACAAAACTGTCGCACGAAGATAGTATAGTGGGTGATAGAGGAAACTTGAAATATATTTTTGTGGGATATAGAGCATACCGAGATATTTCTAGTGCATTCGACGGTGATAAAATCAGATAATAATCGTAGGTGCAATGGAAAAACTCCCCAAGGAGGGAGGAAGAGGAGGAGGCATGCCTGGAGGGAGGGGGGGTACGCAAGAAGAGAGGAGGAATGAAAGAGAGGAGTGAAAGAAAAAAATGAAAAATAAAGAAGAAGAAAATAAGAAAAAAAGAAAAGGGGAAAAAAGAGAAAAAGTAAAATGGAAAAAGAAAATAGAAAAGAAAAAAAAAGAAAAAAATGGAAGAGGAAAAAAAGAAATAAAAGAAAACAGAGAAACCCATTTAATTTTTTACTAAAAATTAAATGCACTCAAAAAAGGCACACTGTTTAAAAACCCATGTACAAATCACACATCTAACCACTTGTTGGAACTCGCAATGGGCCGCACGAGCATGTGTCCTAGGTCGCGCGGTTCCATACAATCGCACGACCCAGTTTTCCTTCCACATTTTCGATCCATCGGGCTTAAAACAAGACTCAGATGCACCCTAGATCTCTTTTATCCTCAGGAATAATTTTAAAGGTTTGTTTTAAGGTATTAAAATAAAAAAATTAAACATTTTTCACCTTGGATAAATTCAGGAAATTATATATCCAGACACTCATAAGATCACCTTCGAATATGTGTTCACTTTTAGAGGGACAACCATGAGCAGGATTTTGAAGCTTCAAACAATAGTTATAATCTTGATAAAAAAACAGGTTATGTTTATTTAATGGAATCTAGAAAGGAGTTGATTTGGATATCCAGTTGAAGTATCACTTCATTATAAAGTTATTATAGGATAGAGTAATGGATCTATAGAATATAGAAAGAGCTCAAAATTTAGTGGACATGTTGATAAAGGTTATATTCATGGATGTGTAAGGTGGTGTTGTGGCTCAACTAGGTTGGGATAACCGGAAGCATAGTGGGGGAAACCATATGGATTCAAAGGAATTTAGAGTAATAGAAGGAGGTATATAGATGCTAAAGGTGGACTCATTGGTGAATCCTGAAAAAATAATTCTCAAGTGAGATATTGTTAGGTTTCAATCGTGTGTTAAAACCATTTTCAGGATATGTAATTTAGTCAAATTGAAGAATATTCTATAAAAGTATAATTTTTTGATCTCTAATGGCAATGTAAGAGTGAAAGTTATGAAGTTTGGAAGACTAGAAGTTACACATACTAGAATATAGAATTAAAATGATATAATTAAAAGTTATCCCTTGATTCATATTGAATGTGAAGTATAAAGTGAAAATGAATTACATAAAAGTGACTTTGGGAATATGTGATAATCCTTATAAAGGATTACATTGGTAGTTTTGAATAAAGGGATGTATCAGAGTAACTTATATAGAACATAATAGTAAACTCACAAGAGTTTAAAAAGTGGATATTATTAACAAGAATATAAATTTGAGGTGGTAAGAGTATTTGTCTGAGCATAGATATATCTATAATGATAGGATCTATGTGGAAGCACTCACCATGAAAATTGGAAGATAGGGCAACCAATTTCACCAGCTAGACTCTACTATATTAGTAAGGTGTAATCACTTACGATGATCCATTAATCATTGTAATCATCTTTTGATTCCATGAATAAAAGTAAACCGGTGTTCCCCTAATGAACCACATAAAAATTGTGTTTCTTCTTGTATTCTAGAAATATTTTCTATGTTTGTTAAAATGTTAGAATTGTGGTGTGGTGAATTAGGTGCGACATGACTTTTAGTTTTGGGAATCATGGCATAGGACTCATTCTAGTACTTTGTTTCACCTATTAAGTTCTGATGGATGTCTTCCATGGGATTGGCAGAAGATATTCGTGGACCCAATAGAAATCTATGGATTTTTAAAAAAAAATATTGCGATAGTATACCCCTTTCCCTACAAATAAAAAAACCAAAGAGACCACCAGCAACAGAACTACCAGATTTTATATAGAAACTCATTCTAAACTATACTACAACATCATTTACAAATACAATAAGCATACAATAAACTTTTAACAATACATCTAAAAATTAAATATATTATTAAATCAGCCTAAAAATAATCCTCAAAGATGGTTTAGGTCATTTTCTAAATATAATTTAGTGTCATCAAAAAAATATATTAAAATATAAATATAATAATATTAACAATAAAAAATATTGGTTTAAAATATAAGTGTTGTGGTGAAACTAACCTTGTCAAAAAAATCAACGTCCTAGTAATGATAATCTCATAAATAAATCAAAAAACATAAAAAATACAATTAACTCTGCCTTTTTATGATGAAATTGTTGTTTTAAAATAATAATTTCATAATAATAAACACTATAAATATTTGGAATGTATATATTGTATTAATTGATATAAAATTTATATACCTACACACACACAAAATTTATTTTATTTGACCACTTTTTTAATAAGTGGATCTTTTGAAACACTTTCCATAATCTGTTGGATTTTCATATTTCCAAAACATAACATATGAAATTTAATATTAAATTACAAATATAGTATAATAAAACTTATGATTCCAACAAATCTTTAAATTTTCATGAACTTTACTAAGGATCATAACCAATATGTTTTACATTCATCTTGGTAGAATACACATAACATCCAGTGTCTACTATAATAAAAAATTCCATCGTAAATGACATTGTAATAAAAATTATTTGATAATTATATAAGTCTTATTAATAATAAATAAATATAATAAAACAATATTGAATAACTCTATTATTAAATCTTTGAGATATATATATTAAATTTTAGATTTCATGTTTATGTATTTCATAGTCGTTGAAATAAATTTTGAATCCATAAAACCATAAATGGAAGTGGTATCATTTTATATGAAAATAGTGTGAAAATACCCAAAAAAAGTTATAAATTAAATAATTGCATGTTTTATTCAAATAATTAAATTATAATTAATATTGAAATTTATTTATATGTAAAACAGTTGAAACATAGGTACTGATAGCTCATCACCAATAACAATATACAAGATATCTTTTTTAAGTATTCTTAATGTATAGTCTGTCCTACATGATCTATTGGTTATTCTTTTCCTTTCTTCATGTTTTTCTTTTAAGTCCTTGTACTCTTTTAATCAATAAATAAAAATATTTATTGCGGTAACAAGCCTAGCTGACCATAGTAAAAAATGTCCAGAACTCTGTCCAACTATGGCTACCTCCTCAGTAGGTAATGGCACTAGAGCAGATGGATCAATAACACCTTCTATAATCACTCTTACTTGATCAAAATATATAAAATGATTACAAATATAATCCCCTAGATTATGTGTGATTCTGTATGCTATAGTATGAAAATGAGGATCATTGTCATGCAACTCACAGTACACACTCTGGTCTGAGTGAAGAGGTGAAAGATTTGGATTGGTAGGTTTCACGGATTGTGTTTGTCTCGATATATCTGCAAACATAGACAATATGAATGATTAAATTCTCTCTTATATCAACTAATCAATCTCTCAAAGTTAAGCCTTTAAGGAATCTATTTCTCCTTTATATGTATTATTCCTCAATATAGTACTAAAATGACTAAAAACTTTCCTAATACTAACACATGCCTCAATATTCTTATGTGGCTTAGGTGATCCTACTTTCCTAAATCATTTACAAAAAAAATTGATCTTACCCTCAAGGATAAAATCCCTCTACCTCACTTTCTCTTGAAGTAAATCTTGAAATGAAATATTTATATATCATATTAATATGATGAATTTATAAAAAAAATATTTGAAAAAAATAATAATTTATTATAATCTTATCGTTATATCCTTGGATTGATTAGTAAGGCACTTTCCTTTTTCCATTTTTTTCCTTTTTTTATTTTTTGTGTTAAATGGGGGGGCTAAACTAAACCTCTTTGGAGATACTTTATTTTTTTGTTAATTCCTCAAGAAAAATGAAATTATTTTATATTATAGTAATATATACCCATGTAACAAAGTATGAGGGTATAAGTTCAAAGATCAGATCTCCTAGTGAGATCTCTTAGATGTATGTTACATAATGATAAATAAATAAATCATTAATTAATTAAAAAATAATGATAAAAATGATATTATAATAAGAAATTAACATAATTAAGTTCCCAAATGAAAATTTTGTATTTTTTTAAATAAGTTGTTGAAGAAGTAAAGTCAAAGTGAGATGATTTTTGTGGATATATATTAAATAACTCAAGTGGAGTGGTTCAAGGTAAATTGGAAAATTTATTGTGATTATTGTTTTACTAATCTTCAAGATAAGGAAAAGTGTTTATGGGTGATAAAGCACTATCTACCACATTTGATGGAAGTTGGAAGGCCTTTGGATTGGTTGAGAATGGACATAGGTGTTTTTTGAGATGGAATTGTTACTTGAGTAAAGGTAACTCCATGTTTATGAAGGATTCATAAGGTTTATTGCACCCTACATAAAGGTAATCCACAAATCAGTGGTTCTGTAAAGGTAATCTACATGTATAATTACCTACATAAGGGTAAAATGAGAAATGCATTAGATACGTAAATTTTGTACTGATATTTGGGTGTTATATAATGGTGAGTGGGATTTTTTTCCTCACATGTAAAGGTAATACTAAATTCAAGTGTTTCGTAAAGGTGTAGAAGGCACTTCATAAAGTTACAAGGGATCTTCATCAAGGTCATATAGACTCCACGTAAAGGTAAAAAAATACCTGTATGAAGGTAGTTCAAGATATCAATGAATTACATAAAGTTTTTACTGAGATTATCCCTGAAAAATATATGAATATCATGCCTCAGGGGGATATGTAATAAATTTGACCACACCATATTGGATTATCAGTGGTCGTTTTGGTGGGTATTTTAGATGAGAGTACCACCAATGATAAATGGTGAGTGAACTATGTTTCGGTGGTGGTTGTGGTATATAAAATGAGATAAGAAGGTATAAGGAGAATAACAATGAGGGATATATCATGGTATTTTTATATTGGATGTTTTTTGAAATCTTATGAATAAGAATGATCAAGTCATGAATGTAAGACTTTAAGAGAAGGTAATTGAACGTACGACTTTGAAGTTTATTGTATTAATTCTATTAATTATATCACTTCAAAGTTATTCATATAACTTCATGAGTGTATGGATTCAAAAATTATAAAAAATTTAAGTTTTCTAAATCATATGAACATATTGAGATGAGTTCTATGCCACATAAGAAAAGAGTTTCATCACATAATCTACCATGGTAAATTTTCAATGAGCATTTTTATCATTATAAAAGAGTGGGGTGAGTTCCACACTACAATCATCATCGTGATTATTGCATGACGCATGCACATGTGGATGATGAATTCAAATAGATTTAAATCTATGATATCAATAGAGAATATAAATTCACAGTGATTCAAATACCTCATGGATATTATTATATGAGTCTCTGGGTGTTTTAAAATAGAAAAAATGGATTTTATGTTCAAATAAGGATGAAATATTATCGATATTTCTAGGATATTAAAGATTAAATAATATCCAGAAATAAATGAAATAATATTCATGCAATATATAGTGAATTTAAAGTGTCCATGTATCAAATAATAAGTGTTGATCATTGTTTGTGAGAGTTAAAGAACCTGATAAACACTTGTATTGAGCAGCATCTTAATAAGTCTGAAGCTGGGAGATCTTTTTTGAGAATAATATCCACATCCCTGGGTATTTAGAAGGCTTAGGAAGATCCAGATCATAAAAGATCAAGAGATAGTCTCAAGACCGTCAGATCTGATCGAGTTTATCGACTAATAAAGTTCTTGAAGGTGTACATGAGAAAACCAAATATTGTATGTTCATGGAGGAAGATTATTTAAAAGAGGCAAAAAATAATACCTGAAAAATAAGGTGGTCTTTCTATGAATGGACCAAAACTGAGGTTCTTGTGATTGGGGTCTCTAACTAGTTACTGAGGAGGCTTATGATTTGGGTGTATAACCAATCATTGTGGAGGAGGTTTGTTATTGGGGTGTATAACCAATTGTTAGAAAATTTTATTTGGGTTGTTTGACCAACTTATATTATATCCATTTTTTCATATATTGGAGAATATGTGTTGAGGTGTCTACCCAACATGGAAAGAAGTGGTATTTTATGTTGAACCTTGTAAATATTTCATGTTCAACTCTCTCTATATTAACTATATACAAGGTTATTATGAGATGTTATTGATGAGAGGATTGAGTATTTAACTAACCATATAGGTTGAAGTTAAAAGGGTGAAAATTTTGTAAAAAGGGAAAAAGGATCACTGATTCACCCTCTCATAGGTGATCCATCCAAACCTGGGAACTTCAATTGGTATCAGAGTGAGGTTCCTTTTGAATATCTGATAATGTTTTTGAGATATGGAGAAGAACAAGAAACATAAGTTCATTTCCAAGAATATAAATTTGTTGAGAAAAAAAAGGAGAAGTAATATTCATCATCATCAAACAGTGGTGATAATTCTAAGAAAATAACTAAACTATAATGGATTCTTAAAAAAATTGTAAGTGGAACTTGATAATAATACACAAATCAAGAAAGATATAAGGAATATAGAGAAAGATAACAATAATATGGATATTGAGAAGGATGATTTTGATAAAAAGGAAATATTTGTTAGATGAAAACAAGAATAATATATTTAAGGTGGTTAAGATTGATAATATGGTAAGTGATCTTAAGGAAAATCTATTTTAGAAGGAAGATAAGTTGACTAAAACAAAAACCATTTATATTTAGACACTAAATGAGTTAAATAAAATCATATAAGACTTCACCAAATTAATTTTGATGAAAGGTGAATCTTCTCAAGAATGATAAAGAAATTTGTCCAATAATCAAGTAAAATATAGTCTTAATAAATCTCAAAATAAAACTATTATTCCTAACAATGTAGGGTTCAAAAGGAAGTTTGAATATTCTTATATTTAGAATAAAAATGGCAGGCCCTCTTATAGATTAAAAGGGGAGAGTAATATCTCAAGAAAAGCATCACCCCTGATGAAAAATAAAGAATTATGTTTCATAATTACAACATAAATATAAACCTATAAGATCAAAATTATAAAGGTTCTACTTGTGTTGTGGATGTTATGGACACAAGGATTTCTCTTTTTGGTATAATATGTACTTTATAAGGAAGAGGAAAGAACCAAGGGAGAGATTTGGTGAGCATGTGAGGAAATATTTCAATAGAAATAAATTTGTGACCAGATATCCACCAAATCTATCCATCCAAAAAAAAATTGGATGTTTACAAGAAGTATGTGGAAGATGTGGACTGGAAGGCCACAAAGATGAGGAGTACATGAAAAAATTACCAAGAAAGACTCCATATACTGTTATAGAGAATAAAATTTATAAATCTAATTAGGAAGAGTCATACAGTATTAAGGATTTCAAGAAGGCATGTGAGAAGCCCAAAGGAGATTGGAAACCAAATAAAGGGTGCTTGATTGTTTGGACTAACCAAATTACCAAGTCTAAACAAATGGAAAAGGCATAGGTGATTGGTGAGTATAAAGTATAACAAGTGGTTTTGGATAATGAGACCAAATCTCATAAGAATTTTTCCATAATTGGTGATCTAAAAATTCAAGAGAAGTTGTATGAAAGGTGTGGAAAATCTGGGCATGGAAAAAAAGGAATGTATGAAAATTCCACCATTCTAAGAAGATTCTATGAGAAAGGTAATATAGGTCCAAGGTAATTAACTTGCCTTAATATATAAGGAACATAAGACTTCCTTGTAAATGAGGATAGTTTATGGATAGAAGATGAGTTCACAATCTATGAAGACTAATGATAGAATAAAAAATGCTTCACAATCTGAGATCAAAAGAAAGATAAATGAGACAAGGGTGATAGGAAACTCTCATCCCAAATATTTCTTCTAAGGAATAAAGATGTCCATACTTATTCCCTAAAACTCTTGTTTATTTGTGATAACGTGTATGGAATTGAAGTATAATATTGAGTGTTTTCACTGATAGATAGAAAATAATATGTCTTCTTATAATACTCAAACTTCCATAGAGAGAAGGTTTTTAGTACATCTATTTGGGGGAGAAAACATGAGGTGGATCTATCAGGAATACAATGGTTGTGTAAATCTATAAATTTTGGATAGTTGTACAAAAATGGAGAAAGGTTATATCAAACACACTCTCATCACTTATCTTCATTTATATCATACATGTTAATAAATGGGGGTGTTGGTTAATGAAAAAGATGAGAAAAAGGGGGAGTTGTGTGATTTTCATTTGAACGTTTTGATGTGTTTATTCAGGTTTGTGTAGGAAAAAATCAATTTCTTAATGAATCTATGTGAGTATCCCCTATAATGAGTTTTGAGAGTGATATCACGTGTATGTTTATTTATATACAAAATTGACAACATTGATTATATCCCTCTTGTTTTCGATACTAGTCTAGCCTAAGTAGACTTAAAGTGGAATAAATAAATTCTATTTGGTTAGAAAAATCATGTGATTTAATCCTTCTATAATAAGTGTATTAAGATGAATTTAAGGAGGATAAGTTGTATTGATGGCATATGAAAAATTTGGTGAAATGAAAAAAAACATTATCTCTTTACATTTATTATCAATAAGGTGTAGATGAGTTTCTTTGACATTGGAGAAGTTGAAAAGGTTATTGATCAACTCATAAAAAGGGGGAGATTAAATTTCCCAATTGTAGAAGTTTTATTTGTTTTCAATAAGTTGTTGAAGAAGTAAAGTCAAAGTGATATGGGTTTTAAGGATCGTCTTGAAGAAATCAAATGGAGAGGTTCAAGACAAAATGGAAAATTTATTGTGATGATTTTTGTATTGATATTCAAGAAAAATATAGGTGTTTATGGGTGATGAAACATTGTCTACCACATTTTATGGATGTTGTAATGCATCGAGATTGATTAAGAATGGACTGAGGTGTTTTTGAGTTGGTATTGTTACTTCAAAAAATCTAACTCCGTGTTTATAAAGGGTTCATGATATTCATTGCACCCTTATTAAAGGTAAACCTCAAATCAATGGTTGTGTAAAGGTAATTTTTAAGTATCATTACCTATGTAAGGGTAAACTAGGAAATGAATTAAATACATAAAGGTGAAACTGAGATTTAGGTTTTTTATAAAGGTGAGTGAGTTTCTACCTCACATGTAAAGGTGATGCTGAATTAAGGTTCTACATAAAGGTGAGTGTGAGTTTTGACCTTACATGTAAAGGTAATGTTGAATTTAGGTGTTGCATAATGGTACAACAAGCGTTGTATAAAGTTACAAGGGGCCTACATCAAGTTCATCTGGACTCTAATTAAAGGTAAACAAATACCTATGTGAAGGTGGTTCAGGATATTAGTGAGTTGTGTAAAGGTTGTGCTAATATGCTCCATGTTGAAGAGATTAATACCACTCCTCAAGGTGCGATGGAATAAATTCGACCATGCTATAGTGGATAATTTTATGACCATTGTGGTGAGTGTTTCAAATAAGAGTTCCACCTATGAAAAATGGAAAGTGAAATATGTTGTGGTAGTGGTTGTGGTGTATCAAATAAGAGAAGAATGTCTAAGAATAAAAATAGTGAGGTTTATGCCATGGTTCATTCATGTTGGGTGTTTTGAAAAGTATTCTAATGGAGAATGGAAAAGGCATGAGCATAAGCCTTTAATAGCAAGTTGATGGGTGTATGACTTCAAAGATGTTCATATGACTTTTATTGATTATATGACTTTGAATCTAGTTGTATGACTTCATGAGCATTTGACTTCAACACTTATCAAAATTATAAGTTTTATGAGTCATACGAATAGGATGATGTTATTTCTATGTTGTAGAAGAAAATATCGACATCGCAAAATACATTGTGTTGATTTTTTAGTGATCATTTTGATCATCATAAAGGAGTGAGGTGACTTATACACCATAGGCATTATCGTGATTGTTTCATGATGCATGCATGACGCACGCCTGTCGTAGGGCGTGGCAAAACAATTATTTCCTAAGTTAAAATGTAGTAACGTGGTTGACCTAGGATGTCTCCCGAAGAGGAGTGCACACAAAATGGTTTGTCACTTTAAAATGGGGGTAAAAATGTTGTGAAAGGAAATTTGAAATTCAAATGATTGAAAAACTATGAAATTAAAAAGGGTGATTAGGTCGGGGTCGGTTTCCTAATTATAATGCTATCCTTGTTCAATTTAATTCAAACCTCTTCTTCTTAGTTGATTAAAGTGAGTTTCCACAATCTTTTCCTCTCACTTCCTTGGTGAAATTGTTATTGTGAGAGAAAACCTTACCAAGATCTCGGTTTGGTCAACTCTCCTTCCATGTGTAAAATAGTTGTATTGAATATCCTTAATTGAAATGGGCAATTCCCGATCGGGTTTTGTTTATCCCAAACAATCAAGAACATTCACTACACCTTTTACACGTACTGACGATCGTCGAGTACTTCACCACTAATTCCTAGTTTATTCCATCGTATATAAACCAGAAATTAGTGGAGGGAGATATTGATTATTTTACCAAGGAAAAAATAAATAACGGAATTAATATTCAAGAACGATCGCACTTGATTATAAAATCCGCTATAAGAAATTGAAAACAACTTTGAAGAAGAATGAAATTTATTCAATTGCGTTCAAGAACTCAAGCATTACAATGTAGAAAACCAACCCTTCCCCAATCACTCTAAAAGTTTACCCCACCATGGTAAGGGTAATCGAGTTGAATGGGGAAGGAGAAGGCATTACAAAACAATGAAAAAGAAAATAAATAAAAGAGAAAGCTGAAAAGTTCTCCTTCTTGGTGTCCCAGAAGGAATGGGATGGAGAATGGATGCTTTGAGAGGGTGGAGCTCTCCTCCTTTTATAGCCAGAATTCTTCACCCGACTGTCGACGCGTTTTAGCCCCATTAAATGACATCTTCACGCGTTGGGCCCTTCTTGAATGTTGTTCATAATTCCCTTGGCCGTGTCCTCTAAAAATTTCAGCGGATTTGGACATGTATTACGAGAGTTATGACCGTTTTACTATGAGCATTTATTCTGTCCAGTCAGACTCTCCAAAACGAAATCCTCCGGATTAAGGTGCTTTAATGGCCCCATAAACGGCCAATTCACTCGGTTCTTCCTTCATAAAAGATTCTCCAAAACTCCTTCCGCGTCCAACCACCGAATTTTACAAGCTTTGGCCCCACAGTGGATTAGTTATGGATCCCACATCAAAACTAGGCAGAACTGAAAACAGTTTTCTTGAGCCAACTTGTGAGCTTCTTTTGAGCTTCCATATGGCCGATTCAGATTTTGGTCCAAATATATTAAATGAAGCCCTGGATGTGTAGAATCTGAAAAAGAAAGAATTTTGCAATTTGGATCAGTGTAGATAATGTTATGGCCAATATACCGAAATAAGTTAAAACTGTTAAAAATCCAAAATGGCCAATTTTTACTATTCAGCTCAAAATAACACCATTATCAAAAAAATGAAACAATTCATCTTAGAGGAACAATTTTGTGGGTTTAAAACAATGATATTCAATATAAATTAATTGAAAATATTTGCTCTATCAATTTCCCCACACTTATCACTTGGACTCCTGGACAAGTAAAAATCAAATCAAATCAAAATCAAAACACATATCAATGAGATCAATCAAATCAATTTCAAGAAACAAAAAGATATCATGCCTCATCAAAAACTGTTATTTCAAGTTCTCCATTTAAGATTTTAATATATTTACACTTCATTTCTTATCCCATGCACACAAAACACCTACCTCACATGAATTTTCTCTCATCTCACAAATGTAAAGGCTGAACAAGGTTTTTCTCATCCAAACTCACACAAGAGTCACCATAGGTTTGATAAATTCCTACTTCTCCACCCGATGTGAGTCAAGAACATGTGTTTCTCATGAGGACTTTTCAGGGTTGTTCTGTGGCTTCCGGTTGGTAGGATTTAGATGTTAAAAGTTCTGAGGCCGAAAAAGGAAGGCTTGGCTCTTATTGAAGCAAAATTGCAAGATTCTAGTTTTCACTCAAATATGGTCTCCTTCACTTCCCCTTTGTTGAAAATAGGCTCCATCATCATTCAATCAGCTCAGCAGCAAACATTTCAATCTTTTCAAACATGATTTTTTTTTAAAGCTCCAGATAGGCACAGCTTTCTTTTTACATTGGAAGCTCCAGAAAGGCACAGCTTCTCTTTTTACATTGGAAGCTCCAGAAAGGCACAGCTTCTCTTTTTACATAAAAGCTCCAGAAAAGGCACAGCTTTCAACAGAATAATTTTTCAGCATCACACACATCTCTTCCACAATTTATTTTCCACCCAAAGTATAACCAAATGAGGTAGTACACCACAAGACATCTTCCCCCACACTTAAGTTCAACAAGATCATGCAATTTTACTTCAAGAGCAGGTATGATAGGGAAAATTGGCTTGTAATGTGGCTAACCTAACAGGCAATTCATGGATACTAGGGGCTACAATGAAGGATAAATGTAAAGGTGGGCCATAATGAAAAGGATTATTTTCAAAAGGGGGCTTCAAACAAAATAAGTGCCTCAATCATTTAAAACACACGTACCCCAACCCTCAAGTTTTGAAAGGAATAAATCAAATTCTGGTTAAAGCAAGCATAGTCTGGTTCTCTCAAGAAATGAGGTGAATGAAAAGAATATGACAAAATGGTTCAGAAGCCTCACAGGAAAGTTATTTCAATGATATAGACAGTGAAATATGGCATGGGTTTCAAAAATCAGTGTACTTTTCATGAAATTCTAAAAGATTTGAACTTAAAAAGAAGTCATTTCAGCATTCATTTAAGCTCGGTTTCATGAAATAGATTGGTTCACTCATTGACATGGGTTTCAAAAATGGTATTGATAATCTTTTCAGCTCAAAAGTTTCAGAAACACACCAAAAATTGAAAAATAAACACACAAAAATTTGAAAACACACAATTTTTTTATTTTTATTTTTATTTTTTAAAAACAAACATCAAATAAAAATCCTATACTAAAAAGGTTCCGTCCCCCACACTTAAATGATGTAGTGTCCTCGATGCATTTAAGTGGATTTAACATGTAAGAAGAATTCTGATTGAATCACAACAGCAAGAAAATGTGAAGGAGAGGTACAACCTGATGGATCTTATTGATAAATAGGTTGGAGGAGCATGATCTCCTCCAATGGCTCTGGTGGTAGGGTCCCAATGAATTTCTTCAACCTATGTCCATTCACAGTGAATGGATCCTGCTCTCCATCCTTCATAATCTGCACAGCACCAAAAGGATATACATGAGTAACAATAAATGGACCTTCCCATCTGGAACGAAGTTTACCTGGCATCAACTTGAGTCTTGAGTTGAATAATAACACTTTGTCTCCAGGAGAGAAGTCTTTTGGTTGGATTAGCTTGTCATGGGCCACTCTTGTTCATTCTTTGTAAATCCTTGAGTTTTCAAAAGATTCCCTTCTAATTTCCTCTAACTCCTGCAACTGCAATCTTCTTTCTTTCCCAGCTTTCTCAAGGTCCATATTCATCTCTCTGACCGCCCAGTAGGCTCTATGCTCCAACTCCACAGGAAGGTGGCAACTCTTTCCATAGATCAATCTATAGGGACTCATCCCTATCGGTGTTTTGTAGGTCGTCCTGTATGCCCATAATGTATCATCTAACTTTTGGCTCCAGTCCTTCCGGTTGGGTTTAACAGTCTTCTCCAGAATGGCTTTGATTTCTCTATTAGAGACTTCTGCTTGGCCATTTGTTTGGGGATGGTATGGGGTAGATGTTCTATGATGCACCCCATACTTCTTCAGCAATGCTTCCATTTTCCTGTTGCAGAAATGAGTTCCCTGATCACTGATGATTGCTCGTGGCACGCCAAACCTACAGAAAATGTTAGCCCTAACAAAATCACAAACAACTTTTGCATCATCAGTTCTGGTTGCTTTTGCTTCCACCCATTTTGAAACATAGTCTACAGCCAAAAGAATATATGAATTTCCAAATGACATTGGGAATGGTCCCATGAAATCTATGCCCCAAACTTCAAAAATTTCACAAAAGGTTATTGGTTTTTGTGGCATTTCATGTCGTTTGGATATGTTACCAGAAAATTAGAATTTTTCACATCTTTTACAAAATTCATATGCATCCTTGAATAAGGTGGGCCAGTAGAGTCCAGATTCTAAAACTTTTCGGGCAGTCCTCTGAGGTCCAAAGTGGCCTCCACAAGATAATTTATGACAAAATTCAAACACTGATTCAATTTCACTTCTTGGCAGGCATCTTCTTATGATTTGATCATTACAAATTTTCCACAGAAACGGATCTTCCCAAATGTAAAATATTGATTCAGATTTAAGCTTATGTTTTTGATGAGAGCTTAGATGATAGGGTACCTGAGATGTTACCAAATAGTTGACAATGTTGGCATACCATGGCACTTCACTGTTGATGATGTAGAGTTGTTCTCCAGGAAGCTCATCATTAAGTAGGTTCTGCTTTGGTATTTCTGTTCCAGCGGTGTGGGGTAGTCGACTCAGATGATCAGCCACTTGATTTTCAGTCCCCTTCTTATCTTTGATTTCCAAATTGAACTCTTGTAAGAGTAGCATCCATCTCACCAACCGGGGTTTTGCATCCGCCTTTTTCATTAAGTACCTAAGAGCTGCATGATCAGAAAACACAACAACTTTAGTCCCCAGAAGATATGATCGGAATTTATCTAGTGCAAAAACGACTGCAAGGAACTCCTTCTCTATGGTTGAGTAATTTATTTGTGTTTCATCCAAGGTCCTTGATGCGTAGGATATGACTTGAGGCTTGCTGTCAATTCTCTGTGACAGAGCGGCTCCCACTGCTTGGTTGGATGCATCACAAAGTATCTCGAAAGGGTAATCCCAATTGGGTGGCTGCATTATTAGTGGTGTTATCAGCCTTTCCTTTAATTCATCAAATGATTCCCTACATGCACAATCAAAATTAAAGTTAGCATCCTTTAGAAGTAATCTTGAGAGAGGGAGAGAAATCTTACTGAAATCCTTGATGAATCTTCTGTAAAATCCTGCATGCCCTAAAAAGGATCTAACATGTTTGACACAAGTTGGATATGGTAAGGAATTTATTACATCAACTTTTGATTTATCAACCTCAATCCCATTTTGTGAAATTATGTGCCCCAACACTATCCCTTTTTCAACCATGAAATGACATTTTTCAAAATTTAAGACAAGGTTTTTTCAATGCATGTTTTCAAAACTTTTTCGAAATTTCCCAAGCAATGATCAAATGAATTTCCAAAAACTGTGAAATCATCAAGAAACACCTCCAAGCAATCCTCAATGTGGTCCGAGAAAATACTCACCATACACCGTTGAAATGTACCTGGGGCATTGCATAGCCCGAAAGGCATCCTTTTGTAGGCGAATGTTCCAAAAGGGCAGGTGAAGGTTGTCTTCTCTTGGTCTTCTGGTGCAATTGGTACCTGAAAATAACCTGAGAATCCATCTAAAAAACAGTAATGAGTATTTCCAGCTAACCTTTCAAGCATCTGATCAATGAATGGAATAGGAAAGTGATCTTTTCTGGTAACCTGATTTAGCTTCCTGTAATCTATACACACTCTCCAGCTGTTTTGTATTCTCATGGGGATCAGTTCATTTCTTTCATTTGTGACAGTGGTCAGGCCAGTTTTCTTGGGGACTACATGAATTGGGCTGACCCATTGAGAATCAGAGATTGGGTAAATGATATCAGCTGCTAACAATTTCTCAATCTCTTTCTTAACGACCTCCATGATTGTGGGATTGAGTCTTCTTTGAGGTTGTCTAACTGGTCGAGATTCACTTTCTAAAAATATCCTGTGAGAGCATACCTTAGGGTTGATTCCATGAATATCACCTAAACTCCATCCTATAGCTTTTACATTCCTTTTGAGAAGGTCAATCAATGTTTGTTCTTGTGAATGGGATAGGTTATTTGCAATGATTACTGGCAATTTCTCCCCTTCCATTAAGTAAGCATACTTTAAGTCACATGGCAAAGGCTTCAGTTCTAAACATGGGGGTTGTTCAAGGGATGATATTGCATTTATGTTTCCTGCATCTAATGTTGAATTCTCTGGAATAATCTTACTTCCTCTTAACAAATCATCGAAAAAGTCAGATTTTACCTCATCCTCCAACATGATATCAGAATTTTCAGGTTCATGGGAGTTATAAAATTCAAATGAAGAGTGTTCTCCCATAGATAACAAGTCATGAAGCATACCTGAGTCTTCAATTGGTTGTATACCTTCATCATGGGAGATTGTATAAAGTGAGTGATTGCTGGAAGGGTGTTTCATCGTATCAAGAATATTGAAGTGTACCGTACTATCTCCGAGCTCCATGGTGAGGGTTCCTTCATGCACGTTGATGATTGTTCTTGCTGTTTTCAGAAATGGTCTCCCTAAGATGATGGGAGATTGGGATGGTGCTCGGTCTTCCTCCATGGTAAGGACATAAAAGTCTGCTGGAAAGATTAATCCTCTCACTCCTACAAGTACATCTTCAATGACTCCAGCTGGGAAAACGGTGGATCTGTTTGCTAATTGTACCACTACCCGAGTTGATTTTAGTTCTCCAATCTGCAAAGATGAAAACACAGAGTGAGGCATCACATTTATCGAAGCTCCAAGATCACATAGTGCATCAGTAAAATTTAATGAACCGATAGTGCAGGGAATAGAGAAAGTCCCTGGATCTGGACATTTTTGCGGTATCGGTGGTGTGATCAATGCTGAGACGCTTCTTCCTAAGTTGATTATTTCATTTCCATCCAGCCTCTTTCTTTTAGTACATAGCTCCTTCAAAAATTTTGCATATTTAGGGATTTGCCTGATTGCATCCAGTAGTGGAATGTTAATCTCAACTTTTCGGAATGTTTCCTGAATTTCCTGTTGAATTCGTTCTTCTTCGCCCTTCTTTGACTCAACCAATTCTGATGGGAATGGTGCTGGAATATCCTTTTTCTCCCTTTGTTGTTTCTGCAATGGTGTTTCTAGTCTTTCTTTCTTGAACCTTGTTCTTTCTACTTTGTTGTTGACTCCATCTTTTGGTTGGACAGGACGAGCTTCAGCAGGTTCCCTAGATTCATCCTCCTCATATTGTTCTGGTGGTTTGAGCTCCTTCCCGCTTCGGGTTGTGATTGCACTAACATTCTCTTTAGGATTGGGAATTTTTTGTGCAGGAAGCTTACCTTGGTTCTTGGTGAAAGCATCCATAATGCTTGCAAATTGATCAGCTAGCTTGTCCATCTTATCTTCTATTCCTGCAACTCTTGTCTTCAGTTGTTGGTCTTCATTTGTTGGTGCACTTGTGGATGGTTGCTCATAATTCTTCCACTGGAAAGGTGGTGGTTGAAAAGTTTGTTGTTGTTGGAAGGGCTTCTGATAAGGTTGTTGGAATGCTATCGGGTTCTGATATTGCTGCTGAAAAGGTGCTCTGGCTTGGTTCTGTTGAAACCCATACCCTGGTTGGGTTTGCGGTTGGTATTGCCTTTGTTGATAGGCTGCAGCACAACTTTCTGTCCCCTGCACTTCCGGACATTGATCAGTGTAATGAGAATTAGAAGAGCATAAACCACATACCTGATTCGGTCCTTGTTGTTCCTTCACATGGTTCACAGCTATTTGTCGCACCATCCTGGTGAGTTCACCCATTTCATTCCTAATTAAATCTACTGAATCATATGTTCTTACCTCATGGATCCCTCTGGTGATCGTACCTCGAGTGCCAAACTGCTGTGAATTTTGTGCAATCTTTTCAATCAGAATTCGTATATCTGCAGGTGATTTATCAATGAGGGCTCCTCCCGATGAGGCATCTAGTAGATTCCTGTCATTGTCAAGTAATCCTTGGTAGAAGCACACAAGGAATTGGTCCTCTTCTATTTCTTGGTGTGGACAACTTGCACAAAGCTTCTTGAAACGTTCCCAGTATTCGTAGAGTGTTTCTCCAGTTGATTGATGGATGACATAAATCTCCTTCTTTATTGCAGTGCTCCTAGATGTTGGGAAGAATCTTTATAGAAAGCATTTTTTTAGATCTTCCCAGTCACTGATCTTTCCCGGTTGTAGATTGTACAACCATTCCTTTGCTGCTCCCTCTAGTGAGAAGGGGAAAGCCCTCCACTTCACATGCTCTTCCGCGACTGCTCGAGGTTTGAAGCTGGAGCAGACATAGGTGAATTCTTGAATATGTCGATTTGGGTCTTCACCTTCAAGACCATGAAATTTAGGAAGCACTTGGATCATGTTAATTCGCAATTCAAAATCATTTTCTATGGCAGGAATTGCAAGTTGATAATTTTGATTGACAAATTGAGGTGCACAGATGTCACGTAGGGTTCGGTTGGGATTTACAGCCATTATTAAAGGTTCAAAGTCTTCACTCAAGGTATCACTTGAATCGGTGAGATTGATTTCTTTAAATTCTTTGGGAAGATTTTGATTTTTCAATTTGGTTATTGTGCGCTCAATTTCTGGATCGAATTCTAATAAATTGCTATTTGAACTACGGGTCATTCAAAAGAGATTTTTTTATTTATTTATTTTTTTTAAAAAAAAACTTTGAGGCACTGCCTCCCCGGCAACGGCGCCAAGTTTGACGCACGCCTGTCGTAGGGCGTGGAAAAACAATTATTTCCTAAGTTAAAATGTAGTAACGTGGTTGACCTAGGATGTCTCCCGAAGAGGAGTGCACACAAAATGGTTTGTCACTTTAAAATGGGGGTAAAAATGTTGTGAAAGGAAATTTGAAATTCAAATGATTGAAAAACTATGAAATTAAAAAGGGTGATTAGGTCGGGGTCGGTTTCCTAATTATAATGCTATCCTTGTTCAATTTAATTCAAACCTCTTCTTCTTAGTTGATTAAAGTGAGTTTCCACAATCGTTTCCTCTCACTTCCTTGGTGAAATTGTTATTGTGAGAGAAAACCTTACCAAGATCTCGGTTTGGTCAACTCTCCTTCCATGTGTAAAATAGTTGTATTGAATATCCTTAATTGAAATGGGCAATTCCCGATCGGGTTTTGTTTATCCCAAACAATCAAGAACATTCACTACACCTTTTACACGTACTGACGATCGTCGAGTACTTCACCACTAATTCCTAGTTTATTCCATCGTATATAAACCAGAAATTAGTGGAGGGAGATATTGATTATTTTACCAAGGAAAAAATAAATAACGGAATTAATATTCAAGAACGATCGCACTTGATTATAAAATCCGCTATAAGAAATTGAAAACAACTTTGAAGAAGAATGAAATTTATTCAATTGCGTTCAAGAACTCAAGCATTACAATGTAGAAAACCAACCCTTCCCCAATCACTCCAAAAGTTTACCCCACCATGGTAAGGGTAATCGAGTTGAATGGGGAAGGAGAAGGCATTACAAAACAATGAAAAAGAAAATAAATAAAAGAGAAAGCTGAAAAGTTCTCCTTCTTGGTGTCCCAGAAGGAATGGGATGGAGAATGGATGCTTTGAGAGGGTGGAGCTCTCCTCCTTTTATAGCCAGAATTCTTCACCCGACTGTAGACGCGTTTTAGCCCCATTAAATGACATCTTAACGCGTTGGGCCCTTCTTGAATGTTGTTCATAATTCCCTTGGCCGTGTCCTCTAAAAATTTCAGCGGATTTGGACATGTATTACGAGAGTTATGACCGTTTTACTATGAGCATTTATTCTGTCCAGTCAGACTCTCCAAAACGAAATCCTCCGGATTAAGGTGCTTTAATGGCCCCATAAACGGCCAATTCACTCGGTTATTCCTTCATAAAAGATTCTCCAAAACTCCTTCCGCGTCCAACCACCGAATTTCACAAGCTTTGGCCCCACAGTGGATTAGTTATGGATCCCACATCAAAACTAGGCAGAACTGAAAACAGTTTTCTTGAGCCAACTTGTGAGCTTCTTTTGAGCTTCCATATGGCCGATTCAGATTTTGGTCCAAATATATTAAATGAATCCCTGGATGTTTAGAATCTTAAAAAGAAAGAATTTTGCAATTTGGATCAGTGTAGATAATGTTATGGCCAATCTACCGAAATAAGTTAAAACTGTTAAAAATCCAAAATGGCCAATTTTTACTATTCAGCTCAAAATAACACCATTATCAAAAAAATGAAACAATTCATCTTAGAGGAACAATTTTGTGGGTTTAAAACAATGATATTCAATATAAATTAATTGAAAATATTTGCTCTATCAATGCACATGTGGATGCTGAATTCAAATGAATTTAAAGCCTTGATATCAGGGGAGATGATGAATCTGTAATAATTCAAATGTCACATGGTGATAATTGACCAAGCCTTCAGGTGATTTAAAATAGGAGTAGCCTAGGGATTTTATGACTGGAGAGAAATAAGGAGATTGTGCTAATATTTATAGAATATTAAATATGAAATAATATCCAAAAATAAATGAAATAATATTCACACAATATATTTTGAATATAAAGCATGTGGGTATCGAAGAATAAGTGTTGAGAATTTTTTGTGGGAACTGTGGAACCTGATACACACCTATATCAAATAGATAGATAATGAGTCTGGAGCTAGGATATATTTTGATGGAGAAGAAGACCTCAATACTGGAGTATTTAGAAGGCTTAGGAAGATCCAGATCACATGAGATTTAGACAGATTCTAAAGACTAGCATATTTTTTTGAGACTATCAACTGTAGAAGTTCTTAAAGGTATATATGAGTGGTCCAGATCATATATGCTCATAGAGAAAGATCGTCTAAAGTATATGTATAAACAACCCTGAAAAATAAGGAATTATTTCTACAATTGAATCAAAACCAAGGATCTTGTGACTGGGGTGTCTAACCAGTTACTTAATAGGCTTGTGATTGGGGTGTATAACTAATCACTGTGGAGGAAATTTTTTACTAGGGTGTATAACTAGTTGTTGGGGGATTATAGTTGGGGTATCTAACCAACTGCTATTATAACCACTTGTTAAGATAGTGTTGAATTTGTGTTAGGGTGTCTAACCAACATAGAAAGGATTAGGTTTTTATACCGAACCCTATAAATCATGTGTACTAAACTCTCTTTATATTTACAACATATGAGTTGAGGTTGAGATATTAAATATGATAGGATCGAGGTTTTAACTATCCATAGAGGTTGAAATTAAAAAGTATGAACTTTCATAAAAAGGAAAAAAGAGATCATTGATTCACCCCCTCCCCCTCCTGGTGATCCTTCCAAACTTGGGAACTTCACATACCAAAAAAGTTTACTCCTTTTGGTTATTGAAAAACTTCTCTCATGTCTATTCATCTAAAAATCTATATTTCATACATGGATTTTCATTTTTTTAAAAAAATTAATCTAAAGTCATTTTTTATTTAAAATACATCCATCTAATTACTGATAATGAAAACCATTTATCCTTAATCACTTTTATATTGGGAATATAAAATTTAAATTATAATTCAGGAGATAAAATTTTTATTAAATGAAATATATAATATTTTAAACAATTGGGAAAAAAAGAAGACAGTTGAGTTAATATATGGTTACACACTCCTACAGCTGATCTCATGTCTTTTGGTCAATATTCCTCCAATCAGGATATAATATGTTAATATTACCTCAACATTGTAGTTCCATGAAACTCTTAAATTGATTCTCATTTTGGACTATTGGATCGTCATTATCATTGAACTCAACTAGTTACCTCTACTCCTATCCATGAGCAAGTGAATGTTTTCATAAATGTATACTCCTATTTCTACCAACTTTGTGTGTCTTCTCCTCTAAATAATAATAAGACTCATCAAAAGTAGGCTCACCAAAAGTAGGTTTTTTAGTGTTTCATATAATTTTTACAAACATAAGTCAAATTTAAAAAATTAATTTAATTATTATAGGTATATTTTTATGAAGATATAGACACATACCTCAGTCGATGTTACTCTTCCTCCATGTCCTTTAATAAAATAATTGAATGTTAATGTAATTATGTATACCTAAACTTGAATATAAGTAAATCAATATTAGAAGTAAATATTTTAATGTTTATAATATAAAGAAAAAATGAAATGTTACGGTATCTAAAATAGCTTAAAGAAAAAAACACATACCTAAAAATGCTAAATATAGATAATTAGTTGTGTAAAAATGATGATTCCAAGCTTCTTAAACCAAAAATGTGTAGCCAAAAATAATTAATATAAAAATTAGTATTAAAATAGTAGAATTGATGAACATTTATATATATAAATATCGAATTTAAAAAAATAAAGTCTTGTTATATGTGTAAGTTTAACTGAAGAACATCAAAAAAATAGATATTTCATGAATTATTAAGAGATTTCCTGGAAAGGAATGGTGTGGAGTGGACTGGGTCTAATCCAACTCAACCAAAAGTGTATGAAAAGTGAGAGATGTTGAAGATTTTTCCAGATCACACACAAGATCTTTCTGGATGTCTATAAATTTTCTTCTATATACATCATGCATTCGAAAATTCTTCCAGATGCATGGGAAAATAAGAAACTGATTTGATCATTTCTCTTTATTTACACCATGAAAAGAAACATTTCATTCCTAGGTCAAGAAGTGGTGATGGTGGTGAGGGGATGAAAGGGGATGAAGTTTTTGGCTCAAGACAGGGCAGTTCGACAAATAGACAAATGAAACAGTGCAAGGTGAAAGTATGTTGAAGCTACCCTTCTGAGAAAGACTCTCAAGAATCAGAAATTCTATCACCATCATTCAACATGTAGTGCTCTCCTACTCACGCAGAATTTCCATTAGAGCATAACGATTTTATATAGATTTAAGGGTGGTTAAAAATATGTGAACCACTTATCTTCATAAGTAATAAAACCCATAGATTATGATGAAAACCCTGGGTGGATGTTATTAGTAACTCATTAAATGATGTGGATAGTGACCCTTATGATAGATATACTATGTAGATAAATTTTAGAAGTTATCGGGTTAATGATGGATGATTGAGTTCTACTAGAGAGGATTCTCGGTGTAGTACAATGAAAGGCTATATAGAATGGATGATACATTCTATCATTGGACTTTTAAGAGAATATCCCTCTCCAGCTCTAAGAACATGTGAAAAACTAGTATAGTTTCATCCTTTTATTGGTCGAAAGCTATTTTCAGATGGATTTGTTAGCTACTGGGCATAATTGAATGGAAATAGTAAAAAATAGTCAATCTGAATCTTAGATATGAAGTTTTCATTGGAAAATATTCCTCCTAAAATTATTTCCACTCTTCTTAACTTGGTTGGGTTCATAGAACTTGATGAGAATCCTCTTCCTATTGGTATCCAATTTTTTGGTACTTTAATAAAGAAGTGTTATGCCTTTCCTAAGGCCTTATTTTATAAAAAATGGAATTTGAAGAAGTATGCTCTAAGAAGATGGTTGTGGATCCTATTCTTGACATTGAAAATCTGATTCCTAATAATATTCAGCTTCATCACCTTGAGGCTGCAGTTGGAATATTTACATATGGACAACAACATTCGGCTATTCAGTTAAAGGGTTCCTGGTATGGAAAATTGTATCACTGGGATGCTTCTCTCAAGGCTTACACAGCCAAGGCCTAAACTATTTCAACTCCAGCACATGTTATGCGGTCAATACTTGGGTGGATGTGATGTCTTTCAGCACTGGATTTTTGAGAAGAGGTTAATAATTTATGCAAAGCATGTTGGGGCCAAATCAAGAAATCTGTTGGATTTGATATGATGTTGATGTGTGTTAGTGATACTTAGAACATGGGAGAGTGTAATCTTATGGCAGAGTATGTCTCTCTCTTGGATGATGGTGATGGAGACATTCCCATATCCTTGGGAAATACTACTTATAGTGATGATGGAATAAGTAATGGAGTATTTTTTAAAGTTGTGTTACTGGTTTGACATGGACAGTATTTCAAGCCAGATTAATATCAATTGAGACAACATCAGAAGTGAAGAACTATTATTTTATTACTGGGGTTGGATGGGTCAAAAATTTGTGTTTCGTATTAACTACTTTGCATCATTTGAACTTGTAAATAAATGATTTAAATAGAAAATTTTTGGAAGATTCCAAATTTACATAATATAAGGCTTGGTATCTGGGACTGTAGATGAATTATAATTGGATTTTCCATCCATTTTATATTGTGATGTCCCGCATTTAGAGAATTTTGAAAAAATTTCATATTTCTTCTTATAAAACATACAATTATTAAGGCAATCATGTATCTTTTTATACTCTAGTCTCATTAGACATAATATTTTATTAGCATATTAATTAGAATCTAGAAGTATGATATCTTGTGAAAATATAACTTTCAAAAGTTCAAGCAATTTAATGAAACTCTTATCATTCCAACCATTTCTCTCTTTTAAGTTAGCAAATCTCAATATTTTTGATAACGCTATAAATTTAATACAACCTAGGTACAACAGTTTTTCAGTATCTCCATACAGTCATTAAGTAATCACTATTTTTTCAATAGTTTCAACTCCTATATCATGAATTAATTCATCAATACAATCTACAGTCATATGTAGAAAAATGCATTCATAATCAGGTCTTGAATTCAATGTTATTTAACCATGTCATATCCAATGGGTATAACTTCGATTAAAACCATATAAAATAAAATTATCTTTAATTTCTCGAGACCATAACTTTCTCATATTCAAACACTGCATGCATATATAGTAAAACAAGTCTTTGTTTTCAACATTCTATTTAGAAAATTCCAAGAAATCTTCAACCTTTTTCTCATATTCCTCCCTTTTTCTCATATTCCTCCCTTTTTCTCCATGTATTTATTCAATTATGATCCATTAATTACCTAAAACCAAAATAAAAATTAACAAGCATATATTTGGTTTTAAATATTTATATCATAAAAAATAAAATACATATATTTCATTACATTTAAATAAAAAAATATATAATATAATAATGCATAAAACTTATAAAGACACACATATATATAACATATATTTATTTATATAATTATATACGATACATGTATGTATACACAATATAAAACATATATATATTTATATGGTGATATATATAAATATATATACATTGTGTATATAGTATAAACATATAAACATATATATAAACACACACATATGAACATTTAAACATATATAAACATATATAAATATATAATCATATAAACATTTAGACATATTTATATATATATATAAACTTATAAACATATAAAAATATAAACACATGCACACGCGTATAAATTTATATGTTTAGATGTTTAGATTATATTTTTACATGATTATATTTGATATATATGTTTATATATATATACATATAAACATATGTCTGTAATTTTGATATAATAATTAAAAAATTGGCTTATATAAAAATTAATTTTAATAATAAATCTAACATAAAATCAAAACAACATCGCCTAAATCATAATATATAAAAGTGTAAACTAAATTAGTAGATTGAATTTGATTTCCCACTAAAAATACATCAACAACATAAGTAATAATATAAAATACAATGATTTCTTAAAGCTATTAGGATTTCTAAAATAAACATTGGATCAAAATAAAAAAATCTAAAAAGAATGAAAATATGATTATGAGCATATAGATATCGATCGGAGAGAGTGGTAAAATAGCAGAAGGGCACAGTTGGAGTGATCGGTCAGTGGTGGGAGGTGGCCAAAAGCAGCACAATGGTAGTAGTAGCAGATATGGAGGAATATTTCAACTCTCAACAATTAGGGTTTCAAAATCAAACAATAAGCAAAGTGGGGAGGAATGTTTTTTGAGTTTTAAAATGGGATTTTAACATCGGTTTTTATAAAAAATCGACATTATAAACTAAGATGTAATGGTGGTTTTGTATTAAATGACATGAAATCCTTCCACCCTAGGGATTTTGATGTCAATCATTATATAACCAATGTTTAATTCCTACAATAGAAATTATTTATTTTACTAGTGATTCCTCGAAGCACTTAATCCTATTGAGGTCACTAATTTAAGTGAAACTCAAAGCTTATAATTGAATATGGGGACTTAATCCTATTAGGGTCACCCACACCTAACAACCATTAAAAAATATAATCTATAGAACTATCACATATCAGCGTAAGGGTAGCATTGGCCTTTATCAGCTATAATAAAAATGTGTTGATAAAAGGAGGGGTTATTAGTGCTAGATAAAAGTACTGATAAATATAGCCTTTATCATTACTAAAAACACTGATAAATTTATACCCTTTATCAGTGCTTTTTATAGCGTTGAAAACTGACTGAAAATTATTTTTTATTTGATTATTGATTCACTTTTAACGGGGAAGTGAGAACCACCAAGTCCAACAAAACAAACAGAAGAACAATAAAAAAGAACCCGAACAACACATGTCCTACCTCACCCCAGCAGTTACCTTGATATTAGGCCCCCACCAAGCATAAGTACTCGGAAACCAGTCCCGTGCAAGGATGCACGGGCACGGAACCGATGGCCAGGCCATACCCTCTCAGTCTTCCACTCCAAGTACCATGCATTAGTGGCGGCCTTGCACTCTGAACCTCATCTGAAGTAGATCCATGTAACAAGCAGCAAACAAAATACCAAAACATCTCAAGAGTACAAGCGAAGAGTAAGCCTCAACATAGGAACAATAAAGGTGAGAGTGTAAAACCAAGTATTAAATAGATAATGTTAAAGCAGCATCATTGAAGGAAAATAAAATTCTTCCAGAATCCATATCCCTGAATAACTTCCAGGAAATAGCTGTTACCTGAGTGAGTGGCTCGTCACTTAAAAGAGCCTCCAAATCAGAGGTCAGTTTATCCCAGACCTCTATATATTCTTCAAGTCCGATCAACCCCTTATTGAAACCCCCAACCAGTATCGTGTCCTGTTTGTCAACCCAGGAATATTGGTCCTCAGTTAGCTTCATTCCAATGTCTCGGCCCATCATCTTGTTCGCATCCTCCTCTGAGGCATTGAGATACAACACCTGTTCTGGCACCTCATCCTCTGAACACAGAATCAGATCCAAGGAAAGTTTAGGTTGTTCAAGGGAGTCCTGGAACATGGCCTCACTTTCCACCTTCTCTTCCATTCTCTTTTTGGCTGACCGAGTCTGCAAGGGGGGTGGCAGGGAGGAGTAGTCCCTCTTCCCCTTCCTCCCCCTGATACATCTACTGCTCCTCGGGCTGATTTCCCCTGCGGAATAACTCCTACGGCCTTCAAAGGTCCCCTCCATACACTCCCCAAAAGTACCAAGGCCATCAAATCTATTCTTCACTTGGATAGCATATCGATTTATCAGCGCTATTATTAGCGCAAATAAAAGTTTGTAATAAATAATATAATTAATTTATATAAAATTATTATATTTATATTCAAAAATAATGTTTATTTATATACATTAAATAAAAAATGCATGTTTATAATTAATATATGTTTTTTAATAATTCAAATATATATATAATCTTTTAAAAAAAGTATTTATAAGATTATAATTAAATATATATATATTTAAATAATTATAAGATTATAATAAATTTTATGAAATAATAAATATATTTATTATATTTATAATTATATATTTATAATTATATATAAAAACTTTTTAAATATATATATTTATAATTATAATTATAAATATATATATATATATATATTTAAATAAATATGTGTTTCCAATGAATTTGGTCAATAAATATATTGATGCATGAGTATAATTTATGTTCATATGTTATGTATTCATCATGAATGTTCATTTATATATTACACCCTCGTTATTATTCATGATGTTCATATATGTGATGACTCGTTTTTTAGAATCTATACTTTACTAGGTATATGATTCATTCGTGTTATACCCATGAATCTATTATGATCTCATAAATACTTAAAAATTATAATAAATATATTTAAATAATAAATATATTTATTGTATTTATAATTATAAATTTTTAGTTATATATAAATACTTTTTAAATATATTTATTTATAATTATAATTATAACTAAATATATATATATATATTTAAATTATTATATAATTAAAATATATAAATCTATTATAAATATATATATATATATATAATTATATAAAAATATTTATAAATGTATTTATTTAATCTTATAAATATATATGTGTGTGTGTGTAAATAATTATAAAATTATAATAAAGATATTTATTATACTTATAAAGTTATAAATATACCAAGAAGTCTCATACATGGATTTGGAGGCCAAACCCATGATTAAAATTTATTATTAAAAAGTAAAGGGTACATGAAGAAAGATAGCTCATAAAGAGACATAAAAAAGCCCACATAAAAGATAAAGTCAAAGGGAAAATCAATCCCTGCAAGACCCCCTGGATCCCAAATTCCTAGGATTCCCACCTCTTCCTTTTGGATGTCGTCCTCTGCGCCGAGTTTTAACCTTTGTTGAGACCTCCTGCCCATCCTCCACCGACAACTCAGATGAGCACTCCAATGACAACTTAGATGAATTCCCTAACAAAGAACAATGCCTGAACTTCCATGATAGATCTAGAAAGTTCACCTCTAGGTTTGATTGAAATAAATCCTCAATATTAAATGATAACATCTTCTAGGCCGCTATATAGTCATCAAAACCAAAAATAGCTGGCTCCATCAATGAAAAAAGGACCTCAAGTTGAGAAAAATACAAATTGGCTACATCCTTGATAAGACCTTTAGGATATTGTTCACCTTCTTAATCTGCAGGAGTATTCATGCAGGAATTTATTCCTCATGCACTAGTACACTCCAAATATGAGGCCTTTCCAAATGATTCATAGGATTTTTCATGAAATCATTAAAATTAGGTGGGTATGACCACACCATTTTCCTAGCATCACACGGGTGCTCAAGAGGGTCCTGCCTTTGGGAAGGAGGAACCTGCATACACTAAGGAGAATTAAATGAGCTAGATTTCTGGGGGATGACTAGTTGATAGCCCTCCTCATCCACCAATTTTTTCTTTCCATTGCATGACTTTGCCATAATTAGTTGTTCATGTCTCAAATTTTGATCAGCAAGCAATTGTTAAGCATCCTCATCAATACGTTGATCATGTTCTGTTGCATCCTATGTGGTATGAATCATACAATTTATTTCCTTTATAGGGGATGTAGCCTCACTGTTCAGAATTATCTCTACTGGAGTGTCTCCTAGAGGTACCACCTCTACAACTGAATCAGCCACAACAACTTTCTTAGCCCATGATTTCTCAGGTCTGCATTCACCAGTTGGGGTTACATGCTAACTGGCCACCACAAGAGGTTGTTTTATGCCACTATCCACATGAGCAGGTACCTACACCAAGTTAGAACCTTGAGAATATCCATCAGAATTTCCTCCTAGTTACTCTTCCTGCACCATAGGATCATTAATCACCTTTTGTGTATTTTATTTTACATCCAAATGTTTCCTACCTTGGTTAAGGAACCTGCTCTCACTATGTCCACAAGCAGAGCATATGTGACAAATCGAATTGCACTGGTAGCTCTTCTCATCATGCCCAATCACCTTATATGCCGAATAAAAATGAGGAACTCTCTCATATACAACCCAAAACTCAAATTCATCATCATCAGTGGATAAAAACACTTTATTAACCAGGGGAGAATAAAAATAAACTTCAATCAAAAGGTGAGAATAATGACCATACCTCATGATTTTTGTTTCTTGTCCATTTTTATGGGTATACCGATCTACATAGCAATATCATGGAGAATTTTTTAACACCACAATATCCAGTTGGGGGAAAACACCTTCACCCCCAACTGCACCAAGGAGTTAGAAGCCTCCACCGAGTTGAAATTGAAGTCCCACTCATGAATGTGCAACAGGCCTAGCTTTAAGGAGATAGTGTCGAAGCCCCAGGCTCATATTTTTTCCACTTCAGAATGGAAAATCATATGTAAAAAATTTCATCCCATTGAGATTCATTTCCAATCGAAAAACCCCAAATATTAGAGAGAATATTGAATAAATCTTCAATATTCATGGGTAATAAACCTCATGGCAGAAAGAGGCGAGAAATGATTGAGTGTTTACCTAATTCAAGGCATTCTGAGACTTCATCCTTGTCATCCCTCACATGCGCTTTTTTAGCGCTGATAAATATTGGATTTTATCAGTGCTAAAAAAGCACTGATAAATTGTGTCATTATCAGTGCTATGATTTTAGTACTGATAAAGATGTCATTTATTAGCACTTTATATTTTAGAACTGATAAATCATACCTTTATCATCACTTACCAACAAGCACTGATAAAAGACTTTCGTTTTATTATAAAATAAACCCTATCAGTACCCCTATCATCGTTCGCGCTCAAACTCTCATGGAACCAGACCTCTATTGTCACTTCCTCTTACTGACATTGCCTCCTACCTATGCTTCCTGCCTTCGGTCCCTCTGATGTCGATGTCGTTACCATCAACGTGTACGCTTCCACTAACCCATCTTTATCATTGCCCTCTACGACCTCTGCTTACACCACCGATGCATACATTTCCACTGACCCATCTCTTTTTTTATCTTACATGGCCTCTGATGTTGTTTCCACCACTGCCTACCCCAACTCCACCGCCTCTGGACCCTACTGTTGTTGTCGAAACACCAAATCTAAGGTATGTTCTTATTTTACTTGTAATGATTAGATAGTGAAAGATTAATTATAAAGTTTTAGTGTTTGAACTCTTTTTGATGTATGAATTATGTGTTTGGTTTAATTCATTAGTATGAAACAATGGTTTTTTGATTGGTAGACATATTCTATGAAACTTTTGATAATTTTATATGTATAGTTGTATAGGATTTTGGTATAATTAAAATTAATAAATTTGGATTGATCTAAATGTCATAAAATTTTTGGATGAGGTGGTTTGATATATTAAAAAAATTATAAGGATTGTTTTAGGTGAAAATTATCATGATTGGTATTATAATGGAGTAATTATAGTGAGAAGTTTAGATAAAATATAATTTTTTTCAATGGATAAATAAGATAAAAAACTATTGATTTGGAACTTGTAGTGAAAGTGGGATTTGTGTTTGGGTTTTGATTAATATTTTGATGATTAATTTGGGATGAATCGATGTGTTTTCTATGTATGGTTTTCTAATAAATATTTAAAATTTTATCATGTTTAATTATGGGTGTTGATGTGTAAGTGTATGCTTCAATGGATGTTATACCATGTTGACATGATAGTTTTATAAATGTGTTTCGTTGATTATTATTGTTGGGATTTTAGAAAAATAACATGGGGATATTTAGGTAGAGATGTGGGAATTCTAGAGATGGGTTATAATATTATGGTCACACATTTATAGTACCCCTATTTTAGGTCTCACAATAGCAACTGGAATTTCCTTCTTGATGAGTCCATTAATGGTGAGTTGATTTTGTTTCATTTTTATTGCAACAATATTCTAGTGTGATGATTCCCTTAATTTTTCAACTTAGATTATCTTCTTAGGCCTTTGGTAGGTACCCCTTAATGTTTGATGCTTGATATTTTATTATTATTTTATCTTAAGGTTATATCTTGGTAAATTATATTTTATTTAAAAGAAAAATATACGTTTTGTTAGTTTTATTTAGTCAACCCTATGTAATAAAATTATTTTCATTATTTCCCCTAAAACTATTATTTTTTGGTTTGTCTTAAAAATGAATGGTATAAAATATTTGACGATGTCCTACTAGGCTCCTTGCTCATACCATACATATACACATTGGTGCATATATAGACTTAGTTTTCTATGATACAGGTAAAAGGAAAGGATCACACTTTTATAGCGGTGTTCCATAGTCACTTGTTAAAGATATAATGATAATGGGATGTAAAGGTCACCATAGGGCATAAAGAGTCGATATTCATTTTGTGTTATTTTAATATATTTAATATAAAGTGCCTCTCTTGCAAATAAATTTATTTTTGGTTTACCTTTATATTTTGGATCATGTGTAAACCTTTTATAGATTTATATTTTATAAAATGTTGGTTATTTTTGATTCATGTATCTTTAATAAAGTGTATCTCTTAGGATTTATGTCTTTTTGAAAATGCCTGAGTGGATATTTTAAAATGATTCAAGTGTTTTGAAATGTTTCTTAAAAAATTATATGTGTTCAACATACCCTTTTTGGTTTTTAAATATATTTAAAATTATTTAAACACTTTTTATGGACTTAGGTTGCATGCCAAGTGTTTGTCAACTCACCCGATTAGCTTTCATAAAATGATGTGAATATTTTGAAAGTGTATTTAGTGTTGGTTTCGTTTTAACAAGGGTTGTGTGAAGTTTTAAATGAAAATTTGTATAATATATAGGGTTTTCACTCATTTTAAATGATTAAGATTATTGGGTCATGAAGTTGCCTTGAATTCTTTAAAAAAAGGAATTGTAGTTTTGTGAAAGAATGCTTTTAATTGATTGGTTTATTTTAAAAAGGGTGTGTTGTTTTAAAGAGGAATTTTTGTAAATGGTTAGTTTTTTAATGGTATTTAAAGTTTGATTTTATAAATAGTTTTCAAAGGACATCTAAAATATAGATTTTCAATAATCTTTTAAGTTTATATTTTTATATAATTAGGAAAACCATTACATTATATAGGTAAGACAAGTAGATTGATAATAAAACCATGGAAAGGGCATGTCACTAACTCTATCCAACCCATAGGATATCCATCATGACCTCACTACTAAAAAAATTGAATGAATGTTTAACCCAATTGCAGCTCCTAAACCTACTTTTCATACAACATCACCTGCATGGTTTAAATTAAGGGAGTCCTCTACAATTACATCGTCTTTCTGGATTGGTGTTAGGTTCTAAGGGGATGAGTATCATGTAAAAAAATGAAATAATAACTATCATTCAAATTTTGTGTTCCCATTATTTGAAAGGCCCCTTTTGTGTATTTATTTTTAAAAATATTAATATTACTATATCAAATAGGATGTATATGAATAAAGAATGGGTGGATGTTAATTGTCTGACAAAAGAGTATGAAGATGGAGTGAAAGAGTTCATCAAGTTTACAAAAGATCATGCATATGACCCTTCTCAAATCCTTTGTCTGTGTTTAAGTGATTTTTATTCAAGACTAATTAGTCCAGAGGAGTTGGAAGAACACTTGATATGTCATTGAATAGATCAAAGTTATAACTGTTGGAATAAACATGGGGAAAAGGAGAATGTAGCTAGCGATTGGAATAGCACTGCATTTTATGGATCATCTGATATGATTACAAGTATGGAAAATTAATAAGACCATATTGAGGATGTGATTACAGATGTAAAGGATGATTAAGATCGTATTTAGGAAATGACAAGTATAGTTGAAGATAAACTTTGTGATTGCCCAAAATTGTTTGAGAAGTTAAAGAGTTTTCCAAAGACGTCATTGTATGCTAGTTACACTAAATATATATCATTGTTAGCAGTAATGAAGTTGTATAATTTGAAAGCAGACAAAAAATGTAGTAATATCAGTTTTACGGAACTACTTTCTTTCTTGAATGACATACTCCCAGAAGATAATGTGCTCCTGATCCGAACATATAACATCAAACAAATGCTACACTCGATGGGTATGATCTATGAAAGAATACATGCCTAAATGAATGAATGTATACTATTTTTTAAGGACCAAAAATCACTTATAGAATTCCCAAAGTGTGGTTCTTATTGATAAAAGAAAGATGAATCTGATCCTATGAAATTTTATGGTACTTTCCAATCATTCTAGGGTTTAGGTGCCTATATGGAAGTGAGGAGACTACATGACAATTAACATGGCATGCAGATAAAGGAATTAAATATGGGAAACTACATCACCCGAAAGACTCTCCTCATAGGAAGAGAATTGATCATGAGTATCTTGAATTTGGAAATGAGCCGAGAAACCTTTCTCTTTTTTTTCTATAGATGGAGTGAATCCTTCTGTTTTTCAAAGTAACACTCACAATACATGGTTGGTTATGTTTGTAAATTATAACTTGCCACCGTGGTTATGTATAAAACAACAATACATCATGTTATCTATGATTATATCAGGATCAAAATAACTGTATAATGATATTGATGTTTATTTGGCTCCACTGATCGATGATTTGAAATTATTGTGGGATTTAGGTGTTATGTTGTGTGATGCTTATAAAAATAAAGATTTCACGTTGAGATTCATGTTGTACGGGATGATAAATGACTTTCTTGATTATGGAAATTTTTCAATATATAATATTAAATTAACTCAAGGGTGTCCCGTTTTCAAACAAGATACACATTTAATTAGGTTGAAAAATTCATCAAAAATAGTGTTTTTAGGAAATCGCATATTTCTACCCCGACAATATAAGTACCAATTTTGGATGACATCATTCGATGGAAGTTTAGAATAACGTACAACACCATCTCTACTAACAGGTGATCAGTTGTTTTAGAAAGTAAAATATATGGACACTGCTTTTGGTAAACCATTTTATAAAAACCTTATGAAAACTGGTTGGAAAAATAGATCAGTTTTTTTTTTGAATTACCATACTAGAATTTTTTGCAAATCAGAAATTTTCTTGATGTTATTCATGTTGAAAAAAATGTATGTGATAGTTTCATCGACATGTTGCTAAATGCACCTGGTAAAATAAAGGATGGAATTAAGACTAGGTTGGACATGGTTGATATGGAAATATGAGAAGAGTTGGCACCAGTGAAGGGTGAAAAATGAACTTTTCTTCATCCAAATTCTTACACTCTTTCCAGGCAGGAGAGATGTCAGTTTTTTAACTTCTTGAATGACAAAAAGGTTCCATAGGGTTATTCATCGAATATCAAGAACATTGTGTCAATGAACGATTTAAAATTAAAGGGTCTGAAATCACATGACTACCATGTTTTGATGTAATATCTAATTCCTATAGTTTTACGTTGCATTTTTTCCAAGAATGTCCATCATACATTAACCAATATTTTTTTCTTCTTCAAAGATATATGTAGTAAAGTTATAGACCTGGTGAAATTTCCAACTATGGAAAGAGAAATGTTCGTCATATTATATGAATTGGAAATGTTCTTCCCACCAACATTCTTTGAAATGATGGTTCATTTGATGGTTCACTTAGTGAGAGATATTTGACTATGTGGTTCTATACACTATAGATGGATGTACCCCATTGAACAGTATATGAATATTTTGAAAGGGCATGCCAAAAATCAAATTTGGATGAAGGGTTGTATTACGAAGCGATATATTGTTGATGAAGTCATTAAATTCTATACCGAATACCTATCCGGTGTAGAAAGCATTAGTCTACCAAAATATCATCACACTGGGCAATTTTTGGGTGAAGTAATTTCTAGAAGAGATGTTCTCACAATTAATATTATAGATTGGAAGCAGGACCACCTTTATGTTTTGTATAACAGTTTGGAGGTTTCCTTACATGTTGAAACCCACAAAAAAATTAGGCATTTGAATCCATGAAGAGATAAAATATGGATATTAAATACACATAATTAACAGTTTAAATGATGGTTTTGGGACTATATTTTTAAGAAGTCATATGAAAATCCTGATTCAATTTCAGAATGACTTTAATGGCTAGTAAGAGGACCGAGTGTTTATGTAATATCTTATAATGGTTATATAATAAATGGTTATATTTTCTATAAAAATAAACATGATAAAGATAGTACCATGCAAAATAGTGGAGTTACACTTGTGGCTGAAATAATAAATGTTTCTGGTAATAAGGACAAAAATATAATTTACATGAATATATCATACTTTGGAATCTTCAAAAAAATATTGGAGTTGGATTATATAACATTCCAAGTGCTGATTTTTCAATGCAAGTGGGTTGATAACAAGAGTGTTGTTAAAATATATGAATTGGGATTCATAAAAGTTTATTTCAATAAGGGTGAAAAGATGAACCGTTTATAATGGAATCATAGGTAGTACAAGTATTTTATGTTCCAAATCCCACAAATTGAAACTAGTCAATTGTTTTGTTATCGACCAAAACCACTAAAGGGCTAGATGAAAATTCAACTGAGTATAACCCTTTCATTGGGATGTCACAATCATTTCACAATGGACCCAATGTAGACGAAATTTTTTATGTTAGAATAGATCACAATGAAGGGATTTGGATAGTCGATAGAGGGGTCAAATCACTTCAGTCTTTAAAAAAAGATTTCAATAATCAGGTTATATTTTTTTGTAATATACATCATGTTACCTCATGTTATTATCCATTAAATAATGCATTTATGTACTCTAAATTAAACATTAAACCACTTTTGTGGATAATGATTTCTATACATGATGGTGCTCCCAATCCCGAGGAACAAAAGGTCTCTCAACCTGCTGATGCTCATAGTGTAGAGGAATAACGACCTTCTGCATGTGATGGTGCTCCCAATCCTGAGGAACAATAGGTTTTTCAACCTGTTTTTTCTCCCAGTATAGAGGTACAACGGACATCTGCACATGCCGATTCTATCTCTCTAGAGGAACATATTGACGATGTTGAATCTGGGGAAATGGTAGACAATGAAAGGATGACAATGCAGAAAACCCAAGAGCACCATAGTTTGACGGTGTTAGCAAAAATAATTAAATTGAAAATCAAAGGCATCAAATACGTGGTCGGATGGAATGTGTGGGGCCAGCATGTTAACCCTAATAAGGCTATGTTTAGTAGTTACATTGGAATCATCACTCAGCAACATGTTCCGGTTGATTTAGATTTGTGGAACCATGTTGTGTCCGAGATTAAGACCCTGATGTGGGAAGTGATTATGATAACATTATTATATCATTTATTTATTTTAATAAAAAATAAAATAATGAAACATTGAATTACTCTTCATCACCCTTTGCAGAGTGAATTCATAGTAGATGGCTCCCATAAGAAATATGTATTAATGCTTGTTAGATGGATTCAAAGAGGATTTCTCACAATTCTAACGAGACATCATCTTAAAGATGATAAAGGGAAAATAAACCTTCACCCACCACTTATCTATGCACACCTGATAACCTAATAAGCATGGGATTTATTTACTAGCCATCATGTGAATGTGACTTTTCATGTACATTATGGCTAGTAATACGTTGTTTGATGATACGTGTATTAATCACTTTGATTGACAATTTTTTATTTATGAAACAGTAACCGAGTGCTGAAAATAAGGAACAGACAATAAAACCAATGTACCCCTACCATAAATCAAGGATAAGGTATATTTCACTTAAAAAAAAATGGTACGTATTTTAAATCTACCATAATAATTTTATGTGACATGAAACAACAACATAATTATGTTCCTTTGTTTATATGAAAATTGATGACTCCGAATTCAAAGATGCTTTCATCCTATTCCATGTGCTATGTAATGAGGAACATTTAAATAAAGATGGGATATTAATAGATGAAAACATGTGAAAAGTGTGGGAAACATGTGTAAGTATGTCATAATAAAAATTTGTTTTTCTTTGAATTATTATTACATAACAATGATTACTTATTTTCCTATATTTTCTATCTGATATAGTCACAAGAATCATCAACACATGTACCAGATGAACACCAACTATCATTGGCCTTGAAGCAGCTAGAATAGCATGGTCACATTAGAGGTGCAGGTTTTGGGGTGACACCCCGAACATATTTTGAGAAAAAAACAAGAGGAGGATCAAAGTGAAGAAATGAAATAGATGAGATAAAGAATAACTACCCTTGAAGAACAATTACAATGAAAGAAAGAGTTTCTAGAAACTTTTATGGGAGAAATAAAAGAGAAAAAGCAACTCAAGAACAACCATCAAGTGAAGATCCCACCCCACCCCCACCAGCTTTAAGGTGGGTCATTCCCCTCAAAGAGTTCTATTAGTTTTGGTAATCAATATTCTAATAATTGATTCTATGAAATGTGAATCAGATGAAAACTTATACCTTTCCCATACTGATATTTTACAGGGTGAAAATGACTATGATTTATATCTATCAACACCCTTCCATCACCTTGTAGCGAGGGCTACGGTGTTCAATATCCAAGGCGATAGTCTACACAACATACCACTTCCAATAGTTTATGTGAGAGTGGTGATTAGCATAGCTCATGAGCCGAGCACCAAGCTACCTATTCCACTTGATCACGATGATATTCATACAGTCGACCGAGTTGTTGGAACATTTGTCGCATGGTCATCACATCTTGTAAAAAACATGCCGACAATGAGGTATTCATTTCCAAATTATTTTTCAAGTTAAACCTTTAATAATTAATAATAAAAAGGTCTAAACCGATGAATGTTATTACATATGAACAAAGGAAATGGGGTGAAATGAAATACCGACTCAAACCCATCTAAATAATCGACCAACCGATCAAAAAGATCTACTGAAATCACCTTTACCCCACCCGTTCTATATCTACATTTACTAGCATTGAAGGTTCATGTGGATACAAAGTTAAAACATGGTAGTAGTCACATAGTTAATTTTGAAGAAAATATGTATGGAGAGGAAGTTGGAGACTACATTGGTGTATAGAATGTAAATGAAATCCTCAACTATGATTGTTTAGGCGTCTTGGTTTTAAATGTATACATGAGGTATGTTTTCATGATTTAATTTTCCAAAAGCTGATATACTGTGTTAATCGTGACTAAATACATTTCATATTTTTTTCAGATGTATATATTAAAAACAATTGAAGTGATTTTCCCATGAAAAAAATGGACACTTTAGTCCTCACATCACCTCTATAGAACAACCAAAAATAGAATAAAAAAAAGGATGAAATAGTGGTAGGCCTAGTCAAATTGTTTGAAAGAAAACTTTTAGATGAAAGGATCTACTTAATACCAACGATACAGGGGTAAAACTCTTCAATTTAATCATATCAAATATATTTTTATTTCTTTCATTACTTGTTCCTTTTTATGTTTTTAGGCAACATTGGATGATCATGGCGGTCAATTTGGATATTCCAAAGATTTATTTCCTGGATTCAATGCATGGATATCCAAAAAACTAACCACACATGATGGAATTTTTCAATTTTTAATACACTACATCCAACTTTTTAGAACTAAACATAAAGTTATATAATTTATATTATCTTTTAATGAGGATTCTGTTATGATAGGGCGGTGCATCAATATCGTGAAAAACAAGGAATGCGACTAGGGTCTAAGCACAAGGACCCTGAAAAGTTCTACAGCTAGACAAGTATTAGGGTATATATAATAATATTTCACAATCTAAAAACATATCAAAACAAATTACTTATTCTCCTCAATGTTTCTACAATGTTCGAAACAAACAAATAGAAAAGATTGTTGTTATTATGTTTTTAAATGTATGAGAGAGATCATGTTCCAGGAACAAACTAATATCCCTAAATAGGTATTTTCGAAGATAATTACTATTTCATTTAAAATATTTATTAATCCTTTGTGTATATATATTTTTCCAGTACTACTATGACTGTCAAAAAGACTCATATTCACAAGACGATATATATTTTCTTAGAAACGAATGGGCAGCTTACCTGATGGAAGAATGTACACAAATAGCATGATGATGTGACTTTTATAGAAGTAGTGGATTGTTTCATATTTATGTTTGATTTACTTCTTTTTAGTATAATCACATAATAATTGTTTTCTTATACAGGTGGATTCCTTTGTTTGAGTTGGGGTGGTTTGTTTGAAGATGCTCATGCTCGTGAGAGATAGGACTTCAAGGATGAAACTTAGAATTCAATAAGAAGGTAAAGTTTTTTTATTATACTATGTTTTTTATCATAATATTATATATTCTCTACTGAATTAACATAATCTAAATTAAATGTTTGACTACTCATGCTGATAATGTCTTCCACATAATTCTTCTCCCTCAAAAACTTATCACCCTTGCAGTGTCCACATTTATCACTTCCCTTCAAAGGAAGTAGAAGGAACTTGAATGAAAGTGATAAATGTCGACACTGCATTATTTCCAGTTCAAAAAATAGAGCAAATGGAAAGCATGGTAATATTGACATTTGTGATTGGTTAAAATTAACATTATTTTTAGTAAAAAGAACAAGTGACATACTGAAAACTGGGAAAATGTATTCAGATTGGTTTGATAATTTAGGAAAATGATCCGTGGGTAATTTTTTACATATAGGATTCAACCTCACCTCAATACGATGTACAGTGTGACATGTATGACTCCAAGTGTGTCTTTTTATTTAAAATTAACATTAATTTAAGTAAAAAAAACAAGTGACATACTGAAAACTAAGAAAATGTATTTTTATTATTTTGAAACTTTAGGAAAATGATCCATGAGTAATTTGTGATTTTTAGGAATAAACCACACCTCTCCAACACATGGTGTGACCAGTGTGACTAAAAGTGTTCATTATCAGTTTAAAGTTTACATTTTAGTTCAAAACATATCACTCACTGAATACCAAGAAAACACTCTTTGGTTGTCTTAATAATTTAGAACATCGATTCATAAGTCATTCTTGACGTGTATGAAGTAGTCTCACATCATGCTAACGCACGATGCGACCGGTATGACTCAAAATGTGTGTTTTGAGTTTGAAATGACATTTTAGTAAAAAACACAACTGGCATACTGAAAAAAGGGAAAACACATTCAAATTATTTTGTTAATTTATAAAAATGATCCATGAGTAATTTTTGACATATAGGAGTCAATTTCACCTCAATACGGTGCACGGTGTGACCGATATGACTCCAAGTGTTTCTTTTTATTTAAAATTGACATTAATTTAAGTAAAAAAACAAGTGGCGTACTGAAAACCAAGAAAATGCATTTGGATTATTTTGATACATTAGGAAAACAATCCACGAGTCATTTTTGACATGTAGGAATCAACCACACCTCAATCTGACGCACGGTGTGGCCAATATGACTAAATGTGTTTATTATCAGTTTAAAATTGACATTTTAGTTCAAAATGTGTCACTCACTGAAAATCAAGAAAATGCACTCCAATTGTCTTGATAATTTAGGACAATGATTCATAATTCATTTTTGATTTGTATAAAGTAGCAACCTATCAAAAGGATGCATGATGTGACCGGTATAACTCAAAATGCATGTTTCCAGTTTGAAATGACATTTTAGTAAAAAAACATAACTGGCATACTGAAAATTGGGAAAATGTATTCAGATTGTTTTGATAATTTAAGACAACAATCCATAAGTAATTTTTGATGTGTATAAGTTAACTTCATCTCAATACGATGCACGGTTTGACCAGTATGACTCCAAGTGTGTCTTTTATTTAAAATTGACATTAATTTAAGTAAAAAGAACAAGTGACATACTGAAAACAAAGAAAACGCATTTGGATTGTTTTGATACTTTAGGAAAACGATTCATGAGTCATTTGTGACATATAAGAATCAACCACATCTCAATCTGATTCATGGTGTGACCGGTATGACTAAAAGTTTCAGTTATCGGTTTAAAATTGACATTTTAGTTCAAAACGTGTCACTCACTAAAAATCAAGAAAAGATGATCTGATTGTCTTGATAATTTAAGACATTGATTCATAATTCATTTGTGACATGTATGAAGCAATCTCATGTCAAACCGACGCATGATGCGGCCAGTATGACTCAAAATGCATGTTTCCAATTTGAAATGACATTTTAGTAAAAAAACACAACTCGCATACTGAAAACTGGAAAACACATTTGGATTGTTTTATACTTTAGGAAAATGATTCGTAAGTAATTTCTGATGTGTATGACTCAACTTCACCTCAATACAATGCATGGTGTGACCGGTATGACTCAAAGTGTGTCTTTTTATTTAAAATTGACATTAATTTAAGTAAAAAAGAACAAGTGACATACTGAAAACCGAGAAAACGCATTCGAATTATTTTGATGCTTTAGGACAAGGATCCATGAGTCATTTGTGACGTGTAGGAATCAACCACACCTTAATCTGAGGCACAGTGCGACTAGTATGACTAAAAGTGTCTGTTATCAGTTTAAAATTGACATTTTAGTTCAAAATATGTCACTCACTGAAAATCAAGAAAACGCGTTTCGATTGTCTTGATAATTTAGGATAGTGATTCATAAGTCATTTGTGATGTGTATGAAGCAGTCTCATATCAAAGTGACGCACGATGCGGTCGGTATGACTCAAAATGTGTGTTTCTAGTTTGAAATAACATTTTAGTAAAAAAACACGATTGACATACTGAAAATCGAGCAAACGCATTCTGATTATTTTGATAATTTAGGACAATGATCCATGAGTCATTTTTGACATGTAGGAGTCAACTGTATCTCAATATGACGCACGATGTGACTGATATGACTCCAAATGTGTCTTTTTATTTAAAATTGACATTAATTTAAGTAAAAACGAACAAGTGGCATACTGAAAACCGAGAAAACGCATTCAGATTGTTTTGATACTTTAGGACAATGATTCGTGAGTCATTTGTGACGTGTATGAATCAACCACACGTCAATCCGACACACGGTGTGACCGGTATGACTAAAATTATTTGTTATCAGTTTAAAATTAATATTTTAGTTCAAAACGTGTCACTTACTAGAAACCAATCAAACGCACTCTGATTGTCTTGATAATTTAGGATAGTGATTCATAAGTCATTTGTGGTGTGTATAAAGCATTCTCATGTCAAACTGACGCATGATGCGACCGGTATGACTCAAAATATGTGTTTCCAGTTTGGAATGATATTTTAGTAAAAAAACAAAACTGACATACTGAAAATCGAGAAAACGCATTCGAATTATTTTGATACTTTATGACAGTAGTCCATTAGTAATTTATAACATGTAGGAATCAGTCGTGCATTAATCTGACATACGGTGTGACCGGTATAACTCCAAGTGTGTCTTTTTATTTAAAATTAACATTAATTTAAGTAAAAAAGCAAGTGACATACTGAAAACCAAGCAAACACATTCGGATTGTTTTGATATTTTATGACAACGATTCATGAGTCGTTTGTGACGTGTAGGAATCAACCACATCTTAATCTAACGCACTCACTGAAAACCAAGCAAACGCGCTCTGGTTGTCTTTATAATTTAGGACAGCGATTCATAAGTCATTTGTGATGTGTATGAAGTAGTCACATGTCAAACTCATGCACGATGTGACCAATATGACTCGAAATGCGTGTTTTTAGTTTGAGATGGCATTTTAGTAAAAAAAATAAAACTGGCATATTGAAAACCAAGCAAACTCATTCAGATTGTTTTGATACTTTAATACAACAATCCATCAGTAATTTGTGACAGGTAGGAATCAACCACATCTCAATCCGATGCATGGTGTGATCGGTATAACTTCAAATGTGTCATTATTTAAAATTGACATTAATTTTAGTAAAAGAACAAGTGACATACCCAAAACTGAGAAACATATTCAGATTATTTTGATATTTTAAGACAACGATTCATAATTCATTTGTGACGTGTAGGAATCAACCTCACATCAATATGACGCACGGTGTGACCGATATAACTCCAAATGTGTCTTTTATTAAATATTGACATTTTATTGATGTATTCTTTCATATCAATGTTTAATTTATTTCTTTATAGTATTACTAACATATTATTTGTTTTCTTATATAGGCAGAATCTTTTGCTTGGGTTGAGATGATGTGTTCGCAAAACTGATACCATGGACGGACATTTTTGAGGGGATTACGGACGTCAAAAGGTGCAACATTAACGTTTTTAAATGTTTGTTGGATAATTGTAAATGTAATTATATAAAATATTGTTTGAAATGTATATAGCAGTGTTTTTTTGTATATATCATGGACAGACATTTTTGTATTCATGATGTCACATTAAATGTATATAACATTGTTTGAAATTACAGGTTTTTGTTGGGTGTGTTGTTATATTAACATCACATTGCAGCCAGTTAGGCCTTTATCAGCGCTATTTCAAACGCTGATAAAAAGAGTCTTTTATCATCGTTGCGATTAACAACGCCTTTTTAGCACTATTAATAGTCTTTTTGCACGTTGTTGAAGGGCATATGTGTAGTAGTGTAGGCACCAACTTTAGCAAGACCTGCCCATTTAGATGATTGAGGTCTTAACATGTTGTCACTTTGGAAATAATCCAAGGCTTTCTTTTAAATCTTGCAATTTCCATATGCATCTTATGCATCCCATACATAACTATTGCATCACATGCAATCTTTACATCTCATGCAATCCTTATATATATGCATGTCTAACGATTTAGTTTTGAATTTTATTCCTTCAACCAAATTAATATGTTCCAAACATATTAATATATAACACCTTCACAACTCATGATTTGTTCATGTAAAGTGTTAGAATCATATGAAACCAAAATCCTCACAAGAGAACATATGGTGTGATAGGTAGTCAACCCTCACTTTTTTAGACATCACCTAAGCCCCCAAGTTAGTGATAAATCTGGCCCAAAGTCCCACATCAATAGATCAATACTTTAAATACAACTCTTAACACCTAATATATATAAATCATAACCAACCTTTATTATTGAATTTATAACGAAAATAACAAATCATAGTTTTGGTTGAAGGAAGCTAAATCTTTGTTTTTGTTTTTTTTTAAGGTATGGAGGAAGCCCCCATTTATTGAATAAGAAAGAAGCTCCTTTTTAAGGGAAAAAGGAGAAACCCTAAACAGATGCAGAACATCTAGAAAAAAAAAAGGCACGCAGCTGTACAGGAATCCAAATGTCAAAAAGAAGCAAAAATCAAAATATTTGTTGTAGTTTTGAGAAAATATATTTTTAAAAAAATTCAGTAAAATCACATCCATAAAGCACGCTGTTGTTTCTCTGCAAAAGGTGTTTCAGATACAGAATTACTCAAAGTTCATACCAATCATTCCATAGTTCTAAATCACAAGTTTTTTTTTTTTCCGGAGGTCATAATACCTTGAACTGCGGAGGAAAGGTAACGTCAATGATGAGTGAAACAGTGACAACGATTATTTTTTTGAGAACGATTATTGTGAAAGCAGCGTGCAAATATTTTTAAAAACTGCTATCATGAAAATGCAACGATTTTGTAATTGCATTACAATAAAAAAAATTAAATATGACGTCATCAGTACGTCGGTTTTTAACTGGAAAGGCGTTACAAAGCTCGAGGATTTCAAAAAAAACTTAACCATTTTTTTGAACTAACATTAATTGACAAGCTCTAAGGTTTGATGCCAACAAAACACAAAGCCACCTCAGCACAAGCTTGCAACTCTTCCAGGGCCTTCACAAGACACTCGCGCGGCGCCGCGGTATCCTTCTCGGCCGACAACATTTTTCTCAATCTCTGAACCATGGCGATATCACCATGACCCGTGCAGATGATGAGCATGGAATTGGCAGGTAATCTATGGTAGAGGCTCCGAACACTCGAGTCCAACCGACCCAGAATGTTCTTCAATTCACCATTCACTGCCACGTTGTTTCTTTCTGCATTCTTTTTCCGGCACGTTACGAGCGACAAAATCTCCGCAAGTTTCCCGCTGAAGCTCGCTTTGTCCGCCGCCTGTTTCTTCAAATATGAATTCAATTCCGAGAATTGAGTCCACACAAAATGTGTTTTATCATTCTTCGCCTACAACAAGAGTCAAAAGTTATGTACTTGGTATGTGGGTGTGTCCAGGTACGCAGCCAACAGAAAAAATTACCTCCTTTCTTGCCTTCAAAAGAGCGTCATCATCAGAAGTCACCGGAAATGCATGAGAGGATTCGGATGCATAGCGCTTCACGATGTCCACGCCGTCAATAATCGAGGAGTTTTTGCCACACTCGCTCAAAAGACCGAGAAGCTTTTTCCGGATAAATGATGGCGGCAAACCAAAATCAGGACCGTGCTTAATCTTTAGAAGTGACAGTTCCAGCGCAGCTCGTGCATCTTCGACACTGTCATGCCCGTTTCCCGATCCCTGTATTTCCCTAGAAAGAAACTTCCGGGCAAGCACTCGAAGAGCCGTTTTGTGGGACCCGCCGCGAGGGTGTTTGTACAACACAGCAGTATCGATCACTAAATTGTGAGAGATCTTCAGTGCTAACAAGTCATTCTCCAAAGAGTGCCCAATTAGTACAGTTTCCTTGTAAACAAGCTTTAGAAAATCTTCCTGCGCAGATGGAAAACAATGTAAATCAAGTCTAAGCACAAACAAACAAGTAACCCATGGAAGCCCTGCAAATTTTATATGCAAATGAACCTGCACGTCCATCAGAGTTGTTGAGATCCCATCCAACATTTCAAAGGTGATGCCACTATACCTGTTAATCCAGGTAAAATTAAAATTTCAGTCAATAGGACAGTTGATAATGCAATGTATATGCGATTGTAGTGCATGACATTAATAGTAGTTAAAATACTAACACCAAACACTCACAAAACAATGTCACAGCAAATATTGCAAAATATAAGTTCAAAAAGAAATCACCTAGTATTGTAATCGATGATGGAATTTGATGGTTTGACCAACTTATCTAACACAACCTGCAATATACAAGATGTCCTGTTGGGCAAAATGTCTCTTTCTTTAAAAAAAATACAGATGATGTTTCACTATATCTTCAAAACCAACTACAACAATCAAAAACGCTTTCAGCAAGACAGTTGATTCGGAAAGGGTTCCCCTCCTAGAGACCGAGCCTACGTTGAGCTCAGAATCGGTCCCCTGGTTGACGCCCAAATACCTGTTGTTCATAGGGATGGTATGGGTGCCCATTAACCGGTACCTGACACAGTTAAGCAGGGCTAGGATAGTGAATTCAAAACCCAATTAATTTCAGATAGGGTTCGAGTAATAGTCTTGGGATATCCTAAACCCGACCCGTTGTTCTAAATCTGAATATAATTAAATTACTTATTACAACTGGCTAAGGTGATGAGTTTGAAAATAAACAGGTTACATACAGCTTCAAGTTCTGAAAAACTAAATAGGTTAGTGTTCGGGTATCACAAATTCCATAGGTACCCAACCCGTTGTCATTCCTAATTGGACTCCCCAAAGCAAGCCCTGAAGAGTACCCAACAGATGGCAGAGCAGCGGATGATACTCAAACCCCTGTAGATTAGTTGTGTACCACCCCCATGGGCAATGCCTTAAGCAAGTTAAGATGCAATAAACATGAAAATTAAGAACATGAACTTGTAAATCACTGGCAAAGAAAAAAAATGTACTGAAACAGAGGCAGGAGTCCACTAACATAAGAACTACAATCCCTCGCATGCATGTAGCCACACAATCAAAAGAAAAATGGTGCAGCAGGAAAGCAAACCCTAAACAGGATGGTATTAAGCCAGCTTGTTTGCATAAATAATTGACCAACCAAAATGTAGGAGTTACCTCCCCTCTGATATCTACCAGAGTCACTCTAGTGAGCTCAAACCCCTCACTTGTAATACACTAAAAAAGGACATCAGGAGAATGGTTATTAAACATAAACAAATTTGTAATAACAAAGGTATGATTAATCCATCACACATCATGATGCAGTATAGAAAATAGAGATCCAATATACAAATAAGTAAACTAATTCAAGGCATTATTTCTATAAAATATGTATATTTTTTTTATTGTTCAAACAAGCATCAAAAGAGTGGGAAAGAAATGATTAAAACAGACAGTGATAAAATTAAGAAAATGTTTAGTGAAGAAATGAAACTGTTTTACTTTATGATTGATTCATTTTATTCTTATTGTTAGTTGCAAAGTATAAAAATATATCATTTGGTATAAATTTCAAGGTGAGGTAAATAAAGATGTTGGAGTCTGCATCCCACATCGGACTAGTGGTCCGGTGTGGTCTTTAGTATTCATTATAAAAGAACCTCAAGACCTCTTTAGAGAGCACCTTGGGGGTTTGGGTATACCTCATTTTATCATTCTACATGGTATCAAAGGGTACTTTCTAACTCGATCCCTCCCTCTCTCTTTTTCTCTCTCTCCCGTCTAGGGTTGCGATAAAATCCCTTGCGGATTCCAGGTTTTGTCCGGCCCCGCCTCTGCCCTAACCCTCCACGCCGACCTCCCGTCACCCTCCCGTGCGAGGCCTCTCCTGTGCAACGCGGTTCCCGACCGGCAGGCGTCTCTCCCCGGTTCTCAAATTGACGGCGCCTCCTCCTGCAGAGCGTCCCCTCTCCGTCGCCGACCTCCTCCTGCGCATTCCCCGTCGTCGGCGCTCCGCGCATCCTTCCCCTCCCGTCACGAAACACCCGTTGCGCCCTCGCGACGGATCTCGTCACCTCCCTGAGTCGTGACTCCTCCCGACGCGTCTCCCGCCTTCCGCCGCAACACGCGGCTCCCAGTTCCCGACGCGAATTCCGGCTCCCGCGGCCCTCCAACGGCGTCCCTCCCCGCGGCGCACTCCCATCCGAAAACTCCCGACGTCGCTCGGCCCCGCCTCCCTCAACCCAGGCGAAACTGCTTCTCCAAACAGGGCCATTCCTCTTTCCGTCGCGACTCCCGTGCGACGGCCCTCCACATGAACGGATCCCATCCGCGCTCGCCACCTTCAGCTCCGACGCGGCCTCCCCTCTCTCAGATCCGGCCAGATCTGGCCGAATCACATCTCCCGATGCCCGGATCCCTCCATGCGCAGGACGACTCTAGACGACCACCCCCATCCAGACGCCTCCTCTCCAGGCTGATTTGGCCTCTTCCGCGCTGGCATCTCCGCTGCTCCCTCCCGCACTCCCTCAATGCACACGACGGCCCCCTCATGCGTTGTTCTCCCAACAGCCGCCTCTTTTTCCCGACGAAACCATTTCTGCGCGCTCCTTCCATATCTAGAGCGCTGCCTCCTCTGTCCGCCGACATGCACTCACACTTCCTCCACCGTGGCACAACACTTCAACCGCCTAGGATTCGGGCCCTTTGGCGTCGCCAGATCCCGCAACGACTCTGCGGAATCACCGCCTCTCGTCGCCGGACCCGCAAGTGCGGCTTTCCTGGTGCTAGTGTGGCTTTCCCGGCGTATCATCGACCGGCCCCGCTAGTGCGGATTTCCTGGCGCTCCACCCGGCCCGGTCTGTGTAGTTCCTATGCTGCGCCTACGACATCTTCATCCATCCATCATCCTAAGGGGGAGTTGCGATCTTGAGGGGGAGCTACGATCGTCGCTTGTTTCTTTTTATTTCGTCTTGTTTTGTAATCAAGCTAGGTATGTCCAGCTTGAGGGGGAGTGTTTGCAGCGTTTTTTGTTTGCTTTGTATTGTTGTTGCTTTGGTCTCTTTTCTTTATGTGTCCAAGCTAGGTTCACCTAGCTTGAAGGGGAGTGTTGGAGTCTGCATCCCACATCGGACTTGTGGTCCGATGTGGTCTTTAGTATTCATTATAAAAGAACCTCAAGGCCTCCTTAGAGAGCACCTTGGGGGTTCGGGTATACCTCATTTTATCATTCTACAAAAGATTAATACAAATATCTACAGAAAAAAAACTTGAATAAACAAATAAATCAATGCAAAAGTAAATTTACAAAATTAAAATACTGATATGGTTTTCAAAAGAGGTTCTTCCCCATCCAAACCACAAACCCCAGAATTCCACAACTATCATCCCACAATGCTTAAAAAATCCAAATAAATAAATCAAGGATAGACTACCTAAAACCTCAAAAACATTACTGAGAATAAATTTATACATCTGACACCATTTATTTGTGGATTGGTGTTGCCCGATCTGGTTGGGTCGAATGCTTGTGGCCCGCAACTATCGCGGGTCGAGCTCTGCGGTGAGCTCGTTGGGGGTTGCAGGGGGCAACGCAACCCTGCTCTGGGTGTCCGGGGGTCGAAGGCCCCCGGCCCAATTTTTTTGGCACCGTAGCATCTCTGACTACTGTAGCAGAGCTGACCGACCAACACCGACAGGCACTGTAGCAGTGCGGACTTTGGAGTCAACTTTACTGTAGTGCTTTTGACAAAGTCAGTCGTCGTTCACTGTAGTGACGCGGACTCACTTTTCGAACAGTGATCGTCTTCTCCATTGTTTTATAGCCCATTTTCGGGCTAGGGTTTCTATTGAAAAAACCCTCTGTAATTTTGTGCTCTCGATATAGTGAAATTCTGTCTCTCCCGTGGACGTAGGGATTATTTCCGAACCACGTAAATCGTTGTGTCCTTGTTGCTTTCTTTCTTTTCGTTTTCTCGTTTCTGTCGTTGTGTCTCCCGACGATCCCGCAACATTATTAAAAACTGTTCATCACATTTATCAGTTATGACCAGTGTTTTTAAAAAATAAGTGACACTTATTTTGCTTTTACAAAGACACTTGCATTTAGATTTTTGAACAAAACTTATGTAAGTGACAAAAAACGTTTTTTTTAAGTAATATGAAAAAAAATCAAAGGTAATAATCACAAATATCGAGTGCAATAAGAACTTTTATAAAGTGCAACCTAAGATTGCATTTGGTTTTGGAAAACATTTCTTGTTTTCATTTTCCAAAAATGCACTTGAAAATGTCAGATTATGTAAATGGAAAACGTTTTTTAGAAAACAAAAAAAGAAACAGTAGATTTTTGGTAAAAACTGAATTTCCTTCCCGAGCTCATGAAAGAATCACTTCATGGCTACCATTTACCACTCTCGGCTTTAATCACCCTATGCCAACTACCCCTCAATTCACAACCAAGCCACTTCATTACAAAGTGGCAAGCCTTGTCAACCTCAAAGGTCCCGTGTCAATTGTTAGAGTATTTAGATATTTAGGATATTGGGTTTGACTAAGTCAATCTTATCTCATGTGTTTTGAAATTCAAATCTCCCACTTGGTGCAGCTTCACCAGGCCGCCCTCCCCACGCTGCTCCCATAGGTGCGCACTAGTCTTCAGCACCCCCCCCTGCGCCCTGCGCCTTGTGCAGCAAACCCCACAACCCAAGCCACCCCCCTGCCACAGATCACATCACCCCTGTCGCACCGCCCCCTGCTGTGCCTCCCTCCCTGATAGGAGATTTTACATTTAGAGAAGGAGATTAACTAGATTTGCACTATCATAGATGTTTTCCAAGGGATTACAAGAAGAATTGACAGACTAACTTCCTGAGAGTAGCAGCTCTATCTCTCCAAGCCCTGGACCTCGCCAGAATCACCAACAGAATAACCGACCCCCTGTACCGAACCCCCTTCGCCTATTTATAACCGACTAACAGCTAAAGGATGAGCTATTTAAAATCTGCCCCTGCCCAGACAAAACACCCTACACTTGACAGAAATTATTTACAAGTCTACCCCTCACAACACAGGTCACGACACACCACGCCTCACTTACCGAGCCGACCTCTCCTTTGGTAAGTAAACCGAACAGAAGGTCTCTCCCAAACAGCCTCGCCCCCAACTCTAACATTTCCTCCTCCCTGTAGACTCACCTTGTCCTCAAGGTGGCAATGAGGAAACTAAATCTTCAACAGTTTGGCATCCTCCCAAGTAGCTTCCTCCACCGATCTCCCACGCCATTGCACCAACCAGAGCTGTGTAGAACCCTGTTTTTCTATTGCCAGAATATTTTCAGGAACTTCTTAGGTTAGAAATTCCTTTGGTAAAGCCTCTGCTGCCTGGTGTGGTGCTCTCCTACAGCTGCTTTCAGCTGTGACACATGAAACGCTGGATGCACTTTGCTTGTCTTAGGTAGCTTTAACTCATAAGCCACATCCCCTATTCTCTTGGTTATCTCGAACGGACCAAAGTACCATGCAGCTAATTTTCCTTTCATTCTGTTTTTCCCCCTGAAATGTTAGGTCTCAGTTTTACCCAAACTAGATTCCCTACTTCAAAAATCACATCCCGTCAGTGGCGATTAGCAAATTTTACCATTAAATGTTAAGCACGATGTAAGTTATCTCGTAGTTGCTTCAAGGCTTCATCTCTTTCTTCTAATGCATTTGCTATGGCTTCAACTGCTGCTTCCCCTTTAGAATACCGAACTATCAGTGGAGGTTTCCTCCCATAAACTGCTTTGAAAGGAGTCTGTCCAATTGAAATATCGTAAGAGGTAAACCAAGATACCCGGCAACTTGGTTGATCAGTCGTGAAGCATCTCAAGTATATCTCCAAACACCTATTGACTGATTCTCATGATATCCTTTTTTTTTTAATCATAGGATACATTTCAATTAGTATTTTTAGGTTTTTATGCTTGAGCGGTACGAGATGAAATTCTCATATACAGTTCTAAGAGACGGAGTTTCCTATCTCAATAAAATCTATGAGTGGTTCGAAGAACGTCTTGAAATTCAGGCGATTGCAGATGATATTACTACCTCGGTTTGCCCATCACTTTGAGGATGATAGGATGAACTCATCTTCAAAGTGGTTCCTTGCAGCTTAAATAATTCTCGCCAAAACAAACTAGTAAATAGGGGATCTCGATCGCTTACTATTGCTATTGGAATGTCATGTAATCGCACTACTTCTTTCATAAAAACTTCTGCCACCGTTTTGGATGTATATGGATGTTTAAGAGGGATAAAATGAGTATATTTTCTCAATCTGTCGACAACAACCAGCACCACTTCAAATCCCTGAGACTTTGGTAATCCGGAGACGAAATCCATGGATACTTCTTCCCATACCCGTTTTGGAATTGGTAACAGTTGAAGTAAACCTGCTGGGCTTAAAGTCTCATACTTATTTTTCTGACAAGTCTCACATTCCCGTACATACTGCTATACAGTTTTAGTCATTCCGAACCAATACACCCCATTCGCCATTCTTTTGTAAGTCTTTAGATACCCCAAATGTCCTCCTTTCGGTGACGAATGAAAAATTTGCATTAACTTCGGTATTAAAGTGGATTTTCGGGATATTACCAATCTGTTTTTGTAGAATAACAGCCCCTCTGAAAGAATAACCCGGCTTGTTGCAGTCTCCTTGCTATAATTCATTTATAATCTTTTTCCATTCTTTATCCTGCTTCAATTCTGCCTGAACTATATGTATTTCCTCCCAAATATTGCCGAAGAGTCGGGAGTCGCAACGATAGAAACGAGATACGGAAAGAAAATGCAGAAGAAAGGATAACACACGGGACACACAAATTTACATGGTTTGAGAATAATCCCTACGTCCACTGAAAGGCAGAACATCACTATTTCGGGAGCACAAATTACAGAGTTTTTTCAGGTAAGAAACCCTAGCCCGAAATGGGCTACATATGGAGAAGACGATCCACTGTTCCGAACAGGAAGTCCGCGTCGCTACAGTGAAAGGCTACAGTGGATACCGGCTGGAAGTCAAAAGTGCAACAATATTGTTGACTCCGAAGTCCGCACTGCTACAGTGCATGTCGGTGTCGGTCAGTCGGCTCTACTACAGTGGTTAGAGATGCTACAGTGCCGAAAAATCGGGCCGGGGGCCTTCAGCCCCCGAAGCAGAGGCGCGTTGCCCCCTGCAACCCCCAACAAGCTCACCGCGACAGCTGCGGACCACAAGCATTCAGCCCAACACGATCAGGCTACTCCAACATGGTCCAAAGAATGCTAACTAACAATATTCTCCTTCTGGTACTACTCTGGACAGTGAATCAGCTGCGTTATGCATCTTCCTCGGTCGATATATTATCTCAAAGTTATATCCCATCAATGTGGCCTGCCAACACTGTTGGTTTGCTGTCATCACACTTCGGCTTAACATGTGTTTCAAACTTCGATGGTCGGTTATCGCCTTGAATGGTCTTCCCAATAAATATTGTCTCCAATGTTGTATGGATAAGACCATCGCCATCAATTCCTTTTCATAGACTGATTTAACCAAATTGTTTTCGGATAATGCTTTGCTGAAATAGGCCAGTGGTCGGCCTTCTTGAACCAAAACTGCTCCTATTCCAAAACTTGATGCATCGCATTCAACAGCAAATTCTTTGGAAAAATCTGGCAGTCCAAGGGTTGGAGCAGTTGTCAAAGATCTTTTAAGCTCTTTGTAGAATGGGAAAACCCCCTTGCCTCCTTACCTCAAAGTGAGGAGGAGGCGTTCTTTTATAATGAATGATAAACTCCACATCGGACCACAAGTCCGATATGGGATACAGACTCCAACACTCCCCCTTAGGTGTACCTAGCTTGGACACATAATGAAAAGAAATCAACAAAACAGACGCTAACACTCCCCCTCAAGCTGGACATGCCCAGCTTGATGACAAATACAAGACAAAAACAAAAGAAACGGATTTAATAAAATCGTTGTTGATGCTGCTGGAAAAGAAAAGAAAAAAAAGGATGGGTCATCGCCGGAAAAGTGCGGGGCCAAACAACAGAGCACCGGGAAATCCACACTGGCGGGTCGGTCGTCAGAGCGTCGGGAAAATCCGCACTACGGGCCGGTCGTCAGAGCGCCGGAAAATCCGTAATGTCGGGCCAATCTTCAAAGCGCCGAGAAATCTGCTCGGGAGGGCCAGTCGTCAAAGTGCCAAGGAAGCCGCTATGGCGGTGCCGGTCGTCGAAGCGCCGGAAAATCCGCAATGGCGGTGCCGGTCGTCGAAGCGCCGGGAAATCCGCAGGAGGAGGCCGGCGATTGAGGCGGGAATGCCGCAGGAAGCAAGAAGAGGCCGGCATGGAGGGAGCATCAAGTTGCCGGAAGAAGTGTCGGACAATGAGAGTCGCCGGACTGGAGCTGATGAAAAACGGCGGGAGGGCTGCCTTGCAGAGTAGCGCACTGGAGGGCGTCATGCAAGGTAGAGCCGACGTTGCAGCGGGATTGCAGCGGAGGTGCACGGGGAGGGATCTGGCCGGAACAGTCCGGAAATGCCCAGAACTGGAAGGATCAGCCTGGATCTGGCCGGATATCACCAGATCTGGCCGAATTCTGAAGTAGGGCAGCCGCCAGGACCAGATTGCCGGGCTGCCTGGAGCTGCGGCCGAGAGGCCGAGGGAAGGGCGCCGGCTGGAGAGAGATGTCGGCGGAAGGCTGTGCGCAGGGGCCGGGCTCGCCGGGAAGCGTCGCCGCGGAGGGGAGGGCGGCCGGGAAACCGCACAGGGAGGCGGCGCTGCGGAGGAGGAGGCGGAGGAGCCCCCCGCGTAGGGCAGAGACGGCTGGAGCCCGTTGCACAGGGGAAGCGCGCAGGAAGGGTAGGGTTCCGCCGGAATCGGGAGCGGGAGGAGCGCCGCGGGAATAAGGCGGGAGCCGCGCGCAAGAGGGAGACGCCGCCTGGGTCGGGTTTCGGGAGCCGCGCCTGGATCGGGAGCCGGGAGCCGCGCCGGGGTCGGGAGCAGAATCGCGCCGGCAGAGAATCTGGAGTGTGACGCCGGGAAGGGAGGCGAGGCCGAGCTTCGCTGAAAAGCCGTAAGAGAGGCGGAGATGGCGCGCGCAGGAGGTGCAGGGGCAGGGGAGTCCGCCGGAGCAGCACGAGCTGAGGGCCGCCGGGCGAGAGCGCAGGAGGGAGCCGCCAGGAAGAGGAAATCCGCCGGGAAGGGATCGCCGGCAGGGGGGGCGGCGGAGAATTCCTATGGCTCGTAGGCCATGGAGGCCGCCGCCCCCCATGGGTGAAAAAAAAAAGATTATCCCTAGAGCAGAATAAAAAAAGATGGGAGGGGGTCGGGATTAAGATCCCTCTGATACCATGTAGAATGGGAAAACCCCCTTGCCTCCTTACCTCAAAGTGAGGAGGAGGCGTTCTTTTATAATGAATGATAAACTCCACATCGGACCACAAGTCCGATGTGGGATACAGACTCCAACACTCTTCAAAAGCCTCTTGTGCCTCTTCATTCCATTAAATTCCACCTTTTTAGTTAATGTCGTTAATGGCCTAGCAATCTTTCCATAATCTTTTATGAACTTACGATAATATCCGGTCAACCCAAGGAACCCTCTGTTTTTTTCAGTTCCCACCATCCCTTTATTGCTTCCAATTTCTTTGAATCCATGGACACTCCATCCACTGAAATTATGTGTCCCAAATACTCTACCTCTCGCTTGCCAAAAGTACACTTTTTCCCATTGATATGAAGGAAACAGTTACTCATTGTTTGTAGCAGCTGCTGCAACTTTTCTAAATGTTCTTCCCACGAGGTGCTATAGAGTAATATGTCATCAAAAAAACACCAAGACTCCCTTCCTCAACATTTTTCGGAATATGTTATTCATCGTTGCTTGAAAGGTAGCAGGCGCGTTCATCAAACCAAATGGCATGACTACATACTCATAATAGCCCTCATGAGTTTTAAATGTTGTTTTCCCAATATCTTCATCCTTCATCCGTACTTGGTGGAATCCTGACTTAAGATCCAACTTGGTAAAATATGTTGCTCCATGCAATTCATCCTTAAGCTCTTCAATCACCGAAATTGGGTACCTATCAGGGACTGTTATACTGTTTAAAGCCCGATAATCTATACACATTCACCATCCCCCATTTTTCTTTCTAACCAATTATTGGGCTTGAATAAAAGCTTCGGCTTGGTCTGATGAACCCCATTTCCAGCAATTCCTGAACCTAAGTTTCTATTTCATTCTTCATGTGATATCCATGTTTATATGGCCTGATATTCACTGGTTCGGACCCAACCTTAAGCTTAATTGCATGATCAGTTTCTCTACTAGGTGGCAGTCTCCTTGGTGATTCAAACACTGCTTTATAGCTTTCCAGAATTCTCTGTAACTCTTGTTGTTGTTTACTGTCCAGCTGCATGTTATCCTCTTTCCCTCCCTCAGATTTTGTCCATTGTAGCCCCTGCATCCACCTCTTGCCTCAGATATTCTTGCAAAGCCCCTGGTAACTTCAAAGGTGTTCTAACTCCCTGTAATTCCATTTTCTTACCTTCCCACTCCAATCTCATAATCATTCCTTTCCAATTGGTTGTCACGTTTCCCAACGTTTCTAACCAGGAAATTCCCATTACCAAATCTGGTCCGGTTGTGTAAAAGATATAAGCATCAACTTTAAATTCCACATTTCCCAACACGATTCGCAGCGACTTACACAGGCCATTAGATACCGCCCGGTGTCCGTCACCTAATCTAATAAAGAAAGGTCCAGCGTCCTCTAACTGAGCTGCAAATTGTTTTGTTAATTGCCTGGAAATGAAGTTGTGACTTGCTCCACTGTCAATTAGGACCAACAGTGGAACTTCTTCCACTGTCCCTTCTACTAACATTGACCGGGTTCCATAGGCAGTGGTTTTCTCCAATCCAAAAGTAGTAGTTCCCTGCATTTTCTAATTCCCACAAACTGCCAACTTCTTTTTCCCTGGCAGATTCATTTTCACTTTCTACGTCTTCTTGTTCCTTAGGATCTATACATTCTCACATCATTATTCTATATCCCTTATCCGGACATCGGTGTCCAGGATTGAACTTATGTCCGCATGTATAACACAATCCTTTGGATTTTCGCTCTGCATATTCCTCTCTAGACAAATTCCTTACTCCTCTCTATCGCGGAGTTACCCCTCCCTTCTTATCCTGCACTACCATTTCTCCTGTAGGGAAATTTTTGACTGCTCCGGGTATCCATCCTCTACTCTGTCCAGCAGCACTAATGTTCATGTTTCGTGGTTCAGTTTGATAATTCCCTTTACTAACAATTCTCGTTCCATACGCCTTGCCAAAGTCAACAACCGCGCCTTAGACTGTGGTTCATGAGTCATAATGGTACATCTAATTTCTGGTTTTAATCCCCCTATGAACATACACATGTACCATCCTTCTGTCAAGTCCGGAATCCGCAGTGCCACCCTTTCAAATTCATCAGTATAGGCGTCCACTGAACCTATCTGTCGTAGCCCCTTCAAAAAGACTATCGGAACTTCTTCCTCTGCACTTCCGTATCTTTCTAGAAGCTCCTCTTTCAGCTGCCTCCAAGTGAGATTAGGTCGCACCGACCTTAATGAGCTAATCCAGTACTGCGTCATTCCTTTCATACTTAATTGTGCTAAGGAAACCTTAAGCTCCTCGTCTGTTGAATTGTAAAATATAATTCTGCTCAAGTTATCTACACAACAAGATCTTCTCCAGAGAATGTAGGCATTTCCATCTGTCTTGTTACATTTTGCATCGCTACTTGCTCTTGTTCCCAGTTCCTTGGATTTGCCAAATCAATTGTATCTCGTTTCCTTTCCTTCGTTTCTTTGTTCTGGTTACTACTGTCGCCTTCCATTTCCACTGTTTTCCCCTTTTCTCTGACTCGTCCAGATCCGTCCTCCTTGCTTCGTCGGAGCTGTGAAACAGCCGCGATCAACTCCTGGAGCTGATGTCCCTATCGGCGATAAGCTTCTTCTTGGCGCTGGTATGCATCTTCCAGCCGCTGTAAGCCAGCCTCCTGTCATTGTACTCCAGTTGCTAAATCGGATGCCGTAGTCTCCAATTGCGCCACTCTGTTTTCCATGCGCATTGACATACAGTCCTTATTCTTTCCTTCTCTCTTCAAAATTCTCTTTTTAAAATCTCACTATCCGCAGGAATTGATATTCTCTCACAATGAAAGCACCAAAGTTGATAGGAGATTTTACATTTAGAGAAGGAGATTAACGAGATTTGCACTATTATAGATGTTTTCCAAGGGATTACAAGAAGAATTGACAGACTAACCTCCTGAGAGTAGCAGCTCTATCTCTCCAGGCCCTAGACCTCGCCAGAATCACCAACAGAATAACCAACCCCCTGTACTGAATTGAACCCCCTTCCCCTATTTATAACTGACTAACAGCTAAAGGATGAGCTATTTCAAATCTGCCCCTGCCCAGACAAAACACCCTACACTTGATAGAAATTATTTACAAGTCTACCCCTCACAACACAGGTCGCGACACACCACGTCTCACACATCAAGCTGGGGCGGGGCGGGCCAAGCCCACACGGGTTTGAGCCCGGCGGGTTTGTCCGCAAAAGCCCACATATAATGCGAACAAAAAATTTCAAGCCCGCCCCGCCCCGCATAAACCTGCGGGTTGCCCGCGGGCTTACCCACATTTACAAAAAATATACTATTTATCATCATTTAAATACTGTATTTTTTTATCATTCTTAATGGTATTTGTGGGAAGTATGGATTAACAATAAATAGAGTTTTAAGGGATGCGACGAAACATTTTTTTGTGGGTTAATGTGGTGGCATGCGGCGACGCCGATGTGGTGGTGAACTGTTGCGATAGAAAGTAGGTACGATGAATGATAATGTTGGTTGTGTGGTGATGCGCACAGCTAAACTTGTGAATGAACGAAGTCTTTCTAGGTAACGATCAATTTTAGAGGAAGCTATTAGGGTTTCCATGAGGTTGTATCCTATTCTCTTAATAACAAAACAAAATTAAATATAAACAAAATTAAATCGACTTAAAAAATATTATGATTATAATAACTCTTGTAGAATTGAAACCATGTACAGGGGTGATGTGTTCCATTTTTCAAGAGATGGGTTGACACACTATGTGAATATGGTTAATAATTACTATATAAATAATATAATATCATATTAAAACAATAAATATAGGCCTATTTAAAATTCACATGTGAATAAATAGTGAATTAGTATGACCATTACGGTGAGAAATCATATGTCACCGTTTAACCATGATTTTTTATTAAAAAAACTAAAATCTTAAAGAAACGTATATTGTAAAAATAATATATTTTTTTTAAATCAGGCCTGCGGGCAACCCCGCACCCGCGCGGGCTCAACCCGCATTGGCCCACACTCTAAACGGTCAAAAAATTTAGGACCGCCCCGCCCCACATCCGCCCCATACCCGCAAAGCCCGCGGGCCCGCTTTGCATCACTACAGGTGCGACCCTTTCCTCCTCAAGGCGCAATACCCAGGAGAACCAGACTTGGTGCAGCTTCACCAGGCCACCCTCCGGCGCTGCTCCAAACTCCCTCCCAACCAGGTGCGACCCTTTCCTCCTCGAGGCGCAATACCCAGGAGAACCAGACTTGGTGCAGCTTCACCAGGCCACCCTCCGGCGCTGCTCCAACAGGTGCGCATGAGTCTTCAGCCCCCCCACCCCCACCCCCACCACCCCCACCCACCCCATCGTCCAGGCAGCCCTTGCTTGTCCAGATCTGCACCAGGGCCCCACTTCCTTTTTCTGCTGTCCCAGCCGCCCTCCCCCCACCTCCATCGCACCACACCCTGCTGCGCTGTCCCCAGCCAGCCAAATACACACACCACTGCAGCGCGCCTCCTGCACGCCAACCCCTGGGCGCCTCCCACTGCAAAGGGGGGAAATACACGCTTTTTCTCTAGATGTGCTGCAAGGCTGTTCCATTCGCCTCACAAAGTTCAGCACCCAACGCAGCCAGTGATTTTCTCCCAGGTCTCTTTATGGCTGCCCGGATCCCCATTGAGCTGCTCGGGCCTTCATCAGGCCTCTTTACTGCTGCCCAGACCTCCGTCGGGCCTCATTGCTGGTGATGACCAAAATTTTGGGCCCGCAAGTTGGGCGCCATCTCACCCAAACTTTTGGGTTTGCTAGTCGGGAGCTGTCTCACCCGGATTTCTCAGGCATCGTTTCACCCGGACATTTGGGTCTGCAAGAAAGATGTCGTTCGGTTCCACATCCGCAAGACAGGTGCCATTTCACCTGGCTGTCAAGGTCTGCATGACGGGCACCGTTTCACCTGGCTGTTTGGGGCTGTTGGGTCTGCAAGGCGGGCACCGTTTCACCTGCCTGATTGGGGCTGTTTGGGTCTGCAAGGCGGGCGCCGTTTCAATTGGACATATTGAGGCTGCTCATCAGTCGCTGTTTCATCCGGCATGTTCAAGCACTGGTCATCATCAACATGGAAGCTCTTCAATTGTCAATTATCATTCAACGGCAGCATTTATTTCTACTTCAACGCAGTCATTTTTATCACGAGGGGGAGCCTGCAGAGAGGTCTGAGAGAGCTAACAAGCAGGAGGGATCCATCATGAATGTTCTCTTTTATCTTATTCTTGTCTTTTTATGTAGTCAAGTTGGGCAGGCCCAGTCTGAGGGGGAGAATTATGGGGGTATTTACATTGTTTTCTTTTATTATGTGATGTAGCGAGAGCAGGAGCAATTCCGATCCTTTCATGAGGAATCGATGGAGAAGACAATAGCAGAGAATTTTTCTGAAAAACAGGGCTTAATAATATTTCATAATGTTTCATACAAAATCCATCTTGGGTATTTATAACAAATCCCACAGCTAATAAAAGAAAAACTACATAATAACTTGGTCAAAGGAAAATACATGCTAAGAAAAATAAACTGCATAATGACTTGCTCAAACGGAAATAAAATCTAATTTAAGGGAAAATGCATATTCTATGAGGGGGTGTTGTTCAACCCAGATCTGAATCATTATATATCCAAGCACAGTAAACCTAACTTGAGGGGAGTGAGTGTTTAGATATTTATAAATATTGGGTTTGAATGGGTCAATCTTATCTTATGTATTCTGAATTTCAAATCTCCCATAATCTTGAGCTTGTATCTTTTATCTTTCATCTATAAATAGAACAAGTCACCTCACTTAGAGATTAGAGTCCCTCCTTCAAAATCAATAATCCACTCAAACTTCAAAACAGCATAATTAATACTTTGACAACTCCATTATAAATGAATTTATTTTCCACCTCAAAGTCCACCACTTTACCATTTCACAATCAAGTGACAAAATTTCATGAGATGAAGATCCCAACGGAGCGGGAAGAGTTGAAACACAGCCTGCATTGTGCAGACATGTGAGTTAACATACTGGCTTGGTTAAACAGGATACAAAATATTAACCACAGTAGCAAATCAGTTTGCATCACCTGGTTGACTGAGACAATATCCGTTGTCTTCCATTTCTTTTTCTGTAAGAGTGTAATACGTGATCGGGAATGGTATATCTTTCAAAAGTTCAGTAAGTGATGCCTCACCTGAACCGTAAGCACAGATTCATGCACAATCAAGAACATCTCCTAAAAGACAAATATAAGCAATAGAAAAAAAATATGAACAAATTTATGCTGAGGCAACAATTCAAGAAGCACATTGTTAGAGACCAAACACTGGCTACTTCTATTATAGAAGAGAATCAGCAGAAAATTCAAGCAGAAATAAGAGGAAGAAGATAGAGACGATCCCGCCCAAGTCTAACGGCCGATCTGCACACTGCAGCCCACTAAATTCATTCTCAGTGAATGCCTCCTTCTCTCAATCTCATCCCTTTATTTATAATTGTTGGAGTCTGCATCCCACATCGGACTTGAGGTCCGGTGTGGTCTTAATTATTTGTTATAAAAGAACCTCAAGGGCTCCTTTAGAGAGAACACCTTGGGGGTTCGGGTCTCCTCAGATTATCATTCTACATGGTATCAGAGGAAACCTAATACCGACCCCCCTCCCTCCCATCTATTTTTTTTTATCCCGTTTAGGGTTTCTGATAATTTCCCCAGTGGGGAGCGGCAGCTCTGCCAAAGGCCATCGAGCCCTAAAACAGTCGTCGCCCCTGGCTGGCCTCTGCGGATTCCCGATTCACCCCAGCCCCGCCTCCCTCCATCTCCGACGGATCTCACCCCCTGCCAGCGCCTGCTTCCCGGCGCCCCTCCCCGCAGCGCGCGTCGGCCCCTTCCTCCCGTCGCGATCCCGGTGGCTTCTCCCTCCCGGTGGTCTCCTCCTGCTGCACGTTGGATCTCCAGCGCCTCCTCCACTGCGCCGCTTCCCCGCGCGACGGCCCTTCCCTCCTCGTGCGCGACTCTCAGCGCCCTTATCCAGGCGCGCTCGGCCGGCGCTCCGACTTCTCCCTCGGCTGCTCCCAGCCCGCCTCCTTCCACCGGCGTTGCTCCCTCCGGCGTCGTCCCCGACGGATTTCCTCCTGACGCGCGACGGTCCTCTTGCGGCATTCCTCCGCTCCCGACCCAAGCGCGGCCCTCCCGACGATTGCTTCCTTCCCCGGCGTTCGAGCTGCTTCCCCTCTACTCCTCTATCACCGACGTCAAGCTCCCCGGCGTCCTCCGCTACAAGTCGGCCTCCCGTGCAACGGCCTTCCTGCACCTCTCCCGCGCGACAGCCCTCCTATGCCGATCCCGGCCAGCGGATCCTCTCCCGCTTGCGTCCCTCCAGCGGCGCTCTCCCAGTCGGCGGTTCTCCCATGCAGCCCGCCCCTCCCCGCGCGACTCATGGCGCCCCTCCCATGCAGCCTGCCCCGCCTCCTCGGCTCTGCACGACTCCCGCTCCAGACGGCCGCGGCTCCTCTTCGATTGTCCTGCTCCCACTCCTGACGGTCGCGCCTCCTCCGCTCTGCGCGGCCTCCCAGCGTCCCCTCCCGCTGTCTTGCTCCCTCGCCGTCCTCCTCCTGCCAGGCAACCCCGCCTCTCGTCGCCGGCCTCCTCCTGCCAAGCAGCCCCGCCTCTCGTCGCTGGCATCTCCCGACGACTCCCGACGGGCAGCCGCCTCCTTGTCCGTCGGCACGCCCTCGCACCTCCTCCACCGTGGTGCAGCATTTTGACCGCCTGAAATCCGGGCCCTTTGGCGCCGCCAGATCCCGCAACGATTCTGCGGAATCCCTGCCTCCCGTCGTCGGCCCCGCAAGTGCGGTTTTCCCGGTGCTAGTGTGGATTTCTCAGCGTCTCATCGACCGGCCCCACTAGTGCGGCATTCCTAGCGCTCCGTCAACCGGCCTGGTCTATGTGGTTTCTTCTGCTGCGCCCGCGACATCATTCATCCATCATCCTGAGGGGGAGCTGCGATCGTGAGGGAGAGCAGCAGCCTTGCAGCTTTATCTTTTATTCTGTTTTGCCTTGTTTTGTCGTCAAGCTGGGTATGTCCAGCTTGAGGGGGAGTGTTTGCAGTCTGTTGATTGTTTTTTCTTCATTGGTCTGGTTTGTTTTTTCTTTATGTGTCCAAGCTAGGTTCACCTAACTTGAGGGGGAGTGTTGGAGTCTGCATCCAACATCGGACTTAAGGTCCGGTGTGGTCTTAATTATTTGTTATAAAAGAACCTCAAAGGCTCCTTTAGAGAGTACACCTTGGGGGTTCGGGTCTACCTCATTTTATCATTCTACAATAACAAAACTCCTCCCCCTAACAACTAATAATATTCCCAAAGGGGGGACCCACATCATATTCCATCACCTCTCATCGGGTAGCATACATGATATCTATCATTGCCACCGTTCCGAAAAACCACCTTGTCCTCCAGGTGGTGGATCTTGCGGGCATGTCAAGCGATCTTCCAAATACGCCGAGCAGCTTTTGTGTGATGGAGAGAACCGAGTAGGACTACTGCTGGAGGACCGAGCTGGCGTGGTCCTGTAAAAGGTGTCCTTGCCGCAGAAGCACACCACACTATCTCCCAAATGTGTCGGCATTCGTCATGGATCAAATATGGGCAGATGAAGTGGAGAGTGGTTCTCGTTGTAATGTCTGACCTCCTTCCATCAGGAAGGTCCCTCGGGTGCTGTTTTGAACTGGGTCGCAAGTACCACTGGCACCACCCTGCTCTATGCTTGGAAAAATGGTATGAGTCTCGAAAAATCAGGGAACCCCACCCCAACAATGCGGGCTTAACTGGTGCATTGGATGGTAAAAGAACAATAACCCCTGTTTGGGTCAGCGCATGCTGCGGTGTCTCTTGCTCCAACATTATGGATCCAGAGGTGTCCTGCTCCTTATGCAGCAACTGTACCGAATATCGGCTGGTGGAAGTGTCATCAGTGGTTGTGGGCAGTGGCCTCAGCGCAAAGTGTTGCCCCCATGAGTATTGTGGACTGGACGTTACCCTCATTTGGTAAACCATCCAGCAGCACTAGAGCGGGTGTAATGTGCGCTGGCTGCTGCGGCAAGGGCAGCACGCGTGTCCACCGTTGCTGCTCTGGAGCACACCATTGTAGGTGCAGTGGGAGATCTTCCAGGTTGGTCGTCAGATGAGGCATTCCAGCTTTGACGAAACGCATGCACGAGACTGTCCCTTCAAGTTCTCTCGGATTTGCAGTCGAAGCGCCAAACCCTGCGATATGTGTCGCAGGCAGCGTGGTCATGTGATAAGGCAGAGTCGCCTCCTCTTGCGGCGGCGGCGGCGGCTCAAGATGTTACTCGAAAAGTTTGAGATTGGCCCGAAATGTTGCTTGCCCCTACAATAACCGAATTGAGTCACTCCTGAATTGTTGGTCGATCGCTTTGAGGCGTTGATCCATAGTGGCGTCAGTTGTCCAATGGTTGCGTCCACAAACAAACTGGCCTGTTTTTGTGTTTTGTTTTTTTTAAGACGTGATACGGTACTGTCCGCCTCGGCCAAACGAGAGAAAATTGTCAGTGCGTTCCAACTGGGTGTGTCGGCGGGGCGCTGCTCCTCAGCGCGCAATGCGTCTGAGTAGGGAACGGGTAGAAAACGAGCTTGTTTGCTCCTCCGCTGAAGAATGGTCTGCTTCTGAAAATGAAACTGGCAGTACTCGTCGGTCAGGTGTGTGCGCCGCGTGAATGACCATCGATGGTATGAGCTTTCGCTGGACAAGAAGACTTTCGGTAGCGGTCGTCGCCGTCGAGCCAAGTCACGGCAATGCGCGACGCTACCAATCGTGAAGAGAACCTGGAATGTTTTGTCCAGGCATGCGTGGTCGAGGGAAATCGTGGTGAAATGCTACATAGCTGATCGTGAACAGAAAGGAAATTGGTGCCCCCATCCGCATTACCGAAATCAAAAGCAGGCAGCGGACAGGAGTCGCTGATGGAGGGCGCACCGAGACCAATTAGAAACACACAATGCGCGCGGAGTTGAAGAGCAGTGGGACACTGGAAGAGTAGTCGGCTCCCGTGGATGGACACCGGCCAAGCGCAGTAGAAGACGTGAGGTCACGCGAATGAGAACAGTCGTGCACCCCTGCTGCAGGAGAGGCGAGCCGACAGTGAGAGTCTGCTCTGTGTGAATTGATACCACGGTCGTCCGAGTGAGAGGATTTCAACAGCGGTGCGCACTGCCCCTGGACGGGATGAATTCGGCTAACAGAAAGGAAGGAGATCCGCTAGTGCGCTGCAAGCGAGAAGGTAGCGGCAGGGAGATGGCAGGTCGGACCAATTGTTTGAGACCAAAACCGGCTACTTGTAATATAGAGAAGAATCAACATAAAATACAAGCAGAAATAAGAGGAAGAAGATCGGGATGATCCCGCCCACGCCTAACGGCCGATCTGCAGACAGCAGCCCACTAAATTCATTCTCACTGAATGCCTCCCACTCTCAACCTCATCCCTTTATTTTTAACAAAACCCCTCCCCTAATAACTAATAATATTCCCGGAATATTCCCTTGGACCCACACCATAATATCTATCACACATGCTGCAAAGGTAAAACAGACCTTTATATAAGTTGATTGATGTTTCTGATGAAAATTTAAAATCGTGACGTTCACACACTAAACAAAAGAATTTTCAGAAATTACAAAAATCCATCATAACATATTGTTAGATAATGGTCGGTGCCATCTATTCATAAGAAACAAAAAAACAGATACAAACCACTAGGCCACAGCCAATGAACATGGGTCAAACTCTCTTCTAACCCCCCCCCCCCAAGCAGGGTTACATACATTCATCATGCCCATTTCGTTACGTAAAAACTTACATGTGGTCTCGGAGCCCTTTTTAATAAGAGCATCAGCAAGCTTTCCTCCAGTATGAATATAACCAAAAAAAGAAATTTTTCTTATCAAGGCCTTCACAAATAAAATAACAATCAACCTCTATATGTTTATTACGCTCATGGAAAAAAGGATGAGTAGCAATCAACCTCTATATGTTTGATTTTTACACTAGATGAGTGCAGGCTTCATGATAGGGTAACCAATCTCATTTAAAATTTTAAGTACCCATAAAATCTCGGCTGCTGCATGAGTTGTAGCACGGTACTCAAACTCAAAACGTTAACGTGATATAACAGTCTGCTTCTTGCTACACCAGAAAATACGATTCCCACCAATGAAAACAACATATATAGATATAAATTTGCTGAAGGATAAATATCCTGCATAGCCGGCATCACAAAAATGTTTGTATCTCCATGTGTCCATGATCAGAATATAGCAAGCCCAAATCTGGTTCCTTTTTGATATACCTAATAATACAAAAAACTGCAACTAAGTGTAATTTAGTAGGTTGCTCCATAAACTAACATTACTAATCGCACCTGATTTGATCATAGTCGGACTGTAACGACGGAAATACCATCGTTCACCAGGACCAGCCATCACGAAGCCTCAAGAATTTTTCCTCCAATCACCAGAAGCTAGCAACAAGCAATATCAAATTTGGCCATAGTTGGGTAATTTAACTACCCAACCAAGAAATAATATCTATTTGGTACCTCAATCTCAATGTGAAGAGGGTTATCACCTGGTTTGAAAGCAATATCAACGATGTCGGTGCAAGACATACTTGTGTCCTGCAACAAGTCCGAAACATACCTTCACGGAGACAAGAAAATGCCTTTTGAACTTCGAGCAACCTCTATCCCCAAGAAACACTTCAGCGAGTCTGATAGAAACACGGAGCAAATGGATCACACTCCAGCTGGAAAGCTGGAGAAGCAGGCAAGCCAGACCTGGACAGCCGCAGGACACTGCAGCACAGCCTCACCTGGCCACAGCAGGCATCACACTGCAGCCTGGAAGAAGACTCTAGAAAGGGGCATAAGGGTCATTCTACAGCTGGCACAGTTGGCTGGTTTGTTACAGGTCCCCGCAGATGTTACAGGAGGGGCAAAAGGGTCCCAACACCTCAGATTTCAGTGGCCCCCACTCAGAATTGTTGGGGAGATTCCTTCCAGCAGAAGGATGGGGGCAGTGAGGGGAGCTGGGGAAGAATTCTGTTGAAGTGGCCTGGGGCTTGGGGCGAGAGAGAGGAAGTTGCCTCTCTTGTATTCCTCTTCCTTCGCATCACTCCTCCATTTTTCCATGTAATTCGCCTTACCTACTGGAATATACTACAGCAGATTGCATGGGGTTGTGTGTGTCTTTAACACTTGGTCCAACCTGCCGAAAATTACATTCACCCACAGGGAGAGGAGGTGCGCTGCCGGGATTTCTCTGCTGCGGAATGGCAGCAGAATCACATCAACAGTCTCACCTGGAAGGAGTAGAGCAACGGATGGGGAGGCTCGAGTCGGTACTCTCAGCCTTGACCGCGTCAATGGAAAACTTGACTCAGATTCAACATAAGTCGGCCCAGGAGATAACCGAGATCGCAGGATCGTTGCGGCGCCTGGGGAAGACACCACTACAAGAAGAGGCGCGTCTGACGATGGAGCCGGAAGTTTCTACCTCGCATTCGGTTGAACTAGGCAACTTCAGGAAGCCAACAAGTAATTCTGCCCATTTTGGATCAGCTCAGTACTCAACCACACAGTGGGTGGACTTCCCTGTTTTTGACAGCCAAGACCCAAGAGGCTGGGTTGCGCAAGCTGGCTTATTCTTCCGCCTCAACCAGACACCTGAAGGCATGAAGGTGTCCCCTGCTCAGGTTAGTATGAAAGGAGTCGCAAAACATTGGTTCACTATTATGGAAGAACACAGCTGCCCCTTCATTGTCACTAGCATCAATAGGGAGTTCAATATCTGCTGGAGCTGTTTCGGAAACCACAGAGGCTCCCACTGCCCCATCTTTCTGCAAAGGAGGAAGAGGCGGCAAAATGGTGTGAAGGAGTTGGTACTGCTGATTTAAAGACAGCAGTGATGACAGACTTGCAGACAGAATTGAAGATGGAATGGCTTTGTGTAGGTGCGCCGATAGTGATCCAAAGCAGCTCAAAAAAATTACACAAACACATTTGGAAGAATTTTCAGCGAAGTTGGAAGGGGAAAGTACAGAAATGTGGCCAATTGAGCTGTTTGGTGACATGAGAACTCAATTTATTTTTCAGACCAATTTTATGGCGAGTTTGGAGGAAGTGGATCTGTATGGGGACTGCAAAACCATGGGTCGCTGGTCGCAACCCCATTCACAGCAGCAGTCTACTCTTGTAAGGAAAAGCTTGGATCAAGATGCATTGTTCCCAAATCCACCACCACAGCAGCCACCATGGGCATGTCTTTCACAGAGTCTTCGGGATGCACTGCACACTGGCAGTGGCATGCTGTCTCCGCCTCCGACTCAGCTAGCAAACCAACCAATGGCTCATATAGAGCTGGTTCAGTTTCCTATTTCAGGCACCAGTGTATTGTGGGTGTTTCGACTTCAGTTCTATAAGGGTCGCAACAACTGGGATGAGGGAGCAGCAAAACCTCAGGGTGCAAGTGGGACAACCCTTGTGATAACAGTCACCAGATCAATCCATGCTGAGCATATTGCTGTCATTGGAGCTGGTGCACGCTTTCAAAATCAGGATACGATTTTTAAGAAATAAAGGGAGAACTGGACTTCCAAGCTCGGGAAGTTGCAGATACATTTTATCCTGTTCCATCTAGGAACCGGACTTCCTTATTCTAGTCTTTATTCTGGTTACTACAAATGCACAAGGTTGCGTCGCAATATGATAATCCTATGAGCATAACACCAGCTGGCAGGGCTTGGTATGGGAATGACACGTATGAGTTTAGAGGGCAGCCCAGCAGAAACGTGGGTTTTGAAGCTATGCCTGAACACCCTCGAGCACAGAAGAAATCAACTGCAAACACTTTGGTTGAAAATAATGTGTTGGGAACTACAATACGAAGAGACCAATATAATCTAAAAAGATTTTCAGATTCTTCGAGTGATGGCTAGGTTCTTTGTCATCAAATCCTCCAGTGAGGATGGAGTACCTCGCTCTCTCAAGTACAGTGTTTGGTCCAGTACTCCAAACGGCAAAAAGAAGCTGAATACAGCATTTCACGACACAGCGGCAAATTCATCTGACAGGGGTTATAAATGTCCAATTTTCCTCTCAAGGAATGGAAGTGGGCAGATCATAGGGTTGGCTGGGATGACAGGTCCTGTTGATTTCAATCAAAACATGGACTTATGGCAGCCAAACAGGTGGAATGGGTTCTCTCCCGTGAAACGGCATGTATAATGAACGCCATTCCTACTTCCCAGTGGTGGCCCATCATCCTTGATAACAATGAAAACGAGTCTATCAGAGACGCTCAGGAGATTGGACTTAAGCACAGCCTTGAAATGCTGGGCATCTGCTGCAGGCGCTCGAGGCGACCATGGCCAAGCTAGCCATGATTGAAGAGGAGAGGCGAGCAACCTCGTGGCATGTGATGATGATGTCAGCTTTTCCTGAAGAATAGACTTGGATCTCCGAAAATGAGAACTATTTTACAATCTGTCAAACACGGGAAGACTTGAATATTTGGATGGCACAACTGTGTATGTCAGGTATTTTTGGAGATTGGTTTATGTCGTTGAAAGGGTCCAAGCCTGAGCTCACTTGGCCACAGCTCAAAGTTGAGATGCTTCGAAAATATGGTAGTGCGGCAGTGGCTCGGCTGAAGCAGACTCAGGCGGAGGAGTTCTGATCAGCAAGCTGAAGCAGGAGACCTGCAGAAGGTCACAACAATGGAAGGTATGGAAATGCGCAACGAGCAGCAGCGCGAGTCGCAAAACGTGCAACAGGTACAAACAACGGAGGAGGAGGACGCTATAAGTTCAGAAGCCGCTGAAGGAAGGTTGAATGTTTCCTGGTTGGTACAGAACAAGAACAACAAGGAGCAGCAAGAAAACTTTCCGAAACGGTTTGACGAGGAGCAGACAAAGCCCTAACGTTGATTTATCAGTGCTGCAGGTTGTTATGATACAGTTGAAGCGAGAGGAGGATGTAACAAAGCAAGCTTGAAAAATTTTCGGACTGCACAGGAAAGTTTTTGCAAAGAGCGGATTGTTTCTAATCTAGTTTGGTCAGAAGTGAAACTTCAGGATACACAGCAAACCAGCAGTCACAAGATGACCAGTACTGCATTTCAAGCAACTGGTGAAGCAAAGTTCTCATTTTCTACAAGACCAATTTCTGTGGTCATAATTGTTGTTTCTTTGGTGACATGTTTCCTAAATCCAGTAGTACAAACTGGAGTTACATGGCTACACTCGATTTTCCTCATGTAAGCAGGTTATGTACAAACTCTGCAAACAAAAGCAATTGTGGGACAACAGGTCCACTTGTTGGATGCGCTAATCGACGTACTGGAAGAGAAGATCCAGCATTTGAAATTGGTGACAGGACAGACGACGCTAAATAGTGCGCCACCATTGGTGATCTTCCATTACTTTGTGGGCAATCTGCAGTTCTACTCCAACTGTCAGGCAACACACATTCCTCGCTACAAAGCAGTTCCAGTGACTCCAAAACCCACTCTCAGAGGTTGAACTCACTGCATCAGCTTCAATAGCAACGGCGACAGCCCCAGTAGCTCATCAAATTAGTTCACCTTGAGAGCAAGGTGGATTTTCAAGCAAGCAAAAATGATAGGAACGTGTGGGGTGCAATCTTTCCAGGTGTTGGGGAGTAAGGGTCAGCTGTTATTGTGTAAGGGTGTTTGGGCAATTCAGTAATAGATGTAGTAGCAGGTTGGGGTTCTAATAATGTCGGGTAATATTGTAATTAGAAATAGGAAGTGGTTGGGGATGTTGGGGGTGGCGGGAGTATTAAATGGGGGGGTAGCTGGGGAGGGTTACGGATGATTTAGTGGAATTCTGCTCGGAACATCCTTTAAGTAAATTGAAACTGGTGTTTGAGTGATGTCATTTATACAAACCTCATTTTGGATGTTAGCGTTGGACTTCTCCTTTCCTGGCTTGGGCATTTTCTTTTCTCCCTGGCCCAAATCACAAGCTTTTCTTCCTTGGGCACATTTACCAATAAGGAATGGAAACATCCTTAATTGGACTTTTCTTCTCCAAACCTTATTGCCACTTAGTTTATCCCTGCATGATTCATTAGCTTTCACACGAGCAGCTTTTGGAGTCCTTTTAGTTTTCAAAATCTTCTTGTCTTTCCAAGAAACTTTTTGTTCAATACCAGATTTGGAAATCCTCTTCAAACCGCTATTTTCCCTTTTCTTGGGAACTCCCACAGTTCTCTTCTTCTCATTGCCTTGTGGAACATTTTGCGAAACCACCGAGGCACGCCTCATGTCTTCCCTCTTTGACAAGCAATAGAGTCACCTCAGACTTTTTCATCCTCATATATGTTTTCTTTCTTTCCTAGAGGGCTGCCGTGAGTAAATTGATGCTGGTGTTTGGTGTACCTTTCGTTGAGCTATATTCTTTCCCCCTGGTGTTGTAAATCTGTTTTCCAGCTTCACAGACTTTCTTTCGGTGCCAACTTTCTTCTAATTGGTCGTAGGAACGGATGAATTCCTTGTGACACCTTCAGTTCCTCTTTCTGCAATTTCTAGCCATATGACCATAGTTGTCACAGATAAAGCAACTCTCATTAAAACCATACCCCGTATAGTCACACCTCGGTTGAGATGTTGATGCAGAAGATTTCTTTTTTCCTTTAAGCCCTTGGGCTTTCAGGAAAACGCTCATGGTATTTCCCATGATTCCACAATAATAGCACTATGTTGCTACCTTCTTCCGAGAGTCGTTTATTCCAGATTTAGCAAACCTTTTCTGCTTACTACACCCAAATTTCCACAATTGTGGACTCCACTCGCCGATACTGCCCTTGGAAGAATCATCTTCTTTCCACGGGAGGTTTTCAACCTCTTTTCGAGCTCCTTGATTTACCCATCCATCTCTTTTAGTTGGGCAGTAATCTCCATCAAACTGGAGCTCGCTTCCTTTTCGAATTTTAACCTCTTCAAGTTGTAATTTGAGAGGGATAATGCTAGCTTTCAGCTCCTCCGTGGCCATTTGTTTTTTCACTTCATGTGCAAGTTCTTCAAGCAAATCACTTCGGCTTTTCATTTTTGCACTCATTCTCACAATGACAACATTTTGGACCACCTTCACTTCCCTCATCATCCTTAAGTTCTCCTCAACCAATTCGGTCATGTGAGCAACCAACTCATCCTTCTTGGCCATCAGATTTTGAACCTGTTTTGAGTTGAGGCTTTTTCTTTGGAACCAGCTTTACACTCTTGCACTTTGGAAGACATCTCTTCCAATTCTTTGACCTGGAATCGTTCTTCTCCCTAATATTTGCAGCCACGTCAATGGTCTTTGATTGAGGCTTTTCAATTTGTCAACCTCAATTTTCATCATTTTAACATGAGTCCCTTGAGACTCATTCTTCTTTCTCAGCTCCATGTTATCTTCATGGTTTGAAAATGATTTTAAAGGAAAGTGTTGGAGTCTGCATCCCACACCGGACTTGAGGTCCGGTGTGGTCTTTAATATTCATTATAAATTAACCCGAAGGGCTCCTTTAGAGGGTATACTTTGGGGGTTCGGGTCTCCTATTTTCCTCATTCTACATGGTATCAGAGGGAACCTCATCCCGACCCCCTCCTTTCTTTTTTTTTAATTCTGGTCTAGGGTTAACCTCAGTTTTCCCCGTAAGGGGGGCGGCGGCCTCCATGGCCAGCTCTGTCGTCGCCCCTCCCCTCCCTCCCGAGCGCCGCTCGGCTTGCTGCATATCCGGCGGCTATCCCCCTCTGCCCCTTTCGGCTCTCCTCCCGCTGCAGATCCTCTCCCAGCTCTGCGACTTTTCCCGGCGAAGCCCGGCCTCGCCTCCTTTCCCGGCGTCCCGCTCCAGACCTCCCGCGCACGGCTCCGTCCTGCGCGCAATTCTCGTCGCCCCGCTGCGTCCTCTCCCGACGCAGCCCTCCCCATCCCTCCCGGCGCGATCTCCCCGACACGGCCCTCCTCTTCAGCGGCGGCCTCCCGAACCCGACGGCCCGTAGCGCCTCCTCCAGACGCGCCTCCCTCCCCGACGAGGCTCCTCCGGCGCGCGGTTCTTGACGCGGCCCTCCTCTCCAGACAGGGCCCTCCCCGTCGCGCCTCCTCCCTGGTGCGCGATCTCCTCGGCGCACTCCACCCAGTCGCCGCTCCTCCCGTCGCAGCTCCCTCCTCCCGGAGGCCCTCTCTCCCGGCAGCTCTCCCTACCAACGCGGAAGCCTCCCGCACGGCAGCCTCCCGCTCCGACTCTGTCCGGCGGCAGCCTCCCGCTCCGACTCTGTCCGGCGGCCGCTCATGCCTGGCCCGGCTCCCGGCTCCTGCTCCCACTTCTCGGACGAGAAGAACAGCCAGCTTTGCCCTTCCCGGTGGCCCTCCCTCCTGTGCTCGGCTGCTTCCTTCCGGGCGGCTCCCTAGCGTCGGCCCCTCAACGCCCGGCTGCTCTCTTTCACCAGCGGCCTCCCATCCCCGGCGATCTTCCCCCTACCGGCGATCTTCGACAGGCGGCCTCCTCCGGCTTCCAGCGCTGCCTCCCGCTGTCCTGCTCTCTCGCCGACCTCCTTCTGCGCTCCTCTTCCGGCAGCCAGCCGGCTCCAGTTTCTCCCAGCGGCTGCCCACCTTCAGTTTTGGCTCTCCGGCACCTCCTGCGGCATCCCCGCCTCGCCGGCATCTCCCAGTCACTCCCGGCAGCCGCATCTCTATCCGCCGGCACATCCTTTCGCTAGCGCAGCAGCTCGACCACCTAGGATTTGGGCCCGTTCACGCCGTCAGATCCCGCAACAATTCTGCGGAATCCCCGCCTCCCGTCGCCGGCCCCGCAAGTGCGGTTTTCCCGGTGCTAGTTTGGATTTCCCGGTGTTTCATCGACCGGCCCCACTAGTGCGGCAGTCCTGGCGTTCCGTCAACCGACCCGGTCTCTGTGTGGTTTATCTGCTGAGTCCGCGACATCATTCATCCATCATCCTGTGCAGGAGCTTCGATCGTGAGGGGGAGCAGCAGCCTTTGCAGCTTTCTTTTTTATTTCGTCTGTTTTGTAATCAAGGTGGGTCTGTCCAACTTGAGGGGGAGTGTTAGCGTCTGTTTTGTTGTTTTCTTTTCATTATGTGTCCAAGCTAGGTACACCTAGCTTGAGGGGGAGTGTTGGAGTCTGCATCCCACATCGGACTTGAGGTCCGGTGTGGTCTTTAATATTCATTATAAATTAACCCCAAGGGCTCCTTTAGAGGGTATACCTTGGGGGTTCGGGTCTCCTATTTCCCTCATTCTACAGAAAGCATTGATTAATTGATTGTGTTCAACATTATGGTTTTATAACAGAAGTGGCTCGCATGATTTTGAAATTCTTCTCATCAGAGAGTAGTTATTTTCTCTCAAGTTCAACATACCAAAAATAATACTAAACATGAATAGCTGCAACAAAGATTCCATGTTAACTTCCTTCAGCCCTTGATGTAGAGCTCTTCTTGTTGCGGAAACACCGGGAGTCACAGCGACAGGGGTTTGCAGATGAAAAAAAGACGGAAACAAAAGAAGAGGAAGAAGATGAACACAGACGCAGCACTTTACGTGGTTCGGGAATGATCCCTACGTCCACAGGGAGGCAGAATCACTTCACTATAATTTGGAAGCACAAAATACAAAGAGATCAAAGTTCCACACACGCACACAAAACCCTACCTCAAATGAGCTAATAAAGAAGACGAAGAACTATGACACCAACCGCACAGTAAGTTCATTGTGCTACAATGAATAGTGGTCAGAAGTCCACACTGCTACAATGTTGTGGTCACCCAAGTCCAAGCTGCTACAGTGGCCAGTGGCTAGAAGTCCGCGGAGCTGCAGTCTCATTGTCTCCAAAGTTCGAGATGCTTCAGTAACCATGCTAAGGTCCGCATTGCTATAGTACTCTGTCGGTGTCGTCTAGCCAGCTCTACTACAGTCAGTCAAAGTTGCTACAGTTCCCCAAAAATAGGACCAGAGACCTTCGGCCCCCGAACCCCCAGAGCAGGGGAGCGTTGCCCCCTGCAACCCTCAACGAGCTCACCGCAGAACTCAACCTCCTTCACGAACTATATATGCCTCGCGAACTTCTGTTTTGCAGAGCAACTCCGCAAACACCCTTTGCGCTTCGCAGGGTGCCTTCGCAAGCTTCCTCTTCTTTGCGGACCAACTTTGAAAACCCCCTTCATGCTTCGCGGAATGTTGGATTGGTATTGCCCGATCCGGTTGGGCCGAATGCTTGTGGCCCCCAATTTTTCGGCACTGTAGCAATACTGACCACTGTAGCGGAGCTGACCGACCGACACCGACAGGCACTGTAGCGGTGCGGACTTCGGGGTCAACTTCACTATAGCGCTTTTGACTTCTTGCCGGCAGACACTATAGCGCTTTTGACAAAGTTGGTCGTCGATCACTGTTACACCGCGGACTTACTATTTCGGAACAGTGGACCGTCTTCTTCATATGTAGCCCATTTCGGGCTAGGGTTTACTACTGAAAAAAACCCTCTGTAATTTGTGCTCCCGAATAGTGAAATATTCTGCCTCTCCCGTGGACGTAGGGATTATTCCCGAACCACGTAAATCGCTGTGTCCTTTGCTTTCTTTCTTTCGTTTTTCTCGTTTCTGTCGTTGTGACTCCCAGCGATTCCGCAACAACTGGTATCAAAGGAGGTTCGGAATTCTCCAACGATGGCTCTAGATAAAGGCAAAGTGAAGATCGATCGCTTCGATGGAACTAATTTCAGTTTTTAGAGGATGCAGATTGAGGATTATCTTTATCAGAAAAAGATGCACTTGACACTTCTGAGTGTGAAGCCAGCGGACATGGAGAAGTCGGAGTGGGAGCTACTGGACCAACAGGTTCTGGATGTTGTGCGCCTGACGTTGGCCAAAAATGTGGCGTTCAACATCAGAGAGGAGAAGATGACGGTGGACCTGATGAAAGCCCTCACAAATATGTACGAGAAGCCTTCTGCAGCAAACAAGATGCATTTGATACGACGATTGTTCAACCTAAAAATTGTTGAAGGGAGACCTGTTGCAGATCATATCAACGAATTCAATACCATCATAAGTCAGTTGTCATCGGTGGACATTGATCTTGGTGATGAGGTATGTGCTCTGGTTTTACTATTTTCATTACCAGAGAGTTGGGAAGCAACTGTAACAGCTGTGAGCAGCACTTCGGGGAATACGAAGATGGCTCTGAAAGATATACGGGACCTAATCCTTAGTGAGGATGTTCGGAGAAGAGAATCAGGCAGATTCTCTAGTTCTGCTTTGAACGTTGAAGGAAGAGGAAGGTACCCACAGCGGGACAATCGCAGAGGACGATCGAAGTCAAGGGGAAAGAGCAGAGACAAGGCAAAGGGGTCTGGTCCTACCTGCTGGACATGCGGGAAGAAAGGACATGTCAAGAAGGAGTGCAGAGATAACCGGAAGGGACCTGAAACCAGTGGAGCAAACACTGCAGCTGAAGGAACTGATGACGTGTTGCTACTGAGCGTGGACAGCCCGATGGAGTCTTGGATTTTGGACTCTGGGGCGTCTTTCCATTCTACATCGGAGAAGGGTTTCCTGAACAACTTTGTTTCTTGAAATTTTGGCAAGGTGCATCTTGCTGATGACGAGCCCTTACAGATTGTGGGTAAAGGAGATGCACAGATCAAGACCAACAGTGGGAGTTTACTGGTTCTAGAAAACGTGAGGTATATCCCTGGCTTGAGAAGAAACCTTATTTCTGTTGGACAACTTGATGATGCAGGGTTGAGTACCACATTCACTGGTGGTGCATAGAAGATCACCCGAGGAGCTATGGTCATAGCTCAGGGAGCAAAGAATGGCACCATGTACAACATGACAGAAACGTGCATGGACATGGCTGCATCACTGGAAGCTGTCAGAGGTTCTCAACTGTGGCACTACAGACTCGGCCACATGAGTGAAAAGGGGATGAAGGTGCTGGCAACAAAAGGGTTACTACCAGAGCTGAAGTCGGTGGAAGTAGGCTTATGTGAAGATTGCATCTTTGAAAAGCAGAAGAAGGTGTCCTTTGCAAAAGGAGGCAGAACACCGAAAGCTGGAAAGCTGGACCTGGTGCATACAAATGTTTGGGGGTCCGCACCAGTATCATCCCTCGGAGGGTCAAATATTATGTGACATTCATCGATGACTCAACAAGGAAGGTATGGGTTTACTTTCTGAAGAATAAATCTGATGTGTTTAAGACGTTTCAGAAGTGGAAAGTCATGGTGGAGAGTGAGTCGGGAGCAAAGCTGAAATGTTTGAAGTCTGACAACGGTGGAGAGTATGGCAGTCAGGAGTTCAGGGAATTTTGTTCTGAAAATGGAATTCGGTGGGAGAAGACAATCCCAGGAACACCACAACAGAATGGTGTGGCAGAGAGGATGAATAGGACACTGAATGAATGTGCCGGGAGCATGAGGCTGCACTCAGGGTTGCCCAAAACCTTCTGGGCAGATGCAGTGAACATGGCAGCGTATCTAATCAATAGGAGTCCATCTGTGCCAATGGGAGAACGTCTACCCGAGGAGCTATGGTCTGGTAAAGAAGTAAAACTCTCACATTTAAGAGTCTTTGGCAGTTTAGCTTATGTACACATTGATGCTAACTCAAGGGACAAGCTTGATGCGAAGTCCAAGCCATGTTTCTTTATTGGCTATGGTGCTGAGGAGTTTGGTTACCGGTTTTGGGATGATCACAAGAGGATGGTCATCAGGAGCCAGAATGTGGTATTCAATGAAGATGTCATGTACAAAGGTCGTCATGAAGCTGAAGATGAAAATGGGAACATTGAATCAGAGTGCAAAGAGCAAGTGGAGCTTGAAGGTGTGTCTGAGCTTGAGAGATCCGAACCGGTGGAACCTACTACTCCGGTGGAATTGAAGAGATCATCAAGGGTGAGAAGGCCTGTGCAGAGGTATTCACCATCATTGCATTATCTATTATTGACTGACGGTGGAAAACCAGAATGCTTTGAAGAAGCAATGCAGCTGAAGGAGTCGAGCAAGTGGGAGCTGGCTATGAAGGAAGAGATTTCCTCATTGCATGAGAACAACACTGGGAGCTGACACCTCTGCCAAGAGGAAAGAAAGCATTGCAGAATAAGTGGGTCTACCGGGTCAAGAAAGAACATGATGCAAGAGGAGGTTCAAGGCAAGGCTGGTGGTGAAAGGCTTTCAACAGAAGGAGGGAGTAGATTTCACTGAAATCTTCTCACCTGTAGTGAAGCTTACCACCATCCGGGTGGTTCTCAGCATTGTGGCGTCAGAAGACTTGCATCTTGAGCAGCTTGATGTCAAGACTGCTTTCCTTCATGAAGATCTGGAGGAGAACATCTACATGCAGCAGCCAGAGGGATATGTAGTGTCTGGAAAGGAAGACCTGGTATGCAAACTCCAGAAGAGCTTATATGGATTGAAGCAGGCACCCAGGCAGTGGAACAAGAAGTTTGATTCATTTATGTCTAAAAATGAATACAAACGATGTGGCATGGATCAATGTTGCTACATCAAGTCTTTCGGTGATGAATACATTATATTGCTTCTGTATGTGGATGACATGCCCATTGCAGGATCATGTATGCAGAGAATTAATGAGCTGAAAGGGCAGTTAGCTGAGGAGTTTGAAATGAAGGATCTTGAAGAAGCTGGCAAGATTCTGGGAATGAAGATCGAGAGAGACCGCACAGCTGGAACATTAATGTTGTCACAGGCTGATTACATTGGGAAGGTGCTGAGAAGATTCAGCATGCTGAAAGCAAAGGCAGTCTCTATTCCCCTGGCGAGCCACTTCAAACTATCAAAGGAGCAATCACCGAAGACGGCAGAAGAGGTTGAGTACATGGCAAGAGTTCCATACGCATCAGCTGTTGGAAGCCTGATGTATGCCATGGTTTGTACTCGACCTAACATTGCTCATGCAGTGGGAGTTGTGAGCAAGTATATGGCTAACCCTGGAAAGCAACATTGAGAAGCTGTGAAGTGGATACTGAGGTATTTGAAGGACAGCAAGGAGGTATCTCTGTGCTTTGGGAAAGGAAATTCATTGCAGGGGTATGTAGATGCTGACCTTGGAGACGATGTCGACAGCAGGAGTACCACGGGTTATGTTTTTACCTGTGGAGGAACTGCGGTAAGTTGGATATCACAATTGCAGAAGGTGGTGGCTTTATCCACCACAGAGGCAGAATACATTGCTGTAACAGAAGCTGAGAAAGAGATGGTTTGGCTGAAGAACTTCTTGGATGAATTGGGAAGAAAGCGAGAGGAGAATGTATTGCACTGTGACAGTCAGGGTGCTATACATCTTGCCAAGAACCCAGTGTTTCATGCCCGGACGAAGCACATTCAGTTGAAGTACCATTTCATCAGAGGTTTGATACAGGATGGGTTACTGACATTGCAGAAGATCTGTGGAACCAACAATCCGGCAGACATGTTGACAAAGCCTATGGTGATGCAGAAGTTGAGGCACTGTTGTGCCTCTGTTGGTCTCCACTGATGAACGGAGGATGAGAGGCAGAATGATGGAGGACCTGATGAGAGCACAAGAGGAAAACAGTTTGTATTTCATGAATCTGTGAATGGAAAGCACGTCACTGATGAGTGAAGAAGAGGAAGAACTTAGATTAAGTAAGTTGTCTTCATCAGTTGCATCGAAGCATAGCAGTGCAATGGATCAAGCTACAAGTGGGAGATTGTTGGATTGGTGTTGCCCGATCCAGTTGGGCCGAATGCTTGTGGCCCGCAACTGTCGCGGGTCGAGCTGACCGACCGACACCGACAGGCACTGTAGCGGAGCTGACCGACCGACACCGACAGGCACTATAGCGGTGTGGACTTCGGGGTCAACTTCACTATAGCGCTTTTGACTTCCAGTCGGCAGACACTGTAGCGCTTTTGACAAAGTTGGCCGCCGATCACTGTTGCAACGCGGACTTACTATTTCGGAACAGTGGACCGTCTTCTTCATATGTAGCCCATTTCGGGCTAGGGTTTACTATTGAAAAAAACTCTCTGTAATTTGTGTTCCCGAATAGTGAAATATTTTGTCTCTCCCGTGGACGTAGGGATTATTCCCGAACCACGTAAATCGTTGTGTCATTTGCTTTCTTTCTTTCGTTTTTCTCGTTTCTGTCGTTGTGACTCCCGGCGATTCCGCAACACGGAATGCCTTCGCGAACTTCCTTCGTGAATCACGCTTCGCAAACTGCTCCTCCTTTGCGAACTCTTTCATGCTTTGCGAATGGTAGGGCTTTGTGAACTCCTCTGTGCTTGCGCTTAGTCCTTTGCTTTGCGCTTAACCCTCTGCGCTTAGTCTTTTGCACTTAGTCTTTTGCACTTAGTCCTCTGCTTTGAGCTTACTCCACTTCGCGAACTCCTTTCCAACTCCCAAAATTGCCAACGATGATCTCCTGAGTTAATCTCCCACCCTTCTCTAATGAACTAATCAGAGATCCCTATATGTTGGAGTTGGTGTCCTAGAACCAACTTCTTTGTACTTTATGATAAACTTGTATTCATTGTTTTGAATATTAATAAACTACTTATCACATCATGATTGTTCTTCTGCGTAACATGGTATGTGATAATGTTCTAAGAGTAGTTGTCGCACTAAAAGGTCATAACAGTTCCCCACTGTGATGAGAACTCAGAAGTGCTATGACACTATTCTTGAATATATATTCTATAGCCGAATGATATCATTTAAGGGACACAAATGATACAGCCTATCAAGAGTGGAGACTCATAGGACTTTTGAGGCACCTTCTCATGATGTATGTCCTTGGTAATATCCAATATGGATATTATAAGAACGAGACCCACCAATAGGAAATTCACATTTCTATGTGTCATTGGATGTTCCTATCTGCGAACGTACATAGTTTTCAATCTCAGATCGCGGCGCGACGCGGCGGGGTCCCATAGCGGGATCACGGCGACGCGGATCGCGTCGCGGCCGCTTTTTTATCCAATCGCGGGGCAGTTAAATTATAGAATTTTACAAACATATATGTTGAAAAATTAAACACAAAACATAAAAAGTAAAAACCCATTCAAATTCATAATTAAAAACATTCATAAATTCAGCATAATACATCAAACACATGTCTCATCCAATTATTCATAAACAACAACCATGAGAACATCCAAAGTTCAATTCAATCATCCTCTTCATTTTCAAGATCTTTCATTTCTTCTTCACCTTCACTTTCACTATCATCACTTTTATAAATCTCTTCTTCATTTGTTTCCCCGTCGTCATCATCATATGATTCATGTTCATCGTCTTCTTTTTCTTCAATAACCATCCTTGCTTTTCCTTTAGAGCTTGAACTTGAAGCATGGGTAGTTCCTCCTTTTGTTTTCCTTCTTGTATAAATGAGAAGGTTCACCGGCCCCGGTAGCTTCCTCAATTAATCTCCAAGTCATGGTGTTGTCATCCTCAAACACCAATTCATCTTCAGCGCCATCTTCATCACCATTCATTAGCCCTAAAAACCACTCACTATTGTCATCATCAACATTCTTTATCTTTAGGACAATGGGATCAGTGACATCTCTGGAATCAAATCGGTCCTTCAAAGTTTGGTTGTATTTGATGAACACCAAGTCTTGCAACCTTTGATGCTCTAGCCGACTTCTCTTTTTAAAATGAACCTGTTTTATAAAAATTAAAAAAACATTGGTATCACTAATGAAGTTTAAGCTTAAATGAATGAAAGCGAGTTGAGTATTGATACTAAGTTACTTACATGTTCAAAGGCACTCCAATTCCTCTCGCATCCCGACGAGCTACATGTCAAGCTCAAAACTTTGATGGCAATTGTCATCAAAGATGGTGTTCCTCCTCCATAATTTTTCCACCATTCAGCTGCAATTATTATTTATTAGCATTGTTTTGTAATGATCTAAAATTAAGAATCACGTAATTAAATAATCAAGGCAAAAATAAACTCTTACCAGGAGCTATTGTACTCCGTTGTCGCATGCAACCTTTCCCACCAAAGAGGCCTTGTGCGCTTCTATATGTTGCCAGTTCTAAACAAGCCATGTCTTCCTCCTCAGGGCTAGGAGACAATCTCTCTATACAATCATATAAGACTTTCATCACCTCTACATCTCTTTCAATATTTGGATTTCCATAAAAAAATTGAGGATTCAAATAATAACCCGCCGCATGCTATGGATGATGCAACTGAGAATTCCATCTTTCATCAATTATCTCAAATATATCCTTATACTTGGTTTCATCATTCTTGAAAAGCTTCTGAATGGTCTCTTTTGCCCTGTCCATAGCCTCATAAATGAAACCCATTGCGGGTTTCTTCTCATTATCAACCAATCTAAGAACTTCTACAAGAGGTCTCATAGCCTTGAGGCTATAAACAACATCATTCCAAAATGATGGCATCATCACGGTGTCGGCAGCACGTTTTCCCTTTGTTTCTTTTCCATTTTTGGATCTCAACCACTCTTCAGAAGTGAACATCTTTCTGAGATTATTTTTTTGCAAATACAATCTTTGTAAAGTTAAAAAGGTTGTAGCAAACCGAGTAACTTCATATCTCACCAACTCAGTTTTGTTGGTGAACCTCCACATAATGTTCAATGTCAATGAGTGGTTGTAGATGAAAGCCACAAGCTTAATGCCTCTTTTTATAACCCTCTTCACCCTACTAAGTTAGCCTATGTTTTCCAAGATCAAATCAAGACAATGTGCGGCGCATGGAGTCCAAAATAAGTGTTGCCTCTTAGCCATCAACAACTTGCCTAAAATCATACAAAATCAATAACAAACAATTAAAATCTTAAGTTGTTAACTGAATTGATAATATTAAAATGAAATGAAAGTACTTTTAAAAATTAAAACAAAAGTTTTTTTATTACAAGCTAACTTGAAATTGCTTCCGTTGTCGGTAACTACTTGCACAACTTTTGATTCTCCAATCTCTTCAACAAAATCATTCAATAACTTATAAACAGTTTTTCCCGTTTTCACATAGCTTGATGCATCAACACTTTTTACAAACATTGAACCGGTTGGACAATTTACCAAGAAATTGATCAAGGTTCTTCCTTTCTTGTTCATCCAACCATCAGACATGATTGAGCAACCATAGTTTTCTCGTTCAATTTCATGCCCCTTCAACAATTCCTTTGTGTACTCTAACTCTTTTTTTAGAAGAGGAACTCTGCACTCATGATAGCTTGGAACTTTCAAGTGTGGTCCATATTGTCCAATCGCTTCCACCATCATCTTAAAGCTTCTCGATTGAACAACATTAAAAGCAATTCCATTTGTGCAAAGGAATCGTTCTATGTATTGCACCGTTCGATCTCTTAACTGCTTGCTACAAGCATCTTTAATGCTTGTTTGTCTTGCATCCTTAACTACTTTTGTCGGATCTTCCATGAACATTGCATCAAGTGGCCCTTTCACATTTCTCACTTTGTTGCCACTTAAAGGACATGATGAAGCACTTGATGCATAACTTCTTTTTTTCTCACTCTCAACGGCATGAATTTCTTCAAGCTCTTCCTCCATATCCTCATCAATATCATGAATATCATTCATATATGATGATTTGTCAGCTTTTTTCTTTGTTTGAGCTGCAATAAGCTTGTCTTTCACTTCTTGAGGAGTCTTCCTACACTTCTGAACATTTCCCGGTAATCTCATTTGATGTTCTTTGGCTCGGGTAATACCACCATTGGTCACCATCATGCAAAAAGTCACATGTGACTTTCTTTTTATTGTTGATGTCTCTTAAAGAATGTTGGTAGGAGTGGATACTCAAGAGGGGGGTGAATTGAGTTCCAATTAAAAATTTCTGTTAAAAATATTTCTATTAAAATCCCCCAATAAAAACTAAGTTAAACTGTAGTGAATTTGTAAAACTGTAAAGATTTGATTAGGTTCTCAAAAGATTGATTAGGTCTCAGTTAATTTAATCAGAAGATTAAATTAGCTTTTGAAACTAATCTACTGATTTACAATAGTTACAAACACTTGCTAGATTCACTATCACGGTAACTTTAAAACAATTTTATATTTCAAAGTAATTAGCAGCGGAATGTTCAATATAAGCTAAAACCAAAATAAGTAAGCACAGCAGTTTTAAAACAAGAGGTTCAGTCTCAAGCCGAGACTTAGTCCTCTCAAACAATTTATATAAATTTTGATCCACACCCTGGATCGGGGTAAACAACAGTACAGAGACTGTCCAGGTACTAAGACCTCTACCACAGTTCTTCGTGGGAAAACAAAACAACAGCACACTGACTGTCCAGGTCCTACTTGACCTCTACCACTATCCACAGTGGAATACAAGAGAGTTATAGAAGGTTTGTGTGAGGATTTAGAAATCCTCCAGTTTAGCACAAGAGACAGTGTGTGTATAAAATATACAGAGTATGCACACTGCTCAAAATGTAAATAAAAGAATCACTGAGAGAGTAGATATGAGTTTTAGAATGCTCTAGTGATGTGAAGTGCAACTCTGAACTCCTTTGATTGATCAGGAATGCTTCTGAGTCCTTTGGTTTTTGTCTGAAAAACAGAGGGTCGTTTTCTTCAAGTTCAGTTTGATCAGCTTGAGTGTATGAAGAGCTCGTTGTAGTTCTCCTTGGCTAAGGTGCAGCTTGTGTTCTCTTCTAGAATGAATGGCTTCGTGTATGTCCAGTGTTCTTCCAGTATGGATGTAGCCTTTCTTGTGTGTATGCACCACTTTTCAGCACTCTTCAGCCCTTAATTTGCACTACTGTTGCACGGCCTTTGTCCTTCCTTTTATAGCTTTCAGCTCTGATAATGGGAATGATTACCTTTTTACAGGTACAAGGTACGGTTCCCTGACATGCCAACAACTATCATTAAATAACATTAATTGCATTAAAATCATCAAATATGACCGTTGCTAAATAAACAAATAGAAATATAGTTTAGGGAAACAGTGACTGGTTTTCAATCGGTAGCTCCTTATAACAGTGAGCTTGTATCGGTGGTTGTTACTCCTTGTAACGGTAGCTCCTTGTATCAGTCAGTGGCTCATTGTATCAGTGAACTTTTATCGGTAGGCTTGACTTGCGGTAGCTCTGGTGAACTTCATAGCGGTAGACTTGCTTATACCGGTAGACTTACTCTAACGGTAGCTCTGGTGTAACGGTAGCTCGTATCGGTAGACTTCTGTATCGGTAGCCTGTGCATATCGGTAGCTCCGTTCTGTACCAGTGATTAAGTGCATACCGGTGGACTTATGCCCACCGGTCGACTTGTTCTATCGGTAGCTTTGCTTCTATCGGTAGTTGTCTGTATCGGTGGATGTTGTATTGGTGGACTTCATACCAGTAGCTCATCTGTATCGGTAGACTAGATCTATCAGTGTCATGTGCTTACCGGTGGACTTGTACATACCGGTAGCTCTGTATATCGTTGACTTAACATTTATCTGGTCTATGCAAAATATATCCAGATTGGGTTAAAATTATGTCAAAGTATGATTAAACATAGATGAGCATTGATTGACATATTCCAACGATTATTTTGATATTCAGCATATATATATATATATAGAATTATAAGCACACATCAAGATTATCAAAACATATTAAAGCATGATTGGGATTATCAAAACAGGTGAGGTCAACAAAGAATTCCACTGCCAAGCAATATCTATATTTTTTCCTTGAGGCTTCACCAATGGTGGAAAAGACTGTACGGTCGTAGCATCGGTTAGTGCAATAGATGGCTGAGAAGAAAATGAAGTCATAGTTGGGCAAAAATAATAGAAAGAAATGTTGGACTTGTTTGACACAAATAACAAACAAAAAACAGATGTTTGAATGACCCAAAAAAAATAAAAATACCAATGACAGGCTGTTGGGAGGAAATAGGACTGCGCCTAGAGAGAAAAATGGGAGCTGCGCTTGGAGAGAAAAATGGGAGCTGCGCTGCGCCTGGAGAGAAAAAAGGGAGCCGTGCCTGGACAGAAAAAAGGGAGCCGCGCCTGGACAGAAACGGGAGCCGCGCCTGAACAAAAACAAGAGCCGCACAGGAAGAAACCAAAGTCGCGACTGGAGAAAAAATGGGGAGCCGCGCAAGAGGAAGAAGGGTGCGTGCGGTCAGCAATGAATGGAGGAAGGAGTCGCGCGCGTAGAAGGGTGTACAGCAAGGGGGAGCCGAGTCGCTGCACCAGGAGGAGGAAAAAAGAAGAGGCGAGTGGGTTGGACTGCTTACGGGAGGGGAAAAAACCCAACAGTTTTGGCGACAAAACACGGCGCGGCCGCGTCGCCCGGGATCGCGGCGAAACCGCGACGACCGCGATAGCGGGTGTCGCAGCGCGATCGTGTTCCGCCCGCGATCAGGCCGCCTGAAGCAGCTAAGTGCCGCTCCGCACCGCGACAGCGCGATCCCGGCCGCGACGGCGCGATTCGACTACTATACGAACGTGTGTATCGATCCTTAGACTTTAAGATTATTATTAATGAGTATTACAAGTCGCGCACTTAGATGTATTGATAAAACAGAGACGACAGATGTTCGCGGCGATATAGGACACGTTGGGTGCGTCACAAGTAATATTGTATTATAATGCGAGAAAGAATTTATCTATTCTGTTCTTTAACGATAGTTAATATCTCAGCTCTTTGATGGAAATGATATAGTCTAAATAAATCAATGACTATAGTGTTCTATAGGCAAGTTCTATTTCCGAAAAGTCAAAGAAAGAGATATCGAGTACATAGGTTGATGGCACTGGCATGCAAACATGTCGTTGCGGCATTAAGTTCTTTCTCTATGGGTGCCTTGGCGTGTTGCTAGACGTTAACCTTGGACTTTAGACCGTTTCGCCTAATGCCACTGAGAAAACGGCATAGAGGGTCACACACTAAGTGTATCCGGGATCCCAGTTAAATAATATATTATTATTTATTATTTAACAAGTTGAATAAATATTATTCTCGTACGTGATTTAATAATTATTCATGTATGTTTGATCGCATTTATTTTGTCACTAGTTATTCGAGAGAATATATTAGGAGCGGAATATTTAATAAATATTTATTTGTTATTTAGTGAATATAATATTTATTTATTTATTAGCGAATAATGCAGTGATATTTATTTAATAAATAAATAGACATTATTCAAGGCCCGATAAATATTTTGGAGAAATGACGGACCGAGTTAAATGGTCCGGTGAGAAATGATAATATTGAATATTATTTAATTAAATAATATTTAATTATAATTCGCAAGTTCAGCGCATGTCGATAAATAATAATATTACTATTATTATTTAACATGGGGTTTTGGAGTTGGTGGCCTAGAACCAACTACTTTGTACTTTATTCATTAATAAATATCTTATCGCGTCTTGATTCTTCTTCTGCATGACAATGCATGTGATAATGTCCTAAGAATAGTTGTTGCACCAAAGGGTCATAGCAGATCTCTGCTATGATGAGAACTCGTAAGTGTCATAACATTATTCTTGAATATATGTTCTATGGTCGGATGATGTTATTTGAGGGACACAAATAATACAGGTCATTAGAGGTGAGGACTCATAAAACTTTGAAGCACCTTATCATGATGTGCACCCTTGGTAATATCCAAGAAGATATTATGAGAACGAGACTCGCCAGTAGGAAATCTACAAATGTGTGTATTGGTGCTTAGACTTTAAGATTATTATTAATGGGTATTACAACTCGCGCACTTAAATGTATTGACGAAAACTGTGACGACACATTGTTCGCAGCGAGGTAAGATATGTTGGGTGCGTCACGAGTAATACTGCATTAATAGATAATGCGATAAAGGATTTGTCCATTATGTTCTATAACGGAAGTTGATATCTCAGACCCTTTGATCGAATTGATATAGCCTAAATAAATTCATAGTCATGGTGAGGAATGGGCGAGTTCAATTTCGAAAAGTCAAAGAAATAATAATCGAGCACATGGGTTGATGACACTAACATGCAACCCGCTTGATTCGAGATATCGAGACAGAGAGATTACATTACACGATAAGCGTTCGTAGAAGGTGACATGTCATTGCGGCGTTAACTTCTTTCTCTATAGGTGCATTGGCGTGTTGCTAGACGCTAACTTTGGACTTTAAGCAGGTTCTGCCTAATGCCAATTAGAAAGAGGCCTAAGAGAATCACAGACTAAGTGTGTCCAAGTATCTCAGTTAAATATTCATTTAACAAGCTGAATAAAGATTATTCCTGATTGTGATTTAATAATTATTCAAGTATGTCTGATTGCATTTATTTCAACACTAGTTGTTCGAGAGAATATATTGTGGGCGAAATAATATATTTATTAGTGACTAATGCAGTGATATTTATTTAAGAAATAAATAGTCATTATTCAAGGTCTAATAAATGTTGTGAAGAAAATAAAAAAAAAAAACAAAAGTACACGTGTATATTAATAAATACACGGCGTGTAGTTTTTCTGGGGATTTGTGAGAAATATTATTATTTATTTAATTAATTAATATTAGGTGTAATTCGTTGGGTGCGTGTCAAGTGATAATAATTATAGTCAAATGTTATTATTAGACATGGATTATTACTAAGAATTAAATGAAATGAATAAATGTCTTTGGGTAATTAATTCATTTTATTATTCTAAGTATTATAAATCTCAATTATATTATTCTCATTAAGCCTAGCCATTCTTTGTGGTTGTGCACAACGGATCTGGAGAAAGCTCTCAAGCCAAGAGAGAATTCTTTTCTTCCAAAAACGCTCTAAAGCTACGAGAGAGATCCTCCTTCACCGGATCAAGAAGAGCGCTTTGGAAGCGGCTCTCAAGGCGATCAAAGGCGGACATCGCAAGCGAAGGTTTTTCCGCGCTAGCACCCGGAGATCCCTTCGGCGGTGTCCAGAGATACGTGGAGCACGTGTAGATCACCACTAGAGGAAGCCTACATTTGGCTTCTGCGACGCAACGACGGATCACATAGGATCGTGACCGGAAACATCAACGGAGAGATAATTCTATCAAGGTAATTCTTGTCTTTTAATTAAATTAATTATAACCAATATATGATGATCCTCTCTATGATTTCGGGACTCCTCTCTTTTCTTTCGTCCTTCTTTATATTTTGAAGATCTGGCGTTTTATCATCATGACGGATCTCGGATTGATCGTTGTTAACGGAAAAAATTAAAGTTGTGTACACCCATCCACGCGCTTTCACTACGCCCGGAACCTACACACGTTGCCCCAATTCTTATGCAAACCTTTGAATGAGGATAATACATGGTAACTATCTATGAATGAAAACATGGGAATTACACTACGTAATACAAAGTAACGAAACAACCCCAGTAACTAACTAGTTAAAATGACCAACCGGAGGATAAAACTTCAACAATGATGCAGGTTGTTAGAAGTTATTACAACAAAATTAGGCAGCATCACTATACTGACAAAATTTGTTTGCATAAACAAGACCCTGAAATTTAGCATGGAATACGAACACCCATTCACTCCAAGCAAGGGATGGTTTATTGCCATAAAAATGCACCGCTGGGATATGCACAGGAAAAACAAAAGAAAATTCACTCATAGGAGTCTACTTGGTTTTTCATCTATAAATGCCGATAAGAGACCTCTAACCAAACAGACAAGAAGAACCATATAAATTAATGGCTTCATACCATTTCCATTCAAAATTAGCCAAAAACCACTATATACCCAGAATTTGTACATCAAAGAGAAAGTTAGTGAAAAAGGGTTGCAAAAATAACAGGAAGGAGTTTGCTTTAGAAGGATCATTACAACAATGTGAGCAGTTAAAATTAGGTAAAAACCTTTTTTGGACGCCCACTCGTGTTTCCTCGTATTTGAATCATGGCTCCTTTTTCTTTTCAACTTGCATGTTAGAAGCGCATCTATTGTCTGCATCCCATCTGATACACAGCTGTCACAAAATGAAAGCCAGTTATTATAGTTGCTAAATGCTATTTTCATGGGAAAGAGAGAGATTTTGCATTTTTCCCACCTTAGAGCCAAAACTGGCCTCGGAACACCACAGCATTCTTTAAAACTTTTAAGAAGTTTTGACTGTGATAAATATAATGCAGCATCAAGGCCTGGAACATAAACCAATACGACTTTTGGAATCAGGGGCTTGTTCTGCAAACCAAAAGCATTTCTATTCAATACCCTATAGAAAATTTTGCTTCCATGCATTGACATGGAAGCCATGCATCAAACATGCTAATAAAATCAGCTAATAATACAGGCAGAAAACATTAACCAACCAGTTAGAACGCCTATAAAACGCATAGTTATTTACGGCGCATGGCGCACAACGGTGACAAGAGCCCCCGGCGCAAAAGCGCACGGCGCGGCACACAGCGCGTGGCAATATTAACTTGCGGCGCACAAAAGAGGTGTATACATATATCAACAATAACAAATAATAAATTATACAAGTTATATATAAAAAACAAAGATTTATGTCAATAATTCATATTCCATACATCAAAAAACAAATGAAGTCTACAATGACACCTACAATTAAATATTAAAAACTATATATCTCAAAAAATCATATATATCAATTCCTGAAATATATTAAAAACCATATATCTCAAAAAACCAAGACAGGAGTAAAAAACCATATATCTCAAAAAAACAACAGGAGTAGTTCGAAAAAAAATAAGGGGCGAGCAACATAAATAAAATTGAATTAAAAACAAAAAAAAGTTACTGATTCGCACAGAAGGTGCGCCTGCTCTGGACAACATTGCGTATCTAAGTCGCGGTGGTTGAGGGAGCTCGGCTAAGTCGTGGTTGACTGGGTCACGGCGGTCGAGGGATCTCGGTTTGGTCGTGGCAGTCAATGTGGTCCAACACCGGCTGGGTCGCTACGCTCACGGGAAGAGTGTTGTGTAGAGTCGAAAGGGGAGGTCGTTCTTTGACCTCAAAAGAGGTATTTTTAATCGGGGCGTAAGAGTTGGCAGGTTAAAAAAATACAAAAAAAATCAAAAAGGCTCAATGGCGCGCGCCATTGGCGGAACATGACGCGCGTCATTGCGCAATATGACGCACGCCACAGTGAGCCATCTTAAATGAGCCATGGCGAAGCCATGGCGCGACGCACCACTCCCTGGCGCTAGCCATGGCGCAATGGCGCGCCATGGCGCGCGCCATTAATAACTATGATAAAATGTATGGGTATTTTCCCTAAAAACACTAATTTAGGGGAAACAAATAAGGAACAGGTAAAAAGAAAAAACATGCGGTACACCGAAGAGATGATAAGTTCCATTGTTGCCTTCAAGATAAACCAATCCTCCCCTTCATTCTTATAATTTTGAATTATCCACATACACTCTTAAGAGTATCCAAAAATGAATAAATATTCAATGAGCTGTGATGAGTGCCATTAGACTGTTTCAAAAATTCAAATTGGTATAGGTCTAAGGTGATATAAAAAAAACACTACTGCTTTCACAAACTTCTACAAAAGTCTACTCAGGCAGCTAAACAATGGTTCTATTTAAATGTTGGTGATCATCCAGGATAGTCCCTAACACATTCTGCCACCTTAGAAAAATAAAGAAGCAGATCACGACGGCAGTCCATAATAGGAAAATATCAGAAAAATATACAAATCAGGAAGCAAAGAAAAGGAAAATATGTAAACAAAGAAATAGAACTTGCCTTAACAAAAACCCAAGAGGGCATGTCGCCTTCAGCAAGAACCCAAGTTACGAGTCCTTGAACATCCTGTTTCAAAATGCAAACTCCAATTCTGAAGTAGCAATGCATACAACAGCTAAATAAGACAGAAATACATTGTAATCGTATAGAAATTATACTTCAGGATTCAAACATGAACCAGCTGCCGGTATCTTGAACTCAACTTCGGCTTTCGCCTGCAAATGCAAAGTAGATACATTGCAGCGAAGGGGAGAACTTCATCGCAGCCATGGAAAAAGAGGGGAATGGATTACTTTTGGTCCGTATACGTCGAAGTAAGAAGTGCCCTTGGGATTGATTTCTGACCCATCTCCCATGGAACCTGGGTTTCACAGTTTCAGTGCAGAGAAGTGCCCGATGGGCAGGGAGGCGTGCGCCGCAGGAACGACGTTCCGACTCGCTATTCAAACAAACCCCGACGAAAATCGAAAAGCGTGCAGATGCTCGCTCCCATATTTTTACTGTGAAAATATGAAGCGGATGAACCACATATGCGAACGGGTCATCATATAGATAGATAGATAGTTGTCATAGAGTTTTTTTTTATGTGTTTTTGTTTTTTTTTAAATGTGTGCAATTTAAAAGAAAAATTAAAATTATGATTGAAAGGCGACTAGGTGCCCTATTTCTCCCCCGGGTGCCTTGCCCCGAATCGATGACGTAGCAAAGACGGCAGGGGGACACGTCTTTCGCCTAAAGAGAAAACGAAGAGCGGGTGAGGGAGGGCATATTTCGCCTATGGTAAGCGAAAGACGACAACTTAATGCCTTATAAAATGTCACCCCCCTCATCCTTCTCACTTCAAAATTCATCATTCTCTCTACATTCCAGCATCTCTCTCTCTAGAAGAAGTTTTTTTCATGCGCGGTGGATTCGGTGACCTAAAAGAAGTCTCGGTTTTTTGCAAAGCATCATTTAGAGGTATTTTTTTATTTTATTTAAAGTTATTTATTTATTTAATTGAACTGTTTTTAGTCATTTTAAAATATATTATTTATTAATCACTTTATTTGGTTATTTATAGTTTAGAAATAATATTTATTATTAGTAATGATTAAGTATGGATTAAATTATGATTAAGTTGTGATTATGTAATGATCAAATATTGATTAAGTATTGATTAAATTAGGTTGTGTAATAACTAGAGATTGATTAAGGAATGAATAAAGAAATAATGATTAACTATTGATTAAGTGATGATTAAAGAGTGATTAAGTGGTGATTAGAGAATGATTAATAATGATTAAATAATGATTAAGTTGTGATTAAAGAATGATTAGGGGATAATTAAATATTGATCAAGGGGTGATTAAAAATTGATCAAGGGATGATTAAAGATTGATTAAGGGATGATTAAAGAATGATTAAGGAATGATAAGCCAATGCTTAACTAATGGTTAAGAAATAACTAATGATTAAATAATGATGAACTAATGGCTAACTAATGATGAACTAATGGTTAACTAATGATTAGGTAATTGTTAAGTAACGATTAGTGTCATCTTTTAGGATATAAGAAAACGTTTTAAAATTTTGGTAGCATAGAGATTATGTGGTTATCTAAGCAATCAAATCTTTGTCTGGATACAAACAAGTGGATGTGGCTCTAACACAGATGTACCTAGAAGTAACAACTCTAAAAAGGTGTCCCGAGCCTGACTCGGGGCAACCTGGTACACGACAATGGGTCTTGCAGCATCCTGGTTTGACACTCCCGAGGGATATGCTTTAGATGATTCATATTTTCTTTATAAACTACTAAAATACCTTTAAGATGATTAAAAACTGTACTAAGAAAAATTAGTATCATAGTTTAGGATATAAGTGGATGTTGTAAAATTTTAGAATCATAAAGATTATATGGTCAACCCTCATTGTGAACAGTACTCATATAATGTTTTGGAAACTGAGGTAAAAAGAAGATAACACCAAATCAGTTTAATTATCATTGATAAAATGACAACTATGATCATATAAAATGGAATGGATAAGAAAAAACACATTAAATAACACATGAATGTTTTACAACATATAAGAAATACCTTGACATTTTTCAATAGAACATGGTTTGGATGAGGTGAGTCTCACTTTGAAAGTGAGATAAAATCCAACTTATTTTTAGTTGGTAGCTTCATAAGATCTTCAAAAGGGATGTACTTAACTTTTGAATTTTCAAAAGTTTTCAGCCTTCTAATGACATCTAAGATAACATCTAAGATATGTCATTAGAAGTTTGAAAGCTTTTGAAAATTCAAAAGTTAAGTACACCCCTTTTAAAGATGTTATAAAGTTACCAATTAAAAATAAGTTGGATTTTACATCACCTTCAAAGTGAGGCTCATCTCATCCAAACCACGTCTTATTAAAAAATGTCAAGGTGTTTCTTATATGTTGTAAAACATTCATGTCTTATTTAATGTGTTTGTTCTTATCCAACTCATTTTATATAATCATAATTGTTATTTTATCAATGATAATTAAACTGATTTGGTGTTCTCTTCTTTTTGCCACAATTTCCAAAACATTATGTGACTTATATTATAATAAACTTTGATATAACAAAACATTAGTATCATATTTTAGGATATAAAAATACGTTCTAAAATTTCAGTATAATAAATATTATATGGTCAACCATCGTTGTAAATATTAGTTAGATTATTCGAATGTTGATCACAAAACATTTTTGACATAGAGTTGTGTTTGTCTATGTGTACTCCTACGAGGAGGTTATTCAAATTGGACATGGAGATTCTTATAGTGCACAACCAACAACAGTGGTTAGTACAACTGATTGTGTAACCCTAAGTGAACTTAAAGCTAGAATTCGTGGTTCCTTAAATCTAGGACTCGGTAAAGAGATCAATTCTATGAGCTATAGACATTTGTAATTATCGGCTACACTATGTCATCTAGCTTGTCCATTGGTTGTTGATTCACAGTGGGTCCAAATAATAAATTTATTTTCCTAGCATCCAAATGGTACCATGATGGAGTTATATGTTGATGTTTCTACTATACAACAACAATGTCCAATTGCATGAAAACATAGACTTAGAAGAGTGGTTGAAGAAAGTTTGCTCTAAGAAACTGAGGTTGTTCCATATGATGCGGAAGAGAAAAACTTAGATGATCTCCTGAATATACATGTAAATCCAACTTCCGATGAGGATTTTTGTAATGATGGAACAGACGGTGACAACAGTGCTGATGAGAAGGGAGCAAGGAAAGTTGGGGAGGAAATTTCTAGAAATATATTAGTTATACAGCAACCTCAACCCATAATAAATCATTCACCACTCTTCGCATTTTTGTCGGAAGTAATGACGCGTGTGCTTGCATTCGACTGCAATGTTCTCACACCTGTAACTGAGTTTCTCGGAGTTGTACCAGATATGTTTAGTGAGCTGGACAAAACCTTATATATTGGAAGGGATATTCCAAGTAAAGATGCATTAAAAACTCACTAAAGAGATTTCACACTGAGAGGCATTGTAGATATATAGTTCAAGAATCAGGCCGTAATAAATACCTCATACGATGTGATAAGTATGAGGATGATTGTAGATTCCACTTGAGGGTGATTCCGAACATTACATTTGGAGGTTAGAGAATCTCAAGGATTGTGGCGGCTCATACTTGCGTCCATGCAATCCTAACACAAGGTCTTACCTCATTGGATGCTGAATTTGTGTCATCAGTTGTCATCAAGATGATTAGGAAATGTCAAGATGTTCCTATAGCCATTTTTCAAGATAGGATACAACAAACATCCGGTTATAATATTTTCTATAATAATGTATGGATGGTGAACCAGAAGGCAACTGTGAAGTTCTATGGTGATTGAAATGACCCCTATCGGGTGTTGCCACAATTGATAGTCATACTGAGACACAAAAACTGAATTTTCTTCCATATTTATACAAATAAACATGTGTCTCAAGATAACCAACTTGATCCATCCCGTGTTCAATTTTATTGGTTGTTCTGGGCATTCCTCCCTTGTATCTCAACATTTCATTTCAGCAAACAGTTCATTTAGATTGATGGAACATTTTTATATGGAAAATACAAGGGAGTATTATTGATTTTGACAATCCAAGACAACAACTGTTCACCTCTTCTACTTGCCTTTTTCATTATGGAGAAGAAAAACTATGAATCATGGAGTTGGTTGTTGGCATGTATCAATAACCATTTCACCCGCATTCAAGGTGTCTGTTTGATATCTGATCAACATCGAGCAATCAATGAGGAAATAAATGTGGACCCTGATACATGGAGACCTCCAAATGCACATCATCGGTACTGCATTAGACACATTGCTAACAATGTGAGGAAAACATTCCACAACTAACCTATGAAGAAGACAATCACGAGGATAAGTATGCAATATCTTTGTTATTTGTTACTATTTCAACATAAAGATAAAATCAGTTTATGTGAAATATGATCACTTATGTGTAGCATATGAGTCGGATCAACGGCAGTTTAAAGAACGTTTCGAACAAATCCGTAAGGCAAATCAAGAAGTGTATGATTATATGATGCGAATTTTAAAAGAAAAATGGACATTGACATATGAATGGGGGAAGAGGTATGGACACATGACCACAAACATTGTGGAGTGAATCAGTGGTGTCTTAAAGGGGCTTCACAAGTTACCTATAATTGCCCTAGTTCAAGAGACATTATATCGTTGCGTGAAGTACTTCGTTAATAGACAAAAACTAGCCTCAGATGAAATTCAGTAGGGGCTAAGGTATGAATGGCACTTTCAATGAGAGATTGAAAAGAATATTGAAGAAGCTTATAGTTATCATGTCATCCTTTTTTGCTGAGAAGACTCCTGATAGCATTTGGACCCCATCACAAATAACATCGGTGAAAAAATGGTGGTATTACTATAAGCAAGGCAATGCCAATGTGGAAACTTCTAGGTCTTACAGTTTTCATGTGCACACGCCATCGCAACATGTGCATCTATGAACATATCATGGGAAGCATATGTTGATCCAGTGTACCAGATGGACATCGTTGCTAACTGTTATACTATACCATGGACGCCTATTAGGGAGTTTCGATATTTACCAATGCCCAAAGGCCAACCGATAGTGATACCTAACATCAACAGGTTGTGTAAATGAGGGAGACTGAAGTCCAACATGATGCATAATGAGATGGACTGGTCTCAAGAACAAGGGAAAAGTTTGAGATGCACTATATGTCATCAAGAAGCTCATAACCAGAAACGATTCCCTAACATTGTTGGATCGAGTTCACACTCTCAGCCACAATGATGTATTGTCTCTTATGTGATCTTCTAATATTGTTAATTATATAATGTTATTATAAGATTCTTAATTTTTTAGAATTTTCTAACATCGACAAATACTTTTACTATCAAATAATAATAAGCCTTTCATATTCACATTAAAAGGAATATGAAAAGTGTATTTGAGGTGACATTAATGCATAATCAATCAATCCATGGCTAAACCATAAAAAAAACACATGAGAAAATAAACATGAAACATACCATCGTGTGATAAATCATACATAAATTACAAAACACACCATTTTCTAGTAAACTTTTAGATAATGAAGACAAAATGTTTATATATATAAATATATAATACCATATCTTATAAAACACCCTTTTCTAGGAAAAAACATATCTCAAAAACACTTTAGTAATATGCTTTGAAAAACATGAAGACATGCCCTTTTATTTTTGTAAGAAATAACTTTATATAATAATGCGAATAAACATGTCATATCTTATATTCTATAAGTCATAACATTCTACTAACCATAACTTTATACTTATATTTTACACTTATGACTCGTTTCATTTTTTACATATAGATGGATAATACCATACTACTCACTGATCATGCTAGGCATGTTTCCCAGGTCATACTAGATGATGGTGATGTTTGAGAGATCAAGGTGCATCGAGTGCACTATTTTCATCACATGTTGCCTTCACCTTCCATTATATCATAAATGCACCATGATGGATTCTACGACATTGTATTATAAAATTTCACATTTATTGACCATCACTTACTTGTCGCCCTCATAGAGAGGTGGAGATCATAGACACACACATTCCACCTTCTTGGGGAAGAGATGATCATCACCCTGGAGGATGTGGTAGTGTTTCTTGATCTTTCTATCTAGGGGAAGCTGTTATTAGATCAACCCATGTATCTTGGCCTAATCTTGTTCAGTGATTGTTAGGAACCAACATTTTGGCCGACCATAGGGCTATATATGGCGGGTTGATATCTATGACTTGGCTAGAGGAGCAGTTTGCACATATACCCAATGATGCTGACGACCAGACTATCATGTGTTATGCCCCTGCATATATATTATGGCTCATTGGAGGGACCCTGTGTGCTGATCACTTGGGTATGCATGTGCACATGATGTATCTAGGCCTACTGGAGGAATTTGATCGGGCTGGGATGTACAACTGGGGATCGGCCTGCTTGGCATACACATATAGAGCATTATGCATGGTATGTCTTAGAGACTGTACAGATCTTAGTGAATGCGTCATCTTTATTCACATGTGTGAATGGGAGCGCATCCCTTCATTCTGCCCTGTGCTTGCTGGTTCGCTGCTACCAGTAGAGGTGCTGGATGACACTCCATGTGGACTTTGGTATGATCACTTGTCTTTATTGGTTTCTGATGCTAGTAGGAGTTATTGAATTTAATTTCTTATTATTTATCACTTTTGATGTTGTATTTTATAGGTGGAGTCAAATACATAGATTCATCACAGTTTTGACACACCATTTGGGTGCACACCGCCTCAAGTTGGATAGTCTCCTACCCAACTAGGTAAGTATATACAATCTATCACCGTCTAACAAATTTAATAATAGCATCAATTTTGGTTTTTAGTAAAGATATTTTTTGACAAATGTCACATGTTATTTCAGATTACATGGATGCCATACCAGAATATACTGGACCAGTTTCTAATATAAAATACTACTGGACTCCATGTTGTTATGACTGTAGTACCTCTCATTCACTTCCATATTATTGAGTGGCAGTAGCCTGATAGAGTCATGCGATAGTTTGGTTGTGTTCAACTGACACTACTGGAAATGAACACTTTACCAACAGTTCCAAACAGTTGGTAAAGGCTAGATAACTGTTGGTATAATATATACCAATGGTTATCCAAACCCTAAGGAAGTAAGCCATAGGGAAAAACATATGCCAATTGTTTCTAGAAAACCGTTGGTATATGTTAAGAAATCTACATTATACCAACAGTTATGTCAAACTGTTGGTATAACTTTTCACCAACGGTTTGAAACCATTGGTAAACATACTATTCCAATGGTTTCAAACCATTGGAATATAGTTTTGTAAAGATTTTTACCAACGGTTTACACAAACTGTTGGTATATCTAAACATTTCACCTATATACCAATGGTTTGTAAACCATTGGGAAAGTGTTTTTACCAACAGTTCTCTTAGAACCGTTGGTATAAAACACATTCACAACCCTATGCCAAATGGTTGTAAACCGTTGGCATAGGCTTTACTGTGCAATTCAGGCAGCAGCCCGCTGCTCTGTGATTTCCATTAGTAGGTTGCCCTTTCTGCATTTCCAGCTTCCCCAACTCTAATTACCTGCAATAACCAACTATAACACATACATATACATAATTAATTCATATATATTTAACACATAATTCACCCTGCAACTATACACATACAAAATTAAATCATAATTCATAAGGTAATTATAAACATACATAATTGAGTTGGAATTCAATTCAGAATTGAGATGACAATTACATGTGCAATCCAGAATTCAATTCATAATTGAATACTGAATTGAATACATACATAATTTAATTATCAATTATGAATATAATACATAAAAAACTGAATACGTAATTATATGTGTTATATAGAATTAAGAATACATACAAAATTTCATTTTGTATAACACATACACGATTGAATTCAGAAATTAGAAGATAATAACCCCAAAATAAGGAAATGGATAAATGAATTCAACCAAACACAAATATAATGTCCCATGGTTTGGGGAAAGTGTCTTTGAACATAGTGATGATGATAATGGGTGTGTATCAATGAGCTTATGTGGCTTAGGGAATGTAGTTGTCCTTGGCGTATTAAATGTCATGTGTTTTAGAATGGGGGTAGGATTTCCTCACAAGAGAAGTGGATTGTGTGAGGCTGGACCATGGATCCTTGTGTTAAAGTATCAACACAATCCGAATACGTTTGGTCGGTTTTCTGTATGCCAGTTGTTTTTACTTAAAATGATGTTCATTTTAAACAAAATACAGACACTTTGAGTGATACCGGCCACACTGTGCCTTAGATTGAGGTGTATTTGACTCATATACGTCACATATGACCCATGGATCATTTTCCTAAAGTATCAACACAATCTGAATGTGTTTGGTCTGTTTTCCGTATGCCAGTTGTTGTTTTCACTTAAAATGTTGTCCATTTAAAATAAAAGTGAGACACTTTGAGTGGTACCTGCCACATCGTGCCTCATATTGAGGCGTATTTGACTCGTACATGTCACAAATGACCCATGGATCCTTGTGATAAAGTATCAACACAATCTGAATATGTTTGGTCAGTTTTCTGTATGTCAGTTGTTTTTACTTAAAATGATGTCCATTTTAAACAAAAGAGAGACACTTAGAGTGATACTGGTCACACCGTGACTCGGATTGAGCCGGAGTTGACTCGTACATGTCACAAATGAATCATGGATCGTTTTCCTAAAGTATCAATACAATCTGAAAGCGTTTGGTCAGTTTTCTGTATGCAAGTTGTTGTTTTCACTTAAAATCCTGTCCATTTCAAATAAAAGTGAAACATTTTGAGTGGTACCGGCCACACCGTTCCTCAGATTGAGATGGGGTTGACTCATACACATCACAAATTACCCATGGATTGTTTTCCTAAAGTATCAATAGAATCTGAATGTGTTTGGTTGGTTTTCCATATGTCAGTTGTTGTTTTCACTTAAAATGTTGTCCATTTCAAATAAAAGTGAGACACTTTGAGTGGTGCTGGCCGCACCGTGCCTCAGATTGAGGTGGGGTTGACTCATACTCATCAAAAATGAACCATGTATCCTTGTGCTAAAGCATCAACACAATATGAATACGTTTGGTCGGTTTTTCGCATGCCATCTGTTTTTACTTAAAAGGGTGTCCATTTTAAACAAAAGAAAGACACTTTGAATGATAACGGCCACATTGTGCCTTTTATTGAGGCGATGTTGACTCTTACACATCACATATGACCCATGTATTGTTTTCCTAAATTATAAACACAATTCAAATGCATTTGGTCAGTTTTTTGTATGTCAGTTGTTGTTTTCACTTAAAATGTTGTATATTTCAAATAAAGGTGAGACACTTTGAGTGGTACCGGCCACACCGTGCCTCAGATTGAGGCAGTGTTTACTCTTACACGTCAAAAATGACTCACGGATCACTGTTCTAAAGTATCAACACAATCAAAATACGTTTGGTCGGTTTTTCGTATGTTTGTTGTTTTTACTTAAAATAGTGTCCATTTTAAACAAAAGAGAGACACTTTTAGTGATACCGGCCACACCATGCCTCGAATTGAGGCGGAGTTGACTCTTACACTTCACAAATGACCCATGGATCATTTTCCTAAAGTATCAATACAATAAAAAAGCATTTGGTCAGTTTTTCGTATGCAAGTTGTTGTTTTCACTTAAAATATTGTTCATTTCAAATAAAAGTGAGATAGTTTGAGTAGTACCGGCCACACTATGCCTCCGATTGAGACAAAGTTGAATAATACATATCACAAATGAACCATGGATTGTTGTACTAAATTATCAACAGAATCCGAATTCGTTTGGTCGGTTTTCTGTATGCCATTTGTTGTTTTCACTTAAAATGTTGTCCATTTCAAATAAAAGTGAGACACTTTTAGTGGTACCGGCCACAACGTGCCTCATATTGAGGTGGGGGTTGACTTTTAAATGTCACATATGACCCATGGATCGTTTTTCGAAAGTATCAACACAATTCGAATGCGTTTGGTCAGTTTTTTGTATGCCAGTTGTTGGTTTCACTTAAAATGTTGTCCATTTCAAATAAAAGTGAGACACTTTGAGTGGTACTGGACACACCATGTCTTAGATTGATGCGGGTTTGACTCATACACAACAAAAATGGCCCATTTATCCTTGTGCTAAAGTATCAACAAAATCCAAATACGTTTGGTTGGTTTTCCGTATGCCAGTTATTTTTACTTAAAATGATGTCCATTTTAAACAAAAGACAAACACTTCGAGTGATACCGGCCACACCGTGCCTCAGATTGAGGCGTGGTTGACTCATACACATTAAAAATGACCCATGGATCTTTTTGCTAAAGTATCAACACAATCCGAATATGTTTGGTCAGTTTTCTGTATGCCAGCTGTTTTTACTTAAAAGAGTGTCCATTTTAAACAAAAGAAAGACACTTCGAGTGATACCAGCCACACCATGCCTCTAATTGAGACAGGGTTGACTCATACACATCAAAAATGAACCATGGATCATTTTCCTAAAGTATCAACAGAATCTGAATGCGTTTGGTCGGTTTTCTGTATGTCAGTTGTTTCTTTCACTTAAAATGTTGTCCATTTCAAATAAAAGTGAGACACTTTGAGTGGTACCGGCCACACCATGCCTCAGATTAAGGCGGGGTTGACTCTTACACATCAAAAATGAACCATGGATCCTTGTGATAAAGTATCAACACCATCCGAATATGTTTGGTTGGTTTTCCGTATGCCAATTGTTTTTACTTAAAAGGGTGTCCATTTTAAACAAAAGAAAGACACTTCGAGTGATACCAACCACACCGTACCTCGGATTGAGGCGAGGTTAACTTGTACATGTCACATATGACCCGTGGATCGTTTTCCTAAAGTATCAACACAATATGAATGTTTTTGGTCGGTTTTTCGTATGCAAGTTGTTGTTTTCACTTGAAATGTTGTCCATTTCAAATAAAGGTGAGACACTTTGAGTGGTACCAGCCACACCATGCCTCATATTGAGGCGGGGTTAACTCATACACGTCAAAAATGACCCATGGATCATTGTGCTAAAGTATCAATACAATCAGAATACATTTGGTCAGTTTTCCGTATGTCTGTTGTTTTTACTTAAAACAGTGTCAATTTTAAACAAAAGAGAGAAACTTTGAGTGATACTGGCCACAATGTGACTCAGATTGAGGAGGGGTTGACTCGTACACGTCACAAATGACCCATGGATCATTGTTCTAAAGTATAAATACAATCAGAAAGTGTTTGGTCAGTTTTCCATATGCAAGTTATTGTTTTCACTTAAAATCCTGTCCATTTCAAATAAAAGTGAGACAGTTTGAGTGGTATCGGCTACACCGTGCCTCGGATTGAGGCAGAGTTGACTCGTACATGTCACAAATGACCCATGGATCGTTGTACTAAAGTATCAACATAATCCTAATGTGTTTGGTTGGTTTTCCGTATGCTAGTTGTTGTTTTCACTTAAAATATTGTCCATTTCAAATAAAAGCGAGACACTTTTAGTGGTACCGGCCACACCGTGCCTCAGATTGAGGCAGGGTTGACTCGTACACATCAAAAATGACCTATGGATCTTTGTTCTAAAGTATAAACACAATCCAAAGCTCCCAAGAGATCTTAAGGGTGGATCTCCTTCGATCCTTGGGCATTTTGAGTGTCATCAAGTGCGGATTGAAGATCCAGGTGAGTCTAATACCCTCCTTGCTTCCTATTTTTTATTAGGGCTTTCACTTTTCTCTCATATTATTTTGAAGATATAAAACCCACTTTTCTATTGGTATTTAGGGTGAATCTTGAAGAGAGCTTAGATTGGGATCCGAGATGCCGAATTAAGAGTGTGATTGTCTCTGGAATCAAGGTAGGTGGTCCTTAGCCTTTCATGAATTGTCGTGATGTTTTATATATGCCGAATCGCCGCTCACCTGATGTTGGGGTGTCAGGTCAGGGGGGCTATTCGGGGTCCAAGGAGGAGGGTGGGGGCTGTCCGGGGGGCTGTCCGGGGTTCAGGAAGGAGGGTGGGGGGCTGTCCAGGGTCCAGGGAGGAGGTGGGGAGGGGCTGTCCAGGGAGTTACCAAACACACAAAAATCTATAAACATCCTCAAGATACAACTGCATAAAAAATCAGACACATAAAAATATCCTTGCATAAAAAACAGACACATAAAAACAGCCTAGCCTACATAATACACTGCATACACCTGCATAAAAAACACACATAAAAAGAGCACAAAAAAAAGAAACACTACATAACACACTGCATAATACACTGCATACACCTCACTGCATACACCATCATAAAAAACATCACAAAAAACATATAAAAACATACTTCAAACACCACAAAAAACACATTCAATAGCACAAAAAAAACACATATGTCCAAAGAGAGGGGAGGGGGGCTGTTCGGGGTCCAGGGAGGAGGGTGAGGGGGATGTCAGGGGTCTAGGTAAGAGCGTGGGGGGGGGGGGGGGTCTTTCCAGGGTCCAGAAAGGAGGGGGGATGTCTGGGGTCTAGGGAGGAGGGTGGGGGATGTCAGGGGGGTTGTCCGGGGGGCTGTCCGGGGTCCAGGGAGGATGGTGGGGGGGCTGTCCGGGGTCTAGGGAGAAGGGTGGGGAGGCTGTCTGGAGGGGCTATCTGAGTTCTAGGGAGGAGGGTGGGGAGGCTGTCCGGGGGGCTTTTCGGGGGGCTGTCCGGGGTCCAGGGAGGAGGGGGGGCTGCCCGTGGGGCTGTCCGGGGGGTTGTCCGGGGTCCAGGGAGGAGGGTGGGGGGCTATCCGGGGGCTATCTGGGAGGCTATCCAGGGTTCATGGGATGTTATTTACATATTTTCTAAGCAAATTATTTCAAGGTTAAAAAAAATTCATTATATCAACTTCTAATCAGACCACCAATTTTCTAAATTCCACTAAAAAATTACAATTTCATCAAAATAGGGGGATTTCACAATATCCATGCTTTTTAAAAATAAAACATTCATAATATATAAATAATCATTTAAATCATTTAGAATATCATTTCTTATCAATAATTAAATTTAAGGTTTCATTTATGGATAAAAATATTATGGAACCACCGATGTTTTATCAATGTTCAAATCAACACCCACAACTGGACAACCCATGAACAAAGGGTGGGGGCTGTCCAGGGGGTGGGCGGGCTGTCCAGGGGGTGGAGGGGTTGTCCATGTGGGTACGGGTTGTCTAGGGTGTGGGAGTGTCTAGGGGGTGGGGGGCTGTCTAGGGGAGGGGTGAATCAGTCACAACAAATCATCAAGTCAAGTTTTATTATTTATAGATAAAAAAATAAAGATAATGTGACCTACCTAATAACACATATATCCAAGCACAACAAATCAATAAACATTAAAGGTCAGTAATATCAGTCAAAAATGTAACGGATCAATCTGTCCCTCATCATCATCACTATCATCACCATCATCATCACCCTCACCCTCGTCCTCATCGTCATCCCCATCATCGTCCCCGCCCTCCTCCTCTCCCTCGTACTCAGCCTCAGCCTCCTAATCGCCCTCATCCTCTGCCTCGGCCTCCTCCTCGCCCTCCTCCTCTTCCTCGACCTCCTTCTCTCCCTCCTCCTCCTCCACCTTAGCCTCCACTTTACCATCATCTCGACCACCACTAGAACTTCCACCTGGTGCACCATATATAGAACGCATAAATGACATATATTCATCACAAGCAGTGCTGGCCTCTGGTGGAAGTGTTGAACGTAAAACTTCCATCAGTTTCAAAAATGAAGTGTTTGCCCTAGAATACTGTTATGCCGTCTCTGTGGCCCTTTTTTCATTATGTTCTGCTTGTGCCTTAACCTGCTGCAACTCGGTGGCACTACAAATCATACCTGAGGAGGGACAATACCTCGTCAGAACTATACTCTTCCCAGGTCGGCAGCATACTCTACCAGGGTGCTCATCTCCTAACACCTGATGTAAGTGATCGTTTGACCCAAAATTTTCAGGTTCCTGGGAATCAAGGGCCTCTAAAGAAACCTATTACAAATATAAATATATTATTAAGTTACAAAATATAGATTAAAATTTTAAATCTACAAAGTAAAAATTATAATCTGCCGCTGAGTCGGTTCATTAAACACACTTCCATCTTTCTTATTTCTACTCGAGCAAAACAGTTTTGCTCGAGGCACACATCCTTCTATATTCAATTTATGTCTCTACAATGACATTGAATGTAGGAAACCATAATTAAAAATAGGATACCAAAAAAATAGTAATTTCATAACTAAAATTATATAACAACTTTAGAAATCGAATAAATAATAGAGGAATAAATAGAAAGTTCAAGTCGTAAAGAAAGATTATAAAATGTCATACCTGCTGTCTCTCATGATTTGGAATCGTTGTACATCCTAATGTGTGGACATATTTCTTAGCATCAATGTTTTTTTATTTCTTCCAGATGCATCCTAAATAAAATTCAATAATTAGTATTAACGAAAAACATGAAAATTTTCATTTAAATACCTCTAATTTGATTAATACCGTAAATTGGATAGTCGTCCAATGAGTAATCATCTGTCAGTACTGTTCTAACAAACAATCATCCATGACAGGGACTGCCTCTAACTCTGTGCCCACTCTAACATGCCAGCCAATGTACAACTCATGCTTATAAACTCTCCAAAGTTCGTCTAAATCCTTAAGACATGCTGGTCGTGCGCCCTCACCATCGGGGAAATTAAACTGCAGATGACACCAAAATATTAATTCATATAAATACAAAAATTAATATATTGCATTAAATACAACATATTTTTCTACCCATATCTCTACCCAGGCTTTATCCTTGACTTCATTTGGCATCTATCTCCATGAGAGCAGGCTGACAGGAATGATGTTAGAGTATTTGACAAATGTTGCCAAAAAACTCCGACATTGCTGCCCTGATTTTTCAATCATCTGACTATCATCATTATAGTCCACCATCAACTGTGTGTGGCGGTTCCACACCACACATGTGTGTATGCCCCGCCACCGCCTCCTATCAGTAGATGTATCTGTTATGAAAGAAAAACAAATATTTTATCAACACATGTTATAATGAAAATAAATAATGGTGTAAATTTTTTTAGGGTTGTATAAGTATACATGTGGTAGTCTGATCAATGGGTGCCACTAGATCCGTAGAAACTAAAGGAACACCCTATATAGATGGAGTGGGTCCCAATGTATGCTCCGTAGGGACAAACTCTAGCAGAGCAGGAGTCGAAGAAGATGGAATATAAAAGCCCGGAGAGAAGGAAGCAGAAGTAAAAGAAGATGACAGGGATGGCTGGCCAAATGTTGGATGGGGAGTGGGAATCATCATCGGATATGGTACAGACAGGTGAGGAGGCTCAGATGTAAAGGGTAGTGAAAACATGGGAGACCTAAATATCCCATGTGTCCCTAACAACACACCGGAATCAGAATGTGGGATGAGTGGTATGTCAGTGGGAGGGGTAGGGCTAATCGGGTATGCCAACCAGATCGTCTAGCCCCCATACCACCCCCCTTACACGAACACCCCGAGTACTGGGACCACTACTAGGATGCTCATCAAATAATTGTCGCCTAATAGATGGATCCTGAAAAAATGTTTTAAAAAAATTAATCACATGACATTATATATTATTTAAATAAATATATTTGAAATAAAATACTCACTGCAGGTACTAGTGGTGGAATGCCCAGCTCAGTCATGCGACGATTGTTGTCCATAATCTGTTTCCATCGCCTCTCTTCAATTGGTTTCATTTCCTGCATTTGAAAACAAATATAGAAGTAAATAGAAAAGTATAACTAATGTGTAACCCAAAAAACAAAATAAATTAGAGGGAATATGGGGATTCATGGATAATTTAACTAACCATTGTTTTAGGTGATCTTAAACAAATATGTAATAAAGTCAATAAATCGTACAAGATGTAATAAAGAAATTTAATTTTTAGTAGGATGATTATTTACTAAGTGTCATCAATATATTAAAATCACGAAACATTGATTCTATCAGATTCATAAGTGGTAAAGAAGTTGTCAAAATTAAGGAAATATTTAATTTATTTAGCTCAAGTAGATGATGCAGGTTTCAATACATGTTTTGCAGAAGAATAAAAACCATCATGTTCATTACCTGGTAAAATGTTAAAGAGAGGTCTTAGAGTCATACAAATTTTATACAAATCACATTTGAAGCATTGAAATGTTCACCAAGTTAGAAATGTTGGTTTCATAGGTTTAAATACAGTTCAATTCCAAATTAGAAAATGCAATTCAAATAAAAATTCCAACCAATAAACATTGAAAATTCACATAATGGTCAAGTCGGATACAACATATTTGTAATAAATATTAAATCAATTTGAATAGTACCAACCTTAACAACCCAACTCGAGGTAAACCAAAAGAATTGAGAACATGGATGGATGATTCTATATATTTTCCACTACAACTTTAGGTTCACAATCAACTCTGACAATTGAGCTATTAGAGTCATCAAAAGAAATTAATGGATTGGTTCCAATGGCAGTAGGGAAAGTGTTAATTCCATCATCACCATCATAAAAAATATGTCTTGGAATTACTTCAACTATGACACCAAATTTAGGTCGAAGTTGGTCTTTGACATAAAAAACTTGTTTAGCCATTGATGCTAATACATATGGTTCTTCAGTAGAAAGAGTGAGAGTCATATTAATTACTTAAAATCCATAATCATCAATAAATGTTCCATGTCTCGTCATCGAATGAAACCAATGGCATTTCGTCATCATGACTCGTCCATGAGAGTAATAATATAATATTATTATTTTTTTAACGACTCCATAATAACCCACATTTTCAAATCACGGTCTACTATCTGATGCACTAACATAACAATATGTTGTGGAAGTAACCATAACACCATTATGTTGTGTTCTCATGTTCTTTGCTCGTTCAGTGACAATAAATTTGTACCCATTGATAATAATTGATTTACAGTCACGAACCGCGATATTAGAACTAAAATCCAAAGATCTTATTTCCTCAGAGACAGAGTCGACAAGAAAACTCACTACCTACAATATAAATGAATATTAAACTTAATTAAATACTGATTTAATTATTTTAAATAGTAATATTTTTACCTTTAATTTTAACCAAGTAGAAAACTCTTTGCTATGCAAAGTCTCCCTCCTTATCAAAGATAAAGAATGATGCTTTCTATTTATCATTGTTTTATATTCCCTTTAGATAAAAAATATGAATAGTTTAACAGATATATATATGTAAGATATACATATTAAATTTAGTTACCTGATGTAGTCATCGACCAAATCACAGTTGAACAAAACTGTGCGATGTGCCATCTCCCGCTCTTCAAGGCTTAACGTCTTCAATGTATATGATCCAGGAATTCCTCCTGTTTGAGGAAGTAATGGAAAACTAGGTTCAATTTTCTCATATTGTTCTTCTTCATTTCTCATTGATCTTTTCATTCTTGTAGTAAGATCAGACAAATACATTGAGCATAAATCCATACATTCTTAAGCTAAGTAATCGTTCACGATAGAACCTTCAGGATGATTCCTGTTTTAGACATAAGACTTTAATGTGTACATATTTCTTTCAATTAGATACATCCAAAGAAAAGAAACAGGTCCTCCAAGAAGTATTTCAGTGGGAATATGGACAGTCAGATGTAGTATGCATGTGAAAAATTATGAAGGAAATATTTTCTCCAACTCACAAAAAATTAATGGGTCATTTTTCAACATTTTTTTCAAGAAATACTTGGACAACTTCTTAGCACAAAGATCTCTAAACAAATGGAATAACTGAATAACAGTCACCCTTACATTATTGGACAGAAGATGAAAGATTGCTATTGGAATCAACTCATGCAGAAGAACGTGATAATCATGAGTCTTATAAGATTTTAGCTTCAACTCTCTTCTATTGAACTGTTTATATATGTTGCTTGAATAACCATCAGGAACTCTAATAGTCTCTAATACTTCTAGAAATTGTTTTTTTTCATAGGTGTCATCACATAAGAAGCTCATGGAACTTTCCATTTATTTTTACTAATACACACAGGATGCAATTCTGGTCTGATGCCCCAATCCACCAAGTCACGCCGAGACCATAAATTATCTTTTGTCTTTCCCTTAACATTTAGAAGTATCGAAAGCAACATTTCACATATATTCTTTTCAATGAGCATTACGTCTAAGAAATGACGTAAAAAATTGGTTGACCAATAAGGAAAATCAAAAAAGATACTCCACTTCCTCCAATTGTAACAGGTTTCATTGGAAACATTCTTTCTCCTTCCATATTTCATTTAACCCTTCATGAATGAAAATCTGAAATCTTTCAATTCATTAAGCACATCAGTTCCATACACATGCTGACGTGGATCATCGGTCTCTATGGTATTATCAAATCTTCGACGATTATTTCTATATGGATGGTCCATTGGCAAGAATCATCGATGTCCTATAAAACCGAAACTACAACGATGTTTCAGTCTTCTATATCGTTTATTCTTCATACAAACAGGACATGATAGTTTTCCCTTAGTGCTCCATCCAGACATCATTACATAAGTCAGAAAATCATTGATCGTCCACATAAGCACAACACACATATGAAACATGTCTTTCGAATATGCATCGTATGTGCACACACCCACATCCCAAAGAAGTTTCAACTATTTTATTAAAGGTTGCATGTATACGTTAATATCAATGTAGGGATCAGAAGGGCCAGATATGATTATAATCATGAAAGTGAAAGGTTTTTTCATACACAACCATGGGGGAAGATTATAAATGTGTATAAAAACTGGTCATGTGCTGTGTGAAGTAATCATCTTCCCAAACGGATTAAAACCATCTCATAAAAGACCCAACCTCACATTACGCACATCAGCTGAAAAATCAGGATATCGAGCATCAAATATCTGCCATGCAAATCCATCTGCAGGGTGAACCAACTCATCACTAGTCTTCTTTCACTCGGTATCATGCCATATCATTTTTATTGATATTTCATCAGACATAAAAAGATTCTAGAGTCTGATTGAAAGTGCCACATTACATTTTGTGGCACGCGGGATGGTGTTCCATTAGATTTTGACTTCCATCGGGATGTGCCACATTTTATACAATCATTTCATTCAGCGGTTTCCTCCCAGAATAAACTGAAATCTTTTGGGCAAGAATGGATTTTGTTTCTTGAAAATCCAAGTTCTTCAACTAACTTCCATTCCATATAGTGGTTTGAGGGAATATCTACATCATCATGAAGTAAATCCTACAAGAAGGTAAGAATGTAATCGATTGCTATATTAGAAATCCCATACATAGTTTTCCCATGAAACAATCAGATTAAAAATTCCATCCTTTTCATTTTATCACATTGTCGATATACTAGATTCATGGTAGCATCATTCAATTTTTTCACCCTGACAACATCATCATTTTCATTAGACGAATCATGTGTGCTCATATTAAAGTATTCTTGGGTTAGAATCCTTTCTTTTTCATGATGATGAATAAACAGAAACCA